>CAWUFW010001295.1:0-1316250 GCA_963921515.1 Calotriton arnoldi | reverse complement strand
TGGTAAATTAGCAGAAACTAAAAGTGGGTTTGTCATATATCAATGAATGAAATTGAAATAATTCATCTAGAATTTCCGGGGCAGACACAGCAATTGTACCATTATCCCTATGGATAGCATAAGTTAGATGTCTATCTTTTTTGATGCAAAGATAGTTAGCTAAGAGTTTCCCAGACTTATTCGCATTAAAAACAAGCTTAGCTTTCTGATTAGCAAGTTGAATTCCAGATCTTTTGCTTAACATTAAATTATATTCATAACTATTTTTTTGCAACGTGGTTTTAAAAGTAATATTCTGGGAAGAAATAAATAATCTTTCAAATTTATCAATTTGCTTCCCTAAATGTAATAATTTGGTGTTAAAGGTCTTATTTTCATGAGCCATTATAGAAATGATCACCCCGCGTAAATATGCTTTAAAAGCATACCATTTTATGATAGGGGAGGTTACACCATCTGGATTGAGGGAAAAATACTCTTGAATAGCTGCTGAAATTCTGTCCGTAAGAATATCTGGAGGACAATGTCTGCATTCATGCGCCAACTGGAATGAGGAACAGAATAATTAGTAACTTGTAGATAAAGTGAAATAATTGCATGGTCAGAAACTTCAATGTTTCCAATAGAGTGTTGAGTTATAGATTTTATCAAATCTCTAGACATTAACAAATAGTCTAAACGTGAGTGAGAATTATGAGGATTGGAGAAAAAGGTGAAGTCTTTCTGAGTGGGGAAATGCAGTCTCCAAATTTCAAGAAGTTTAGAGTTTTCAAACAAAGTTTTGAGTGAGTGAAACACTTTTGGAGGTGAGAATTTAGTAGAAGAAAGCCTATCTAAAAGGGGGTCACTAATCAAATTAAAATCTTCACCTACAATGAGGGAAACATTTCCAAGTTGAAGAATTTCAGTATTAATACGATTCCACAAAGAAGTGTCATCCGCTGTTGGACCATAAATATTAATTAAATGTAAAATAGAATTGGCAAGCTTTATTTTAACCAGTAGGAATCACCCATCTCAGTCAGATCGTTTATCTAAAATTTGTAATTGAAAATTTTTGAAAAGAGATTAGCCGCACCATTTTTTTCCCAGTGCTGGAGAAGAGAGAATCTGACCCACCCATTTCTTTTGCATAAAGGTTAAAATATTGTCATCAACATGCGTTTCCTGCAATAAACAAATAACAGCTTTTTGTCTAAACAGGTAATCTAAAATCTTCAAACGCTTAACCGGATGTTGTAATCCCTTAACATTGAAGGAAACAATTTTAATTCTGTGAGCAGTATCCATAAGTTCAGAAATAAAGCAAAGAGGAATAAACTTATAAGATATGAGATAGAAAGCAGTGGAGACCATTGAAGTAGCCATAGAGCAAAGGAGAATATAAAACAAAGACCACATAGAGAAACATACAGATAAGAGAACGAGGAACATACATAAATATGATGAGACACACACGTGCATGTGAGAAGAATAGCTAAGGAGAGAAAGAACAGCCCGTAATAAGAAGAATATCAAATATAATAACAGGATTATTAAAAACCTATAATCCGTATCAGACATGAACTCTAGTTTGAACAATGTGTATAGTAAACAGTAATATGGTCAAAATACTTTCAAATTGAAGGGTCCATGGAAAGTGGGAAGTGGGTATCTAGAAATGCTTGAAGATCTTCCGAACAATGAAAGGACTTGGAGATGTCATCTTTCCAAATACGCATGGTAGAAGGATCAAAGAGTCCATATTTGAAGCCGGAATTTTTCAGTCGTGGTCTCAAAGCTGCAAAATCTCTTCGAATGGCGACAGTCTCCTTAGCAAAATCCTGTTGAATAAAGATTTTAGTGCCATTAACCGGGAGGGAAGGAATTTCTTGCACTGCTTTCTTGATAAGGAAGGGATGGTGGTGACGAAGAACCTTGAAGATGGCTTGACGTGGTTTGGTTTGATTTGGCCAGGTTTACGATGAGATGGAATTTGGTGTGCTTTATCAATCTCACATTTTTCTGGAATTTTTAGGTTTATTAGACCAGGCAACAGGTTCTCAAGGTAGCATCTACAGTCATTTCCCTCTATATCTTCAGGCAAATTGAAAATGTGCAAGTTATATTGCCTGTTTCTATTTTCTAACTCAAGCAACCTAGTATTGAGAGAAGGAATTTTTGTGACAAGCGGAATTAGCTGGTCTCTTTTTGTTTTGATGTCATTTATTTTAATCTCATTAGCCGCAACCTTTATGGAAAGACCTGCCATGTCCTTACGTATGTTTTTAATTTCCATAGCAATATTGTCTGTATTGGACCTGACAGCTTGCAGTTCCTCCAGAATGGTAGTCAGTGAGGATTCCGATGCATCGACTATTTTAGATTTAACAGGCAGCGGAGAAGCTGCTTTTTTACGTTTAAGAGCTGACAAAATTGAAGCTTTGCCTTCCATCGTAATAAAATTGTGGAAATATGTATATGAGAAATAGTAGAAAAAAGTAAAATGTACATAAATATGCCAAACCAGTGTAAAAATGAAATAAAGATCCAAGTGCAGCAGCTAAAACCAACAGTGGGAGGATTTTCAGGCCAAAGACGCGCTCTTTCCTGAAGAGAGTCCCGCCCTTCTGACAGGAACTGCAGGGGCAGAGGTGTGGGAAGCCTCGGTGCAGGAGGAGAGTGTGAGAAGTTGGCCTAGTATATGCTGTCCACTAGTTATAGTGGCCACCTTGCACCAGTCCAAACGACCTTTATTGATGATAGGTTTAAAGACAACCTTTATTGAAAGCTATCCTAGTGGTAGCTATGGAGAGCAGCCTTCAGGCTAAGTCTTGAAGGAGTGTAAAGCTGTTTGTTTTACCAGTCTATAATCTCATGAATGACCAAATGAAAAGAGAACCACACCAGGTATATATATAAAATATATGTATTTATTACTAAACACTACCCACTAGTCTCTTTATGAAGCAAGAGGTCGAAATTCACAAATTACAAGTCAAATAGCATAGTAAATTAGCACAATATACGATTAGCCCTAGGGGCGTACAAAACCATATATTAAGAAAGTGGTATAAGAACCACGACTTGACTAGACACAAGGCCTAGAGCCTGTAGAATCGCTGGGACCCCAAGGAACCACCCAAGGTAGTGACACAGGGAACCCACGGGGGACGTGTGCAGTGTGTGAACACAGCCGCGAGCTCCGTTAGCGTCTATGGGGAAAGTCGCGGTTAGAGTTTTAAAGTTTAGGGACACTTCGGAGTGGACTAGGAACAAACCCTTTTGGACTTAGAGGGTTCTAGGGCCAACACAAACGGGAGCACCGAAGTACTCGTGTTACCTCACCCAGGGGAGCCGGGTGCACAGGTGTCAAATGGTGTCGGGCCACGCCGTCGTTTTCAATGGCCGCTGGCTGGAAAGTGCTGCTGCCGGGAAGCTGCGAAGTGTCCGAAGAGATCCAAGCCTGGATCGAGGATGGGAAGAACCTGAAAGCAGAGGGGACAGAGTCTGGGTCACTAGCTAGTAACCAGGGGCACGATAGTTGATTGCCCACCGATGCCGGGTGCTTCAAGTTCGAAGAGGTGAAGATTGTCCCTGCAGCCACGAGGACCAGGAGGCGTCGACGACAACCAGGAACTGGATTCGAGCTGTCCCACAAAGGTAGTAGCTTGCTGCGGTGGCAGTGCCCGGATTGGACCCAACAAGCCTTGGCAACAGCAACCCACGCGCGTAGTCTTATGTCAGTTGCTTTCTCGAACGCCGACTATCTCGCTTGATCGTTAAGCCTAGTGTCGAATTTCTTATCTGTTTTTACTTTGTGCACTGAATCTGGAATCTGTGTTTTTAAAATTGAATCTCTGTTGTGGTAAAATAATTGTATTTGTGCTTTTAAAATCGAACATGTGCTTTTAAACAAACTTGACCTCAGAATTGTTCCTTACCTTAGCGCTACTGGCACCGAATTTCGCTGCTCCCTACCTCTGCACTTTTTACTCGCTTTTCCCCTGAGTCAAACGCCGGCATCCCGGTCCACCACGGGGTTTCCCCCGCTTGTTGTGGAGGGTGCCGGCGCCTCTGATTCCTCACACCAGGCAGCTGGGAGTTGTTAGGGGCGGAGCCATTGGTCAGCGCTCTAGCTCCCCCAGCACTATTAAACTGGCATGCCTTTTCTCTCGTGCAGCGGACGCGCGTAGTCTTATGTCAGTTGCTTTCTCGAACGCCGACTATCTCGCTTGATCGTTAAGACTAGTGTCGAATTTCTTATCTGTTTTTACTTTGTGCACTGAATCTGGAATCTGTGTTTTTAAAATTGAATCTGTGTTGTGGTAAAATAATTGTATTTGTGCTTTTAAAATCGAACATGTGCTTTTAAACAAACTTGACCTCAGAATTGTTCCTTACCTTAGCGCTACTGGCACCGAATTTCGCTGCTCCCTACCTCTGCACTTTTTACTCGCTTTTCCCCTGAGTCAAACGCCGGCATCCCGGTCCACCACGGGGTTTCCCCCGCTTGTTGTGGAGGGTGCCGGCGCCTCTGATTCCTCACACCAGGCAGCTGGGAGTTGTTAGGGGCGGAGCCATTGGTCAGCGCTCTAGCTCCCCCAGCACTATTAAACTGGCATGCCTTTTCTCTCGCGCAGCGGACGCGCGTAGTCTTATGTCAGTTGCTTTCTCGAACGCCGACTATCTCGCTTGATCGTTAAGCCTAGTGTCGAATTTCTTATCTGTTTTTACTTTGTGCACTGAATCTGGAATCTGTGTTTTTAAAATTGAATCTGTGTTGTGGTAAAATAATTGTATTTGTGCTTTTAAAATCGAACATGTGCTTTTAAACAAACTTGACCTCAGAATTGTTCCTTACCTTAGCGCTACTGGCACCGAATTTCGCTGCTCCCTACCTCTGCACTTTTTACTTGCTTTTCCCCTGAGTCAAACGCCGGCATCCCGGTCCACCACGGGGTTTCCCCCGCTTGTTGTGGAGGGTGCCGGCGCCTCTGATTCCTCACACCAGGCAGCTGGGAGTTGTTAGGGGCGGAGCCATTGGTCAGCGCTCTAGCTCCCCCAGCACTATTAAACTGGCATGCCTTTTCTCTCGCGCAGCGGACGCGCGCAGCGGGCGCGCCGCTGGCGCGCCAAATGCAAGCCCGTCTGCGCCCGTCCGCGGCCAGGCGGGGCTAGGGGCCAAGCACTATGCCCATTCTTTTACCTACACAGCATCTGAGCTGAGACACTTACATGGAAACTGGCCTATCAGCACCAGTGCCAGGGATCTTATTAACAATACTGGGATCCTCAACCCCAGAGACTCCCTTTCAGAGCTCCCCGCTCCACCTGTTGAGCAGGGATCTCTTGTCACCCATAAGGACCCTCCCGAAATTACTACCTCCAAGCACCAGGCAGAAGGGACCTTAGTAATTAGCTACTTAAACACCCGCTCTCTGGTGAAGCATCAACTCGAAATCTTTCAGCTCCTTGATTCTGACAAACCGGACATCCTTCTCCTATCCGAAACCTGGCTCACTACCGAGTCGGCCCCTGACATCCTTGCGGCAGTTGCCAAAGGCTATTACATACTTCAGGCCAACAGGCCCTCGGGTAAGCCCGGGGGCGGGGTTGCAGCAATTATTCATCATAAACTTAGGTTTACTGCTTTAGGGATCGCTGGTATACCCTCGGTCGACAGCCTTATTTTGAAATTCGAATCGCCCCATTTTCCCTTTGTTTGTGCTCTTTTTTACCGACCTCCCCACCACATGCCTTCATTTCCTCAATTGCTAGGTGAAATGATTTCCCAACTAGTTATTAACCATGCCAGGATTATTATTATCGGAGATTTTAATTACTGGCCCACTGATGCACAGGAGAGTGCCAGCTCCGTAGAATTCACGGATCTCCTATCAGCTATGAACTGTATCCAACATGTACACAATGCCACCCATATTAAGGGACATATCCTGGACCAAATCTGGACTTCCAACTTGGAAATCACACAACCATCTATCTCCCCATGTACATGGTCAGATCATTATCACATCATATTTACCATGGCCTTTACCCCCCTTACTAAACCTTCCCTGACGGGCAATCATCTGGCTAGAAACTGGAATCGGGCCAATATTGGCGATTTCTGTACACTATTAAAAGCCACTTCACCAACTGAACAAGATTCCCTCTGCGATCAGGTAACAAGCATTGAGCAATGGCTTGTCTCAGCCAGTGACAGTGTTGCTCCCTTTAAGAAAACCAAACTTAAACGCCCTCATGACGCTCAACGCTGGTTCTCTGACGATCTGAAAATAAAAAAACTGGCACTTAGGCAAGCCCAGCGCAGCTGGAGACGAGATTATGCTCCTGAAAAAAAAGCCACCTATGTTACCTTGCTAAAAGACTATAAAAACTCTATCCTCCAGACCAAGGCAATTTACTTCTCCTCGAAAATTACGAACTCAGCCACTAAGACCAAGGATATTTTCTCAATAGTCGATGAGCTTACACAACATGACAGAGTGATAGCTAAACCTGTCCCCTCACAATCACTATGTGACTCCCTGAACTCGTATTTTATCGAGAAAATTGCCACCATCAAAAGCAGTATTCCTCCTTCCACACTTTCAACTGTTCCCTCTATCACATGCAATAATCCCCTTGTGTTGGATTTAATCCCCCTGATTTCCAGGGAAGAGTTTTTTGTCCTTCTAAAAAAAATTGGATCAGGCTCCCCTACTGACTGCTGTCCCCCTCATACCCTACAAGAGGCTTTCCTTACCTGCCCAGACCCGCCCCTCTCACTCCTCAATAACTCTCTTAAACAAGGTATTGTCCCAGACACTTTTAAACATGCTGAAATCGTCCCTATTCTGAAGAAACCCAACGCTGACCCCCTGGTCCTGAGTAACTTCCGCCCAATCTCTTTACTTCCTTACCTTAGTAAGATTTTAGAAGCCCACGTAGCAAACTGTCTGAGCTCATTTATTGAGCATTCTCAGTTTCTCGACCCCCATCAGGCAGGATTTAGACCTGCACACTCTACGGAGTCAGTCATTCTTGCAGTTATGGACGAGCTTAGGAGAGGGGCCGATAAAAACATCACCCAGGCCCTGGTGCTCTTGGATTTATCAGCCGCTTTTGACACGGTTGACCATGACCTCCTGATCGATCGTGTCAGTAATGCTGGCATCCAGGGCCTGGCTCTGAAGTGGATTTCCTCTTTCCTACACAACCGATTTCAGGCAGTCCATCTCGCTAACTTCTCAGCCAAGAAAGCTAGGCTGACTTGCGGGGTCCCCCAGGGTTCCTCCTTTTCGCCCCTCCTGTTTAATCTGTACATGCTTCCTCTGATTTGGTCCTTACGTAAAAGGAGAGTTCACACTTTTAACTATGCTGATGACCTCCAGCTGGTGTTTGAAATTGATTCTTCCAACACCGCAGTATCCAATTTCCAGTCCACCATGAGCTATATTAGCGAATGGATGTACGCTAATCAACTAAAACTTAACCCTGATAAAACCGAGCTGATCCTGACTAGAGGTAGCGCCAACCCTTGGAACTCTAATTTTTGGCCCCCTCTCCTAGGTAGTCCGCCTCACCCAGCAGAATCTGTAAAAAGCCTAGGGGTCATAATCAGCAACGATTTGTCTATGAAATCTCAGATTGGTGCAGTGGTATCTACCTGCTTCTTCCACCTACGCAGAATTCGGAAGATCTGTAGATTTCTGACCACCGAGGCCTTGACTTTGGTCATCCTGGCCTTGGTTATCTCTCGTATTGATTATGCCAATTCACTCTATGTCTGCATTCCGGCATACCAACTCCACCGTTTGCAACTGGTACAAAACCAGGCAGCCAGGCTCATCTTTCATCAACCTAGATACCAACACGTCCGCCCCCTGATGAAGAGCCTTCATTGGCTTCCGGTGGCTAAACGTTGTGCATTTAAACTGGGCTGCACCATCTTTAAAGCCCTTGCCGGCCATGGCTCAGTATTCATCTCATCTAGGATCCATCGTTATGTCCCCTCTCGCGAACTTCGCTCCTCCCATCTGAATTTGCTCACCACCCCCACCTTCAAACGTAAAAAACATGGTGGCCTTGGATTTTCTTTTTTGGCCCCTCAATTCTGGAACTCTCTCCCCATTGGACTGAGGTTAGTTACCTCCTACGCCCAATTCAGAACACTTCTTAAGACTCTTCTGTTCTCTCAGGCATATGAGTAAAGCTTCTGTTCATCATACCATTGTCGCCCCCCTGCTTTTAGCGCCATGAAACCGCTTGGTGTTAGTGCGCTCTATAAATATTTTTAACATAACATAACAAAGCTTCGGAGCGGACCAGCGAGGTCCGAGGGACTCCCCAAGCAAGGGAGAGTCAGGGCAGGCCTGGAGCAACCAGGGAGGCGCGTTGAATTTAGAGATGTTCTTCTGAGGGACCCACAAGTCGACGGACAAGGGATCGCGAAGGGACCTCAAGCGGAATCACAAAATGGCAGCCCACGGGTCACTGGGAGTGGCCAGGCCGGCAATCTTCAATAGATTCACTGCTCAGGGTCGGGGCTACAAGTAACCCAAAGCACAGCCTCTAGGATTGACCAGAAGCTTATGCACTTGCAAATGTGCACGGTGTCCAGGGGTTCCGGTTCCACGGTACCCACGAGGGCTACGGGTCTCAGCTTTGCTGGGGACTCGGGTCAGCCTCTGGGAAGTCTGAAAACCCACTTCCTGGGTTGCAGGGTCGTCGGCGTCCGGCGGGAGCTTCGGAGATGCAGACCGGACAGATGCGTCTTTGGTGCCTGCCAAGCAGGGGAGTAACTCCTTTACTCCAAGGGAGATTCTTCAGTCATCTGGCATTTAACAGATCGTCGAAGGTCCAGGATTCAGTTTCAGAGTTTCGTCCAGGGATATCTAAAGTCCTGTTGCCAGGGGTTCCTATCTTATACCCAAGGAAGGGGTTGGACTAACTCAGGGGACCCACCTATGGGAGGGTTTGGAAAGAGGGGTGGCTACACCCATTTCCTTTGTCCAGTTTCACACCAGAGCAGGGGCTGGTAGCCCCTGCAACCAGTTTGAACTGGGCTATGCACAGGGACACCAAATGTGCCCCCAGTGCAGGACTTCAAAGCACTCTGAGAGTGCACCTACCCAGCCCCAATACACTAAAGCCTGTCTGGGAGGTGGTAACACCTCCCTGTGACAGGAAACCTATTGTCCAGGCCTCCCCTGCTGGAGTTTCGGTCAGCAGCAGGAGGCCAGACTCGTGTCTGTGCCTGCAGCATCCATTTTGTGATGCCAGGGCTCTGTTAGCTGGTACCGGGTATACCGGTGCTGTCATGTCTCTCCCTCTAGAAGGGTGGGATCATACTCCCACACCAGTTACTGGTGTGGGGGTATGATTCCAAGGTGTTTGACACCAAACACGACATGTTTCCATGCAGCCATCCCAAAGTTAGCATTTACCGTTGAGGTATAATGCACTTAAGAGTATATGGTCAGGCTGCACTCACAGACAACCCCAGAGGATAGATTACGAAGTCTGCAGAGGGTCTCCGCTCATGCATGGGCACCCTCTCACATAAAACCAAGCACCCTGCCTTCAGGATTGAGTATATGGTCAGGCTGCACTCACAGACAACCCCGGAGGATAGCTTCCAAAGGCTGCAGAGGAGCTCTGCTCATGCATGGGCACCCTCTCACATAAAACCAAGCACCCTGCCTTCAGGATTGATAAGGCCTGCCATAGGGGTGACTGACAGATTTATATGTGCAGTGATAGGGTGAGATATAGTGAACCTATATCTCAGTAAGGGGTGCATGCACCGCCTCACTCAGGCTGCTGTAGCAGTCCTGTGGTGTCATTTTGGAAGGCCTCCCAGGGGTGGCATAATACATGCTGCAGCCCCTGGTAGGCCTTTGGGGTACCTATGCCCTGGGTACATAGTATACCATATACTAGGGACTTATAAGGGCACCCCAGAATCCAATCTGAAGTGTACCTAAGGTACTAGGAATCCATTTTAGAGAGGAAGCAGCTAGGCTGGGGTCCTGGATAGCAGAGCCCCAGCCAGACTAAAGTAAAAACAGTGAAACATCAGCAAAAAGTGGGGGTAACCATAAGAAGCAGATCCTACTCTCCTACAGATAGGAGCACCAAAAAAACCAAAAGCTGCCAGAGCCACCAGACCAAACCATCAAGCTCCTTACCATAAGAAGGTAGGAGAAACACTTTACAGGAGCAAAATTGCCCTGTTATATCGGCAGAAAGAACCCGTTAGTACGGGCGCGCCGGAGCTCATCGGGAGTTGCCATGTTGAATCGCGTGCTCACGCGTCTCCTCAACCAACTCCTGAGCTCGTGGTCACCGGTGAGTGGTGGTAGGGAGCACGTTGTTTATACATGACATCAACAGCCTTTACTAGACATACACATACAAACACATACACACACTCAGCACCTACCACTGCTTGCTAGCTGGCCTGAAGGGTAGTAGGAAGAAATAGGACAACTGATATTAATATGACCTCTTTTATGAGACCGGGTTGATTGACCTATTTTGAATCTGAGCACTGGGAAGCTACCAGACTGCTTCCAAAGCATGTCTTGGACTCCTAAACATGCAAAATATTAGTTAACCCGAATTGACATATTTACTTTTTAAATAAGGTCACAGTCATATGACCCACAGCCGAAAAGTAGCATGGGGTGCAATCTAGAGTTACACCACCCATATATGTGATTTTAAAAGCGTGATTCAGGCCTGCCAGTGCAGTCTTGAGCTGTTGTGAGCAAAACTGCAACAGGCTTATGTCAAAGGAAATGAGCTAAGTCACCTATACTAGTGCTTTAAAGCCTGCAAGGCCTTGGTGTATGATGTTCAAACATGGGCTATTCTGTGATATGTAGATTGGTATGTCTTTGGATTGACAGGATACCAAAGATCTCTATCAGTGAGTTAGGCTATGGAATGTGAATGAAATTCATATTTTCTATAGGTCAGATTAGGAAGTAGCTACATAAATTATTTTCACACAATTGCAATATTTGTTAAATATTAAATTAAATTAAATGATAAACAAAGATTTTTTTGTTAAATATTTTGCATGAATGATCTATTACAACTTACATTCCCTGCCTGAAATCCTTGACAATAATTTATTCAGTTCTGACCAGGCTCTCCCTTTTCCAGTGGCTGTAAGTAGCTCATTCAGTGATGTGAAATACCTTCCTTAGAGAGAACAACAAACCTTGCCTGCTGACAGGAAGAAAGAGAGGATTTAAATGCAGAACATCCACTTCTAGTTATCTTGGGATGTGGGAGAAAGAAATGGAGCAAAAGTGCAGATGACATCACAAAGACCAAGCTGAGGCCTGGGTAGTTGTTATGTTGCTAGTAAGCAGGGTCATAGTGTTAGGAAGGCCTCTGAGGGTGGACTATTTCCAGCCAAATTCTCTTCACTCTTAACAGTAGGAGATCTGGCTGCAGAACCAATCAGTGTTGGTTTTCAATAAACGTTCATTCTTTTAAATAAAATACCCTTTGGGTGGGATGTAAGAGCTCCACACATAGACACAGAGTTCCTGCCACTTTGAAGGACCCTCAGAACAAGGATTTCTGGTCTTGATTCTAGACAAAAGCCAGGAAATGCTGCAAATGAAATTGTAGTTAAATCTGGGAACATTCTTAGTACTAGATTAAGAGTTGCTATCAATATCTGGCTAGTGGCCCCTGTAGGCAAAATTGCCCACCAACAGCACCCCATATTGCAAATGGACTTGGAAGAAGGACAGTAGAGGAAGAACCTGTTGCAGTGTGTGCCTGGGTAAATGACTCTGTTGCCCTAGTGGTGGGACCACCCACCAAATTTATAAATTACCCCCATGCTGGCAGTCATTTATGATGCAATGACAGGAACCGCTGTCAATGCATTTTTTTGTTTGGCGCAGGGCTCCTTCAGCAGGACAGAGCCCTGCACCAAACAGGTACCTTTGTTATTGTCATAAAGAAAATCCCAATACAGGATATTATTTTTAAAGATAAAAAGTTGGAGGTGTCGCCTATGGCAAAGGGAGCATTTAAGAGTTTTCAATGGGTTTTCTTGGCGGTGACGGGAAGTCAAAACTGACCTGTAATTCCGCCATTGTAAATTCGATAGGCGGAATGACAGGTCAGCCTCCGGTGGCTCTTACTCCACAGGCTAGAATCCTAACAAGGGCTCAAGTAACACATTACATACAACATAAACTCAAAAGATATTAAGAATATATCACATCAAACACAACAGACTATACCAAAAATAATGATGTTATCAAATGATACCCCTACACAAACTCAAATATGTACAAGATTTATAATAAGAAAATATTATAAAATTCGATGAAATACACTGTTAAGTGTCTTCATATTGTTTATTGTGTAACTAAGAGAGCACCATTTCATCGGATTTTATACTATAAAGTAGGGAGCGTAATATGTAAGAGTGGAACATTAGAAATGGCATGTTCCTTCCGTAACTATGCCCAAAACAACATTGTGACTGGTCAGGCTGTAGCTGGTAGATAGGAAAAGTCAAAGTGTACATTAAATATTTTAATCTATAACATTTGACCTGTACCAGCTACAGATTCCCTTAAATAATTTACTTTTATATTTTTTAACTATCCAATCAAATGGTAAACATTTGCATTTAATATATGGGAAATGTAACTTTTATGAAATTAAATGAAACAGTGATTTATAAATAGGGCTCCCTGTTTTTCGTTTTTACAGATAAATATAGACAGAAAACACTGTTTTTCCTGTCTGTATTTATTTTTAAAGGTGGAAAAATACAGATAATTTGGCTTCTTTTGAGTGACTCACCATGTTGAGATTAAGGACTTTCAGGACAATAGCTCTACATAATGGCAGCATGGAGAGCTACAAAGCTCAATGAGATGTGCTTAAATTACAGCATATCTCAACATGTATACATGCTATTATACTATGTTTTTGAATATGGGTTTATTATTTTATTATTTCTGGCTTTGTAATGTGCTAAAACCTGACACGCATCAAAGTATAAGTGCACGTTTACCTGTTAAATACATGCGGAAATATACCAGTTATCACCTCATCTGTTCACAAAACACAAAATAAACATGGATAAATACCAATAAGATAGTCAAAAAATAAATATGGATAAATACAGACGGAAATGTTAAAAAAATAAATACCATAAAACCGGGAGCCCTATTTATAAAGCGCAATACAATTACCCAAAGATGTCAAGGCGCTAGCTCATCAGGTAGAATATACCATAAGGTCTTAGTTCAGAGTCATAGGTTAAATAGCCATGTCTTTAGCTCTTTCCTGAAAACCAACAGGTGAGTTTCATATTTTAACCTCTGAGGAAGAGAGTTCCAGAGTCTTGTCGTACTGACCAGAAAGCTTCTGCCGCCCCAGGAGCTTTTCTTGAACCTAGGAATCACCGAATTGTGGGACTGAGCTGAGCATAGATAGCGCCTAGGAAGGTACTGACGAAGCTTCTGCTTGAAAAAGGCTGGTCCTATGTCATGGGTTGCTTTAAATGCTATGCAAAGGGCTTTAAACTCAATGCGTCTCTTCACTGGTAACCAGTGTAATTCTTTTAGCGCAGCAGTGGCAGATTTATGCTTGGGAATATCCAACAAGATGCGTGCAGCAGCATTTTGCACAATCTGTAGTTTAGTCAAGCATTTAGACCTGAGGTTGATAAAAAGACCGTTGCAGTAATCGGCTCTGGACAAGACCAGAGCAGAGATCACCAGCTTGCGTAGATTGACAGGGATGAAAGGAAGGATTTTTCTGAGTAGTTTTAATGTGTAAAAGGATGGAGAGGTAACTTGGTTCACATGACCTTCGAATGTGAGCTTGGAATCACAGGTGACTCCTAGGTTTTTGACTTTACTTGTAGGGGTGGGCAAAGGGCCCAGTTCTGATGGCCAAAGAGCTGGGGACCAAAAAGTGGTGTTGCTCCCAAAGAGTAGAACTTCAGTTGTGTTGGAATTTAACTTCAGACAGTTGGCTGCCATCCAGTCACCAACTTGACGGAGGCAGGTATAGAACTGTAATGCCGTGTCCGAAGGCGAGCCTGTCACTGATACCACAATTGGGATATCGTGAGGATAGGAAATTGCTGAAAAACCCAGAGATCTAATCAGCTGTGCCAGGGGGGCAACGTAGATGTTAAAAAGAGTGGGGCTCAATGATGAGCCCTGGGGTACCCCACAAGGCAGTGTGAATTTGTGTGATTTGAATTCAGAAAGAGCTACAAATTGTTCTCGGTCAGATAGAAAAGATCTAAGTAGGGTGAGAGCTTTTCCTTTTATGCCTATCCTCTCAAGGCATTCCAGTAGTTTTGCATGACCAACAGTGTCGAATTCGGCAAAGAGGTCAAGCAGCACAAGTGCTGCATTGCCCCCTGAATCGACCGTCTGTCTGATCTGTTCTGATGCCGAGATCAATGCTAGTTCCGTGCTATGGTGTTTTCTGATGACGAACTGGGTGGCATCCAGGAAAGCATGTTTCTCGATGTATTCAGATATTGCTACATTCATGGCCTTCTCGCCCATTTTGGCAGGCAGGGGAGTCTTGAGATTGGATCCCCCCGTCTAAGTTTGATTTTTTTATAAGAGGGAGGACTGATGCTAATTTCCAGTTGGTGGGAAATATGCCTGAGGAAAACATTTGGTTAAAAATAGGAGAGAGATGAGAAGCAATTATATCTAGTAGAAGATGAAAGATCTTGGGGGGGGGCATGGGTCTAATGGGGATCCAGATTTGGTAGACAGAAGTAGTTTGGTAACCTGATCAGAGGTCAAGGAAGGAAAATTAATTAGTTCTGGAGGATCAATAGATTTTGAAGTGGCTAAAGAGACCTCCTCTTTCATGTTAGGATTGGCTGACCTGCATTGGGGGGGGGTGCACATTGAGACAAGGATGTAGATAAACCACTGTAGACTGATCTAACTTTATCCTGAAAGAAAGTGGCCAAGGAGTTGCAAAAAGTCTGGATTACTGGTGTGTTGGCTATTTCGGGGTGTTTGGCTAGCTTTTTTACTGTAGCAAATAGTTCTTTGGATGAGTTTTTTGCTGCTGTTATGGCTGTGGTGAAATAGCGTGTCTTTTCATTATGCATTCATTTTTTATAGTCTAGCAATGATTGTTTATAGGCTATTCTGTCACTCATATCATAACGGGATCTCCACTTCCTTTCAAGACGACGACAGTTTTGTTTTTGAAGTCTAAGCTGTTCAGTATACCAGGGTTCAGAGCGTCTCGCTCTTTGATTAGTGGTGGCCTTTTCAGGTAAAACATGGTCCATTGAGCTGCGGATCCACTGCTTGAAGGCAACTGCCGCTGTGTTGGGGTCATTATTTATCTTAGGCGGATTCTGGGCCAGGGAGCTTTCAAGGTTTTCAGATGCAATTTTATTCCATGGTCGGAAACGTCTAGGATGTTTATTTCTTAAGTTCTCTGATCCTAAATGATGAAGAGAGAAGGAGAACATGACAGCTTTGTGACCAGACCAGGTAAGTGGAAGCGATGGGAGACATTGTAGAACGTTATTATTGGAAAATATACCGTCCAACAGGTGCCCTGCAGAGGGGGTGCTACCGATTACTTGCTGAGTAAGTCCTAGGCTGTTCATGATATCGATAAATTGTACTGCATGCCTATCTAAAGGGTCTTCAAAGTGTAGTTTTGAGGTAACCCAAGAGTGTGAAATCTGGCGACTGAGATATCACATCCAAGGACAGACCCACAGTATTTAGAAAGTCTGCCTTGGGGCCAGGAGGGTCAGGAGGGCGATAAAGTAGTAGTCCATTGAAAGTATAATGGTTGTCTATTGAGATCTTGAACAGTAGGGATTCCAGGGTTGACAGATTATTTTGGGTAGTAAATGTCCCTTTCCAGCTACTTCGGTGTATTATGGTCATCCCACCGCCCCTTTTTCCAACCCTGTCTTGTTTAAAAATTGTGTACCCAGTTGGAACGGCAATGGCTAAGTCTGGGCCTGATGCGGCGTCAGCCCAGGTTTCAGTAATGAAAGCTAAGTCAACAGCCTGTGTGCCCATAAAAAGGGCAAATTCAGACGCATGCGCACGTGTGCATTAATCAAGGTACAGACAATTGATTCAGTCCTGCGTGGCACTTTTGCGACACGGTTTGGGCTGGGTGATAGCAGTTGTGTTTTAGTGGGGCAAATATGAAAATTGCAGTCTGGGCAGTGAGTAGATACAGCTAACGGGTCAGTGCTAAGGCAAGGTTTCCAAACGCACTTACTTCTGTTATTCACGTCTAGCAGCTGGTTCTGCTGTAAGAATGCTTAGAAGTAGATTGGGGGCTGAAACTGGCAGAGTGGCTGGCACTAGGCATGGGCCAGGCACGGACGGGCGCAAACGGGCTTGCCTTTGGCGCGCCGGTGGCGTGCCCGCTGCACGCAGCCATGCTGTGGCCGTGCTTTTACCTCCCCCGAAGCTCGGCATCTAGACCATTTTAGAAATGTACCTTTACCCTGCTTAAAGCTGCTGGAGGCTAATTGAATTAGCTCTCCAACAAATTCCCAGCCTGTGCTTGGCCTGGTTTAAGTGCGAAAGAGGTGTGAAAACTTCTCCCTGAGCAGAAACAATGGCTTCGGATTGGTGAGGTGTTTTCTTCCCCTGGCAGAAAGACCAGCTAGGGTGGGCCCAGGAACTTACTTACTAAGGGCCTTCCCTGTCTTAAGCAAATGACAGATGAGACCTGGACAGGTCCCAGCTTTTGTCCCATAGTCAGGCTGGCACCAAACCCAGTGGAAGGAAAGCTAATTCACGAAGATTTTGAGTGGCCAAAGAGGAAGGAATTGCTCATTATCCTAATCACATCTCTGGGTGGACACACAGACTCTGCACAAGGAGAGAAGGGTGTCCTCATCTTGGGTTTTGGGGCAGGGTGTACTGTCATCTTGTTTGCAGTAGGATAACCAGAAACTACTGACAAAGTGGGTAGTCCATGGCCTGGAAACAATTACTCAATTGGTCAGGGAGGGACAAGGAGCATCTTAGAGTGTTCCCCACACACAGGCTGGTGAACTCTACAAAGCTGGATTCCCACCCAACCTTCCTCAGAACACTTTCTGGATGTGTGAAAGATAAGAAGACAACTGGACTAGCTGTCTGTGACCTGAATGAATCCCTGAAGGACTGGACCTGCTGCGCACCCACTGGACCTCCTGTGTAGCTAGAGGGAAACAACAAGCTGCAAGAGGCCTTTTCTTGGAAGTACCTAACTGATTAGTGGCAACTGGACCTTTGCTGGACTTTTGCTGTGAGCCTCTGCCTGACACCCTGAGAGTAACATCCCCTGAGGTCCTCAGGCCTTAGAAGTGTACTCCTGTGGGCGTTTGGACACCAGAAGAAAGGTTGGAAACTTTGAAAAACCTTTCCTCCGGAGCTTCATGGGGACCTGCAGGAAAAAGTACCTGACCAACAGTTTCACGGGGTCTGATTGGATTTCAGCTTTGTCCCGGTCAAGACTCCAAGCAGCTCTAAAAACATTCTATATGTGGACTAAGAACATTCTCAGCAAGAAATCTCCAAAGCTCCTTAGCCCCAGCAAGACCAACCTGTTTCAAGCATTTGGCCTTTGGTTCCACAGTGTAGGCTACAAATTCTGCAGTGGCCTTCTCAGGCAGATGTTAATTCTTAAAAAGTAGCAAAGTCTCTCTCTGTGTTTGGACTTAACTTTTTCAAACTTTTCTGACTTCCAGACATTTACCTGGACCAGTCCACTTGTTGATTACAACCAGAGCTTCATTGTGGTTGGCCGAAAAATGTGCCTAAGTCCCGAGCCACCACTTCCAAAGATTCTGATTGGCTCTTTGGGCATTTTGAACTATTTTCATTTGAACCTTTTAAAAAAATCACATTTCCTGCTTCACTTATTAGATTTTCATTGTCTCTGTCTAATTTCACTCATAAAATTATTGTCTTATATTAAATTTGGTTGTTGAAATTTTTATTATGTTTTGTATGACTTTTGCTACTGTGTGTGCACTGCTTAAATACTTTATGCTTCACCTTTGTATTAAGCCTGACTGCTTTGTGTCAAGTTACCAAGAATTAAGCATAGGCTTATTTAATTTAATTTGCATGACATGTAGCATGTGGTTACGTTATCCTTTGAGGTGGATACTTGTCAACCCCAATTTATAATTAAGGCTCCCTGTTTTCCGTTTTTACTAATTTCTACAGATAAATACAGACAGAAAACCTTCATTTTCTTGTCTGTATTTATTTTTAAATATGGATAGAAACGGAAATTGTGTTGCTTTTTGAGTAATTCTAAATATTGTCTGCCGTGACTGCCAGGCCAATAGATGTGTGGATTAATAGATAAGGGGGTTAAAAAAGAAAGGAATTTTAGTAATGAGGCTTCAATGGCAGTAGATATGCACAAGGTTGATACTGAAATTTGCATATTTTCATATAATTGCACTGTTTTATCTTCTGCGGGTGATCACAGCACTGAAACCTAGCAGACATTCAAGCATAAGTGCATATTTATCTGTTAAATAAATGTAGAAATATACTAATTTCAGCTTAATTTTTCCACAAAACCTAAAATAAAAATGGATAAATACAAATAAAATTAGCAAAAAATAAATATAGATAAATACAGACGGAAATGGCAAAAAAATAAATAGCATAAAACCGGGAGCTCTATTTATAATCCACTTGCCTTCTGTTATGTTACGTTACATTACACTACGTTACGTTGCGTTATGTTATGTTAACCAACTTAAATGCAAAATCACAACATCAAGAAATGGCATGACACCCTGAGTTTTTGGTCATGAGCAGGAAGAAACTTCCAAATGTCTATTAGCTACCTACTTAATGCAAAATCCCAGAGTAAGGGCAATTCCAAGAATTTTACAAGGTAGGCTCACTCATGCAATGTGACATGCTTCATCCTTTGCCACCTCATCCCATTCTGGTAAGATGGTACTATAGGGCGGATTCAACCTCAGGGGGTGCTAGCCTGAGGTAGTGCTTAGAAATTAATTCTTTTTTCTGGATAAAATACTAGGATCCAGTTTTTTGGTTAAAAAAAGCCTTAGGGTAAACCACAAAAGTATCCTTTATTAAGGTGGCTTGTTTAAAAATACCAGAGGGTATTATTAGGAGGCATATGACGGTGTAATGACGTATAGCATCACTGATTGGACAATATTCTCATGCCAACATGTTTCTGTCTATACTAAGCCAAGCTGTCTAAGGCATTCCTCAGGGCTAAGCCTATGCATACCTACACCACAGGAAAGTCAGTGCAGAGTCCCATAAAGAGTATAGAGAGGACCTACCTCTCAATTGAAGAATTTTGGTTATTTAACCTACTTATAAAATGCTATTTGCAGCATGGTCTGTTCGAGGTGGGCCTCTCCTGTTGTCACACTATCATCAAGGTAGCGCACCCACTTTTGTCCTACCGTGTCTCTTCGAACAGCTGACTGGTGCAACCATCCTAAATGCCCACTGTAGCTGAACTCACTCAGTTATGTGAAACCGCTCTATTCCTTCAAACCAGGTCTTGTCAACTATCAGTCAACTGGAACCACAGACTTTGTATGCAGCCTTATTTCAAACCGTGACTGGCATGTACTTGACCTGAACATAACATAGAAGATGGCTTTTTTCTCATCTTTATCATTAACCCTTGGGGCTTCAATATCCTTTAAAATAGAGATACCAAAAGGTGGTAACAGGGCCTTTCTGACCTGAGAGTTGGACTATCACGCACAGAAAATCCTTCCTGATTGTACAGTTGTTCGTGCTAGTAACCGGTCACAAGGTGTATACTACACCCAAACAGCTTCTTCATCATTGCAGTTATATCCTGGCCACCAGGCTGTGAATCCAAACCCTTTGAATGAAATGAAAATGAAATGAAAAAAGGAATTTTTTAAGACCAAACATTCTCAGGGTAGAGTTTCTAGACACTATTACCTGATTATAAACCAGCCGTACCTGCCAAAACCTAATGGACAAGAGCCCTGCAGAGACAAAAATAATCTAGTTAACAGTTTGAGTAAAGTGCCAGGTTTTAAGATTTTTTAAGAAAAAGACTAATCAGAATTAGAGCGGACTGCATGCAGACTGTTCCATAGTTTAGCACCCAGTACTGCAGCAGAACTTCCCCCCGTCTGTCCTGAGCTCTGCCCTCAACAGCGGGCCATGCTCTCTCCTGCCGCTTCCATTCCTTGTACCCGACATCGACCCTAACCATGGTTCTTCATTTCAGTAACAGTAATACAAGGCCAGGCCTCATTTCTGAGGAGGAAGTTCTCTTTTCCACCCTTTACTAGTCTGCTTCCCAGGGACGGCCTGATTACAAGTCGACTGAACAAAATGAATGCATGCTTGCATGTCATAATTTCCTTCCACCTGATAATTACTCGAAAGGATTATGCAGGGTGTGGAAAAACCTGACCCAGTTTTTTCCGGGTATTAAAATTATCCGGAAAAATCGCATACAATTTTGGCAGCATCAGCAGCCAAGTTTCATGCTGCTTTTTTCTGTTAGGGGACAATAAGCAATGCTTCCTCCTGCTATAAAAATTCTCCCCTCCCCACCGCTACTCCCCTTTGTAGTAGTGTTTTTCAAAATATGTAAAATGTGTAAATATTGTCGGAAAATTGTTTTTGAAATGCTTTAGGTTTAATGATGCATAGAAGCGTAGCTAAACAATTGATGAGATTGTTCCTGTAACGCGATGTTTAGGTCATACAGAAGTCTGCATTATGCTATTAAATAGTTAGGTCACATTTTCGTGTTGTACACCATTTATTTTAAACTGGATGCTGTTTTTGTGATTCTACTTAACTTGCTCCTGTTCATTCCCCTTCCCAATCAGTGTCCCGCTGCAAAGCTGTCTCTTCTCTTGTTCCGAAGAGTCTCAAGCAGATGGCTTAAATGAATCAGTAGTGTATAATATCATGTTAGAGAATGTGTATTATGAATGAGGCTTCCATTATGTATCCAAAATATAATTTCCAAGGACTTCCACTGGAAGTTCCGCAGGAAGACATGTCAGTTCTATGAGCTATTGTTCAAGAAATGCTTCATTTTTGTTATACATCTCAGGAGTGCAGTTGCTGAGGAAGCAATGGAAGATTTCTCTTACCTTAGGAAATGGATTAATATTTTCATAGTTTTTAATTATTATGTTGTTGTTTCTGATTTGTTAAATGTGACCCTAACCATGATCATGTTATGCTGAATTTGCAGAATCTGTTATAGAATGCATGGTTTTGCTATAAAACCTTCTGAGTTCTTGTATTTGTGGGAGATGATCATTATTTTGGCCCATGAGCTTTTTTGGAGCTTCATTCTCTTTTTGTCATGAATGGTGATACTTTGCCACTTTTAGGTGTTCTATTTAGCTGTCAGCACTCTTCCTCAGTTAGACAATTAGAATTGTATTTAAAATAAGGCCTAACTACGTTTTATGATTTTGTGTTATTTCTCGGTAACTCTGCTCTGTCAAGTCAATGGTGATATTTTGCTTATTCTCTATTGTATAAGCCTTTAACATTTTAGTAATAAAATCTCTTTTATCTATTTTTATCTTGAACTCAGTCTTTTCTCTGTTTAATATTTTATTGCATTTAGCGCTGTTAAATTATTATTTTTCCGATGAGGAGTGTAGTCTCTCACTGCAGGATCATTGAGAAAGTCTGCAGCGGAAATAATTTGGTAAATATTGGGGTGATAAATAATTGGGGTTCAGATAATGTTTAGGGCTCAGCTCCCACAAAGTTGGTAGCAGAGGATAGTTAACATTAGAGCACTTCCTCTTTATGAGGTCCCCAAAAGTTTTTTTAATGCCCAAATCACAAGGGAATGAATTTTGGTTCTTTTACCATGGCTGGGTCCAAAATTGAATGGCGTGGTGAGCAAAACAACAATGGATTTAGGCCTAGATCTCTGACTGGGGGTTCAGCATTCCATCCATCAGTTGTTCTTTTTGCCTTTGCCACTCCAAGTGGGGCAGGTATGCCCAGACATGGGTCCCATGCCCTCCATGCCACTGGATTCAAGCTATCTTGGCTGATGAGGGGTAATACGCCGAAACAGGTCCACAGATGCTTGTTACCGGTCCAGGGAGAACCTGGACTGGCACTTCGGGCTGGACAGTTCCCATGAGAGGAGCAAGGTCAAGACTGATTTGCATATGGATGGGTCCAAACTGGAATGACGTGGGGAGCAAAAAACAATGGATTTAGGCCTAGATCTGTGACTGGGGGTGAGTGTTTATATATACACATCATAAATGTCATGTGGGACTCACTAGTGTAGAGCATTATGCTTGCAAATCTGATAGCCCTAAAAAAGTTTTAATAAATTCTGTTCCACAAATTAATTGAAACAATTACTGTAGGATGACTGACACTGATAGCACTCAATAAAAGGTTTTGGACTCCCAAATGAAGGACACAGTATATATATTAATTGCAATATTCAGCATGAGTCAACATACAGTATATTCAAGTGTGAAAAAAGTGAATAGAATAGTGCAGGCGACGTAGCGCTCATATTTAAATACATAAATACAAACTAAACATATCATACATGCTACAATTCCCAATGGTATCATTATTTCACCCAGAGTTCTTGGACCATATGGGAAAGTATGTCGACGTTTCGACCCCAAAAACACTTGTGAGGTCTCCTCAGGACTTCGTCGTCTACCATTCACATGTAATTCTGATAACCAATCCAAGGATATCCTGAGTCAAACGGATATCCTTACAGGTCACCCAAGATAGTCGCACTTGCATCTAAGAGTTGCCTCAATCCAAATCGCTACTAATGTGTATGTCCGGTCCAACTTCTATAATCACTACTTGTAGAACCAGCCAATGTGAGACAAAACTGTTCCCTCTTCGCTAACAAGGCTCGCATTCGAAGCTGCAAGCCGTAGTGGGACGGGTATGCCCAGACATGGGTCCCGTGCTCGCTATGCTGGATTTAAGCTATCCTGGCTGATGAGGGGTGATACCACAAAACAGGTCCTCGGAGGCTTGTTTCCGGTCCTCTTCGTGCTGGACTGTTCCTATGGGAGCCTGATTTGCATATGGTTGGGTCCAAACAGGAATGACATAGTGAGCAAAAATACAATTGATTTTGTCCCAGATCTTTGATGTGGGATGAGGTCCATCCTGAACGTGTGCAGGGTCGGGGAGCGTCTGATGTTCACAGGGAGCTCGTTCCAGGTCTTGGCTGCGATGTGGGAGAAGGCTCTCCCGCCTGTTCTGTTTCCGCGGTTGCGGGGACCTCTGCCAGGGCGAGGTCGGCGGAGCAGAGGTTTCTCTTGGGTACGTGGAAGGATAATCTCTCGTTGAGGTATTTAGGTCCGATGTTGTTGAGTGATTTGTAGGCGTGGGTGAGGAGTTTGTATATATGAGTTATTGTGTCCTGTGAAGATGGATTTCTGTTCCTGTGGTGAGGTGTTTGGTTACGCAATGATGATTGTGGCTTCAATTAGTGGGTCGATCACTGCTTTAGTGTATTTTTCGTACTTATGAACTCATTTGATATTATTTAGAGACAATTAAAGTTAGTTGGTTATCAGGTTTCATCAAAATTCCAGGATCTCGAGATATTATTACCTGTCTATATTGTGTGTAGAGTGATGATATACAGGATATAGATCTATTTTAATGAGTTTCTTTTTCCAGGTTGAAAGATTGTTTTTGGGTTACTGTGCTTACCCCGAGTGCACGGGAGGTAGTACATTAACTCAGAAAGTAGAATTATTCTGGTCTGAAATATTGCCTAGCGGGAGGTTTGGACTGTTTTGAAAAATCAATCTTATTTTTCTCTAATATTTGTTTTTGTCGTTCACCTCGGAACTGAGTTTCCCTTTTTCTTCTTGGTTGAGAGTACTCTGTACTGTGAAATATTGATTTAAGTTTCCTTTCAAGAGTAAACAGACAAGGGGTTTATTGATTTTTTAAGGTTTATTGTGGTTCTGAAGTTGGTTTCCTGTTCACAAAGAAACCGCAACGTGATTGGCAGTTCAGCCAGGGAGCCATGCTGGGATTGGTGTTTCATCACAATCTAGCTGATTGGTTGTTAGTTGGCATGGTTGTGCTGTGAAAGGCTGTCCTTTG
Organism: Calotriton arnoldi; assembly: GCA_963921515.1. Taxonomy (NCBI): domain Eukaryota; kingdom Metazoa; phylum Chordata; class Amphibia; order Caudata; family Salamandridae; genus Calotriton; species Calotriton arnoldi. Next base: position 1,292,101 of record CAWUFW010001295.1, on the reverse strand, counting down.
ACAGAGCTGTGCTGTTATTGGTTGTTGTTCTTTAATTGTATTTTAGAGTTATTCTGACTTATTGGGTTGATTTGAGTGTGGATAAGTATAAACATGAGAGAAGTATTTACTAAACTTAAACCTAAGAAAGAGGAAAAGTTTAAGGAGGGCCAGAAAATGCTGAAAGAGGGCACGCGAGCATTTGATATGATAGAAGAGATTGGGAGTATACATGTGTCTGGATCCCTGAATGGAATAAATATATAGCACATGATGAAAAATTGCAGTTTACAATAGAGGGTACCTTTAATTTTGAAAAACTAGAATTCTTGAGACAGACCATATTTGACATGAGCCCTGTGCCAAGAACTACCCAGTTTGAGGCACGTAATAAATGGGATCATATGCACCCGCGACTGCCGCCGGTAAGAGCGGTGGGGCCGGCTGGGGGGGATTTCGAGAAACGACCACGAGGGAAAATTAATTATTTATTTAATTTTCCCTTGTGGTCGTCTCTCGAAATCCCCCCCAAGCCGGCCCCACCACCCCACCGCTCTTACCTGCAGCGGCTGCGGCTGATCATATGCAAACTCAAAAGAGATTGAGAAACAAAAGATAGATCTATTAAGAAATCCTTTAGGGGTGGTTACACTCTAAGATGCACAGTGAAGAGAAGGCATGTAGAGTGAATAAAATGTTTAGGGTTAAGACGTTTCCTGCTATATTTACGGAAACAGAGCAGGGAAAAATAGTTAAGGCAAAAGAGAAGAAAGATGGAGACGAGACAGATGATGATGATGATAAATGTTTAAATGAATTGTTAATGACATGACCTCCTCCATACACTGATGAACAGGTAACCCCAACGTAGACTACTGTTGGGATTGGTGGAGGGGGAAATACAGTGGCAGTGCAGGCTCCTACTGAAGTTGCACCAAGTGCCCCATCAAAGAGACTTCAGTTATTTTACTGATGCCTAGCACAAGTAGCATGGAGCAAGTTACAGAGACAGTGGTGATAGAACCAACATCTAAAGAAGTCTGTATTGGCATTCTGAAGATAGAACTTGAAGAGATGCTTCAGGGTAATGTAGACTTGAACAGAATACTGGCATACAATGCTGATGACATGAGATATTTGATCAAAGAAGAAGCCAAATCTGCTAATGAAACACTTGACAAATTGGAAGAATTTGCAGATGAATTAGATGTTGACATTTATAGGGTGAAAAATGTCAAACAAAATTATAAAACAGATTTAACACAAGATGAAACTAAAAAGATGAAATTCATTACATTAAGAACCCACATTCAAGATTTGATTGAGAAAACACAGGACTGAGGCGATTTAAAGACCCATCAAGAAAAATGGAAAAGGGAAACTGTAAATAAGAAAAGATGAAGAACAGTGAGGTGAACACTGGGAAAAGCATATCAAGTGATTTGGAAGCGGGAACAGATACAGTAGCTGAGTTTCTTTTGAGAGAAGTACAGGGAAGAAATGTGGTGCATGTTCCTTGGCCAAGGGTGGATTTGTTTGCTTTGATGCATAATTTTTCATAATTGAGAGGATATCCAGTAAAATGGTATGATGAGGTGCGTACATTAACACAACTTTCTCCGATGTTGTGGAAAGATTTGAATATGTTGTTTTAAATTGATGCCCCAGGAGACTTGTGGTTAGAATGTAAGGTGGCTGCAGGATGGCCAACCTAGGAACCACCTAGACCACCATAACCAGATGTGGCTGAGAAATATAAGGCAGCGATTGAACATATGAAAAAATGAATTCCAGAAAGGGATATTAATTGGGAAAAGATTTTGAAAATGACAAAGGGGCCTAAAAAGTCATTGCATTCCTATTATGAGAGTTTGATGCAGATATTCAAGAAACATAGCGAAGTCGAATATCCAGAGAGAGATGCTGTTGGGTGATTTGTTTTGGCATTTGTGAATGAGTTAAAGTCAGAGATTAGCAATCACATTCAAAAGAGTGAATTATGTTGGTCAATGAAGAGCATTGATGACATTTTGAAATTTGCAAAGAATGGTAGTGATTATTTGGAAAAGAAACAAAAGAAATTGCAGGAACAATTAATGATTGCCCAGACAAAGCAGTATGAAATGAGACAAATGGGTCCAATAATGAATTTTGTGAGAAATGGGAATGGAATGAATGATATTAATGGCATGAAACAGATAGTGCAGAATAGTGCAGAACAATAAATGGTTTGATTGAAAACATTGAGATGTTGAAAATGACCACAGCTTGTCGTATGTGTGGGTGGATCGGGCATTAGAAGAAGGAAAGTAGACAGATTTCAAGATGTACCCTAAGTAGTGCAAAGAAATCATTCAATGTCAATCAAGCAGAATTTGGGACAAAATATTCAAAATCAGTATACATTCAAAATGCCAGTACCCTCAGCCCCAGTAATACAGCAGAATAAGAGAAGTAAAGTGCCATATAACCTGAGTTATTCGCAGCACGCCATTATCATCAATGATGGGATGGCAGGCACCAGTTCGCAATGATGGTGCCTGAGAGGGGAGGAAGATTGCTTACTTGGAGCAGTCTTAGAGGTAGATAAAAATGGCCTATATACTGACAGAAAAGTCAATGGTCATCCCATTTAGTTTTTAATAGATACGGGGGCTACTCGTTCTACAGTTCGTTCTGTGGAAGTTCCTTACCTACTCCTCTCGGGGAAAAGAAGAGCAAGTTGTAGGGATTAGTAACAGACAAATTGTGAGCAAATAGGCCAGTCAGATTAGGACAGATGCAAAATAAACATCAGTATATTCAATGTGATTTGAGTCCATTTAACTTGCTTGGAAGGGATCTTCTTTGCAAGATGAACTGTGTAACTTACTTCACACCGGATGGTTTTGCAGTGGAAATACAGGATGAAGATTCACTTTTAAAATTACCACAGAAGATTCCAAAGTTGAAATGTACCCAGTTTTCACAAAAGAAGATCTCACTCCTGATTTGAGACTCACAGTTGGAGAAGAAGTATGGGATTTTTCAGGAAAGGAAAATGGATTAATAAAAACAGCAGTACCAGTAAAGATAAATCTTAAACTGCATGCGATTTTCAGCGAACTAGTCACTAAAGACTTTCAAAAGAGGCAGAAGAGGGAATGAAACCAGTGATTAAGAAAATGATTGAGCAGGAAATCCTTTGAGATGTTCTTGGCAGCCCATGCAATTATCCCATTATGGGATTTAAGAAACTGACAGGAAAATGAAGAATTGTGCAAGATTTACGAAAGAGTAATACAATTATGGTTCCTTGTTCCCCTGTGGTACTGTATCCATCAGTGATCTTATTCCAAATTCCAGCAGAGGTAGAATGGTACACAGTCATTGACTTGTGCCAATACCACTGCAAGAGGATTCACAGTTCCTCTATGCATTTCAATTTTTGAATGAAGTATATGTGGTGTAGAATCCCACAAGAGTATACAGACAGTTCTTCATTTTTCTTTCAGGTTTAAACAATAGTTTGGAAGGTTTGAAATTGCCATGTGTATAGATGACCTTTTATTGGCATCTGAGACAAAAGAGGATAGTAAACTGGATACTATTGCATTGTTGAATCATCTAGCTGAAAATGGGCATAAAGTCTCCCCGACAAAAATGCAATACTGTGAGAAAGATGTCATTCATCTTGTACACCATATCAAGAAGGCTGTGGGAAAAGTCTCAAAGGAACGCATTTCTGCCATTCTGATATTAAATCCCCCAGCCACTCAGAGGGAGGTTTGGATGTTCCTGGGAATAGTTGGTTATTGTAGACAATGGATTCAAAATGTTTTCCAGATAGTGAAACCTTTCGTAAGTTACCATGTAATGATGTACAAGATCCAGTACCATTTGATGACGAGTATCTTGAATCATTAAAAAAAATTGAAAGAGAGTTTGTGTTATGCGCCCACATTCGAGATGCCTGATTACAGTAAGATTCTTTACCTATTTTGTCATGAGAAGGATGGATGTGCACTTTTAATTCTTGCTCAAAAACATGCAGGGTTAATGCGTCCAATAGCCTATTTGTCAGGAGCTTTGGACCCAGTTGCTGTAAGTCTTCCTGGATGTCTAAAATTGGTTGCAGCAGTTTGGCGATAGAGCAAAGTGAAGGGATTGTGATGGGTCATACCTTGATTATGTATGTTTCACATTCGGCTGGAATCCTATTGAAAAGGAAAAAACACAGCATATTACAAACAGCAGATTAACTTGTTATGAGCAGATAATTCTTGAAGTGGAGAACATTTCAATTTGAAGATGTAAGGTCCTAAATCCAGCAACACGACTTCTAATTTCAGATAAAAGTGAAGGCAGAGAAAACATAGTTGATAGCGAATTTCAGCACATTTGTATTGAGGTGTGTGAGTTATGCACAAAACCAAGACCAGATATTAAAAAAAGTTCCTTTAGAGAACTTGGATTTGACAGTTTTTGATGGTTTCAGTCTGAGATATCTATATGGAGGATTGAGAGCTGCTTATGCCATTTATTCTTTTTCAGAAACATTGGAGTCATCTTCTTTACTGAATGTGACTTCAGCACAAGTAGAAGAATTAGTTGCTTTAAGGAGAGCCTGCTGCTTGTCAGAGAATTTGAATGTGACTGTTAGACCAGGCATCCTTGGCGTGGTTTTCCCCTGTCTCTTTGCCTCTGCCTCCTGTATTTTTGCTGTCTGCTGGATTTCGTTTTTGCTGGTCTAGATGCTTTGGGCACTTTGCCAATGCTGATCAGTGCCAAAGTGCAAATGCTCCCTACGTGAATTGTGTTTATGGATTGGTGTTTCCATGATTGGCTTATTTGACTTACTACTAAGTCCCTAGTACAGTGCACTGAGTGTGCCCAGGGCCTGTAAGTCAAATGCTGCTAGTGGCTCTGCAGCACTGATTGTGCCACCCACACAAGCAGCCTTTCAAAAGGGTCTCAGATCTGCCACTGCAGTGTCTGTGCACAGTTTCTACTGCCATGTCAACCTGGCAAATGCACCCACTTGACAGGTCCTAACCTTCCCTTTTCTTACATGTGAGTCACCCCTAAGGTAGGCCCAAGGTACCCCCATGAGCAGGGTGCAGTGTATGTGAAAGGTAGGACATGTGCTGGTGTGTGTGACATGTCCTGATAGTGAAATACAGTGTATTTTGTTTTTCACTATTGAAAGGCTATCTGTCCCACAGGATAGAATGGGGATTTCCCTGCACCTGAATAGGCTTGGTCTGCCTTGGACAATGCTGTCTCCACCTCCTGCCAGGAAGCTGGGCCAGAGAGGACAGAACTGTTTTTGACGGAGCACAGAGCCTCTCTGGCACAAGAGAACAAAGAGAAATTCAGTATAAGTATTGGGGCCCAGACCCCAGAACTTTAGATTACTTCTGGACTCAAGAGGAACCTCTACCAAGGAGAAGAGCTGGGAAAGCTGAAGGAAAAGTATTGCCCCTTTGCTGTGTGCTGTGTGGGGTTGGCCTGCACTGGGTGTTTCTGCCAAGTAGACGACCAAGACTTTGCTGTGTTCTGTGTATCCTGCTTGAAGAAGATCTCCAAGGGCTTTGTGTAGAGCTTGGCTCCTGTTCTGAAGTCTCAGGGCACAAAGATTTCATTTACTCTATCCTTCAGCACCTGGAACTGCAGTTTCAGCTGCCACAGAGGGACATAGCAACACCGACGCTTGCATGCGATGCCGAGACCTGCAATGAAGCCGTGGGCACCGCTTGTGAAGCGCACCCCGATTTCCACTGCAGCCCGATGCTTGCCGACGCCGCGCCGTACCAACTCTGGCACCATCACTGACGCCGCTGCCTGCACCGGAGCCAAGAGCACCGCTCACGACGCACTGCCCGAGCCGCACCAAAGCCCCAACCTCAACGACGCCAGTGCTTCATCATCACGGAGTCGATACCAGACGTGGGTGACCCTCCGAATCCATCGACTCCACATCGTCGTAAGGAACCGACGCCTCGACGCCACCGCGACGTCACGTCCCCGGCAACAGTAAGGAACCGACACCTCACCTCCCCTGCATCGCAGTAAGGAACTGATGCCTCACCGCCCCTGTGGTCGTAAAGAACCGATGCCGCCGACGCCAAGGAAGCATCACCTCCCCGATGTCGTGCACCGTCTTTGTTTTCATCGTTTGCCAAGGTACTGTACTTTGGGGTCCATGTGACTCCGGGCCCGACGCCGCGCACCTCTTGGTCGGTGCCGTACTTTGGGATTCTTATCTGTCACAACGTCGTAATTGCCCCAGGTGGAGCTATTTGTTGCTACAAGCTTTATTTTTGTGAATAACCCAAGATATATGTATGGTGGATTTTTTTTGTTTTGGACTTGTTTTGTTTAGATAAAGACTTCCTATTTCTCTAAACTGGTGTGGTGTCCATTTGTAGTGTTTTCACTGTATTACTGTATGTGTGCGCAAATGCTTTACACTCTGCCGCTGAGATAAGCTTGTCTGCTCGTGCCAAGCTACCAAGGGGGTGAGCAGGGGTTGTCTAAGGGCGTAACTCCCTTACCCTGACTAGAAGTAAGGGTCCCTACTTGGACAAAGGTGCAAACCATTGCCAACTAGAGACCCCCATTTCTAACAGTAACTATTTATACAGATAGCCAATATGGATTGGGTGTTGTGCATGATTCTGGTCAGCTCTGGTTATAAAGACGGTTCATGACAGCCCTAGGTGCTCCACTAAAAAATATGTACATATTAGCTTTAGTGAATGCTGTTCAGAAACCAAAGGAAGTGCAGTGGTGAAGTGGCAAGCCCATAAGGCTGACAAGGATTTGGTCACATTAGGGAACAAGTATGCTGACCAAATGGCTAGGTATTTTGCCTTGCAGGATGGGACTGTTGTTCAAGAAAATGAAAATGAAGGATTTATAAATAATGGTGAAACACTGAGTTCTAACAATGTGAATTGCTATTTTATGAATTCATTGCCTGAGTTGAGGGACCAGTTATTAACGAATCTGTAAATGACAGATCTGAGAACCTAACCAAAGGGAAGGGCTTCCGCTAAATGTGCGAAACAACGCCCCGAATCTAAGAAGAGAAAATTCTCTTTTTGAGTCCCCTCACTCACCAAGGGTTGCCCCTAGGTGACATGCTTCATCATTGGGGCCATCTCAGACATCTACTGTCTGGGGCGTGCTGCAACTTGCAGAACTACGTAGGAGCACTTTTGTGAAAAAATGTGTAGAGTAGTGTTGGGGGGAGTGGTGATGGTGATGTTAAAAATACCTAGCTAATGAGTGATTAATTTATTCCTGCTCCTAGTTGGTATGGATAAAAAGGGGTTAATAGTAGGGAGGAAGTGTAACTGTTATGTGTATACTATCCCTAGTATTTGGTCGACATGTTTCGAGGTGTCCCCTAAACCTCTTCTTCAGGACCACATGGGGACCAGCCCCATGCGTACCACTCCGTGAGAAAAACAATCCTATACTAAAGAAATAATAATATAATAAAGAACAGGTACACACCTAATGTGTGAGCACCAAAATTAAATACATACGGTTGAAATCAGACTCGTAATATTTCTGTTTTGGCAACGCTGTGCCTCATGGACTGCCAGGGTGGAGGGGCTTGTAGTAACCTTGGCTCAGCACTCCTCCGTCAATGATACCTACTCGTACCCGGGCGGACCGCATGAGTTGAGGGACCTACAGGATGATGCTCCTGATAATAAAAAATTGAAACAGAAAACATTGGGTTACAAGATTACCAGGATTTATATGTGAACAAGGATCAAAAATATATTCTGCTGGACTCAATGTTGCAAACCATGTGTTCAGTTCAGTTCGTAAACTCTATTCGGTTTTTTAGTAAACCATAAAAGTCACACACACAAAAATGTACAAAATATTTAAAATGCATAGAATACATAAGACTAACCAAGAGCAGCTAGCCCATGTGCAATTCATAAAAGAAACACGTCATGATTGTCCAACTCAGATCAGAAAAAAGTTCATTATCAATTTTCACCCGCAACAGGACAATTTTTCTTTTTAGGGCACAGCGCCAGATCCCAGCGGTAGGACAATCATTTTTAAAAGTGCATAATGCCATTTGTTAGTGCAAAGCTTTCCTGGTAAACAACAATGTGTAAACCGGCCATGTAAACATTTGATAAAGTGCATAGTAGCTTTTCAAAGTAACGAGCAGATTTCGATCAGATGTAGTTCATTATCCCATTGTCATTGAGTTTCAGGTGAAAATTAGGGTTCAGCCAATACATATTGCCCTATAAACAGTCATTCTTAAAGTGCATAGTGCTTTTTAGGTCTCGCGCCTAGCGTTGCAGTGCGCAGCACTGCTCGCGCAGCGCGAGACCTCTAGAAAGGGCTTCTGAAAACGACCTACACGCTCGTGCGTGTGGTTTTGTTTTCAGAAGCCCTCATTGGCTGTAGCGTGCGTTTTTTTAGAAAAAACGGCACGCGATTGGGCAAAGGCGGGCCCATGTCCCGCCTTTGCTCCTCCCATTCCCGACGGTGGCCAGAACGCGCAGCAGCGCGCGTTCACCTCGCTGCCGCACCCTCCCCCCCCCCCCCCGCTCCTCTGTGGTGCGCGCGCACCACTGGTTTATTTATTGAGTTTTCCCTACCTTAGGCACCAGGACGTGCTTTGCTTACATTCAGTGGGCCACGCCCACTTTCATTTTCCAAGCCGCTGGGACAATGCTCTGCCGTACTGCACGCCAAGCTTGTTTTCTATTATTTCCAGTTTAATGCTTTTGTTCTGCCAAGCTAGCGCGGTGTACATTTTAACCTTAAAGGATATTCCGGCGATGCTTCTGGCGAGGTTGGTTGGTGCTGACGTTTTTGCGTCTTGAAAGTTACCGGGGCATGACTAAATGGGCTCCTGGAAGAAACCTAGACAGGTGGGGGCGCCCGCCCTCCCTGTTCTTTTCACGTTCACAAATCCTGGTTTGTATAATTCTTCCACTCGATTCCTCACTAGAAATCACACAGCACCGCCAGCAGTTAGCAGAGAAAACAGCCCGGAAACCAGGAGTAACAGCAAACAAATTCCGCCTTAGATTCAACATTGCTTCCAACTGCAGAACTCCTAGCTCCAGCCTCTGATTGGCTCAGACAGATCCCTGCTGGGACTTGAACCGCTTCGCCTGCTTCAAAGCATTTGGACGAAAATTGAACACAAACCTCCCACTTTTCATTGTTTAAGTCTGACAGCCAGAGCCGTTTCAGTAAGTGATGTGTAGCAACGCTGTTTCTTTCCCTGTTGATAGTAAATTATTGTTGCATAGCACGTGCTAGCGCACTCTTAACGTTTCTAAGCGCTTTAAATAACAAGCATGACTATTGCCCAATGTCATGGTATGCAATGTCGGACAGGGACAGAAACAAGGGCCGGATTCCAAAATAAAAGTGGCCCTTACCCAGCTGGCTAAAGAAAGTGGCCCACGTTTGCAAATCAGGGGTTTGAACTTTTAAAAGCGAGCTGTGTATGGTTTTGTATTAAGACACGGGCGACTGCATGCATTTGAGCTTGCTGCAGGCAATATTTGTGGTACTACCAGAGAAAACAAGCATTTACAATAGGTCATGCATTTACACGAGTTTAAGCTATTGGCATTGTAAATGACAATGCTTTTTATTTATGTTTCAAAAATCAAAACATAAATAAAAGGCATTGTCATTTACAATGCCAATAGCTCAAACTCGTTTTTGTTGTTGTTTTTTTAGCAGTTGCATTCTTTGGCGCATTTTGAATAGGACTGTACCTGGCACTGCACCCGGCCCAGTTTTCGAACACTGGCTGCTTTAGAGGTGTTTTCCTGCCACTAGTTGCTATCGGTGTTTCAATACACGGCTGCGTTTGATCACTGTTAAGTATGATTGATCCTGGCGCAGTATTGTACTATTTTTAACTATTGAAGCTACAATGGCTCTACGTATTTGATGCCGTTTTAAACTAGTGGTTAATCTTGACGCTATGGTGGGGATACTGTGTTGAGCCAGGGGCTGCTACTGATGCCGAATTGTGTGCTATTTTAAAATGGTGGCTAGTCTTTCCATTATATTGGCTGCTGATTATAGCAATGGCTGCTCTTGGTGCCGAGTTGCTTACTGTTTCAAGACAGCGGGTACTCTTGGCGCTACATAACTGTTTCGAGCCAGTGGCCGGGATTGGCACCACGTTGGGTGCTGTATGATTCAGTATCTGCTCTTGGCACAGCTTCCAGCAATTTTAATTGCTTGTGATTTCCACTGGCAGAGTACCATTTGCACCACCCCTCTGCGAAGCAGCTCTTTACTACTGTGCACTTTTAAATCAGGCATTTCTATTTTTCTTTACACGATTTGAATCTTGAATACATCTGGGCCAATGGCCAACCATTCACTACACATGAAACAACACCATCGTCAAACACATTGTGTTCATGTTTTACGTGGATTAAACCAATATGACGCTTTACAATCTGATTAAAAGTTGCACAATATCCTTTAATAAGAAATACAGTAACCTCGTGTGTTGCTAGACGCCATAGGCAGCGCGCCTGTAAAAGATTTGTTATTCGAGAGATCACGGCTAAAGTGTTCGCCAGCCCCAAAGCTTGCCTTATGCAGTGGGCTGACTCTGTCATCAAAAAGGGTTGCGGTTCGCAAGTCTCACTATGCTAGCCTCAAACTGAAGAGTTCAATGGCAATATGTAAACCCAAATGTACAATATCTGGTGCCAATAGTATGGTATACTAGAGTACAATAAAAATGTTCTCTCAGCCCCACCTGCAAACTCCCCAGTCATGTGGAAACTGATCTGGTTTAACAAAGCATTAAACCAAGCTGTTGTAAACCTGTTGTAAGTATGTAAAGCTTAGAATAATACTGCCTTAATTTTGGGAGGGAGAGGTATCCTTCCTCCTTCAAAAAAGAAAATGAAATATAAAAAGCCAGCTACGGATCAAGTGCATAGGAAAAAAGGCATTTGAATGTAATAGGTCTCGCATTTGTGAGTGTTTGAGCTACTGGCATTGTAAATGACAATGCCTTTTATTTATGTGTTTTGAAAATCTGCAAGCGGTGCGTAAACACGCACTTTGTACTTATAGTCCTTGCTTATGAGAAGCAAGGCTGGCAGTAAAAGAGGCGCAGTTACTGCCAGCCTTGTTTCTCGTAAGCAAGGACTATAAGTACAATGTGCCTATTTACGCAACATTTGCAGGTTTTCAAAACACATAAATAAAAGGCATTTTCATTTACAATGCCAATAGCTCAAACTCTCGCAAATGCGAGACCTATTGCATTGCAAATGCTTGTTGACTATGCCAGGGAAATTAAAATATGAAATATAAAATTCTCCACAAGTCGCAGGTAATCTTTTTAAACAAACTCAGAGGGTAAAAGACGAAACAAAGTCTTGAGGAGAAGAGACCCATTATTTTCCAACTAACCTCCTTAAGCGAATTGCTGCAAAATTAAATCTATATATCATTTCGCAGATATATTCTGATTGGAGTAGTTGGAGATAGAACAGGGCTGGCCTACATTTTCTGATGTTCAAAACCCTCAAGAGTGGTAAAATGAATTCCCTGCATGGTTTATTATAAAACTCACAGAAGAAGAGAAAGTGCAACATATTCTGGTTTGAATTACAGTCACAGGGGCATGGATCCAGATGGACATCATGATATGTGTGGCTAGGATACGAAACCAATAAGTGAGCGATGCCGAATCTGAATCTAGTGAGGTAAAAAAAATGTTAAATGACTAAAAGGGTGCAAAAGATATGGCTCAATTCCTTCAGTGGTAATCAAAGGTAGGTAATCAACTACCTGCTTTTTACTGCGCTCCATATATTCTCTGCGTTCACTTAAAATATTTAGGAAATCTCTTCTTAATTGGAGCTTTGTGACAGAGGTGAGGGTTTATGAAGAAATCCTGCCTCCCCATGCGAGTTAGCTGGGTCTTCACATAGCTGAGCCATGGTATTTTGTGTGCACGGTCACAATTTAGACAATCTTGAATTATTTCTCGGTTGAGGGGCGGTGTAACTATTTGCATAATAAAACCCATGCTAAAAGAGACATTCTGGTCAGGGCGTTCCAAAAATATTGGGAAACCCTATGGTTTCGGCATGTTGCTGAAAATGTATGTGAAAGGTGTTTGGATTGTCAATTGAACAATCAAGGGAAAAGGACTATTACTATCATGAATCACATTGGCAAATCAGAAGTCCCATTTACGAGGTTACAAGCAGACTTTAGTGAATAGTTAATAGTTAAATATATCTTGGTAATAGTCTATTTGTTCTCAAAATGGGTCAAAGTATTATAGCCATATTATAAAGATGGGGATGATTTTATTTTGATACTTTATGGTGTATAAGAATATCCTGAATGAATTTTGTATATGTTTTATTGTTGTTTTTATAAGATTTTCTGTAGCATACTTTTATGGTTTTAATTAACCGAATAAAGTGATTATGACTGACTGGGTCAAAGTATTTCCCACAACGAGAGCAGACAGCCTTACAATAGCCAAATTGTTGTTGAGGCAATTAATTCTAAAATCCAGCCTCCCAACTTCTATTGAAGCTGATTGTGGCACTCATTTTAAGAATGAGGTGCTACAGATAATTTGTAGAGCTTTTGAGATTAAGCAAAGGTACCAATATATTTATCGACCACAATCTTCTGGCATTGTTGAGAGGATGAATGGCACCCTCAAAAGTAAGCTGGCAAAGGTTTGTGCCTCAACAGGTTTAAAGTGTCTAGAAGCACTTCCCTTGGTACTGATGAATATGAGAAGTACTCCAAACAGAAAAACAGGATTATCGCCCCATGAGATTGTCATGGGAAGAACAATAAGAATTGCACTTGTCCCTTCAGCTGCATTCATCTCAGTAACTGAAGATATTGTCCTGGACTTTAGTAAAGGTCTAGCAGATGTGGTGAAATCTGTCACTCGCCATATGAATACAGCCACGGAAATGCTCCTTGTCCCAGCTTAACTAATGGGGATCCGATACTTCAAAGGATGCTTGGATAAACATTGGAGAGGCCCTTTTCAAGTTATTTTAATGACAAATAGTGCAGTCAAATGTCCAGATATGCCTCAATGCATCTATGCTGCTCACACAAAGAGAGTGAGAGCAGTTGAAACAGTGGAAGAAACAGAAGCTGATGAGGCAGAAGCTGATGCTCAGGATGCAAGGACTGCTGAACAAAGTGACAGTTCAAGGGACCATCTTGATCAGGTTTGTAACATGTATCCAGAGGGGGGTGAAGGTAAGTTTGAAAATTCTTTTGTAACTGGTGATAATCAAGTTCGAAATTTGAAAAGAATTTTAAAAAGGCAATTCCAAGTGAGTGAGAGTTTGGGTGAAAAGCTTGAGATTCCAGAAGTCGAGTTACAAAATTATCAGAGTGAAGGGCTGTTGCCATGCAAAAGAGCAAAGCATAGGTGGCAGCAAGAAGAAGTAGGCTCTGATAAAAATAATGAAACTGACCAATTGCAACTGAAAATGAGAGTTAAAAAAGACCTCCATTTGACTGTGGAAAGAATTGACAAGCAAAAGCCTGAACAATATGCAGGGTCAAGTGGGAGACAAAGTTCTGAGAGATGCTAAGAACTAGAAACTGTCACAAAGTAAGGGCTGGAAAAATCCCCAGACAGAGAACCTGTAATCTGAAGCATTGCGATCCAGAATTGAAAACAAGGAGGAAGTCAGTTTGGGAATCGGAAGAGAGTAAAATATCGACTAGTAAAGATCAACCAGAAAAAGAGTTCCCAATCGGAAATATGCTTCACCAGAATGGGTGGATTTGGCTACAATCTCAGAAGATGACACAGACGAGGAAGATGATTTCCAAGTGTCAAGACTATTGCGGGTCATTTGGCCACACAAAACTCTTAAACGACTCCTGTGCCCAGTGGCATCAAACTTCTATTATGCCTAGAAGACAAGGAACAACAATGGTTGTACAGAACTCTCCAGCCTCCTTCAGTACCACCCACTGCCGAATATAGCATGTTACAACGCGTGATTTGACTATGCGGTAGGTAACAACGCGGTCGTTACAACGACCGCGTTGTTACAACGCGATGCCATTACTACGCAAGTCATTACATCGACTTGCAGTAGATGGCGCTGTAACATTAGGAATGGATAATTTACTATTCCAACTCCAGCCTAAGCAACAGTAGGGAAGGTGTTGGAATAGTAAATTATACTATTCCTTATGTTAGAGCGCCATCTACTGCAAGTCGATGTAATGACTTGCATAGTAATGGCATCGCGTTGTAACGACCGCGTTGTAAAGGCATCGCGGTCTAATGGCCGCAATGTAAAGTTTGTTTCCCCCCACTGCCAGCCAGACAAGCCCCTCCACCTCAGGTGGGGTCCAGTGTCATGTGCCAAAATATCTCTGGTAGTCTTTTTGTGCAGCAGGGCCTCTAATGAAAAGAACCAACCATTACTTGCCCTGCTCAGTCACAAATGGCTACAGCATGCTCCCAGATCATCTCCCTTCTCTTCTTCCTGGTGGAGTGGGTTCCTTTTGACACTTAGGCAACGTTGTCCAGGAAGACTGACAAGGTGTGTGAGCAGGAACTGAATACCCAGCCATAGGTGTACATGTGTAAAGTGCCCTGAGTTATATATCTCATAGTCAACAGATACAAGAGGCTCAGATCCGACCACAAGTCAAGTCAAACAAATATATTAATTGATTGAAAATAACTAAGGACACCTCAGTACTAAAACATGCACTACGCCAATCAATTACGAGTGTTAAATACACTGCAAAGCACATCAAATTGCATAAGCCGGACATAAAATATTATTAAAAAACAGATCCCCTCCCTGCCAGAGTCAATAACAAATAGTTGTTTTGCAGAGCACCTGGACCTGATCCAACAGCAGAGGTCAAACATCTAGAGTGGAAATTTAGAAAAAAACAAGTAGAATCAGCAAAGAAGTTAGCTAAGATCAAAAGATCTCTGATAAAGAAGCCCCACAGAGGGCCGCATTGGGCATTGCAGCGCCAGCCCAACGAAGAGCGTCCTATGATGAAGCATGACACCCTCTCGGGTGTGTGAGGGCATTCAGATCTGATCAGTTGGATCCCCCCTGGTCATTTCATCAGATCCACCTACAAGCGCTCCCTTTCCCTTGTTTCACCCCCCACCCCTCCATAAGGAACTGCATTGTTCTTTATGCTATATTACACTATAGTAGTGAACAGCCTCTGTGATCAAAAAGCAATTACTTTTTAAGCACCTTTACACCTAAAATGAGCATAGAAAGTGGCCTATGTGTTGTACTTTATTATGGGTCCTTATTTGGCCTAAGTACTACCAATATAAGTGGATGAGTCAGCATTATTATAGATTTCCTGCTTCCTTTGCCTTCTAGTACAGGTACAGCATTTGAAGCACCATATGGTCTTTGTATGTTTTACTGAATTCTTCTGGCAATCCATTTCTCTCCAGAGCCCTGCCCCCTTTTATTGTTTAAAAAATGATAGTTGCCTCCAATGTTGTGATAGGTTCTTGTATTCTTTCTTTGTCCTCATCAGTTAGCTTGGTTAGGTCTGCCCTCCTCCAATTGTTCCCTTAATTGCTCAGAGTCAGGCACTGGATGTTATATGTATTTGTAGATCATGTGACTCACCCAGACACCGCTGAAAGCTGGAGCTGCCTGGACTAAGCCTGGGCCAAGACTGGTTGAAGAGCCATTGCTTCGGTTCGTATGAAATCCAAGAACTGAGGAGCTGGTTCTGATGTGCACAGACAGGTCATTCCAGGCTTTTGGAGCCAGGAAGGCTGACATATTTGGTTCTGCATATATGGGGATGCGTGCGAATAGGAGTCCAGCTGAGTGGAAGTGTCTGTTAGCTTTGTGGTAGGTAATGCAAATCTTCGGGTAGGTGGAGATGATGCTCTGCGAGGTTTAGTATGTGTGTGCAAGTAGTTTGAGTAGTGTTCATTTGTGGATGAGGAGCCAGTGGATATTTTTGAGGTGCAGAGCAATGTAGGTGCAGGGAGTAGTCTGAATGTGACTTTGACAGCTGAGTTCTGTATGATTTGGAGTCTTCTGGTTGTGCTCTGATTCCATAGAGTTGCCATAGTCCATCTTGCTGGTGATGAGGGCCTCAGTGACAGTTGACAGTTCTGTGAGTGTTTAACCCCTTCGATGCTCGTGACGAGCTCAGCTCGTCATCTGCGCGGTAGCGCTGTGCGCATGACGAGCTGAGCTCGTCACGACCACACCCGCGATCGGAATGTCCAGCACACGAGCGGAATTCCGATCGCGGTCAAGGGGTTAAGGGAAGTCACGTGAAAATCTTCCTGAACATATTGAGTGTGTGAAAGCAGGAGGCAGACATGGATAGAGTCTCTCTCTAACCTCCCTAAGATGGGACCATTATCGGGACTGTCCAGCTCCCCAATGCATTCAAAGAGCTGAACATGTGTAGTGCAGGGCCGGACTGGCTACTGGGCGTTTTGGCATGCTGCCGAGCTGGGGGCTGATTTCGTTGATGGGGACCTGCGTGTGCTGAACGAAATTCGTTTTGCTTTGTTTATTTCGTAGCACACGCAGGTCTCCATCAACGAAATTAGCCCCCACCGCAGGGACATCAGCCCCCAGCTCGGCAGCATGCCAAAACGCCCGGTAGCCAGTCCGGCCCTGGTGTAGTGCGGTGTTCCGCTGGGTGCTGTTGCTCACCAAATAAGGGGAGCTTTCCACCCAGAAGCCGCACTATGTAGGCAAGATCTAAAAGCTGGGCAACACAAAGCATATGCAGGGAGATGCCAATGCTAGGGGGGTCACCGATAGTTGGAATTGAGTGATGGTTGCGTTTACATCTGAAAATGGTTTTGTGCATTTAGGTTTCAGGTCGTGTGTGTCCTGACTAGTTGATTTGAGTAATATATAATGTATATATAATGTATGTTGGGCGAAAGGGCTGTGCTAGCAGCTATTAGTACGGCAGTATGCCCCATTGGGAGTTATTTGTCTCTTGTTTGAGGACTCTGCTGCTGAGTAAATTAAGGCAATTGTGTCTCAGTGTCCTTCCAAAAAAACACTGTTATTTTGTGGTCATGGATACATGGAACCCCTAAAATGACTGTTGTACTACGTTTACAGATCATGCGCAGGAGCGCAATATAGCTGATGCAGTGTTTATGAACTCCTGGCATTTGGATGTATACACAGTGCATTGTTGAATCCCACCAAACGGACAGCCATAATGCAAAGACGGACCAATGGAAACCTCCCTGATATGCTTCATTAAACAAACTAAAGCTCTTCCCAGTCAGACGAAAAAAAAGTGCCACCCATCCGACACCCTGAATACAGATAACTGGGTTGCACATTAACTTGCACACTTTTGCTATATCCAAAAACAGACAGAAGACATCCTTCCGAAATATTGCAACATTTACACGAGCTTCGAAGCATTTACTGACTGTGTCGGCAGTAGAATTCCATTGTGATTTTCCAATTGTACAGACTAAAGCAACCCTTGAAATAAATTTTAAAGACCCCACAATTACCTCAGAGTTTTGTGGCAGAAATCCTGAGAACCCCACAGCCAGAAGCTCGTTATTCTGTTGACCATAGTCCAACATAGCTTCTTGTGTTGAGAGAATAGTCAATCAGTCATTGACAAGTTGAATGATGCCAAAGAACTTAAGCAATCAGGATAGAGTCCATGGATTATAAAGGTCTCACCTGATCCAGAGAACCAGCAGAATGGCTCTTGATGTCTAAATCCTTGAGCATGTGGTGGATTCCCAGCTGCAGGGCTTCCTGGGCTCTCAACAGCTGCTGGACCCATCAATCTTTCTCTGGTCCACACCATGGTGCACAGGCGGTGCTTATACCGGTTTATTGACAAAATATCGTGGTAAAAAATAACATGTCAAAAATATCGAGCACAAAAATATCGTTTCCCTCTACTTATAATATAAATGACAAAAATATCAGAAAAAAATATTGTTATACACTAATATCGAAAAATATATACAAAAATATATTTGTTCGGATATATATATAGTTAAAATTGGTAAACATTAAATATATTAAAATGTAACACTAATATAATTTAAATTAAATATGTTTAAATAACATTAAAAAATATAGAACTACATACTCATTTAAACAAGCACACATACATATATACGTATGTGTGTGTGTTTATTTACACATATTAAATGTAAAACTATTATTAAAATAATATTTTGATTTATATGATAATTCTTTTAAAATTAATAACATAACAAGTCTATATATATGTACATATATATACATATATATATATATGTGTATATATATATATATTATCTACTGGCGGTCGCCAGTAGATAGTTATAGTTACAACCTATTTTCCATAGGAAATCCGCGACATTCTATTTGAAATAACTCTCTTGCCGGTTGACGTATCTTCGCAAAATTTTCAAACTTTGTGGGCGCTCCGGTCCGCTCCTACCCTGAAAGTCTCGGGGGATTCGTCAAGCGGGGGCCGAGAAAAAGGGGGTCCCAAAACGCGTTTTCCCCATTCATTTTTCCATAGGAAACTTTAGACACGGCTACAGCCCGAACTGCTGAACGGAATTACACCAAATTTGGCAAAGAGGTAGTTCTTGGTTCAGAAAGAACCCTTTTTGTTAAATGGTGTAAATCCGTTCAGTAGTTGCTGAGAAAATCAAAAGTAAAAGTACATATATATCTATGGGCACGGAGGATTCGCGCACCCTGAGCGCACCCTGCGCGCACCGTCCCGATCACGAGCTGCATGTTAATTGGCTGTCAGCTGGCTGTCAACATTCCGATTCAGGAAATGTTGGCAGCCATTTTGTCCCTCGGTAGAACCGAGGGACAGAAACAAGTGCGCAAAGCGCACAAAGGGGGCAGGGTAGAAACACCCTGACCCCCTAGGTCTGCTCAGGGGTCCCACAAGGATTTTTAAATCGGCAGGATGCGCTCAGGGTGCGCGAATCTCCCGCGCTTCGATTGCATTTTGCCCCCGGGTGGCCCAAGTCCCGGGGGCATGGTGGGGGGTGTTCAATTTATGTATGGGGGGCCTCAAAGGGCCCCCAAGCCCCGAGGACCGCCACCCCCGGGGCTTTATTTTTCAAATGGTGCGGGAGGGCTCTGAGCCCTCCGCAGCCCCGGGGACCACCACCTCCCCGGGGCTTCTTTTATTTAAATTAAAAACTGTGTGGGGGGCTCCAGCCCCCACACGCCCGGGACCACCACCTCCCGGGGCACTAAGAAAAATTAAAATGGGGGTCCGTTTTGGACCTCCAAGCCCCGAGGACCACCAACTCCCCGGGGCTTTCAAAATGTAGGGAGGGGGGCCGCGCGGCCCCCTCCTGGAGCCCTTGATGGCCCTGGGGACCGCCACCCCCCAGGGCCGGCTCCTGCAGTGTCCCGGGGTGCCTTACCTCGCGGCTCCCGTCCTGTCATAGCAAACTTGGTTTGCATTTTGAAAGAGAGAGCAGGAAACCTGTTCTCTCTTTCAAAATGCAAACCAATTGCTTTTCCACACGGGGAGCAGCATGTTAGCTGCTCCCCATGTGGAAAAGCCTGGGACTGTGGGGGGATTGGGGACCCCCCCACAGTCTCCAACGTGAGGCCAGGCCCCGGGGGATGGGGTCCCCGGGGCCATAAGTGGCCCGGGAGGGGGGCCACGCAGCCCCCCTCCCCAAAGTTTAAAAAAAATAAAAAAAAAAAAAAATAAGGGCAAGGCCGGCCCCGGGGGATGGGGTCCCCGGGGCCTTAAATGGCCTGAGGAGGGGGGCCACGCAGCCCCCCTCCAAATAAAAATATAAAAAAATCGAGGCCATGCCCCGGGGGATGGGGTCCCCGGGGCCAATACAAGCCCAGGGAAGGGGGGCCACGCGACCCCCTTCCCGTTTTTTTTTTAGTTTTAATTAAAAAAAAGGGGTAAGGCCCTGGGGGATGGGGTCCCCAGGGCCTAAAGATAGGAAAAAGGAAGGGGGGCCACACAGCCCCCCTTCAGGGGGAAAAAAAAAAACAAAAAAAAAAAACGATCGGGCCCGCAGGCCCCACCCGCTTCCTTCACCACTCTGCAAACGCGCCCCCTGGCGCGTTTGCAGATGGGGAAGTAATTCCCCTTCAATACTGGGGTCCCTGGGGCCAACTAGCCCGCCAGGAACCTCCAGTATGCGCCAGGGGCTGCCTTGCAGAGAGGTGTACAGAGGCCACGCCCCTTTTTACACCTCTCTGCAACGCAGCTCTGTGGCGCTTAATGGAGGTAGCTGGTGGGCTAGTTGCACCCCAGGGACCCTCAGGATTCAAGGGGAGTTAATCCCCCGACTTAAAACGCGCCACGGGGCGCGTTTGCACAGTGGTGAAGGGAGGGGGCGGGGCTTCAGGTGACATGTGTGCAAACAGGCCCCGTGGCGCATTTTAAGATGGGGAATTAAATCCCCTTCAATCCTGAGGGTCCCTGGGGCCAACTAGCCCAACAGGTACATCCAGAAAGCGCCACAGAGCTGCGTTGCAGAGAGGTGTAAAGGGGTGTGGCCTCTCTATACATCTCTGCAACGCAGCCCCTGGCGCATACTGGAGGTTCCTGGTGGGCTAGTTGGCCCGTAGGGACCCTCATGATTCAAGGGGACTTAATCCCCCAACTTAAAACGCGCCACGGGGCGCATTTGCACAGATGTCACCTCAGGCCCCGCCCCTCCCTTCACCATTGTGCAAATATTCCTCTAAAATCTGCCGAACTACGAATTCCGATTTACTCACCTGTTATCAGGAGAGACCTCAGTGCTGTATCTTTCAGCCCAGTACTGGTCCTGAAAAGTAATTTTAACCGTACTTACCAGTAACTTGAATTTCCTTCCATAGGCTAACATTGACTGGTTTCACTTGGAAATTCTTCTAAGTGTGGAGTTTTGGAACTTTAAAATATTCCTCTAAAATCAGCCGAAATACGAATTCCGATTTACTCACCTGTTATCAGGAGAGACCTCAGTGCTGCATCTTTCAGCCCAGTACTGATCCTCAAAAGTAATTTTAACCGTACTTACCAGTAACTTGAATTTCCTTCCATAGGATATCATTGCCTGCTTTTTGCTGAAAAAGTTTCTAAGTGTTGATTTTTGAAATATACAAATATTCCTCTAAAATCAGCCGAAATACGAATTCCGATTTACTCACCTGTTATAAGGAGAGACCTCAGTGCTGTATCTTTCAGCCCAGTACTGGTCCTGAAAAGTAATTTTAACCGTACTTACCAGTAACTTGAATTTCCTTCCATAGGCTAACATTGACTGGTTTCACTTGGAAATTCTTCTAAGTGTGGAGTTTTGGAACTTTATAATATTCCTCTAAAATCAGCCGAAATACGAATTCCGATTTACTCACCTGTTATCAGGAGAGACCTCAGTGCTGCATCTTTCAGCCCAGTACTGATCCTCAAAAGTAATTTTAACCGTACTTACCAGTAACTTGAATTTCCTTCCATAGGATATCATTGCCTGCTTTTTGCTGAAAAAGTTTCTAAGTGTCGATTTTTGAAACATACAAATATTCCTCTAAAATCAGCCGAAATACGAATTCCGATTTACTCACCTGTTATAAGGAGAGACCTCAGTGCTGTATCTTTCAGCCCAGTACTGGTCCTGAAAAGTAATTTTAACCGTACTTAACAGTAACTTATATTTTCTTCCATAGGAATCCATTGTCTGGTTTTCAGCAGAAAAGTTTCAAAGTGTCGATTTTCACAAACTACAAATATTCCTTAAAAATCGCCTGTATGACTTAAACGCATTCTTTCAACTGTTTACAGGAGATGCACCAGTGCTGGAACCAGGATCCAACACTGAGTAAGAAAAAGTAATGATAACAGTTTTTACCTGCTAAGTGAATTTCCTTCCATAGGATAACATTGGTGATTCTATGAGAAAAAGTTTCTAAGTGTCAACTTTTAAAATACAATAATATTCCTTAAAAATCACGACTGTAACCAAAACGCTTTTACTCAACTGTTTACAGGAGATGTACCAGGACTGAATCTAGGATCCAGTCCTGTGGTTAGAAAAGTAATCCATAAAGTAACTAATTGCATTTAACTAGAAATTCACATTGAGCTGAATGTTGCATTGTGTTTGAAAATGTGTTGCCCATTGCAACAACTGTAACTACTGTACTTAAAAGTCTATTGCCTATGTGCAAAGTATTTAAACTAAAGTAATTCATTCTGAGAAAGTATTTTTGTAATGTAATGTATAATGTAATTACAATGTAATTTAAAAAATAAAATATGTAAAAAAAAATTTTTAAAAAATGTAATAAATCAGTATGAAAAAAATTAATATAACAATTAATACATTTAAAAATTGTCATTTACAAAACCTTTGAAATTCACTGAAAAAACCGTAGGTTTAAGACATGTTATAGTTAGGAATTAGCATTTAAAAAACCTTTGAAATTCACTGAAAAAACCATAGGTTTCAGATATGTTATAGTTAGAAATTAGCATTTAAAAAACCTTTGAAATTCACTGAAAAAACCATAGGTTTTAGGGACAGTTATAGTTAGTTGGACATTGCACTCGTACAAAACCCGTGAAATTCCCCCGTTATAGTTAGTTCAGCTAACTATAACTCGCGCCCGCAATGCACTGCTGATGACGTCACATATTACATCACTCATGACATGGTCAGTGACATCACTGATGACATCACTGATGACATCTCAAATGACATCACTGATGACATCATCCACGTGATAATCTGATGCAGCTCCTCACACCCTAATATAACCTTTGATACACCCAATCTAAATTACAGACTGCCATTCGCAAAACCATAGACACTCCAACACCAATAACTACATACCCACTCACTGATTCTTAGGTCTACACACACACATCCACTCACTCACCCGTACAGTCACTCATACTTATGGTCACTCAGTACAGGACTATCATATGCACTCTTACTCCTATATAGACACTCAAACACCGCCACTCATCCATAGAGGTACTCACTCACCTAGTCAGTCATGCAAATAATTAAACACACTGCCATTTACTCACCTATACAGTTATACACACACCAGCTCACTTAATCATACAAATACTAGCACATTGTTACGCTCCTATACAATCACTGATACAAGCACACACTCATCCATACAGCCACTATCACAATCACTCACTCTGCTTATAGCTATTTATATACTCCAACACACATATATACTGCCTTTTACATATGTAGTTACTCACACATGTACCACTGGGACATACATTCACTCACTAACACACTCTTACACACACTTACCCACCCATACAGTCTATCACAGATGCACTCTTGAAACCATCCACCCAGTGAATTACCCACTCACACATCTATGCACAGAGTCGCACACACCCCTCCCACACAAAGACTCAGGCACCCATACAGATACTCAGACAACCATTCAATAACTCATATAGACACTCATGTAGCTATTCACAAACACATGCAGCCACTTACACAGCAACAGACAGACGGATACAGACATTCACCCAGTTTAGTCACTAACCCATGCATTCAGTAAGATACGTTAAATCACTCACTTATAGAGTCAGTCACGCACCTATTAAATCATCCATTCAGACACTTATACACCCACTCATTCTTCAATACGCCTTTCCCTATATTTATTAAAAATATTTAAACTTTACAGAAACACACAGTCACTGGATGATGTCATCAGTGATGTCATTTGAGATGTCATCAGTGATGTCATCAGTGATGTCACTGACCATGTCATGAGTGATGTAATATGTGACGTCATCAGCAGTGCATTATGGGCGCGAGTTATAGTTAGCTGAACTAACTATAACGGGGGAATTTCACGGGTTTTGTACGAGTGCAATGTCCAACTAACTATAACTGTCCCTAAAACCTATGGTTTTTTCAGTGAATTTCAAAGGTTTTTTAAATGCTAATTTCTAACTATAACATATCTGAAACCTATGGTTTTTTCAGTGAATATAGATATATATATATATATATACACATATGCATATATGTATATATATATATATATTTAAAATTAAAAAACATAACAAATTAACTGGAAAGAATTTTAAAAACATGCCAATTTAATTACATATAAAAAAGTAAGTAAATTAAAAGAATGCACTTTACTAAAAATATATTATATATTTCAAACGTTACTAATCAAAAAATATAGGGCCATATTAGTAACGAGTTGCGATAATTATCGCAAAGCGCCCTTAGCGCTGTTTTTTTATCGCCGGCTATCGCTGGATTTCATCGCCAAGATAGCGCGTTATTAGCAACGCTTATCTCCAAGGCGATAAAAAATCCAGCGATAGCGGCGAAATGCGAGAATATCGCAGGAAATCCTGCGATAAAACACCAGCGATAGGGGAATCCTTGATGATAGGCCATGGTGGACTTAGCCTCACAATCCACCTCCCATTGAGAAAATAGGTAAGTCAAGTTTTTAGCAGGTGTTAAATTCCAGTGATAATCGCGGTTAGCGCGACTATTTTATCGCTCGCGGGCATTGATAATAGGGGAAGTTGTGTTTGCGACTGTTTGCAGTTGCTTTTAGTTGGGAACGCCTACTTTGCATGTCATTAGCGATAATTATCGCTGACATGCAAAGCAGCAACAAAACGGCCGCTATCGCCATTAAGCTGTCGCTAACAGCTGTTAGCGACAGCTTGCTAATAGGGCGATAAAAATATCACCGCTTTATCGGCAAAAAGTGCCGCTAAAGTGGCGATACTGCCCTTGATAATATGCCCCATAATTTTAAATACACAGAAACATAGTTATAATAGATGTTTAAACAATATAAACAAAACGATTAAATTCTAGGAATAATACATATTCTATTCTCACTCCAGTCTGTGCAACAGTAGAGAAACGGTTGGACTCAGGAGGGGTAAAATTTACAATTCCCACTCCAGTCTGTGCAACAGTAGGAAAAGTACTTCACTTCAAACACATACCTTATTTTAATACACGTATTAATTTAATAAAATTATTAAACTATTAACTTAAAATTAAATATATACATTAAAAACAATTGAACAATTAAATAATTATACATTTTTTAAATAATTAATATAAGAAAAAAATTGATTTAATAATTATTACATTGAATTCCCACACTATAGTCCCACATACCTAGCAACGCACACTGAAAATCAGTGTGAGTCGCTGCTAGCCCATCTCTTTGCACAGCAAGCGTAGATCGCACGCGGAGGACCACCAACTTGAAGCTCTATCCCTCACGTCCAACACACCCGGCCTGCTCTTTGCATCACACCATCCACTGCCGACAACGCTCTTCTTGCTCTTCCCTTGATCCTCTGAGACACAAAATTTGAGAAGGTAAAACTTCAGCGGGACTATTTTTGTCGTTTTAGTTTTTGTCATTTTGTCGGTTTTATTTGTCAAATTCAGCTCTATTTTTTAAACCTGGTGTTTTATCTTTTTTTGTGATATTTTCACTGTTTTACTGTTTGTAGTGTTGAACAAATACTTTGCACATTGCCTCTAAGTTAAGCCTGACTGCTCCATGCCAAACTACCAAGGGGTTGAGCACAGGTTAATTTGGAGTTAGCTTGTGCTTTACCCTGACTAGGATTGTGGTTGCTGCTT
The DNA here is from genome assembly GCA_963921515.1 of Calotriton arnoldi. Taxonomy (NCBI): domain Eukaryota; kingdom Metazoa; phylum Chordata; class Amphibia; order Caudata; family Salamandridae; genus Calotriton; species Calotriton arnoldi. Next base: position 1,266,465 of record CAWUFW010001295.1, on the reverse strand, counting down.
GATCAGGGCTCACACCCCAGTCAACCAGTAATCCAATTACCAACAGCGACACAAAATTCATTGCCCCGGCAAGGAGCCATATGCTGTTTGGATTTTATTTTAGCCTAAGAAAAAATCCAATCTGTATCTGGCTCCTTGCTGAGGGACAGACGTGTATCTGACTGAGCCCCAGAAAGGAGTCAGACGCTATTTAGATTTTTTCTTAGGCTAAGAAAAATTCCAGACAGTGTCTAGCTCCTTGAAGGGAACCGTGTGTGGAAGATGTGTGTGTATCTGCTTCAGAAAGAAACAACAGGTTGTTTGGATGTTTTCTTAGGCTAAGAAAACATCCAAACAGCATCTCGCACCTTGGCACGGTAGACACCTGAGCACCTCTGATCCATCAAAAAGACAGATGCTGTTTGGATTTTTTCTTTAGTTAAAAAAAAACATTCAATGAAACTATGGCTCCGTGCTGGGACACAGATATTTGTGTGTTTGGATTTTTTCTTGGACTAAGAAAAAAATTTCAAATAACATCTGGCTCCTTGCTGGGGCACAAATATGATTGTGTGTGGTTACATTTGTTTGTTATCCTTGACCTGCATGCCTGAACCCCAGCAAGGAGCTATACCTGTTTGGATTTTCCCAAGCCTAATCTTTTCATGAAATCCTAACACTGAATGAAACCAGATATTTGCAATGGCAAGCACTCATTGATCCCAAGCTTATCAAGTGTAATTTGCAGGAACTGAAGCTACATGTACAGGAAGGTGCACCTTGAGTACAAATTTCAAGCAAGACCCCGTGTCTCAACTTTGCACTATGGTGCAAACCTTATTGTCAAGCTAAAATGGCATTTTTGTGTGATTGTTGCTGATGACTATCAGTACTCAGCTCTTTATAAAAATGATGCATTGTAAGTGTTTACCATTAATAAAAAACAGCAGTGCAGATTTTCATGCTAAACTGCACTGTCTGGATTTTTGTAAATCTGAGCAGAGGTCCCTTCCTGAGACCAATGTCCTTACCTTCTACATATCTTGCGCTCCATGCTTTCACCCAGTGACTCCCATGGGTGCAGCTAGGGTGTGATGCTACAAATGTCAGTTTATTTGGACTCTATGCCTTTTTTTTCTCAAACAGTAATACCTGTAAGCTGCATTCCATTATTTGTTGAAGATGAACAGTCATATTGGATGCACTCAATTTTGACATTTCCATTAGTGCTTTTACTGTCAATGCCACACATTCCTGCTGTGCATCTCATCAATCAAGGTTGCTTTAACTGTCAACGAAAAGTTAAGAGGATTGTTTATGGAAAGGTTCCGTCCGCCTCCACCCACGCTTCAGGATTTTTTACCTGCAGCGATTGCCGCATAGCTCTTGAAAGTTTTTTATTCCACGTAATAGTTTTCTACTGTTTTAAAGTAAAGCTTCCAACAATGCAATTTTGCATTTTTCTTTTTCCCTTAAAAAAACCTATGGATTCGGATTTTTATCCATAGTTTGTCGGGTGCTATTTTGGCATTGCAGTTGGGCTATTATTTAAGTTATTTTACCACGTGAGCTGCGGGATTACTGCATCAATCTGAGTTCTGCGCCTCTGAATAGGGGTCAACGGTTCTTAATTTGTGCCGGTGGCTTCAGGTGCTCAGCACCAGCACTTCAATCACAGGGCCGGGAATGTTCTTCCTGTGGGAAGGTGGCCTGATAATTGTTACAAATAAATGCATCTATCTTTCGGGGTGGTGGCCAGGTATGTCTTCAGGCTGGCCCACATTGGTCCAGGCTTGAACAATGTGCATCATCACGTTAGTGATGTCATCACGTCTGCCTGAACTCTGCCTGATCCTTCAATTGGGAAATTGTAGGTGATGGCTGGCTCATGGTAGAGCTGGGGCGAGGAAGGCTGGGAAAGCGCAGAATAAACTATTCAGTGAGGGCACCTGAACAACACATTAAAGCTTTAGCTGAATGACAGTCTGAGACTGACCAAGGCCTAATTCAACACTGGCCTAACTATCCTATCTAAAAAGCCTGAGATCAGAAGATGGTTTTTCGTGGGGATCAATAAGGTAGAAGTGTCTTTGTCTGATAGTTTCAGTTGACCTGGGAGTAGGGTGGGCCACTTACCAGTTACGATAAGCGCTCTCAAGAATCACAGGATCATCCAGTTTAGGCTTTACCTTTGCATTATGGGGTTTGTAGTCTTGTTGATTTCTATTATGAAAGTAACAGACGGTCTAGAAAAAGGACTGCATGAGGTCCTCCTGGTCAATGGAAACATGAGAGCTCTGGGTGATAAGGATCAAACTCCTCTCCTCTGAAAAGGTGACAGTGCATTTAATGAAACGTTCAAGTTAAGCAGTGAGGGTGTGCATGAAAAGTTGGACATCTCTTGTTACAACCTTGCAAAAGTTGCACACTATGATGCATGCTGGAAGGTGCTGCAGTTTGTGGTACACTCAGTAGCTCCTGGGGCAGATATGGCTCTCTTCTTTGATATCCCAGGATGAGAAGGCTAGGGGCAGGTGGTGCAGTGAATGTCCCAGTATGGGAGGCAAGCCCCGGTCAAGATGCAGTCTCTCCCCAGCAATGCCAGCTTTCGGTCCCTTGCTCACCCTGGTCCCCCTCTCCTCACCACTGCTTGCTCTTTCTCCATTCACTTTCTCGCCCGGATATTCTTTCCTCTACAGTCATTTTTCTCCCACTCCTCTGACTTGCTAACCACCTGCTGTCATCCCTTTTTGTCTCCCTAACCCCTCTCACGTCAGCAAGCCCTGCTCTCTCACCCCTCACTTCCCCTGGCCACTCTCTTCTCAGTATTGCCTTATCCCTATCCCCTCCTTCTCCCGGGCTGCTCTCTTCCCAGCATTGCCTTCTCTCTTTCCTTTTCCTCCCCCTGGTAGCTCAGTTCTCTGAAGCTCTCTAAAGTTCTCTGAAGTTCCTGCTCTGCATTGTAAAAGTGGGTGTTCTACATTCCCCAGTGGGAATGGCCACAGCTACAGCCATGATCTTGGTATGTACTAGATGAAAGTTATATGGCTGTATTGTCCAGTGCTTCAGCTCTCAGTGCCACGTAGGCCCATCTAGGTCAGTCCACAACAGATTTTGAGGATGGTTATATAAAGTGTACTACAATGAATATAACTGTAGCTCAATGAAATAGTGTTTATTTCTGAACGTTTTACAGGCCTATTTTGGATCCCCATCCCTATAGACTTTTTCAGCTACCAGGATGACATGAAACACACAAAAGGTGATGGGAAGATGCTTGCAATATGTCTAACCACTGTCAATCGATCGGGGTGACATTCAAACTCATTGTTCTTTTTCCCACCATGCCACCTCAGATTAGACTCAGCCCTATGCAAATCAGGCTTAACCATGCTCCATTAGGAACATGTAGTTGTGCCCAAAGTGCTTCTCTGAACCAGGACACAAGCAATCCAAGACCGGTTTTGCCCTGATTAGGGCTCTTCAGTCGGATGTAACTTGGTTCCAATAGCACCGTGAGCAAGGGACCCCCTTTCTGGGCATACCCATGGCCACTTAGGGTGGTACTTCAAACAAACAAAAGGTGACGGAAGGATGCTTCCAATATGTCTAACCACTGGCAATCACTTGTGGTAGCATTCCATGTACTGTAAACTTTAGTTTGTCTCCCTAAGTGGGACGGGTATGCCAAAACGTAGGTTTTGTCCACACTGTGTCACTGGAATTAAGCTATACCTGGCTGATGAGCCCCTAACTAAGACGAAACCGGTCCTGGGTTGCTTGTATTCCGGTTCAAGGAGGACTTGGCCTGGAACTTCAGGATGAACTGTTCCCAATGGAACAGTGTCAAAAATGATTTGCATGTGGCTGGGTCCAAACTGAGGTTGGCATGATTTGCAAAATAATGATGAACTGGGATGCGGTCCAAGTAATTACCAGTGGCTGAGATTAATTCAAGCCTTCCATCCATCACTTTTTTGCATACTTAAGGATGACATGAAAGTACATGAGTAATGTTAATTGTTAATATAAATGTAACTGAGAACTGATTTGCGTCGAGATCTTTATGTAAGCTGCAGGATGGAGTTCAACTCTGGCTTTCATCCTTCATGAGTTGATGCACCGTTTGCTGTAGAGTTGGGTAACTGGACCATCTTTATGATAATAATATGAATTGCAAACATTGAGACAGAATAATAGGCCACACACACTCACACAAACCAGCCTCCCGTTCACTTTCACACAGACCAAACAGGTTCCACAGAGTTGTCCCATGAGCAGTTGAAAAAGACTCTACCCAGCACACTTATGGTGGGTGCACTTTAGGTGTACAAGTTGGCGGATGCCCGTAGCGAGGGTGTGTGGAAGGTGGATGCACCGGCAGTGGTGGTACCAGGTGTCCAGGTGAGCCCTATCGGAGCGGAAGGGACCCAGTACTTGAGCCTGGGATTGTGTTAGCCACATCTGTCTGGGAAGTTCCTTTGGGCTGTCAGAAGGGAAGCTGTCGAAGATTGGACCCAGCAGATTCTAGCATGGTGCACTCCAGGTGTACGAGTTTAGGGTGCATCCCTAGACCCCTTGGAAGTCCTGGTTCACAAGGCAAAGATTCAGCAGGTGGTGGCAGGCCTCTGCTGAGTTTGGTGAAAGGAGGCAGTGTGGGCCTTAAGGTGACCTGTTGAACCTTTCACTGGGGGATCTTTATGGTCCCTGATTAGTCTTCATGGTTGTGGCATGGAGGCTGTGAAGTGGCTTTAAGCAGGTCTGAGTCAGGAATGTCCCATTCAGTGCCCTGCAGCACTTCTGTTGACCCGTGGGGCTGGATGAAGTGCATGGGTGAATGGTTCCTCTGGTAGGAACTGCCTGGGGGTGACTCATCTGGGAGCACACTGCGATTGGGCTGGGGGCCCCACAGGGAACACAGTCATCCCGAGAGGTTGTGGTGGCAGCGTAGACCTCAGAGTATGTGGGCGAGGGTCAGAGGCCCAGTAAAAGGGTTTGTGTCGTGGCCCAGTTGAGTAAGGGCACTGGCTTGTATAGTCTAGAGAAAAGGGGAACAGCCAGTGACACGTGGGACAGGTTTTAGACCTTTTTGTTGTGTTTGTGTCAGTGCTGAGGCACTGAACCCTTGCCTGGAATGATGTGGTGGGTGCAGCGTAGCATGACCCTGTCAAAGGGTGGGCCTAGACCTGCTTGTCCATGTAGGTGATTAGTGTCCTGGATGCATCCGATCTAGAACCAGGAAGGTTCTTAGTGCAGTCTAGGTTCCCTGTAGGGATAGGTGGCCACATGGTTGAGTTAGGTGGGTGGTCTTAGCACAGGAAGGCCAGCCGAAGGTCTCAGCTGTATCAGACAACAGGCGAATGGTGTGTCTGGTCAGAACCCATTGCCACTTGCTGCCCCTTAGTAGGTAAGAGTACCCATAAGTGATGGCTATCCTTTCCCTACTTTCAGCTGGTGGCGTCATGTCTTGCAGTTGGGTTCTGCCCATTCAGTACGCCCAGATTTTTGGAGTTTTGGATCACCCGGTTTTGGACTTTTTACTGTGAGCGAGTCTCAGTACGTGTCTCACCCACGGTAATCACATGGTAAATGGACTGCGCATGTTTACCCTCAGGGTCCGCCTTTAAAGATAAGGCGGATGCAAGTCAGCTAGGGTAAGGGGCACTTGGCTGGTTACACTTGAACATGTGTGCACACTCCTGTGTGTGGACTGCACTTGTGAGACTGCTGTTGTGTGCAGTCTAGTAACTGCGTACAGGTAGCCTGGCGCAGAGGGTACTCTGCAGGATTAGATATTGACCTGGGGTAGGTCTTATAATGTTAGTGTACACTAATAGGGAAAGACAGTGTGATTTACCGTTTTGTCTCTAGTGACACTTTATTACACACATAGGAAGAAAAATGCCTTAGGGTGCAGTTTGGCATCACTTTGACTTACAGAGACCAGTGACATATTGTAATGGAGTATAACGTGTGCGGGGAAAATCAGTTCTGCAAGGTTCAAAAAGATATCTGCATATTTTGTGGGCGATCCAGAATTGTCATATTTCTCTAGCTCAGCTCAGGATCAGAGCCCAGGCCTTTTGTTACTCTGCTGTGCCCAGTTAATTAAATTAAATTAAAGGGAGCAATAACAGTGCTTCACTCAGCTCCTGAGGAGGTAAGGGGGGGGGGGGGCAGAAGGATCTGCATCAAACAATCAATCAATCAGCTGTCCCATTGTACCAGGGATGGGCTTGCCCAATCCCAGTGAACAAAAGAGGGAGCCCTGACCTCTGGAGCCAACACAGGAGAGGGCTCCCCTTTGAATATTTATTGAGGAAGGCCCTGGCAATGAAGTCAGTAAAGGGCAGAGCTGAGACCCCCAGAGGAGATAGGACTAGAGTCTCCTGGATGGCTCCAATTCGAACTTTCCCAGCATGCTGTGCAGGATAGGGGTGGAGAGATGATGTGGCACCCTAGGATTGGCCAGAGGTACCTGGCTTCTGGAACCATCCACTCCCCTTTAAAAACTCTTAAACAAGGGGGAGACACTCTCTTGCATGGTGATTTCTCTGTGCTTTGCTGCTGGACCCTGGGGCTGCTATGAACTATTGGAAGAAAAAACTCCATGATGGCCACAGAGGGCTATGGACTCTGACAAGCTGACCCTAGCACCATTGGGTCTCCCCAAGGGCCCTCCTTACATCCCCTGAGGAACATTTGGGGGAAAGCCCTGGACTTCTGCGCCCAGAGAGAAAGACCAGAAGGAAGGCTGATGCAAAAAGCCAAGAGAACCAGCTGTCTGAGGACTACACCACTTTGGAGGTAAGGAGGCCTACTGCAGCTGCACCTGGTGGCTAGAGCTCGCCACCAGCAGTAAAATGAGCCCAAGATCATCAATATCGGCCAACAGGACCCAAGTTATTCCATTTTGAAGTTTGTCAAGCTTTGATCTTTTTCTGACGAAACGCATGGGGCACTGCTGCTCTTTTCTAAAAATGCCACTGGGATGGGTCAGGGCCCAGGGTCGATGCAAGATTGCATATTTAATTTTTCCCCTGGTTGGGCGTGCGTGGGCCCACTCCCTAGACTCTCCTTCAGGCCCAGGGACCCCATCCCCTGGGCTGCATTTGTAATGGAGGGGGCCAGGACCCCATCTCCGAGCACCAAAGGATGGGGAGCACAGTTGGTGGCCCTGCCTTGCTACCCATGCCCGCTTCTGGGGAGCAGGCGGCCACCACAGGAAGGAGCATCTGCCCACAGGAGTGGGAAGAGACAGAAAATTGCCAGCTCCCACGACAGCTCTGAGGAGCGCAGCCTGTGTGGGGAGCTGGCCGATGGCAGCCAGGGTGGGCTCCCCCAGCAATGGAGGCATGCGGGGTGCTCGGGTGGGACCAAGCCCCCCACCCCGAAAAATAAACAAGTATTGGCATAGCCAATAGGTCTCGCTTTTGGGACCCTATAAGTATTTAGTTATGCAGCACAATATCCTTGGTGCAGCAACATCAACTATTGCATGGCTAAACACTTATAAGGTCCCAAAGGCGAGACCTATTGGCTATGCCAATGCTTGTTTGTAAAGCGAAGGGGCTGCTGAAAATGTGTTGATGCACCCGCCAAAAATTTGAAAAAAAATATAATGACCTTGAGGGGAGCCAGTGGGTGGGGACAACGGGAGTGTGGGGTAAAATAAAAATAAAGCTGAGTGGGGTGGGAAATCAGAACACGAGGGAGAGAGAAACATGGGTTATGGGGAGAAGTATATGAACAAGTGAGCTACATGGAGGGCTGGGAGTTTTGGCGGGAGAAGCACGCTAGAGAGACCGAGCAACAGACGAGGGAGAGAGCAGCACGGGGGAGGGGTATTCGGCAGGGTGGAGAAGCTAAAGAGGGAGAGAGCTGGAAAACACATGCACATTCTATGGAATGCTGTGATGTCCCCTGCTCAATTTAACACTGCTCTAATTAACGACTGACCTGGCGGTAGGAGGGAGCGGAGCTGTCAGTCAGTGGCCCTGTCATAATCCGTTTGAGAAGGCCTGGCCTGCTGCCTGCCACAGGAACTGTGGGCGCGGAAGGTGACCCCACTGTCAACAAGAGATGCTTGCTGCAGATAACACTGATGGGTCTCTGCCTGAATAATGAGGCTCACAGACCCCTTCAGCGCTGACGGCTGTCTCCAAACCCTAGAATTACCAAGGCTTGACATGTCGGCGGGGAGCTTACAGAAGCTGCATCTCCGGGCATCGACGTTTTGTTTGGTGTCAGCCTTGGAATGTCTTAACCCTTATTTGCTGGGAGCGTTGGCCTCAGGTTGAACTTTTTACCCTTGTACAGCAATGCAGGTTAAACGGAGAATGCACGTCCCTCCGCCGTAGACTCTTGTGCGCTTTTACGCAATACCTGTTTCATATTAGTTCATTAGTAACTTAATTAGCTCATGGGCTAACCAAATGTTTGTCAGAGAGTTTCTTTACTATATCTTGTTTGATTTTATTACAGTCGGCTGTTGGCACGGGTACACAAGACGAGGAGAACCTAATGGGTACATAGAGTCTGTACGAAGTCTGTGTGTGTGTGTGTTTGTGTGAGTTGTGTTGTGTTTCTGTGTGTTAGTTTGAGGGGGAGGTGAGCGAGAGTGTGTGTTTGGGAGTTGTGTGTGTGCGCGTGTGGGGTGGTGAGAGAGAGTGTGTCGGGGTGTTAGAGTGTGTGTGTGCTGGTGCATTCATGACTTTACTTTTGTGTATGCGTGTGTTTTGCGATTAAGTGTGTGTTTGAGTGTGTTTGTGGGGAGGTGAGAGAGAGTGTGTGTTTAGGAGCGCTTGGGTGTGTGAATTTGTGTGTGTGTTTGAGTGTGTGTATGTACGTGCACGTGTGTGTGGGAAGGTGAGAGTGTGTGTTTGGGGGTGTGAGTGTATGTGCTCGTGCGTTCATGACTTTGCTTTTGTGTATGCGTGTGTTTTGCGAATATGTGCTGTAAGTATGTGCATATTTGGCTCTTTTTAAGATCACTACTGGAGTGTAGTCAAATGCTATGAGGCTTATTTACAAGCCCCTTGCGCCGCTGGTACCTAACTTTTAAAATGGGAAAAGTGACGTACCAGCTGTAAATAAGCCCCTATATTTGAGGTGATTTTCGTGCAAAGTTGGTGTTATCATTCTCAGTGTTTCACCACACTGCTTTTACGGCGTTTGCGTTTGCATACTTAAAATTGTGCTTTCTAGTCAAGCTTTAATGAAGAAACATTTGTTTACTCCCGTTTTGTAATGTGTAGAGACCCAGAAGTTAGAACAGTAGGGGAAGAAGTAACATGGTTGGAGTGGAGTGGTGGGGAGAAAAAACACGGCCGATTGGGAGTGGAAAGGGAAAGACGACAAACTAAAATTAAGTTAAATGTTAGCAACTGCAAAGTGAAAGCGATCGCGAGACAGGAAAATGTAAACAAGTGCGCACGGCCACGCTAATTAGAAACAGATGGCCCCTGCGCGCCGCTGCTCGCTCCCGCAAGGTGGATGCCGCCACAAGCACAAGTGTTCGAAAAGTGCAGACCGATTCCAAAAGGTCATCTCCTAGAGCAGCGCATGCGTGCTGCGCTAGGCTCAACCTAAAAACGAAAGGAGGAAAAGCTGCTCCTCAAAGACAAGGCAGCCACTCTCCCCGGCATATTGCAGGCGGGAAAGCCACTCACTGAGTAGTCACTGCTCCCGGGAGAGCACACCATAATGCCCTTTCCATTTACCTTCTCCCTCTTCACTCATGGTGGGCCCAGGATGGTTGAGGCACCACCAACATAAAAAAGGAGGCCTGGGGAGGCTGCAGGAGCACAGCGACTCTCCCCAAGAAGCTTTTCTTACAGGGGCTGACCCTATGTCTACAAGGATCAGGAATTCTGGACCGTCCAGAATTTTCTCAATGTTTTTAAAAGTACTTCCCAGGTTGGAGCTTCTGCTCTACAGCTGGGAGTGCTGTGCCCTCTAGGGGCTTACTTTACGTTTGAAGTTATTCTGCCCTGAAAGTGTGTAAAGGAGATACATGTACTGAGGCGCTCTCTAGGGGCTATGTCTATGTTTGCATGTTAATGTAGTAAAAATCGGATGCCCTCTAGGAGCTATTTTTATGATTGCAATTTCCAGGTTGGGTAGTTTATAAAAAATACACAGACATGTTTGTTCATTTTAAGTGCTTTATTGAGATAATAATGTTGACAATTATGATTGATCCCTTCAAATATGCTTTGTTAACAGCAACAAGTGAATTTACACATTATTATTAATATTATTATTATTGATGATGGCATATACATGCAAAATGATGTCTTTAATATGTGGTTTGTTGCTCGTGAACCTTTGATCAAGCCAATAGACTTACCTTATATGGTTGTGTGATCTCTTTAGGGGGACAAAGGTGATATGCGATGTCATCTATGGTATTTTCCATCTGCCTATGTACATATTTGTAAATTACTGCATAGTATTTAGTAGTGTGTGTAATAAATGTACTTTTCCTTTTTCTAAAGCAAAAGTACTGACTGGATAATAATGTATTGAGTGTTATTATTGTGTGCCAGCGAATGGTGATTACTAGCCCACACCACCTCCTGTGAGTAAACCTTGGACTGCTCTGCTTCGCTACCCTGAGAGAGTCAATCGCTACAATGGGGTGCTTGGTTCCCATAAAGGAGAATTGTGGACCTATTACTTGTGCAGGCCACACAAATAATAACCCAATTTCCTACAGGTACTACATATCAATGGTTTGGGACCATAATTCTGGAAACAAACCATAGAATAGTTACTGACTCCCAAGTTGGGGTGGTAACTGATTTGCAAAGGGGAAGCTGTCCCCTTTGGAGCCCTTCCTGTTTGGAATCAGGGTGGCAAATTCATGGGTGTAGGTGGTAATCCACGGGACCACTGGCAATTCTCCCTGAAGTTTTTTCCACATTGAAAACTTTTTGTATTTAACAGTAGGAGTTTTAGAATATTACATTTTTTAGTAATAAACTAAACAAATAGGACATTTTGAAACACCTAAATTCATATTTTGTCGTGCAATTAATCATTCAAAACAATTTTGGGAAAATAAGTTTAGGACCACTGAAGGTAACTGAGTAGAAGTTATCTTTGGGCTTGTCAGACATTCTAGTGGTTCTTTATTTTACTCATGGTAAAATAAATTGGTAGTGGTCCACCAGACTATTTCTTACTCTCCCAAAGTTGCCACACTGATTCCCAAAAGGGAAGGGGTCGAAAGGGGACCTCATCCTGGTATTTCCCTAGATAAATAAGAACAGCCAAACCATGATCTCAAATTACTGCGATGGTTTATGGTGGATTATGAATAAAATAATGGAGCAAGTCCATCGACAGGAGACCCCCCAAAAACACAAATCCGAAACTTTTCAATAGTGCTGCAGTTGCACCTTTCTTTTGTAAAGTCCCCTTGGATAAACATCATCTCTTGTGTTTGGTGTAGAGAAAACTTGCTAATGGAGTGAAACACCATATGTTCATAATTGGCTGCTATAGTAGGTTAGAACCAGAAGCCGAAGCATAGTGCATCACTGGGAAGGTATGATGTTAAATTGTATTTTAAATAATACTGTGGGTGAAGAAAGGGGAGCCTGAGTATCATACCTGCCATCATATTTTGTATGTTATATAATCCTCCTTGCTATGCCTTAATTGCCTCATTCCAGCGGTTCTTAACCTTTTGACTTCTGTGGTCCTCCTTTGAATCACTTCTGGAGGCGGCTGACCCAGTCTAAGCAATTTGAACCTCAAAACAAGTATACATCAAACAAATGCTCATATCATGAAGTATTTTATTGAATTCTAAGAAAAAATTGAAAAATCGATATTTTAATTTTAATCAGAAGGTTGGAGTTTTTCAAAAAGTAATTTTATTTCAAAATGGGGAAGCGATATGCAAGAGTCTAGTATATCACTTTTGCTTCTTATTCATGCCCTCTTTTTTGTTAGCACATATCAGTGTTTCAGTTGAGGGCACAATTGTCTATATAGATGTTGTTTCCAATTCCTGCACTGCTCTCATGATTCAAGCTTATATGCAGTGCTTAATTTGAGCCGGTGGTTGCCTGTGGGGGCCACCGGCACTCACTTTTGGGAACCGGCACTTATTTTTCTGTAGCAGACATTTATCAAGAAAAGGAAAAACACAGAAAATGCAAATATGGAGATAAACAGAAAAAATGTCAAAAAGGGAGAAAGAAAGCAGCTGCCAGCATAAGACAAAGAGTCAGGGAGTGTCTGATAGTGGATTAAAGAGGCATGAGGTGGATTTAAGTCATCGTTTTTTTCTATCTTTATTCCCATTTCGTGGTCCATGAAGCAGTCGGAAGTGGGCATTAGGTGAAACGCATTTGATATACAGAGCAAATTAACTTGATTACTTTTCCTCTTCTTTTCATAGGGGAGACAGATGGATTCAGAATGCAAAGATACACCCAGGTAAATATAATACCACACTTGCATTTCTATAGATATAAGATGGATAGATTGCCTGCCTTGGTTCACAGTTCTTTCTTTTCTCTATCTGTTGAATAACCACCGCTGTACTAAGATCCAGGGGCATATTATCAAGGGCAGTATTGCCACTTTAGCGGCACTTTTTGCCGCTAAAGCGGCGATATTTTTATCGCCCTATTAGCAAGCTGTCGCTAACAGCTATTAGCGCCAGCTTTATGGCGAAAGCGGCCGTTTTCTTGCCGCTTTGCATGTCAGCGATAATTATCGCTAATGACATGCAAAGTAGGCGTTCCCAACTAAAAGCGACTGAAAACAGTCGCAAACACAACTTCCCCTATTAGCAATGCCCGCGAAGCGATAAAATAGTCGCGCTAACCACGATTATCGCTGGAATCTAACACCTCTTTAAAACTTGACTTAACCATTCTAGTCAATGGGAGGTGGATTGTAAGGTTAAGTCCTCACCTGCCTATTAGCAAGCTTTCCATTAGCGCGTGGAATTTATCGCTGGATTTCGCGCGCTATTGCTGGGTTTCGCCGCTATTGCTGGATTTTCTATCGCCTTGGAGATGAGCGTTGATAATAACACGGTATCTCCGCGATGTAATCCAGCGATAGCCGGCGATAAAAAAAACAACGCTAAGTGCGCTTTGCGATAATTATCGCACATCCTTGGTAATATGCCCCCCAGTCTCCTCCAGAAATAATAGAGAGCTGAGACCACATGCCAGTGTCAACAAATAATTCAGTAACACACAGTAATTGACAGGTAGTCCGCAAAATATGTGTTTGCAAAATGTATTTTGATGACGGGCCAATAGAAAGATTGGTCGGTATAACTTTTTAAATCTCAGCGTTTACTATCGTGCAGCCTGGGACACATGGGGACTTTTGGGAGATGGGCTTGGTTTGTGTCGTATTCTACAGCGATTTCCATAATTAAAAAAAAAAATCCACTTAAGATCTTTGCAAGTCTCCCACCTTGAAGTTGCTAGCCAAATCGGTACTTTCAACTTCCCGCTGTTCCTCCCCTCAGGACATTTCACTACATGAAGAAAAGATAGGAAATGGTGACTTGCCACAGCAACCTGATGTGTGATATGATCTTATTACACTCTGAAATCCCAGTTTTCCTCTTTTATATGCCACATTTTTCCGGATTATGCCACAGGGTAGCTGGCTGTATCTTTGCCCAGTCTGTGCATGGGAAGGGTGGGGTGGAGCTGGGAAAAGGATTGTGAATTAGGTTGGGCTCAAGTAATGGGATGAGTTTGTGGATGTGAGAGGCAGAGCGCTCTGGATGCAATAAACAGAAGACCTTGGTTTGGCTCCAGATTTTACATTATGTTCAGAGGTGCAGGCAATCTATGAAAAAGGCTATTTAAGTGTCAATTAAAAGAAATAAATAGAACAGTGTGTTACCAGCAGCTCTCCAGATTGCATGTTAGTTTAAGAGCAGAGGATTAATGGCCTTTGAAAAATATAATTGGTAAGGCGAGGTAATTAATTTCCCTTTTTAAAAAAAGGCAATTTCTCGACCAACTTGGGACGCTGAGCAATAAGAACATTTTACTGAATGCCTTTTATAGATGCGGTCCTCTGATTGCCCGTGATTTGTGTCCAGGTGCTCAGAATGAAGATGAAGGAGGCCTTCCCAATGTGCCATCTCTTCACACTTTCACTGCCAGATGTAAGCCACAGGGTAACGATAAGTTAGATTACAGAAAAAGAGCGAAAACTCTGCAAATGACTGAAAGAGAGGAAAAAGACAATGTCAGAAAAACCCTCTTCAAAGGATGAAAAAGAATGGGCATATACACAAGATGAAAAACAGGCTAGTAACAGAAAGCAAGAACAACCACAAAGAAACAGACACAAGAGAAACAAGGTAATGGAGTGCAGTGGAAATGACCGAGATGGTCTCACAAAACATTACAATGCACAGCACTGAAGGCCTGATTCACAAAGGGCGGCGGCCCCACAGTCGTGGGAGACTCTCCACACAAGGGGGGTTATTTCGATGTCGGGCGGAAGGAATTCCGACCAATATCAACTCGGTCATGAGACCAACCGACATCCGGTCGGCGGTCCCGACTGGCCTATTATGATGCGACCGAACACTGTTCAGTCACATTCAATTTTTCTCAATGGGAACTCGTGTTAAGCTCCCATTGAGAAAAGGGAGGTGCAGTTCATCCCTGCACCCCATAGCAGGCACCTTCCACAAGGTGCAGGGATCAACAGGGGGGCACTACAGGTGCTCCCTAGGCCTCCAAAAGGGGATCCTGCTGGGGGCCCCCAAACACACTTTCCAACATGGTTTCCATGTCGAACAGACTGGCATGGAAACCATGTCGGAAAACTTGATCGTAATCTCAAGGGTGGAAAGAACCGCCCTTGAGATTACTTGCTTTCTTCTGAGTCCATCGGAAGCCAGCCGGTATGACCGGCTGGTCCCCTTTCCGACCGCCTCCAACATAATGAGGTGGTCGGAAAGGAAACCAAGCAGCTCCTATGTACGGAATCCCCACCATGAATATTCTCATTGCAGATATTGCACCCCGAATGCGGAGACTGCTCTTTGCGGAGATTCCACCCGAGTGCGGAGACTACCCCATGACTGCGGGGCCTCCACCATGAGTGTGGAGGCCCTTTGTGAATCAGGTCCTCAATATTTACTTGCCTTTTATAAGGGTGTTCCCATGGGTCTTCCTATGCTAACCTGGAAGAGGCCTTCCACCATGTTAGCTTGGGTTTGCTCATACACATTTAATGTATGTTATGGGCCTAAGCTGCACAGTAGTCCTCCCAACTCTCGGGATCACTGTTGGCTAATGAGCAGTGTGTTCTGTCCTTTCTGCGAGTGTTTACAAACAGAACCTAATCCTCTGGCTCTCTAGTGCTCTAGACAGCATTTCCCAGCCAAGTCTGAGCCGAGTTTCTAGTTCACGCTTCTTCCTTAGCCGTGCTGTTAGCTGTGTCCCATGGTGTGGAAAAAGAAGGGGCTCTCCCACTGTGGAGCTTTCTCACTTTGAGAGAGTGTCCTGCAATAAGGTAAAGTGGAAGGGCACAGTGGATGGTACTATGAGGTGTTATGCTGGCCTCCTATATGTCGTGCTCCCTGTTGCAGAGGCTCTTCCTGAGATGGAACTCCACAGGGAAAACAAACGTGGCCAGGGTCGGAAATACTCATCTGGGAACCTGAAGCATTGCTGCACGCCCTAACAGAACTCATGCCTAAACCATGGGAAGAAAAACTTCCTTTGGCCTTTGATAAGCGTTTAAAAAATAGAGACTCTCTATATTTTATTTATTTTTTATTTTATTTATAAAGTTTTATATAGCGCGAACAAGATCCCGAAGGATATCAGAGCGCTTTACATTAGGATGGAAGGAAGGACATAAATGCAATATTGACATCAAGTAGGAGTAGAAAAACAGGAATGATCACAGATTACAGGACAATTGCACCATGGAGGGTAGTACAATAAACGGGTATAAGCGGGCAACGAAGGGGGTCACAGTATGCGGTAAAGACGAGCAGTATCAGATGATGGTACAATGGTAGTAGGAGCAATGTCTTCGAGCGGGTGAGCCTAGCCCACTTAAGGTAAGAATTTATTCATTAGGAATCTTTTGGCTTCCAATTTGAACGCTGTCGTTGAGGAGATTCTGCGTACTTCCGGTGGAAGAGAGTTCCATATCTTTGGGCAGCGCCAGAGAAGGCTCTGTGACAAGTTCTCTTTATGATAAGGATGAGTGGTTTCAAGAGGAAAGTATTGGCGCTTCTTGAGGCTCTTACACCACAGGATAGTTCAAGTTTTTGCGCAAGGTACCTGGGAGTTTTGAAGTGAAGGGCTTTGTGCGCCAGAAAGGCAATCTTTAACTGAATTCGTGCTTCGTAGGGCAACCATTTAAGAGATTTTAGGACTGGGGATATGTGCTCGTTTCGTTTGGTGCCTGTAACCAGTCTAGCCGCAGCGTTCAGTGATGCCCTTAGTGGAGCCAGGGTGTATTTGGGAAGGCCACAGAGGGTAGCGCTGCCGTAGTCTAGCATCGGCAAGACAAGCGCTTGGACCACCTGCTTGAAATCATTTTGTGGAAGGAAAGGTTTGATATTTCTGAGTGTCCTCATCAAGTGGTTTGCTCCCTTACACACATTGCTGATATGATTTTTCATATTCAGGTGCTTGTCCATGGTGACTCCGAGAGATTTGGCTGAGTCTATGGAGAGGAGTGCAGTTGAAAGCAGTGAGGTGACTCAGCCAAAGGTCTAGCTTGGGGATGTGGTTCGGAGGGGAGATGAGCAGGAATTCAGTTTTGGAGGTGTTGAGCAGGAGATGGTTCTCAGTTAACCAGTTTTGAGTAGACTTTAGGGTAGTGTTGAGTGAGATGATGTTTTCAGGCGATGAGATTTTCAAATAGAGTTGCGTATCATCCGCATACATATGGAAGAGAATGTTCGTGGAATTTAGTGAGTTAGCTAATGGTTCCAAGAAAAGGTTGAAGAGGATAGGAGATAGGGCGGACTCTTGGGGGACCCCCATGAGTACTGGAGAGGGCAGGGAGAGAGAGTGGTTTGCCTTGACTCTTTGAGATCTGTGGTGGAGGAAGGACGAGAACCATTGTAGAACCTGACCAGAAAAACCCATCATGTTTTTCAGAATGGATAGGAGGTTGTTATGATTAACCGTGTCGAATGCGAAGGAAAGATCAAGGAGAATCAGGAGGCAGGATTCATTTTGGTCAAGCATTTTTAAAATGTCATCCATAACGTGAGTGAGAGCCGATTCGGTGCTGTGCCCCTTCCGAAAGCCGGATTGATGCTGGTCTAGGAGTTGATAATTCTCTATGTGAGCACAAAGTTGGGATTGTACGCATTTTTCTAGGGTGTTTTGCTAGGGTGGGGATGTTGGAGATAGGGCGGAAGTTATTGAGATCAGCTTTGTCTGCGTTAGGTTTTTTTAGTATAGGTGATACCTGAGCTGCTTTTAGGCAGTCGGGGATCGTGCCTTGTGATAAAGAAGCGTTTACAATCCTTGTCCATGTGGGGATGAGTATATTCTTGATTTCATTGAAGATGGTCGGGGGCAAGGGGTCACTGAAGTGGTTGGATGGGTTGATATTCTGAAGAATCTTGTTGATGTCTTTTTCACTAAATGGGGTAAAGGTGCCCCATGACGCATTGTTTTTGGTGTTCAGGCTGGTAGATTTATGCTTTTCTAAGAGGTCAAGGGGTGATGCGGCCCTGGAGGAAGGCAATAGAGCCTTCTTAGAGGCGAGGTCAATGGAGATGAGTCTTGATTTCTCAGTGAAGAAAGGAGCAAGTTCGTCGCATGAGGGTGGGCTGCTACCAGGGTTAGAGTGGTTTGGACCTACAACAGATTGCTGTTTGACCAATTCGAAAAGTTTCTTGGGGCGGTTAGCGGCTTAATCCAGCTGGAGTCTGAAGTAGTCAGCCTTAGCGCTCTTGATTTGTTTGTTGTAGAGGCTCCTAACATCTCTAAGTAGTTTTAGTTGGTCCGAGGAGGGATTGGATCGCCAGGAACGTTCAACTGCCCTAAGGTTGCGACGTTCCGTGTTTAAGTTGTCATTATACCACGGTTTGGATATTTTTGTTGAGGCATTTTTTTGTTGGAATGGAGCAATGTCATCCATGATGTTGGAGATGGTCGAATTGTAGGCCTCGGTGAGTGACTGCACCTCAACCAAGTCAGCTTGGGAGGAGAGGGCAGATTTACAGTGGGCAGATAGTTCATCAGAGTTTATTGATCTGAGGTCCCTTTTCCATATCTTTGATTTCGTTGGGTGCGCCTTCCTCATCTTCTATTCTTCTCTCCTCTTTCCTCACAACTCCCTTATCAGACAATCATTGAATTCTCTGAATACTTTCTCTCACCTCTTTTTTGTAATCACCTCCTGTGTCTATTCCCCCTCACTCCATTTACACTCTCTTGATATTATTTGTGATTTTAATACTCTGACTCTCTCATCAAGTCTTCTCTCTGCATTAACATTCCAACTACTTTTTCTTCAGCTAAATTGCCTTCTTCGGTATTCTCATCTTCTGATAGTCTGAATATGACTAATTAGCTTAGCTACCTAGACCTTTCACCTGAACTAGACTTAATTACCCCTGTAACTTTGCTAACTGATGGAGGTTCCTGATGCAGTCTGAGTGACACGTCTCCCACTTGTCAGAGCCAGAAAACTCCTAATGTCCCAGAGTCTCTCACAATCCCCACTTGATCTCCTTAATATGAGATTACTTCTGCTGACTAGCTTTACCTGTTATAAAGCCAGACACTCACAAAATCATAAACTTTATTGCATAAAGTCTGTTATGACCTCATCTCATGTTTCATAGGTTGAATCCCTCCCATACTGCCAGTGAGGCCCAACCAGTTACACCTAAGTTCCCCATTGTGTGTGGCTGTCTAGGAGGAATAAACAAAGCCCAACTGTCACCCATACCAGGTCATGTGACCCGGAGACAGGCTGCAGACACCAAATGCCTAAGGCAAGGAAATGCCAACTTTCTAAAAGTAACCATACCACAACAACTGCCAATACTGATGTCTTTTCACACTTCATTCATATCAATCACTCGTGACACTCATAGTGATTGTAAATCAAATAAATGTTTGTTTCCTTTTTAAGTTTTTTTGTTTTTAAAGAATTAATTGAGAAAGAACAAGTTCATGTTATTATTTTCGTGAACATTCCTGATACTTGTAGGACCACAAAACAATACAATCATACTAAACAAATCACAAAAATGACATTGCATTACATTTCATATTTAAAAACATTTAAGACATGAGAAAGCTCAGATTCCGAAAAAATGAAGCACAAAAATTAAAAATAAAACAAAGAAAAAAATAGAAAAGAAGCCCAAGGGAGAGGTAAGAAAGATATGCTAATAGATCTGGAATATATGAGAAAACCTCAAACCCAGGGGGACAGTAAACCAAACAGTCTTGTATTCAGGTCAACAAGAAAAATCAAATTCATTAATTAGCACAATCAACTGTGGACCTGCTACTCAAATCATTAAACAGAACACTTGTTTGGTCACGAAAAACGGTCTACGCGTTTCAAACCCCATTAATGTATTGGCGGGGTTATCCTCAGGACCTGGAAAATGAGCTAAGAAACAAAAAGAAAAAGTGCACGTGTTACCACCACTTCAGTCTTC
The DNA here is from genome assembly GCA_963921515.1 of Calotriton arnoldi. Classification (NCBI taxonomy): domain Eukaryota; kingdom Metazoa; phylum Chordata; class Amphibia; order Caudata; family Salamandridae; genus Calotriton; species Calotriton arnoldi. The sequence continues at coordinate 1,246,817 of CAWUFW010001295.1, read as the reverse complement.
TGACACTCCGACTAGCTTCTGCTCTCTAATAAGTTTCACCGATTTACCTTGTGTAAACCTTGTCCTGGCACCAACTGTGCCACTTTGCGATATCAAGAATGCCAATTACAATATCACTGTCACTGTCTGCACCAAAAACAAGGAGAGAGAAAGCTTCCAGTATTTTAATATTTTAACCTAAGCCCCCTCGAGGCAAATGCAAAACGCCGACTATGACTTACTTGGATATTAGACATGAATCTTTCATTAAATGCGGCCAGGGCGAACTCAAGCGAAACGACCTTAAAAACAAGCCAAAAATGCAACCTTAGAGATAGAACAACGTCCGACATTAGTTGCCAACCAATACATGTGTCGAATAACCCACATACCTTCAAGAAGTGCCGTGGATGCCCAAGATTAGTTCCATAGCTTTTTACACCGTCACGCTGCCATACGCGATTGTCAATCTAGGTGCCAAAAAGATAAAGTTCAAATATAAACGCCTTCGAACGCTTGCTATCTGGCGTGGTTTCAAACTAATGTTGGTCTAATAGCCAGTCTTTAATCCTACCTCGCGTTGGTATTATCAGACGCAGCCAGTCATCTGTTCGTTTCGCGGCCAGCAGCTCCTTATTGCCCGGCAGCGCCATTTTATGATCAAAGCAACGGCATGAACGTCGCGATGACGTATTGTTTTAAAAAACTTTATTGTAAACCGCCGATTTCGACAAAGCGTCTGTGTTGGAAAACGAGGCAGCATCTGTGAGGCCTGCACAAATAACATGACTACATTTGTCCTTCACTGGGAACCAAACACCCAATTGTAGAGCCTGACTCTCAGAGGGTAGCGTTGCAGAGCAGTCTGAGGCTTACTCACGGGAGGTGGTGTGGGCTAGTAATCGCCATTTGCAGGTGCGCAGAAATAACACTCAATAATTGATTGTCCAGTCTGTACTTTGCTTTATAAAAGTAAGAGTACATTTATTAAACACACACACTACTCAATACTATGCACCAATTTACAAATCTACATAAGCTGTTGGAATTACTTTGTGACATTGCGTAACATCTCCACCCCTCCCGCAGGGGGGGTGGGGTCTAGTACCACCACTCCCATGTATGCACATCATCTTGCCCCCAATGCAGTTAGTTGAACATAACCTGGAGCGAGGGCCCTGCGCACTGGTACCATCCCAGTGACGACCCACCCCATTACCTCAACACGCATTAAAAATAGGTTCACCTGCCCTAGTGACACATAACCCTGACTGAGCATCTTATATTGACCATACAGTATGCACCCCTACATCTTCAGGGCTAACAGTCTGGGTTGTTCCCCACTTAAGCGCAGCAGCAAGAATACATGTTCAAGCATTACTTTGGAATGACAGTACTCATCACCTCTGTTGGACATTAGAATGCATTGCAATTACAGCCCCTAAAGGCATCACAGATGAAATCACAGGATTACGCATATACAGCCAGACACCCTAGCAGGAATGTCTGGCAACATAACCCCACTTTGCTTATGACATCACCTTACACAGGTACTTCACATGACACATGTGACCTTCAGTCCCTCTAAAAAGAAATAACCGTTAGTAAATGCATTTCTGGTGCAATTACACCTCTTCACCTCCAGGGGATGCCCTTCTCCAGACATCCCAACTCAGCCCTTCACTCCTTGAGGCACTTCTCAAAACACCCTCAGCTGTAGAACAAAAGTTCCAGCCTAGAAAGTGTTAAATGCTGGCTGAGCCCTTCAGGGGTTACTCTTTTAAAATCCCTACGACACTTAGGGAGGGACTTTTCTTCGTGCTGGGGGGGACTGCGCTTCTCCAGCAGCTCCCCCAGCACCCTTGCACAAATTTGGCGGGGACCCCGTTCTCCTGGGGCCACCACAAGCACCAAAACGATGTTTTCCCCATGCCTTGCAAGGCATTATGGGGCGCTTCGTGCTCCTTTTGTGGAATACTTGATGAGCGGCTCTCCCGCTGTGCCGGGGAGAGCCGCGATCCATATGGCGCTTCGCACCGCGTCTTCTGGCCTCGGTGGGGGGGCCCGGTCCCACCCGGACCCCCAGGTAAGGGATACGGCTCGGGGAGCCCACCCCCGGCCGCTCCTGCCACGTGTTGGGGGCCCGGTCCCACCCGGGCCCCGCGATGCCTTTTTCCTCCTTCGGCGGGTCACGGTCCCACCCGGGACCCGCGACGGCCTGATGGGTAGGAGGGCAGCCTGGGGAGCCCACCCCCGGCTGCCCCCGCCGGCTCCCCGCGCGGCCAGCACCCTCGTGTGCTGCCGCGGGAGCCGGCCGATGAGTTCTGGTCTGCCCGCTCCAGCGGGCAGACGAGTCTTCCTGCTCTGGTCCGGGGGGAGTGCGGCGGCGCTCCCCTGGCCTCCTCCCAGTCTTCGGGGCCCGGGGATGGGGTCCCGGGCCCTTCCTCTTCACGGGGGGCGCGACGGCGCCCCCCGTCTTCGCGTCGGGGCCCGGGGATGGGGTCCTGGGCCCCTCCTCCTCTGCCTCTTCCCGGGGAGCGCGCCGGCGCTCCCCGTCTGGATTTGCTCGCGGGGGCCAGGGTGGGCTCCTGGCTCCCCCACCTTCCTCCGCTTCACGGGGGTGCGACGGCACCCCCAGCTTTACTTCGGGGCCCGGGGATGGGGTCCCGGGCCCCCTGGGGACCTCCTTGCAGGGGGCGCGACGGCGCTCCCCGACTCCTCTTCACGGGGAGCACGACGGCGCTCCCCGGTTTTACTTCGGGGCCCGGGGATGGGGTCCCGGGCCCCCTGGGGATCTCCTCGCGGGGGGCACGACGGCGCCCCCCGCCTCCATTTTCGGTGGGGGCCAGGGTGGGCTCCTGGCCCCCAGGCAGGGCACTTTCACAGGGAGCGCGACGGCGCTCCCCGGCTTCCCTTCTTCCCCAGGGGTCAAAGGTCGCTCACCTTCCGGGGGCCATATCTCAGCCCCTGGGGGTCCGATCTGCCCCATTTTCGCGTCCTCTTGCTCCTGGTGGCGGCCCCCAGCCACTGGGAGCACTCTCCTTCGCCCTCCGGGTCTCCAAGAGGGTGCATTCTGCAGGGAGCGGTCTTCACTGGCTCCCTGCGCCAGACCTTCGCCTGGCTCTCCTCCTGGGCCTCTCTTCTCCCTGAGCAGAGGCCCCTGCTTCTGCGCACCGGTCCTGGGCTCTTCTTCTGGCGCTGTTAGGGCCCTGGGGGGCAGTCAGGGGGTTCCTCCTTCCAACTGCCCATTGCCAGGCTCCAGCACCTTCCGCCTCAGCAGACCACACCCCAGAGAGACCTCTCTTCCTCTTCCAGTGCTTTTTAAAAGTTGAGTAGGGGGCTGGCAGGAAGTCTCTGTTTGTCCTATCAAACAGCGACACATCACTTCCCTGCCCCTGCTCCCTCCTCCTTGTCCAGCCTCTGGGTTTGTTCAAAATGGCTTCGCCAGGGTCTCTGGCCACATGGTCTCTGAAACACGAGCCCTTCCCTCCTCGCTGCCTTCCCTCCTTGGTGCAGCCTGGTGCCTGGCACCCAGTGATGGCTGCTGATGGATGAGCCTGTAGCCCCACCCATCTTCTCTTCGTGGAGAGGAGGCCTTAGCTTGTGGAAGAAAGGTTATCAATCCATCCAGCTGAGGTCAGCCCTCAGCCTGGCCCTGGTTATGACTGACTCAGAGAAATGTGACATTTCTGGATGACCCAAAACCAGTACAAATATGACTTTGGACTCTGCAGAATACTCCTTTTCACATCCGCTACAGTGGACTTTAGTGCGTGTCTGGAATCTGTAGGCCTTATGAAAGTTAATCTAGCACATGGGCTCCACATTCCCATAGGGAAATAATGAAGTGAAAAACACAGTAAAACACACTGACTTTCCCTGGCATGTTCCTTCCCAGTGTATAAGGCCTATTCCATGTCACCACCCACTTCTGCATAAGTCCTGCCACACCATTCACTTTGCAGCTGCTCCTGGACTGCGCACGCCAGGAATCTCCCCTGCGCAGCCCCTACACGTGTGCACACGCATGTACACAGGTGTCTGCATGTAACCAGCCCGGTGCCCCGTACTCCAGCTGCTGCGCAGCGGCCTAGTCAAGCTAGGGGGACACCAGTAAAATCCACATGCAGTCTCTTTCATCATGAGTTCACTGTGGGTGAGTCCCAACTTATGAGGCTCTCCCACAGTAAAAGCTAAACAAATAGGTGCTCAAAAAGCGAAAAATCCGGGCGGCCCAGAGTGTCAGAACCACCTTCTAACAGTCTGTGTTAGCAAAAGTCAGCCTGGCATATCGTTAGAACATCCTTTTATGGGGACGGAGATTATCTTGTAGCATTTGGCATTACGTAGATAATGGCAAAGTCGTCCTTCCGTTGTGAAACATAATGTTTATTGAGGACGGTAATATCCTGGAGGTTGGACAACACCAGTGCATTCTGGAGGTTGTGTCCGGCAACTAGTTGTTATGTAGCTTGCTTGCGACGCACACAACAGTCGCGTTGCATCCAAATTTGGGGCATATCAGCAGTCGAAAAATTGTGCAGCTTTTCCACACCACTATCTAAAATATACTGCGATATAAATTGAGCAATCCATGATGTAATTTATCTGGGCACCCAAACTGCAGTTATCGCAATGAACCTTGTAATATACGAGTAAAAGGTGTCCAGTGCCTCAGCACATAATATAGGACGGTTGTGTTACAAATTATAGATTTCTGAAAGTTCATTCAGACCGTCGACGGCTGTGTTGTACTTCACTATGAGCATAGCTTCTCTTTGTAGTAATGCTCTCTCTACATCACCCCCTTGTGGATTTTTTTCAATTTTTGAAAGAATTGTCCATTTTAAATCATTCACAGTATGATTTTTTGACATCCAGTGGTTCACCAAGGGCGCATTGGCAGTTTGTTTTCGAATGCGAGACATATGTTGTATTATACGTTGGCGAGCTTCTTGGTTCGTTTTTCCAATGTATAATTTTGGACATGGGCATAAGATGCCGTAGACTACGTTCTTGCTTTTACAGTTGGTAAACAAGTCATGTTTCCACTTGATATTGTTGAAACTGAAAAGTGCACCTTCAATTGTTTGTGGACAACATACACACGTCCCACATTTGTGATGTCCAACAATCGGGGGTAGATTCAATTGGGACCTCAAGTTGCTTTTATTTGGTGGTTTGTATCCTGCAGCTCGTACTATAAGGTTTCCTACACTTTTGTCCTTTTTTAGAGCAAACAATGGTTTGCTACAGTTATAATAATCTTCTTGAAAAATTGAAGCAGCGAGGATATCCTCGCAAACTTCTCAAGAATGCAATGAAACGAGCATGGTGGACACCCAGGGAAGTTTTGCTACATAAAAAGAAGAAAGAACCTACTGAACGCCTGGTATGTGTGACCACCTTTTGTTCACGCACCAATTTCCTCAAAAGGTGATTAACCAAAATTGGCATTTGGTACAAAAGGTACACACTAATTGTAGCAAACCATTGTTTGCTCTAAAAAAGGACAAAAGTGTAGGAAACCTTATAGTACGAGCTGCAGGATACAAACTTCTTTTTGGCACCTAGATTGACAATCGCTTATGGCAGCGTGACGGTGTAAAAAGCTATGGAACTAATCTTGGGCATCCACGGCACTTCTTGAAGGTATGTGGGTTATTCGACACTTGAATTGGTTGGCAACTAATGTCGGAAGTTGTTCTATCTCTAAGGTTGCATTTTTGGCTTGTTTTTAAGGTCGTTTCGCTTGAGTTCGCCCTGGCCGCATTTAATGAAAGATTCATGTCTAATATCCAAGTAAGTCATAGTCGGCGTTTTGCATTTGCATCGAGGGGGCTTAGGTTAAAATATTAAAATACTGAAAGCTTTCTCTCTCTATGTTTTTGGTGCAGACAGTGATATTGTAATTGGCATTCTTGATATCGCAAGGTGGCACAGTTGGTGCCAGGACAAGGTCTACACAAGGTAAATCAGTGAAACTTATTAGAGAGCAGAAGCTAGTCGGAGTGTCAGAAGACTGAAGTGGTGGTAACACGTGCACTTTTTCTTTTTGTTTCTTAGCTCATTTTCCAGGTCCTGAGGATAACCCCGCCAATACATTAATGGGGTTTGAAACGCGTAGACCGTTTTTCGTGACCAAACAAGTGTTCTGTATAATGATTTGAGTATCAGGTCCACAGTTGATTCTGCTAATTAATGAATTTGATTTTTCTTGTTGACCTGAATACAAGACTGTTTGGTTTACTGTCCCCCTGGGTTTGAGGTTTTCTCATATATTCCACATATATTAGCATATCTTTCTTACCTCTCCCTTGGGCTTCTTTTCCATTTTTTTCTTTGTTTTATTTTTAATTTTTGTGTTTCATTTTTTCGGAATCTGAGCTTTCTCATGTCTTAAATGTTTTTAAATATGAAATGTAATGCAATGTCATTTTTGTGATTTGTTTAGTATGATTGTATTGTTTTGTGGTCCTACAAGTATCAGGAATGTTCACGAAAATAATAACATGAACTTGTTCTTTCTCAATTAATTCTTTAAAAACAAAAAAACTTATAAAGGAAATAAACATTTATTTGTTTTACAATCACTATGAGTGTCACGAGTGATTGATATGAATGAAGTGTGAAAAGACATCAGTATTGGCAGTTGTTGTGGTATGGTTAGTATAGATTGGTCCAGCCTTACTGATTAAGGACCATAACCCTTTATTGATTTAACTTTCTAAAAGTGGCATTTTCAGAATAGAAATTTAAAATCCGACTTCACCATAAGTTAGGATTTTAAATTGCATTCCAGAGACCCGAAACATGAAGGGGTTACCTGTTGCCATTTGGGAATTATACTTATAAAATGTAATAATGTAATTCCAGTATTATCAATGGGAAAGGTAGACCTGGCAGTAGTGAAAAACGAATGTAAGTTGTTTTCACTGCCATACCATGTAAAACCTAAACGTATGTGTCCTACTTTTTGAATACACTGCACCCTGCCTTGGGCTATCCAGCGCCTACCCTATGGGTGACTTATATGTATTAAAAAGGAAGGTTTGGCCCTGGCAAAAGGTTTACTTTGCAAGGTTTAAATTGTAGTTTAAAACTGCACACACAGGATCTGCAATGGCAAGCCTGAGACATGTTTAAAGTGCTACTTAAGTGGGTGGCACAATCAGTGTTGCAGGCCCACTGGTAGCATTTAATTTACAGGCCCTGGGCACAGGTAGTGCCACTTTACTAGGGACTTACGAGTAGATTAAAGATGCCAATTGGGTATAAGCCAATGTTACCATGCTTTAGGAAAGGAGCACAGGCACTTTAGCACTGGTTAGCAGTGCGCATCATTTCAAAGCCAGCAAAAACAAGATCAGCAAAAACAGGAGGTCTGAAGGCAAAAAGTTAGGGGAAAACCACGCCAAGGATGTCAGGGTGTTTCTCTCATACCTGCGAATTTTGGGCAGCACATAAAGAAAGTATCATTGATCCTGTTTCTACCCTGTCAGTCTGGATTAGGAGCTTTGCCTAGGTTCCATGCTGCTTTGATTTAATGGAAACTGCAACATAATACTATTGACTCTGGCTGTTTTTCTGTATGAGGCACTCATTGATCTCAGCAGATCTAAAATGAAAACCCATTTCCTGGTGCTGTAAACTAGTTACAAGTACTATCACAAGGTTCCAATTTGGCTCCAAACCTCTTGAATCGTTTCCTTGAACATCATGTGTCATCCTCAATCATTCCGGGAGATTATACCACCAGAACCCTAGTGTCTCTTGGATCCATCTCAAGATCTAGTCACCTAATGCCATTTAACTGCTTGCAGTACCCTCCATCTCTTTTAAGATGTGATGGTAATCCACCATTTGAAACTTAACCCATTAAAAACTGGATTTATCTTTATTTCTCCTATGCACATACACATCCCCGTGCAATCTGGATTGAATCTAGTACCATTTGTATTATAATCCTGTGATCATTGGCACAGCAAAAGATCATAAGGCTTTACTCTTATCAAAAACACTTGACCTTAGATATCACATTGAAAAAAAGACTGTGAGTGACCTATTCCAATTGAGAATATTGTGAGGGTTTAGAGGGACACTAATTCCATAGTACAACCACTTGCTCTCCCAAGACTTGATTATTGCAACTTACACATAAAAGGGCAACCAAACGTGCACTTGCATCATTGACAACAATTCTAGAAGCAATGAGAAGCTTTCTTTGACCCCCAGAGAAAACTTTTTTCACATCTCACAAGCGCTCCATTGGAGTTACATTAAAATTAAATTGATCTACAAGATGGCCTATAATGCTTTTAAAGTCATACGTAAAGATACTCCTCTTTATATGACTAAAAAATGTAACATTAATCCCTATGGAGTGATGAATCTCTCCTACTGCAACTTACGGCTTTCAAAGACAATGAAAAACTATGCCCTATGGCACAGTCATTCTCTGGCAGCACAATTTAAAATTCAGTTCAACCTGCTCTACTTCTAGCATAATATTCAAGAAGGATCTTAAGCTCTTTTTTCCGAAAGACAATTCTTTACTTACTCTTTCTAATGGCCTTTTTTTTTAAAATTTATTTTTATTGTTAACTCAAAACAACATCACAGCGTATAAACAGTCCCGTATTATGTCAAATTTTCAACATTGAACTTTAGCTTATCAGGGTGTTGGGCTCTCCGAGTACGACTGCGTCGGTAGTGTGGGTGGCTCACATATATTACCGCTGTACTCGTTCCATTTCCCCCATATTTGCAACTATTTCCTAGGGCATCCCCTGGACATATATACGTTTTTTTCGCGAAATATGCACCAATCCATGTCGTCTTCCTATTCTCTCAGTGCCAGGGCTGCGTGTACTCCCCATTTCTTTGCTATGTTCCTTTTGGTGACCATCCACCCTAATGTCACCCACGTTTGGCCTTTTATTATTTAATATTTTTATTTACCCATATTTGTGCCACGCATATTGCATAACTGAATTGCTTCTCGGTGTACGAGAGAAATGAGCCGGGCAAACAGGAGATCGCTAGTTAGAACAAGGACACAGAAGGTTGTTTGAGTTCTGCAGAAACTGTTCCCCATGCAGAGCCATGCCATTGAGAAACGTCTGTGCCCCCTGGATTTGCATTTGGATCTGGGAGTGTGGAAGAGACTAAAGCCCTAATTCACTACGGGCCTCTGCACTCATGGCTGAGACCCCGCAGTCGTGGGGGAGTCTTTGCACTCGGGGTGAAATCTCCGCATGGAGAATTCTCATTGCGGAGTTCCCGCCCGAGTGCAGAGACTCCCCCATGACTGCGGGGTCTCAGCCATGAGTGCGGAGGCCCTTTGGGAATTGGGGCTAAGGTTAGAAAGAGGGGTCTGGCTTGGCCATATTTTTGGTCTTTGATTTGTGAGCTAATAGAGGCTGAAATTCGTTTGCATTCAAAGATGATTTTGTCTTTGACTGAGAGCCAGTGGAGATTTCTGGGGTAATATGAGGTGTGTTTTTCTCCAGTCTTTGTATGAACAAGACTCTAGGAGTCTGTGCTTTTTGGAATCTATTTATTGGTAGGCTGGTAAGCTATGATAAAGAGGGTTGCAGTAGTACAGGCTGACGTTCACAAGTAAGACTACCACAGTGCCATGCGGACATTTGGGAATGAAATGGAGAGTCTTTTGGAGCAGTTTAAGTTGGTGGAAGAGGGACTAAACTACTGCTCCAAATTGGGAGTCAAGGCTGAGGTCGGTGTCCAAGAGGGTGCCTAGGTTTCTTGCAGACCTTTTGATGGGCACTGTGACCTCCACAAATGTGTAGGCAAAGCAGAGATTTTCATTCTGTTTCTTGATAAGGTGGAGGTCTAGAATTAGACTTTCAATCTTAGAGACATTGCGTTGATGACTGTTTTGTTCCATCGATGATTCACTGGCGTTGAGACCAGTGGAAGCATGTAACTCGTTTCCACACAGGAAGCCAGTGAAAGCTCATCAGACCCTGCCAAATTGACTGATGCTTCGGGTTGTCTAAGATGAGTCAAGTAGCGGCAGTCTGAGTTACCTGTAATTTAGTAAAGAGTGACCTGATTGATGTTGAGATAGAGCGCATTGCAGTAATCCAATCGAGAAGACACCAATGCCAGACCCACTGTTTTGTGTAATTCAGTAGGGATGAAAAGAAACACTTTTTTCAGAGATCTAATAATGCGAAAGCAAGAGCTAGTAGTTTGACTCCCTTGCTTATTAACAGTTAGTATCATCAAAGATGATCCCAAGATTTTTGGCAGATCTCACTGGGGTTGGAGGACGGCCAAAGGTCTCAGGCCACCAGGTAGAAGACCAAATAGAATTTTGTGCGCCAAAAGCCAACACCTCTGTTTTGTCTGCATTAAGCTTTAAGCAGTTTTTCTTCATCGAACAGCTCGTTCCTAGCATGCATCTCTTAAAGTTAGCTGCCACCGAAGGCACATTATCAGTGATAGTTACAATAATCTGGTGTCGTCAGCATACGACAAAACCCAGAAACCAAATGACTGTATCAATTTGACTAGAGAGGAAACGTACAGATTAAACAAAGTTGAACTCAATGAGAAGCCCTGAGTCACTCCACACGGAAGACAAAAATCTTTGGCTAAAAAGTGTCCACATCTCACTATCTCGAGTCTACCAGCCAGGAAAGACTTCAATAGACTGAGCGCTTTACCCTGAGTTCCCAGCTGAAAAATGTGAGATGCCAAAAGTGTGGGTGAGACAGTGTCGAATGATGTGAAAAGATCAAGCATGACCAAAACCACAGCCTCTCCACCACCCACCACACACCTGATACTGTCTACTGCCGCCACCAAAGTGGATTTAGTGCTGTGCTTACTTCTACAGCCTGCCTGAAACGGCTCCAGGAATTCATGATTATCAATATACTCCATAAGTTGCTGGTTAAGATGTTTTTCCAGGATCTTATCTGGAGTCAGTAGCAACAAAATATGCCGGTAGTTTTTGAATTCTTCAGAATTTAGGTTAGATATTTTTAGAAGTAGGATCATCATTGCTTCTTTGAAAGCACCTTGTTTCTATGAAAGAGTTGATTGCCTGAGTAAGACGCTCAGCCACTATATCGGAGAGTAATTGCAGTGTAGGTTGGTGACCACAGAGCTTTTTCTTAAAACGTTCTCTCACACTTTCTTGCACTAAGTTTACTGTCTTACTCTGACTCACTCAGTCTCACTAATTCACAGTCTCACTCATTCTACTCTTGCCCACTGTGTCTCACTCAGTCCCACCCATTCTCACTCCTTCTGAATTACTCAGTCTTACTGTGACTCGGTCTCACGCGCAGTAACACTCAGTTGCACTCACTATCATTCTTCCTCACTCGCTCGCATTCATTCTCACACATACTGGTTCTTACTGTCACTCATTCTCACTCACTCGGGCTCATTCCTTCACTGACTCTCTCTCACTTTAACTCACATACATAGTCACACAGACTTGATCACAGTACTGGAATGGCGCAGGCACCTTCATGCACCAGTTTCAGCAATCAAACAATGTCACTAGCTGCCTCAGTTTGTTGCTGGACACGAAGCGGGTCTGCATTTTATTTTTATTATGTTAAGAATGAATAATTATTTACCCTTGATACAATAAAAGTGGACCACAAAACAAGGAGGGTGTAGTGTAGCTGTGGAGCCCATAAAGGAGAGTCGCCACTGGTCCAGGGACACCTATCCATCAAATTAAAAAACAAAGGCCTGGTTACATACTAACACATATCTATCTGATTTTCAAATGAGCATCACACCGTTCTTCCTCTGTGAAAAACGGCTGACTATCTAGTCATGCCCACCCATATGTGTTATTTAGGTTTATAAAATCAACCATCCCAGATCAGATCGGGAGCCCACCGTTCTATAGTCCCTAGAAAGGACTAACAAGGGCTTAACAAGTGTGAGGTGGGTCAGAAAGTGCTTCACGTAAGCAACACCTATGGAGTTACTGGTAGGTACTCACCAGTTGGCTCACTCTATCATCATTGGCACTGACAGAAAAGAACTCTACTCTAAATTATGTGAAAAGTGAAAGAGAAAGGTGTATCGAATAAAGTGATATCTATCTAGCATCTAAAAGCCCCATAGTGCAATGGAGGTCATCTATACTCTCCCCAGATTAAAATTGAGTTGCGGACACCTGTCATACATATCCTTTATCTTTTATAGTGTTCGCACTCAGTTAAAATAATAATGGCATGTTTGGACCATTTTAACCTGAACGGCCGACATGTTTTATTGCCGATAATTTTGTGGAAATTTCATCAGGGCACAGGGACTCAACTACACCTCGAGAGCGCATATTATTAGCTTCACCAACAGACCCCCCCCACCTACACATAGAACGGGTCACGCTATCTCCTGCCCATTTAACAGCGGCATTGTTCCGCGCGGCACGACGCTACACCGGGACCCTAGACTTGATTAATGCTACTACACACGCCTGGCACAACATACTGAATCGCCAAGCAATCTCCATTCTATACTCTCCTCTTACCCCCACTACATGTTGTGCATGGCTACCAGCCCTCACCACACCCGAGATGGTCGCGGCCCTCCACACCCTAGGAATAGACACTATCGGCTCCTTCTTTCGAGAAGGGAAGGGAAAAGACTGGAATGAACTGGCGCCGAATGACCCACCACCACCCCCCTAACACTATTCCACTATTTCAGAGCTAGAAGTGCGTTGCGCGAATTGATTGGAGATGAGCGACTGGAACCACCAGAGGTACTCCCTTTCTCCACCATGATTCGCACTGATTCCCCGAGCGGACTGGTCTCACACATATACAAGAAGACCCAGGAATGAATGAAATGAAATGAAATTTGTACTTGTAAAGCGCACTGCTACCCCAGCTGGGGTTTCCTGGCGCTGTAGGCATACCGCTGTGGAACCCTTCCTGGCTTTTCCCTGTGAAATGTCCACTCCTGGGCACCCCCAAGGTGAAGCCAGGCATCCCAGCGCTGGTGGGGCCGTTGTGGAGATTAAGCAAGCTATTGCCCAGAGTTGCAGAGTGGGACCCATGATTAGAATAGGCACCGAGGCAAGAATTATCAGGTCCGAGGAAATTGAGCCCAAGACCCACCGAGGCGGGAATTGAACCCTGGTCCCGGGCCAGATCTCTGCATCAGGGTCTGCCGCTCTAACCATTGAGCCACACTTCTCCACTACGCAGTAATCAATATGTCAAAGCTAGATTAGAATGGCAGGCTGACCTGGAACTTGCTATAGACGAGGACATGTGGAAGTATTGCTGTGAGGCTACCAGGCGCATTTCCCTTAATGGCAGACACCGTCTAATACAATTCAAATTCCTTAACCGGACTTATCACACACCTGTCCGATTACATAGATTTGGATTACGAGAATCAGACGCTTGCGAATGATGCGGAGAGAGTGCAGCTGGCTTTATACATTTAGCATGGGCTCTGCCCCCCTATCGCTAACTTCTAGATACAAGTGTTTTCTAAATTAAGCGATATTACAAAGGAAACGATAAGCCCCGACCCATTATTAGCCATATTGGGATACTCTAAAAAACTGAGGAAAAACATTAGACGCCTAGTTGATATGGGCCTTCTGATCGCAAAACGGGTGGTGGCAATGCATTGGGAACGTGGCCCCCCCCCCCCTCCTTGCCCCAATGGACTAGAGACATGCTATTCTGCAACACGCAAACTGAAGTGTATAGTGAATTGCTCCCCCCTAGAAGCCGCCCGAAACACTTTTGGAGTTTGTATAACGACTACATTGCAGCCCAGACCTAAGGGGCCCTCTGCACCAGCTACCTACACATACAGAACCGAGCAGAAAATGCAGATCCCGCCTGTCTCCGTTTACTATTGCCCCCTGCGGCCTCATGTAGGTGCTACTGTGTAAGGGTACATCAGAATCACTGTGATCGCAATTATTTTGTTTTCTGTTTAAGTTTAGATTGGTTTTTGTAGTAGGTATGGTTTGTAACAGCTGGACAATTTAATGAGTATATTTTCATCTGTGATACATATTGTATGTAATTTTTTTTCTTTGCTTTCTGTATGTTTTTTTCACGATAAAATGGAAAAATAAAATAATTTAAAAAAAAAAAAACTACACCTCGAGAGTGCACCAGATTAGGTAGTTGCCGGTAGACTCTTACCAGCAAACCACTGGATGTAGTCGCAGGGGGTCACGGCCCCCCCAACAACACAAACGCAAACAAAAACGCACACTGCCGGGCCGGGCGCTCGCATTTCTCCTTTCTAGAGACTTTAGAACGGTGGGCTCCCGACCTGATCTGGGATGGTTGATTTTATAAACCTAAATAACACATATGGGTGGGCATGACTAGATAGTGAGCCGTGTTTCACTGGAGAAGAACAGTGTGATGCTCATTTGAAAGTCAGATAGATATGTGTTTGTATGTAACCAGTCCTTCGTTTTTTAAATTTATGAGTGGAGGGCGTCCTGGTTCTTTTTCCCTCTTATGCTCCTTTCTGTGAGAGGACACCTATCCATCAAGCCAATCCATCCACTCAATCATCCATCCTTTCACTTATCCATCCCCCTTTCATCCATCCATTCATTCATCCATCCATTCAATCATCCATCCACCCTTTCGCTCCATCTATCCATCCTTTCACTCCAACCATCCATCGTACTGTCTTTGGCTCATCAATCTATCCACCCTTTCACTCAGCCATCCATCCTTACACCCATCCATCCACCCTTCATCCCATCCATCCATTCACCCATCCCTCCATTTACCCTTTCACTCAGCCATCCATTCTTTCACTCACTCACTCATCCATCTATTCATCCATACATCAATTCACCCTTTCACTCATCCATCCATCCTTTCATCCCGACACCCATCTACCCTGCCTTTCCCTCATCCATCCATTGTTGTTTTACTCATCCATCTTTACATATATCCTTTCACTTATCCATCCTTTTGCTCATCCAGCCATACTTTCACTCCATCCATCCATTCATCCCTTTACCCTGCCACTCATCCATCCATCCTGTCACTCATTCTACCATCCAGCCATCCTTTCTCTCATCATCCATCAACCCATCCTTTCACTCCATCCATCCATCCATCCACCCTCCCTTTCACTCATACACCCTCCCTGCCTTTCACTATTCCATTCTTACGTCCATCCTTTCCATCATTCATCCATGCATCTATCCATCCACCATTCCATCCATCCATCCACCCTTCCTTTCACTCACCCTCCTAAGTTAATTATAAGCCTTTGTTTGTCGAGTTGCTGACAAAAGAAGCCCATCAAGAACCCCACCCCACTGTAGCTGCTAAAGGGGCGGCTGGCACTTGCACAGTAGGATATCTGCAAAGTTCACTAGAGTTCACCCAAGAGTTGCAGCACACTGTCTCAGAGCAGTGATTTATTTGCAGCTGCTCTGTGTTTATTTCCCTATTCTTGCCTCTCCCCGGAGGGTGGCAGGTCACCACCCCCTTTGCCCATAAATACCAGTTGCCCCTGACTAATTGAAGAATTTTGAGGGGACACGGATCTAGTGGAGATTCTGATTTAATCCCTCACCAAAAGGTCTTAACTTGTGACACTGAAATCGGAGAAAAAGATGAAAGAGCACCAGTGCTACCAGGAAGAAGGTCAATAGATTCAGTGACCAAATGCCCCTGGTCACCATAGTTGTAGAACTCAGAGTAGATATTTAGAATCTTGGCTTGGAAAAAAGTCACTAAATCATCACAGAAAGATTGAGAAATATTTAGATTCAGTTACGAGGGGGGATCGGACACGAAATGCATATTAAAGAGCTCCTTAGAATAGTTAGCAGCAGACTTAATTTTCATTGTGAAAAATTCTGCTTTAGCCATAAAAATGCCATGTTTGTTCTCTCGCAACAGAAACCTGATCAAGTGTCAAGCGTCATTTGTGTTCCTGTCTGCGACATTTCTGACTTACCGCTTTAAGTTTGTCTGAGAACCCAGGAACAGAAGGTTTCCTTCTAAAAGACCTGGGGCCTAATCTCAAGGAGCCATCGACGATTTATCAGCACTTTAGCGCCGCAAACGTGGCGATAGACTTATCGCCCCATTCACAAGCTGGTGCAAACTGCCGACATCGCCAGTTTTCCCGCGATAGCTGCCGCTAAACACATCGCCACGGATGAGAGCGACAACTAACGCTAATGATATGCAGAGTAGGCGTTCCCGTGCAAAAACACACGAAAACACCACTTCGCGATATTCTCAACGACCAGCCAGATCTGTGATGCGATCCGAAAACAGGCGATAAGGCGCGTTAGCAGCAGAGATTCAACACCTGCCTCTTACTGGTGTTTAGCAGGACAACAACCTGCAGTATGAAAGGGAGCCCAGCCTAGAGCCACATCTGAAGACCAACAGATGCCATGGAGACAATGATCATGCAGCCTGGAGACCCAAGAGGGCCACAACACCCACCGTAACCACCCCCCGGACCCTCCCCCCCAGGTCATGAAGTCCAGTAGTCAACGGTAGTGGAAAAACAGAACTTTATTACAAATACATAAACAACAAGACGAAAAGCACAGCCAACGCGTTCCATTCCCAACGGGGAACTTCACCAGGGCAACTTGTGGATCCAATAAACTGCAAATGCTGCGGGAACTCCCCAATACCATTCCATATCCCGAAATCAGTAGTCAGAAACCTGTTGGAGAAATGGTGACAATGGTCAAGCGTCCTCATAGTCACAAACGTAATCTGGTACAGTGTATTGCACTTGGACAAACCGGAATGCATACAGGTATGATGAATCCAGTCCAAACATACTGTAACAGAAGTCTGTGTGCCCGTAACCTCCGCAGGAAAGAAAAGGAAGGTTACGACCACACAAACATCTGTCACTGTCTCATCATGCAGGATTCATCATACCTGTAAACATCACGGTATGTATCATCTTGATACCCCTGCACCTTCACTTCCCCCACGTTGTGCATGAACAGCTGGAGACCATGCAAGGGAATCACGCCATAGCTGCCTTACCGCACATGTTGGGGGCAATTGACTGTACACATGTACCACTTGTGCCCCCTGCCGACCCTGCACACAATTACCGCTACAGAAAGCACACGCATTCCATCAATGTGCAGGCGACAGTGGACCACCGGGGACAGTTCACCAATGTCGCCAACTTCACAGGCAGTGTGCATGATACATACATCTTCCGACAGTCCATCATCAACCAGCGCTTCCAGGATGGCACCCTTGGCAATGTACTGCTCATTGGTAAGTACTAACTGAACACACCACACACCTCAACTCCACAATCACCCAACTCACAACTGTGGGAGAGCACACGTAACAAAATCACATACAACATGCCGACCAACATGCCCAACTACCGGACACGACAACACAAGTAACCGTGGTAACAGGGGCCAGACATTTAGACAAACCATCCACAAAGGCAGAGCCCCTCTGCCACACAATTGCAGAATGTGGGGAGAGGTGGGAACCAAGAATGTACGAAGGAAGCAAATGACCCAGCACAAAGAAAGGACACAATGCCAAGTGTTGCGGAGATGTGCTGGACAGACTGCAGTATGCAGAGCACAGACATGTCCATGTGGACATCTACTGCTGGTGTTTGCAGTGTAGTGGACAGTGGACGCAAACAGGTTACCCCAGGCAGTGTGGAAGCCCTTGCTCATGTAGCCATGTGGCCATGTAGCCATGAGCGGAGCGGCCTTGGCCAGCGTATGTCGCAAATGAATACCCCCGGGCCCTGGGCGTGGTCCAGTTCCGGGATGGCCACCACAGTAACTACTGCGTGTGTCTCTGTGTCCGCCATATCGTGACCATAGGCCTACACACACGTGCCCGACCACAATCAACGGCCGCATTCACACTGGAGACGAGGTGACTACGTCCCAAGCCAACCCGCGCACATCTCGTCAGCGCATGCAGGGCCGTGTCTGCCAGGGCGGGGCCCCCCACCCAGCCACGAGGCCGCCACCATGACAGGTGGCGCCTGCGCGATCCTGTGCACCTGCTGCACCCCAGCCCTGGTCCCCAGACCGGTTCGCCGCCCAGCGATGACTGCCCGCCCCTGCGCACCCAGGCCTCAATGCTCACCTGCCACCACTGGTGTGTCTCTAAGAGGACCCTCCACGTGCCGGTGCAACCTCCTCAGCCGATGGCTGGATTCTGCGCCACAGGCCCCCAGCGCACCCTGCGGCACCACACCGTGGAGTCATGTGTGTGCTGACTGCTGCCTGCGCGTACACTGCGGTCCAGCAGGGCTCACAAATCAAATCGAGTCTTGATATGCTGGACGCCGTATCGAGGCCAACGCATCATCGCAGGCTGCACACCCGCTCAGCTCTTCAGGTGGGCCTAACTCAGTGCAACGCAAGTCATCGCCACGTGGCGGTATGCCGGTGCCAGACCCAGGCCATCGGGTGCCACCAACTCAGTGCAACGCAAGTCATCGCCACGTGGCGGTAGGCCCGTGCCGGACCCAGGCCATCGGGTGCCAACTCAGTGCAACGCAAGTCATCGCCACGTGGCGGTAGGCCCGTGCCGGACCCAGGCCATCTGGTGCCACCAACTCAGTGCAACGCAAGTCATCGCCACGTGGCGGTAGGCCCGTGCCGGACCCAGGCCATCGGGTGCCACCAACTCAGTGCAAAGTAAGTCATCGCCACGTGGCGGTAGGCCCGTGCCGGACCCAGGCCATCGGGTGCCACCAACTCAGTGCAACGCAAGTCATCACCACGTGGCGGTAGGCCCGTGCCGGACCCAGGCCATCGGGTGCCACCAACTCAGGGCAACGCAAGTCACGGACCCTTTATGATTGTGTTCCGTGGATGCGGACGCCATCATGTCACCTCCGGCAGTGGGGGATGTGCTGTGATGGGCCCATTTTATTGGCAGGGTCACATGTCCCGTGACGCCTGTGCTGGTGGGTGTGGTGTGGGTGTAAACCAGCCCTCAGGGAGTGGCTGTGGCATGCTGACGACTAGACCAGTGACCAGCAGATCACTACAGGGAAGACCTGGGACATGTAGCTGTGTCGTCACCCCCGTGAGCGTAAGCGGAGTGGGCTGGGCTGGAGTATGCCAGTCCAGCGTAAGGGTGTGAACAATGAGCCCGGGGCTCTGGGCGTGGTTCAGTTCTGGCCTGGACAAGGAATTAATCAATGCGTGTGTCTCCATTGTAGTGTCTGCGCCACCCGCACCGCAATCGGCAATGTTGCACCCTGTGACCCAAGCCCCACAACATGTGCTAATTGGACGTGAGGAGGAATCAGTGACCCTACATTCATCCATACTGTCATACTTGAAGGATCATAGACATGACACATCTGTGTGAATTTGAATGTTTTATTCACATTCCGTGGAGTATTGCAGCTGGAGCAGTACAGGGCCATGCAAACCACACTTTACATTGTTGCCCCGTGGAGGGCCAGCCAGAGTCCATTAGGGAAGGACAGATTCATCAGAAGAGGAAGAGTTCAGTCCACAGTCTGATTACTGTGTCATTGGTAACCAAACAGAATATGGCAGTCCATATCGAGGTCAAAGGTGAGTTCCGCAGAGTGTATCGGGGGACAGTGGAAGGTGATGATGCAAAGGGACGAACCAAGCTGAAACAGGCCATATGGCGGAGATGAATGCTACCGCTTCCTCATTACCACAACGGCAGTCTCATCCACATCATCGTCCTCTGATGTGTGATGTGCCTCACCTGTGGGTGGTGGTGTTTCGGCTGCAGCACTGTGTGGCAGTGACACATCAGGTGCCGGAGGTGGATTGTCGTCTGCACTGTGTGGCAGTGACACATCAGGGGCCGGAGGTGGATTGTCGTCCGCACTGTGTGGCAGTGACACATCAGGTGCCAGAGGTGGAATGTCTGCCGCACTGTGGGGCACTGACACATCAGGGGGCGGAGATGTGGATGGTGTAGGAGCAGCAGCATTCATCTGCGCCAGGCCTTGTGGCAGCAATGCCATGATGAGGATCTGCAGGGTATGGAAGATCCCAGCTACATGTCGCTGATGTGCAGCCGTGGCAGCCATCCTTTCCGCATTCATCCGTCCTCCATGAGCCTCCGCATGTGTCCCAACTCCCGGCTGAGATCGCTGGAGCCACTCTGACTAGACAGGTGTTCTTGTCTCCGAGTCATGACTCCAGCGATGTCAGCCATGTCTCGTTGGAGACCATGGAGCGGACTGTGGGTGTCCGTTAGGGACTGTAAGTGGTCCCTGATGGGACGTAG
The DNA here is from genome assembly GCA_963921515.1 of Calotriton arnoldi. NCBI lineage: Eukaryota > Metazoa > Chordata > Amphibia > Caudata > Salamandridae > Calotriton > Calotriton arnoldi. The sequence continues at coordinate 1,226,565 of CAWUFW010001295.1, read as the reverse complement.
ACACCCATGGATGGCATCTAGTTTGGCTGCCATGAGGTCGAACCCCACCCGCACCTGCTCAGCCATCTCCTTCTGGCCCTCCAACACACGGTGTTGAAATGCCATGTGTTGGTCGTGGGGATCCTGGGAGACAGCCGGGGTGGTGGGTGCTTCCTGCTGTGTGGTCTGTGCAGGGGGTGGGGTCTCCTCGATGCAGCTGGGCTGACCTGCTCCTGGGGGTGGGGTGCTGAGGGTGTCCATGAGCTCTTGGAGGGCGTCGGTGTCGAAGGTGTGGAGGTCCTCTACGTCATCAGTGAAGAGATGTTGGGTCTGCTCTGCAGGAGGTGTTGATTCTCCCTCTGCAATGTAAAGGGGAGATGCAGTTTAACAGTGTGTTCCATGTATGTTCACGCATTGGCCATGTTTCCAAACAGATTGCATGACAATGTACATTGTGACTGTTTAGGAGGAGCTGCCTATTTGAAGCGGGACAGTGGAAATTTGTGCCCCATCAGGGATGTGGGGTTGTACTTGTCCATTATCATGTCACAGTTTCCTGCTATGCCAAATGTGATTGGCCAGTTTCTACACACACACGGCAGCAGTTGTGTCCTCTGTTCTGTTGTGAATGTGTTGCAGTTTGTACCACATTGTTGTCAATGTTGATGTGCTCTGATTCTTGTGTGTGTGCTGCATTGTGGAGAGTCGCCCCTGCAGCTCAGACTTTGCTTGGCCTTCTCCCTTTCAGGCGGTGTGCCTTTGACTTCTGTGCTTATGCAGTGCTGTGATGTTGCATACTTGGGTAAATTGGGCTCTTGGTGGGAGTTGGGGCTCTTGGGCATGGGTTGTCCGCAGATGTCTTGTTGTCGTCAGGGGTTGTTTGTGCACGTGGATGTGTCAGTGCGTGACCTGTTCCTTTCCGGATGTGGACCACACTCAGCCACCTTGGTGTCGTGAGGTGCAACATGTAATGATGAGTGGCCTGCAGACATGCTCATCGTCATGCAGTGTCACTTGCATTGTCAGTGGGGCTCACGGATCCGCAGCTTTGCTGAGTTCAGCACATGTGCATGGGTTTGTTGTGAGATTGGTGATGTGTGGGGAGGGCCCCCTCTGGACACATTGTGGACGGGGGACTACTTGTTGTTTCTATGTGTGCTGCAGTATGGCACGGAGATCAGGGACATGATCCAGAGTCATTGTGGTTGTGCAGTGTGCTATACTTCATTGTGCATGTGTGCCATTGTGCCCATCTCCCCCCGTGCCCCCAGTCCCTGGTGGTTACTCACCCTGTTGTGTCAGGTCAGGTTGAGCAGTGTCCGGTCCCCCGACTCCTGCCACCGTCTCCACACTGATGACTGTGGACACCATTTCCTCCATCTCATCCAGCTCCTCCTGTGGCGCAGGACTCCCACCCCCAGTCTGCATTGCTGCTTTGCGGTTGTTTGCGAGTTTCAGCTTGGTTTTGCGCTTCAAGTCATTCCAGCGCCTCTTGAGCTCTTCCATTGTCCTCCTCAGTACTCCGACTGCATTCACCTTGTCCAGGATGGACCGCCATGTTTTATTTTTGGTTGCCAATGACACAGTGGAGGTGACGAACAGTTGTTGATGGTGTTTGTCCACCTCCGTTATCAGGATCCTGTTTTCCTGCGGACTGAACCGCGTCTTCCTCTTCTTCTTTCCCTTGCCCTTCCCTGACCTGGAGGTCCCAGGCTGGTCCTCCGTGGGGCTTGTGGGGTTCGGGTTGTCCTATGTACTTGCTCCGGCTGCCTCCATTGTGCTTCGCAGTTGTTATGTGTTTTTTTTGTTGTTTTTTTTGCTGCTTTTATGGTGATTTTTCCCGCATGACGTGGGAATTGCAAGCCTGGCGCTGCTTGTCGCCGATTTTTCTATCGCGGTTGGGCCCATTGCCACTTTTTTCACGTTCGGGTTTCCTTTTTTATCGCTGTCGCGATAGTTGTATGGCGGACACTTGAGGCGTTATCGGGGAACTATCGAATGTTACCGCCGTGTTGTGAATACGACGTTGACACAGGGTTATTTCCCCGCGATAGACGGCGATATGAGAAATTGCGTTAGCCTATTTTGGCGATGTTTATCGCACGTTCTTGTGAATATCCCCCCTGCAGTATTTAACTGGGGCTACCACATGCCAGGCAGAACTTAACCAATTAAAAAATTCTGTCGCAGCTGCCTCCGCATCTTGAGTGCTTCTTGTGTGCTATTATGTGCTGCACTTGATATGGAATTGTTTCAGTGTAGTTTAATCAGAAACCTATACATGCATCTCTCCTCTAATGTGTATAGTATGCATTCTTTCTTGTCTTGTTTTTACTGTGTATTGGTAATTATGATTCTGTATCTGCAAGTATCCTTGTGGACATATCTATATTTTATTTACGTTACTTATCAGAGTGGGTTACTAATTTGGAAAGGAGTGCACCCACCAACTTAATAAACGCACTGGTTATATCTCAACATTGTTCACAGTGAAATTCTGCTTGGCTGCTGGTAGCTGTGGCACAGGCAGCAGACAGTTTCACATAGAAATTTGAGTTGACTTCAAGCAGTATCAACAATTTTAAAGACAAGAAAACAACACAATAAAGTACCAATTTAGGAAAATAGATGAAAATTCAATGAACAAAGCAATACCAAAACGATTACAATCAGATAAGAGGCACTTGTAAGGCTACACAGGTCTTTATCAACAGCGTCTGAAGACAATCTACCCCACTCCCCAGAACGGAGCTCCGCCTATGCATGAGTGAGAGTAAGTAGCAAAGCTAAACTCTGTGGGGAGGGAAATGGTGCATCTCCTCAGCCACACATCTCTAGTACTTCAGGGGATTCACAATAGCATTTTCAAAGGTGAATGTTAAGCATATACTATAGCTATAAAAAACAAAGAAGGTATTAGTGATTATGCTTACCGGCTTCATAATGGCTATGCTGCAGGGAATACCAGCCAAACGAAGGAAGTCGGTCACAGCAGTAGTGTTGATCGCAAACCTGAAATTCAGATACAAAGTGGGAGAACGAGCACAAAAACCATTCAACAGACACAACCAAGCGTAATCCAAAGTCAAAGTTCAGGCAACTGTTAAGCAAACAATACCAAATTTTAATCCAGAGAACAAGTCAGAATTCAGGCAAGAAGGTTAGTGTTGGATCTGGCATCTTTGATGTAGGGGCGCAGAGACAGAGGGGTCGATTCCGATTCGGGCCGGAAATCTCTCCGACCGAGCCGGACCCGGAGAGATTTCCGACCGAATCGGACCCGTGCAGTCCGACCGAACGAGTACGATGCATTCGTATGCCACCGGACACGAGTCGGTCGGACTCCCATTGAACTCAATGGGAGCCGGTCGTACAACGCGTACGCGGGCTCCCATTGCCTCAATGGGTGCGAGGCGGACAAGGGCGCCCCTACAGCGAGTACGCCGCGGGTGCTTCGCGGCGTACACGCACAGGTAGGGGGACCCATGGGTCCCCCTGTGTGCGCCTCGCACGGGTACGCGTACAGGGGGGTCTGACACGGACCCCCAAAGTGCGGCTCCGACAGCGAGTTCGAGTCGGACGGCGCGAGTCGGTCGGAGCGGTCGAGGTGCGCATCGTACTTACCCGGCCGGAAGACGTCTCCATTGCGCGGTGCGAATCGTGTCCGAGCGAGTCGGTCGGAGCGGTACGATCCGGGTACGAGTCGGTCGGAGCGGTCGGGTCGCCCGGACGAGTCGGTCGGCGAGTCGCATCGTACTCGCTCGGCCGGACCCGCGTACGGTTCGGTCGGGAAACAGGGCTCCGAATCGGATCCGGTAAAGCCGAATCCTATTCGGAGCCCTACCGGCCGAGATCGGAATCGGCCCCAGAATATCGAGTCATAAATATCGAGTAGCACAAATATCGAGGCATACATATCGTGGGTCAGAAATATCGACAGCAAGAATATCGTGGTCAAGAATATCGATTTAAGGTAAGTAATATCGATTTAAAAAATAAAGAAGTATTTAATATTGTTTTTATTATTGTTATGTATTTTAGTATATATTTTATATGTACGTGATGTGTGTTTTTTTCTATAAGAATTGTTTGTATTTTTAATATATGTGTTACATTTTTAGTAGTTATTTTGTTTTTTATTTGAATTTTGCGCTTTTAGTTCCGTAGCGGGTTGTGGGTTTAAGGGGAATAGGTTGGGAAGTAATTTAATTATATTAAAGTTATTAATTTAATTTTATTTGAATTTTGCGTTTTTAGTTCCGTAGCGGGTTGTGGGTTTATAGGGGAATAGGGTGGGAAGTAATTTAATTATATTAAATGTATTGATTAATTTTTATTTATTATTTATTTAATTTATTAATATTTGCTTAATTGAGATGTTACAGTGTTAAATGTGTAAAGTAAATTATTATTAATTAATAATTGGTTGTTAATTAAATTTAATTAATTAATTGGTAATTAATTATGGTAATTGTGTAATTAATTTTAGGTGTGTGTTGTGGTGTTTATAGGTGTAAAGGATGGGAAATAATTTATTTTTAATTTATGAATTAATAATTGGTTGTTAATTAAATTTAATTAATTAATTGGTTATTAATTTTGGTAATTGTGTAACTAATTTTAGGTGTGTGTTGTGGTTTTTATAGGTGTAAAGGGTGGGAAGGGTGGGAAGTAATTTATTTTTAATTGATGAATTAATAATTGGTTGTTAATGAATTCTAATTAATTAATTATGGTAATTGTGTAATTAATTTAAGGTGTGTTTTGTGGTGTTTATAGGAGTAAAGTGTGGTAAGTAATTTGTGTTTAATGACTTAACATATAGTTGTTAATTAATGTTAATTATTTGATATTTATTTTGGGTAATTGTTTATTTTTTTGTGTGTTGTTTTTACTTTTAAAGAGGTAAAGGGTGGGTATTAAATTAAATTTAATTATTTAATTAAGAGTTAATAGTAGTAGTTTTAAATTAAAATAAAAAGTTTTAATTGTGTTCTATTATTTTATAGTTTAATTTAGGTGTGTGTTGTGGATATTATAATGTTAAAGTTTGTGTAGTTAATTAATGTTTTTTTTTTTTTATTAATAATATTTTTCAATTGATTATTAATTATGTTAATTATGTAAATAAATGTAATTAAAATGTTGAAGTGTTTTGTTATTGGTGTGGTGTTGTAGGGTAGGAAATAAAATAAATACATTTATGTTTTAATTCATTTTTTAGTTTGTAAATATTTTCTAGTTTAAAAGAATTATTTTTTTGGTAAATGTATTTATTATTTTATTTTATATAATATTTCTAGGTGTTTGTTATATGTAAATAATATTTAATATGTTTAATATTTTTTATATTTATTTTTTAATTATTGTTTAATTTTTATTTATTTATTTATTAATTTTTATTAATTTTTTTGTTTAAGTGTTTGAGTGTGAATAGTATTTTTTTTCTCCGCTATCCACCACTTTCCCTACTGTTGCATTCACTGGAGTGGGACTAGTAATTTTTCACCCCTCCGCTATCCAGCACTTTCCCTACTGTTGCACTCCCTGGAGTGGGAATAGTAATTGTTACCTCTCCGCTATCCAACACTTTCCCTACTGTTGCACTCTTTGGAGTGGGAATAGTAATTTTGGCCCCTCTGCTATCCAACACTTTCCCTACTGTTGCACTTCTTGGAGTGGGAATAGTAATTTTTGCCCCCCCGCTATCCAACACTGTCCCTACTGTTGCTCTCACTGGATTTGGAATAGTAAATTTTACCCCTCCGCTATCCAACACTTTCCCTACTGTTGCACTCACTGGAGTTGTAATAGTAATTTTTACCCCTCCGCTATCCAGCACTTTCCCTACTGTTGCACTCCCTGGAGTGGGAATAGTAATTAGTGCTTATATTTTAAATTATTTATATATATATATATATATATATATTTTATTTTTATATAATTTTAAAATAAATTAAAGATAACAGTTTATTAATTATTTTAAAGTAAATACATGTATATGTATAAATTATTATGTTTGTGTGTTTTTTAATTAAGTTTATTTGTTATATTGTGTAAAAATGTATATTAAATTTAATTTATTTTGTTAAAATTAATAATAATATTTAATATATTTAATATATATTATTTTATTTTATATATATATTTAAATCGATATTTTTTACATCTCTATTTTTTACATCGATATTTTTTGATTCGATTACCTGTTTAGGTATAGGAGTCAATATTTTTGTATTCTATATTTTTTCTTCGATATTTAGAACATCGATATTTTTTTTTTTAAGTTTAAGTTTATTCATCAAAGATCAATAAAATATAAGAAAGTACAACATGTACCTTAAAGTACAATACATATGAAGAAAAAATTATTAAAAATCATTCTATGAGGAAGTGGGAAGAGAAGAAGAGAGGGAAGGGAGAAGAAAAGACGGGGGAGGGAAGGGAAAGGGAAAATACATCTACTATTATAAACATTATTCTATTATAATCTGGAAGGAAAAATAGCACATGTAATAAAATATCTGTATGCATAAACACAATTAAAGAGATATAAAACAATTATTGTATTAAGGAAAAAAAGCATCTAAGGGATTATTAATATGAACCTATTACAATAAAGAAAGAGAAGACAACCAGCATATCAAGGAGGTTTTCGAACCTCATCTGAAGTAAGTACTGATGGATTACTGTGAGAGGCACTATATGTTAGGTATGTGGATATAGGGAGCCACAAAATATCCCTTTTAATGGACAGGGAAATGGGGGAAACATAACTGGTATCAAGTCTATGATGAAAACAAACTGCATTCCACCAGGCTCTAAACGTGACTTTATCTGCTTGTTTCCAATTAGAAGTTATTAAGTGAAAAGCAATTGCCAATAGCAAATCTACTATTTTAAAATTAGCAGGAGATTGGGGCCAGTTAGGTGATAAAGAGCCTAGAAAAACATTGGTAGGGGAGAAAGGAATTTTTGTACTAAAAATTCTGTTAATCTGGGACCAGACTAATTGCCAAAAAGTGTGTATTGGGGGACAATTAAAAAGCATGTGTTTAAGATCAGCATTATTGCAAGAACAAGACCAACAGGTAGAGGTAGAGTTAGCTGAAAAGGAAGCTAATTTTGCAGGAGTAAATAAAAGACGTTGGTATATAAAATAAAGGGTTTGAGAAGTATTAGCAGCTCTGGAAGTCTTGTGTATCTTGAGCCACAACTTATCCCAGAAAGGGGTTGTCCAAAATTCCATAAGGTCCTTCTCCCAAGCCAACTCGCCCTTTGTTTTGTTTCTATCAGAAGAAACAGATAAACATTTATAAAGTGATGAAGCTGAGGAGGAAGTAAATATTAAGGGAAATAACAAAGAACATCTGGAGGAAGGAGACGACGTCGATGGTAAAGTATCAAGGTAAAGGGAGAGGGAAGGACATAAAAGATCATATTGAGTCCTACAAGTGGAAGGAAGAGAAAATTGTGTTTGAAGATCCGAAAAGGATAAAGGAACATTATTAAGTAATAATTGTGAAATCCAAAATATTCCCTTACCTCTCCAGGATTTCCAATAAATAGTGCGGTTCTTGATGCGTAAAAGATTATTGTGCCAAATGGGTTGTTGATCTAGTGAAGAATATGAAGGAAAGGAGGAGGGTAATAATGGTGCAAGGATTTTACGAGTGTGTGAGATGATTGGAGTTCGAAAGGAGGAGATATTGTTAGTAAAAGCTAAAGATTCCTTAAAACTGAAGGGAGATATAAAATAGTTTTCTATAGTTAACCAGATTGGAGGGTATATAAACCGATCGAAAGAAAGCCAACGGGAAGATTGTTTTAAAGAGAAAGTATAATGATATTTTTTGAAATCAGGGAATTTAAGTCCACCAGAAGTCTTGTCCGCCTTCAGAGCGGATAGAGCTATTCGGGGAGGTTTGTTTTTCCAAAGAAACTTTGTTAAAAGAGAATCTATTTTCTTAAAGTAAAAGTCAGGAATATGGACAGGAATCATGGAAATAATATATAGAACTAGAGGAGAAAGCATCATCTTAATAGAATCTAGCCGTCCCCACCAAGATAGAAAAAGCGGGTGCCAGCGATCAATAGAGTCGGATAACATTTTGGATATATGGGCAAAGTTTAATTTTAGTGTTTCGGGAATATTAGAAGAAAACCACAGGCCTAGATATTTTATCTTGGAAGTATTCCAAGAAAAGCCAGAAGAAATGAAGTCTTGCTTAAGGCAAAGTACATTGAGGGGAGAACTTCACATTTGTCTAAGTTGAGACGATAACCGGATAATAGAGAGAATATATCAACCTGTTTCATAAAGGCAGGAATGGACGTAGAGGGATTGGAACAATAAAAAGAATATCGTCTGCATAAACAGACATCTTAACCTGAGAGGTGTCAAGACAGAAGCCAGAAATTTGAGCATCTTGTCTAATATGAGTTAAAAAAGGTTCCAATGCTATTATAAATAAAAGAGGAGAGAGGGGGCATCCTTGACGAACTCCCCTAAGAAGCGGAAAATAATCTGAGGTCTTCCCATTAACAAAAATAGAAGCTTTAGGACCGGAATACAATAATGATATAAGAGATATTAATTTAGGAGGAAACCCTATCCATTTTAGCGCCTGAAACATGAAATCCAATCCAATTCTATCAAATGCTTTCTCAGCGTCCAACGTTATAGCTGCAATAGGATAATTGAGAGAAGGGGCTTTACTAAGGATATTAAAAAAGACTCTGGAATTATCAGATGATAGACGACCTTTTATAAAACCCGATTGTTCGGAACCGATAAGGTTAGGTAAAATGGGATCAATACGAAGAGCAAGAATTTTTGCAAATAACTTATAGTCAAGGTTAACTAAGGATATTGGGCGGTAGTTATTGCAAAGTGAAGGATCTTTGTTATCTTTAGGTATTAAGCAGATCATTGCTTCCTGAAAGGTACCTGAAGAGGCGCCTGCTGTGGTAAACGAGTTAAAAAGTAAAAGAAGACGTGGGAGAAGAAGGCCAGCAAAATGCGCATAAAATTCAATAGTAAATCCATCTGGACCAGGAGCCTTTCCCCTTTTTAAAAGAGATACTGCATGAGTAATTTCAGAAAGCGTGATATCCTTTTCTAAAGATGCAAAATCAGTATCATGACTTGGGGGTTGATCAATAGATTGAAAATAAGTAGAGAGATTGGTTGGAGTCGGTTGAAGTTCGGGAGTGTATAGAGATTTATAAAAAGAAGCAAACTCGTTTAGAATGTCATTATCTTTGAATAAGGATAAACCAGCGGAATTCCGTATAGACTCAATCTTAGTCCTATCTCGTCGTATTTTCAAGTAATTTGCTAATAATTTCCCCATTTTATTTTGACCTCCATAATAACGAGCACTACTTTTTAAAAGATATGAAGAAGCGGCTTCAGTGGAAGATTTATTAAACTTGAATTTTGCATCAATTAGCTTTTTTAATGAAGATTCAGAATTGGAATGATAATAAGTATACTCCAGTTGTTTGATCTCAGCAAGTAATTGGGTATTCTTAACATCAAAGAGTTTCTTCTTCTGGGAAACATAATTTATGATAAAGCCTCTGGCTGTAGCTTTAAAGGAGTCCCAGATCACAACAGGAGTAGAATCCGGAGTAGAGTTGATGGAAAAAAATTCAGAAGTAAAGGAGGCGAATTGGCTTGAGAAATTAGGATCCAATAGTAAGGAATTATTGAAGCGCCATCTACGTGAGTGCGGAGTAAAAGGTAACAAATCAAAATCAACAGAAACTGGAGCATGGTCAGAAATTAGGATAGATCCAATTTCGGAATGGGACACCTGTTGGGACAGGGATTTACTGAAAAAGAGATAGTCTATTCGAGATTGTGAGTGATGGGAAGGGGAATAAAAACTATATTCTCGGGTATCAGGATTACAAAGTCTCCAAATGTCAACTAAGGATTTTCGTCTAATGGCAGATGTAAATTGGGAGTGCATCTTGGTATTAGAGAATCTAACTGAAGAATGCCTATCTAATATGGGGTCAAAAACCTGATTACAATCGCTCCCAAAAATAATATAATCATCGTCAAATAAAAGGAGCTTCTCAGATATTTGAGTCCAGAAAACATTATCAACAGCAACTGGGGCATAAATGTTAAAAGGACCAAAGGAATTTGATTTAAGAGAAGTTTAACTATGATCCAACGACCTTCCAAATCACATTCTTGATGGGTAATTGATACCTGGTACTTTTTGTGACATAAAATAGCGACTCCATTTTTCTTACCTAAGGCTTGAGAAAAGAAAACATTTCCAACCCAACATCGTTTCAATTTAGAGGCTTCAGTATCAGATAGATGAGTCTCTTGAATTAATGCTATGTCGGTATGTATTTTAGCTAAGTGGGATAGTACCCGTTGTCTTTTTATGGGGTTATTCAATCCCTTAACATTCCATGTAACTACTCTAATAGTAACCAATCAACGTTAATATGAACAATTATCATGCATACAATAAATACATTAAATTTATATCTAAACAAATGATAAAAAAGGGAACAAAATTGTAACCAGATGAATTGAACTCGAACAATTATTATGTAGAAACTAAAAATCTAAAATCATTACTGGAAGGAAGATAGAGAGTGAGACCATAAGGAATGAGATAGAAAAGATTCCAGATTGAAAAGAGAAAAAAGGGAGAGGTAGAAGAAATATCTCCAAAAATAAAATGAAAAAGGGGAAAGGTAATGAAGGAAAGAAAGGAAGAGAAAGAAAGGAAAAGAGAAGAAAAGAAAAAAGGATATGAAGGAAGAAAACATTGAACAGGGGTACAAGACAAATCAAACAACAATTGATGATGCATAAAAATTTCAAAAAGACATACCACACAGAGACAATGAAAATGGGGATGGAGGAGCCACATTAGGGAGGTAGCACACCGGACGGAGGACTCCAAGGGGATGCAGCAAGGGGGAGCAACCTCCAGGCCTACGACGAAGAAGTTATAACACAAAGGATCACAAGACCGCACCTGATAAAAAGAAAAGGAAGACATTAGGAAGGTGCCTCAGAACAAGACCAGATACAATTGGAAAGGTGGATAAATACAATTAACAACACATATTAATGGGATATTCAAGACAGTTATAAACGGGGAATGTCCATGGGGTCAACTCCGCAGGTGTTCAGAAATTGTCGAAGGAGCGCAGGATCTTCATAATTCGTCGTTTTGTTATTATAAGTTACTTTAAAGAGACAAGGATGAAACAATCCATATCGAGCGTTCAGGGAACGAAGAGCAGGTCTCATGTTCAAAAACTGTTTACGGCGGTCTGCAGTGGCTTTGGCGTAGTCTTGCGCTAGAAAGAGGTTGGAACCATTCCAGGTAAGCTTCCCCTTCTGTTTGGCAACTTGGATAACTTTGACCAAATCTGTGTACTCTAGGAAATAAAGGATAAAACCTCGAGGTTTCGTTGGCGTTGATGAGAAGGTGGAAGAGCGAGAGAGTTGACCTAAACGATGAGCTCGCTGAATGTTTAATGAAGGAGAATTTGGGAGACCAAGAAGCGTTGGCAGAAAGGTTTGAAAGAAGGATATAGGATCAGGGCCTTCGAGACCTTCCGCAAGGCCGTAAATACGTAGGTTGTTGCGCCTGTTGCGGTTTTCCAAATTTTCAACCTGCTGTTTAAGGTGCTGTATTTCTGTATGCATACCTGGAACCTGAGCTGAGATTCCCTGCACTGCGGTTACTCTTCTGTCAAGGTCTGCTACTTGTTGCTCGGTATGAGACCAATTATCTTCAAGGTTTTGAAGACGTGCATTTGTTTCGGCCATATATGGTTTGAGCGAGCGTATCTCCTCAAGTAAGAGTTCCATAGAAATGGAGGAGGAAGAGTTGGAGGGAGAAGGAGGATTTGTCTTCACTCGCTTTCCTGATGTGGAAGGTATTTTAGAGTTCATTTTAGAACCTGGGCGAGTACTACTAGAAGAGGAGCTTTTTATCCCAACACAGTCACTAGGATTTTCATCCATATCTTCCTGCAACACACTGAAAGGGTTACTGTCCTCTAACGACGTGCTACTGGCATTAATTTGTTGTGTAGTACTGCGGTTGGAGCGAGCCATTGTCTTCAGACAAGTTAATAAAATAACTGGCAGTTGTAGGCAGGACAGTGAAATGGCGCCCAAGAGAGCACTGAGTAAAGCCGAGGAGATTTAATAAATTCAATCAACACAAGCGAAGGACAGACTTAACCTCCATGTAGAAACAGTGACCCTGAAGACCAAAAAACAGCACTGCTTAAAGTGGGCGAAGGAAAAACCAACTGGTAGATGGATTCAAGAAGAAAATCAAAATGGCGTCCAGGAAGACATTTATCCTCTCTGAGGAAACATGAAAGTTCGTCTATACCTGCAGAAACACACTCATTTCCCATAAAAGTTAGGAGGAGGTGAAAAAAGGCATTCAAAATCGTCCATTGCCTGTTTTAATAAAATAAAAAAAAAAAAAAAAAAACATTTTCCCAAGCTGAGCAGAAAGCGCGGGGAGCGGCAGAAACGCAAAATGGCCGCCGCGACTCAGCGACGAGCCGCGGACTTCCTCAGAGCCGTCAAAAACATACTGCACGCTCACCCTGCGTCTCCGCGATATCGGCAATCCACGCCGAAGAGGTTCCGCTGCATGGAAAAGCGGTCCCGGAATCACCTCGTCCGCATTGGAGGCCCGGAGGAGTCCCGACACCCTACGTCCTCCCGGAGCCTCTCGAAGCAGCGTCCATTCCCTCCGGCACCTAAGCCACGCCCCGAACATCGATATTTTTGACATTGATATTCTATCAGTGAACCGATGTAGGTTCTCCCTAGCTTTTTGCATTCAGACCTACTATTTTTACTCACTTTGTCTTTGTTGGCCTTAGGACTCTGCACACTTTACTACTGCTAACCAGTGCTAAAGTGCTTGTGCTGTCTCCTTAAAACATGGTAAGATTGGCTTATACCCAATTGGCATATTTAATCTACTTGTAAGTCCCTAGTAAAGTGGCACTATCGGTGCCCAGGGCCTGTAAATTTAATGCTACTAGTGGGTCTGCAGCACTGATTGTGCCACCCACTTAAGTAGCACTTTAAACATGTCTCAGGCCTGCCATTGCAGCCTGTGTGTGTGCACTTTTAAACTGCCATTTCGACCTGGCAAAGTAAACCTTTTGCCAGGCCCAAACCTTCCTTCTCATCTAAAATCGAGACAGCGGGGAACAAAAGTAAAGAAATCTTTAAAATAGTAAGAGACTACTCATCCCCAAGTGCTGTCGACAGACCTTTTACTCCCACCTGCGAATGGACAAGCCATCTTGCCTCTTATTTTTATGATAAAAACAAAACCATTCAAGACTCCTTTGAGTATCCCACTCTGGCCAATGAAGTGAACATAGGACCTCCATCTCCCGTCACCCCTGAGACAGGTCCATTTCTTACACAGTTTCCTCCAATCCCCTTGGAAAAATCTTTGGAGACTATGAAAACCCTCAAGTCAGGCTCTCCCTCCGACCCCTGCCCAGCTAAAGGGTTGGCATCTGTAGCAGTGATCATCAATCCAGTCGCCAATTTGATACTCAATGCCTCGCTGAAAAATGGGCAGGTGCCGGGCAGATGGAAAAATGCGAAAATTCTCCCACTACTAAAAAAGCCCTCTGCCGACCCCTTGGTGGCTTCAAACTATAGGCCAATATCACTACTTCCTTTTTTCTCCAAAGCCCTGGAGAAATATGTGAATTTAGTCACCACAGAATACGTGGAAACTAAACATTTGCTCCATCACAGCCAGTCTGGTTTTAGAGCTAATTTTAGCACAGAGACAGCCTTGCTCGAAGTCTCTGAGGTTAAGGAAAATTAGATAAAGGAGGCAAAGTTGTGTTGATTTTGGTGGACCTCTCCGCGGCCTTTGACACCGTGCCCATTGACCGGCTCCTGCAGAGACTTCAGGAGTGCGGCCTTGGTGGCACGGTACTCAAGTGGTTCTCTTCCTTTTTGAAGTGATTTGGTCTCCTCCTTTTGCTGCCCCCATTCCCCCCGTGAAGGTGGCCAGGGCTCGATTCTGAGCCCGACACTTTTTAATTTATTTATGGCCCCCCTTGCTGCCCTAGCTGAGTCATATGGCGCAACAATAATATCGTACGCAGACGATACACAAGTCTTGTTTACATGCGACAAGCAGGCGAGTTTTGCTTTTATCTTCACCCTGCATCCTTCTAAAGTAAATAAATTGATGTTTTGTAAGGCCTAGATATAAGGGTCGACAATCAAAAGTTTTCAGGTTCAAATAACGCGGCAGAGCATCCATCCTTGCAATGCCATTTTCCTAGTCTATATGTGATTTGATTGGAATCTCGAGAAGAATAGCTTGCTCGGAGTTGGCACATTTTATGGACTTCAAGAACCCTAAATTCTTATGATCTATCCATACTGTTAATGGATGCAAATCGTCTTGTAGGTGGTGCCGCCAGTGAGCAAAAGCTTCTTCGAATCGTGGACTGTATAATTTTGATATGCCATTTATAAAGTTCTTGACAAGAAGGTTACAGAATGTATTGCTTTGGTCATCATTGTGACAGGATGGCTCCCAGAATGGAAGAAGAGGCACCAGTTTTCACAATAAATGGTAGGTTTTGCTCAGCGTGTGTTAGGATAGGAGCTATAGTGAAGGCAGATTTCAATTGGTTGAACATTTTTTGCTGAGCTGCCCCCCACAGAAATTGGAGTCCTTTTTTGGTCAATTGTAGAATAGAGGCAACCACGGTAGTGAAAGATTCAATGAATTGTCAATAAGAATCAGGAAACCCTAAGGACCTCTGTATCTCTTTCACATTGTGAGGTCTAGACCGTTGTGCCACTGCAGCCGCTTTTTTATTATCTGTACCGATATCTTTATCTGAGAGGACAAACCCCAGAAAATGGACTGATTGAACTTTGAAGATACATTTCTCTACTTTTGCATATAAGTTATGTGCTTGTACTTCTCATACATGTTGTTGATGTTTATTCAGATCTTGAGAAAAAATGTGAATGTCATCTAAGTGCATAATGACAAAAGTGTCTAAAGTACCAAGTTGGATTTAATGTGCCTGTCCTCTGCCCTGCTTTCTTGATAACCCTTGGTTAAAGGTGGGGCCTCTAACTGGGTTTGAATCCCTGTGTTTTTCCCCCAAAAAACCAGTCCGTAAATGAAAAACCCGCCACCAAAACTGGAAAAGGGTCTCTCCCAAGTTCCCAAAAAAATCTTCTGTCCAAAATGTAGGTAGGACTCCAACAGTATAATATTTTCACAATACTCTCCTATCCCTATCCACATGAAAAGAACGATCTTTAGCCTCATTAATGCCGGCACTTCATCACTCAGATGTTTTCCCCCATTGGAATAGACTCAACTACCAATTCCAGCATTCAGTCACTATTTCCTTTCTGCCACCCAGGCTCCATGCTCGGAAGAGCTGGAAAACAAAAATATATCTCCTATTGCTCTGAAGGACACCATCTTTGCACGATTTACCTATTGTAACCAATTGGATGAGATGTATTGCTTGCTAAAGGAATATAATAACAACATAATTAATTCTGTTTTTAAAACACTAGCCTGATTCAACTTAAACAACATGAAATCAAATCTAATCTAGTTCTCCAGCGCTCTAATAGGGAAAAGAAGGGTGATTCACCGCCTGGAAAATGCTTGCCCTGCTTCACAAAAAGTCCCAAGAAGACTTTATAAAAATTCCATTGTTACTGCCAAAGCTTTCTACAAGGGAAAATGACTCATCCTCTTCTCCAGGCAAATCTGTCTTCCATTATGTCCATTCTAATACCACTCCACTAGCCAAAGCAATGCCTTGTCACTCAGCTGACAAAGTGCGTTTTTATCCTTACGCTCTGACAAAATCTCGTTTTTCATCGAAACCCCCAACAACAAACCTATGATTTCAGCCACGGCCCGAGCAGGTAAGAGTGGTGGGGCCAAGTTGAGAGGGGGGTGGGGGTCGGATTCAACAGATAACTCAAAGGAAAATTAAATAAATAATTATTTTCTCCTCGTCGTCGTCTGTCGAAATTCCCCCAACCGGCCCCACCACCCCAACGCTCTTACCTGCACGGGCCGCAGCTGTATGACTTGCACCCTTCTAAACCAACACCATTAGGTACTATTTTACCCCATCAGCCTATTCATATCACTAAATGACTCAAACCCATCAAGAATCAGACCTCCTACCAGTGAACAACATTAAAGCTGATTTCCATATATTTGTTTCACTGTAGTGCACGCTGATCATTGCTTTTGGCTCATAGGAAATCTTTCCTGACTGTATGAATAGTTTCCGAACACCCGAATGCTGAAAAAAGCAATTGCAGACCGGTCCTTAAACTACCTTTGCTTGGCAAAGCTATTCAGATATTTTTGTCTTTAGAACTAACTATTACTTTAGCAAACAGCGGTTCTTTCCTGGCCATCTTTCTGGTTTCTGAGCCATGTTTAAAACTGAGTTGACTACACTAAGAATTTTGGATCATGCACACCCCATATGAGATAGATTGGCTATTGTCTTCAAGTTCTTTAAGATCTCAAAGTGGCTTTCAACATAGAGGATCAAAACAGACTGATCTTGACCCTGGAATGGTGCTTTGGTCCCAATGTCAAAGTTCTGGGTTTGTTATGCTCTTTTTTACCCAGTCATCTCCTTTAGTGAAGAATGGAAGTTAATCCTCAAGCAGAGTTGCAATGCCCTGTGGTGTACCCCACAGCTCTCCCTTGAAATTCATTTTATGTAGTCTGTGCCTCAAACCCCTAAGTTAATTATTCAAAAGATCAGGTTCTCAATACACCACCATGCATATGACACCAAATCTCCAGTCTGGGATGGCTGAAAACTTTCAAAAGCTCAACCCTTAGAAAACCGCATTACACAAGAGAAATACACTGGCAGTGCATTTATCTTTTCCATTGCTATTAGACTACTCCCATCTCCCTATCTTCTATAGTGAAATCAGTGGGATCCCACACATAAATAACATTTCTGAAGCAGACAATTTACATCTCCACTCTTTGAAAAAAAAATAAGCCTCATCTGTCCATGTTCTATCTAAAAGTGGCTGCTATGCACTGGACTTTACCCACTCTCGCTACCAGGCCTCAAAGCTCCCTCAAACAACCAAGGGGCCGATTCCGATTCCGGCCGGAAATCTCTCCGACCGAGCCGGACCCGGAGAGAATTCCGACCGAATCGGTCCCTAGCAGTCCGACCGGACGAGTACGATGCATTCGCATGCTATCGGACTCGATTCGGTCGGACTCCCATTGAAGTCAATGGGAGCCGGTCGTACAACGCGTACGTGGGCTCCCATTGACTCAATGGGTGCGAGGCGAACAAGGACGCCCCCTACAGCGGGTACGCGTCCATGCGCATCGCGGCGTACATGCACAGGTAGGGGGGACCCATGGGTCCCCCCTGTGTGCGACTCGCGCGCCTACGCGTAGTCCGACGCGGACCCCCAAAGTCCGGCTCCGACAGCTCTTTCGAGCCGGACGGTGCGAGTCGGTCGGACTGCTCGCGGCGCGCATCGTACTTACCCGGCCGGGAAACGTCTCCATAGCGCGGTGCGAGTCGTGTCCGTGCGAGTCAGTCGGAGCGTGTTGAAGCCGCGTACGAGTCGGTCGGCGATTTCACGGGAGCTTGCATCGTACTCGCTCGGCCGGACCCGCGTACGATTCGGTCGGGAAACAGGGCTCCAAATCGGATCCGGTAAATCCGAATCCGATTCGGAGCACTACCGGCCGAGATCGGAATCGGCCCCTTAATGTCTTCTTACACTTCTCACCCATACTCTTGTCTTCTTCTCATTTGACCATATCACCCATATCCTTTTAGTTTACACTTGCTACTAATTGAAGCTGCAGTCAAATGTAATAGAGGATGTCTAGCTTATGAAACTTTACTTCAATATTCATACATGGCTACCTCTGCATCTCAGGCAGACAGAGAAGAGTAAGAGGTAGGTATTGACTATCTTTTGGTTGGCCTACCTTCAGAATGTCCAAAGTCAGACAGACTATACCAGGAACTTTCTTCCAGGAGATCTAAAGACCAATCCTCGTCTCCTCTTATTTTTTCAACAGTTAAAAAACACTTTTTGTATGGGCTTAGAACTCCCTATTTTCACAGCCAGAGGTTGCCCGCAGAAACATTTTAAAATTTGGAAGCGGTGGGCAGATTATCGGGGGCTGATGCTGGAGCCGGTTGCTGAGGGGGGTCCCCCTCTGCCAGTTTGATGTTGCCCCGTGGGTGCGGATGGTAATCGATTGTATATATAAGTGTGTGGGTGCGGAAGGTGTGGTGCAATGCTATGTTCCAAATGTGACTAAGAGGTTGTTAGTGCGACTGGGGGGGGTGGGTGGGTAGTTGGGGGGGGGCTTTCTAAAAGGTATTTTTCATCTGTATTGCACTTCTACATCCTTGCTTCATTTTCTTTTCTTTTAAAAAAAGTCAAAGTCATGATGTTGTCTATTGATTGTGCAGAGGTCTCTGGGGTACAGAGCCCTGCGTTATATGAGTCATTTGATGAATAAAATCTGTTATAAAAAAAAAAAAAAAACTTTTTTCAACTTTATCTGAGTTAAAAAAAAAGTCTTTGTATTTTAACTCTCCCTTCAAACTTTCTTCTCTATCTTAGCTCACTGCAGTTACTCTTGTATGCACCCTTTGCTAAATCAGCAGGAGCGCTGTTTAAAACTGTTAAATTAATGTATAGACAAAGATTCCGATGCATTGGGCGCTGCCACTGGTAGTGGATGCATTGGGCGCTGCCACTGGTAGTGGATGCATTGGGCGCTGGTAGTGGATGCATTGGGCGCTGCCACTGGTAGTGCATTGGGCGCTGCCACTGGTAGTGGACTATCAGTTAGGTGTTGAACTGGGCTGTGATTTTTACAAGTCTGGGTTACTGCACTTCATAGTCACCAGAGTACTAAACTAAACTTTAGGATTGGCCTGTGATGGTCCAGATGCTCGCTACAAGCACAGGCTATGTAAGGCTCACCTCTGAACTGAAATGTATGGCCTCTGACCAACTGAAACGTGTAAACATGGATATCCCCAAAAATACTCTACAAAGACTGTTCTAATGGATCTGGTTTCAGAATGACCAAGAACGGCCAAACAGCACTCCCCCGAAGTCTGGGGTGCAAGATAAAAGACTCTGCGGTTGTCTAGAATTGGACTTGGGCAGAAATGGCTCTCCTTAGGTAATAGGCACGTTAGGACAGTATACGCATTCACAAGTATTCCATGTACCTAAATATTCTAGAATAGGCCGGGGGCTCAACTCCTTGCATTGGTTCCCAATCAGGAAAAGGTGTATCTTTAAGCTTCTGTGCCTTTCTCATAATGCACTGTATGGGACGGGCCCTATATATCTCTGGTCCCTTATTAGTTTTCCCATCCAGCCAGGGCTTTGAGGTCCTCTGATACTGCTCTGGCGGTTTAATGCAGAATTCGCACCACTCTAAATGGTGGCCGTTCCTTCTCCTTTCTCGCTCCCTACTATTGGAATAGGCTGCCTGCTCACATTCGTTTTTGGAGCGCTTTTTTGCTTTTTAAAAAGCTTATCAAATCATGGCTCTTTAGACTTCTGTGTAAGTGTCTGAAAGAGCTCTGCCTCCTCTCAAGCTGTTAGCGACAGGATACTCCATACGGGGTGAGATGTCTTTGCACTATAATAAATATCGGTAACATATCAAACATAAAACTCTGATAGTCCGGGAATGCATCTATGTCACCCATCAGCCAATGTACTTGCTGTTTCTTCTTATTCCTTGAAATATCTTCCATCTAGGCTTCATTCATCGTTGCCTTGCTTTTGTTCTCTTGGCGAGCAGTCATCTCCTCTCTTCTCCCAGGGCAGTTCAACTTCCTTTTCTTACAACTCCAGGTGTAGCACCAGCACTTCTTCTAGAGTTTAAGGCTTGTGGCTGGCCTTTGACAGAGAAGGCAGAAAAGAAAGCCATGTCCCCGATAAAGCTTTGATGGTGAAGGAAGAGTCTTCTCAAAATCCATACCCACAAATATACTAGCCTCCAAATGTTGCACAGAGGTCTGCCATATTTAAAACAATAAATGCTTATTCAGTCAGGATGGAATGCATAAACCAGGCGTTTCCACCATTCTCAGCAATTTGAGGCTGGTAAACAGAAGTTGGATACAGGGAAGGCTTCAGATGCAAACTGGTTTATCAGAAAAGAAAATGAAGTAGAAAATGGTGTGCAATTTCATGACAGGAATCCAGGACAAAGGTATTCACATCCACAGATGATTAATGGCAACCTGCAGTAAAGAATATACTTCCTGCAGGCACACACGATGTCCTATCCAATCACCACTCTTACTGAGCAGTTCCCACACTCACCAAAGATACATGCGACACACCACAATGCAAACAAATGAAAAGAATAAGCTCAGTGCTGGTGGATTGCACACATGTCCTAGGAGTACAGGTAAAATGGACAGCCACCGACCACCATTTGCCCCATAGCCAGTCATGAGGGCGCAAAACCCACCACTATATGTGCAGATACACAAGGCTCCACAGTTGAATGTCTAAACAGAACCTGGAGCACCTCCAATCAATTCACAATTCTTGAATCTAGTGTGGAAAAAATATAGGCTAGGCCAGGAAATGTTTGAACATGGTGTGATGGCAGAGCTTTTCTAAGCCATGCTAGGACTTCTGTCCCAAAAGATGCTACCTATTATAGGTCATTAGATATCCTCTTTAAGAATAACAAACACGTGGCAACGACATACTAGACGATCAAATATTGACTACACTGTTCTTGTAGAGAGCTTAGTTTGTGTGGTGACATTAGGGTAGAGCCATTTTTAGGGGCGATTACTTGTCTCTGGGGTTTGAAATTCAGAACAGCTTATGAGAATCCAGTGTTTTTAGCTATCTAATTCCAAGGCAATTGTGAATAATATATTTTGTATGTTACCTTACTTTATGTTACTTTTTTATATGGTGTATCTTTCTACAATTGCTTGGTCTCTTGATGCTGAAGCAGTATTGGTTGGTGGTCTTTAAACTGTATTAGAACATTGGAATGTTGGGAGCTCCATTGAAAACAATGGAGTTGCTCTGGGCTTATAATGGCTGGTATAAGCCCGGAGCTCCAACATTCCAATGTTTGTCTTTTTGTTTCTCCATTTTTAATTTAGAACATTCTACCCTTAGTGGGTGGAATGTTCTAATAGCCTTATAGCCCTTCTGCCTCAGGCTATACCGGTTGTTAAAGGCCCTCTCCCTCGTTATAGGCCCTCGCCTGCGGCTCGGGCCTATAACTCGGGATCAGGGCCTTTAACAGCCGGTATAGCCCTCGGCAGCAATGTTTCTTTGTTCACAGCTGTGGCTGTGAACAAAGGCTTCAGGGAGCCTGCGGGGATTTCAACGGCGGGCTATAAGGCTATATTAGTTTAAATACATCAAAGGGATGCAAAAGAATGCTTTATACAACGATTTCTATGCACGTATGTATGTGTGTATGGGCATTTATAGTGCTTAAAACTAGATATTAAACAATGAAAAGAAGGGAAGGGAACAAAGTATGAGCAAGTAAAGTAAAAGGGCACTGTGCATACATATACTCACATCTTTATTGCATCTATGTAAAAATTGTCCTCTATCGTGGTTTCAGCCCACACGTTTACCCAATATCTTTCATTGAACTAAATTAAAAAATCTATGCTCGGGTTCAGTGCTATAAAAGTCACACTGACGTCATCATCATGTGTCCATCTTTAATTTTGGGATTTTTTGATTGGATTAACCCTCCCTACTCTGTATAAAGTAATACTTCCAAATGGTTGTATATACCTGGAACTGAGGTGCGGGTTGTGCACAAATAGAGAAAGTTATGGCAATACACTTGTTTTTAGACTTGATAAGGCACCCGCCCCAGCCATGTCACGAGATGATACATGAGTCCCACAATTTGCAAATGTAAGGGTGCCTAAGGGAGTTAGCCTAAGTAATGGTTCCCTTTGTACCTACTCATGCCATTATACCATTTCAATGTATATTTTTTGGCTTGTGTTTCCTAACTTAAAAAAAAATTGATAATGATGTGTGTTTTTAACCATAGGAATATTTTGAATACTTTAACAACGAAGGAACCCAAAGACATCGTTTTGGTGATTGGTACTGGCGTGAGCACAGTTCTTGCACCATCCAGTGACGCACTCCGGTCTTGCCGACACTATCTTGCGGCTGTCATTGATGCTGCGGAACAACACCAGGTGCTCCACCCTACCGATGTTTGCAAATTTCGTGCGAACCTGACGAGCGAAAGTGATCTGCTCTCCGTTGCACATGATCTCCTGCGTGAAATGTTGCCGGTGAGTCCTCGTGTTTGCAGAGCAGCAAATTCTAAGGGGCAGATTTACAAGGCCCTTGCACCACTTTTGCGTCATTTTTAACATGGGAAAAGTGACACAAAAGTGGCGCAAGGGCCTTGTAAATAAGCCCCTAAGTGTCTGCTGCCTTGCTCACTAAAAATGTAGCTGCCTTGAACTTGCAGATATTTTATTTTGTGACTCGTTGATTTCCAGCAGGGATCAAGAGACATTCATTGAAGAAAATGTAAGTGGCAATAGGACAGTGTTTCACCCCTAAATAGCTCGTATACAAACTGAATGATTATGGTGCTTCAGAATGACTTGTGTGAAACAAACTCCCCTCAAAGTCATCACTTATAAATTCATGTGTTAGAGCAGAGGAAATGTGGAAGACAAGGTTTGCTATCAGTAGGAATCGCTCCCATGGTAACACTCATACTCGACTACTAGAAGTTGTAATAGGGGAGGGAAGTATGAAATAGGGGAGGATTAAATTATGCAACAGGGATGACTAAATGACTAAATCATGCAGCTCATTTTGTGACAGTATTACTGAATTATTTTGACTTTTTTTTTTCACATGTTAATACTTTTTGAGCAATGCTTCTACCTCACCAGTAACAATTTAAAACTCAAATACAGCAATAGGAAATTAAAAGGTGACCAGCAACACAGTACTGCGTTTTTAGGTCTTGCCCACAGAGCGCCTGCGCTGTGCTGCGAGACTTATTGAATTAAATTCAGTGGGCTTACAACCCGTCTACACCATACCATTAGTTGTTTTCGTTGTCACTCCCATTTGCAATCTTTCGATTGTTTAGCTCCGATAGACATCCATTCCCGCTTTTTGTTAGCTCCTCCCTGGAGCATGAACCAAGTACATGTGTTCTTCCTCTTCTTTGCTCTTCCTCGTCTTTTTGCAATGTACTATTTTAAAGTCTCACTTGGCGGCGCTTGCGCTGTCTCTCGAGATCTCTTGTAAACAAAAAAAACTTTAAAAAGGGCTCAGAGTCCGCTGATTACTTATCATTGGTTGGTTGTGATGTCACTGTTATTTCCTTGGTTCCCATTGGGCAGCGTCTCCTGCTTTCAAGTCCTCCTGTATTTAGCTGATCCGTAGAGCATGGACCAACTACACCTTTCTTTCCGTGGCCAGTATCCTTCCACTGGACGCGCTCTTCTAGAGGTACTTTGTTTAATTTTTTTGTTGCACTTCAGAAGAGAGAGCCTGTGGTTGTAGTCTGTCCCACTCCCAGTCGTCAGCTTGCTGCCCCGCCTTCCACATCCTTATTCTTTAAATGTTTGCCCTGTATTGCCTAGTTTTCAGTTTGCCCTGTATTGCCTAGTTTTCAGTCTAAGAATGACCAATGGGAGAGGGTCAGCTATGACCGCATGGTGTAGTAGGAGTCCTGGAGACTGCCCAGCTGAGTTTCACAGACACCATACTCAAAGATGTGTGGTTAAGTGCTACCCAAAGAGGACAATCCCATCCGCACATCTTTTTCCTCTACTGATATTTGTTTTAAGGCCTGTCTCACATACTTTCCCCTCCAGAGAAGCCCCCTGTAAGGCGAAGCATGGTATGCCCCTCAACACTTCTCTGCGAATCACTGTGCCTTCAGCTTCCACCGGCGGGTAGAAGAATGAGATCAGCAAAAAGGGCCTCCACTTTGTTATGTTTAGTGCGTCTGTAAATTCTGAGGATGATAGCTTCCCAGGAATCCAGTCCATCACAGTGAGTGATGTCATTAGGTCTCGCCTGCATGCGCTCTTGGTTGCGAGACTCTTGTGTTCTATTATGGGCTTGGAACCCACCCATTGCTTACCATTCTTTTCTAATTGGGCAGTGCTTGCCATGCGTCACTTCCTTTTTCTTTTGGTAGCGCGTGGACCAAGCACAGATTAATTAACTCTAATTAGTGTGCCTCTGCTGGCCATCCGCTGCTCACACTGTGAACCCAGTTGCTATTTTCTTTTTAAAATGCTATGACGCAGTCAACGTTAGCTGCAGCATAGCACTTTTTTTTTACCCCCCCCACCCTGTTTCTTCTCCTACCCCCTACCATCCCTGTTTTTGCTCTCCCTATCACTGACAGAAGTAAAGAAAACACTATGAAGTTGCCAGCACTGGCCACTTCATAGCACTTTTTTTCAGTGGCGGATGGTGACATTTGAAAGTGGTGAGGCGTAAAACAATTGTCGTACTGCACTGTGGCGAGCGAACGTAGCGAGCGAGCCGGAACTACCTACGGGTGGTTCGGGGGGGTTTCCCCCCTCGAGAACATTTTGAAAAAAGAGTGGGCAAATGATGCATTTTCAAGCAAATTTGAGAAAGCAGGAAGGTGTCAACCACTCTGAGGTCTGATGACCCCGTCCAGTCCCCGACCCGGCCCCTCCACACCCCGCACCCCGTGGGTCCTACTAAGGTCACCCCTGTGATCTCTATTGCATTACACAAATCAAACGTGGGGACATTAAGAGACAGGTAATCCTCTCTGATCTTGTCCCTGCAGGGTACACCCCCGTACGTCTGCTCAGGGCGGGCTTTCACCATAAACGAAGGCTTTACTGCCTAGCTTAGCATTGAAATCCCCGGCCAAAATCACGTTCAGCCCACACCTCTGTGATTGCAACTCCCCTATAGAGCGGTCAAAAAAAATAAAAAAGCAGGGCAAATTTGGGGTTGGAAAATGAAATACATGTGAAATTGTTATTATAAAAATGTATAACACACAGATTAAAACCATCATCCCATACCAAGTGGAAAGCCTGTGTTAAATCTGAATCGGTGTTTAGTGCAGCAGTGCTACATCCCAGAGATGTTTTGAGCCATGTAGCTAGCCCTGCCCGTGCGTTATCAACCAGCGAGAGAGTAGCACGGCTGAGTAAGACAAGTAACTGTAACCCTCACAAAAAAACTCATTTGTCGAGGTCAAGGACTTAAGTGAAGACCAGTTCCATCACCAATAAAGAGAATCATCTCCACCAGTCAACAAAACACCACAAAAAAACCAAGAAACCAGTCAGTCAACACATCATAAGAAGCAAGTCCAGACACCTATTGAAATCTCTATTGTGAAAATGAAGAAGATGGCAAACCGAGCCTTTACCTGTCAAGCTCTGAGACCAGATGCACCAAACGTTGCACGATAAACAGTGGTGAGAGAATAAATCTTTATCGCCACACATAAGCGCAATACTAGAATTCTTCTCGATCCACATGATTCATTCTGATCCCCCTTGTCTTGTAGAACGCTCTGCGTAAGCCTGCCTCTTCAAAGTCTTTCTAATTTTCAACAGAGCTGTGTATGCAGCCCATATGTTTCATGTCTGTAATGCTGTTTCTGAATTATTTGTGCCTCTCTGGTGCCCTTCTTCAGATATCGCTTGAACTCTTTCATAAGGGTTACTGGAGTCCACCTTCTGTTACGTAAGTGGTGTTCAAATACTTTGGTTAGATTGTTTCTGACAAATACGTTAATAAATCCAATTAAAAAAGCATTAATGTTTTAGCATGAAGTTTCTCACAGCTGGCCAGATGGAGTGGAGTGGGACATGTTAAAGTCCACAAAGAGTTTGCGCAGAAACCAAAAACAATGACAATATTGACTACAAATATTGCTCACCGTACACCTATTGTTGTCCCAGAAAGATGGCAGGATGAGTTGGTTTTGCTGGGATTCGAACCTGTGACCTACAGGTTTTAAACTGGAGCAAGTTCCAGAATCGCAGGTTACAAAAGCTGGCAACCTGCAACTTGTAGGTTGCCAGCTTTATAATGTCGACCACGTTTCCGGAAGCAGAACTACATCAAAAGTCCTCACATACTCCCGTCGGTTATCATTCGTCAACTTAGTGGCCAGACCGCGACATTGCCGCTAAGGATTTTCAGTGACCTTTGATTAAAACTGAGTTATCTAATCCACTCTGGTTAACAATTAGGGCACCTAGATGTCATTCAGTGCTTGGAGTGGGCGAAACCCCCTTTCTTCCATGCTACAGTTACCCAGGCCTTAAGTGTATCGCTACTGAGACCTCTTCCTGGGCACAAAGTGTTCTGAGACTGCCTCCAGGGCCCATACTGTACCTCTGAGGAGAGTGCTGTCTGAACACATACGGCATTTCGGAAGAGACAGCTGCCGCCTGCCTGGCTCCTACTGTACACTTTGTGGCCCACCCATATACCTCCGAGAGTAGCAGGCTCGACCACAGAAACACATGTTTGTACAAATACTTCGGAGCCATGACGGGCCAGGCGCCTGTCGCCACAATACACTCACAAGGTTCAGAAAGTGAACCACGATGGTGTGCGTAGACGCCATGACGGACACACACATGTGCGTGTGCCATGCCATGTGCAGGGATTGCCTGTGTGGGCGGCAGAGTGCAGGGATGAGCAACAGATTGCATTACAACCCCCCCTTAGTAGGTTTAATGGCCCAATTCATAAAGTTGTTCAAGGCATGTGTCTGGCTGATGATCAGTTACACGACATATCAAAATATTATGCGCTGAAACCTTTGGACTGACATTAAAAAAATAACTGTTCAAAGGAAAGTGTCACAGAACTAAAGAGCTGTGTGGTGCAATTAGACAGACACCAAAAGTTAGTACATCTTGTGCATTCACAAAGCCTGAGGAATGCACTCTCAAACTTGTAGACTTAACTTAAACCTGAATAATTCAGTCATAAGTGGTGCAGAAAATGTGGGAACATGCCCAATCTCTCTAGTTATTGCTGGCTGATTGTAGGAAGAGGTTTCGTGTGTGTAAAAACAGCCTATGTACAGGGAAGATGCTGTAAAGAAATGATTCCACAATTTGACTAACCCTTGACTTGCATGGTGTACGCATTGCAAATGTGAGGTAATGAAAATAAGCTAGGAATATTGAACAATACCAGACAGATATGCGTTTGCATATCACATGTGTATGTTTTGCACAAGCCACTAGGGAAAGTATGTGACTATTCTAAATGTGATAAACAACATGCAAGTCTAAATGCACAAGTAGCACTGTGCAGGTCGCGTATGGACATCTTGATCTTTCTGGAATGGCCCTTTAGTGCTATGATCTAGTACAGAAGGTGCTTTCTGCTCCGTTCAAGCCGGACAGGGCCAAACAGGGCACCCTGATTGTGATGGGATAGCTAGCACGCCATGCAGGATTCCTCGTGCCTTGTACAGTTTGAGTGTATGGCCAGGGTCAGAGAACAGCAGTTTAGTGTCACTGAAACATGCCGCTTATGGAATCCTTAACAGAAGTTACGTCGCATAGACCACATAAAGACCGTCATCTGTAGTAGCTGCACATTCCTAATTCCGGACAGACACCTGTACATTATGTGGCACTGCATGCCTTGTGCTGTGGAGCTTGAAAATAGCCTTCACTCAACAGCAAGTGTCACCAATAGCTGCCACATAAAATGACGTCAACAGTGGCCACATCCACTCGCCACACACAAGCAGTGAGAAGCCTATGATGGTCAGGCTATGCCATTTGCAGCTTTGTTAGTTTACCAATGCATCCCTGTGCTGTTAGGACTATAGTACCCAATGACATCACACACTATACAACTTATATCTCTGCACCGCCGGTCTCCGTAATCCCGAAGGCTCAAGCTACACATGCAAAAAAACCTGTGACAAAAACTACAAACAGCCCAACCAGAAGTCGTGATTGGGATGCGAAATACAAGAAACATTATCAAATGCAGTCACCATTTAACATAGAAAGTTCATTACCGGAGTGAAAGGTAACCGCTGTGCACCGGGATGTGATGACATAGAGAACAAAGATAAAAGCGGTACATGGTGCATAACTATCAGTTTGCATGCATTATGGTATGACTTCTAATGAAGTATCTCTATGCCAGACAGGTCCACAAGCGCCTGATAGTATCAGAATTGGTCATAGTCCAAATTAGGGTGGAGAGGAAATCAGTCGCGGCCGGCAAAACGGGCGGGTGGGTTCGCGCGGGGGGGGCGGTAATCAATATAAAATAATAAACTTACCTTCCTCCGCGACCGCATCACGCGCCGCCGCCTCAGCTCCTGCTGCTCCTGGCGCGTTTTAGGCAGCCTCCCTCCTCCTGCTCCCCTAAGCCAATCACAACGCTGCAATGGCAGCGTTGTGATTGGTGCGGTGCAGCGGGCAGCGCCCCAGCCGAGCCCCTGTAGGGAGGCCATTTTCTCTATGTAGGCTGCATGCAGCCTACATAGAGAAAATGGAGAGTGCGCATGACTGCTTTGGTCGGTCCTAGGGCCGACCAAACAGTCAGGGCCCATAACATTGGGCAAGCCACTCCCCCCCCTGCCCTCTAGCAGGACCGCCCACCGCCCGCCCCCAACCAGGCACTTCTGCTTTCTCGCAGTGCGAGAAGCAGAAACATAAAATGGTAGTTTTACCATTTCATGTTTCTGCTTCTCGCACTGCGAGAAAGCAGTAGGGTGACGCCCCCACGCCCCAATGGAGGAGCCGCCACTGCTTTTTTTTTAATGTTCCCATTTCCTCCATGCCCACTCCCATTACCCCATCCACATTACACCCCCCCACCTGATTGCTAAGTGCTTTTTTCGACTTCCGATGGTAGTAATACCAGAGCAACGCAGTGTAAGCGAAGTTGGCAGGTCTGGCCGTAATGCCACATCCTCTCCTGTTTCCCCAGCGAAACCATAGAAGACGGCCAAAAACATCATTGGGGCTCTCTGTCACATTCATACCCGCCAATTCGAAGAACAATCTCACTGTGTGAGGAGGGGGGCGGGGCCTTGAAATGGGCAGGGCCTCGTGCAGAGAAGTACCTACGAGGCACTTTTGAACCCCACCATGTCCCCAAACCACCTCCTCCCAAAAAAAAAAAAAAAAAGCTTGCTGAGGCTGCTGCCGATGTCCTGGGGTATTTTCACGCCTCTTAATGGATGTCGGCAGTTCAAAGTCTCAGAAAACGAGCTCGAAAACCATTATTTACAGTTGTTCCCAGCTCGTTTTCCCTGCCACCGTGTGATATTGGCTCCTCACCGGGAGACCGTGTGATGGGATACGATATAGTTTGTCACATGATGGCACCATGTGAGTTGGCAGGTATGCACATTTGAGAATGTCAACATTCAGCCACCAGGCACGTCCGTAACAACAATTGGACTCACGTTTCTGTGAGGATGATTGATGAGCAGAAACTTTGCTAACTTTCTGATCAGATATATTTCAATCAGATGGACTAATCTCCTCCACTTTTCCTTTCAAAGAGGTGAGTGCTGATGAGTGAAGGGATTCTCTGATTCTCTTTTGCGATTAAGAACACGCTGTACGTCTGAGGTGAACTGTGATTTTGTGGGTATATAAATCCTTACATCCCGGTTTCAAGATCTCACTCACATGGCAATATTTCATCCTCTGATTTGACCATTAGCCTCTATGCCATGCAAAGAAACAAAACTGAAATCAGTACATTCATAGCCTCATGAGCAACAGAACTCAGCAACAAACCGGTGTTTACAAGACAGAGATGGAGCTGTGTAGAGCAACACAGCACAGCAGCACACATCTATAATCGGTCCCTGTGCATGCACTAACATATCAAGCAACCACGATGTATTGTGTGCAAATGAACAGCACACTGACACGACCGCTTACCCCCTCCCCGTTGTTGCTTGCTCCTTCCACCCCCGCTACAAAAAAAACACTATGGCACTGGCCGCATCATAGCACTTCTTTTCCTAACTTTAGCAGTGATGCACAGCAGTCAAGAAGCTGTACAACATGGATAAGACACATTGATAAAGCCAATAGCTCTCACATAGGCAAGACCTATTCGCTTTGGCAGTGCTTGTTTATAATAGACAGTATGACACGACGGTAATGGTCAGCAGTGTCTGAATGGCAGATAGAATAAGAGAGCTGTGCATCCGGATATATCTGTTTCAGCACAGCCGAGGCGAAACATGCTCTGTTGAGCATAGAAAATTGAATGTTTCCCATATTCTAGAGCTAATAGCCATTCTCAGTTGGGCAGCCCCCTCCTTAAGTATGTCTCCCAGGACTCTTGAAGTTGCGAGAGTGTGCTCTCACAGGGTTTTGTAAAGCCAGGTAATTAAATGTCGACCTTTACTCATCACTAATGATATCTGTATCACTGCATGTGTTTGTAGTTCATCCTGGGTAATTCCCCACAACATGTTGCAAACCCACTTGAGTTGTGTACATAATAAGAATTTCCCTGGTTGGATACCATGCTGTGTAATGTGCTGACCAAACATAAGAAACTGGACATGCAGGAATAAGTCTCCCAAGGTAGAGTGGTCTTTGTCATGCCAGTGCCACAAATCTGTGAGTGTTAAAAGGCCATTGCCACAGGGTATTCCCTGGAGGGGTATTTCAGGAGCATAGGGACGCAATATATGTGTGAGATGGAATACCCGATTAACACAGCGTCTAATCAGTGCCACCAATCTGGGGGTGGAGGGCCCACTTTGGTGTGGGGTAGAAGTTGAAGAATTTCACCAGGGTACAGTGCTCCCTGATCCGAGCCAGTGTCTTCTATGGATTGGGCAGCAAGCCATCAGGCCAGATACTAGGTTTGAGCCGCTAGTTAATATTGTTCGAAGGAGAGGGCGCCCAAACCTCCCTGCCCTACCGGTAACTGGTGTTTGCTAAGCGCTACACACCGGCAGCCAGAACCACAGATTAGGCTACAGAGCATACTATCAAGTTTGCAAAATAATTTCCTCGAAGGGGCTACAGGGACATTTGCAAAATAATAGCTGTAGAAGCATTACCATCTTTGACAGAGCTATCTTCCTGGTAGCTGCCAGAGTAAGACTCCTCCAAAATTGAATTTGGGCTTGCAAAGCCATTTGGGCGTGAACCAGGTTGCCCTACTAGCGGTCAACACCTTCATAATAAATCCTAATGCTCAGGTATCAGAAAGCATAGGAGGAAAGCATAGGAGGAATATGTTCCTCCCAGGGAATTTGACTACCCCCAAGGTCTATCAGTTGCCGGGCATGCCACTTCTGAAAGGGGAATATGCATAGCTTACCCCAATTGATTCTAAGTCCAGCTACGTTCCCAAATTCCTGCAATGCCAGACTAATAGAGGAATATCCAATGAGGAGATCCCTGACATGCAACAGCATGTCATTTGGGTACAGTGAGACGGCATGCGTAGTGCCAGCCCGGAAAATACCTCATGTCACAGCTTCAATACTGAGCTGTATTGCAAGGAACTCCATCACAATTGTAAAAAGTAACGGGGATAAGGGCCCTATGGATAGAGAACGGAGCAGACACCAATTTACTCACGTGGACACACGAGGTCAGGGTTGTATACCGGAGCCAAGGAATGGCTAATAGGTGCCAGTCCAATATTATGCCAGAGAGGACCTGAAAAAGGCAGCCCCAGTCCAAGGTATTGAATGCCTTTCCCACGTCTAGCATGAGACAGGCAGTGTGTGGAAACTAGGGGGAGCCCAGATCTATAATGTGTAACAGTGTAAGGATGTTGAGCGAGGTGCTACGATCTGGAATAAATGGTCAAAGTGGATAAGGTCTGGGAGTATTTGCGAATATCTGTCCCCAAGGATTCTACTAAAAATGTTATAGTTGGTATCCAAGACCGCCAACAGTCTGTCTATGGGATGATAACTGGGTAGGGTCATGGCCAGGTTTGTGGATAGAGACTAAGGGATGGTGGCAGGATACCCATTTGAAGGGCCTCTGCATACAGTGTAGCCAGATGGAGAACCAACTGTGTCTCAAAAGTTTTATGATACTCTAAGGGGATCCCATCCATGCCTGGGGTCTTCTCTGTGGCCTGTTCCCATATGGCAGCTTTGAATTCTTGCTCAGTAAGCTGCCCGTCCAAGTCAGCTTGACAGCCGGCAGGTATGCGCAGGAGTGTAAGGAGCTAAGAAGTGAGCAGCAGCACTCGGGCAGGTTTATGGGCACCATCAGATTGGCTTGAGTAGTAAGTATGGAAGGCGTCCAGTGTGGCTTCCTGAGTTAAAATGTCATGCCAGGTCGGATGTGAAGGGATACAATGGGAGCGGCTTGAGTGTCCTGCCTTAACAGCCAGGCGAGGAGCTTGCCAACTCTTCAACCTTCCGTTTTAATTTTTGTGACATAGGCAGCATAATTCAAGGATCTCAATCACTCCATTAAGTTGGCCTGCTTGTCGCGGGCAGCTGTCAACTTGGCCAATTTAGCCGTGTTCGCAGTCAGGCCCTGTTCTAGTTGTGATGGTGACTTTTCTAAGTCAGAGATAGTTCACTCAAGCACTCTGCATGTACCCATTATTGTGAGTATGCAGAGGCTCCTTATCACTGCTTTGAAGGATTCCCACTTCACTGTTCGAGATCAAGCCGTGTCCTAGTTCTCCTCAAAGCAGTGAGTAATATGTTCTGAAAGCATGGTGCAACAAACTGGGTTCTCCAAGGTTCCGCACTGGAGATGTCTCATAGGGGCTGGGGAGGAAAAATTGCCCCATTGGAATGGACAATTTGGGCATTGTGGTCTGAAATCACTCTGCCGAGGTAGTCCGTGAAGGCAGCAAAGGGGGTTCAGCAGGCGGAGCAGAGTATACGGTTATAGGTCATGAGGGACTGAGTAGTGTGAGTAAACCAGAGCGACCGGGTTTTCTTGCCTCCAGACATCAGTAAGGGACCTATGTGAAAGCCATCTTGCAAAATGCCAAGTTATGTGGGTAGTTGGGGCTTGCAGCAAGGGGGGGAGGTAGTGTCCTATTCAAATGTTTGATGAGGATGTAGTTGAAGTTTCTTACTATAATCCACGGTATATCTGTCCAATGTGATAATGTGTCTGTGAGGTGGGTTAGAAAGGTGGATTTGTCCGAGTTGGGGGCATACATGCTGCCCGGAAGGACTAAGGTGCGTCCAGACATCCCTTCACAAAACATACCGACCAACACTATCAATAGCTGTGTTCAGTGCTTAAAAGGGGTCTCTTGCCCTCACCCAGACCAGAACACTGCTGGCGTAAGCAGAAAAATTAGTGGAGAAAAAGGAACTGCGCCAGGGCTTCTGCAGCTTAGCAGTTTCCGCTGTAATTGTGTCAGTTTCTTGGAGGAAGATCATTTACGCACACTGATGTATTATGTAGAAGCATATAGAATAGCGCCTGCACACTGCATGCATCCCTCTAACATTCCAGGAGATAAAGCTCAATTTAGGAGCATTGGCCATTACTACTGGAAGATATGGATGGCTGCCAGTTGTGGAGAGAAATCCACCAGCAGAGCGAGGTGGGCCTCAACCGCCAGCCATCAGCCCCCGCAGCATCTGCAGTCGGTTCATGCTGAGGCATGTGGTTCTCAACATGTCAATGGGGTAAAGACAAGCATAAAGAATCTATGAACCTGCAGAAAATGACCGTATGTCCAAAGAATAACTAGTTAACAGCATCAGAAGGGGGGGGGGGCAGTACAAGTGCAAGCGGCAGAGTGGCAAGCAGTGACCCGAGGACCCA
This sequence comes from Calotriton arnoldi, assembly GCA_963921515.1. Taxonomy (NCBI): domain Eukaryota; kingdom Metazoa; phylum Chordata; class Amphibia; order Caudata; family Salamandridae; genus Calotriton; species Calotriton arnoldi. The sequence continues at coordinate 1,192,689 of CAWUFW010001295.1, read as the reverse complement.
ACACCGTTTATAATGCATTGTCATGGCCCACAGGAGGGAAAGCCTGGCTAACCTAGTCAGAGGAGCTCATTTGCAGTCTGTGATGTCACCAGTGGGCGCAGTTCAGAACATGACTGTGATGACCATTGGGAGGCTGCATCATCTTCAGTGGAGGTGCTGCGTTGCTCTGCACACGTGTGGGGTGCAATGTCATGGAACGAGGCTGCAATCCCCAGTGAGACACGGCGTTCAGTGTGTACCTGGCTTTCTCATGGCATTGTGCCCAAGTCTGATAGTAGGCCAAGTCTCTGCCGAAGGCCACAACCAGATCCCTGGAACATCAGCTCGGGGCGACTGCTGCTGTCCAAGCCGTATCGGTTTTCAATCCAGTCCCAAGCTGATGATGGGTCCGAGAAGAATTACATTTTTTGGTTGTGGATAATGTTAAGTTTTGCCGGAAACAGCAGTGAATGTTGAAGGCTTAGCTTGCGGAGTCCACGCTTGACGCCCAGGAAGGAGCATCGTTGTTGTTGGACAGCAGCAGTGTAGTCCAGGAACACCAGCATATGTTGGTTATCCATTTCTAGGAGAATCACTTGTCAAGCCACCCAGAGATTAGCACCCCTGTCCCTGTAGCGGAGTATTCTGGCCACCACTGGCAATGGCAGGGAGCCCAGTGGGGGCCTCCTGGCAGGCACCTGATGTGCACGCTCTAAGGAGAAGAATTTCAATAGTGAGTGCTCCGGGGTGAATGCTTTTTAGCCAGATCTCCAGAAAGGCGGCCATGTCGGATCTCTCCCTGCTGTCTGGCAGGCCACCACCCAGATATTGTTCTAGAGGAAACGGCCCTTTGGTGTCCTCAGCTCTGCTCTTCAAGTCATGCAGCAGATCCAGGATCTCATTAAATTGTGTCTGGTCTTGTGCCACCTGTGGCCGCCTCAGCAACTCTTCCTATGGTCATCTCAAAGGAGACCACGGCCCTCCACCACTGAGTCTATCCAAGGGGCTCAGGAAGTTTCAATGGCCAACAGAATTGCGTCCAGTTTGTCCCCAAAGACTGCCAGTCTCAGAGAGAGAGAGCATATCGCACTACCGGCAGCATCAATGGAGGATGGAGAGATGGACAAGCACAATGGGGTCTTGACAGTCTTGTTGCAACCCATCATGAAGTTGAAATTATATTGAGGTCAAAAGCTCAGAAGGCATGTCCCCACACCAGTTAGTCAGGGAGGAAAGCACAGCATTGGCCGCCTCGGCCAGCAGCAGGGTCCACAAGTAATCAGGGACCTACCACCCTGCGGTAAGAGCAAAGGGGACAGCTAACTTACTACTGCTGGTGGAGGTTCCATACAATGCAGAGCTCCCAAAGTTCAACAAAACTCTACTCTCCCAGACACATCACTAGGCGCAACCAGAAGGAGCAAGGGCTAGCAGGGCCAACAAAGAATGGAGCGTGGAGTAGAGAAGGGGAGGTAGGTGCATTGTTCTGCCAGTCCTCAGCGGCTGCGTGGCACAGGCCCTCGGTGCCCCCTCGAGAATCATGGCAGTTGGGTACCACCTCTGTCAGCTCCAACTTCCCAAGTCACCACAGCCTCCTGGCCCCTCCGACAGGCCGCACATGGATGTCCAGGAACAAACTGGAACAACAGTGGAGGGAGCACCATTGTCCCGCAGGGCAGTCAGGTCCAATCAGATTGACAAGAAGTGGAGCGCAGCGTAGAGATGGGGTGGTGGGTGCAGTGCCCCGCCAGAACCTAGTGGCGGTATGGCGCAGGGGCTCCGGTGCCTTCTGAGGATATCCTCCTCTTCCGGCACAACTTCCCGGCTCCCTCGACAGGCCCTGCATGGAGAGCCTGGGGCAGTTAGTGCCAACAGCGGAGGTAAAGGGAGGGAAACTGGGCACCCGCAACACCAGAACGTCCACAGGCGCAGCATCACTCAAGTCCCTGGCTGCAATGTGAAGAAGGCCCTTCAGCTCCACAGGTCACCTCCACCAACTGGATTTCGGCACCGTCCACCTTGGTGCAAGCTTCAAAGCACGTCCCTTCCATACCAGTGGTAGACGGCCATCTGTAGGGCCAGGAAGGTGCAGATTAATATGAGAGTCGAGGCCTACGGTCCGGAGCCTCACTTGTATGTGTCCACCATCTTGGACAACTTAGCCACGTGCCCCCCTCTGTAAAGTGTGATGCATCGATTCACTACTGTCTGCTCTCCAAGTTGCCCTATTACACCCTCTTGTCTCATGGTGCTGTTACATCACCACACTTTGGTTCACTATTATTCAGTTGATCATTGCACACATCGGCATCTGTTCACATTTATCTGTCTGGCATGTAATTCTTACTAGAAGCTATATTCAGTACACGGTAAACACCAAACTTTGTTCTCTATTGGCTGCAAGTGTTTTGGCGATTATTAAAATGCTTGAATATTAAAAACACGAAAACTGGCAAAATGTGTGAAGTGAATGTGAAATAAGTCATTTTGAGGTGAATCATTTTAAGTAAACTCACTAGACAAAGGGGCCGATTCCGATTCGGGCCGGAAAACGTACCGACCGACTCGGATCCGGGAATTATTCCGACCGACTCGTACCGGTGCAGCCCGACCCGCAAAGTACGATGAAATGCGTGCAAAATCCGACCAACTCGTACGGAACACAACACGAACGACCGAACCGCGCGGGAAACAGCTATCCGGCCGGAAAACCACATGAATCGAACCGACCGACACGCACCAGGAAGGATCCCGAACGAAACGTACCCGCGAACTCCGAGCCACGCAGTACGATGCAACGCGTGGAAAACACGACCGAGTCGCACGGAACTCAAGCCGTACGACCGACACGCATACAAAACAGCGAGCCGAAGCAACCCAATACACCGCGACCGACGCGTACGCAGCACATAAAACAGCACAAACACAACGTGAACGACTCGGAGAAGCTCGCACGAGACAACTGCAGGGTCCGACTCGGTCAGAAGAACGTCTCCTACATGCACAAAAAGTACAAAGGAAAAAACACCCAAAAAAAGGGAAAAACAAGCAATTACAAAGCCAATAAATACTGGGGGGGGGACATGGAACAAAGACACACCCACAACTCCACCCATATAAAGGACACAAATCCCTACCATGATCCTTTGCAAATTCTACTGACCTGCCAGCACTCAACACCAACAGACAGCAACCACACACACACTCACAGCTCATCCATCACACAAGCCACACACCATCAGCACCTCAACAAATAGCACCCTCACATACACCCAGCAAAACCCACACTCACACACCCTCACTTGCACACCCACACACACATCACTCACCACCACCACCCATCACCATGCCCCCAAAGAAGAATCCAAAGTTCCTAGATAGTGAATTGGAAGTCCTGGTAGATGAGATCCTCAGGGTAGAGCCACAGCTGTTTGGTACACTGGTCCAACAGACCCCCATGTCGCAGAAAACCAAGATGTCGGAGAGGATCGTCGACAGGGTGAACACACAATCACCATGTTTGCGCACAAAGGAAGACATCCAGAACAGGTGGTATGACGTGCGCAGGAGGGTCAGGGACCTACTGAAGAAGGACTACATCTTGAGCCAACACACCGGCAGTGGCCCTCCTGCCAAACCAGTATACCTCAGGCCCTGGGAGGAGAAGGTGCGGGCCATCCTACCACCAGTGAGCGTATATGGACTAGAAAACATCCCAGAGCCTGGTGAGTACACAACAAATGTACACAATATTGTGCGACAATACACACACATCACTGTCAAGGGGATAGTCAAACCATGCACCCTTAGCAAATACACACCAACCAAAAGATAATCATCCCAAGATGTGTATGTCAGTCAGATAAACACAACACATGCCATCTCATAGTCATATGTAACTGTGTCATGACATGTACAAACCCAACAACAAATACAGCTAGGCAGTGGCACAAATCTAACCAACAAACACAGCCAGATATGTAGCCACCACTACAACACCACCTCACAGGGAAGCCCACTGAAAGGAAGGAATCCTGTGTATGCTGGTCAAGTCAGTGTAGCCAATAGCATCATGGGAGTTGTAGTCACAGATATTGCCCACCCTCACAATGCGCCCATCAACACCACTATGAACCATGCTCACATCACAGGGAGTGGAAAACAACTGACAAGATGGCTGACACTGGCTACTGCTGTGGGGAGCACAAGGCCCTGCTGGCAACTGTGCACCAACAAACAGCAGGACACCACTGACTGACATCCTGAGAGCAAACTTGCACTCCCTGCAATGAAAGCACGTTCCATGGTGGGATATCTGGCTGGGTGGGAAGGAGGACTGACAGCACTGACCATAGTTACCAGCAGCTCTACTCACACACACCCCTAACACAAACTCCACACAACTCACCTGGGAGAATGCATTGCCTCACACTCTAATCAAATATCCCACAAAGAACCACAACCCTGGGTTATGCTGTGTGAAGCACAGGGACACACATGGGACTTGTAGCCAAACTAACCCCAGGATAACACTGTCAGCCATCTTGTCAGCACAGGCACACTACCCCACAGGGAAGCAGAGTCAAAAGGAAGGAAGCATGGGCATGCTGGGAAGGGGGGTGGAGGCAATAGCATGATGGGAGTGGCAGTCATAAGATATTGGTCACCCTCACAACTGTCCCATCAACACCACCCTGAACCATGCGCACATCACAGGGAGTGAAAAGCCACTTCAAAGATGTCTGACACTGGTGCTCAATTGTGGGAGCACATGGCCCTGCTGGGAACTGGGCACCAACCAACAGCAGGACACCACTGTCAGCCATCTTACCATTGCTGTCACACTCACACACAGTGAAGTCCACTCAAAAGGAAGGAAGTATGGGCATGCTGGGAAGGGGGGTGGAGGCAATAGCATGATGGGAGTGGTAGTCACAGCTCAACATCCCCCACCCACATGGCCCAGCAAGCTCACACTCAAGCATGCACACCTCACGGAGTGAAAAGCCACTTCAAAGATGTCTGACACTGGTGCTCTGTTGTGGGGAGCACAAAGCCCTGCTGGGAACTGTGCACCAACCAACAGCAGGACACCACTGACTGACATCCTGAAAGCCAACTTGCACTCCCTGCAATGGAAGCGCGTTCCATGGTGGGATATCTGGCTGGGTGGGAAGGAGGACTGACAGCACTGACCATAGTTACCAGCTGCTTTTCTCACACACACCCTTAACACAAACTCCACACAACTCACCTGGGCGAATGCATTGCCTCACACTCTAATTAAATATCCCACAAAGAACCACCACCCTGGGTTATGCTGTGTGAAGCACAGGGACACACATGGGACTTGTAGCCAAACTAACGCCAGGACAACACTGTCAGCCATCTTGTCAGCACAGGCACACTACCCCACAGGGAAGCAGAGTCATGGCCCTGCTGGGAACTGGGCACCAACCAACAGCAGGACACCACTGTCAGCCATCTTGCCATTGCTGTCACACTCACACACAGTGAAGTCCACTCAAAAGGAAGGAAGTATGGGCATGCTGGGAAGTGGGGTGGAGGCAATAGCATGATGGGAGTGGTGGTCACAGCCCAACATCCCCCACCCACATGGCCCAGCAGGCTCACACTCAAGCATGCACACCTCACAGGGAGTGAAAAGCCACTTCAAAGATGTCTGACAATGGTGCTCTGTTGTGGGGATCACAAGGCCATGCTGGGAACTGGGCACCAACAAACAGCAGGACACCACTGTCAGCCATCTTACCATTGCTGTCACACTCACACACAGTGAAGTCCACTCAAAAGGAAGGAAGTATGGGCATGCTGGGAAGGGGGGTGGAGGCAATAGCATGATGGGAGTGGTAGTCACAGCCCAACATCCCCCACCCACATGGCCCAGCAAGCTCACACTCAAGCATGCACACCTCACAGGGAGTGAAAAGCCACTTCAAAGATGTCTGACACTGGTGCTCAGTTGTGGGGAGCACATGGCCCTGCTGGGAACTGGGCACCAACCAACAGCAGGACACCACTGTCAGCCATCTTGCCATTGCTGTCACACTCACACACAGTGAAGCCCACTCAAAAGGAAGGAAGTACGGGCATGCTGGGAAGGGGGGTGGAGGCAATAGCATGATGGGAATGGTAGTCACAGATATTGGTCACCCTCACAACTGTCCCATCAACACCACCCTGAACCATGCGCACATCACAGGCAGTGAAAAGCCACTTCAAAGATGTCTGACAATGGTGCTCTGTTGTGGGGAGCACAAGGCCCTGCTGGGAACTGGGCACCAACCAACAGCAGGACACCACTGACTGACATCCTGAGAGCCAACCTGAACCCACTGCAAGGGTGGCATGCTTCATGGTGGGATAACTGGGCTGGGGGGAGAAGGAGGGCCGGATGTCCACCAAATACAACCAATGCAGGCCATTGACACACCCCAACATTCATATTGAAATGCTCAAAGTATGCAAGACAATGTGCTACACCAATATCAACCTCTGACTGTGACAACTTAGGACAATGCAATGTACAGGCCCGCATCCAGAGGCACAGTCACAACTGTCAGGTGTGTGAACCATTGATGCCTGCAGAAACATAACATACATTGTGTGTGTCTCCCAAAAACAGGTGATGATGGGGACACAGCAGCAGACGCTGAGGAGTCCCTGTCCCAGGCTCCAGGGGAAACGGAGCTCACTGGTGTGGAACAGCCTCTGCCCTCCTCGGATGACGAAGACCTACCTGGCATCTCCGGAGTGAGTCATCATGCAGCACCAGCAGGACCACCAGCTGCACCCCCTGCATCCACCCAACGACTGACAACACACAAACCACCCCTGCCGACACGGACAGACCAAGGAGCACCACCACCACCAGCACACGGACCCTGGCCCAACGTGGAGCTATGGACACCAACACCAGCAACAACCCCCAAGGGGGCCCAGGGTCACCTGTGCGTGCCACCTCAGGTCCTGCACGTGTCGCCAGGGGTGGTGGGAGGGGTGGTAGACATAGGTCGCTGCTTGCTGAGGGGTCTGGACTGCATGATGACCCACTGGTACGCATAGCCGATGCGTACCAGACCAGCACCGGAGAGCTCAGCCAGGTAGTGGGGATCCTCAGGGACATACGACAGCAGCAGGCTGCCCATCATGCCCGCTTGGACTCCCACATGTCCCGCATGGAGTCCAAGTGGGACACACTGCAAGAAATGACGGCGGTGCATAGGGACATATTACAATGCCTCCGCCAGATGAGCAGCAACATGTCAACACCTCCCTGTGTGCCCACAACATCTGGTGCTGAAACAACTGCAACTGCCACAGGGAGGGAGGATGACTCTGGCGGAGAGTCCCCTGCACCACAGCAGCCTGCACTTGAGGGTCCCCCCCAAAGAAGAGGGGACGTCCGAGGAAGGGCAACTGAGAGGCCGATGGCCATGCACAACCCCCAGGATGCCAACACCTGTTCTGGAGAATCACCTTTGTGCGCAAACTGTTTACCCTGTTGAATGCAACACAACTCCCCCACATGACATGGGGAGTACAAGTTGGACCAATGTATCAGATAACTGTGGACTTTACTCAGGACATATCTGCTACCAGGACTTCCAAATCATCTAGGAACTTTGGATTACAATCACAATGTACAGCACCCACCATCCTGTGCACTATACTCACAAATGTATGACAATAAACACACTAATACACCATACTTGCCTCTGTTGTGATTCCAACATGGTTTCTGTCATGGAGATGATGACCTGCGAAATTTCACTGTGCATGCTAACTGCTACAGCAAGTACAACACAGGCATGTGAGTCATGGCGACGTGACACATATGAGGGAGACACACCACCAGGGCTACACAACATATACACACCAAGGCCATCTGACTCATCGCCTACACTGATGTTGCCAGGAAATACGGTGCAATGCACAGACACAACACCTATTCACAGTCTTTGTTAACTAGCCCACTGGTGCAGTAAGCAAATGTCAGTCAGATGTGTGACCACAGACAACGCACATCACAAAGTGAAGCACAGGTTTATTACACATTTGAAACATGTTGTAACCACTACAGATGCAAGGTAATTCCACCTGGCAGTGGGCACACAGTCAACAAGTGTAGAAGGAAGGAAGTCCATGGGTGTGGCGCACATCACCTGTAGGGACACGACAGCTACCACCCTGGAAGTTTAATCACGGTGTCGGGGGATCACAGTTGACCAAACACCTCTGAAAGTACCCTGTGAAGGACAGAAATGACACACAGTCAAAAGCACTGAAGAACAGGACAGAACTGCAATACTCATGCCCAATACATGTCACAAGATACCCACCCAGAACCAAGTTAGCATGTCAACACTGTTGGGGAGTACAGACTACCTGTAAGGACACATCGCTACACGCATACAGTCATGTAACACATGGACACACTCAAACAGCACCAGAGCACCACCAACACATATCATGCAAACTCACATCATTGACATGACATCTCCGGATACTCACATTCAGCTGAAGAAGTTGGTGATGAGCTGTGTGCGGACATCACCCTCATCATCATCATCACTGGCATCGTGGTCCAGGCCAGAAACCTCCACAGGTGGTGGATGTTGGTCATCGTCATCCAGGATGAGAGGTGATGCAGCGCGTACAATAAAAACTATTCTCCTCCTAGGTCACTTATCGGTCATCCAGGGGCAAACTATATTTTCTCACATCCACATGACGATGGGGCCCATAAACATCGCCTATCACACACGCACACACCTGGATTTCCTTTACAAAATTCTGTACTCCTAGGAGAAGCATGAGAACTAAATGGAAAACACCATTTATGTACCGCTGGAAGGAGCCGGGATATCTTATTACCTTAACCTATCGCTTTCTTTTAGTTATTTCTTAAGATATTCCTGCTCATTGTTTTGTCGATGAATCATTCATGTAAGAAATTAGTTCATAGTGATTAAGACCAGCTAAATCACAATAACCAATTACTGGTGTCACAATCATTAAGAAAAATAACCACTGAGTCGTTTGATTTAAAGAATCTTAAATTTTATATAATTTAAAAGCATGAGAAATAATTTAAACTTTTTATTCAATTATTCATTCATTATTAATTCAAATTTTTATTAAGCATAATCAATTTTATTGCAGAAAGGAAATTTTCGTCATGAAGCAAAACCCTAATTACCTGCCTACCTTCCTAATTTAGCCTAATGATTTCTAACCTAAGTTTAAGAATTAGAAATAACCTGATTCTCATACTCAACTGGAAAATTAAGACAGCAACAGAAACTTCAGCTCGTCAGCATCAGCTACCTGCAACCTGTCTCATCTAACAGTCTTTCAGCATCTCCCGCTCAGTAATGGATCGATCAGGACCACCAAGCACAGGAAGCCACCAACACCAACACGACTCTCCAACTCCGCTCGTGACTGTGACCCCCTCCCACTAAGAGTAGGCCCTCTTATACCCTAATTCTAACTTTGCTAACTAATTGTTGCAACATTAATAACACGCTTTTCTTTCATTGGTCCATGCATGTCATCTTATTCATTCTTTTAATCAAGTTCTCTTGGATCCAAATGGTCCTTGGATCATTTCCTTTCTCACAGTTCAAGACATGTTTCCATCCGCTTCGATCAGTACATTTGTAACTTCTTTCGATACATTCGAGAACTCTGCAGGCATTGTCCTTTCTCTTAAAATGGTTTCCCACGGTTCTTTGCTGATCACCACGGCACACTATCAGTTCAATTAGGTCACATCAGCCTTGACCATTCTCGCATCCTAGCCTCTCAGCAACATCACGAGGTTAGCTTTTCTCCAACTTTTCTCCCTTGTCACGTGTTTCCCCGCACTTGCGCACTTCATTAACTGGCAGCCATTTTATATCGCCACTCGTTTATACTTAGAAGCACTATTTTGAAATAAACAAAATATAATTAAAATAGAGAAACATAGCCTTTTCGTTTCCCTCCCGTCATCTACGTACCCCAATTAGTTATTACCTAGCAGAAAGCAACATTTAAGCTGTTCCTTACTTACCATCACTATTGTTTTTGCAACGACACATTTATTTTCTATGAAGCATAAATCATGCATTTATTATAAATTAGTACGCATTTATTTTTATGTTATAATTAGACACACAGACATTTGTTAATAGATTATTCAGCACATACACTTGCGTATTACCCTTCCCACACGTACAGTGTTGATTAATACATTTAAACAAACATTTTATTAATTATTTAAAAAATTTGTTAGGGGTTAAAAATTTTTATTTTCTCTGCTCCATCAACTCCCCCTTTGGTGATTTTTAAATCACCACATAAAACCCAAGTTATACTTCTTTTTCAGGCAGTATATGTCTTTCATCCTTTGCTTTTTGTTAGTTACACATCTGTTTCCCTTTCATCTTGTCTTCTTGTCTCCTTATACATGCTTTCTTTCATTTTCTCTAACTCAATTTCACCCATTTCTCTCTCTCTCTCTTTCATTATTCTGTTATTTCTTTTTATCTTATTTTGTCTTACTTTTCTTTTTATACACGTTATTACAATTTTCAACACCATGGGCTAACAATATTACTACAGTTGCTATTATTATAACTTTCCCTATCATTAGTCTACTCATTCTGGTCAACCAATTTGCTACTGAAGAAAACCCTCTACCAAGTTTTCCCAAGACACTTTCAACCTCCAGTGGAACTAGTTCTTTGTGCAAATTTGTAATATTTGTAATATACTTCTGTATATTTTCACTTTTATCAGGAATGTAAGTGCAACAATGTTGGACTTTCACAACATTCCACAGACTCCACCCTCCTTTGCCAAAAGAATATCAAGGGCAAGCCGATTTTGCATCACCATAGCTCTCATGGCAACCATTTCGGTATTTACCATTAAGAACCCTCCCGCAGTATCTGTAGACAAACGATCTACTACTGTGGATAACTTCCGAATTTTAAATGCATTCAAAGATATTCCCACTGCTGGTATTAATGCTCCAAAAATATCACCTACAATTTCTGAAAAACTTTCCCTCTTTCTACGTGTAAAGCTATTAATCATCTTGTATGTTCCTTTTTCTTCTCTGTCCATATGAAAGATTTTTGGAAAGACCAGGCCTACATAGCAAGTTCCATACCAATGGTCCGGTAACCTGTAATAAGCTCTATTCCCACAAATATAATAGATACCTGGAAATATTGGATCTTTTCCACCTTTGAATCCCCAACCTCCCAGAATTTGATAATTGTCATGGCAGATACTGGAACCTACAAAGTAATTGTCATAGACTGTCTTATTTCTCCTAATACATAACTTTCCTGTTTGCGGCCAATCTAATGTCATTGCTGCATTTATCTTTTTCCCTTCATGCTTTCCTTCCTCAAACGTCCATAGATGTGTTCCTTCCTCTTTTATTGCTTCTTTTTGAAATTTCATTCTTCTTTCTTCAACCATTTCTAAAAATACCTTTTCTTCTTTCTTTAACTCACAGGTAAGGTTGTTATTAACTATTTCTTCTACGGTTAATTTTCTATGTTCTAGAAAGAATTCTCCTAAAACTTTTGCTGGTTTTACTTTGTTAAGTTCTGGTACTACTGGAACGTTTGCAAAAATCTTATCTATATCAGTATAATAAGATTCTAATCTACCTGTTTTATAAAATAAACTTGCTATTACACTACAGGTTATTCCATACGTTAGAGGTAGGTGATGATAAGTCACACCTTCTGACACTGATGCAGGCAACTGTATACAAACATAACAATCTCTCACATACATTGTCTCTACATATTCATACAACAATTTTGTAAAAACATTTTTAGAAAAGTCTGTTACTGACTTATCCTTATGTAATTCTGCACTACTTCTTAAAATAACTGGTTCTTTAATATTAGTTTCTTTTTCTGGTTTAGTATCATTCTTTGCTTCTATTACAGCTAAACTAATAGGAATTGTGATTGCTAAAACTATCCATATGGTCATTAATAACCCTGTACAAAAGCAGCACATTTTACACCATCGTTTTACAAACTCACATTTATCTCTTCTATCCCTAGTATTTTCCATTTTGCTTTTATCTATTTGTTAAGTTTCAGAAAATTGTGTCACTACACCTCAGAAATGACTTAGATGCCACTCTGCTTTCAAAAAGTCTTTGCTTGGTACTTTCTTTTAATTCTTTCCAGAATTCTTTCGTTGTCACATCCGGTGATTTGTCACATCCAGTAAAATTGTCATGTCCGGCAGAAGCACTATAAGTCTTCACTTCAGGTTTGTTGCATCTCACCTTTTCCCATTCGACTTCTTAGTCTCTGGTTCTCGTGAGTGTTTTCTTCTTCTTTGTAATCCGTCAGTGCGATATACAGCCACTCAGGTGACTTATACTTTGCATTCACTTTCTTCGTTCTTTTAGACTTTTGTAGTCGTTTTCCACTTGGCTTTTCTTGTCCTTTTTGACTTGTTATTTCATTCACTTGTTCAGCACTTTCTTCTCCTGCTCTTATTATTCTATATCTCAATTTTCTTATATAGTTGTTGGGCCAATTATCTCCTTTTCTTGGCCTTTTGGCTTCACCTTCTTTTTCTTCTCTTTCTGATTTCCAATTTCTTTTTCTTGATTCAGTTTTTGCTTTCTCCTCTTCTCCACTCTCTTCAGTTTCCGTTTCAACTGTTTCACTATTGTCTCTTATTTTGAAGCTTATGATCTCGTCATCTCTTACTGGTGGATCTGTCTTCTCCTTCTTGTGTTCCCTTATTACTGTCCCTCCTCGGTGTTCTTCCGATTTGGTGTTTTCCTCCCTTTCTACTTCTAAATTTCCCTGTTCTTTTGTTTCTCTATCTGTCCCTATTGCTCCTCGGGGTTCTTCTCGATTCTCTAACTTTTTGTGTACTTCTTTCCCTACTTCGTCTATTAATATTATTTCTGAAGGATTTCCACCATAACTTGTACTTGGTTGCTCATCTAGATCATTTTCTTGCTCATTTTCTTCTCTAATTGGTTTATAACCCCAAGTTCTCCTTCGAAATTCTTCAAAGTTTGCAACTGAATCATCAGATCCTGAACTTGTGTCAGATGTTTCCAGATGTCGACTTACAGGTCGATCTTCAGGTTCTGGAATTTCTGAATTTCTTTCTTCTTCTTCTTCCTCTTCTTCTCTAGAGGTGCTCGCAGTTGGGGTTTCCAGATGTCGACTTTCAGGTCGATCTTCAAGTTCTGGCACCCTTTCTCTTATTCTTGTTGTCCCAGCCGTTAAACTTTTATCCCACACTTCCAGACGTCGACTCACATGTCGATCAGTAGGTTCTTGAACTCTGATTGTGTGGCTGGCATGGACCCAGTTCTTCACTCCTGCACACTTGACTGCAGTCGTTGTCACTAGGATTACCTGTCGTGGTTCGTCCCAGCGAGGAACTAGACAGTTTCTTCTCCTGTGGATTTTTATACGGACACAGTCTCCTGGATTCAAGTCGTGGGCTGCTTTTCTTTCAAGAGTGGTCGCATCCGGTCCAACCTGATGAAACACAGAACGCACCACATCAGCCAGTCCCTTGCAATAATCCAGTACTAGATCATCAGTTATAGTCAATAACTTGTTGACAGGTACTTGTGCTTGTCTCATTGCTCGTCCCATGATCATCTCATGAGGACTAAGTCCAGTTTTCTTTTCAGGGATGCTTCTGATGGTCATCAGAACAAGAGGCAGTGCATCTGGCCATTTGAGTCCTGTAGCTTGACACATTTTTCCTAATCTGTTCTTAATTGTTCCATTAATTTGCTCTACTACCCCAGAAGCCTCTGGTCTGTAAGCACAATGTAGTTTTTGTTTAATACTCAATGCTTCGCAAATCAATTGGATCAACTCATTTTGAAAATGTGTTCCTCTATCTGTCTCAACCGTGACTGGAAAACCATACCTTGGAATGAACTCTCGCAGCATAAGTTTTGCCACCGTTGTTCCATCATTCCTTCTAGTGGGGTATGCCTCCACCCAACGAGAAAACAAACAGACGACCACTAGAACATATTTTAGTCTGTTACAAGGGGGCATTTCGATAAAGTCTAATTGCATTCTAGTGAACGGACCTCCTTCTCGTCCTATTGTTCCTAGACTCACTACCGTCTTTCTTCCTGGGTTAAACTGCTGACAAATAAGACATCTTTGACAAAGACTTTCAGCTATGGCTCTGAATTTTGGGTTATACCAGGTTTGTCTAAAAAGTCTGATCATTGCATCTCTCCCAATATGAGCTTGTCCATGGTACATCCGTGCCATGTCTGCAATCATGCTATCAGGCATAACTGGTCTTTCGTCTCTGTACACCCACACACCATTATTTTCCTGTCTTCTACATCCTGCTTTTATCCAGTAATCTTTTTCCTCATCGTTTGCAGCTTCTTGTAACTGTCTTACTTCATCCCATGTCTCGACAGTGTTAGTAAAAAGCAAAGGAGAAGAGATATGCTTCCTTTCTCTATTTCTATTCAGGGACACCATGTTCTCTGCACAATATTTGGCGATCTCGTCAGCATAGTTATTGCCAACAGCTATGAAATGAAATGAATGAAATGAAAACAAGATTTATAAAGCGCCTGGTTACCCAAGGGCATCCGCGCGCTATATGTAATCTTCGTTTTTCTTATGTGCCTTGCACTTCACTACAGCTATTTGTTTAGGCAGCTGTATCGCCTCAAGCAGCTTTTTAACAAAATCTCCATTTCTGATAGGTGTTCCTGCAGACGTCAAGAAACCTCTTTGTGACCAAATCTGACCGAAGTCATGTACGATACCGAAACCATATTGGCTATCGGTCACAATCGTGACTCGTACATTTCTTCCTAATTTACATGCTTGAATCAAAGCAATCAGTTCCGCAACTTGTGCAGACCTTATTCCTTTCAGACAAGACGCTTCCATCACAGTTGCCACTGTGCACACTGCGTAAGCTGCGCTTAAAACTCCTTCTTTCGTTCTCAAACATGACCCATCTACAAACATGACATAATCTGATTCCTTTAACGGTTCATCTTTTATGTCAGCTCTTGGTTTTGTGCAATATTCCAGCACATTCAGACAATCATGATCTACTTCGTCTTGTTCAATTATACTCTCTTCATCTGGCAATGATGTTGAAGGATTCACATTCATGCATCTATCTATGGTCACATTTTCAGCACTCAAGATTACTTTTTCGTACTTAGTCAGCCGACTATGTATCATATACTGTGTTTTTGTTCTTGTCAAAAGAATTTCTACTGAATGGGGAACATATACTCTCAGTGGATACCCCATCACTATACCTTCACTTTGTTCCAGACTTACACAAGTAGCAGCAACTGCTTTCAAACATCCAGGCAATGCTTTTGCTATAGGATCTAAAACAGCTGAAAAATAAGCAATTGGTCTTTTCATTGTTCCATGTTTTTGTACCAGTACTGAAAACGCACATCCATCTCTTTCACTGCAGTACAATTCAAAATCCTTCTCATAATCAGGCATGCCTAAAGCAGGGGCCTCACACAATTTCTTTTTCAACTCTTTGAAAGATTTCATTTCTTCGTTGTTTAACTCAAAAGGGTCTCTTACATCTTTCTTGGTCAACTTTTGTAATGGTTTTGCAATCAAAGAGAAACCACTTATCCATTGTCGGCAATATCCAACCATTCCCAGAAACATTCTTACCTCTCTTTGCGTCATTGGTGCTCTCATTCCTTGAATCATTCTTACTCTTTCTGTCGCTATCTTTCGCACTCCTTTCTCAATTTTATGCCCTAAATATTGAACTTCTTTTGGCAAAATTGCAATTTTGAAGGGGACACTTTATGTCCTCTTTTCTCTAGATGGTTCAGTAAAGCAATTGTATCATTTACACATGCTTCTTTTGTTTTCGATGCCACCAATAGGTCATCGATATACTGCACCATCACTGACTTTTCTGGCATTTTCAAATCTTCCAGAGATTTCTTTAGAATCTGATTAAAGATTGAGGGGCTTTCTGTATACCCCTGAGGAATTCGGCACCATGCTAAAATACGCTCTCCGAACCGGAACGCAAATAATGGCTGGCTATCTGGATGCAAAGGAATAGAGAAAAATGCGTGACACAAATCTATCACTGTGTACCACTCAGCTTCGTGTGGAATTTGATATAGAATTACTGCAGGGTTTGGCACTATTGGACAACAGGGCACAACTATTTTGTTTATCTTTCTCAAATCCTGTACTATTCTATATGTTCCGTTTGGCTTTTTCAGTCCCATAATAGGTGAATTACATGGACTGCTCATTATTTCTTTTAGAATTCCCTGTTCAATCATTTTATTTATTACAGGAGTTATTCCTTCAATTATTTCTGGAGTTAATTTGTACTGTGGCGTATTCGGGTAAGTTGTTCCTTCTTTTACTGTTACTTTTACGGGATCAACTTCTTTCATTAATCCAATATCTTCTCCTGTAAAATCCCACACACTTTCTTTCACTGCAATTTTTAGTTCTTCTGGAAGTTTTTCTGCATCAAATGCAGGAAACAAACCATTCATTTCAGGTTCCTGATTCATCAAAGTTACTTTATACAAGAC
This sequence comes from Calotriton arnoldi, assembly GCA_963921515.1. Taxonomy (NCBI): domain Eukaryota; kingdom Metazoa; phylum Chordata; class Amphibia; order Caudata; family Salamandridae; genus Calotriton; species Calotriton arnoldi. Next base: position 1,176,086 of record CAWUFW010001295.1, on the reverse strand, counting down.
ATCTTCATCTGAGGTCTGAAATCCAATTCCATCTGGCGTACAATAAATTGTGCAATTCATCTTGCACAAGAGGTTACGACCTAAAAGATTTACAGGACTACAATCGCACACTACAAATTTATGTATTTTGCTAAAAGAACCAATTTTTACTTCCACTAATTCAGTAAGTGGTGTTTTAATCTGCTGATTAGCTACTCCTACCACTTGGATGCATTCACCTGAGAGAGGAAGGTTTGGAATTTCCACTGATCTAACAGTAGAACGGGTAGCTCCAGTATCGACAAGGAATGTTACATTTGCACCATTCACTTCTCCATCCACAAAGGGACCAGACTGATCTACCTCTAGAGTTGCGCCAAGTACGCACTCTTTCCCCTCTCTTGGGCACCGTCAGAAACTTTCATCCGGCTCATCCTCACTCTGACGCAACCAATACTGAGAAATGTTAGCTGCTCGCGGCAACTGTGTTACCTGCTCTCCTCCGTAGAATCCTGTTTCTGTACTGTATCTTTGCTGGTTAACAGTGTTGGGAAGTGGTGGTTGCGGCACCTGACTTTGTTGAACAACTACCTCATTCTGCACCTGTGGAGTTAATGATTGATTTTCCGGATTAGGTTTAGGTGGGAACTTACACTCGTTTCTCCAATGCCCTAATTTTCCGCAATTATGACAGGGCCATTTCTTCTTTGCCTCCTCTAGACTCACTTGACCTTTTCCTTTACCTATGTTAGGTCGCATTTTATTCTGTCCTGTTTCATTCCCACTATTATTATCCAATTGAGCTTCTTGTTTTTCTGCCACTTTCACCTGTGCCCACATTGCCTTCTCTTTCAATTTACGCTGTCTACTCTCAATATCATCACTGCAATACTTAGCATACCTCAGCACATCATCGACTGTGCCATTCTGCCAATTAATCATATGCTGTTTAATCATTTCACTAATCTCTGGTTTCAATCCAAACACAAATCTGTACACAAAATGACTCATATCTTTTTCACTTAATTCCTCATATCCACTATACTGCTTGAAAACCAACAACAACCTCTCATAATAGGCGTGTACAGACTCCTTACTTTCCTGTGTAGTTCTATCGATTTTTACCCAATCTGTCTCTTTAGGAGGAATCTTATTCTTCAAAAAGGTAATCACCTTATCATACTTCTTCATCACCTCAGGACCTGGAGCTCCTGTCTTAGGATCTCTTGGATATTCTGTAGTTGGCCAGTCAACTGTAATCTTACACTCTGACCACAAATCAGTTGGTACCACTATGTCAAATAATCCATCTAAATCTATCCACAACACCTTTGAAACCTTTACAAACCTCTCTACTTGTCGGTACCATTCAACTGGTTTCTCTCTTAGCTTCGGAAAGTCATTTGTGAATGACAGTATATCCTGCCTAGTCCAGGGAACGTGCACATAACTACCACCTGGAGTTTCTCTCATAGGGTATTCTCTGGCAACAGGTTCCTTGTCAGTTATCATAAAAGCCAAAGAAGCTTTGTCTGTAGTTTTCTCATTCTTCTTTGTCCAGCTAACCTTCCATCTGTCCACATCACCCCATTTTCTCAACAACACAATTAACTCTTTTATCTGTGTCAGCCTTCCTGCCGTGTTCAAATTTTCGATATCTTTTTCACAAAAGTCTACTCTATATGGTTTCTGCAATGTTTTCACTTTTGCAAAGTCTATTCCAATTTCACTGGCTACTTCTTCTAGTTTGTCATGTAAATTCTTTGCTCTCCATGTAATACTTTTGCACAGAAACATTATTTCACCATCCTGGTAATTTTTTATCTTTTCTGTACCAATTGTTCCTAGAATTAATTCTTCCATGTCAATTTTTAACCTAATTACATCTAATGGTTTTTCTTCTGGTTCCTTTATTTTAAATGCCTTCATCCACTCATTTAACTCATCAGGAGTCGGACCTATGGGTGTATTATTTAATTCTACCCAATTACCACTCTTTTCAGGAGTCTCTGTTGCAGATTCTGTTACCATATGCATTTTCCTACCATTGCACTCATTCACAGTCAAATTTGTAGGTGGACATGGTCTGTAAGTACTAGCCAAATTACTTGTACTTGCACTTTGTTCCATCCTTTCTTTTTCTCTCTGAAATTGTGAACTCATGGGAATCACCAAAGATCGTTCATCAATTTTCTGATTCTCAAAAACTGGTATTACTGGACCTATTGGCACAGTAACTGCTTCCATATTTTTCGTTAATTCTCTAATCTTCTCAGTTAGTTCTTTTGTTGTCCTTGCTAATTCGCTTGCATTGTCGCTTTCTATTCCTTCATTTTGTGAAGTTCTCATTTGATCTTGTGACCTATTTATTTCAATTATTTTTTCCGGACTTTTATTTCGCATAGTCTCTATTAGCGGCGCATTTGGTGTCACCACTGTAGAACTCTGCTGATACGGAGGTGGATTTCTATTTAAAATATCTTCCAGCAATTCATCATCCGTTTCGCTCTCATGCATATATTTCTCCCTCTCCATATGTTTCTTTTTCTCAGTCCGTTTTCTCTTAGTCCCTTCCTCAACTGTAAAAGCTGGAAACAAACCTCCTGTCATGTTAGCACATCTCCATCGTTTTATTCTATCTTCATGATTTATTCCCCACATCCTTCCAGGCATAAACTCATGATCCCTTAAACCTCTGAATCTCTCTCGCTCATACATCTCATCCTCCCATTCTGTCAACGCTTCAAACTGTGTCGGTCTAGGTCTAGGTTCTAGATTTGTCATCTTTTCTCGCAAATTTCGCAAAACCGCTACACTAAACGAACCATTCTCAGGGAAAGCTAAAGCACCATCATTCTTCGTATACTTTGCCCAATTTTCCAACCATATGCATGTATGATATCCATATTTCAGCATCATATGTGAAGCTGCTGATTTCGGCGGAGGAATTACTTGTCCCTCTCTAGTCACAACCTTTTTGTCTTTCTTAAAGAAATTCTTTATTTTTGTTGTCCATGACGTTCTCTCCCTTTCATACTCGTAATACGGCATGTTTTCGATTTGTTTTTCTCTGTACACTAGCGCTGTTCTGTGTACGGAACTTCAATCCAATTACAGCGCGACTCACACTAACGCACCAATCAGAACAATTCCCTTCGTCCGCGAACCAACCAATCCTAGCGCGGCACTTTTTCTACGTCACTGTTCACGTGACTCGCGCACTATCCAATCCTAGCGCTGCACTGTTCCACGTCACTCCTGCTCTTTTACCCCTCCTTTACAAAATTTATCGGCAATTTTTCTTTTCACTGTTTTCTCCGTTAGTTACAACAATTAAAACAATTCCATAGTCTGATTCGCTAAACAAAAGTGACAGCTTCGTCCTTGTACACAAGAATCCTGTATTTCCAGTAGACAGCGCTTACCTCTACCCTACCACAGAATTATTAACTCTCGCCGATAAAGTAGCACTTCCCTCTACATTACCCTTCTTTCAAGCAAACAGTTTACTCGTTTCTCTGGGGATAAGACACATGTGGAGACTAGGCTCCTGAGAATTAAGGCCAAAGTTTCACAAGAAAACGTGATTTGCTATTTCAGTTACACACCTTTCGTACAGAAAATCCCTAACATAACACAACCTGTGTTATTACCAAAATGAATTCAGACCATGTACCAAATGCCATGTGACTTCTCTTGCCACACGTGTTCCACTTCCTACATCCCAGAAGCGTGAAAACTCACATATAACATAACACGACTCAACATATAGTATTAGTCAATAAAAATAATCAATAATCAATAAACAATAATCACTAAACTAATCTATAGAAAACCATCCTCTGCTACCAAGAAATCTGATGCAGCGCGTACAATAAAAACTATTCTCCTCCTAGGTCACTTATCGGTCATCCAGGGGCAAACTATATTTTCTCACATCCACATGACGATGGGGCCCATAAACATCGCCTATCACACACGCACACACCTGGATTTCCTTTACACCTTTACGAAATTCTGTACTCCTAGGAGAAGCATGAGAACTAAATGGAAAACACCATTTATGTACCGCTGGAAGGAGCCGGGATATCTTATTACCTTAACCTATTGCTTTCTTTTAGTTATTTCTTAAGATATTCCTGCTCATTGTTTTGTCGATGAATCATTCATGTAAGAAATTAGTTCATAGTGATTAAGACCAGCTAAATCACAATAACCAATTACTGGTGTCACAATCATTAAGAAAAATAACCACTGAGTCGTTTGATTTAAAGAATCTTAAATTTTATATAATTTAAAAGCATGAGAAAGAATTTAAACTTTTTATTCAATTATTCATTCATTATTAATTCAAATTTTTATTAAGCATAATCAATTTTATTGCAGAAAGGAAATTTTCGTCATGAAGCAAAACCCTAATTACCTGCCTACCTTCCTAATTTAGCCTAATGATTTCTAACCTAAGTTTAAGAATTAGAAATAACCTGATTCTCATACTCAACTGGAAAATTAAGACAGCAACAGAAACTTCAGCTCGTCAGCATCAGCTACCTGCAACCCGTCTCATCTAACAGTCTTTCAGCATCTCCCGCTCAGTAATGGATCGATCAGGACCACCAAGCACAGGAAGCCACCAACACCAACACGAGTAGGCCCTCTTATACCCTAATTCTAACTTTGCTAACTAATTGTTGCAACGTTAATAACACGCTTTTCTTTTCATTAGTCCATGCATGTCATCTTATTCATTCTTTTAATCAAGTTCTCTTGGATCCAAATGGTCCTTGGATCATTTCCTTTCTCACAGTTCAAGACATGTTTCCATCCGCTTCGATCAGTACATTTGTAACTTCTTTCGATACATTCGAGAACTCTGCAGGCATTGTCCTTTCTCTTAAAATGGTTTCCCACGGTTCTTTGCTGATCACCACGGCACACTATCAGTTCAATTAGGTCACATCAGCCTTGACCATTCTCGCATCCTAGCCTCTCAGCAACATCACGAGGTTAGCTTTTCTCCAACTTTTCTCCCTTGTCACGTGTTTCCCCGCACTTGCGCACTTCATTAACTGGCAGCCATTTTATATACCCACTCGTTTATACTTAGAAGCACTAATTTGAAATAAACAAAACATAATTAAAATAGAGAAACATAGCCTTTTTGTTTCCCTCCCGTCATCTACGTACCCCAATTAGTTATTACCTAGCAGAAAGCAACATTTAAGCTGTTCCTTACTTACCATCACTATTGTTTTTGCAACGACACATTTATTTTCTATGAAGCATAAATCATGCATTTATTATAAATTAGTACGCATTTATTTTTATGTTATAATTAGACACACAGACATTCGTTAATAGATTATTCAGCACATACACTTGCGTATTACCCTTCCCACACGTACAGTGTTGATTAATACATTTAAACGAACATTTTATTAATTATTTATAAAATTTGTTAGGGGTTAAAAATTTTTATTTTCTCTGCTCCATCAGAGGCAACTCCTTCCGTACTGCCTGGTTGTGTAGCATGCAGCAGACGATGACAATCTTGCACACCTTTGCTGGGGCATATGGGAGGGCCCCTCCTGTCTTGTCCAGGCAGCGGAATCGGCTCTTCAGGAGACCAAATGTCCGCTCAATCACTCTCCTGGTCCGACCATGTGCCTCATTGTAGCGCATCTGGGCTGGTGTCACAGGGTTCCTGAGGGGCGTCAGCAACCACGGCATGTTGGGGTATCCGGAGTCACCTACATACGGACAATTGCACATTAGCTGAGTTGGAAAAGAGGGTGGAATACTACATTGCAGAACACACACAATGGTACAAAGTCAGTACACACCGACAAGCCAGGCACGCTGGTTCCGCATCTGTGACATCATCCTCGGGATGCGACTACTCCTCATCACGTAGGCATCGTGTGCAGAACCGGGGAAACGGGCACACACGTGTGAGATGCTCATATCTGCAAGACATACCACCAGTGCATTGACCGAATGGTAATGTTTGCGGTTCCTGTATGCCTGCTCATGTGCCTGTGGTGGTATCAAAGCCACATGTGTCCCATCAATAGAGCCAATGACATGCGGCATCCTCCCCAGGGCATAGAAGTCACTCTTGACGTCAGTGAGTTGTTGAAGTCTAGGGAAATAGATGTACTGGTTCAGGTATCTCAACATAGCCTCCAAAACATCACGTAGCACACGGCTGAACATGGTCTGTGACATCCCACCAGCAGACGCCACAGTGTGTTGAAAGGTACCGGTGGCAAAGAAGTGTAGGGCTGCCATCACCTTCACCTTGGGGGTCAGCGCTGTGGGGTATGTCCGGCCAGGTTGCAAATGTGGGGCCAAGCGCACCGTCAATTCCTCAATCAGCGGCCTGGTGAAGCGGTACCGTCGGATGCAGTCCCGTTCCACCATGGATGCAAGGTCAGGGAATGGTCTATGGACAGCTGGTGCCCTGCAGTGCATAGGTGGAGAAAGATACATTGTCAGTCACCCCACATATGTGGCATTGACCATACACAATATCACATGATACATCATTGTGAGACACAAGTACATGATGTGTGCTGTACCGTAAGGACATGTATGGCACCTACATGGCCAACATCTAACGTCACAATTCAACAAGTGTCGGTAACAAGTCCCACGTTGTGCCATGGGATATCATTAGGCTGTGTCACTGTTCCCATGTACTGCTGTCACGTTCCAAACACACACCACAGTGACATGTGAGGACAGATGTGCCCCAGGCATCACAGCTCATTGACAGGTAGATTCCCAGGGACCCTGTATTGCCACATGGACACTGGCATGACATGGTGCAACATGAATACACCACAGCAAAACAACTATGAGCCCCACAGCTAGTGGTCCCTTCTGCCTCGGCAGGACAGATATGGACGTCTGTGACACACACATGCACAACATCAAAGTCCATGCACGAACAACGTGGATGCGGAGACTGTCCCCCATTGTGCACATGGAACCAGAGACATTGTAAACACAACATGCACACAGACTGTGGAGGGCCATCACTATCGTTGCAATGGGTCAGCCTGTGACGTACATACCGTCCCACATGGGACTCAGGGGAATGTGACATGACATACACATACACAACCTGGCAATGTGACTATGCCACATGCTCTGAACTGAACAGTTGCACATCACAGTGGTCATGTGCACAACACACAGAGCATTCTGTCCCCATGAACACGTGCTCAGCCTGGGAGTGGCTGCCCCTAAGTGCCACCCCTAAAACCACATCTTTACCCCCATACACGCAAAAGGTAATGCAGCCTTACATGCCTCAGGATACAGTGTGGACAGGCTGTGCTGTTGTAGGTGTGCCCCTGAGTCCCTGGAACGTAAAGGTGGCTGGCATACGTTCATCTGTGACAGGCATGGTGACATATGCCAGTGACATGTACAGGGACGCGTTGTACAGCAATGGACCGATCGGTGCGCACGCATCGGCCATTGCATACAATGTGAGCGGGTACGCGTTGTACAGCATTGTACAGCAATGGACCGATCGGTGCGCACGCATTGGCCATTGCATACAATGTGAGCGGGTACGCGTTGTCATCCGATGTACGCGTTGTACAGCAATGGACCGATCGGTGCGCACGCATTGGCCATTGCATACAATCTGAGCGGGTACGCGTTGTACAGCAATGGACCGATCTGTGCGCACGCATTGGCCATTGCATACAATGTGAGCGGGTACGCGTTGTACAGCAATGGACCGATCTGTGCGCACGCATTGGCCATTGCATACAATGTGAGCGGGTACGCATTGTACAGCAATGGACTGATCGGTGCGCACGCATTGGCCATTGCATACAATGTGAGCGGTGCACGCGTTGTCATCCGATGTACGCGTTGTACAGCAATGGACCGATCGGTGCGCACGCATTGGCCATTGCATACAATGTGAGTGGGTACAGCGTTGTCATCCGATGTACGCGTTGTACAGCAATGGACCGATCGGTGCGCTACGCATTGGCCATTGCATACAATGTGAGCGGGTACGCGTTGTCATCCGATGTACGCGTTGTACAGCAATGGACCGATCGGTGCGCACGCATTGGCCATTGCATACAATGTGAGCGGGTACAGCGTTGTCATCCGATGTACGCGTTGTACAGCAATGGACCGATCGGTGCGCACGCATTGGCCATTGCATACAATGTGAGCGGGTACGCGTTGTCATCCGATGTACGCGTTGTACAGCAATGGACCGATCGGTGCGCACGCATTGGCCATTGCATACAATGTGAGCGGGTACGCGTTGTACAGCAATGGACCGATCTGTGCGCCCGCATTGGCCATTGCATAGAATGTGAGCGGGTACGCGTTGTACAGCAATGGACCAATCGGTGCGCACGCATTGGCCATTGCATACAATGTGAGCGGGTACGCGTTGTCATCCGATGTACGCGTTGTACAGCAATGGACCGATGGGTGCGCACGCATTGGCCATTGCATACAATGTGAGCGGGTACGCGTTGTACAGCAATGGACCGATCGGTGCGCACGCATTGGCCATTGCATACAATGTGAGCGGGTACGCGTTGTCATCCGATGTACGCGTTGTACAGCAATGGACCGATCGGTGCGCACCCATTGGCTATGGCCTGGCCTGGCAACGGACGCGTTTTCAAATCTTTAACGAGTCTGATGGTGTAAATTCAGTTGGTCACCCACAACAATGTTGCAAATTCATGGGTGTCATGAAGTTGAACTTTTGAAGGATGATGTGGGCGTGTGTAAGTGGTGCAATTCCATGGATTGGCCAGATTCAGAAGATGCAAACGACTTGGACCTATCACTTTGGACACATGGGACAGTATCTGCCTCTGCAGCACACATATAATGCTGGCTGTTCCCCTGAGAGCTCACTTGCCTGCACTACATGCTCCAGGACGACATCTGCCACCACCACTGCTGCTGTATCTGCACCCTCTGGATCCTTCAATGGCACGTACTGTGGAGAGAGCCCCAGCCTTCAGCACTGAGGAGAACCAGGCCCTGCTGGACAGCCTCCTTCCACAGTACAGCAAGCTGTATGGGAAAGCAGGGGAGCAGGTGAGTGTGCTGTCCACTGCCTTACTAAATGTGCATGTTGTCTGACTAGCAAGACTTACAGTCTGCACGCCACTGGCTAGCAGGCTCACTGAGTAGTTGTCACCCCCATAGTGTGTAGTTACATGCACTGAACAGGTATAGTGCAGTGACAGTGCATTTAAACAAGGTTTTACTTCCCAGGCAATGATACCATGTAGTAACTGCTGGCAAACTGTCCATAGCCATCGTTGCACTGCCTGTGTACATCATGTGCCCCTGTGATTGAGACATGTACATCCAACTGTGTAATGCACGGATATGTTGAATGTGTAGTAATGGCATTTTCACTTTGTCATCCTCACAGGTTGATGCCCACCAGAAGCAGCAGATATGGCTGACCATCGTCCGGGCAGTGAGATCCGTGGGGTCTACAAGCGCCGGATCCGCAACTGCCAGAAGAGGTGGCAGGACCTTCGGGGCTGGACCCGGAGGATCGCACGGGTCCAGCTGAAGCTGTCGCCTCCTCGCAGGAGGGGCGGTCACCGGACCCCCCACATGCTCAGGATCCTGGCGGTGGTCTTCCCTGATCTGGATGGGCAGCTGAAGGCCAGACAGCAGCAAGGAGTGGGTGAGTCCATGACTGCATTGTGAACTTTGTCTGCCATGCTATGTGCCCTCCTCTGGCCTGGTTAAACTTCCACAGTACATCAGTCATGTGGTCCAGGACCCATGTCCCTCAATTGTGCACTGCCCACTCCTCATCTGATACCCAGGTGTGGCCCTTACAGTCAGGGAATTGTGTCACTTGGGTACTGTGTCCTTGCATTTTGCTTAGCTCTAGGTGGGGGACAGCATTTGTTCCCCCAACTCTGTGGTGGGCATCATGGGTGGGTCCATTGCTTACACAATGCCTGTGTTCTGACATGTAATCTGCATGTTACTTTGATATGTGGTCCAATTGCTGAGCTGATCCACCACATGTGCCTGGGGTATCTGGCACACACCCATGCTGCGGGTGGGAACAATGTTTGGGCCCCAGGAGTGTGTATATTACGTGTGTCACACATACTTAGCCACCTGCCTACTGTCCAGGGCTCATCCCTCTTCCACGTGGAGCAGGACAGTCATGCCTACTCCAGGCCATACAATACACTCTGTACTCCCACTCCCGTGTATCAGCTGACACGTTGTGCTCAGTGATATGTCCCCTCAGGTGTCTGCCTCTGTGTCAGTGTGCTGTGGCTTCGTTGTCAGGACTACTGGGGGTGTTTATCGGTTAGGGCTCAGCATGCCACCGGAGATGTGACCATAGGAGACGATACGTGTGTGACACATAGGTGTTTGATCACCTGACCGTGCAGACTGGGGTATGCGAATGTGAAGTTCAGGCAGCTGTTTCCCATTCACAGCAGATTGTGAGGTGCTCAGGTTCAGAGGGTTGTGTTACAGGTCTCCCATATGTCCAATTGGTATGACGTGGACAGATAAGGGTTCAGATGATGTGGTGTGTGGGGGATGTACATGTGCACTTGTTCAGCTCCAGGACTTGCATCCCCCATGACCTACTATTATGACACAGTGCAGACTGTTGTTGTCTGGCTGCCCTGCCCATGTGACTGGAGACAGTGATGTATGACTTAGCAGGCATGCCTGTGCCATGGCATGAAACTTCCTATGAGTGATCCTGCAGGGGAGTGACATGTGCTACATGCACACCATTGTGGCAATGACTATCAGGACATGGGTGCATCATGGTGTCTGTCGCTGGTATGCATCACATGCATTTCAAAATTGACTCTGGGAAACCCTTTATCCAGACACCTGTACTGATTCAGTGGCAAGAGTTGTGATGTGTGCATGTTCACATGCTTCACCGTGTTCTCTGCACTGTCCAACTACTGTGTAGGTGGTGCATGTGTCCACACTGGGGTATTGCCATCCAACAGACACCAGACAGATGGGTGCAAGGCCAGGAGTGATATGAGTGCCATGGTTGACCATCAGACTGACAATTGGCTTCTCCTACTCTGTTTGGGCACTTTTGGCAATGTTCAACTAAGGATGCCAGGGCTTGCTCTGTAATGTGCTGTACTTACTGTGGTGTGTGCGTTCGGTGCAGGTGACTGATGTCTGTCTGTTTCCCTATTGTTTGCAGATACATCCACGGCCACAGGAGGGGACAGCTCCACGGACCGGGAGGAGCCGCAGAGCCAGACTGGGTCAGCAGCCGAGGAGTGGTCGGAGGGACCCAGTGGCACGGAGGGCGAGGGGAGCCACACAGAGGAGTCCTCAGCACCATCCACCTCAGCTGAGGACCACAGCAGCTCGGAGGATGACTCCCTCGTGGAGGCGGGTGTCAGCAGCCACCACACCCCAGCTAGTGTTGCTGTCCCCGCCACCACCACCACCGCCCTCCCATCGGCTCCCATTCCCGAGGTCCGTGGAGGCTCCCATGTTCGGGAGCATGTCTCCTTCGGGCCAGGCACCGCACCCCCTGCCCCTGTGTCCCCTGCTGCCCTGAGTGAGGAGTCTGTGTACCTCCTTCGCCAGCTCCATGTAGGGCAGACAGCGATGCTGAGTGTCCTCCATGCACACACCACTCTGTTGACTCAGCTGGTGTCGTTCATGGAGGGCATCTCATCGGGCATGTCTGCCCTACAGAGGGGCAATAGGTCCATGGACTCCTCCATGACGGCAGCAGTGTCCCTCCTCCGACAGTCCCTCACCCCTCCTAATTCTGCCCCATCCACACTCCCCAGCACCTTACCTGTCCCAAGCACACACACACCGGCACAGGCACACACCAGCACAGACACAAGGAGCACACAGACACACACGCCAAAATCCAGATGCACACGCACGCACAGTCAGGGGACTGAAACCACACTCACAGGGGATGGGGCCCAGGCACACACACACGCATCCACGAGCACTGCGCAGTCCTCAGTTACCTCTCCCTCCAAGGCCCCTTCCCTTGCCTCACCTGCAACCCCAAAGACACAGCGGGTCTTCCTCAGTGACCTCGGCCTCTTCCCCTCCGATCCAGCTGATACAGCATTCAGGGGGAAGAGGAAGCCCACCCACACGGAGAGGAGTGCCCCTCGCCCCTTGCCCCCGGACACCCTCCCCCAGGTGCAGACCGACTGACCGACTGACGCCCCCATCCGAAAGTCCCCCCGGACCCGGAAGAGCAAGACCCCGCCGCCGCCCTGCAGCTCAAGCACCAAGTCTCCTTCCTCCAACCCTCAGGCCCCCACTCCACAGGTGCCCCCACCACACCCTGCCCCAGTTTCCCCCACCCACAGATACACCATCCCCAAAATGATCCGGCCTTCTCCCCCTGCCACTTGCTCTTCCGGCCCCACCCCACCCCCCGCTGCGCATGTCTGTGCCACTGGTGTGGAGACGGTGTCCTCCCCCTCTGTCCTGCCCACCTTACCTGAACCCCATTCTCCCCTGGAGGTAGGCACTGCAGTGGAGTCCACTACCACCCCGTCTGACTTGGGCACTGCAGTGGGGAACCTGTCCACTCCATCTGCACGGCCCACTGCAGTCGTGCCGGCACCCACACCATCTGAGTCATGCCCCCAGTTGTGCCGGCACACACCATGTCAGACACCTCCACTGCAGTTGTCAGTGGCTCTCCAGCACCCACCACCCCTTCCCTGCCTCCTTCTGGTGAGCCCTGATCCTGTCCCTGCGGTGCCTGGCCTGCCCCCCGTATGCCCCTCCGAGGGGATTGTCCCTGGTGTGTTGCAGTGCAGGCATGCGTAGGGTGACATCTGCCACTGTCACCCTGTTTTGACTTTCAGAATGGACTGGCCATTGGCCTTTGTTTCTTTTTTTCTGGACTTTAACTTTTGAACCCACATATGCTGAATAAAGCTACTTTCTGTTCTCTGGTGGTTTTGCTTCTGATGTACATGATGTTGATGATGCTAACCATGCCCTTGCTGCAGTGATGGTGATTTTTGATATCAGGAAAATGAAGTGTTACTGTGCAGAACCCCATGTGGTCCAGGGGGAATGTGTCCTATACTGGTGTGTATCCATGTCATCCTTTGCAGCATATGAGGGTGTCATGTTTTCAATATTTGGCAATGGGATTTCCTACTTACTTTTGCAATATCACATCTGTGGCTTACAGCCCTGCACATCTGTTGTGCTTGCCATTGTTCAATTAGTCTACTTCCCTGACCGTGTGGCCATCTCCACTGGACATGCAAGTTTGGGCATCAATGGGGAAGGACTCATCTGTGTTATCAGTGCAACTTGCTATACATGTGTGTTGGATCTGTGCTGATGATTTCGTTGACACTCCCATGACCAGGCTGATATGACGGGAGCCTTCATTTTGTGCTAATTGTTGACTGTGTGACCAAGTGTTCTGCTGACATGATGGAGCCCTACTGAGGCAACATATGGCACAGCTTTCCTCACACAGGAGTGGAGTCCCCTCATGGCAGTGTGTAATCCTGTGACATTGCCTGAGCCCAAGGTGTGTGTTGTGTGAGCATGTCTGTGTGTGTTCACTTCCATTTTGCTGTGCATGCTGGGATCCCTAGTGATGTTCCTGTTTGTGATGCTTGCTGAGTTGACCTATGTTCCCCCAAAGTCTTCTCCCTGGGTTCTCTGTGATGTGGGTGCATGGCACATTACTGGTCATCAGGGTGTCACCCATAGGTGTGTTTGCTGTCAGGGCTGAGTTTGTGGGCAAACGCAGATGGGACACAGTCAGGATTCCCCTTGGCACTTGTTGTTTACACCTGTCATGTAATTTCCAGTTTGTGTTAGCTTTCAGTTATTGTGACACGTTGTGTGTGTGACTGCTGGCACTCCTCAGGGTCAGGGCTGCAATGTTGGTAGTTGTCCATGTGTGTTCTTTGTGGATGACCTTGGCTTCTTCATTGGTGTGGGACTGTGGCTGGGGTCCCATTGGTTGGTGTGGTATTGCCGTCATGTCCATGTACAGCGTAGTGTGCAGTGTGTCAGACATTCAGGAGTCTTGTTGAGTGGCCATGTGTGATGTGTTTCTGCACCTTGGTTCCCGCCACCCCCCCCTGGGATTGTCATGGGTGCATGTGCAATGTCACCAGTGCATGTGAGCTTCACTGCTGCACATTGTTGGATGTCGAGGTGTGTGGTGTTGAGTATGTGCAGATGAGAGTTGTTGCCCGGCTAGACCCCTGCCTCCATGTTGGCCTTGGCTTACTGGCCGTGCTGATTGATTTGTGCTTGTGTAGGTGTGATGGTAGTTTGTTGCTCAGGACACATGACTGTGGTTCACAGTGTGAACGACATCTAGCTTTGTCATCACAGTGGGATTGTCATGCAGCCCAGGGTCACCACATTGTGGGGACCCTGGGGGTAGTGCTGTGGTGTGTCTGTGTCTTGCTGTGTCAGTTGCTGTTCCTACATGCTTGAGTGACATGTGTGATTTGTGCTCCCTCTCATCTAACAATGCCTGATTGCCCACATAGGGGATTTGGATCCATGAGTTACTTTTGTGTGGCAGTGTATGTGCATCTGTGTAATTGGTATTAAAGCCTCATCATGTGTTGTGTGGTTGCCTGGGGACACTGGCACCACCCCCCCCCTCACCTGTTGTGTTTGATGTGCAGTGTGGGGCTGCCTGTTTGTGTTTGTGCATCTGCACCACTGCATTGGCATATCTTTAGTGTGCCATTGGCTGTATGTTGTTTGGTGGGTTTCACCTGCTGTCCCTGGGACTCCTAGGTCATCAGTCAGCACAATGATCATTGTTTGTGTGTCCCATTGCTGCCATGGTATGGTATTTGTTCACCTCACATCTACAGTCTCCACAGGATATCTACATGTGTGTGCCCATTGGTGCAAATATGTGGGTCTGCATTATGATGGTCACTTCTGTCATTGTGTCATTGATGAATGTTGACAGTGTCAGCCCCCATGGGTGATGTTTGTCTGCACATGGTATGTCTTATTTGCACTGCATTGTTTGCCTCCCCCAATCTATGTTGCTATGGGACACAAGCACTACTTTGCCACTGATGTGTTTGTTGTTCTGTGACCAGGAATCATCCATGCAGTTTGGCAGTTGCAGCTTTTTCAATGTCAACACTTACATTTTGTTCACTGTGATGATGGGGGTTTAGACCCCATTGCCACAATGTTCAGAATGTGCCCCAGCTATGGGCCCCACACTTACATTTTGGTCACTGTGATGATGGGTGTTGGACCCCTTTGCCACAATGTTCAAAATGTGCTTCAGCTATGGACCCCACACTTACATTTTGGTCACTGTGATGATGGGGGTTGGACCCCATTGCCACAATGTTCAAAATGTGCTTCAGCTATGGACCCCACACGTACATTTTGGTCACTGTGATGATGGGGGTTGGACCCCATTGCCACAATGTTCAAAATGTGCTTCAGCTATGGACCCCACACTTACATTTTGGTCACTGTGATGATGGGGGTTGGACCCCATTGCCACAGTGGTCATGGTCTGCTTGCATTGTGGAGGCCACACACATTTATGTGTGACACATGTGATAGGGGGTCACATTGTATGTTCAAAGTCATGTTCAGTGTTGTAGGCATTTGACACCGTCTACACACGCTTGTCATGGTGTTGGGGGGATGTCTTTTTCTTGCATTCCTTAGGTTGTAGTGTGCTGGTTGTGTCATGCATTGTCCATCCTATGAGTGGGGGTGGTGTTGGTGGTAGGTATCCAGCCCCCTATGGGCAGGGGTGGTAGTAGTGGTAGGCATCCAGCCCCCCCTGGGTAGGGGTGGTAGTAGTGACAGGCATCCAGCCCCCCATGGGTGGGGTGGTAGTAGTGGTAGGCATCCAGCCCCCATGGGTAGGGGTGGTAGTAGTGGTAGGTATCTAGCACCCCCTGAGTGGGGGTGGTAGTAGTGGTAGGCATCCAGCCCTCCCTGGGTAGGGGTGGTAGTAGTGGTAGGCATCTGGCACCCCTGAGTGGGGGTGGTAGTAGTGGTAGGCATCCAGCCCCCCATGGGTAGGGGTGGTAGTAGTGGTAGGCATCTAGCACCCCCTGGGTAGGGGTGGTGGTAGTGGTAGACATCTAGCACCCCCTGGGTAGGGGTGGTAGTAGTGACAGGCATCCAGCCCCCATGGGTGGGGTGGTAGTAGTGGTAGGCATCCAGCCCCCCATGGGTAGGGGTGGTAGTAGTGATAGGCATCCAGCCCCCTGAGTAGGGGTGGTAGTAGTGGTAGGCATCTAGCACCCCTGAGTGGGGGTGGTAGTAGTGATAGGGCATCCAGCCCCCATGGGTAGGGGTGGTAGTAGTGGTAGGCATATAGCACCCCTGAGTGGGGGTGGTAGTAGTGGTAGGCATCCAGCCCCCCTGGGTAGGGGTGGTAGTAGTGGTAGGCATCTGGCACCCCCTGAGTGGGGGTGGTAGTAGTGGTAGGCATCCAGCCCCCATGGGTAGGGGTGGTAGTAGTGGTAGGCATCTAGCACCCCTGAGTGGGGGTGGTAGTAGTGGTAGGCATCCAGCCCCCCCTGGGTAGGGGTGGTAGTAGTGGTAGGCATCTAGCAACCCCTGGGTAGGGGTGGTGGTAGTGGTAGGCATCTAGCACCCCCTGGGTAGGGGTGGTAGTAGTGACAGGCATCCAGCCCCCATGGGTAGGGGTGGTAGTAGTGGTAGGCATCTAGCCCCCCATGGGTAGGGGTGGTAGTAGTGGTAGGCATCTAGCACCCCCTGGGTAGGGGTGGTAGTAGTGGTAGGCATCGGGCCCCCCATGGGTAGGGGTGGTGTTAGTGGTTGGCATCCAGGCCCCTATGTGTGTATGTGGCATTGGTAATAGCCATCCCGCCCCTATGGTGCTGCTGTTGCTGGTGTAAGTAATTTCTGCATCCCTATGTGTGTGTGTTATATGTCGGGTATGTGTGGTTTGTTTGTGTGGTGGGTGTCTGACTTACCTTCTGCGCCGTACGCGTCCGTACCAGTTCCGGTAATAGATGTAGAGTATTGGTAGGATCTGCGCGATTGGATTCATGGTTGGTTCGCCTCGTTCGTCTTTCTCGTTGCTTCGGGTCGTACTCGTGGCCGGCGTGTTCGTCTCGTAGCCGTGGATCGTCTTGTAGCGCAAATCGGAGCGTATGTGCGCTTCTCCCGGATGCTTTGACGTGCCGTGCGTAGCGACGGGTTCGGCGCGTACGGAAGGCGCATCGTACTAGTCCGGCCGGTCGGGGCTGCATTTTGGCTTCCGTGCGACTCGATTCTGCGTTTCCGGATCCGCCTCGGTCGGAGAACAGGAGCTGTATTGGGTGAGTGCGACTGGGTCGGGATTTGGGCAGTTATGCGCATCGTACTTGCTCGTTCGGACATATGTGCAAATCGGTCGGGAAACACGCATTCGCCTGGGTTTTTTCCCGGCCGAATAGTGTTAGGTGCGCCTCCGACCGAGATCGGAATCGACCCCAAATTCGTTCCCTACGATTTGTTGCTGATATGATGGTTTCTGAAGAAACATTCAAATGACTCAACTGTGTTTGAAGTTAATGTCTTATTCCCCAACCAAGCCACGTTATACCGGAGATCAAAAAGTGATTCAACCCAAAATGAAGTGCTGGTGCAGTACTCACCAATATGGGTGAATATAAAAGTCTGTGTAAACGTTTGTAAAAACAGCAATAAAAATTAATAACAAGTTCATCAATTAATGTCCAATTGGCATATTTAAGTGATGAAGAGTAGTCAGTCCATGGGGATTTTATTTGACATTTCAACCCATTAGCAACTGTCTGCTGATCATTATTAGCGCAAAGAAGCATAAATGTGGCATCTTCAACCAAATAGGAGAAATAATGCATTAACAAACAGATATGGTTCGACTTGACTGAACGCATACTCAGTATGTCTATGATTTTTCCTCCACAATACTAACAAAATTGACTGCCTTAGGACACAGATTGGTCCTCTTTTGTAGCTGATAGTATACACAGCTAATAACAAGATTAGATTTTTTTGATTTTTTTCTTACAACTGAGACATTTTTTCCCTCACTATATTAGAAATAGATCCTAGGTAACCTTTGCGTCTAATGAATTAGGTAGAACCCAGTTTCCCATTTAGAAATACTGGGTGGCTATATCTGTTTGTATCATTTTAAAGACAGTTATTTGAAAGATGTGCCTCCAAATTGACTTGGTCTTTCAAGTGTAATCAATGAGGAAAGATCTTGAAAGGAGAGAAGGGATAAAGAATTCCTCCACTGTAAAGTCGGGTCTTCTGAGCCCTCACTCATTGAGCAAGATCCATACCAAATATCAGAAAAGCAAAAACACTTGTGCATGAATTTCAGTGTAGAATGGTGTCAACTACTAAACACTGGTTGTGTGGTTGGTTGAGTTGATGGCAATATTGCAAACACTTCATGATCAATAACATCTGTGCTGTTGTGTCCTAGGGCACAAAACCCAGAACACGCTAATAGGTAAGATGGGGATAGAAATATTAAGACTCTAAAGTAAAGCAACCTATTGGGCAGAACATTTTGATGTCATACCTTGACCTCTCAATGAGGTTCATTTCTATTATTGCATGTCTACTAGAAAAAAGCCAACTTGGAGATAATACCTGACCAAAGAACTGTTGACAAGACCAAGGGTTGATAAAAGAAGGCCAGAAATCTGATGCCTAATCCTCCTCACCCATCCTCAAGCAACATATAGTTAGTATTTTGACATTTGGTTCAAACCGTTTTGCAAGCAATCACTGGCTAACACCATCAAGATATCCTCTAAACCTTGCTGCTGACAATTCACTATCATCAACCACGTGTTAAATGGTTACTGGGCAAATATATTCATTGGCACTTTCCTAAAACAAGTTTCACCAACGTGGGGCCCGGGACAATTAAAAATAACATCCAAGGAATTTTGGGATGATGGAAGAGAATATTTTACAGCTTAGGAGCTGCCTTACAAGGATTTGCGTCCTTATCTGATTTCAACTAAAGACATTTGAAAAGATTCTAAAGTGTGATCTTGTCACGCATTGTAGATATAGTACAGAGTTTTTTAATGCATTTTTCCATGATGAAAAGATGGTATGTGGCTTTAAATGTGGTCAGGGTGTGGCAGACCAAAAATGAACTGAGCTGCATATCTGTAAACTCTTTGTACCACGAAGAGTTTCTTATGTAAATACCATAGCAATTTTGTGATGAAGGTGTCACAGAAGCAGTAGATACATCGGTGGTGAAGATGGAAGATTGTATTATAAGTCGTTGTGTTGACTTGGTGGTGAAGGAGAGGCTACTCTCAGTTCCGACATTTAAGCTATGCATCATCTTGCCATATGTTGATAAGGCCCCTAAGGGGTCAAACCAGGCAAACAAAAATAATGAGAGCTCCAAGTCACCCATGATCTGGGTCTCTTGTTCTGGATATTATTGGGCATATAAGATTGTTCTGTCTTCAGCGACAAAGCCAAACTTTCTGCATCTATTGCTCTACTTTCTTCCTTTTCTGCCACTTGGTGGTATGTCTCAGGTCTTTCTTCTAGTTAAAGGTAGGTCTTGATGTCATCACCCTCCCTGTGATGGTCAATAAGCTGGCCCTTCAGTATAGTGAGTTGATGTGGATATTTTCCAAAGAGTTGATCCTAGTATGATTTTCTATATGCGGTTATTAAGAAAGGATGACAACTAGGTGAAGAGCAGACCCCTCAATGTTAAAGTATCGGCTTGTGGCTGAGGCCACCTGTTCCTGAGACGTCCAGCAGTATGGGCTCATCCCTCAGGCTGAATAGCACTGGCTTTCTTTAACAGTGAGGTTGGACCTCTAACAGGGAGGCAGTCAGCAGATTTATTTTCAGAATGCAGGGTTGGCCCACAATGGGTCTGTAGTTAGTCTAGATTGTAGGATTAGCAATCAGTTTTATCAAGAGTGATGTTTGAGAGTATATGGGATGTCACCCATGTTTAGGGGTAGTGATGTGTTGATTGACTAGCAATAAACTTCTCAGTGGGATGAAAGGATTTTGGAGGATGATAGTAGCTCTGTGATACTCTATTCCTGGTCCATTTCGAGATTATAGAGAATTGATTTGCGTGATTGTCAGACGTCAGAGGTCAGACAGATGTTGTGATGTTTGCCCTGGTATTATCAATGCTGCTATAGAAGAAGGACATTCAGTTTTCACAGAGTCCTCTGCTGGGAAACTGCATGATATTGTAGATCTAGAACAGTTCTATGGAAGCACTCTTTGCATTAGTTATCCGTTGTCTGGATTGCCCCAAACCCTATTGCTACCCGCTACCCCCACAACATGACTTTGCCTTTGTCTGCAGTCTGATAATTCTCTGATTTGATGCACGTTTTTACTAGGGATTCCCCTTTTGTGTCCCAGAGTCTGTAATTCAACATGTAGTTTTCCTTTATAATGTTTTGGTATTGCTGTGCATTATAGAAGCCATATTGTCAATGGGTGATGACATAAAAACATTGCTAGTACATATCACTGAGTTGCACTTGATCAATGCCACCAGTGATATTTCGCAAGCTCGTTGTCAATCAAGGTGTCACAATTGATGTACCTTCAAAGTGAGTGCCAAACCTCTTTATTACAGCCTTGAAGTAGATCAAAGTAAAATATAGATTTTTCCTTGCTAGAATGATGCCATGGTCTGATCAGAGCAAGACAAACATAATATGGCCTCTCACTCCAGGCACATCAGAGCTTACCTTCTGGAGAGCACATCTTAGAATATCAAAGTAAAAAGTTTAGGAGTAGAGATATGCACGGCTGTGACAACTTTCATGTGTGAGAAAATATCCCAGCAAAAACCTTCACTGTGAATGAGAATTGTCATGCAAAAAAGTTTGTAGAAAAATCTTTCTACAAAACCTGTGCTTTTGTCAGAATTTGTGCATTCAGCTGCAGATTGGTCAAGATGACCAACTGTGCTATATTTAATAAGTG
This sequence comes from Calotriton arnoldi, assembly GCA_963921515.1. Classification (NCBI taxonomy): domain Eukaryota; kingdom Metazoa; phylum Chordata; class Amphibia; order Caudata; family Salamandridae; genus Calotriton; species Calotriton arnoldi. The sequence continues at coordinate 1,155,089 of CAWUFW010001295.1, read as the reverse complement.
CAAAGCTTCTCTTCACTTTGTGGCTGTAATTTAAATTTTGCACACAAGTGATTGTCAGATCACAACTCTGTCTTATACCCTTATTAATTGTAGTGCCCTCCGTTTGTTCTCTCCCTCTTCTAAAATTGACTCTATGCTTTGTTTTCACAATGTAATATGATAACAGGGCAGTGCTTATGTTTTCTTTCCCATTGGTCCAATGCTAACTTTTTACTCACTTGGTCAAGGATTCGTCACGGCCAATAAGAAGGTAGCAATAAGAAACCATTCTTGTAACTATTGCCTGTCACCTGGTAACTGATTGTTCTGAGGGGTGGTGACATTACTTTCAACACTGCTTGTTCATGCAGAGGTTATGATCTAAAAAATCCATTAATTTGTTTTTATTTTTAGCATTCAGATGACCCAAAGCCATCCTCATTACGTGAATGCTTCAAACAATTTGCTGAATGCCTGGAGCGCCACGTGACCAGCCCAAATGTTGTCGATGCGATCCTAGGTCTCATGGAAAGGGGCACCATGGTCATCACCACCAACTTTTACAACTTCCTAGAATCAATGGGACAATTTAAAGGAAAGCCTGTGACGACTATTGACATGCAAGATAAGTCGAAGGTATGAGAATAACACGTATGTTGGACATATTTTTACTTTTCTCTATGGGAAGTAAAAATCATTAGCGTATCTCTTTTTAAGGACTTGAAAACTTTTTACTTTTATGATACTTTGCATTCTTACCCAGCTCAAATGTTTATATAATTGCTGTATTTTGAATGAAGAAAAAGCTGAGTTACAATGCCAGAACTTCAGTTCATGGCAATTATACTGATGGTCAATCCAAATGCCAACAGACCCACCAGCCAATCCCCAATAATTTAAAACTAATAATGCCCTGAACAGTCATGCCAACCCATGTGTTAACAGACTGCCTGATCCAGCTTTGAAAAACAGAATTAGTCAAATGGATATCTGATCTGACCACCGAACACATCAGAAAATTAAAAATAAAATCATATGCTCTGTTACAATCTCTACCTTTTCATACTTAGAGTAGGTAGGTACCAAATGAGTGCACCTGGGAATATCCTGTTGATCAAACTAAAACATTCCTCACCTTCACTTCAGTTTGTCTTCACTAAGGAAATAAGCCAATGAAGACCCAAATCCATTTTATAGCAAGTGTTCTTCCAAAAAGCAACCACTGCCTCCTAACAGCAACCTTCTTAAAAATCTATCAATATTTTGGCTACCTTTTCAGGTGACTATCCTTAAACATCACTTGGTGCAATATGTCTTTTAAATGAGCCCATGCTAGACATGGTCCAGGTGGGATTGGGAAACCAGAGGCTCTTTGATGGGTTCCCTGAATTTACCTCCTATTAGAGAAATAATTGGTCAACACAAAGGTTCCCTCTGTGTCTCCACTCTGCTGATTGGTAACCCAGGATAAAATAACTTGGTTAGCACAAAGAAGTTGTGATTGGGGTCTTGGAAGAACGAGAGAAGAAATATCAGTTAGAAAAGTATTTTACAGAGTTAGACTAATGAACAGATGTCTGGCCACCTACTAAAATTTAGTAAAGATGTCTTTTGACTTGTTTATGACGTTTTAGTTTGCTGATCATCTCAGTTGTCTTTCATGGGGTATTTATCTTTTAATGAACAGTCTATATTGTTCTGATTTTTCTGCATGTGCTGTACATAAATTTAAGCATTAAGGTGAAAAATCCTTGCAAGTGGATGGTCTTGACATATCATCTCCACAACCCCTTGAAGTAAGTATTCAGAACCCCAAATCTTCCTATCACAGCACCACTAAATAGCTTACGTGATTTGTGGGTGCTATACAAAATTCATACATACATACATTTGAATGACAGCTTAACAGAGAAACAACTCGTATCTGGGACTGGATCACAGACTGAATATCGGAAACAGAAATAGCATGTAAAAAATATCGAGGACCAAAATATTGAGAAGGTAAGTGCAAATAGGTAAGTATAGATTTACTATTCTTAACTCCACATCTATGAACCTTGAAGATATATATATCGTCAAGGTACATATATGTGGAGTTATAGATAGTAAAACTTTGCTTACCTATAGAAAATTACCTTCACAATATTTTTGTCCTCGATATTCTTGACACAATATTTTGTCCCATGATATTTCCGATATTTCTGATTTCGATATTCTGTCTACCTCTGGGGCCTGTTAAAAGAGACTATATATATATATATATATATATGAAAAAACGAAGGTTGCCCTCTGTGCCCTTGAGGGTTTATGATATGTTTGCTAACTCTGCATCTATCAAATGAAGTGTTTTAATGGTTGATCAATCTTAACATTAGTTTACCCTATGAAAAAATAAGGGAAAAACAGTTTGTTGATTAATGTCTGTTTTCTATGCCTAGTAACGGCCGGAAGTGCATAGGTATTAATGTGTGGTATCGGCTACAAAGGGGTGCTAGTCAATTCATAGGGCCACTCAGCCAGGTTTGTTTGAAATGGCAAGACCAAACAGTGAAGAGGGTCTTGCGTTGTGTAAACCCCCTGAATTCGATATAACACTCAGGCTCATTACAATCATCAAATGGATTGTATGTTTATGAAATGTTTACTAATTGTGCATTTATCTAATGATTTGTTTTAATGGATGATCAATTTTAACATTAATTTACCCTATGAGAAAAAACAATCTGGTGATTGAGTCTGTTTTCTATGCCTAGTAACAGCCGGAAGTGCATTGTCTTCTGTTTATGTCACTTAATGTCGACACGATAAAATGGTGGTTTGATGTATGTGCAAATTGGCTTTGAAAAAGACCTTGTGGTCGAAACGCGTTGCCGTTGATATTAATATAAGAACTATATGACCACGATCCTGGAGTGCGAGTCTTTTTTTTTGGGATAGAGTACGAGTATACAAAATTTCTTGGATAACCAAAACGGGTTCCGACGCCCGTTCCACGCACTGGCCCCGATAGGCGGAAGTAACCACTAAGTTGGGATTGCTTCATCTTATATATATATATATATATATATTCACTGAAAAAACCATAGGTTTTAGGGACAGTTATAGTTACTTGGACATTGCACTCGTACAAAACCCGTGAAATTCCCCCGTTATAGTTAGTTCAGCTAACTATAACTCGCGCCCCGCAATGCACTGCTGATGACGTCACATATTACATCACTCATGACATGGTCAGTGACATCACTGATGACATCACTGATGACATCTCAAATGACATCACTGATGACATCATCCAGTGACTGTGTGTTTCTGTAAAGTTTAAATATTTTTAATATATATAGGAAAAGACGTATTGAAGAATGAGTGGGTGTGTAAGTGTCTGTATGGATGATTTAGTAGGTGCGTGACTGACTCTATAAGTGAGTGATTTAACGTATCTTACTGAATGCATGGGTTAGTGACTAAACTGGGTGAATGTCTGTATCCGTCTGTCTGTTGCTGTGTAAGTGGCTGCATGTGTTTGTGAATAGCTAAATGAGTGTCTATATGAGTTATTGAATGCTTGTCTGAGTATCTGTATGGGTGCCTGAGTGTTTGTGTGGGAGGGTGTGTGCAACTCTGTGCATAGATGTGTGAGTGGGTGATTCACTGGGTGGATGGTTTCAAGAGTGCATCTGTGATAGACTGTATGGGTGGGTAAGTGTGTGTAAGAGTGTGTTAGTGAGTGAATGTATGTCCCAGTGGTACATGTGTGAGTAACTACATATGTGAAAGGCAGTATATATGTGTGTTGGAGTATATAAATAGCTATAAGCAAGAGTGAGTGATTGTGATAGTGGCTGTATGGATGAGTGTGTGCTTGTATCAGTGATTGTATAAGAGCGTAACAATGTGCTACTATTTGTATGAGTAAGTGAGCTGGTGTGTGTATAACTGTATAGGTGAGTAAATGGCAGTGTGTTTAATTATTTGCATGACTGACTAGGTGTCTGAGTATCTCTATGGATGAGTGGCGTTGTTTGAGTGTCTATATAGGAGTAAGAGTGCATATGATAGTCCTGTACTGAGTGACCGTAAGTATGAGTGACTGTACGGGTGAGTGAGTGGATGTGTGTGTGTAGACCTAAGAATCAGTGAGTGGGTATGTAGTTATTGGTGTTGGAGTGTCTATGGTTTTGCGAATGGCAGTCTGTAATTTAGAGTGGGTGTATCAAAGATTATATTAGGGTGTGAGGAGGTGCATCAGATTATCACGTGGATGATGTCATCAGTGATGTCATTTGAGATGTCATCAGTGATGTCATCAGTGATGTCACTGACCATGTCATGAGTGATGTAATATGTGACGTCATCAGCAGTGCATTGTGGGCGCGAGTTATAGTTAGCTGAACTAACTATAACGGGGAATTTCACGGGTTTTGTACGAGTGCAATGTCCAAGTAACTATAACTGTCCCTAAAACCTATGGTTTTTTCAGTGAATTTCAAAGGTTTTTTAAATGCTAATTTGTAACTATAACGTGTCTGAAACCTATGGTTTTTTCAGTGAATTTCAAAGGTTTTTTAAATGCTAATTTGTAACTATAACGTGTCTGAAACCTATGGTTTTTTCAGTGAATTTCAAAGGTTTTTAAATGCTAATTTCTAACTATAACGTGCCTGAAACCTACGGTTTTTTCAGTGAATTTCAAAGGTTTTGTAAATGACAATTTTTAAATGTATTAATTGTTATATTAATTTTTTTCATACTGATTTACTACATTTTTAGAAACAATTTTTTTTACAGATTTTATTTTTTAAATTACATTGTAATTACATTATACATTACATTACAAAAAATACTTTCTCAGAATGAATTACTTTAGTTTAAATACTTTGCACATAGGCAATAGACTTTTAAGTACAGTAGTTACAGTTGTTGCAATGGGCAACACATTTTCAAACACAATGCAACATTCAGCTCAATGTGAATTTCTAGTTAAATGCAATTAGTTACTTTATGGATTACTTTTCTAACCACAGGACTGGATCCTAGATTCAGTCCTGGTACATCTCCTGTAAACAGTTGAGTAAAAGCGTTTTGGTTACAGTCGTGATTTTTAAGGAATATTATTGTATTTTAAAAGTTGACACTTAGAAACTTTTTCTCATAGAATCACCAATGTTATCCTATGGAAGGAAATTCACTTAGCAGGTAAAAACTGTTATCGTTACTTTTTCTTACTCAGTGTTGGATCCTGGATCCAGCACTGGTGCATCTCCTGTAAACAGTTGAAAGAATGCGTTTGAGTCATACAGGTGATTTTTAAGGAATATTTGTAGTTTGTAAAAATCAACACAAACTTTTTGCTGAAAACCAGACAATGGATTCCTATGGAAGAAAATATAAGTTACTGGTAAGTACGGTTAAAATTACTTTTCAGGATTAGTACTGGGCTGAAAGATGCAGCACTGAGGTCTCTCCTGATAACAGGTGAGTAAATCGGAATTCGTATTTCGGCTGATTTTAGAGGAATATTTTAAAGTTCCAAAACTCCACACTTAGAAGAATTTCCAAGTGAAACCAGTCAATGTTAGCCTATGGAAGGAAATTCAAGTTACTGGTAAGTAAGGTTAAAATTACTTTTCTGGACCAGTACTGGGCTGAAAGATACAGCACTGAGGTCTCTCCTTATAACAGGTGAGTAAATCGGAATTCGTATTTCGGCTGATTTTAGAGGAATATTTGTATGTTTCAAAAATCAACACTTAGAAACTTTTTCAGCAAAAAGCAGGCAATGATATCCTATGGAAGGAAATTCAAGTTACTGGTAAGTACGGTTAAAATTACTTTTGAGGATCAGTACTGGGCTGAAAGATGCAGCACTGAGGTCTCTCCTGATAACAGGTGAGTAAATCGGAATTCGTATTTCGGCTGATTTTAGAGGAATATTTTAAAGTTCCAAAACTCCACACTTAGAAGAATTTCCAAGTGAAACCAGTCAATGTTAGCCTATGGAAGGAAATTCAAGTTACTGGTAAGTACGGTTAAAATTACTTTTCAGGGTCAGTGCTGGGCTAAAAGATGCAGCACTGGGTTCTCTCCTGATAACAGGTGAGTAAATTGGAATTCGTACTTTGGTTGATTTTAGAGGAATATTATAAAGTTCCAAAACTCCACACTTAGAAGAATTTCCAAGTGAAACCAGTCAATGTTAGCCTATGAAGGAAATTCAAGTTACCGGTAAGTACGGTTAAAATTACTTTTCAGGACCAGTACTGGGCTGAAAGATGCAGCACTGAGGTCTCTCCTGATAACAGGTGAGTAAATCAGAATTCGGATTTCGGCTGATTTTAGAGGAATATTTGTATGTTTCAAAAATCAACACTTAGAAACTTTTTCAGCAAAAAGCAGGCAATGATATCCTATGGAAGGAAATTCAAGTTACTGGTAAGTACGGTTAAAATTACTTTTGAGGATCAGTACTGGGCTGAAAGATGCAGCACTGAGGTCTCTCCTGATAACAGGTGAGTAAATCGGAATTCGTATTTCGGCTGATTTTAGAGGAATATTTTAAAGTTCCAAAACTCCACACTTAGAAGAATTTCCAAGTGAAACCAGTCAATGTTAGCCTATGAAGGAAATTCAAGTTACCGGTAAGTACGGTTAAAATTACTTTTCAGGACCAGTACTGGGCTGAAAGATGCAGCACTGAGGTCTCTCCTGATAACAGGTGAGTAAATCGGAATTCGTATTTCGGCTGATTTTAGAGGAATATTTTAAAGTTCCAAAACTCCACACTTAGAAGAATTTCCAAGTGAAACCAGTCAATGTTAGCCTATGGAAGGAAATTCAAGTTACTGGTAAGTACGGTTAAAATTACTTTTCAGGACCAGTACTGGGCTGAAAGATACAGCACTGAGGTCTCTCCTGATAACAGGTGAGTAAATCGGAATTCGTATTTTGGATGATTTTAGAAGAATATTTGCACAATGGTGAAGGGAGGGGGCGGGGCCTGAGGTGACATCTGTGCAAACGCGCCCCGTGGCGCGTTTTAAGTTGGGGGATTAAGTCCCCTTGAATCCTGAGGGTCCCTAGGGGCCAACTAGCCCACCAGGAACCTCCAATATGCGCCAGGGGCTGCGTTGCAGAGACGTGTAGAGAGGCCACACCCCTTTTACACCTCTCTGCAACGCAGCTCTGTGGCCCTTTCTGGATGTACCTGTTGGGCTAGTTGGCCCCCAGGGACCCTCAGGATTGAAGGGGATTTAATTCCCCATCTTAAAACGCGCCACGGGGCCTGTTTGCACACATGTCACCTGAAGCCCCGCCCCTCCCTTCACCACTGTGCAAACGCGCCCCGTGGCGCGTTTTAAGCTGGGGATTAAGTCCCCTTGAATCCTGAGGGTCCCCGGAGTCCAACTAGCCCACCATATACCTCCAAAAGCGCCACAGAGCTGCGTTGCAGAGAGGTGTAAAAGGGGTGTGGCCTCTCTACACGTCTCTGCAAGCAGCCCCCTGGCGCATATTGGAGGTTCCTGGTGGGCTAGTTGGCCCCCAGGGACCCCCAGTATTCAAGGGGAATTCGTTCTCCCTCTGCAAACGCGCCAGGGGCGCGTTTGCAGAGTGGTGAAGGAAGGGGCGGGGCCTGCGGGCCCGATCATTTTTTTTTTATTTTGTTTTTTTGTCCTCTGAAGGGGGCTGTGTGGCCCCCTTCCTTTTTCCTGTTTTTGGGCCCTGGGGACCCCATCCCCCAGGGCCTTACCCCTTTTATTTAATTTAATTTAAAAAAAAACGGGAAGGGGGCCGCGTGGCCCCCCTTCCCTGGGCCTGTATTGGCCCCGGGGACCCCATCCCCCGGGGCATGGCCTTTTTTATTTTCTTGGGAGGGGGCTGCGTGGCCCCCTCCTCAGGCCATTTAAGGCCCCGGGGACCCCATCCCCGGGGCCGGCCTTTCCATTTTTTTTTCTTTTTTGGGGAGGGGGCCGCGTGGCCCCCTCCTGGGCCACTACTTGCCCCGGGGACCCCATCCCCGGGGCTGGCCCTCTCCGTTGGGGACTGTGGGGGTCCCCAATCCCCCCACAGTCCCGCCGGCTCCCCACGTCCCTTGGGAGCCGGCATTGCTGTTCCACATGGGGAGCAGCTGACATGCTGCTCCCCATGTGGAAAAGCAATGTGCTTTGGATATTGGAAGAGAGAGCAGGTTTCCTGCTCTCTCTTCCAATATCCAAAGCAGTTTGCTATGGCAGGACGGGAGCCGCGAGGCTCCCGTCCTGCCATAGCAAACTACAGTGTCCCGGGGTAGGCACCCCGGGACACTGCAGGAGCCGGCCCTGGGGGTGGCGGTCCCCAGGGCCATCAAGGGCTCCAGGAGGGGGCCGCGCGGCCCCCTCCCTACATCAGCACAGCCCCGGGGAGGTGGTGGTCCCCGGGGCTTCGGGGGTCCAAAACGGACCCCCATTTTAATTTGTTAGTGCCCCGGGAGGTGGCGGTCCCGGGCGTGTGGGGGGCTGGAGCCCCCCACACAGGTTGTTCAATCAATTAAAAAAGCCCCGGGGAGGTGGTGGTCCCGGGGCTGCGGGAGGGCTCAGAGCCCTCCCGCACCATTTTTAAAAAAGCCCCGGGGGTGGCGGTCCCCGGGCTTGGGGGCCCTTTGAGGCCCCCACACATAAAATTAAACCCCCACCATGCCCCCGGGACTTGGGCCACCCGGGGGCAAATACTATCGAAGCGCGGAGACCGCGCTTCGATTTTTTTCGGCAGGATTCGCGCACCCTGAGCGCATCCTGCCGATTTTTAAAAATTTTTTTTTTTTGCCAGGGGTCCTTGTGGGACCCCTGAGCAAACCTAGGGGTCAGGGTGTTTCTACCCTGCTCCCTTTGTGCGCTTTGCGCACTTGTTTCTGTCCCTCGGTTCTACCGAGGACAAAATGGCTGCCAACATTTCCTGAATCGGAATGTTGACAGCCAGCTGACAGCCAATTAACATGCAGCTCGTGATCGGGAGGGTACGCGGACCCTACTCGGCCATAGATATCACTATCTTTTACTTTTGATTTTCTCAGCAACTACTGAACGGATTTACACCATTTAACAAAAAGGGTTCTTTCTGAACCAAGGACTACCTCTTTGCCAAATTTGGTGTAATTCCGTTCAGCAGTTCGGGCTGTAGCCGTGTCTAAAGTTTCCTATGGAAAAATGCATGGGGAAAACGCGTTTTGGGACCCCCTTTTCTCGGCCCCGCTTGACGAATCCCCGAGACTTTCAGGGTAGGAGCGGACCGGAGCGGGCCACAAAGTTTGAAAATTTCGCGAAGATACGTCAACCGGCAAGAGAGTTATTTCAAATAGAATGTCGCGGATTTCCTATGGATAATAGGTTGTAACTATAACTATCTACTGGCGACCGCCAGTAGATAATATATATATATATATATATATATATGGATCAATGAGTACAACTTTTGATTTGTGGGAAAAACGTTTGTCGTCATATTATGGAATTTGTTTTGCGATTCTTTATATAGAGTTACATTATTAGTATTGGCAGCAATAACTTCCCACACCTCATTTTTTACATTATTTGAATAGTTTTAGTTCATATATTGTGGAACAATTCAATAAGTATTATCACATTATTGTCAAACATATTTGTAACTTGACACAGGACAATGCTTACAGACTCTAAGGTCATTCAGCATTGAGTCCAAATCTTGGGGTTTAGGTGGTGGGCCATGTACGTAGGGGTAAAGTGAGTCTGCACCAGCATCCACAAAGAAGAAAGTTTCCTACCATTGATTAATGAACAGAAAACACACATTTTATAACCGCTTTTTTTGAAACCTTTACAACCAGAACACACTTATAGGTCAGTCTGCTCTACCAAGCTATAGAAGACTTTCTTAGAGTCTACCACTTAAATCCTTCAGGCCCATGGATACCCCTGGAAATAACAAAACATGAAAAATGCAATTGAGCTCTAAAGAAAATAGCATATAATACATAATTTAATACATAGTTTGACTACATGATTTTACTTGGATTACCAATAAACATAAGTCTTTTCCCATTAAGATGCAGTGTTTAACATAAATAATAAATAAAATACTTAAATTCAACATATTATTATGCAGCATTTTTAAACTTTAGTCATTCAAAATCATATTTTGAGGAAGACCCACAGGATGATTAAATGTTGTGTTGAATAAAAACATTAACATTTTCTTATATAACATATATATGTGTATGTATGTATGTATGTGGTATTTGTTTATTGCAAACCCTTTAGAAAGGCAGCGAATGGCTGTACGGGGTGGTAAAGTACACACATATAGTCATATATGTGTGTGCTGTGGGTTGTATTGCTGTCAGGAGAGAGTTTCTTAAGGGACAAGAACCCTCGCTCACCCAAGGATGACATGCTTCATCATTAGGTTTCCTCCTCACACCCGGACCGCAAGGTCCTTGGTGTGGGCTTCAACTCTCAAAAGGGGAGGAGCTAAGGTGTTTTGAAAATGAGCAATGTTAGGGGGTCAGTGATGGGCAAAGTGCAACAAAAATTGTGAATATAACTATCTGCAGAGGAGCAAATCAGCTTTATTCGATGGTCTTCTGAAACAGGGTTAAAATGAGAGGACTCTGGGTTTTAATCAAATCTACCCCTATAGATGGTCAACTTGCCACCCTTGGTTGATCCCAAATGGGGTTCGGGGCATTCATCAGGACCTGAATAATTAGTCACTCTGTTCAAAAGGAAACAATAATAATTCAAGATATACTGCCCACAAAAAAGGTTAGCCTTGTTAAGGACGGCGATGGCCCTCATGTACTCTAGGTCCACCGTCTTTCTGAAGCAAATAATGAACAATGCACCCATTAATAATATGAGGGAAAAGCTCTCACATTACACACTATAATGGCCAATTGAACATGGTCTCAACTCATGCTGTTCGTCTTTCCCTTCCTCCTTGTTTCCCATTTGTGTGTTTTTACCTCTCTTGCTAGGAAAGGAAAAATATGTTCTGCCCCACAGGCACAAATTAAGCACTGCCTTCAGGCTGTATGCGTCACAGATTGCAGAGGAGTGGTAGAGGGGCAAATCTACACCTGAATTTTATACCTGCAGGCATAAAAGGAAATCCACATTAACGCTGTATTGACGTGGCAGTGTGGAAACTGAAAAGATCTGTAGAACCCAAAATCATAACTCTGTCGCAACAACCTGAGTAAAATAAAGAGAATTTATTTACGTGCACGGGAGCCTCAGATGGGTGCTGAGTGCTCGAATAGCAGAAGTAAAACACAAGCCTTTATAGACACAGACCACAACATTTCATTATAATTTGTCTGTGTAACAGGTCATGTCTAGGCCCTCATGTCCCGGTAGGTGGTGAATAAACATTTTGTGCTTGGAAACTTACAGTACATCGTTACACAAGAATACGTTAGAAATCACCCTATGTGCACATGACAAGTCCCCTGTATCTAAAGCCAGACAGTTAACTATTACATTTACGCCCAAATGCAATCACAATGGTCTACATTAGCTGATGTGGCTGAATACACTTTTGAGGCCTACAGGCCCTGTTGCTAATGCAAGCAGGCAGAAATGTAATAACATGGAAATGGACTCTTTGTGCAAGCCTTGCAATGTGTCGCGTTACAGGCAGCTTACTAAAAGCAAAGTTCTAACTCTTATTTAAGACTGTCACATGATATCAAGCAATTATATTTGTATATAGTTCCCATCATCATTGAATTATCACAATGTCAAATTACACAAAATGGAGGCCACCATTGTTATCTAAAGTTAGCTTCCACATTCCCGCCCTTTTGATAAACAATGATGAAGGCATATTCAGGCATACTCATACGTTTTAAAATTTCTATTTTTGTCCATCTTGCTCACCAATAGATGTTGGCGGATATGTGCAGACATAACAATGCATCACATTATTTTCATATATAAGAAATGTACCTTTTGAACATATTTGTTGTCTGCGTTATTTTCCCAATTTGCTCTCTTATTTCTCTCCTGCCCTGCCAACTGTCGCCCTGTCCCATCTTTATCAATGGCTATTTATTCATTTTGGTACAATATCTCTGTGTCATTTAAGAAGTATCTCAGGGCCATTGCTAGGTATAGCAATGTGAACACAATACACTATAAAGAGCGTAGTCATTATAACGGCAGCAATGGGGGATAATATTGCTAGTAGCACCCATGGCCATATTCTCTCATTGTTCTGAAAGTCTTGAGGCATTGTTCCAGTCGTTGGTACTTGTGGCTAGTGTGACTAGTTGGAAGAATGTCTTATCTTCTGTTGCACTTTCACTCTTTTCAAAAGTCTGCTGAGGAATAATGCAGAGCCTCAGTGATGATACCTGTAAACAGAAAAGTAACCGTTGGTGCCTAGCTTCAAGTAATTCGAGAGGTTAGCAAGCACTTCCATTACTTAGGCACTTTCAAAATGAAGAAAACAAAGTGATGAGGAAGGTAAAGATGTCTCGTTGTCACAGCTTGTAAACTGAGGGGTTGGGGCATTGATGTTCCAGATGTCTTTTGTTGATGTATCGTTGGGGCCCGCTTACACACTCTTCCTTTCTCTGCTGTGTGCAGCACGTGCAACCCTTCAGGATGAGCTTGGGTACCTTTCTCACTTGGTACCTTTCGTGGTACACATGTTGTAATGAGGTTGTACTTGATGTGATGCAGGGGAAGGCACTGGAGGCTCCTCTGGTGGCGGCAGAGTTACTTCTTCCTTTGTATGAGAGCCATGGATCCAGGAAGTCAGGCCCTCACACTTGACTGCTGTTGCTGTTGTCAAAAGGACCGGATATGGCCCCTTCCACAGATGTTGGAGACAGTGCCGTTTGGTTTGGGCTTTTATCCAAACCCAATCCCCTGGCTGGAGGCCCTGGACTGCTGGTGTCTCTGCTTCAGGAATGGCCTACAGCACCTGATGATGTTAGTCTTTTGCAGTATTGAAGAAGCAGATCATTAGATACAGACAGAGGGACAATAGACATGTGGCCTGGAATGTTCTTTGGCCGTCCAAACACTATTTCATGTGGGCTGAGCTTTGTCACTCTGTCTGAGGTGCTTCTCATGGACAATAGAGCAAGTGGTAGTGCATCAATCCAGGTCAGTTTAGTGGATGCACAAATTTCCCCTATCTTATTTTTCAACACTCCGTTCTTTCTCTCAACAGCGCACGCTGCTGGTGGATGATAGGCACAATGTAGTTTCTGTGTAGCTCCTAGCCCCTTGCACAACCCCTCAATCACGAGTAAGATGAACGTCGGTCCATTGTTATAACTCAAAAGCATATGTACTTAAAAGCGCAGAATGAACTCTTTCAGGAGGCATTTGGCCACAGTTTGTGCATTGCAGTTCTTGGATGGGTATGCCTCAGTCCATTTGCTGAACATGCACACAATAACCAACACGTACTTGTGAGTAGGGGGCATGTCAATGAAGTCCATCTGTAGACTCTTGAAGGGTCATTGAGGGGGAGGAAAGTGGCCTGGGGCAGTGGAAGTACCTTTACCAACCTTTTATTGGGCACAAACTGTGCATTGTTTACTTAAGCGTTCAGCCTGTTGGTGGAACTTACTATTATACCAGCATTGGGAAAACGGTCTGATCATTCCATCACGTCCTACATGTGATGGTCCATGAAAAAGTCGGGCCATGGGAGCAAGCATTATCATTGGTAAACATATTTTCCATCTAGGCCTATCCATGTTCCCTCTTCCGTTTGCCTACATCCTCCCCTTTCCCATTCTTCCTTTTCTCCCACCCCGCCCTTTGTTGAATATTCTTTGGGCTGTAGTACATATCATCATCCTTTATTCTTGATATCATGTGGAGTAGATGCAATTTGAACCATTGTGTTCTCACAACCAGTTAATGCTATTCTTTTTTTTTTTTTTCTTCTGCATCAATTAATGCATAACCTCGTGATACATAATCTTTGGAGGAAGTGTGTGCAGCACATTTTGACAATTGCAACGTTTTAGTAACAGGGCTTGCAATAGCTGTGCTATTAATGGGGCATGCTATATTTGTTGGCCAGCTGAGGTAAGGAATCCCCTCATAGCCCACAGCTGGCCAAGATCATGGGCCACCCCAAAAGCATATTAGCTGTCTCTTAAATCATGTCGAGCATTTGCATACTTATCTGTCGCTAGCACACATGGACTATTCTTTACCAAACACTCCCTGTCTATGACCCATTGCTAGGTATGAAATCAGGAGTGGCGAAATGTGTGGGCCAAATTGTCAGAATTATAGAACACATTTGCACCAGTGGAGCTTTCTAACCAGATATGAGAGGGTGAACACGTTTATCATTAAGCACATGCATGCAAACATTTCGAAAACAGGAAACCTCTAACACTCTGTAGGGGGATGAAGTAAAGAACCTAAAAATTATATTGTCATCCCTGTACAAGACTTTTAAAAAAATCCATTATCTCCAAAAGCAAAAGAAGAATTAAAACATTGTACTATAACTTGTCCCAACAGCAAACACAGATGAAAATCTCTGTCACAGTAACACCTTTGGGAATCAAAATACTCATAGTTGTCAAACTTGTGACAATCCCTTATACCTTGAAACCTATTTGCAAACACCCCTAAAGACTGCACCTGTATACTAAAAGACATATTAAATCTGTACACATTGTATCCTTAAAACATTATAATACGAAGCACAGTTATTCAATGCACACTGTCCTTCTGTATTTACATATACTCATATTCTTATTACTAAACCTCAATACATAAATATAAAATTAGTACATATTATCCATCCTTTTTAGTCCCTGGCGAATGCACTGCATTAGAATGCATTTTAGCACAATTCTCTCACAATTAGAATAGTATCTTCTGCAAGTCTGAAAATCCTAGAAAATGAAGAACATTAATATACATACACATTATTTCTTTTAGATACATACATAAAATAGTACTTCTCCTTGTGCCATTTAATTAGGCAAAACCCTTCAAGAACTCAATATACCTAGCGCTATTCTATATGTGCTTGTGAGGATGGCGGTGTTATATGTTAGGCAGCGGTCTGTGGAGTGAGAAATGGGGAAAACAAGCCAGCTACCTTACTTGACCTAATTGTGTGATCCTGGGCATTTAATTTCCTTTAATACTTTTGCTGTACTATTATGCTGAAAGTGATGCTGTGCAGGGCACTCTGGCTACCTCCCTTCAATAATGTAACTTGACCTTTAAGCAAATGTTTGCCTCTATATCTTAACTTCCCTCTTATTCCAGCACTTAGTCGTCAGAGTAAACAGCACCCTTCTGCTGTTCATGGGCCCAGATGTGACCGGCAGGAGGGCCGCATGTGCCCCCCCCAGGCACCACTTTAACTATCTGGGTGGGCGTTGGCCCTTCACACATACTTGCCGTTATACCTCCTATAAAACTTGCCCCCTGCTTTTAATTAAGTAGCTATTTGCGCAATGTAATGCAATATTTTGTTCTTTAAAATAGCAAATGTCTCCTGTTGTAAATGACTCTGGGAGATGGGGGTGGGGGACCTGTGGATGCCATCACTCTGGCCCTTACAATGTCAATTGACAAGAGACATACCAGGAAACAAGACAAGACAAGACATAAAACAGACACGTACGAGAAACAAACATCTTTTCTCCGACGTTCTTGCATCTTAAAATGAAAATATTAGGAAACAAACCGTTGCACCAAAACTTATTAAAGTGCATATACACAAAATAACACTTCTCTTCGTTAAGTATTTGCATTCCTTTCCATTCTCCGCTGCGAAGAATAATTTTTTTTAACCAGTTCTGTTCATACCCACAGAAAACTGTTGTAGTGTGTGGTTTGGTCTTGGCGCAATGCCCAGAGTCTGTGGCCAGCCAGGATCGTTATTTCAAAGCCAGTCCAAAAGAGTTTTCTTTAACCCTTCAATATATCATAATATCAAAGGCCTTGCTGGGCAGAACATTTCTCAGTAACTATTGATTTTCACTCTTTTTACTCTACGAAATTATCAGGGGTGCTAAGTGTCTCAGGAGAGGTCAGGTCTCCTCGAGCTGTCTGAAACACACTTTCCAGTGTATTTTTGTGCCTTAGAAGCTGGAAATCAGATGGGGCCAGCTCCAAGCGCATTAATTGAGAGACTATAGCTGCTGTATTTAAATCTAGTGGTCCTGGAACAATGGGTGTAGTTAGTGTGCATTCCATTCCACCTATTTGTCTCCCTTCCTGTCTCATTAGTTCTGTGTACCCTCTTCTTTGTTCTTCACGTAATTTCAGAAAGTCTTTGGTAAAGGACATGAGATCTGCTCTGGACCATGGGACATGTACATATGCCACTTTATTTTCCTTCTCCCCAGGTGGAGGGGACACATTTCACAGGGGCATTATCAATGTGGGTGTTGTGGGCACTTGGAAAGAAATCTGTGAACGTAAATTTGGCTTCATCCCAACTATAATCTGGAGAGAGGAGGGGCTGTTCTTGTATTCTGTCTTTTCTTAGGGCCGTGGCTTGCAGCTCATACGCACAGTGGGCCTCAGGACCTTTGCCCATTAATTCTGCACGTGCTAGCGAGAGCACTGTATCCTGGTATGATCTGGAGTTAGTGGCTGTTTTTCTGTGCATAATTTTAACAGCACATTTTTCCTTCTACAGAACTTGGAAGCCGCATAGCCTGCTTCCTGTCCCATTGTTACAAGAGAAGCAATATTTGAAACATTCTATTGAAAGTTCTATTTCGTTAACTTCCCCATTCATGAGTTTGTGCGTGAGAGATTTGCAAAAGGTCTGTTCATCATGGGACAGCTCGGTGGTTTGTGCCCCTGTGGCAGAGAATGCCAAAAGGTGGCTTGTTAGGTTAATGCCAGATGACACAATAGGAAGGACAAACGTTACCACACACTTTCGGCCAGCCTGAAGCCTTTGAAAAAGCAGAGGAAGCCATCCGTCATTCAACAAACTATGCAATTGCTACTAGTTCACCAAAGCATTCACAAGTTGGAAAGGGAAGGCAACGTCCTGGGTACTGGCATTCCTTGGACAGTATAAAAGGTGACAGGCATACACATGAAATACAGAAGCAGGAATCCAGTCCCTGCGCAGCGGCGCTGTGTTGTACTGTGCGCTATGGCTGAGTGATGTACTCCCAACCTAGTCCCAAAATAATAATAGTGGAAACAGAAAGAGGATAATCGGGACCTCAAGTGTGATGAGAAATATCACACAGGCAGAGGGTCATCTGTCCAATACAAAGTAAACGTCAGGAGGTCTGTTGGTCAATTCGACAGTTTGTATCAACATAGTATTGTGACATTTCAAAGTAACATTTGTATTAAGGCGGCTGGTAATCAGTCATTTGACATATAATCAGCATATGAAAGGTCAGTCGCAAAATACCAAGAATCTCAATGAATCACAATACATTATGTGACAATCAAAGACAGCATATCAAAAAATAAATGCACTTCAAATAAATGCAGACAATACAATAACAGCACTTCAAATGAATGCATATAATGCAATACCAATCCCCTCCTTGTTGTGAGTAGGTGGACACCTATTCACATCTGGAGACCACCCTTGGTGTCCAGCAGGAGGCAGTGCACCAGAGCCGACCACTCTCTGGCTACACTATAGTGTGGCTACCAGCACCAACACCAGGGATGTCACAAAAACCGGCGCCAAAATACCTGTTGCAACAAACAGGGGGAAGCACCACCTGCTAGCCCCCTATGATATCGTCATGCACTCAATACCAGTGCCAAACCGGGGAGCAATTCCTGCATCAACCCTAAACCTGGGGAGCATTACCTGCTATCGCTACAACGCGAAGCAATACCTGCTACTACCCAAAATCTGAGGCGGGTAAACCTCCTCCAGCACTCACCTAGTGATGTCCCATCCGGGAATGCCCACCAACCTCTTGTGTTATTTACGGCTGAAGCCTTCGGCCCCTGGCTGGGGAGTCTCTGCTGGCAAGACAGGGAACTGCAGTACTTCACCCTCTCTGAACCACCGTCAGTCACAGGGCTGCTTAGAATCAGAGAGTCACTGCTGGTATGGAAAATGCAGAATATTTGCCCTCTTCACTGCCTGGGGTGAAGGCAACAGCTCAGTAAGTAAAATCCAAATTGAAACACACCTGAGTAAATATGGAAACACATGGTCAGTTAGCATAGACGGAGAGAACTGTACCAGTAGTGCAAAATCAATGGGGCCTGTGGCCCAACGGTCGTCCAGCGGCAACAACTGCAGACGGAAAAAGAGAGGGAATAAAACAGAGGACAGCACAATCAGAGGATACACATGAGAGGAAACCCAAAACCGAGAACAAAACAAATACTCCTCCCCTTTGTAACTGGCCCACCGCCAGGGACAACCGAAGGGAAATACGCATGGATACTGTGTCCCTCAGAGGCTAGAGGCAACAACATGGTGCAGCACTGTCCCAGCGCCAGAAGTGCGCACCAGAGAGAGACACAGTCACCAACAGAGCTGTCATTGACAGCGTAGTGACAAACCCGAAAACAAAAAACCAAAGAAACAATCAGGCAAAGGAAAGAAAGGGAGGGGCCAAGACTCCCACCAGCAGGCCAACCACAGAGATCACACAATGCCAAAAAAAACAACCATGAGGAGGGTGAGGCAGAAAGAGAAAGAGCACACGACAATAGGCACAACAGCCATCAAAGCTGGCCCACAAAGCCATCATTATGTGCTTAGAGAACCTGGGGAAACAGGGAGCAAGAGCAGCCCAGAGATGTGACAACTACTCACGGCCAGTTGCAGCCTCCAGCCCAGAGCGGAGGGAGAGAGAGAGACCTCGAAGGCAGGGAAGCGTCGTGGTCTGACCTCAGACCTCCGCTCGAAGGGGAAGGCAACAGCCTGCCGCAGAAGATGTCATGCACTCCGGAGTCGCATTCTCTCACCAAATGTGGAAACTGAAATGATCTGTAGAACCATAACTCCGTCACAACAACCTGAGTAAAATAAAGAGAATTTATTTAACGTGCACGGGAGTCTCAGATGGGTGCTGAGTGCTCAAATAGCAGAAGTAAAACACAAGCCTTTATAGACACAGACCACAACATTTCATTATAATTTGTCTGTGTAACAGGTCATGTCTAGGCCCTCATGTCCCGGTAGGTGGTGAATAAACATTTTGTGCTTGGAAACTTACAGTACATCGTTACACAAGAATACGTTGGAAATCACCCTATGTGCACATGACAAGTCCCCTTATCTAAAGCCAGACAGTTAACTATTACATTTACGCCCAAATGCAATCACAATGGTCTACATTAGCTGATGTGGCTGAATACACTTTTGAGGCCTACAGGGCCTGTTGCTAATGCAAGCAGGCAGAAATGTAATAACATGGAAATGTACTCTTTGTGCAAGCCTTGCAATGTGTCGCGTTACAGGCAGCTTACTAAAAGCAAAGTTCTAACTCTTATTTAAGACTGTCACATGATATCAAGCAATTATATTTGTATATAATTCCCATCATCATTGAATTATCACAATGTCAAATTATACAAAATGGAGGCTACCATTGTTATCTAAAGTTAGCTTCCACAGCAGTGCTGCACATATTGCACACAGAGTGCAGCAAGTGCATCACTGTTGTGACATCAGGTGAAGGGTAAGAGCCACAACATGGTGCTCTCTTCAGCTCTGACAGATGAGCCCAACATCACTATTAAGCCTCATGAAGAAAAATTAAATAAACCCATCCCACCAGCGGCTGAAGCGAGTCTAGCCTGTGGGGCAGTGAAATATATTTCTTCAAACCCAACTATTATATTATTGTCAAACTTGTTTTATTATACTTATAATATTTATATTTATACTACATATATACTATATTATTGTCATTCTTTAATATACTTATGGATTAATTGTTTATATCCTACTATTCATACCAAACAAATGTTTTATTTCCAATTTGTTCTGTTCCTAAATTGTGATGATGTAACTTTATTGGCATTTTTAATTAGCTTGTATTATGGTGTGCTCAAAATATTTATGAATTATGTAACTGGTCATTAAATATCAATTTAAATAACTACAATAAAATATTTACTGTGGCCTGGCACGTTTCCCAGTTATTTAGATCTCACTACAGACACTTTTAGCTGTCTATTTCAAGGGCACTTCTCTCAGTACATCAAAAGGAAGACTGAGGAGGGGAAGAGAGAGAGAGAGTGGGCTTTGGTACAGCCCTCTTCAGACATTGGCATTCGTGTTTTGTGTGTCTGTTGTGATTTGCCATTTCTTGGGAGGGTTCGCTGTTAAGACAATGAAATGTGGAGGATGATTATTATGTCCCATCTGTGCTCCCATTAGATATTGATTATAGGATAAAGTAGTGCTTTTATTAAACAGCAGATGCACCATGACACGTGGCTTGATATTGAGAGCAATGTTATGTTCTTTGATGGTTTTGCTTTGTTGCACACTTCTATCAAAGAGGTTTACCCCCATGTGAGCATGGTTACACCACAGTATGTCTATACTTTAACAACATAAACTGGAAGTAATGAATAAATTGTTATCCAATTCAACTTTTCACATTTTTCCAGCTGATAATACCAAACTTGCCATACCAAACCTACAGTGCCTACTTTTGCTGAATAAATTAAACATTGACCCCCAGTCAAGAAATCTGGGTTAAATCCATTGCTCTTTTGCTCACTATGCCACCCCAGTTTGGACCCAGCCATATGCAAATCAGTCTTGACCCTGCTCCTCATGGGAACAGTCCAGCCCGAACTGCCAAGCCGGGTCCTCCCTGGACTGGAAACAAGCATCTTGGGACTGGTTTCATGGCATCACCCCTCATCAGCCAGGCTAGCTTGAATCCAGTGGCACAGCGAGCAAGGGACCCACGTCTGGGCATTTCTATCCCACTTAGGGCGAAAAGTGCAGCAGTAAGAAATGATGGCCGGAATGCTGAATAAATCAAACTTTCACCCCCAGTCAAGAGATCTGGGTTAAATCCATCGTTCTTTTGCTCACCATGCCACCCCAGTTTGGTGTCTATCAGTTACAGCGCATTCCT
Source organism: Calotriton arnoldi (assembly GCA_963921515.1). Classification (NCBI taxonomy): domain Eukaryota; kingdom Metazoa; phylum Chordata; class Amphibia; order Caudata; family Salamandridae; genus Calotriton; species Calotriton arnoldi. The sequence continues at coordinate 1,134,049 of CAWUFW010001295.1, read as the reverse complement.
GTCCTCTTTCTCTGTGCTGGTGCTCCATTGGCTGCCATGCACCAATGCAGGCACCCTTGCACCATGCTGCAAGGGTGCATGCATTGTGGGAGTGATTGTTTTTGTGCAGGAAGGGATACCTATCACAAAACGACCTGGTTTTGCAAGGGGGGGGGTCACCTGGGTTTTTGGCCCCGGGCGCAGCGGGTATCTAGGGAAACCTACCAAACCCACACATTTCTGAAAACGAGACACCCGGGGGAGTCCAGGGAGGTATGGCTTATGTGGACCCCCCCACATTTTCCTACCCAGAATCCCCTGCAAACCTCAAATTTAGTTGACAAAATCAAATTTTTCTCCAATTTCTGTGTGGGAAAGTTGTGGGATCATCGGGCTGACACAAATTTCCTACCACCCAGCATTTCCCCAGTTCTCCTGATAAAAATGGTACCTCACTCGTGTGGGTGGGCCAAGTACCCGCGACAGGCAAGGACTCAAAACTTATTGTGGAGACATCAAAATTACCTATCACAAAACGACCTGGTTTTGCAAGGGGGGTCACCTGGGATGTTGGCCCGGGCTCAGCGGCCATCTAGGGAAACCTACCAAACCTATACATTTCTGAAAACTAGACACCCGGGTGAGTCCAGTGAGGTATGGCTTGCATGGACACACCAACCTTTTCCTACCCAAAATGCCCTGCAAGCCTCAAATTTAGCTGAAAGGAATCATATTTTTCTCCAATTTCTGTGTTGGAAAGTTGTGGGATCACTGGGCTGACACAAATTTCCTACCACCCAGCATTTCCCCAGGTCTCCCGATAAAAATGGTACCTCACTCGCGTGGGTGGGCCAAGTACCGCGACAGGCGTATTGTGAAGACATCAAAATTAACTATCACAAAACGACCTGGTTTTGCAAGGAGGGTCATCTGGGATTTTGGCCTCGGGCTCAGCGGGCATCTAGGGAAACCTACCAAAACTACACATCTCTGAAAACTAGACACCCGGGGGAGTCCAGGGAGGTATGGCTTGTGTGGACCCACCAACATTTTCCTACCCAGAATCCCCTGCAAACCTCAAATTTAGCTGAGAAAATCAAATTATTCTCAAATTTCTGTGTGGGAAAGTTGTGGGATCACCAGGCTGACACAAATTTCCTACCACCCAGCGTTCCCCCAGGTCTCCAGATAAAAATGGCACCTCACTTGTGTGGGTGGGCCAAGTACCCGCGACAGGCAAGGGCCCAAAACGTATTGTGGAGACATCAAAATTACCTATCACAAAAGGACCTCGTTTTGCAAGGGGGGTAACCTGGGTTTTTGGCCCTGGGCTCGGCGGCCATGAAGGGAAACCTACCATACCCACACATTTCTGAAAACTAGACACCCGGGGAGTCCAGTGAGGTATGGCTTGCGTGGACCCCCCAATGTTTTCCTACCCACAATACCCTGCAAACTCAAATTTAGCTGAAAAAAATCAAATTTTTCTCCAATTTCTGTGTTGGAAAGTTGTGGGATCACCGGGCTGACACAAATTTCCTACCACCCAGTGTTCCCCCAGGTCTTCTGATAAAAATGGTAATTCACTCGTGTGGGTGGGCCAAGTACCCGAGACAGGCAAGGGCCCAAAACATATTGTGGAGACATCAAAATTACCTATCAAAAAACAACCTGGTTTTGCAAGGGGGGTCACCTGAGTTTTTGGCCCTGGACTCAGCGGCCATGTGTGGAAACTATCAAACCCACACATTTCTGAAAAATAGACACCCGGGGGAGTCTAGGGAGGTATGGCTTGTGTGGACCCCCCTACGTTTTCCTACCCAGAATCCCCTGCAAACCTCAAAGTTAGCTGAGAAAGTCAAATTTTTCTCAAATTTCTGTGTGGGAAAGTTGTGAGATCACCGGGCTGACACAAATTTCCTACCACCCAGCATTCTACCAGGTCTCCCGATAAAAATGGTACCTCACTCGTGTGGGTGGGCCAAGTACCCGCGACAGGCAGGGGCCCAAAACGTATTGTGGAGACATCAAAATTACCTATCACAAAACTACCTGGTTTTGCAAGGAGGGGTCACCTGGGAAAAACGTGGAAAACGTGGAAAAATAAAAGTGTTTCTCCTCGTTGCGCCTCCTGGGGAGACGTAGGATTCTGACACATTCCCAGGTTTACAAAATGTTGTAAATCTGGGAATGCATCACATTCCATGGATGTTGCATGGGAACACCCATGGAACGTCCCTTTTACGCATAACTCTGCGTGAAAGGAGCGTTCCATGGGTGTTGCTTACAATGATGCTGTAGTTAAGTAACCCATGTTCCTCTATAGTTTATTAAAAAACATAATTTCTCCTTTTTCATCTTTCTGGAGTCTTGCAGATATGCCTTTCAAAGACACCTTAAAAAATTGCAAAATCAACTTCCACTTGATGACAGAACGACTTGTGACTTGTATTGAAAGAGGAAGGGCTTACTTGGCTTCATATATGACATATGACTTAGGACCTGATTTATGGTTTAACGGACAGTACTCTGCCTGTAAGAGTTGAGGTAGATATTACCTTCACCATCCTGATGGACTATCGTCCGTCAAATTTAGAGATGAACACCGGCCCAGTCATCTCTTCACGTTGAAGGGAACCGCCCTCAAAGGGGTTCTTTCAGTTTACACAAAGTTTGGTGAACAGAAGTCGCTAATTCACCAAACGTTTGAAAAGTTTTTGCTTTTCAGAAAAGTTAGAGTTTGTTTTTGAAAAGCAAAAAACTAATGATCCCTACACCAAGCAAGTTTTCTCACAGTGTGAGGTCGTCATTTATTTTCTGCCCCTCGCCGCCTGAAACCTGCCAGTGATGGACAGAAACAAAAGACATTACACCATCCACCCTAAATAGGGCGGGCGTTGTAACATCTTTCTTCCCACGGCCCCAAGCCCTTCAGGCTGTCGGAGGATGTTGTCTGCCAGTGGAGCCAACTGGGGCTCCATCGAAAGAAAACTTAAGGTCTGCCTCTAAATGAGGCAGGCGGACTGAGGGTTTGGAGGACATCTTACTTCCATCAGGTTTGCAACGGAGTACCATGTCTAAACCAGGTGCTAAGTCTCTATGAGCAAAGTTTTTGATGCTTGCAACAAACTGGCGAGAAGAGTTATGGTTGGAAATGTGTATGAAGAGAATCCAGTATGCGCTGTGTGCTTCGGGGCAGAAGTGCCATTCTTTGAGTTCAGTGAGTGCTTTCTGAAAACTGTAATCAGATACCGCCTGGCATGTGGAGCCTACACTACTATTGATCAACTATTAATTTCAAATTTCTTTAGATTTGGTCCCCATAAACATTTCTCCAGGTCATTATCAATAAAAAGCAAGAAATAGATGGACTGTTATATGGCAGCTAGTTGATTAGTTTTTTATTTGTGCTGTCTTCCATTACCATATTCTCGTTCAATCTCTTCAACTTGATTGTTTCAACTGTGCACCAACTTTGACGAACATGGTCTTTGCATTTTTTAGGTGCCAACTAGTGAAGTCTGTGCCCCGAAGAGTTCGCTGGTTTACCCCTGAAAAAACTGTATTGATATTATCTCTTGAGATGGTTGCTTCTTCGTTGGAGGTAGCAACGTCTGCACTTCTCGTTTTAACACTATTTTCTTCCGCCCAGGGCCGGACTGGTGATTCCGGGCACCGTGCAATCCCCCGGTAGGCCGGATGGGGTGAGGGCCGTTTTTTCCAGAGGGGGCCGGTTTTGCTGGGGCCGATTTTTGGTCCGTGAGTCAGAGTCAGACTGTACTGTAGACAGTAGCCTGTCTGTCTGACCTACGCTCCGCTCCGTGCGGGGAAAAAGCACAACTGCCATTGGGGTCAGGACAGTGCACTGTGCACCCGGTGCAGGCAGAGGAAGGCAGGTAATGAATAAAATGGCAGGCTAATGGTGCCGGTGCGCAGCGCGCAGATGTCTCCAAGTCCACTCTCCGCGTCTGCGCGGTCTTACTCTTGACTTCACCCTTAGGGTGGGGCTGCCTGCTGGTGTCCAATTGTCATGTGCATTGCGGCTCGCCCTTGCGCAATTAAAAGTGAGCGTGAGTGAGTGGTGAGGCGAGGAGGCCCTGATCGAGATGACAGAGGCACCCAGGCAGGCCTGGAGGCCCCGTGCGGCTGCAGGTGAGTGTCTGTCCATCCAGACTCGGGGTGGCATGATGGCATCATCATGGGCAGTGCAGTGGGCGGGCGGCCGGGCCGGGATTAAAAGCAAATGTATAGGCCCCGATTCTGCGCAGTGTATTATTTGCTCCAGTAAGGCCTGGCTCCAGTTTGTGAGAGCGGTGGCGCGAGGTGGCTTGCGCACCATCGCAGGCCGTGGCTGGCAGTGGCTGCAATAAATCAAAAATTTTAATCATGATGATTGTCATTGTGACCGTGACAATCATCATGATTAAAATGTCTGATTTATTGCAGCCACACGTGACGCGACGGTGCGAGGCGAACAGGGCAACTGCATGGGGCGGCCGCGGGCGCCGCGTCCAGACCACGATTAAAGTAGAAAGAGCCTCAGCCGAGGTAAATTAATACAGGCCCCGGCCCGGGCCCGGTTCTACTTCTGCACTGGGCAGTGGAGACGACCGTGAGGAGATGATTGCCAGCACCCCACCGCCCCCAATCTGCCCCCGGGTTCGACTCTGATTCACTTTCAAAGCCGTAAACCGTTTGATATTAGGGCGGGTGCTCAATGAGCACCCGCCCTAATATCAAACGAGCTTCTAATCTGCCCCGGGTCCGACTCTGATTCACTTTTCAAAGCCGTAAACCGTATTAGGGCGGGTGCTCACTGGCGGGTGCTCACTGAGCACCCGCCCTAATATCAAATGGTTTACGGCTTTGAAAGTGAATCAGAGTCGGACCTGGGGGCAGATTGGGGGTGGTGGGGTGCTGGCAATCATCTCCTTACCGCCGCAGACATGTTAAGGCAAAGGGGCAGTGGAGACACCAGCAATAATGGCAGGGAGGGAGGAAAAGATGGAAGGGATGAAGAGATGAAGGTGGGAGGAAGGGATAAGTAAAGAAGGAGGGAGAGAGAAAGTGAGGAAAGACTTCTAGAAGAGAAAGATAAATGAAGCATGAGAGTGAAGGGCAAGGGGTTGTCCGGAGGGATGACAGGAGTAGGGGATGGGAGAGAAGAAAGGAAGAATAGGCGCGGAGAGAGAAGAGCTAGAAAACTGCTTAGGACAGACGGAAGGAAGTGAGTTTGCAAGGGAATGAAGACTGACAAGTGAAGGAAACCAGTGAGAAAGGGAGGGAACAATGACGGAAGAGAAGAAAAAGGGAAAGATGACGGTAAGAGAATGAATGATTGAGGAAGGAGAAGCGAGAAGCCACAATGTGTCTCGGCTAGAAAAGCCTACAAGGCTTATATCTGAGGTACGAATCTTGGCAAAGCCAATTCAGCCATTCAGCCTTCTGAGGTCGATACATTGACTCCCTTTAAATTAGTTCATAGCAGCACGTTATTTAAAATTCTTAGAAAAGGCAAAACCTACTGCATTACGAGCTATGCAGCTAGGCCAGTTTGTGAGTGAGAGCGAGGTGGCCTGATGGGGGCCCCTCCATGTGCTTTGTAATGAAAAATGTGCTGTAAATGCACCATTTTGGTCTGTCTTTTCCAAACTTTTCTTGGGGGAGAACCCCGAAAACCCCCTAGTAGTGGTCGGGCACGCTTGCTGCGCTCGCTCGCTACGTGCCGGACGGGGGCTGGTCTGGAAAAATTTGCCAGGGCTGCTTTCAGTTCCCAGTCCGGCCCTGCTTCCGCCCATCACCGTGATTTTGTCACATTCTTCTTGGCAGATCCAGAGTTAGTTTGAAAGATATTAGCATTCTTAGCAAAAACTCCTATTGTTGAGGAAATATAGTATGAAATAAAAATGCTGTCTTCAATTTGCATAGTATCTGAGACCGAAATCTGTGTAAAGGTCTTTTGTGGCGCTGTGGCTAATGCTTTGTTAAGTACTTTAGCTGATGGTGTCCTTGACTTTTTTTAAAAGTTCAGGGAGCAAATTGAGGTGAGCTGTTATTATTCTGGGATTACTTTATTGGACTCTGGAATCAAGCTGTTCCTCTGGTCTTCGCCTACAGGGCGGAGCCAGTCACTGTAGCACTAACTTGTGTTCCATTTCCGTAGATAGAGCATACGTTGGAAGATCAGCCAATAAATGCAAGAATGTCCAGCTAGCTATTAGGTGGTAACCAGTTACATGCTTAACATTCCTCTCAGATAATAAAGATACACAATTGCTCTAATTAAAAATCTCCATTATTCCAAAAATTGACAAAGCAGGACAACACGACGGATTTGTAGCTGCACAGCATGGCAACATTTGCTTTGAAGACACATCATTTTATGTGTCTTCAATAGGTTTACAAAATAGTACACTTGTGAGTTATCTTCTGAAAAGTTTGTGATAGCAGAAAATCTTTGAGTGAATTTGGTTGTTTTTAGAACCTAGGCAGAAGCAAATCTTAATAGGTAGCTTCTTTACTCACTGAAATTCGGTGTAAGTGTCCAATGGTTGGCCCTTGCATAGCCAACATCCCCATCTTAGCTCTGCATAAATATTGATTACACACTGCCATCTCAGAGTAGGGTCCTGTTGACCTCATGACGGCCACTGTTATCTCCACAACTGTCCTACAGATCTTAGGAGCTGATCTGCAGCCAGCAGAATCCTCCCAACTCTCACAAACTTCATTTACTCCACTGTTGCTCCCATAGCCACCATCATTAGCACCAACTAAGTCCTCGGTAGCCATATTCCATGCTCTTCACATTCATAGCCTAGGAGGCACCGCACAAGCCCTTATATCTCCATCTGCATCTCCGCTTCTGCTGGTCTTCAGCCCCAAGTAAGAGAAGCTCCATCAGTGGGACAACAGGAGACTTTATTTCATTTAGCCAGATAGATTTAATTTGTGTTTACCAAAAAAGTGCAGGGAAATAACCAGGAAGAGCTCATTACACACAGACCTTGAAAGAGAAGGGCACACAGAGACTGCTAATTGCAGACCAATTTAGCTGGTAGTGGGTCACTGCACCACTGAGGAAGAAAATTGTATTTGCAGCTGTGCTGAATATTTTCAGTTTTAACTGCTCATTTACAAAAGGAAGAAAGAAAAGCAGCTTAGCCGGGGATAATGACTTTTCCTGCCAGATGCATTTATGAAAAAGAAGATTTCTGCATACATAAATAATTCAAGATCTGTTGCCCTGAGTGTTTTGTGCTATTATCACATTAAGTAGTTTGTTCCTTCTATACCTTGTGTTGGGTATTTACCAGAAGTCCTTTTTTTTCATCTTAATGTTTAGCCATCTCCCGTACAGGACTCATAAACTGTCAAAGAGCTTCAAGACATTTCACTGTAGTGCATTAATTCAGCTGTGAGAGAACGTATGAGATACCTATTGACCCACCTCTATCCAGTATCAATGGCTAGGGAGTCAAGTCCATCAAGGGTTATAACTCTCAGTCCTCACCAATGGCCTTCATTGCCACATAGTGGCCATGTACAGGGTAATCAGTGTGCATGCACTTCCATGCAGGACACTGGGGGATGAATTCACAAGCATTTCTGTAACTGTAAGCAGGTATGACTTACTCTTGACTTCAACTCCCAATAGTAAGTCGTATGTACTCGGTATAAACAAGCTTCTCAAATGGGGTCATGCACATTGACTTATGCTTATCTACTTCTCAAACTGTTACCTGAAATTTGTAAGGCAGTCAATCCGCTGTTCTGTAAGTATTCCGTGATGACAGAATCCTTTCCAAGTGTATCCTTAATCCCAGTTTTAGAGCTGTAATTTATTCTAGTCTTAGATTTTGTGTCCCTAGACACAGGGTCACATGGCCTTTGGATCTGGTACTTGTTTACCTGCAAGAACAATCCTTATTCTTAGTTTGCTTTACTTCCTAGTGCCTTTCCATAAACTCTTTCCCCAGGAGACTATATGTTAGACTTTGCATTTTAGGAATATTGAGGGTTAAAGCCATTGATGACCAACTTGAAATTGCTTTCTGCTTTTCAGGTTTAAGATGAAAGGGTGGCAATTTGCAGACATATTGTCTATTATAGTAGCTGTTCTGTATAGCCGTAAAATGAATGTGCCTAAAGAGCTTGCGGCCAACTCCACAAGAGATGAAACCGCTCCATTTCGTTTCATCAGCATCATTTTTGTGATCAATTGTTGGACCATTACAGGATGTACTTAAGTGCACACTTTCTGATTCCACGTCTTACATCTTAACTAGTAGCTTTTGTAGAGGAGTAGTTCTACAGATCTGTTTTCGGTTCATCATTGTTCCACAGAGGCCCCTGCATTCTTTGTGCATCTGGTTTAACAGGCAAACTCGAAGGTAAGGTACATTGGTTAATGATTGATTCTGATGAAATTGACTTTCCATTGAATAGGCATAGTTCCTTTTTAGCAGGAAGAGAGGTGAAAATAATTGCCAAGGGAAGGCAGGTGACAACTGAAGACGAGATCGTACTTGTGTTTTCTTCCTTGCCATACTCTTCTTCTCAGCGTAATTCCGCAAGAAATTCAGAAGGTACCTAGCTTGAAGATTGAAGAGTGTCATTTGTAGCATGCTAAAATGTGAAGCTCTAGTGTGCTTGCCAGACATCCCATAAGGTCTGAGGCAAAAGGTAATTTGAGGTCTAAGGCAGAAGATCTTTTGAGGTGTAAGGTAGGAGTTTTTGTGAGGTCTAATGCAGAAGATCCTGTGAACTGTGTATGACGGGAGATCCTATGATCTCTAAGGCAGGAGGTTCTATGAGGTCTAAGGAATGAACTCCTGTGACTTCTAAGGTAGGCATTTCGGTGGGGTCTAAGTTGGAGTATATTAAAACTCTGATTACCTTCCTGCCAAAGTGGCTTGCTTCGTAGATTATAAAAGGTTATTGAGAGACCTCATCTTGGGGGGTATGATGAATGGACATGGGACTCAAGGTCTCCATGTCTCTTGTTGGATGTGAGGTAAAGGAACAGAAAGTGGAACACAAGAACACCAGGGATTGGTTCAACAACTGGATGGGCCAGGATACTGATCCAACTTGTGGACTAACAAGTCGCAAAAGTTTGGTAAGTTTCGTTCTTTACTGATTTTCTGGGTGTTTATAGCACAAATATTTGGGTTACAGGGCACAAAGGGAACTCACAGAGAAGGTATTGGGCAAGGCAGAGTAGGAAAGAGCAGAGAGAAGGAGAATCCTGCTCCAGCTGCACCAAGCACAACTGCTACCGACTAGAGAAACGATGGCGCGCCACAAGGAAACCCTCCGACAAAGCGGCCCACAAAGCAGCCCTCAGCAACTGGCACCTGCACATCAAGGAAGCCAAGAGAGCAGCCATCACAGCCCGCATCGACACAGCGGCCAACCGCATGAAAGAACTCTTCAAAATAGTCAAGAAATTCTCCAATTCAGCAGCTACAGAAAACACAATCCATCCCTCCCAACAACTCTGCAGCACCCTCTCGGACTACTTCTACAGCAAGATTGCCACCATCTACAACAACTTCGACCCCCAACCACGGCCCTCAACCTCCACATCCTTGACCAACTAGTGCACACTAGCCAATTGATAATCATTTGGTCTCTGCTCACCATGTTGACCACCAAGGTCATCTTGTCATCCATCCACTCTGGGGCACCCACTGACCCCTGTCCCCACTGTCGTTTAAACCTCGGAACCAACCCAATCAGCACAGACCTCACCAGCATCATCAACACAGCAGCCTTCTCGGACAGGTTGAGCCATGCAGAGGTGAGACCCCTCCTAAAGAAACCCTCCGCCGACCTCAGCAAACTCAAAAATTATCGACTGATCTCCCTGCTCCCTTACACTGCCAAAGTACTCCAGAAGACCATCAACCAACAGCTCACCTAATACCTGGAACAAAACCACCTACTTGACGCTGCACAATCAGGATTCCATGCCAATCACAGTACTGAGACCGCGCTGATCGCTGCCACAGACGGCATCAGAACCCTCCTCAAGAGACTGTGGCCCTGATCCTCCTCAGCCTCTCTGCAATGTTTGACACTGTATCCTACCACACCCTCATCAACAGACTTTACAACAGTGGCATACAGCAAAAACGCCCTCAAGTGGATTGCATCCTTCCTTACTGGACGCACACAGAGCATCCGGCTGCTTGCCTTCACCTCCGAACCCAAGGACATCATATGCGGCGCCCACCAAGGATCATCCCTGAGCCCCACCTTGTTCAGCATCTACGTGACCCCCCCTCGCAGACATCGTCAGATCCCACGGCCTCAACATAATTTCCTAAGCAGACGACACTCAACTCAACTAATCCTCTCCCTCACCGAAGACCCCTCCACCACCAGAACCAACTTCTGCGACACCATGTCCAACATAGCCAACTTAATAAGAGACAACTGCTTTAAACTCAACTCCGACAAGACGGAAGTACTGCTCTTCGGGAAGAGCACTTCCATATGGGACCACAGCTGGGGGCCAGCAGAACTCGGACCAACACCCACTCCGACAGACCATGAGCGCAACCTAGCATCGTCCTCGACAGCGAATTGACCATGAAACGACAAGTCAATGCAGTTGCATCCTCCTGCTTTCACACCCTTCACACGCTCTGCAGAATCTTCAGATGGACCCTAGTCAACACCAGGAAGACCGTCACACAGGCCCTCATCACCAGCCGCCTTGACTATGGCAGCACCCTCTACACTGGCATCTCAACCCAGCTCCTCTGAAGACTCCAGACCATACAGAATGCTGCAGCCAGACTCATCTTTAGCCTCCCCAAACGGACCCACATCACCCACCTACCTCAGAACCCTCCACTGGCTCCCCATCCAGAAGAGATGCCAGTTCAAGATCCTCATGCACACCTACACAGCTCTACACAATCAAGGACCGGCCAACATCAATCACTGACTGAACTTCCATCTACCCACAAGACACCTATGTTCCTCCTCACTAGCCCGTGCGCACGCCCCCCGAATCCGTTGCAACCGCAGCAGAGGCCGCTCCATCTCCTACATTGCCGCCAAGACCTGGAATGACCTACCCCTCCATCTTCGAGCAGCACCCTCCCTGGCGGACTTCAGAAAGAAACTCAAGACACGGCTTTTCGACTGAGACATTGCCCCCACAGTGCCCAGATACCACTAGAGGTGAAAGTGCTGCACTATACAAATGCTGATCGATTGATTGGTTGATTGATTGAACTTCTCCCACCTTTTTGCAACTGTGCTGGAGAGGAGCCCAACACTGACATTCACTGCCTGTCAGCTAGATTTCAGAATGTATTCCTGCAAATACCCAGCTCAGACTGTCAGCATTGCTATACTTCAGTGCTAAATGCATCTGGTTGAAGCCCATTTTCAGTTCATGGGCTCTGTGACAACTTTCTCCTGTTTTGCTTTGTTAACCATTTTGCTGTGGTGGATTTTGAAAAGGCCACCATAGACCAGTTGTCATTGAGGGGGATTTGCAAAGAGAGTGTTTTTTAACTGATGAAATAAAGTTAACAGTTATTATGTGTTCACTTCACTAAAAGAGGGACCAACTTATCCCCTGGTGAAAGTAACCAGCCAAATATGTTACGTACATACAAATATTCTTTTCACCAGCCATGCCATTGTCTGTGCTACACTATTGTGTGTCCTAATGAAGACACTCGCCGCCACTAGTGAATATTGGCTCACCCATCTCTCATTGCCTACAAATGTCGCTTACTGCTTCCCTGGATGCTGATTTCAATCCACAGATTCCATCGCCTGTGTCATCATTAGGAGCAGGTGATAACTAGGTGATGTCCCTTAGGAGAGCACTGGGTGGTGTGATGCGAGGGAGCAGTGCAGGGCCGGACTGGAAACCCACAGCAGCCCTGGCAATTTTGTAGGACCAGCCGTCCCCCTCAAGGGGAGGAGTAGTGGGGGGGAGGGTGCTAGTGTGAAGCACCGCTGCTTTTGTTACTGGGCGCCGATATTGTAACACCGAAGCAAAACTGGCCCCCAGTAACAAAAAGTGGACCCCCACTGCTGCATAACCGCCCCCACCCTTCCAGCCTCCTGGGGAAACGCCCGAAGCCCGGTACAGCCAGTCCGGCCCTGGAGCAGTGGGAATCAGAGGAACGGTGGTGGAGTACATGTCAGTGGAACAGAGACCACTGGGCACAGGAGCGGTCCGTGCAGGTAAGAGCGGTGAGACAGGGTGGGGGCGACTCGACAGACAACGACGTGGGAAAATTAAATAAATAATACATTTTCCCTCCTCGTTGTCCGTCGAGCCCCCCCCCCCACACACCCCCTCCCACACTGCTCTTACCTGCACGGGCCACTCCTGACTATGCAATGTGCAGCAGGGTTGACAGGAGATATACAATGATAACAAATTGTGATGCACCTTAAGGGAGAACATTTCGATGTATCACAGGTCATGTGCGAGTCACATATTTTTGGACAATAGGATGTTTCACGCCGGGATAAGTTCCAGCATTGTTATGCATATTCATTCACCATTCCCCTCTGAAATATTTTCTGGCCAGGGATTGACACTTCACTCTTGACACAAAGGGTCACATGCGATAAATTATTGTTATTAGATATGCAAAAGGTGAGACATCCTCTGAACCAAATGATTTCGGCGAAGACTGAATTTCTTTGCCTGCACTTTTGTACTCCAGACAATTTGAATGAGTTCAAATGATCTTCTGTCTGTCTGCTTCTTTATTCTGTAAAAGGGCAGTCAGGGAGCAGTAATGATTGCAGTGTATATCAATGCATCAGAGCTTTACACAAGGGCCTAATTATCTGAACTTTACTATAATCACTTTCATTAAAGTAGTTACAGAGCTCCTGCTCGTAGACTTCCTTCTCTTGCTCAACAAAATATTGAAGGCCTCATTTACGAGGCCACCGGCTGCACTTTTGCACCGCCGGAGCATCACTTTTTTGACGCTCCGGTGGCACAATGTGCGGCAGCATATTTACAAGGCCATGCAAAGCCACTTTGCGTGCATATTCATGGCCTTGTAAATATGTTCCCCTTTCACCAGAACACTGCGTGAAAGAGGCGTTCCATGGGTGTTGCTGTGGGTGTTCCCACGCGACGCCCATAGAATCTGAAGCATTCCCGGATTTACGAGGAATCGTAAACCTGGGAATACGTCAGATTCCTACGCCACCCCAGAGGTGTTGTTAGGGAGGCACAACGAGGAGAAATATCCTTATTTCTCCTCGTTTTTTCCTCTTTCTATGTGTGCTGCATGCTGCATGTGTGTTCCCACGCAACACCCATGGAATCTGAAGCATTCCCGGATTTACGAGGAATCGTAAACCTGGGAATACGTCAGATTCCTACGCCACCCCAGGGGTGTCATTAGGGAGGCACAACGAGGAGAAATATCCTTATTTCTCCTCGTTTTTTCCTCTTTCTATGTGTGCTGCATGCTGCACACATAGAAAGAGGGAAAAATGTCTTGTGATTGCTTTTGTGCAGAAAGGTTCTCTTTTTTGCACAAAAACAATCACCCGTACAATGCAGGCATTCTTGCACCATGGTACAAGGGTGCCTGCATTGGCGCATGGCAGCCCATTGTGCTCCAGCACAGGGGAAAAGGACAGGAATGCGCCGCATCTCATAGATATGGCAAATTCCTGCCCTTTTCTTTTAACGCAGGGCAGTGCCGCAAGATTCCTTGTGGCACTGCCCTGCATCAAAACCTCATAAATGAGGTTCGGAGTTTTAAGCATCTTGTGTATTGGCACCATGCGTTTCACTATGATTAAACTTGACATTGCTATAATTCCTGGATATAATGTGCAATATTCATATAAGTGTGTTTTGTAGGTTCTTCAGTGGGCAAAAGGCCGCACACAATATGGAGTTTTTCACCTCCATGGCATTTGTACAGACCCGGCTAGAATCGGACTGGACCCCAGCGGATATGAAGCTTTAACTAAGAGCAGCGAAGTGATGGTAAGTAATTGGAACAATAGCTCAACTACAAAGTACGTATAGACAATTATTCATTCTTATTATTTTCCCATCATAATTTCTATTGGAACTATGTCTGTTGTACATTCTCCTCATCAGGTTCCTTCATAGACCTATGCATATTTCTCCAGCTGGGAAGAACAGTGAGCAAGTTATTGTACCTTGTCCAGTCGTAGACTCATCAAGTTCCCTAACTTCATGTTAAAGGATTATTTTAAGGGCTTCATTGAGGCCCTCATTTACTATATTTTGATGCACGGAGGCGCAGCAACCCTTCCTGCTGCACTGCCCTGCATCAAAATTAAAGGCCATGAATGCGTCGTATCTACAAGATAAGGCACATATCTGTCCTTCAACCCTCCGCCGGCGCACAAACAGCAGCTGTGCGTCAAAGCAGACACCTTTGCTTCATGTTGCAATGGTGCCTGCGTTGCGGGGATGGTTGTTTTTGTGCAGGAAGGGACATCCTCCTGCACAAAACCAATAATTGATGGCATTTTCCTCTTTCTATGTGTGCTGCAGGATGCAGCACGCATAGAAAGAGGAAGAAATGAGGAGAAATAAAAGTATTTCCCCTCAATGTGCCATTTCTACGCCTCCCCTGGGGAGGCGTAGGATTCTTACGCATTCCCATCTTTACAAATGCATCAAGTTCAATGGATGTTGCGTGGGAACACCCACAGGAACGCCCCTTTCATGCAGAGTAATGCGTGAATGGGGCCCATATTTACAAGGCCATGAAAAGTCATGCAGGGTGACTTTAGGTGGCCTTCTAAATACGGGCAAGCCCATTGCACTGCCGGTGCGTCAAAAAAAGTACACACCGGTTGCACAATGGGCTTGTAAATGAGGCCCTTAGAGAGAATATGTAACAGCAAACCTGCCAAAAATAAGCACATTTCCCGTCCCGCCACTTGCAATTCACCCACTTCATTCAGTGTCAGGCGAACCTACATGCGTCAGCTGGCTGCTGACATAAAAACTCTTTGCTGGCCTCCAAGCGCCACAATGATGCCAGCTGCATAATGCTGCCAGCTGCACAGTGTTGGAAGGTCTCACCCTATTAGTGCTAGGCTTATAACAAGGGGTACCATCTGACAAGGTGGCCTGATTGGCATTGCATTTTCACTAAAAGTGATCCCATCTTGACAGCTGGAGCACCGCCATTCGGTGGTTGGTAAGCCATACATTAAATTAGACCCTAAGTAAAGTACATTACTCCATCATCTTACTGCTAAAACAAAAAAATGTAACCAGCAGTGAAAAAATATTTTCCGCATTTCTAAAACGTGAACAGTTCAAACGAAAAGAAAATTCGAAAAAAATACAAATGCTTGAACATTTGTCTCATTTGGAGGTTGATGGTTAATAGGACATCAGATGTCCCATCAGTACATCTCGTGGTTCCTCAGATTCATTTGAAGGTCTGGGGACTGTGGCCATTACACGGTCCTAACATAGGCAGGAATATGGTCAAAATGCGGTCTGAAGGACCAGGTCTGCCATGCAATTAATTAAAACACCATAAATACACATCCTTATTTACTAATCATACCTTAAGCAATAACACATTCTAACAACTGAGTCATTATGCACAATATCTGGTTAGTGAATACCTTCTGGTAGCCAACCCAACCCAAACAAATACAGTATCCATTTTTAATACATTTCTCTGTCTCTACATGTATTCATACCACCTTATAAAAATGCAGACTCTTTTTGTTAAATTCCAATCTCCAATCATGATGTGTCAGTCAGCCTATCCAAGATTGGATCAAGAATTTGGACACACTAAATTGATCTCTCTCACTTTCGGACTCTGTAAAATGACTGGGTATCACCACATTACCAACTCAGTCAAAGGAGTACTCTACACACTAAAACATCTAAAGAAAATCAAACTGTTTATTCCCCCAGCGACCTTAAGATGGTAGATCAATCACTAGTCCTCTCGAATCTTGACTACGGTAACACCATCATCACTGGAACTCCTAAAAGTCACCTCGCGCCCCTAAGTGCAATCCTCAATGCAGCTGCCAGATTCCTCACAGGAATAAAGCGATTTGATCACATCTCACCTGTCCTCGAGTCTCGAATGGCTTCCCGTTGAAGGAAGATGCATCTTCAAGACAGCCCGTATCGCTCACAAAGCCATTCATACTAAGAAAACCCAAATACCTCAATGCCAAACTATTGAGAACAGGAAGAGGCCGGGCACTGAGAAGTTCCTACTCACTTCTACTTATACCTCCAAAGATGAAGAAGAAATCATCCCAGGCTTGCTCTTTCTCAGGAAACACTCCTAAGATCTGGAACTCACTACCTAAGGATCTCCGCTGCAACCCCCTCCTTTTTCTGCTTCAAACGAGACCTCAAATCGGTACTGCTTAACAACTACTTCAACACGCTCATAATCTGAGTTAATACATCCCAAATATACAACCCTCATCGTCAGGATCCCTCATTGCGGTCGACTGACTCGCTCAGTCTCTTATCTGTCACTAAGGCCGTTACTTGATTGCTGCATTGTTATATACTCTTGTGACGGATTTGACTTCCTTAATGGTGTATTGTTCTATACTTTTTTGTTGACTGTTTTGACCCTCGCATCCTCACATGTAGTTTGAGTAAGCTTATTCACATAACATATAAAGCGCTCTGATACCTTTGGGTCTAGCAAACACTATATAAAACTCAAAAATAAGTAAATAATAAATTATGTACAGGAAAAAAGTAATAGATCCATGCCCAATTTCCAGTGTCCGAGAGGTATTCTTACTGATAACCTATATTCTGACCAGAATATGTCAAAATCATCTACATCCATAAAGAAAATGTAGCTACAAATTTTTGACAGCTTCTTCGCCAGTAAGGGACAATTTGTTACAAAGAATGCTGAGGGAAAAATCAATAAAACCAGCAATTGCGTAAGGATCATAAACTATAAATTGCCCTTCTGGTCATCAGCAGTGGAACAAAGGCATTATCTGTTTTCCTATACCAGCACGAAACCTTTTTTGATAAAGGTGGTGAATTTTTTTGTAATTCACTTAAAAGGATTTTAGCAAACAATATTTGCTGTGGTGTCCAAGAGGGTGATCCTTCAATAGATATTTGGGTGACTAGGCTCACCTTTTGTGAACAGCCGGACGAGAATAGGACTGTGCCATGATTCTGGCATAGTTGATGTAGCCCACGTATGCTTGAAAAGAGAAGTAAGTAAGAAGAAGCAAAACATTGGATCAGTTTTGAAAAAGGACATGGGGATCCCGTTTGGACCGTGATCCTTGTATGGTCTAACCCCCCTCTGAAAGAAGACCTATTAGCCAAGGAACAACAAATGGATAACATGACCCATCAAGGACAAGGGGTTCGAATAGTACAGTGAATGTTGATATATACAGTAGAGGAATACGCTGCTCAAAGCAACAAAGCGAAACAAAACTGGACCTAGTAGCCAACATTGGTCCAGCAAAGTCATTAAGAAATTTCCAAAAAGGTTTGGCGTTATTACATTTGAACATTTCTTGAATTTAGATCCACAGAGCTTACATCCAATCCCTATTGGCAACAAAATCTCTTCTTTAGCCTTACAATTTTGTAGGAAGAATAATTATCTTCAGAATATTTAGGCAAACTGTGCAATTAATGGGGAAGGCATTTTTCTCAGTAATAGCACAAACCACACTTTGGTCTACATGGTTTTAAACCAGTGACAATGCAGTTTATCCAAATTCAGGGAACAATATAAAACTCAACTAATAAGAAACGATACCCAGGTACAGCATATGTCCCTGGGGCTACTAATAACATTTGATTGTAATTTCAAAATTGAAGAGGAGTCTTTCCACTACTTGTGGTTGTGCTTAGTGTAATAGGCAGAGCCTTTTCTTTTGGTACATTTCCAGGATTCACCATGTCTTACTGCCTTGAAAGCATGATGGGAAAATGTAAACACCTAGGGGAAGTAGCCACTTCCAATCCAATAACTAATATAAACAATTTTAACAGCCTGAAAAGACTGTAAACTGCCAAAGGTGTAATGTGAAACCATGCTGCACCCAAATGAACAAGGAGAATAATTGAAGGGAATGTTTGATCTAGGATATCATTGGAGGAATTAAATCAATATTGTGTAAATCCTCCAAAAGATGAGAGCCCATAAATACAACCCTTTTAACTGTTTTACTGCTCTCCAGGATGCAACAGAGCCTTTTAGACTGTGACGATCATAACAAACATCATATATAGATACTTTTGTACTGGAATTTGTATATTCAAAGCGGAAAAATCCAATTCTTGAACCTGAGGCTACTGACCAATGTATATGTTATTGGAAAGCACATCCATAAAATGGCTGCTGGACATGAATGAATATCTGGTGTAAAGTGGTGTTTATAGCCCACCAAAAGTATTCAGCAAGCCTTTTTTTGTAAACTGACTATACTGAGTTAACAGAAAAACTAATTCCCTAATCCCCACAAGCCTTTTTACTTCTATAATACTCCAAAGTATAACTGATGTTTCAAAGTACTACTGAAGTTGACCACGTCCTGCCTTACCACTCCCATTAGGTATGGCAATTATGGTACTGAAATAATGCAGCCACGACCTTAGGGGCATCATGAGCTGCCCTAATACTGTGAAGGTCAGACGTGGTAGAAGACCCAATGCACACCCTGTTGGTCCATTCAGTCAGTTCAACCTTTAATGAACATATAATGGGGCAGTAGTGACAACCGGCCCCCCCAAGAATGTCTAAGTACCAAAATAGGGATGTTAGGCCTTGAAAGTAAGAAATACTTTGGCTCAATCTTAAAGTGCCTTTTAGCAATGGGTGTGTGTGTAAGATACACTTGAATGTAGCTTCATAAAACTACAAGAGCCAAAAAATCATGTTCGTTTAAAATGATGCCCCTAATTTTAATAAGAACCACTTCACTTTTATGTCTCTGAGGCAAAAAAATTGATTGATGAACTCAATGATGGTGATATCACCCTATGTCATCAATGCGAGACAAATCTGCCTGGGATTGAAGGAACCTTAATATATTTCACCTATTTCAAATATCGCCAGCATCCTCAGAAACATATTTAGGTGAGAAGAAAGTGACAACAATATTATTTGAATTGAACCTAGGTATTACAGGTTTCAATGGACTTAGGGCACCAACTTTTGATGTACAACATGATCCACCCGCGATAACCTTGCATCTATTCTTGGAGAGTAGCCTCTGCAGCTGATTGGAGACATTCTCTGAGGAGCCACATGGGTGCCGGTGAGTCAAAGTCATGATGGTTACCGGAGTCTTCAGCCATGAATACATTTACAGTCAGGTTGAAAGTGAAGCTGGATAAGGCATTATTTTGATGATTTGCCTTCATACCAACCTAAGAGCTAAACCTACTTAGAGGTTCATTGCACACCAACTTTCCAACAGACCGCGCTCAAGTGGAATCCAAATTAGTGCGTGCATTCAAAGGGGAGTAAGAAAGGGAAATAACTAAAATGGAGGAAACTGGAAATAGGGAGGACAAACACGGACTCAAAGGGGGTTCTGGCACAGCTATTTTTTAACATATTGTGCTGCTTTGTCCAGAATTCGAAATAGTAGTTGAAACATACATTAATGGCGAGAGCCCAACATAGCTGGCATAACCAATTAGCTTTTGACCAGAAAGTAAATTATTATAACAAACATTGGCAAAGCCAAAAGTCTGCCTTTTTGTTAGGGGAAGGGTTTGGTAATATGTTCCCCTTTCACCAGAACACTGCGTGAAAGAGGCGTTCCATGGGTGTTGCTGTGGGTGTTCCCACGCGACGCCCATAGAATCTGAAGCATGACTTTGTGCGTGTTCCCTCCAGTGGTCCTACAAAGAATACCCCTTAATGAAGCAAAATCTGTGGCTATACCAGTGTGGAAGATGAGGGTAGGTCCACTTAGCTGAACAAGCAGCATCATCAGGGTTGAGCTGTCATAATTAAAAGCTGCATGTCCCATCTGCATTCTGACAAAAAGGACTAGTTGATGCTCCTTTCACCAAAACTTAAGGGGATCACAAATGGGATAATGTAACCATCTTCCAAATGCCATAGCTTTGATGAAAAGTCCATCCAGGAAATGGCAAACCATGACAACCACCTAAATGTCAGTGATTGATGGAAGCTGGCCCAATGCCCACTCACTCTGTACTACTTATTGTAGTTTTTTGAGTTGTGGTACTGGAATATCATGGTAAGAATATCATCTGACATAAATATTTTTCCCTCTCTTTCATTTATAAAGAAAATTGTCCCCTTATAGTTATTAAAAGCAGCTCTACGAAAAATGGGAGAATATTTTTGTAAACAATGTTTAAGACACTATATTTATGTAAGATTATATTTTTGTACAAGTCTATGAAGACTTGCAGCCATTGTTTGAAGAATTGATGACACGACTTCATGCATACAACTAAAACTGCTTCGTAGACAGACTTAAAAAGAAACAATGTCTGCTTTTTTAGCATGAGTCAGTGTAACTGAAGCCAGACATTCTAAGAGACCCTGGGTAAAGCAAAATACTTTTTGTGGTTTTAACTGTTTTTTTAAATCTTTTTCCCTTTTTTCTCTCAGAGAACAGAGATGTGGACAAAACAGTAGTAACGGTGACAACCATAATGAAGTTGCTCACCGCATAGGGAGTTATGCCATTAGGCTGTTGACCACGGTGGCATGACATTTAACCAATGGTGGCAAGAATTGGTATGTAGTGTGGTCAACAGTGAACTGAATTTGACACACATCAGTATGTGCCAAGAAACCCTTGTCTTACTTAAGTTAATTATAAGACAAGCGTCCTTAAGAGTTTTCTAACTTAAATTGCCCTATGGTTGGTGGATGGGGGCGTGGCTTGCCAGCGAATGGAGGCAGACGCGTGAGCTTGGAGCTCCGCGCCGGCCCTGTGAATTATCCTGCACAAATAGCCGCTCGATCCCTGGGGGGCCGCGGCGGAGGTCCTGCAGTGCCGTGAGATCTTGGAACGACGGCTGGGACTCCCTCCCGCCCAGATTGAGACAGGAATACCGTGATTTACATCGGAGCAGCGGCCGCGACCAGTGAACAAAATGGCGCCGGGCTGACTGCGGAGCTTCACCCGCCCGAGCCGCGCTGACCGCCTGGACGACTGCCGAGCACCCGCGCTGCAGTGAAGGTCAGTGGAGCTGGAGAAAGCGGTGGGAGCGCCGGCAGCACGAAGGGGTGAGACGAGGTGCCTTGCAGCGGAGACTGGCTGCAGTGATTGGAGTCGGGCGGACTGCGGGGAGCGGCCTGCTTCTGCGGCCTTCAGTGGACCTGGTGGCTTGTCTGCTGCATCCCGGAGGACAACGAGGGGTCCAGAACTGCGGCGCTTGTGGCCCCTGAGGTGCCCTGCCGGTGAATGGGCGGCGGTGGACTTTGGGCATGTATTTGAGTGCAGGGGCCTCCAGTGTGAGTCGACTTGGCGATTGACCTTCCCCCATAGGAGCTGATAGCGGGCCCCCGCTGTGAGCACAGGAGGCTGAGATTGGCAGAGCCAGGCGTGAACTACTGGGGCGCTGCGGGGAGAACCCTGGATTGCGCAGAGGAGCGGCCCCCGACTTGAGGTCTGAGCGCTGGTGGCCTGGGGTGCCCGCTTCCAGATGAGGGCCGACCCGCGTGAGTCTTGAGCGGTGCCCTGTGCCGGGGTGTGCGGAGAATCCCTACGCTGCTGGAAGAGCTGGGGGCACCTAGGGGCACCTGGAGCCGAATGGACCTGGACTGAGTTGGAGCCGGCGCGCGCGGAGCATGGGGTGGTGCCCCTGGACTCCTTGACTGTATGGCTGTCGTCTTCCCTGGGGCATAGCCCGTGGCGCCTTGTGCGAGGGTGCTGCTGCCTAAATTACGCACATGTGGACCCTGCAGCTGCTGGAGTGACGATTGTTCTGGCCCCCCACCAGCCACGAGTGGGCCCCATAATAGCTGCTTGTGGTGATTGACTCCTGCACACGAGGTGAGCTGCGTTATAGTCACTCCTTGAATTATTGCCCACGAGATGGGGAATCCTAGGGGGAAGCAGCAGGTGGCTCCGCCAGATCGTGATGATGGGGGACATGAAGCCACGCGGCCGGAATCTCCCGAGCCGACGAGTGATGTGGGGGTACAACAGCAATTGACCCGCATACTTCAAGCCATAATGGATACATACACGAGAGGCCCTGCAACGGGACATTGCCACGGTCTCAGTGGGGCTGGGTTTGCTGCGCGCTGACCACACTAAACTGTCGGGAAGGATGCAGCAGGCTGAAACATCCCTGGCAACTATAGAACCAGCGCAGAAAGCCCTTACTGCCCAGATGGGGGAGGTCACCCGCAGAGTGTCGGCGCTGGAAAAACGAGCGGAAGACGCCGAAGGGAGGAACCGAAGAAACAACATCCGCGTCCTGGGCCTGCCGGAGGAAATTGAGGGTCCTAACATGGTCCAGTATTTGGAGGACTGGCTCCGTACCACAGTGGCACCAGAGGGACTAACGCAGTTCTATACACTGGAGAGGGCACACCGGGTACCGGCACGTCCGCTGGCATCGGGCCGGCCCCCGCGTCCAGTGGTGGCGAGGCTCCTTCATTATAAGGATAGGGATCATCTGCTGCGGATGGCACGCTCAACGGGACCATATACAGTGGGCAACAGCAAGGTCTCCATCTTCCCTGATTACACGCAGGAGGTTCAGCGCCGCTGTGCGTCTTTCCTGGCAGTCAAGCGGGCACTTCGCGAGGAGGGCCTTCAGTACTCACTGTTGTTTCCCGCTCGCCTGCGAATAATCTTGGACGGCACCACACATTTTTGTGAAGATCCATCGGAGGCCTGGGACTAGTTGGAGACATATAAAACAGGCGGGAAACCGCCTAGAGATACTGGATCTGGTGAGTCTTTGCGCCAGCTGCCGCGACGCCGACGCAGATCGAGGCGGCGCCCGGCTGCGGTGATGACTCCTGGCCCGTCCCAAACGGAGAAAGATAGACAGGCGGCATTACGGGCGGTGTCCCAGATTCTGGGGACCCCGGAACAACACTCAGACACTGGGCAAGAGTCGGATAAGTCGCATGTGGGGACAGACTCGGATACGGCCGATTCCCAGAACAGTGTCTCACAGCTACCTAAAGTTACACCGGGCACGGCTGATGAGCTTATATGATCCTATTGTTGCGTGTATTGCTGCTTGAATGGTCTATATGTCTGCAAGGTGTGTGTTGACCTATTTGGCTGCATCAGCAATGTGTATTTGAGTTTTGTATTGGATGCTGGGTGCGGCGGCTGGGCGGGAGGGTGGAGGGGGGGGCTTCCGGCGTGATGCCTCCTCGGGGTGGGAGCGGGTGATGTGATATGATGCGGGCTGTGGTGTGGGCTGTTGTTTTGCTCTGCTTCTATTGTTATCAAGTGACTGCTGGCAACTACTTTCCCCACCGCATTCCCTCAGTAGCCACTGGAGGGAACCCAGTTTGCAGTAGTTTGGATGGGGGCTTGTTTTTTAGTACCTGTCCTGGGGTGGGGTTGTTGGGGCTGTTTGTTTGTTACTAGGGGACCGTTACAAGGGACTTGGCGCAACCCTACTTATGAGGGTTTGATTCATGGTACTAGGCACGATTGGCTGGTGTTAGTGCAGGATGATTGGGGCTTGGCAGCGGCAAGGGTTTGTTGGCTCTGTTGGAGTTGAAATGTATAACTTGGAACCTCAGGGGCATGCACTCAATGCAGCGTAGGCATAAGATACATACATACTTGGTTCGTAGGGGGATCCAGGTGGCGTTCCTGCAGGAAACTCATATTGCCCCAAAAGAGGATATGGCGCTGCAGCGCAGGTGGAGAGGGCAGATTTTTAGCACCACTTATTCCGCCTTTGCCCGGGGAGTTCTGGTGTGGGTTCGAGATGGGGTCCCATTTCAGCCCACTCGCCAATTGATAGACCCGGAGGGCCGATATGTTTTGGTTGCAGGCAGGCTAAATGCAGAGATGTGGTCTTGGGTAGCATATATGCCCCCAATATGGAACAATTGGCCTTTCTCAGGCGGTTATCTGGGAAGGCTGCCCCTTTTTTTACTGGTCCTGTGCTCTTGGGAGGAGATTTTAACTTGGTCACGGATGTCCTGTTGGATAGATCCCATCCTCCACTTCCTGAGGCGCCCATTCATAGTCTTTCCAGGGCTGGGCGAGATTGGCAGCAACGCTGGGGCTTAGTGGATACTTGGAGGGCGCACCACCCGACTGATCGAGATTATTCGTATTTCTCCGCTGTACACGACCTCCATGTGCGGTTGGACGCTATGTTATGCACTCCTGATATACATGCAACGGTGCAGCATAGTGAATATCTCGCCAGAACGATATCGGATCATAATCCCTTATTGTTGCGGCTGAGCTTGGTCCCTGATCGCCCCGAAATCTCGTCTTGGCGGTTGAATCCAACATTATTGGAGGATCAAGTATTTAGAGCGGCGGTGGAGACTGGTATTGCTGATTATTTTCAGAATAACGCTGGCACTGCTTCGTCGTTGATGGTGGAATGGGACGCCTTCAAGAGTGTGATAAGGGGACATTGCATGGCGCAAACAGTGGGCGTGCGCAGGGTATTGCTACGGGACCTAGAGAGCGCGGAGCGCCAGTTGCGTGACATAGAAAAGGAGAGGCCTGGGCATCCGGACCGCCAGCGCGACCTTCTGGCTGCAAGAGAGATGGTTGCAGTGCAGATGGAGAGGCTGCGTTGCTATGATTACAAGCAGTATATCACACGTGCGCATGCGGAGCGCGATAAATCAGGGTCATTATTAGCGTGGCTGGCCAACCCGGCGAGGAGAGGGACTGTTATACTGGAATTGCGCACCCCGGGTGGGGAGATTTGTTATACATAAAAGGGGATAAATGAACAGTTCATTGCTTATTATGCAGAATTGTACCGGAGCAAGGTGTTCCCTGATGAGGAGGCCGTCCGAAGTTTTCTAGCAGAAGTACCCCTCCCAACGCTAGATGGGGAGCGAGCAAAGCTGCTGGGTGAGGACATCACTTTGAATGAAGTCCGTGGCGCGATTAAGCATATGGCCCGGAAAAAGACCCCGGGGGTGGATGGACTTCCGGTGGAATTTTATAGTGAGTATGTTGATCTCTTGACCCCCCGATTGGTGCTACTGTATAACGCTGCGAGGAAGGGCCAGTTACTGCCCGCCACAACTCGTGAGGCACTTATTATCCCCTTGCTGAAACCGGGAAAGCCATCCCATGACGTGACAGCCTATCGGCCCTTATCGATGTTGACCACGGATTATAAACTCCTAAGCCGGATATTGGCGTCCCGCTTGCTCCCCTATATGACCCACTTAATTCATGAAGACCAGGCGGGTTTTATACCTACCCGGAACACAGCTCAGAACATTCGGCGGCTTTTTCAGGTTTTGGATGCGGATACGTATGAGAGGGCATCTGCTGCTGTTTTGGCCATAGATATTGAAAAGGCCTTTGACAGTCTTGAATGGCCTTATTTGTTCCAAATCATGCACCGCTTTGGGCTGGGAGAGGGTTTTATTGATTGGACATCTCTCCTGTATTGCCAATCCACGGCCCGTGTGAAAACAGGGAGAATGGTATCAGATATCTGCGCTGTGGGGCGAGGTACGCGGCAGGGGTGCCCCCTTTCCCCATTGTTGTTTGCTCTGGCCATGGAGCCGTTGGCGGCACGCGCTCGCACGGGCCGGCATTTTCCAGGGCTGCGAGTATCTGCGCGGGTTCACCATATAGCTTTATATGGCGATGATCTCCTATTGTTTTTGACGGATACCGAGGAAGCTCTTAGGGGTGCGAAAGCGCTACTGGCGGACCTAGGCAGGATTGCCGGGCTCCAAGTTAATTGGGAGAAGTCCTGTCTGTTCCCCACAGAACCGCGGACTGCTGGGCCCGAGACTACTCAGGGGGTTCGCTGGGAACGTCAGTGTATGACGTATCTTGGTATTCGTGTATATCACACCTACACAGACTTGTTTGAGGGTAACGTGGGAAGGGCTATTGGAGCACTCAGAGGTAGCATGGCGTTTTGGAGTACACTCCCATTGTCATTGGCTGGGCGTGTAGCCCTCCTTAAAATGATAGCGCTCCCGAGACTCCTGTATTATTTTCGAACGCTACCCTTATGGATACCGGCCTCGACCTTTCGACTACTGCGGTCAATGGTGATTGGGTTCCTTTGGGCTGCGGGGCGGCGGCGAGTGGCTATTAATACCCTGATGAGGCTGCGCTCTAGGGCGGTCTTGCGGTCCCCGACTTTGAAACGTATTATCTAGCGGCGCAACTACAGGGGCTCACTCAGGCAGTGGCGTGGGAGATCAGGAGCACGGACGAGCGGTTGGAGATTGGTGAGGAGAGACATCTGCTCTCCAGACTGCTATTGCAGTTGCCGCTGCCGACCTCTTCTCTCACTCGCGAGATGGGGACGTTTAAACTTTGCTGGAATAGGGCGCACCGGCGTGCGCAAGTTGTACGGCCTTATGCTCCGGAGATTCCTCTGGCGGTGTGCACGGCTTTACCGCATGGGGGTAACTGGATGGCCTTACAGGGCTGGGAAGCGAATGGGTTGACCACTGTGGGAGATCTTTATGAGGATGGCGCTGTACTCCCCTATGAGACGCTGTGGGATAGATATGACCTACCTCGTGGTGATTATTTGCTCCACTTGGCGCTAATCGCAGCCATCCAGGCACATTGGAAAATGGGGCTTAATGAACCTGCGACGTCGCTGACATGCCAATATGTGGTTTTAGCGGCTGGTACCGTTAAGGCGGTAACCTGTCTATACCGTAGAATGACGAGCGAGAGGCTGACCCCTCTAGCGGCGCTCCGGCTCAGATGGGAAACCGATTTAGGGGATGAGATCCCTGAGAAAACGTGGGCAGACCTTGTCAAACGCGCATGGAAGAGCACAAGAAATGCTCACTTCCAGTTGGTCCATTTCTACATCCTTCATAGGGCCTACCTTACTCCGGCTAAAATTAATCAATACTTTTATACAAATTCGGCGGTGTGTCCGCGTTGTCGTACGGTGGGGGCAGATTTTGGGCACATGCTGTGGACATGTCCTCAGCTTGGGACATATTGGGAAGAGGTAGTTGGCTTATTACAGGATATCACGGACAGAGATATTGTATCCTCAATGGGTTTATGCTTGCTGCATTGGTTTCCTCATACCGCCAGGCATAAAATAACGAGTAAATTCATAGACCTGGGGCTTTTGTTGGCAAAGAGGGAGATTACAATTCACTGGAAGGCGGAAAAGGGCCCTAGTTTTCGGAGATGGCGCGCAGACTTAGTTAAGTGGGCGGACTGCGAAGGGACTGCAAGATTGAAAGCGGCAAGCCGCGCAAAGAGTGAGAAGGCGCTGGAGCTGGCGATGGCTTGGGAAGCATTGGTACAGCTCTTGAAGAACCCAACTGATGAATCTGACGAGGAAACAGAGGACACAGCCTGATAGTACCTAGTAGAAGGAGATAATCTAATCTGTGATTTTACTGCATCGAGCCACTCATATGTGCATTCCCCTTGGCGATGAGAAGCCATCGCCCTGTTTAATGCCCTGTATTTTGTTCGTTCATCCTCCACGCCGTTGTCACGTTGTCTTGTTGTCACTACTGATTGTATATAGTGGTTGCGCCAAGGGGGAGGGAGGTGGGATAAGAGGGAGGGTTTAGAGTGGGACTTGATTGCTGGGAGATTATGAGGTTTGAAGTGATGATTTACCATGATTAATAGAAGAGCGGCTGTGCCGCTAGATGACTATAATTGCATAGGTGGCCTCAGACACTGTAAGTTTTATATTCCTCATTCGTCTTAGCGAAATGCAGATGCTGGGTGACAGAAGTACCTTGTGTTTGTGGGTTACCTGTGCAGATTGATGGCAGTGTAAACAGAGTTGTGATGCAATCGATTGTATATGTTTTGTGTGTTTAAACCAATAAAACCAAATAAAAAATAAAAAAAAATTTAAATGGTTGGTGGATAAGAAGGTTTCTCATTAGTGGATACACACACGGCACAAGTAAAATGGTGGGCATTAGCTGACTTGTATTGATTATTGGATCAGTTAACAGCTGGAGCTTCGTGTGGATCGCTGCTGCTGATCCGGTTATGAATGTAGTATAGTGACCTGTTCTTCTAGTCTGCTCAGCTGCCATTTTAGAGCAGTGGCTTCGAGCATACACCTGGGAGATATATTAGGAGACCTTTTCCTGCACGGTGGGGATTGCATTGCCTTTCACCGGCAACGAAGGCTGAGAAGTGTTCCAAACAGGTGTCATGTTGTTATAGCCCTGCTCTGCAAAACCTTTTTTAGAAAAAACAAATGGCCCTGATTCCATGGAATGTCCTTCCAGGGTGTTATTTACTGCTTAGGACCACCAGGCTTTTCCTGGCCGCCTTGAAAAAAAAACATATATCAGAAGGAACGCCCTCAATAGCGTACTTCTGAAGTACATTGACCAATGGCACTACACTGAATGGTCCAATGGGCAAAGGTTTCTGACAGCTAAACCTGGCGCTTCCTATGAGGCAAGTAAACCATGAGTTTGCCGGCTGTATAGGAATGGTAACAGCTCACTTGTTGATAGATTACAGCAAAAACTGCCCCATGTGGCACACAAAGTTGCGTTCAAGAGAAAAATGTTCAAGCAACCACCTCCTCAGAGTTGGACATAAGGGAAAGAATCCCCCTTTACAAGTATTCATCCTGAGGTCAGCAACCATGCTTTAAGCAACAAAGGGTGGGCTGTTAATACTAGGTTCATTACCAGCGGCGGCTCCCCCTCTATGGCGGAGCAGTAACGCCCCCCTGCCAGCAGCCAAAAATATGATGAATAACACAATAATAAACCCTTGTTTATTTTCGTTGTATTTTTGCTCTCGGAGACGAGGCTTGGGGGCGGGCCAGGGATGACAGACACTAGGGGGAGTGGTTGCACTGCTCTCAGTGCGCATGATGGTTTGGCCTGCTGTCTCAGGGTGGCCAAACCGTCATGCACACTGAAGCTCTCTCCAACCTGAGCTGCGGTGCCGGGTAGAAATGAGCAGGTACAGGTTCCCAGTCTAACTGGGAGTGCAATACAAGGGCACTCAGGCCAATCCTGACGCTGCTCTCATGCAGGAAAGCAGCGTCTAGATTGGCCGCAGTGGAGTCTGGGAGCCTGTGCCTTGAGTGGAGAGGAGGGCAATGCGGTAAGTGTTTTTTTGTTTTTTATTTGTGTGTCCTGCCCTGCCACTCTATCAAGACACTGGCTGCTGCTGTTTATTACCTGTGTTTAATAAAACAGTGCACAGCCATTCCCCGGTTATTACCGCAAAATAAGACAAGATTGGATAAACTGATGCAAGAAGCCTTTGTTTCTTGACAGCCAAAGGAAGGCAGTAGACTCAAGAAGAGATTATCAATTAGCCAATTATCAGGTTTAGGGCCAAATTTATCATAGTGTTGCATCACCCTTGCGCCACGCATATAGGGGCGCAATGGGCGACGTAACACTAAAGTCAGATTTGTCAAGCCACACAAGGGCCGCCTTGCGTGGCCCTGCATGGCTTGATAAATCGGGAGTAACGCAAGGCAGTGCAAATCACTGCTTTGTGTTACTCTGCCCTAGGGAGGTGTTTCATAGATGGAGCGGGGATGTTCCCATGCATCCACCCATGGATTTTGGCGCATTCCCAGATTTATCATTAGGGGTAGACCTGGGAATGCGCCAAAATGCTACACCTTCCCAGGGAAGGTGTAACAATGAGAAATATCT
The DNA here is from genome assembly GCA_963921515.1 of Calotriton arnoldi. Lineage (NCBI taxonomy): Eukaryota > Metazoa > Chordata > Amphibia > Caudata > Salamandridae > Calotriton > Calotriton arnoldi. Next base: position 1,104,236 of record CAWUFW010001295.1, on the reverse strand, counting down.
TTATTTCTCCACGTTTTTTCCTTTCTCTGTGTGTCGCATTCTGCAGCACTCGTAGAAAGAGGAAAATGCAACTGAGGACTGTTTTTGTGCAGGAAGGTTTTCCTTCATGCACAAAAACAACCCCCACCATGGCGCAAGGGTGCCTGCACTGGCGCTAGGCAGCCAAAAGTCCACCAGCGCAAGGAATGGACAGGAAAGCACCATATAAAGTTAAATATGGTGCATTCCTGCCCTTTTCCTTGCCCTTTTCCTTTCACGCAGCGCAGCAAGGTGGCTTGCTGTGTTGCGCTGCGTGAAAATATGATAAATCTGGGCCTTACTGTGTTGTAAATACTACGTAAAAAACAGTATTACCTATATCTAAGGAAATTAGAAGGTGTAGGCTCATGATTCCAGCGTTTCATACCCTCGCTTTTGAATCTGGTGTTCATCATATTTCTGCAAGGAGATGGGACACAATATATATATATATATCAAGTTGAATAACTAGCATGGCCCACCTAAAACAGATATACACAAGAGGTTGAGGCAATATCCTACCGCACCCAACCTTACCAGGGGAAAATTATTTGGATGCTTCTAAAGGCACACAGTACCAAAAGTTCAACCCCTTTCAACTTTCAGTGGAAAAAATTTCCAACACAGAACAATTGCAATGGTTCAGCACCCTTTTCAAGACAGTATTACTTCTTGTTCATAATGATTCAACACAAACTCATGAAATTTCATGCACAACTTCAATAATTCATATTTTTCAATAGATGTGTACTTAGCATAGACAATGTTGTCATAACTCACAGGTATGTTTCTCATGACATTTCTGGAGTTCAAGTGCTCCAGAGCATAGATCCGTGTTGCGATGTACGCCGACATTGTCTCGGCTTACATCGCAACACGAATCTATGCTGTCTGTGCTAAGCACAAGGTGGTCCCCTTTGAAAACTTATGTGCATCACAGGATCTAATGGATCAGTTGTTTCATGAAAATTGACCAAACATACATGAGTATTGTCTCCAATAAGAACAGTTTTGAAACAGAGCCCTGAAGAAGTCCATCAGGACAAAACGCGTTGGCTACTGTGGTTATTAATTTAAAAAAATAGAAGAATAATATAAACATGAATAAAGAATTTTCTTCGAAACACATCGTTTGGAGAATATGAATCATGTACAAGAAGTAATACTGTCTTGAAAAGGGTGCTGAACCATTGCAATTGTTAGCATGGCCCACCCAATGGTGTCTGCGCCCCAAACAAACAGGTTAATGGTCTTGTGCAATGGTGAAATGCTTGTGCTTTCCAAGTCTTTACGTGACTGTTGATGCACCTTTGACATCATGTGTCAGCCAGTGGCATTTTTTTCAGAGGCAGAAGGCATGCAAGAGTTGCAAGAGTGTCCCTAAAGTACCAGCTCACAAATCCAGGGCACACTGAAATTAGAGGAAAGTGTGATGTCAGACCACCCACTGAGAATGACTGCATCACTGGGCCCTGGATTTAATCGTCCCTCTCTGAGTTTGCTCTCATCCATGTGTCGCTCATTACAAAGCTCAAAAAAACCTTCAAAAATATATTCTCCGCGTCAGACATCTGCAAATTGCAACTCATGAACATTGGGTTCCAAGCACTCACCACACTCATCAACATTCTTATCAATACACAAATATCCACTGGCAAAATGCGAATCATCGCCTCACTCATACATCAGGCATTCCATATCCTACAGACACTAAAAGCAGTAGCGACTGCACACTGTCATCAAACCTGCTGATTGATTTTCAATCAGGCTTCTACCCACAAAATGCGGGAGAAACCAAACTACCTAACTTTAGGAAGAACACCTTGCCATCCACCAGAGAATCATTCAGCAGCATTTGATTAGACAATCCCAGCCACACAAACAGATATTGTGCCACTAACTTCAGGTGGTCCTCATCTTACCTCGGCCCCACACTCACTAATTGATTAAGCCTATATACAACCACCACCACCAAGTGACTACCTAACCCCCCATCAATCCATCAAGGGCTCACAAAACATTTTGGTGCAGTGCTAGGGAGTTCTCCCCCTAAGTCAGTCAATCAGCTTTCTTCTAAAGCACGACTACTCACCTGTAAGGGTCTCAATGCGCTGAGAGGGAGAAGGGGGCGTATCTACGGTTCAGTCAGTAAGTATTCAGGCTTTAATCCTTGCCAGGACTGTGATGGACACCTGCCCATCACAGACACTCATTCCATTTGTCTGTGGTGCTTGTGGTTAGATCACGACATACGCACCTGTGACTGCTGCCTCAGCATGCACCCTCAGGTCATATAAGAGAGTGAGGACAAATTTCTTAAATAATTAATATGTGCGACCATCTTCAGGGCAATGCTTAGCAACTATTCAATACCTCATAGTTTCAATGTTCCAAAAATCTGTATTTGAAAAGCTGCAGACTAATTTTAGCTTTTCCAAAACTAGCAAAACTCCTAATTGAGGGGCCTGATTCACAGAACTAACTTACGTCAAAAACGTAAAGTTAGTACTTTTTGGTATTCACAGAATACACTTACTCATTTTGGTATTCACAGAATGAACTTACTCATTTTGGTATTCACAGAATGAACTTACTCATTTTGGTATTCACAGAATGAACTTACTCATCCTAACTTTATGTCCGCACTCGGGCCGGAGTTTACGGCACGGCGGCGGAGACTCCAGCCAATGGCGGAATCTCCGCCTCCGGCCCGGAATCTCCGCTTCCGGCCCGGAAACTCCGCTTCCGGGCCGGAATATCCGCATTTTGGCCGTTTGAGCATTACCTCAATGCTAAACACCTGTCCAAGTGTCTACCATCCCCCATGATGCATCAGCTGACACACTGCAGCCAATCCCAGCCATGCAGCACATATGAAAGCAGAGCAGACACACAGAAACACTTTCAACATGTCGCTGAATGTATTTGTTGCTCTGCCCCTTGCCATGCGGCACGAAGACTTGAGGAGGAGGAGGATAAGAGAGAGGATCTTCAGACAGAGGATCAACATATTTGGGATGTCCACCCAAGATGTAAGGGCCAGATACCGCTTCCCTCCAGAAGTCATCTTGAAGATGGTATGTGATTGGGAGGAGGAACTTGACTCTGCTACCTGCTGCTCCCATGCCATTCCAGCCTATCTGAAGGTCCTTTCTGCTCTCCATTTTTTTGCGACGGGGTGATTCCAAAGGGTCACCAGTGATGTTGTGGGCATCTCCCAGGCTAGCCAGTCGCGGTGCTTACATCGGGTACTGAGCTGCATCAATTCTAGAGCCCACCTTCACATAGGAATGCCCCATACACTGGCCAGCAGACAAAGGGCAGCTAGGGATTTTTTCCCCATCTCCCGCTTCCCACGTGTGCTGGGTGCAATTGACTGTACCCATGTGGCCCTTCAGCCACCCCGCCACATTTCACACATATACTGCAACAGACACCGCTGGTATTCCATCAATGTGCAGGCTGTCTGTGATGCCAGTGGGAGATTCATAGATGTGCATGCAGCGTTTCCAGGCAGTACCCATGACAGCTTCGTATTCCGCATGTCACCTCTTGCCCGGCGTATGGCTGCGGGAGAATTTGGCAACATGTGGTTACTGGGTAAGTACCAAGCACTGAAAAAGAGTGATGTGTGCTTATGAAAGGGCTAATTCACATGCCCCTTGTGCTGCCGGTGCGTCACTTTCTCACATATGGAAAGTGATGCACTGGTGGCGCAAGGGGCCTGTCAAGAAGCCCAGTAATGAATGAATGTCACCTTATATCAACAACCATTCTACAATAAGAAACACCAAGACACATACACGGTCACAACAGACACTGCATGTACTGAGTAAAGATCATGTTCTGTTCAAATTTTAGATGGAAATGTAACCTATTGCCCTATCTTCCCTCCTCAGGCGATGCTGGGTATGCACTCTCCCCTCAACTCCTTACACCTTACAGACATCCAACCACTGTACCTCAGCGTAGGTACAATCGGGCACACATACGAACTCAAGCCATCATAGAGCGCATTTTTGGCCTGTTGAAGTCGCGTTTCAGATGTCTCAGCCGTACAGGGGGTGTGCTGACGTACTCCCCTGAAGTTGTGTGCAAGATCATTATGGCCTGTTGTGTCTTGCACAATATCACTGTAATGCATGGCTTACACATACCTCTTGAACCTCGGCTAGCTCTGAATCCGGGCAACCGGGCCATTGCACATAACCGAGGTCAGGGTATGCAAGTCCGTGATCAGCTGGTTGCCACGTTTTTCACGTGAGCAACCTGTTGTGTCATGGACAAAATGTGGTTTGCTGTCTGTTGTCAATGATGAAAAATTGATATTTACGACTCTGTCCAAAAACTCCATCCTGAGACTACTTTGCAAACCACACTAACTGTATGTCAACCACAACTGTTGACATGAGTCAAAATATTGACCGTGCATCAGGTCATGTGCCAATGTCAGCAATCAGTGTAGTGGATTTCCCAAGGATTTCATTGAATCTGAGGATGAGATGTACATGTTCTGAGAGTCCCTCCCGTACCTTTTGACAATGGGTGTCTGTGGCTAACAAGTGCATAACAATAGCATTTTTGATATTTGGGCCCCAAACGAGTTACATACACCAATAATGTCGGGCCCACTACGTGAGTGATGATGTTGTGGCTGAATCTGCCACTATGTGTCTGAGATGCACAGCACTGCTACCCCTAATACACTGTAACACAACAGCCAACTCTTGTGTTGATCACTAAATATGGACTACATGTACCATAATGCAATGCAGTTGAAAAGTAAACTGGGGGGTGATGTTGTGCCTGACCCCCCCCCTTGTCCCAGCCCAAATCTCATAACATGGTCTGTTCCCCCTTGTGTTTCATGTCTATGAATTAATCTTACACTGTTATTTCAGGTTTCTCTGCTACAGAATAACAGGATGGCAGTGGATTTGTTCTGTGATTGTGGTTGAATCAGAATGAACACAAAATGGCTGACAACTACTTCCTGTGATGTATTTCCTGTCTCCCACTACCTGTCTGTCACTTCTTGTATGAAAAAATGGGTTCCTGGTCGATTTCGCACATTTCGGCACAGTAGCGTACTCTGCGCATGCGTAGCGTACTCTGCGCATGTGCAGAGTACTCTACGCATGCGGAACGTACTCCGCGCATGCGCAGAGTACTCTCCGTATGCGGAAAGTACGTTTTCGGGCCGTAAACTCCGAAAAGTAACCGGAACCCATAATTTCAGACAGGAAATGACATACAGGAAGTGGGAGGCAGGAAATACATCACAGGAAGTTGTTGACAGCCATTTTGTGTTCATTCTGAGTCATCCTCTCTCACAGATCAGATCCTCTGACATCCTGCTGCTCTCATCAACCTTATTTCCCCCAAAATGGCTGAGGGTTATGAAGAGAAAGCACCCCCTTTCAAAGAAAGGGAATTAGAGATCCTAGCTGAGGGGGTGATACTGAAATATCCTCAGCTATATGGGGGGCCAGAGGAACAGCTGAGCAATGCAGCGCGTGCCAGATTATGGGCCAGAATTGGTGAGCGCTGCAGTACAGTGGGCGTTCACACCAGGAACGCGAGGGCATGCCGCAAGCGCTGGGAGGACCTGAAAGGCTGGGCCCAGATCAAGGCTGAAGAGCTACTGGGCCAGTCTTCCCAGCACCATGTGCATCGTCCTCGCCTCTCGCCACTGTACAGGAGGGTCCTGCGTGCAGCTCTTCCGACCCTCCATGCTCAGCTGGAGGAGCAAGAGCAGCAGATCCCTGGTAAGTGTATTATAGGCAAAATGTGTCTTGAAGTATGATGCGAGTGCAGACAGAGCTGTACCATTCTGTGTCCCATGCCTCCAGTCACCTATTCTGTGTCTATGCAGCAGTCATCATGAAGCAAAAAGCTCACTTTTGCGCATCATCTGTACAGGGCGGAGTGCATTCTCGGAGTTGTAGTGTCATCATGAAAACTGGGGATTTGAGACACACAGTTGCATTACTAATGAAATATGCACTGCCAGCACCACTAACAGTGAACCAAGGGAATCATAACTGATGTGTGCATTGGATGAGGAATGGTACAGACACTGTCCAGTGTGTGTATGTGAGGCCAATGGGAATTGGATGCTGTGACTTACATTGCTTTCGGAGAGTTTGGGTTCTGATTGAGACAGATCATCATGTGCCATGGAGTCAAGACAGACTTTGAGACCCTTGCCACACTCATAAGTGTTTCAAATGATGCCAAGTGTGTCCACAGACACACGTCTTACCCCCAGTAGCTTGTATGCCATTTTTCATGTACAGGTAGCTGTAACAACTAGCCACTACTGTTCACCAGCGCACAGCACTACCTGCTCAGCCTCCACAGCCAATATGTGGCACTGGATTGTCAGCTGTTGTGAGAGGATATCAAAATCTTAGACTCACAACTTAGCACACCTAATTGGCCAGACCCTATATGGATGTGTTACCCCCATTCGGCCTTTGTGTTGTCCCATCCAATGCTACACAGCAGATAACATTTGTCCAGACGTGAAAGTGCAGACACTCCATATCACAGGCCCTTTCCAATTTCATCTGGACTCTCTCTGATCTCCTTTTGTGGACTGGGTTGTGGAACCTGCCCATGTAGCAGTGACAGGACACACAGGTCACAAGAATGCCATAGCTGAGGGTTGGCAGTACAGACGTGCAAACCAACAATAATCTTGTGAGATGTCCATGTCAGACTCAAATCAGGAGATGACATTGAACATGCACGTAATTTAAGCTCATAAACACTGACAACTCTATAGTGTGATCAGAGGAGAACAAAGTCTGACCTTGGCTCATCTTGATATGTGTCTTGTCCTGACGTGTACACCAACTACATAATGATTTGTCTCACATTTCAGTGGACTCCGCTGGCCAAGAGGACCGGGTTCGGAGCAGGACATCTGTGGTGCGCCGGCGGCTACGACCTCTTTCCAGTACTGAGGAAGAGGACGATGAGGCGGAACCCTCAACATCAGGAGGCATGGGGATTGCGCCCACCCGGACTGACCAGGATGACAACTCTGGTGCTACGGACCGGGTGGAGGCTGAGGACATTGAAGGGGGGGGGTGATGAACTGGACACCTCTGGCCAGGGGAGGTGGAGAGCCACTCTCCCACGGACCATTCACCTAGGAGTATTGCTGAGGTGACCCCGGGGCAGGCCACTACTCAACCTGGGCCTGCCTTCAGCCCCTCCCTAACTGCAGAGGCCCCCATTCCATCGGGGCCTCCAGCTGCAACCCCTGCAATCTGCCCCCTCATCGTAGCTGCCAGGTCAACTCCCACATTGGCTCCGAACCTGAGGCACCACACCCCCCAGGTGCGACCCAAAACCCTCCCTGTGTTGTTCCGTCTGTGGCTCTACCAGATGACTTGATGTGGGCATGAGGGTCAGCCAGACATGTCCTCTCGCATCTTGCTGCAATTGTGTCTAGAGGTGCGCATGATGCGAGAGGAAATGGTAAGAGCTCTGGCCACCCTCACTGCCAATTTCAATTCCCGGAGTGCAGCCATGTCGTCTGTTGTGTCCCAACATCCCTCCCACACCACCGTCAATATCTCCCCCTGTCCGTTGCCCCACACTCTTCCCCCCCCTACTCCTCGTGTGTCCCGACCCCGTGTGGTGCCTGTCCATGCACCGGCCAGCCAGGAGCATGCATGGGACTCAGAGGATCTGGACATTGTGGTCCTAGAGGATGACCCGAAGGACACTTGAACAGTTGGACAGATTTTTCTTTGTGGACAATGATTTACTTTTCCCCTTGTAAATAGACTGGTTTCCCTGACGCTCCCCGACGTGTTATATTTATGTTGCCCCACCCCAATCCAAGTTCCCTTCTCCTTCTGCAGTAAGGACATCATTTGTTTTCCATTCTCCCTTCCAGACGGACTGTTGTTGTTTTTCTAACCCCACATATTGTTTACATAAAAACTTATTTTAATTCATACTTTCTCTATCTTGTTTGGCTTCATTGTGAATGTTTTGTACAAAATATGCCCATGTATTTTGGTAGTCATCTGCTCCAGCACATGACGGCTTGCTGCAATGACGGGGTTACACTTGTACATGTGTCACACACACACATACATCCTCTCATCTCTACGCCAACTAACTTGGTGATCATTAGCCTATCAGGACATGATACGCCACAGAGTTTTGACTTGGGAACAGATTTATTTTTTAGTGACACATATTCACACTGGTCAAAAAGTTCCTGGGATGTGATCAATGGGGATCGTGCTTGTGACTTTGCAATTTCGGGGGTGATGACTGCTGTGAGGGATTAAGTCTGGGTTGACGCCGAGGTGCAGGTTGGTCTCGTGCATGTGCCTGTACAGGGTGAAGTTCATGTGCAGGGGCGGATTGTGTCTGTACACTTGGTGTATGGTCATGGACAGGGGGATGTTGTGCAGGTGGTGGTAGTGCCTGTTCAGGTGGTGGGGGTGGATGTGCAGGTGGGGGAGTGCCTGGATGGGGGGCGGTGGTGGGTGTGTACCCTTGCTGTGGTCCTGTGCAGTTTGTGGTACAGGTGTGTGGGTGTGATGTGCTGCAGGCAGATGTGATAGCTCCCCTCCCTGCGTTGACCGTGAAGGGAGACTTTGGATCACTTTCATCATGCCGTCCATCATCTTCATGGCCAAGGCATGGTGTCTTAAACTCTCTTCCCTTTGGAAAGATATCATGTCCCTGATATTCTTGGACATGTCTTGCCAAGTTCTATCCAACCTATCCAAAACATGGGTCTGTCTGTCCACCACCTGAGGGAATTGGCGCAGGGCCTCAGACATGTCTGACAGGGTGGCCCCTATGGCACGAATGTCCTGCCTCACATCTGTCTGCTGTTTGAAGAAGTCCTGCTCCCACTGGCCACCACGGCCATGTGCACGCCCTCTCTGCAGGGGTCGGCCATGGATGAGACCGCCAGGTCCAACAGCAGGGGGTGTTGGCATGTGGAAGCCTGTGGACAGGAGAATGGTGCCCAGGGGATACCTGCACCACAACAGGGTTGGTACTTCCCTCAGATGGTGAAGATGATGCCTGGGATACACTGTACGGGGAGGAATGTGTAGGGGAACCACCATGTCTGTCCCGGATGTGAGGGCTGTGAGGGAGTAAGGTCTGTGTTGGTGTGTGGGTGAGCTGTGGCTGGTTATCTCTATGGAGTGGACAGGCAATCTTTTTCATTGGAAGAGGCTGACACACTTTGCTGGGCGGAGGGTGTGAGGCCTTGCTAAATGTGGGCGATGTGGGAAAATTACTGTCCATGGCATCAGATTCTTCATCCTCTGAGGGGATGAACAGACAGTCACTATCGTCCGATACTTCATCATCCCCAGGTACTTCCTCCTCCTCCTCCTCTTGCACAGTACTTGCAGCTGACATCACTGCCTGTAGGAGCAGTGGATTTTCACCTCTGATTGCCCGCCGCCCAACACTGGTGGAAGGTCCATCCTCCTCATCGTCACCATCACCTGGAACACAGAGGTTGCAACAGGATAAGTAATTGACCTAGTATGAGATGTGGTGCAACACAAGGGTTGGTTCTACTGTACTTTGCATCAACAGATGACGCACATGTGACCTGGTTTGGGTACCCCTACAAGTAACAGCTCACACAATAGCACTGAGGGGTGAAATGGAGATGTACACTGATAAAGCAAACTTACCAGCTCCATCCACAGCTTTGTGTCTTTCTGCAATCTCCCCTGATGTCAACTGCTGAACCATGCTCCTCATAGGTACTGTTGACGAAGCGTTCCCCGATCCAGCAGCTGTAGAGGGAAGTGACACCAATGTCAATCATCTGCATTACAAATTTACAAACAGGCACATGTGACACTTATGATATGGATGAAACTTTGTCAACAACTGCAGGTTCTATGCAGAAGGGGATTTTGATGTTTGTCATGGTTTTGATAGGGAAACACTTCACACCACATTTACCTGATGTACATGTGCGAGAGGGTTTCACTGCTGCAGCCAGGATGTCATGCATTCCCCGGGATGGTGTTCTACGCTGCACTGGTCTCATCCTGTCAGCAGCTGTGATGAGACATACATATCCATATTTCAGTACACCAGATGGTAGCTATGAGCTAACATGTACATGTCATTCTCACTGACCATTGATAGGACTTTCAGAGGCCGCATTCACACATTTTAAGGAATGTCTGATTGACATATCCACCTGGATGACAAAGAATTGTCTGCAGCTGAATGCCAACAAAACTGAGGTTTTGTTTTTTAATCAGCCTTCCCTCCCCCACTCTGATCTCTGGTGGCCTTCCCTGCTCAATCCCCCTCCACAGCCAGTGCCCTCAGCGAGAAATCTGGGTTTTAAGGTGGATAACACTCTTTCATGCAAATCCCAGATAAGTCTCGTGACATCATCCTGCTTCTGGAAAATGAAGGCATTACGTAGATTTCTTCATTTTCTTCCGATAGATTGCAGGAAAACTATTGTACATGCATTGATAACCTCAAAATTAGACTATGCCAACAGTCTATATCTGGGTATACCAATGTATCTACTAATGAGACTGCAGATAATTCAGAACGCAGCCGCAAGGCTTATTAGAAATGTTCCTTTAAGACATCATATCTCTCCCCATTTGCTAAGTCTTCATTGGCTGCCCGTAAAAAACGTATAGAATTTAAGGCGCTTACTATTGCCTATCGGGCAATAAATGGAAGTGGCCCCTTCTATCTTCGGAAAAGAATTCATAAATCCCATCAAGCAAGAAACCTAAGATCTAATCATCGTGAACTTCTTACCATCCCTCGTTTTGCTAAGGCAAGAATAGGAGGAAGATCCTTTACCGTTAGAACCACAACTCTGTGGAACTCTCTGCCCATGTACATCAGAAAGGCTAACACAGAGCTATGCTTCCGGAAACTTTTGAAAACATGGCTCTTTAGTCTTCCTTAACACCTGTGAAGTCACTACTTCTATTCCCTCCCACCTCCCTTTCTGTCTTAAGCGCCGGGACACTCCCGTTGGGAGTAGCCGTGCGCTCTAGAAGCTACATAACATAACATAACATTCCTGGACAATGTGCAGCATGTGTACCTCATGGACTTTACAAGTGGGCCCCTGCTCACATGCAGCAATTGGCAGCTGTACTTCCACACAGAACTGACATCAATGAGATGGCACATCAACAGACAAACGTATATGAGAGGGTTACTGATATAGGAAGGAAGGGGAGAAATGATCAGGACGCCACCGCATTACATTGCTTACACCTTCACCGTTAAGACTAATATGTCTCATGAGTATGATGTTGTCTGTTGACAAGTTGGAAGGAGTGTACATCCACAGGCTGACCAGTTTCACATTTGCACATCAGTTCAAACATTGCATTGCAGAGTTCATATGTGAGATGTGCAATAGTCAGGTACCTTTTGTGTGTCATTTGTGCTTCCCTGACAATGGAGTCACAAAGCTCATTTTGGATTGAGAGATCACACATTTGTTATGGTCATCCTTGGAGTGTCCTCTGTTCCCATTATCCATTTCATACATCATGGTAGAACTAAGCTGACAACGGATGATGTCTTGTACAGCAGACATCCTTACCTCATATATCATACACTCACTTATATAAGTGGATACAGAAGAAGAGGAGGCAAGCAGAGTGCAACATTTGTCTAGGATACCACATTGTGGGTAAGTTGTGAATCTTTAATGGTTGACGGCTACACTGGATTTGGTTTGGGCCTTTCAGCCAAGGGATTTTGAAATGTGACTTCCTGAAGATTCACCTTGGCAGCCCATACATCCATCACAAACGTACAGAACTGGCATCAGTGCGAGCATCATCCACACCAATTTCAAATTGTTTTGTCCTTTGGAATTCTGCTAGGGAGTTTTCATATCATTGAATTACGATCCAGTTGTGTCTAGTACACTTAATGTGACACTATATACTATTTTTATGTCCATTCTACACTCACTTGTCATATGTTTTGTGACATCCTTTCACTAGCCACCATGGTGTGATCTGGTATATGGTTCAATGCCATATGTAGGCATATTGCGATGCAGGACAACAGTTATGTGAAACACATACAACATACAGCGGAGATTAAAGGCACATTTCATGAGCATGAGCATTCAGGTTCATTGTTCCTGGGTTTACTTACCATGGCCCTGCACCTGCCCAGTGTGTGGTCCCCGACCAGATGTCACAGCCAACCTTGTAGCAGAAGTCGATGTGTGTCTTGGACTCCGGGAGGACATCATTGGACCTACAATGATAAGTGTGTTTGCAACTGTACATTTCGGCTGCCACATGTGATGCACTCAATATGAGGCAGAAAGGATGAGCACAAGCAGTGTGGGCCCTACCGTTGCAGAAGTGTCTACCATAAATTATCATGAGTAATCCCACATTCAACTTATTATGGCCCCACTGCCTAGTAGCAACGTCTATCAAATTGACACAACAACACTTCCTGAAGTAAGGTCCACTATCATGTTAATGGACCAAAAGACATACCATACAATTATGACCTCTATGACCAGCTGGTTGGACTTGACAAATTCATGTATGGAAGAGAAACATTCTAAGTTGGACAGTGGACGCATTCTCAATCCTGATATTTGAATCTCACTTCTTGATCATCATTGTCATATTTGTTCTCATTGGATTTTTGATTTAGTCGACAAAAATAATTGCAATATAGAGGTGGATACATTTAGACTTGCTCTAGCACTCGATTCCACGATCGAGTTCCCAGGCCTGGAACTGTTGGTGGAATACATGTAATGTTCTGAAGACACAATGATATGATGAGCCTAGATATGTTATATTTTGTCTTTTGCTATTCACAGATATAGTTTGGTAAAGGTAAATGTCCTTTGAGAATTCGAATAGTTGTAAGGCTAGTTTTTCCGCTCCGGTTGCTTTGAGATGCAGACACTATGTATCTCCCTCTGTTGTCTGCTGCCTATGTGTGCATTTTGACCATCTCCTGACAAGTTTGACTTACCAGTTGGTGAGTGTGCTCTACGTTGCTCTGGATGATGTTTCCTCCCAGAAGATGCAGGGACCTCTGCTACTGTGGTTGTCTGTACTCTGGCTGAATGTGTCAATGGGTGAGAAGAGATAAAAATCAACACATGGAACATGTACATGTGGAACTTGTCAGACATTTCCTCATATCTTCTGCATGCTAACAGTATTGTGAAGTACTGCCACAGTTGGTGCAGGTAGGAGCAGTGGGGTGTCGGTGATGTGATGGCGTGGCAGGGTGGGAATTAAACAATGGGATATGGGAATGAAATATTTTGAAATAAGGATTCTCTCACCTTCAGTTTTGTGATTTTGGCAGGCCCAAGGCGAGTTGTTTTTAGGATATTTTATAGTTATTTTCTCTATTCCGTTGTCTGTTGATTTGCCTCTGCACCGCACCCCCACCCCTTACGTTCTTGACTGACCCAGCCGCATCTGGATAAGTGGAAGGGGCACTTTGACAATTGCTACTTAACGGTGTTAGGTATATACGGCATCAGTACTGGGCCTTTGTATTTAATAGTGTGAAAGGGATTTGCCATTTCGAATACAAAGGATTCTGGGACTTGTGGTGCAACATACAGAGGGAAACACATGAGCCTCTGACTGACTATATTTGTATATGAACTTTGGACAACTTCCTTACTCACAATGGCAGTGCGACACAGACATACATTTTGTATACTTGTTCATGTCATCCCATTTACCTGGTGCCACATTGCGGACAACACTCACAGGCAGCCCATGGAGCATGTGGGGGTGGATTGTAGTGATGATATCCTCCTCTAGTGGTGTGAGACGGAGGCGGGGTCCAGATTGTGAGGCAGGGAGAACTCTGTTTAACTCGATCCTGGAGTACTTCTCCTTCGCACTCTTCTTTTCATCCTGCCACTTCCTCTTTATTTCACGGACTGTGCGCACATCCTCCCCCAATGCTGTGACAGCAGTGGATAACTGCTGCCAGAGAGCTGCCTTCTGTCTGCCACTGGTGCTGTAAGGTGGGAGACCATGTAGGCGTTTGTGGTGCCTCACAATGAACTCCACAATCATGGTGGTCTCCTCAGTTGTGAAGTTGTTCTTCCTCCTCAGTGCGTACATTTTGCAGTAGCGATGAACAGCAAAGCAAACAGGAACTCTCTGTGGCCAAACCTGGTCCTTGAATGTGTGCTGCTTTTATGTGGTGCTGGTTTTGCAGTTAGTCTTAATTGACTTCAGCTGGAGCATGGTGGGGGATGGTAGGCACTTGAAATGCTCAAATGGCCAAAATGCTGTTTTTCCGGCCCGGAGGCGTAATTTCCGGCCCGGACTCAGAGTTTCCAGGCCGGAGGCGGAGATTCCGGGCCGGAGGCGGAGATTCCGCCATTGGGCCGGAGTCTCCGCCGCCGGGCCCTAAACTCCGGCCCGAGTGCGGACATAAAGTTAGGATGAGTAAGTTCATTCTGTGAATACCAAAATGAGTAAGTTCATTCTGTGAATACCAAAATGAGTAAGTTCATTCTGTGAATACCAAAATGAGTAAGTGTATTCTGTGAATACCAAAAAGTACTAACTTTACGTTTTTGACGTAAGTTAGTTCTGTGAATCAGGCCCGGAGTTGTTTGAGATAAATTTCAAGTTCAATATTTCAGAAAAGGCTCCTCCAATCAGAGTGCAAGGCACGGTTCTGTGACATTAGTTGCAGAATACTGGCATGAACAGCTCATTTTGCTAGTTTTGGACCGAAACGTTGACATGCATCCACCACTTGTTTCTGCATATTCAAGCTATTTAGGAATTTCATCATTCACGGATTGGTTCATTACCACTTACCAGGGTAGGTCAACGCTGTCTTTGACCTTGTTTATGGACTACAAATCTTGGGACTTTTATAGGTCACTGAAGTGCTGAATGCTAGCACTTGTTTAACCCCTCTGATACTTGTTATGTGTTGTGTTTCTTGTTTACAAGTAAAAGACTTTCATTTGTATACGCCTAAGTGTCAAAATACTTTTCCTCATACCTTTTCTCTCATTTATTTACTCAGTATTAATAAATACTTTCCCCATGCAATTAATATTGATCAATTAAAATATACTGCATGTAATTGGGGTATTGTCTTCCTTATTAATACTGCCCACTTCTAGAAGTATTATAGTGTAACCATGTACGATTATTCGAAATATTGAGGAACCATGGATGCCAAAATCCATGATTTACGTGATATTTTAAGATAATTGTGACCTATGTGAAGATCCTCGCGATAAATTCATGCCTGGACAGGAAATATTGACTAGTTGCCACATACAAATGAAGAGAAACTCGCAATAGATGAATTTAAAGAAGTATACATTCAAATAATGTTTACTGCTGTAAAAGAGTGAGACAGACCACTGGGTGTGAATGTTAAAGGAACAAGGAGAAGTCGCCCATTAAAAACAGTGCCTGCATGGAAGTAATGTGATTTCTTGCTCTAGGTTTATCATTTCCCACTTATGTAATTCATTTGTGCTTTAATTGTTTTCGCAGTGATTGCCTACCCATTTTGTACGTGGTATGGTCGCCCTTGTCATTGCTGCCAAAACAACTACTAACCATCTCTCTCGCATGTATATGCGACAGTTCAGATTATTCCAGGTCCCCAAAGCTAAAGGAATGGCTGGGGAGGCAGGTATTAACAATTTTTTAATGTATATTGTTTTCTTAAACAACTGTTATACTGCTCATCTCTAAATTACATGAGCAGCGCCACCATGTGGCAGACTGCCCTAAGTGTGGTGCTGACAATTAGGTGCCGAGCACCGGAAACCAATTAAGTGCCGGTGCTCAGCACCGGAAAGCACTGGCTCAAATTAAGCACTGAGATCAAACCTTTACTGACTCTATATTTGCTGTTGCACAGACCCTCGTTGCATGCACCACGGTTAGGCACATTCCAATCACTTGATTTTAGAAAAGTTGCTCCCAAGTTTTCCCTCATGTGACAGTCTTTTTTTTGTTCTTGACAGGATGCTCTCCATCGTTTATACTGCACTAAAACGTTCTTGTTTCTTGGATGCCAAAGAATACTTCACGACCGCATCTTCCGGTCCTTATTTTTCAAGATGTCGTCAAAAAAGCGTGATTTAGAACATTACATGGTGGTTCGCAAGACAGATGACGACTCATTTTTTAAGCTTCAAAAAGACTTGCTCCTTCTTGGTGTGAAGTTAACAACATATGGAGAAAGTTTTGAACAATTCCCTCAGTACTTCAAAGACTTCTCGACCTTAATTTGTCAAGAGAGGATCCCAGGTAACATTTGTTATTTATCCCCTATTTCTAAGAATGTTTTTATATTTGTAATGTACATTAGGAATCTTGTAAGGTTTCACAGGCAGACTACTGCACTCATCACTTGTTTGATTCTATTGAAGGTGGCTTGGCCAGCTACAAATAGTTTATGTAGGATCCATTTACCTTAGTGATTATTGGAAATTGGACTATATATGCAGAAGAAATCAAGAGAAATTATTCAGAGTAAATAAAAATGGCACCCAAAATCAATAGTAAATAGAACCCACACCAAGACACAAAAAACAATTGGAACGCTTTTGGACACTCGCAGTTCAGCTGATTTCCAAAACCCCGATGTTCCAACAACTGGATTCAACAGAAACCGTTTGTAATAAAATAGATTCTTCACAAGGGATATCGGACTTTTGGGCTCTTTTTAAAAAGGCGTGTTTTTCCCACTTTTGCCACATTGCACAATCTGCATGAACACTGCGCATCCAAAGTTTTTCAAGCAGAAGGCCTGATTACGAGTCTGGTGGTCCAGCCACCGCTGCACTGGCAGTCCAACCACCCCATTGCGAGTTGGGCGGTCGGACGGCCCTGGGACAGCCAACGCCGCCAGGGAACCGCCGTTCCCTGGCGGTGTAGTGGCGGTCAGAAGCTGCAATATGCTTGGCAAGGACACCGCGGTCCCACCAAGCACATTACGAGTTTCCTCTCCGCCGGCGGTGTTATGGAGGTTCCTCCTCCATGTACACCGTGGCGGAGAGGAAACAAAGGGGCCCTACAGGGCCCTCTGTGCCTCCTCTGCAGGCAGTTTCCCACAGGGGACTATAACATGGGTCCCCCTGTCTGCATGCACAACAGTTCCTGCACGGCATGGACATTTGAGTCCATGCCGTGCAGGAACCTTGTTGAGCGGTCCCATTGCTGTGCCTTTTTCACCACCTTTGAAAGAGGCGCCACCCACCAGACCACTTTTAAGTCATAATTGGGCAGTGAGTTTCGGTGGTGAGGGAGGCGGCGGTGGCGTACCGCCCGCTCCCGCTCCACCAAAACTCGTAATCGGCCCCAGAATGTCAGCTCCTCAAAGCATGTGGAATGTGCAGTAGAAAACTGCTCTCCAAATGAGGGATTTGTCATTGAAATTTCTTAGGGACAATTCCCAAAAAGACTGATGGTCCCAATTCCCAAATGTACCAAAACCCATGACTTTGGTATCTAATGAGGGTGGGATTGTCAGTGCAGGTTAACTGTATCACTTGTAATGGGGAACCCTATGTTATTTTGCTTTTTAAAAAGGGCATTGGATTTAGATCTGGTACAAATGTGGGTAATTCCATTTGCCTCATGTGTTCCCTCTGAGACTGTTTTTGCTTTGGGCCAGCATCAGTACCATATGTGCTCTGTTAAAATGTACATCCTTCCCCCTCTAGTAGAGAGACTGCACTGCTGGCCTCACCTGGCTTCATATTCAGGACACCAGTCTGAAACGAGGAGGTGTTCAATATTAATAAGTGAAACATTATAAGTTAACTATTGAGTTCTAGACAACTCAGATCAGTTAAATCTCTGTAGGGTATATGTTCATGAAGTAATTTAATTGAGCCAGCATTATTTCTCATACAGAATTGTATAATTTCACCATAAAATCACCTTTATGGTGTGGTGTCGGGCATTTATTTCAACATCACACGCTTTATGTAAGCTGGCCATAAAAGATCAAATCTGAAGACATTATCTTTTTAGTTTTCATGTTATTAGAGATTGAATTTATTGTGTCCTATATGGCCAGGCTGAGGAATTATACCTTCTGGGCTGAACAGAAATGAAATTAGCACATGCAGACTGAACTGATGGATCATTTGCTTCAGTGCTGGTCTGACTGCCCCTCTGAGATTTTAGAACATATATTATACTGGGGTAGGTATATAGATGACGTAGTTGTAATTTGGACGGAGGACTTAAGACTTCTGGCTGCACTATTTGAACATCTAAATGATAATACATACAATCTTTCCTTCACCCACAATGTGAATCTAAGACAGATTGAATTTCTGGATGTCACCTTGTATGCAGAGGGCTCCCGAATAGCCTCTAAACTCTTTAGAAAGCCCACTGTTTGCAACTATGTTTTGCATGCCGAAAGTGCACATCCATCAGCTCAGATAAATGCCATTCCACTGGGGAAAATGACAAGCTTGTGAAGAAATTGCAGTGATGACCTGATTTTTATGACAGAACTGGACCAATTGGAATCTAGATTCAAGGGCAGGGGTTATTCGAGTGATACTCTAGCCAAGGCACGCACTAAGATTTTGAACACCAATAGTAACTCACTTCTAAAACCAAATCCTAAGAAACGTAAGACAAAGCAACGCTTAGCATTGATTACCAGATATTGTGCACAAAGTCAGAACATATATAAAATACTAAAGAAACACTGGCATGTACTAGAATTACGACAAAGACACAAGTGTCCCTATATTATAAAAAAGGAAAAAATACCTCCCCTGGACCGAGTGTCTATTAAGTTGTATGGGCTGAAACACAGTAATCAGTCTGTATACTTATACAATGTAATGCCCAGAAAAATCTTAGTTAAAAACAAAGACTAGTTAAAAAGGTTTTATTAAAATAATTTGTCACATATTCATACAATTGAACAGATAAAAAACATTACTATTCCTCCCAATATAGGTTACAATCTCATTTATTACACATATAGAAAGTCATAATCTCATTTCATTACACATATAGATAAAAACTCTAAAAACAGTCAACGCAGCGTTTCGGTGATATCTCAATGTTTTCACCTTCCTCAGGACTACAAAAAGTTTTCATCAGATCTTTTGGTAACAGTTGTAAATTCTTTCTAGCTGTCCGTTAGAGCCACCATACTATTCAGGGCAAGGGAGTTGGAAATAGAGACTCGACACTGTCTCCGTCTATTCAGATCAGACAATATGCCGTCCCATATAAGTCGCTTTAATTTAGAAAAACAGGAATCGATCGAAGATATATCTTGAATACGGAAGTCCGTTAGAGCAGGGAGGCCGCTCTTTCCCGATTCGATTATCCAAAGCGCTTAAGGTCAACAAATGAACCTCAATATATAACAAAGGCATCGTCAATGTTTAAAACGTCGATTCCTGTTTTTCTAAATTAAAGCGACTTATATGGGACGGCATATTGTCTGATCTGAATAGACGGAGACAGTGTCGAGTCTCTATTTCCAACTCCCTTGCCCTGAATAGTATGGTGGCTCTAACGGACAGCTAGAAAGAATTTACAACTGTTACCAAAAGATCTGATGAAAACTTTTGTAGTCCTGAGGAAGGTGAAAACATTGAGATATCACCGAAACGCTGCGTCGACTGTTTTTAGAGTTTTTATCTATATGTGTAATGAAATGAGATTATGACTTTCTATATGTGTAATAAATGAGATTGTAACCTATATTGGGAGGAATAGTAATGTTTTTTATCTGTTCAATTGTATGAATATGTGACAAATTATTTTAATAAAACCTTTTAACTAGTCTTTGTTTTTAACTAAGATTTTTCTGGGCATTACATTGTATAAGTATACAGACTGATTACTGTGTTTCAGCCCATACAACTTAATAGACACTCGGTCCAGGGGAGGTATTTTTTCTTTTTTATAATATAGGGACACTTGTGTCTTTGTCGTAGTTGTACCCCGTCCCTTTACTAGATATTGGGGTGACTCCCTCCTTCTTTAATTTAATGCACTAGAATTAGACACATCCTTGAAGAGATGCATATCAAAGAGACCTATGGTAACATATAGCAGGGGCAGAGCACTCAAAAACCTATTATGCCCTAGCTATATCACACAAAAATCTCAGGACAATACAGGCTCCCGGTTACCCGAGAAACCAAAGGGATTTTTTAGGTGCACGAGATGTAATGTATGCAAATATGCTATGGATAAGACCATGTGCTTCCAATACAACACCAAGTCCAAATATCACATACAACAGTATATCAACTGTAACACGAAATTTGTGATATATTGCATAGTGTATATGTCAACAGATATATGTGGGTAGCACCATCAGACCGTTGAAGGAACGCATACAAGAACACATCAGGGCGATAAGAAAAAATAACTGCAACTACCCCTTAGCAAAACACTATAATAACACACACGCAAGTTCTGAAGTGATAAACATTGGAATCCATGCACTGGCACACATTGCGAATAACCCGAGTGGTGGTGACAGAACCCTGACCCTAAGAAAGGAGGAGACAAAATGGATAACTAAATTGAGGGCAGTGGAACAAGGGCTCAATATTGATAGGGAACTGCATGTGTTCTTTTTAAGTTTTAAAAAGGCTTTTATTTGATAAAAAGACAGAATATGATATAACATAATGCAAAATAATACGGGGACAATATTATAGAATTATAGAACAGTAATAATACACCTTATATGAGGGGAGGGAGGGGAAAGAAAGAAGGAAGGAGAGGGAAAGGAGGAAAAGTTATAACAATTGAAGCAAAACAGCAATTACATAAACGTTCCTAATGCATTATATTAGCATGTAACAATAAATATAGAGAAATAAAGCAACACTGGTTCAAGGTGGCTTGGGTACTTCTTCAATGGAGGGAATATGTGAAGGTAGTTTTTTAGCAGATATTTAAAAAGTTTGTGATAGGTAACTGTTAAAATATAGGCGCATGAAACGGAGTAAGTTCAGAGTATGTTTTAATGGCCATCCAACTCTCCTCAACAACTGACATCTATCAACATTCCAACCCAAGCTTCAGCGGAGCATTCCAAGGTAAGGGGAAAGGGAGGGGGAGGTGGAATGTACCAATGGAAAAAGGTGAGAGATTGTAACACATCTCCCTTATTTACCAACAGAAAACACATTAGATTTTACAATCTTGTCACAACTCCAATATTGTCCATTTTCAAGAAGGACCACATTTTTAAACGTTTTGGCTATACGACAGGGAGGGTAGAACTTTGTTGGGCTGTGTGGCCCCTTTACGCTCTTCTTCACCTGCACCACATCGCCTACCCTCCACTCTGGGGCTTTGACCCCGTTCTTTTTGTCATACCAACCCTTGTATTTTGCCTGGTGCAGTTTGACCTTTTCGCTAACTTCTACAGAATTGGGATTTGCTACCCTGCCACCCTCCAACTAACTGGGGTTAAGTTTAGTACAGGGTTCTCTCCTCCTGAGAGATACAAAGGGGGAAATTCCTGTTACAAGATTGGGAGAGGTGTGGTATGCCCACAAGCAATCACGCAAAGATGATTCTACTTCCCAACCATTGGTAGAGGCTAGCTGAATGTGTTCTTTAATAAGTCTATTGGCCCTCTCAACCAGGCCATTGGCCTTAGGGCAGTACAGTGCAGTCTTCTCATGTTTGATGTTAAGTTTGGCTAAGAAGTCAACCATATGCTGCAACGTAAACTGTACTCCATTGTCTGTGACAAGGGAGGATGGTATACCCTCCTTCGCAAAAACGTCTTTGAGAAACTCAAGAACGGCACAGGTGTTGGTGCCATGAACAAATTTATGTGAGATCCAATGGGAAGTGTAGTCGACTAAGACTAACATGAACCTCTTCTGAATACCCAAATTGTCCATGGGTCCAATGATGTCCATGGCCAGCTTGCTCCATGGCTTAAGGGGTACTTCAACTGAGGACAAAGGTGCCTTCCTTACGGATTTGGTTTTGTCGCTCCTGGCACAGCTAACACAATCCTTCACCAATTGCTCTACCATAGCGTCCATTCTAGGGAACCAGAATTTCTCCGTCACCCTTTGCTTAGTAAGGCTGCGTCCTAAATCCCCTCGTGTGCTAGTTCCACTATTCTATTCCTGAGGTTTACAGGTGGTACAATCCTATTCTGACGGAGTACTCTGCTGCCCATAGTGCTTAATTCATATCGGACTTCCCAGAAGTCCTTGAGATCATCCTCTAGTTCGCTGCACTTACTGGGCCATCCTTCCTTCATTATCACTTTGAGTTTGTGTAAGTCTTTATCTTCTTCCATTCCTTTTTCCCATTCCTCCTCCGTGAGTGCTGGCTCATCCACCACCATGATGGGACTGTCTAACATTTCTTCGGGTTGTTCATTTTGCACAGGAGCTCTCAACAAGTAGTCAGCAATTTTGTTGTCTTCACCAGGGACATACTCAACCCTAAAGTTGAAATTCTCCAGTCCCAAGATCCATTTTCCTATCCGGGGAGTGCAATTTTCCATTCCTTTCACCGTAAAGATGAAAGTAAGAGGCTTATGGTCTGTACGAACGGTAAAATTCAAACCCCACAGGAAAAACTTGAAATGCTTTACTGCCCAGAAACATGCCAGTGCCTCCCTTTCAATTACAGAGTAATTACTCTCTGCCTTAGAAAGGCACCGGGAAGCAAAAGCAATTATTTTTTCTCCTTTACTATCTCTTTGTGACAGGGTGGCCCCTAACCCCTTTTTTGACGCATCGGTGGTAAGGATTGTCTTTTTGGTTGGGTCAAAAGTGCCTAATACAGGTGAATGCAATATCTCTTCCTTCAACGCATCTACAGTGCACCTGCGCTGGTCATGCCATTCAAAATCCTTGTTTCTTTTCAGCAGCTCACGTAAAGGTTCACACTTAGAAGCAAAATCTTTGACGTACTTTGCCATGTACTCCATAAGACCGAGGAAGGACTTAAGTTCATCCTTATTCTGGGGGTAAGGTGCGTCTTTGACAGCTTTCAGAAGATTGTTTTTTGGTCTGAATCCTTGCTCGGAAATGGAATGACCAAGGTAGTTGACTGAAGTCACTCTAATTTGACACTTGGACTTCTGCACCGTCAACCCCGCATCCATCAACTTCTTGAACACAAGTCTGAGGGTGCGGTCGTGGTCTTCCACTGAGCGACCGTACACCAGGATATCATCCTGGAAGCACATAGTATGATCTACATCTTTTAGGATCTGGTGCATGATCTTCTGGAATACTGCTGCGGCGGATGCCAGCCCAAAAGGCATCCTCTTGAACATGTAAGCTCCTTGGGGGGGTTATAAAAGCAGTGAGGGGCCTTGAGTCAGGGTGCAGGTCTACCTGATGGTAAGCCATAGACAGATCAATGACACTAAAGAACTTCGCCTGATCCATGGTGCTGAGCATCTCATTGATGTTGGGGAGTGGGTACCTTTCAACCCAGATGTTTTCGTTTAGGCTTCATAAGTCCACGCATAAGCGGATGCCCTCCCCACTAGCCTTGGCCGCGATTACAATGGGCGCCAACCATTCGGCCATGTCTACAGGTTGTATGATCCCCATCGTGCACAATCTATTCAACTCTCTTTCTAAAGGCTCCCTCATTTGGTGTGGTACTGGAAGCAACTTGTGTACAGCTGGTTTTGCGTTAACCTTAAGTTTAATTCTGTGTTGGTAATCATGGAGGAGTCCCAACTTTTCTTCGAACAGTTCAGGGAACTCTTCACAGATGTTGGCGCTAAGCAAAACCTGGTCAGTCAGCAGGACTTGTTCTTCCATGTTTGGGTTAAGGATAATACCCAACTCTTTTTGGTGCTGCCACCCTAACAAATTCGATCCTGTCTCTACGATATACACTTTGCCGACAGTGTTTCTTCCCTTGAATTCGATTTGCATCCTTTTCATACCTAAGAGGGGTATCGGTTCTTTATTATAACCTGTAGGGAAAACGTCAGGTATCTGCAAGGCATTGATTCCCTGGTTGTTTATGCATTCGAAATCTTTACAGTTCAATAATGTAAAAGGAGAGCATGAGTCGGCAAACATGGTAACGATTTTCTTGTTCAACTTTACGTCACATTTGGGATAAATTACATTTACAGTACCAGTATTTTCTTTCAGTTGAAAAATGTACTTCCTCTCACTGGGCATGACACATTTTATTTCTTTACTCATAGTGCCCTCTACACATGCACCCTCTCCGTGATGGGGGTCACCTTCTCTGCACACCCTGGCAAAATGTCCCCTCCTATTGCATTTCTTGAAAGTAACGCTCCAAGCTGGGGCAATGGATGTTGTTAGCAAGATGGTTGCTGCTACCACACCTATAACACTTGTAATTTCTTTCATTCCCAGGAGGCTTGTGCACATTATTCTTGTTTTGCACCTTATTTACTTCACGTATCTCCACTTCCTCTTGGATATTTGCTACCACTTCTGCTGTGGTCTTCATCTCTTTTATACATTTGGCAGTGTGTTCCACTGATTTAGCAATACTCACTGCTTCTCGAAGGCTGAGATTCTTTGCTAACAGTTTTTCTTGGATGCGTAAGTTGTTAGTGCACCGCACCAATTGGTCTCTAATCAAAGAGTCTGTCAAATTGCCAAATTCACACAATTGGGTGAGACCCCTCAATGCTGCAATATAGTTGGTAACTGACTCTTGTTTGCCCTGGGACCTGCTGAAAAATTTGTGCCGTTCCAACACTACATTTATTTTGTCCCCAAAGTGTATTTCCAACTTTATCATGGTGGTAGCAAAATCGTCCATACCTTCCATTGCCTCTCCATTGGGATTTTCTGGTTCGGGCAATGTCTCGTAAATTTTGTGCCCCTGTACACCCAAATTGTGAAGGAGGATGTGCTGTTTGCGCATGGCAGTGAACCGTTCCACCCCCCCCCCTATGGCAATCAGGTACGATTCAAAAAGTTTGACCCACTCCTTCCAGCATATCTCAGGTTCTCCTACTTCATTTAGAAATGGAGGTGGCTGGCTCATGCTTGTCGCAGCCATCATGGTATGATAGGGGGTACCCAACAGCTAAAATGAGGGAAGGGTAGTCAAGGAGTCAAAGGTGCAGTGGAAGTACTTTTGGAATGGGAAAGTTGCCTCATCAATTGCCTAATGAGGTGATATAACCAGGAAAGTTGGCAGCGCCACCTTGCACAACAATACTGATCCTAGATAGCCACAATATCCATGTGCCAGGTTCAGGGAATGCACACGTTCTCCAATAATGCACAATGTTAATGGCCTTAATCACTTTGGCAAAGTATGTTGCACTTTACTAACTTAGACCATAAGCATATGTATTTACTGCCAGATCCTCCTCCGGATTGAAAGCCCCCACTATACTCCTTTTAAATGGGAAAGAAGGTGCCTGCGATTACCACAGCACTTGTGCGCACAGTTCATGGAGTAGAGTCTCACTTCCTGACAATTTGATAAATATTTTATTTTGCTATGGCAACCTGCAGCGTAATTACGAGTCGGGAAGACTGTGAAACCAAACGCAACCACTGAAAGCGCTGGCAGGGAACTGCGCACGAACCGGGGAATAGTGTCTCAAGACCGCGCCTGTTCACGCACGCCCACAATGCTGCCTCACAACGCTGGACAGACAGGAGCGCTCACGATCAGGAATCCCTGCAGACGTCGTTCCACTCGCTTTTATCGCCTCACATATGCTGCGGTGAAACGCTCTCCACACACTGCTGACAGCCAAATCTGTTCCCGCTAGTTCTTCACACACGCGGGTTCACACAAACGACTTCATGGCTCGGCGACCAGCATACCTCAGGACGCTTCGCTCTGGAATTTGCGATGTCACCACTGACGTACAAGGAGGTCGTTGCGATGGACTCACCGCTACACTGCCACGTCGTTGGTTAAACAGACTCCGCAACACTGCTTGCATAAATCTTCATTTAGTTTGTCCTATTTTATATATTTTTTCCTCTGGTGGCAACCTTCTCAGAAGTGCCCGGTTAGACCTCGGCCACACGGGTCCACATAGGATTATGTTACTGGATGCTGCTCCTCTTCTCATATGTTGTTAAGAATTCCCAAAACAAATACGAGGTTTCTCTTCTTTCAGTAACGCAAATGGAGAGAGCACAGAAAGGGGAAATGGCCACAACTGCCCCCTTCGCAGCAACTCGTCGCCTTTGTTAAAATATAGGTGCATGAAACGGAGTAAGTTCAGAGTATGCTTTAATGGCCATCCAACTCTCCTCAACAACTGACATCTGTCAACATTCCAACCCAAGCTTCAGCGGAGCATTCCAAGGTAAGGGGAAAGGGGGGGGGTGGAATGTACCAATAGAAAAAGGTGAAAGATTGTAACAGTAACCAAAGTAAATCTCTTTTAATTGCAAGCGAAATAGGATATACATATGCTCTATCCAATCTATGATTATAGCAGATTCCGTACCACCATGCCTGAAAAGTTATTGCGGAAGTATCTTTCCAGGATTTCGTAATTTGCTGAAAGGCAACAGCCAGAAGTAAATCAATAATACGTACTTCGGTGATTTGAGAAGACCAAACCTCAGAAATGCTGCCCAGAAAAATATGAGTGAAAGATAAGGGGATATGGATATGGAAAATGTTATTGATGTATTGGCAGACTCAGGACCAAAAAGTAGAAACAAGTGGACATTCAAATAACATATGTTTAAGGTCTGCAGAGGAGGTGGTACAAGACCAACAAGCAGAGGGAAAGTAGGGATGAATCTTGTGAAGTTTGGCTGGAGTGATAAGGAGTCTATTATAAACAAAAAATAAAGTTTGAGTTGTGTTAGCTGCTCTAGAGGGCTTCCGTAATTTAGCCCAAATTTTATTCCAGATTGAGACAGAGAAAGATTCACCTAGATCAGATTCCCAACTACATTCAATATCCAGTTTGTCGCGAGCAAGGGGAATGTTAGTTAGATGTTTATATATCTGAGAGGCAGAAGAGGTATTATAAAGAAGTGATAATATGTTAGAGGATGAGTGGTCAAAAGTACGGTTAGAGGATAAAGTATTATAGGAAGCTTGAGCTACTGTAGTCAAGGATATATATTTGGACTGATATGACGAAGGAAGGGAAAAACGAGATTGAATTGTGGAAAAGGGAAGACAAACTCCATCTTGAAAGAGCTGATGGGTCCATTGAAGGCCACGAGCAAACCATTCCTTCCAAAAGATAAATTTATTATTAAGTTTGATATGTTTATTATACCACAGTGATGAATTTAAAAAGTTTGTACGGTCATCCTGCGAAGAGGAGAGAATTGGTTTGGAAAGTTTTTCGCGCATTTTTAAGAGTGGGAAAAGAAAATGAGGAAGGGATATGAGAAAGGGAGATAAATTCCTCAAAGGAAAACAGATGAAAAGAGATTTTTCAACTTCCACCCACAAGGGGTAAAGTATATTTTCAAATTGAGAGTCAGATAATAGAAACGCAGATTGTTTAAGAAAGAAAGCGGAATGATATGAATGAAAATCAGGAAATTAACCCCTCCCATAAATTTAGGTTTTGAAGTTTACAAAGAGACATTCTTGCTTTTTTATTATGCCATAAAAACTGTGATAAGATAGTATATAACTTTTTATAAAAAGATTTAGGGATGTTTATCGGGATATTGGATAAATAAAACAATATGACAGGGACTAACATCATTTTAATGGTGTCTAATCGACCCCACCAAGATAAATATAAAGGATGCCAACGGGAAGTAGATAGAGAGATAATAGATAATAATTCTTTCAGATTTAGGGCGACAGTATCTTTAAGAGAAGCAGTGAACCATAACCCAAGATATTTGATTTTGGTTGGATTCCAATGAAAGGGTGAGGAGGAAAAATCAGCATGAAAACAGAAATTATTCAGAGGAAGAATTTCACACTTATCAGCGTTCAATTTATAGCCGGAAACAAGGGCAAAATCAGCTACTTCTGACATAAAAGCGGGTAAGGAAGTTTGAGGATTTGAAATAAATAATAGAATGTCATCTGCATAGACAGAGAGTTTTAAATGTTTATCGCCATATGGGAACCCTGTAATAGCTTTGTTCAATCTAATTTTGATTAAAAAAGGCTCTAGTGCAAGAATAAATAATAATGGGGAAAGTGGACAACCTTGCCGAACCCCTCTATGCAACGGAAAAGAAGAGGATACAAGACCGTTAGCTAAAATAGAAGACCTGGGAGAGGAGTATAATAAAGAAACATAATTAATAAATTTTGGACCAAGTAAGTGTTGAAAAAATAAAAGGCCAACTGATTCTATCAAACGCTTTTTCGGCATCTGAGTGTTTATATGCTCTGGATTTATTTAAGACATTAAAAAACAATCGAGTGTTATCGGATAAATGTCATCCCTTGATGAAACCACATTGTTCCTTTCCAATCAAGTATGGTAGTAGAGAGTTCAAACGGAGGGCAAGGATTTTCGCAAATATCTTATAATCTAAATTAATCAACGAGATGGGTCTATAATTTTTGCACAAAGAATGGTCTTTATTATCTTTAGGGAGAAGGCATATTAGAGCCTCCTGAAAAGATCCCCGATTGCTGGGTAGAAATAAAATATTGAAATAGTTGATGTAATCTAGGAAGAAGAATCTTGGAAAAATGATTGTAAAATTCGATAGTAAAACCATCAGGTCCCGGAGCTTTACCTTTTTTAATGGACTGAATGACAGTCAGAATATCATTTGTTTGAATATCAGCTTCTAGGGAAGAAAAATCTACATTAAGAAAAGAAGGAGGAGTGATATAAGATAGATAATGAAGAATATCCTCTTGGTTAGAGGGAAGGTCAGGAGTATAAAGGGTTTGATAGAAATTAGTAAATTCTAAAAGAATGTCTTTATTTTTATGAACCCTGATATTACTTGAAGATACAATGGAATCAATTTTAGTTCGTTCCTTTTTGATCCCAGCTTTATTTTGAGCTCCATAGTATTTAGCACTAGACTTAAGCAAAATTAAATTAGCAGATTCAGTGGAAAGTGTATTAAAAGTAAATTTAGCTTTGAGAAGAGCATCTAGGTCAGATTGGGACTTAGAGGAGTAAAAGGAATGTTCTAAGTGTTTAATATGTGAAGTAAGGGATTGCAAAGCTTTAGAAGAGGTTTTCCGTTTCTGGGATACAAATGAAATAATGAAGTCTCTAGAAGCAGCTTTGAAAGTGTCCCAAAGTAGTTGTGGTGAGACAAGGGGGATTCATTTTCTAGAAAAAATGTATCTGAAACATTCTGAAAAGCCGGGGTAAATTTAGGGTCTAATAGAAGGGAATTATTAAATCTCCATCGTTTAGGTCCTTCTATAGGGGGAAGTAAATCTAAAACTAGAAAAATGGGGGCATGGTCTGAGATTAAAATAGAGCCTATATCGGAATGTAAGATATGTTGTGTAAGGGCTTTAGAAATAAATAAGTAATCTATGCGGGATTGAGAGGAGTGGACAGGGGAGAATAAGGTGTATTCTTGAAGAGTAGGGTGGCAGAGTCCCAGGCATCAACGAGGGAGCGTTGAGAGATAGCAGATGTGAATTGAGAATGAATATTAGAGGGGATAAATTTAGAATGTGAACGCCTATCAATAAAGGGGTCAACAACCATATTGCAATCACCACCAACTATCAAGTAGTCGTCATTGTATGTCATCAATTTAGATAAAATTTGAGGCCAGAAAAGTTTATCAGGGTTAGTAGGGGCATATAGATAAAAAATAGTCAAAGGAATTTTATTGACTAGCAAAGAGGCTGAAACCCATCTACCTTCAGTATCTGCTTCTTGAGTCACAACATGGATATCCAAACGTTTATGACAAAGAATAGCCACTCTATTACGTTCTCCCGAACCAGGTGAAGCAAAAACCTGACCCACCCATTGACGTTGAAGTTTAGATATCTCCTTAAGAGTTACGTGAATTTCTTGCAATAAAGCAATGTCACCTTTTAAACCAGCAATGTGAGATAAAACTCTTTGACGCTTTATAGGTGATCCCAAACCCTTAACATTCCAAGATAGAACTTTTAACGACATCTTAATTTAAACATTTGTGAATTATAAAAAACATTGGTACAAAATAGAAAACTTTCGTTAGAAAATGAGCAAATAAGAAAATAATCAAGAAGATATAGAGGATGCAAAGGAGGAACAAAATGCCAAAAGATCAAGAAATACCATGTGAAACTAGGAATAGAAAACAGTTGGGTGGAAGAAAAGAAAGAGGGGGAGTGAAAAGAAGTGAGAGAAAATAGAAAGAGAAAGGGAAAAGTACCAGGAAAGAAATATGTAGAAAAGAAGATAGACCAAAAAAGGGTACGACAGAGAAACATTAAAGAGAGAAAAAAAAAAAAAGACATACCACGAACATACAATGAGAACGGGGGTGGTGGAGCCACATAAGGAAGACGGTACAGCCAATTGGGAAACCCCGAGATGCGGACGGGAAAAAGGGAAGACACCTTGCAGAAAGGATGAAATGTACATAACAGGGAACCACGAACACCATACCTAATAGGAAAAAGAAAGAACGTTACGAAAAAATATCATGACACAAATTGTAAAAACATGACAAAAGAGGAAAAAAGACAAAGAAAATGACATAGATTAAGAAAGCAATCAAAAACAGTGAAAAAACGAGGAATTTCCAGGACTTGCTCCTTACATAACAATGCAATTGTAAATCATGACAAAAAGAGAAGCAAATGAGGAGTGACAAAGTTAACAAACAATCAAATCATCGAAGAATGGGTAACTTCCATGACCTCGTCTTTACAAGAATCCAGAAATTGTTGTAGAAGAGCCGGATCCTCATAATTGGTGGTTTTATTTTTGTAAGTCACCTTAAAGAGGCATGGGTGAAACAGTCCATATCTGGCATTCAAACGTCGAAGAGCAGGCCTCATATCCAGAAATTGCTTCCGTCGATCTGCTGTCACCTTTGCATAATCTTGAGCAAAAAACAAATTAGATCCTTGCCAAGAAATGTTTCCTTTAAGTTTGGCTGCTTGTAAAACTTTAAGTAAGTCAGTATACTCCAAAAAATAGAGAATGACACCTCTTGGCTTAGTTGACGGAGAAAAGGATTGAGAGGCATGTCCCAGGCGATGCGCTCTTTGAATGTTGAGTGGTGGAGAATCCGGGATATTGAGAAGTTTGGGGAGAAAAGATCGGAAGAAAGCAAGAGGATTAGGGCTTTCAAGACCTTCCCCAAGGCCGTAGATGCGTAGATTGTTACGTCGATTTCTGTTCTCAAGATTTTCCACTTGTTGTTTTAGACGGGAAATTTCTTGATGTATACCAGGCACTTCACTGAGAACAACTTGGGCAGAATCAACTCGGTTTTCCATGAGCGACTTTTTGATTGGTATGAGACCAATTGTCCTCAAGACTCTGGAGGCGAACATTCGTTTCCGTCATGTAAGGTTTGAGGGCACGGATTTCCTCGAGAAGTAGCTCCATAGAAATAGACGATGTAGAATTGGTAGGAGAGAGCGGGTCCTTTTTGACATGCTTGCCTGTCGCAGCCGCTGACCCAGAGGGTAATTTAGATATAGGTTTAGGCACATTCTTAGGGATGACAGATGGAACGCCCCCCGTAACAGAAGGGGTGGAACTGGAATCCAAATCATTCATAGTGTCTTGTAAAATACTGAAAGGATTATAATCCACCAAAGTAGTAGGATCAGAAAGGCGAGAACCACTACGTGTAGCTCATGTTTTTGCCATAAACCATGTATTCAAGAATAAGAGTACCCTCTTGAAGATAGTTGTCAAAAATGACAGGTATTCATGTTTAAGAAGACAAGAAAGAAGAAAAAAGTGCCCGAACGTCAATTAGTAGGATCCATAGCATTTGGTAAAGAAAAACAAAAACAAATCATGTCAGAAAAGTGCCTGTAGAAAAACACCATTTATCCATGAGTAAAGAAAAAAGAAAAAACATGGTGTTAAAAAATATACATTTGAGGCAATTAAAACGACAAGAGGCAGAGTTCTGTGAGAGCTGAGCGGTAAAAGCACAAAATGGCGGCCGCAAAACTGACTGGAGGAGTCGACAGAACGGGCACAAAACGCTCACCCCACACGGCCAGAAATGTCGCAAACTGCAGCGCGAGGCTTCATGAGCACTCGCTGTGAATTTGGTGTCAGAACTACAGGTGGTGCCGGTAAGAGGTCTCCCGTCGATTCCCCGCCGCACGGAGCTTCACCGCAAGGCGGCCATCTTCTTTGGCGCCGAAGCCACGCGCCCCTGCATGTGTTCTTAAGGGATTGAGGAACCTAGAAATAGAAACAATTCCTATACATATGTGACCCAATAACTACCAGTCAATTAAATATGTATTCTCTCATAAATGCTAATATATGCACTTGGTAACTGTTAAGTCTTGACTATGTATTCCTCTCAGGTATATCTATATGTATACTTGGCAACTGTTAACTATGAATCGATACTCCCAATGCTGAATTCCGAAGATACCACCTGACTATGCTTCTTTCTCATGTACATCAATATGTGATTTTGGGAACTGTTAACTCTTTATCGATACTCCCTTTGCTGATTTCTGAAGTCATACACAATACGTTTAAGATGTTTGTCACTCTCCCACCCCTCTGAAACTGATTTCGGGGATGAGAATAGGAATTTGTTTATCTGCTAACTTTTCAAATACTTTGCACACCTCCTTTCTCATTTACTGCGGCACGCACATTCAAATATGGCGGCCACTCTTGACTGTCACCCGCAATCTGCCTGCAGTCCGTTCTCTATTTCGATCATCATCTTTTACCTTAAAAGTTGTGGACCTTTCAGACAACCGGTTTGAAAACTTCTGGTACCTCGAGACTAAGAGCAGAAGCAATACACAGGTAAAGGATAACTGCTGTGGAATAGTACGGATACATTCTGGGCTTTTTTACGAACTTATTTGGACACAACATATCACTACCTAATCTGGATGCATTACAAATATAGCCATGATTTCTTTACATAATTTTAAACACTGCTAATACGAATACTTACGCACTGGACTTGAGGCACCACTGATAATGAATATCTTACAGTTGGTTTACTTGACTGTGTTGGGGGTATTGCAAATGCCGATCAGGTCACAACAACTATTGTGGGGTAGGACGGCTAGATTCTGGGCATCTTTACGAACACATTTGAATGCAATATACTGCGGCACACACATTTAAATATAGCGGCCGCCCTTGACTGTTACCCGCAACCTACCTATCGTCCGTTCTTTATTTCGGTCATCATTATTTAACTTAAAAGTTGTGGACCTTCCGGACAACCGATTTGGACACTTCCAGTACCTCGAGACTAAGATACACAGGACACAGGTAAAGGATAACTGCTGTGGGTTAGTACGGATAGATTCTGGGCTTTTTTACAAACTTATTTGGACGCAACATATCACTACCTATTCGGGACATAGTCAGGATTTCTTTACATATTTTAAACGCCACTACTATAAATATTTATGCACTGGACTTGAGGCACCACTGATAGTGAATATCTTACAGTTGGCTCACTTGACTGGGTACGGGTTGATTTCAAATGCCGATCAGGTCACGATAACTGCTGTGGGGCAGTAAGGATAGATTCTGGGCTTCTTTATGAACTTATTTGGATGCAATATATCACTACCTAATTAGGATCGCATTATAAATACAGCCAGGATCTCTTTACATAATTTTAAACGCTAAGACTACGAATACTTACGCATTTGACTCTATGCACCATTGAAAGTGAATGAGTATACAGTTGGCTTTCGAACTGGGTATGGGCCGATTGCAAATGCCGATCAGGGCACGATTTGTCTTTCATTATTCTGTTACTGACGGACAGTATGGACGATACGGGAGGTACTCATCTAAAGAATTGGAGGGAGACTATATTACTTGTATACCGTACACAAATTACTTCTTGGTGATGTCTTTCAGGATTTACCGGCACACATAGACAATGTTTAAGAATATGTCAATGTCATTTTACTTTAAGCTTAACAATAATGATATATATTTCCGACTCTCTTTCTCGGATATACGGTTCTTTCCATATGTAGGGGGCTTATAATGGCTCTTCCTATTTTTCATTAACCGGTAGCGATCTACAACAGAGGGACGTAATCGGCTTCCCAAAGTTGTGAATTTTATACTTGCATTTCCTTCTTTAATCCGAGGCACTACTTACGTTATACATTTTACATTTAAGAGATTAACTACATTGAATATCATAATTTCCCTTTAGGATATTTTTCTCGCTGGTGGATAGACCATCCGGGATCCACTATTTTGTACTAAAGATATACTATTTGGACAGCTGGATGCTTTACTTAACTTAGAATATACAATCGAACATTACCTATGACTGTAAGTCATTTGTCAATGACACATATCAATATATATTTCTTCCAATATACTGGAATTGACTAACTACGATGTAATATAAGGATGTCATATAGCACTATCACTTCTCCTTAGGATAACTTTCTCACTGGTTAATTTACCATCCTGGATTCACTCCCCAATACTAAGGATGTACATTCTGAACAGCTGGACGTTTTTTGCTTAATTCAGAAGACGCATTTGAACTATAACATTAACATAACATTAACTGTAAGTCCGATATCAGAGATACACGAGAAATATGTTTCACTCTCTCTTACGGTAATTGACAGATGATTAATCAGTTACTTTTCCTCTCATTATCAGTTTACGACACATCTCGACTTATACTCGTCGTCCTACAGGATTATAACTACTCAACCACTATTTTAGGTCAGTCAAAGGACAATGAACCCTTGGTCCTTATCTATCTCACTTTATTCTTTGGTGCAGGTTCTATGTTTGAATTGTGCAATGCCAACTCAGCCTTTTATTGAAAGTTGATAAATTCCAACCAACACCAGAAACCATCACTTAGGCCCTCACCACTAGCTGCCTCAACTACGGCAACACCCTCTATGCTGGTATCCCCATCCAGATCCTCAGAAAACTCCAGACCATACAGAACACCACAGCCACACTCATTCTGGACCTCCTCAAACGAACCCACACCATCCCCCACCTGAAAGACCTCCACTGGCTCCTCATCCTGAAGAAATGCCAGTTCAAGATCCTCACACACGCCTACAAAGGCCTTCACAGCCTAGGACCTGCCTACATCAACTATCGACTGAGCTTCCACCAACCCTCCAGACACCTGTGATTCTTCTCACTCGCTTTTGCACACCCCCCCACATCCATCGCAGCGGTGGCCGTTCCTTTTCCTACATCGCTGCCAAGACCTGGAATAACCTTCCCCTCCATCTCCGTACAGACCCCTCACTGGTAGACTTCAGCAAGAGAATCAAAACCTGACTCTTGGATACAGGCACAGCACCCAGATAACCCCGGGGGTGACAGTGTGCGCTTTACAAATACTTAATTGATTGATAAATTGGATATGTTAAAACTGGTTAATAGTTTTTCCTGTTTGCAACGTTTAGGCAACATTGCAGTTTTAAGTACATTATAATTAGCAGCTA
The DNA here is from genome assembly GCA_963921515.1 of Calotriton arnoldi. Taxonomy (NCBI): domain Eukaryota; kingdom Metazoa; phylum Chordata; class Amphibia; order Caudata; family Salamandridae; genus Calotriton; species Calotriton arnoldi. The sequence goes on along the minus strand of CAWUFW010001295.1, from coordinate 1,068,627 downwards.
TCAGTATTAACACGTTATTATTTGTTATTGTACTATAAATTATATTTTATGGTTTACTCAAAGATTAACAAATACTACCCCAAAATGTTTTTCAATAGTGCGCATATTCTTCTGCTTGCCTTTAGAGAGATGCCTTGTCCGATTTTCCCCATGTGTGTTTTATTTTTCTTATTAATCTTTCCTATTTTTATTTAAGTTAGATTTGAACCTTCAGCTTTTTTATTCCTTTAACTGTAAGGTTATCTGGTTGATTTGGTACACACAACTCACACATTTATTGTGCATGCTATCAAGGTAAGTCATGGTTTCTAGTAATAAAAATGGTTCTTCAATGAGAGTCGTTCTGTTCGCCAATCTGGGTCACAGCTCACATTATGACTGAAACCTTTTTTTCCCTACTCTGTAAGTCATATTCCCTACAAAAGGTGTACAATAACAATGCACTGCCATAGTTGTTAACATTTGAAAACAATTTCCAGGGACATTTTGCAGCACAGCTATTATTTACTTGAAAATTCACCACACCCACTGCCCCAAAGCTCCGCCCACTCCACCCAATCCACATAATTAGCGTAATTTAACTCCGCCTACTTAAAATACTGTCACGGTTTGTCACTTGCATTATAAAATAAGCAATGTGCTATTAAAGTTCATACATACATACAGTCAAGACCGATAACAACACCTTCCCAACTGGACAAAACTATCAATCTCAAACAGCACAGTGACGGACATTACTTACTCACTCTTTCAGAACAAGCAGATGGCACCCAGTGCAACAATCTTTTTTGGTACCCTATGACCTCGTTGTCCACGGGTTCCCTCACAACCACTTGCCAGCAGTGACCCTCATCTCTCCATAGTCCCTCTGTCACAAATATTTAATTTGTTTTATAGCGCTGCTCATACCAGTACAGGGTGTCAGAGGACTTAACATCACACACACATTACAAAGAGACAATGAATCATACGTTTGTAAATCAGTCTAGGAAATGTTAAATAAAACAATGAGGATTACAAGGTGTAGGAGTCACATGTCACAGATACTAGGAGGCAGTATATTTTAAGGGTGTTTGGCATGGAGAAGAAGAAACTCAGGTTTAAAACGTACCACAGTGGATGGGTTAGCTTTTCTAATAAGAATGCATTTGTACCCAAACTAACTCCTTTTAGCTACATTAGGTTCTGTGATATGCATGATACACAAGACTTTGCAGCAGGCACAATTAACCCTCTGTGCTACTGGTGAGTCAAAACGTGCACTAGACAAAACTCCGATCTCTCTCCAGTAAGAACAGTAAACAACGCGTTCTCTTTGACTTACCAACGGAGCCACTGACAGTGCTGGGAAAATACCTCCTCTTGCTCGACCTGGTCCATGTAGCTCAGGTGCAGTCTGTGGAGTCACTACTGCATTGCATCTTTTCTGCATCTGAACTGCAGACTAAAGTCAGGGTGAAGAGGGCATGGCGGGGTACACGCTGTCTTCAATGCCTTTAGACACACAACACAGCCGAGCCCCCGGCGACCCCCTAAGAGCAGGGCAAGACAGCACGTGTTGTGTAGGTCCCGGATGACACTCCTTGTCCTTTCATTTAGTTCCGGATGCAGCAATTCCAGGTGGCCCGGGCTGGCTGCGGCATGAATTTGAAATTAAAAATATGATCCTGCCTGCGCTGACTGGAGCCTTTTAGTCAATGTCACTTCACAAATGAGGCGACTTCTGAACTTCGTTGATGGGCACTAACATTGCAGCAGTAACCTCTTTGCGGGGCAGCAGGCGTTAACGCACGCACGTGCATCCTACTAATGCTCAACATTAGTGCCAGGGGAAGGTAGGCAGGTAGCCTGCGCTGCGTAATGCAACCAAAAACAGTCCAATCAGCGTAGCCTGCAGCCCCCATTGAAGTTTAACTGAACATCCATTGGCTACTGTGCATCGCCTGCCTTCCGTCACTGTAGCTTCGCGAGAAACAGCAGATTCGACAATCAAAAGAGATAATTCCCTCAGCTTTTTTAATAAGCTGATTTGCGTGACAATCTTTTTACTTGCGGTAATGCGGTACAGTGACTTAAAATGCGTTACTAATGTGAGAAGTGTCACACTTGGCAGGGCTGGAAGTGCAATTGCCGGGGCTGTCTCGGGATAGTGAATTACCCGAGACAGTCCCAGTAAAAACGGGACAGTTGGCAGCTATGCACTGCACTTTGAGGAAGAAGAAAAGTTTCTTGAAGAATATAAGGGAAAATGGGAACAGGTTTCATGGGCGATGAAAGATCAGAGGTGGTCTGGCATAAGAGACGTAGCAAAATTTACAAACAAGGTTGAATAAACTGATAATCTGAGTGATACAAACACTTGTGTCTGAGGAATAACATATTGAAGCTGATATATGTAGAGACCTAGGACCAGCGCGTGTCGCTTGCGTGGCCTAGGCGAAATGAATGGGACGCCACACAGTGTGCTCTTGAACTAGCGTGGTCCCGACTACCGCCGCGGGCCGCGCCTCCTTTATTTATAGCTGCGTTGGCGTCGTACGCCAATGCCAGTGCGTGCACTACGGGCGCGGGAGCACTAGACTGCTACCCGGCCCCTTAAACATTACATTCCTTCTAACCTTTAAATAAAACACAACCAAACAACAAACAGTCGATCTGTTACCAGTTCCTGGGTCGGGGTCTCACGTCCACCACCTGGCACCCTTAGTTCGATCAGCTGGGCATTCACTGTTCCTTATACCAGAAACCCAGCCAACCGGGATGACGGGGCAGGATTGCCCCGTAGGCCATAACCACAGCCGGCTCCACGTGTCATTGGCAAAACGACACCTCCCCTCGGTGAGCCTCTGTCCAGTGTACCACTCTCCCTGGGACAACGCCGTCGACCCTCCGGTGTTCCGGTCGGCGACAGCTGGCCGTCACTCGATCCAGCTCCCCCAGCCGCTGGTTCCTCCTCCGGAGTGGTTTCTCCCACATCATCCTCCTCGTGTGCAGCTCCCGGAGTCCCTGTTTGGACTTTCTTGAAAAATGAGATATTTCTAGTGAGTTCCTCTGCTCCTTTTCGGGCGGTCACCATCGTGCCTGTCCGGCGGGTCACCGTCCAGGGCTGGCACTCGTAGGGGAGACGGAATTTGCTCCCAGGATATCGGTCTTTCACAAACACCTGATCCCTCTCCTGGATGTTCGCCGGGCATGCTCTCCGGTCCCGGCTAGACCGTTCGTTGGTGGTGGTCCTCTTTGCCAGAATCCTGGGGCCATCAATGGGGTTTGGGATCCACTTCGGGTGATGGGGAAGAGTGTCCCGCACCAATCTGCCCAGACAGGCGGGGCCTGGTGCCCTTTCCGTCGTCGAGTGTGGTGTCATCCTGTATTCCCTCAGGAAACTGTAAATGGCTCTCTCCAGGGGGGCGTTCTCAGCATGCGCTATCCGGATCACCCTATTGAGGGTGCGCATGAATCTCTCTACTTCCCCATTTGCTTGGGGCCAGCGCGGGGTGACTTTGTGGTGTTGTATCCCCCAGGACTTTAGGTAGTCGGCAAACTCTTGCCCTTGAAAAGGGGGGCCATTGTCCGTTTTGACCATCTCGAAGATCCCATGGGTTGCGATGATCTTCTCGATCTTCGTAATGACCTCTGTGGCGGTCTGGCTTGCCACCACCTCTACCTCTGGATACTTCGTGTAGTCGTCAATGACTACAAGGGCATGTCGCCCATCTGGCAGGTGCCCAAAGTCCATGCTGACCCGCTCCCATGGTCTCCGGGGATTATCCTCTGTGATGACTGGGTGAGGGCGGTCTGGTTGGCCCGAGACCTGGCACCACTGGCAGGTGCGAACAGTTTGTTCCACCAGGTGATCCATCCCCGGGAACCACACCTTTACTCTTAGACGTCCTTTGGTCTTCACGATCCCTTGGTGACCTCTATGGGCAAGGTCTACGGCTTGTTGGGCCAAACCTGATGGAATTACCAACCGAGGGCCTCTTAGTACACATCCGCTGTTGTCCACAGATAGTTCGTCCTTCACTCTATGCAACGACTCCAATGCCGCCTTGGCTTGGGGCGTCCTCCGGGACAGTGTGGTCAGGATGGCCCACCAGTCATTGGCCCTGACTGCCGCTTTAGCCAACTGTAGGCACTCGTCATTTTGGGTGGCCTCCACAATGGCTTCCAAACTGATGGGTAGTGGTCGGGACCTTTCCGCTATGAATCGGACATACTCCTCTGTGTCATCTGCTTCGTCTTCCTCGGCTCTTGTGGCCGCTCTTGGGTGCCTAGACAGGTAGTCCGCCGGGTTGGACGACCCTGGCTTGTACTCCACCTTGTAGTCATACTCCTGCAGCTGGAGAATCCATTTTTCGATCCTCAGTGGGGGCTTGGACACCGAACCCTGGAATAGTGGCACTAGGGGTTTGTGGTCCGTCGTGACGGTGAACGGTTTGCCGTACACGTAAATGTGAAAATGGCGGCTAGCCCAGTGGATGGCAATCGCTTCCCGTTCTATCTGGGAATAGCGTTGTTCCGTCTCAGTCAGCGACCTGCTCGCATACGCAATGGGGATCCACTCCCCGCTGGACCCCTGCTGTGTGAGCACGGCCCCTAGCCCGTGCGGGCTGGCGTCCACGGCCACGTTGGTGGGACTAGCCGGATTAAAGTATGCCAAAGTGGTGTCGGCGGATAGCGCTGCCTTTGTGTCCTGAAAGGCTTGCTCCTGGTCAGGACCCCACTGCCATACGGTGGTAGACTTGGTCAGTTCCCTGAGGGGCTTGGTGACATTGGTTAGGCCTGGCATGAAACGTCCACAGAAATTGACCATTCCAAGGAAGCTCCGGACTTCCAAGATGTTGGAGGGCGCTGGAGCTTCTCTGATGTCCCTCACCTTGTCTGGGTCTGGAGCCACTCCTTGGTCAGAAAAGGTGTAGCCAAAAAAACTGTTCTTCTTTCTCAGAAATTGGCACTTCTCTTTGTGGAGCGTCAAACCTGAATCTGTGATCCTCTGCAGGACGTTGCGTAGCCTCTGGTGATGATCATCCAGCGAGGTAGCGTACACCAACAGGTCATCACTCACGTTCAGGACCCCCGGGAGCCCGCTGAGGACTTCTCGGATGGTGTTTTGAAACACCTCCGCGGCGCTCAATATCCCGAAGCTGAGGCGTTTGTACCTCCGGAGGCCCACATGCGTTGAGAATGTGGTGATGTACCGTGAGTCCGGGTGTAAGGGAAGCTGATGATACCCTGACCGGAGGTCCATCTTTGAAAACCATTTTGCTCCATTGAGCTCCCCAAGTATATCGTCTATGGTAGGCGTTAGGTGACGCTCTCTTTTTATCGCGGCATTGGGGAGTCGCATGTCGACACATATGCGAACCTGGCCAGGCTGCTTCGGCTTCCTAGCCACTACTATAGGGGACACCCATGGGGTCGGTCCTTCAACTTTCTCAATGACCCCGTGTTCTTCCAACGCTTCAAGTTCGGCCTCCACTTTCTGCCTCAGGTGGAAGGCTATGCGCCTGTGCCTCAACGCCACCGGTTGGACCGATGGATCAATGTGGAGGGAGACTTCCTTTCCTTTGAGGCACCCGATTCCTGTGAAGATGTCACCGAACTCGTCCATGATGGTAGACAACTCCTCCTCTTGTACCGCTAGTGCAAATGATATGAGCCGTAGCTCCTCAGCCTTCTGGCCGCTCACCAGCATGCCGTTGCCCTCTTTAGTGATGTACACGGTGGTAGGGGTCTCTTGCTCCTCATGTTTGATTTTCGTCGGGAAGCATCCCAGCAGTGGGATGGGCGTCTTCTGGCCATATGCGAATACGCGAATCTTCGCTTCGCGCAGTGATGGTCGGGGGTCGAGCCGGTTGAATACATCCTCTGCCATCAGCTCAATGGATGCTCCCGTGTCTATGGTGGCCTGTACTTCCTGGCGGTGGACCATTACCCTGCACTTCGGCAGCCTTCGTCTCTTCGGTATTGGTTGATTTGCTGCGAACACGTAATGGACAGGGTAGCTACCCTCGTCGTCGTCGTCCATATCTTCGGGCTCGCGGGCCTCTTCTACCATCTGAGCCAGCTCTTTTTTGTGTCCTGTGGACCTGCAGACTGCTGCAAAATGATTAACCTTGCCACATGCTGAGCATCTCCCTCCTTTCGCCGGGCATTCCTGCATGCGGTGTGGCGTTCCTCCACAATAGCCACATTGCCTCTTTCTGTCCGGTGCGCGCTTCCCTGGGTGCAGGCGCGGCTTCGCTTGGGCCATATTCACTTCTTCCGTCTTGATGGGACGATGAAGGGCTGCCTCCATATGGGACGCTCTCACTCGCGCCAACTCTTTGGATCTCCCCATCGTGAGGATGTCCGCGAGGGGCTTCCCCGACTCCTGGAGGATATGTTCACGGAGTTTGGAGGAGAAACACCCTTGGATGATTTGGGCCCGGATCTCTTCCTGCTCATCGGTGAACCCACACGTGGTGGCTAACTCCTTCAACCGCCCATGAAAGGCGTCCAATGACTCCTCCGCCTCCTGCTTTGCCTGACGAAAGATAAATCTTTCGTAGTCTCTGTTAGCCATGGGCTCAAAATGTGCGTTAAGAGCATTGAGCAGTGTCACGTAGGTCTTGGGGGTGGCCTCTACCAGTGTTTTGTAGATCTGGTGAATGTCCTTCCCACCCAGATGAAGGAGCAGCGCCCTGCGCCTCTCACGGGAGATGCCCGCCCCCTCGAAGTAGAATTGGAGCCTCTCCGTCCAGTCTTTCCACCTTGGGGCCAGAGCAGAGGGAGCGCCATCGACTACAAAAGGCTCCATGGCCGGGATTGCCGCCATTTTTAGGTAATTAGTGGTCCTCCTCGCGGCACGTGCACTGTCCCTCTCCCTGGACCGGGGAACAGCCGCCTGGCCGAGGGCACTAAAACTGGGAAGACCCTAAGCGCTGCGTGGGGCGATGGGGGCTCAGAATCCAGGTCACTGCCCCTTACCTTCACTCTCTGGGAGCACTGGAGCAGCCTGCCCGATGCCTGCCGGTGATGATGGGCAGCAGGCCTGTCTGGTTGCTGTGTGCCCCTCCTCCAGGGCGCCTGATGCTCAGGTCCAACAGCAGCTGGACCACCTTGTGAGGAGGCCTGTTGGCAGGCCTTCCCTGCAGCTCCACGTGCCTCGTGGTGGAAATCGGCCTGCAGGGTGCAGTACCGCTGTTCACCACCGGGGGGCCCACACGGTGCCCTCGATGACTTGTGCTGCGGCGCGGGCCGTCACCCGCCTCGTCGCCAGTGTAGAGACCTAGGACCAGCGCGTGTCGCTTGCGTGGCCTAGGCGAAATGAATGGGATGCCACACAGTGTGCTCTTGAACTAGCGTGGTCCCGACTACCGCCGCGGGCCACGCCTCCTTTATTTATAGCTGCGTTGGCGTCGTACGCCAACGCCAATGCGTGCACTACGGGCGCGGGAGCACTAGACTGCTACCCGGCCCCTTAAACATTACAATATAGTCCCAAATGGGTAGCACGTGTAGAGAGTTGTAGACTTGTGTGGTCAATACCATAGTGTCAGAAATGTGAGTTATAATTATAACTGAGGAGATTGCATTGACCGTATTATTACAGTAGTTATAGGGTAGGTAATAATGAGGTTTTCCATAAAGGCCCTCATTATATGGTCCCTTATAACCAACCTGGCAACTCCGACACCTAGAGTTACCAATAGAGGGAACATTGCAAAGACGGGGGCTCCACCTGCTTAAGAAGAAAAATTCTCCCACAAAAACAATTCACATGAAACATGGCCTGCCAGCAAAGTTCACAGTCTTGCATCTTCCAAATGTACAAAATTTGTGAGCTTCATATAGTTTAGCCTGGGAATGGAAATGTGTATGACCTTGCAAATGCGTTCTTGCATGCATGATTGTACATATTGTACATTTTCTGTATTTCACATTAGCATATTTCCAAGGTGCCAGACTTGATCCAGAGTTTTTTCATAGTGGAGTGGAGCAACATATAAACACCACCCCTATGCATTGATGTCAGTTCCTTTCTTTCTGCATCTTCTGACGTGGATCTGGAACTCTGCTACTGATTTTGTTGGTTTTCCGACAACTTCCAAAACAGTTTCAAAGTGTGCTAGGGAACAATGTCCCCACTGAAAAAGACAGGTTACAAGCCATGCCACAACTACAGGAAACTGATGTCAGTCACGGACTCGCATAAGGTGTGTCATTGGTGTTTGAGATTGGGACATGACTCGTGTGATAGATGTGCCCTTGTTCCAGAAGCTGATACAGAACCGTGAGGCGAAGTTGTATGTCGAGGAATACTAGAAGAAGTCATGCCCTTCTCATAATTTCCACTGCAGGTCACACTCAGTCCCAGTTCTAGGGCCACTCCTGCAACTGGTCAGCTTTGTACTCAAAGTCATCCGGTAAGTCCAAATCTAAGTGAAGCGGGACTCGACCCCATCCTCCAACTCTGAAACCAGAAAAAAAAGAAGTTTCACTGCTTTGAAGTCTACACCCATGGACCCAATTCCTCAGTTGGCCCTGACCTACCCTGAATTTCCTTGGCTATCATCAACCCCACAGCAGATTGAGGCATATAAAGAGACTGCGCTTCAAATCTTAAATGTGCTTACGGCTACCTTTGGCTTGCCTTTGGGCCCTACGGATCCACAGGGACCTCTAGTCGGGTTACTGCCAGACCTCTCCAGCACCGTCTGCCCTCTTGAGACCTATTACTGGGCTTGTACCGACTCCAGTACAGACTTGCACTCCAGCCCCACGGTTCACGCCTGTCCCTGAGGCCACCATCACTAGAGGGTAATGAATGGCGACACCAATGTCGGCTCCCCAAACTAATGCCTGCCTGAGCTCGACCAATGTCATGCTACAAAATGACAAACAGGTCATTATGCAGCCTGACTAACACTACGCCTCTACCACATTGCAACCCCCACCAGAGGCTCTATTATCTCTTTGGTTTTGATTCTGATCATGTGCCGGAGTAAGGTGCACCCTAGGATGTTAATGATGATGATGGTGAAGGGGAAATCTTGCTTCCCACTCATCATACTGATGATGCCTCATACATTGATTTACAGAACATCACTGGGCTTGATACCTCTCCTGAGACAGAGCTGTGTCACGTGGGCCTCATTTGCAGTTGTGGTTCTGAGGGCAGCTGAGGTATTAGAATTACAGCTGTCCTTCATTTACACCAAAACAAATATTTTGAAGGAAATTATGCAGCCTGGGCCAGCAACATCTGAGCCCCTCCTTCTTTTTAATGATTTCCTCACAGATTCTGTGATGGCTACTTGGTGGAAACTATGTATTTTTCCCACTGTGATTAGTGGTGCCTGGTGACCTGGATTTTCTCACTGAGCACCCTACTCCAGAGAGCCTTTTTGTGCAGACTTTTTGTGCAGACTTCTACCAGTAAAGTGAATGCAAACTCATTTCCAACCACTCCTCTAGATGGGTAATCCAAGAGGATTGATGCTTTTGGCAAGTGCTTGTTTTCTTCTGCCAGTCTGGCAGTACAGTCTGTGAATGTAGTCAATCTGTCTGCTGGTACATGGCCAACCAGATCTTGCCATAGGTCCCGCTCAGTACCAGTGTTGTCCATCATAGACACTCCTGGATGAGGTCCACTGGATTCTCCAGCAACAAACAGGCCTCCGTAATGGACATGCCCTTTGACTAGTCTTGTCTCTTTGGAGTGAAGGCTGACTCTGCTTTAGAACTTTTTATAGATAGCAGGGCTACTGCAAATTCCTTGGAGCTATTGTCCTTTGCAAGACAGTTTCTGCTTCAATTTCAGAAGTTCAGAGGCTATTCTAGAGGGCTGGCATATAGACAGAGTCAGCCTTCCCAGCTCGTGATATAGCAGACAACCCTAGCCTTTCCAGGTAGTAGGTGTGGATCTGGCAGGCAGTACACAGGACAACAGGGGTATCAGTCTTTCAATCCCTCCCATGCTACAATGGCCAACAAATCACTTTAGTTTGCCCAACCTTTAGGGGGAAAGGTTCAATATTTCCTCTTGGGTTGTCGGTCTATCACATTCGACATATGAATCTTACCGATTGGTCAAACGGATGTACTCTGACTTTTTTGTCCTGCTTGCCCGCTATCCCTCCCACTCCAGATTGAATTTCAGAAGAGCATCTGTCCATCCTGCTTCAGTGGATGTACCAATCATGATTTCCTCTTCCCAAAAAACGATGGGGCCACAGGCCTAGCATGGACCTTCGACCCCTGAATGTCTTCCTGCAGAATGACAAATTCAAAATGATCATGTGGGCCCAAGTTTTGTCTGCTCTGGACTTGGGCAACAGGATAGTATATGTGGATTTGTAGGACGGATCTTTTCATAAACCCGTCCTGCATTTGCATAGGCATTATCTGCAGTTCAGAGTGGGCCAAGAGCATTTTTAGTTTGCCGTGCTCACCTTTGACCACAACAGTGCTCTCAGGTATTCATGAAAGTGATGTTGCTGGATGCTGCCAAACTTTGAATGTTGGGAGTCCCTGTATTCCAATACCTCAGTGAGTGGCTGCTGAGCAAGGCAGGCTCACTGCAGTCATTCCTGGACTACCTCCGGATGACAGAGGAACTCTTGGTGTCATTGGGGTTCATTATAAATGTGCCAAAGCCCCACCTGATTCCTTCGCAGTGTCATCCATTCATTGGGGCCATCCAGGACACTGTGGAGTCCAGTGTTTTTCCTCTGCTGCAGAAAGCTCACGGCATTAAGGCTATGATCCCAATGTTTCAGGCTCATTTCTGAATCGTGGTGAGAGTGGCTCTGAGGCTTCTTGGCCACAATCATCCTCCTTGCCAACTATGCCAGGGGGCACATGCAAGCTCTTCAATAGAACTTGAAGTTTTAGGGGGCCCAGTATCAAGTTAGCCTCTCTGATACCATCCAGATTTCAGATGAGACAGCTTGAAATCTTCAGTACTGGCTGGTCAAACGCAATTGGTCCAGCCACTATCCACTCTCCCTTCCTGATTGTGGGAGGAAATCAAAGGACTCCGTTCTCTGGTAGAGGGCCAGTTCCACATCAGTCTGCTGGAGCCGTGGGCCATTTATCTGGCTCCGAAGGCATCCCTGCTGTTCACTAAGTGCAGTTTCTCATGGGCATCACCACCTCCATGCGGTACTGCAACAAACACAGTGGATTGGGGTCTTGGGTCCTATGCCAGGAGGCTTTGCATCTCTTGAGTTGGCTGGAGAACCAGGGCATCTTCCTGATCGCAAATCACTTAGCAGAGTTCCTGAGTGCTAAAGCTGAAGAGACATTGTCTGGCAGATCCTGAGTGGCAACTGCATGTTGAGGTGGCAGAGGACATGTTCCAAAAGTGGAAGCAAACCTAACCACATATTTTTGTCATTATCGAGAAAGGGAAGTGTCAATAATTTTGTGCTTTAGAGTTTCTGCAAGAACACTCATTTGGAGATGCATTGTGGCTGGAATAGAACAAAGGACTTTTGTATGCCTTCCTGCCGATACCTCTCCTGCTTCAAGTTCTGAAGAAGGTCAGAAACAACTGGGCCCACATCTTCCTGGTGGCCATGGATTGGGCCAGGAGAGTGTGGTACCTGAAACTCCTGGGCATAAGCATCTGTTCACCAATCTGACTGCTACCTCACAAGGAATTCCAGTTTCAGTGACAGGGCAGTGTCCACCAGCCGAATCTGCGCAGTTTAATTTTATTTGCATGGAGACTGAGAAGTGGCAATTGACTGCTTTTGATTTGCCACCTGAAGTGGTGGATATCATCCTTGATGAAACACACCCTTCCACAAAATCCATATGTGCCAGGCACTCGGACAAATTTGTAACCTGGTGTGGTGTTTGCAACCCTGACCTCTTGAACCTGTCAGACATCCTTCAGTTTGTTTTGCATTTAGCCCTGCAACACCTTGCAGTGGGCACTCTAAAAGGTTATTTATTTGCTACTTCGGCTTTTCCCCGTTGTTCCTTGTTCAAATCACCTGTTGTGAGAAGGATTATTAAAGGTTTGACACACGTTTCCTTCCATGGCATTTGTTATGCCAAAGTGGGACCTTTACTTGGCATGCTCTTTGAGCTGATGTATAGCTGCTTGCTGAGTCTCCTGACTTTAAACACCGTCTTTCTCATTGTAATTACGTCACCTCATTGCGTGAGCGAACTACAGGCACTTGCAAGCCTTCATACTCCCTTTCTCATTGGCCAATCCATCACTCTACCAGCATTTTTGCTCCCCCTCTCCCAGGTGGAGGAGAGGCTCCATTGGTTGGACCCCAGCAACACATTGAAGAGGCCAGTCCGAGCACTGCACTGACAATACTGCAAGACGGTAAACATGCCGTATATTAAAAAAACGAAAGCAAATATGTGAGTGTTTGCACACATAAGTATGTATTGTGTATGATAAAATGTTCCTGCAAAGGGATGTTTGAAAATCGCATGGCAGGGCTGAAAGTCAGTATTTTGCTAGGCCTGGGCGCAGTTTGCAGAGTTCTGCACCAAAAAACTGCTGTGCTACACGGAGTTCCGCAAGCGGCAGAGTGCGTTACGTAGCGCCGTTTGCAGTGATTTTTAGCGCCGGGTGTTTGTCCCGCGCTGGAAAATCAGCGTGAACGGCACCATGCACAGTGCAAGAGGGTGCTGCTTTTTTCTGCCACTCTATTTGATTTTCTACTCGAGCGGCAGCTTCCTCAACGCGAACGGATGATTTTCAAACGCGAGCGGTCGTGACCATTCGCGACCGCCCGGGTTCAGAAATCGCGCTGGGAAGTGGTCTAGTGTTGGATTTTCCTCGCTCGCCAACTTAACACTGGCAGGCGCGAGCGAGGAAGAAACTCTGCTCCACTTCGCGGAGTTTTTCGCAACTCTGCATGCTCCGCGGAGCGTAGAAAACTCCACAAACTCCACAAATGGAGCAGAGCTCACCCCACCCAGGCCTATATTTTGCTTGAAGCAAAGGGGGTTGCTCATAGCAGAACCTTAATGGGGTCTCTAAGTGCACACTGATTGCAGATGCTTATAGGGCTGCGGGTTTGTGATTAGAGCTGAGCAAACCAGCAAATTAACATGGAGAGCAGATCCCTAAGAAACAAGACACTGTAATATTTGGCATGTAAATCTCAAAACAAATGTCATCTAAAATATAAGTGATGTTTAAATTTAAACAAAAATGTTTCTTTAAAATTTTTGGAAGTGTTCAAGTTTAGTGAAATGTATTATATCTCCGCACTAAGTGACATTTAAAAAAAAAATGTTAACATTAATTTAGAAATATACTAGAGACCCTATACATACCCTATCACAGGCTCCCATGCGCACTGTTTGCAAGTCCAGTATTGTTACATTGTATGGAGCAACATCATTTTCTCTTAACACATATGAGTAAATCTACACGTGTAAATTTACTCTTACACTCTGGAGTAAATTTACTGGCTAGTCACCATTCACCATAGACTTACGTGTATCCACTGCCTGAAACTAGGGGGTGGAGCCAAATTGATAAGTGTAAAGTTACTATTTGTTACTTTTCACACGGATGTGGAGAGAAGATCTCTACCACCTTGGTGGAGATCTCTCCATGGGAAAGAATAGGTAAAATGGTTAAAGCTTATTCATAGCTTTAAAATTTTGCATTTATTTTATCGCAAAATATAAAAGTAAAAAAAATGAAAATTATTATTTTTACTGTAGAACTAATAAAATAAAATATTAGAACACAGTGCTTCAAAATAAATGTTTACTAAATAATCACAAATGTAAATATATTAACTTATTTTATTGATATTTTTTATATAAACATTTATTAAATGTTCATAGATGAAACATAACACAGGCCAGGAAGAAAAATAAATATTTTTTAAATAAAATAGTATAAGTACACCCTACCTAGCAATTTAATTTTTAATTAATATTTAGTAAATTCAATAAAAAGTTGTTTCATTAAGGTAAATTAGATTTACATTTTAATGAAAGTTTAACAATTTAATTTATTTCTAATAAGTTAACTATTGTATTTTAAACCAATAAAATATTTATTTATTTTGCATAAATATATAGTTATATGTATATATACACCTATACACACACACACACAATTTAAAACTTGAAAAATGTCATTATTTTAACATTATTTCCTATAGACTGTTATATTAAGTCCATATCTCCAGTGATTTCTATGGGAATGTGTTGAAGTATTTGTGAGTTCCCTTCTGTGTTGTTAGACTTACTCCAATGCGGGGCTGGACTACATTTACTACTGTTTTGTACCATTTGGGCAGTAATAACTTTAGAAGTGTAGTTTCTGAATAACAATGGTCTCACTCTTTTGTGGGTGAATGTTTATATTAGAATATCTCTCCCGAAACGTCTCCTTACCCCTCCTTAAAACCCTACTTATCAATCCTTAAATCCCTCCCATTTTGTAATAGATGTTTCTCATTTTCCTACCACTCCTGTAGCCCCTCCCACATTTGCTACTTATGGGCCGATTCCGATCTCGCTGGGAGAAGGCTCCGTCCGACTCGGATCCGGAGGGCTTCCCGAGCGACTCGTGCTCCGGGGCTCCGAGCGCCCGAGTATGATGCGAACAAGCGCTGACGGACACGGGTCGCTCAGAGCCCCATTGAAGTCAATGGGAGCCTGTTGTACGACGCGTACATAGGCTCCCATTGACGAAAAAGGTATGTTGCGCACAAGGGCGCCCCCTGTAGTGGGGACGCATCTGTGCCACCCACACCGTACATGCATGTGTAGGGGGGACCCTTGGGTCCCCCCCTGTGATCGACACGTAAGGCTACGGGTGAAGGGGGGTCCGACGCGGACCCCCGAAGTCTGCTTCCCAGAGCGTTTACTTGTCGGTGGCTCCGACTCGATCCGGCCGTCCGAATCGTGCATCGTACTGGCTCGGTCGGAAATCTCCTCCATTGCACGGCACGGTTTGCCTACGGACGGGACGTACAGAGCGGCTCGGACCCGGAAACGATTCGGTCGGCGATTTCGCGTTTCTCTCATCGTACTTGCTCGCTCGTACAGCTGGACGGGTCGGTCGGAAAACACGCGTACAGCTCGTACTTTTTCTGGCAGGATTGCGTTCGGAGCCCTTCCGAGCGAGATCGGAATCGGCCCCTAAGTAGTAAACCTACATGTGCATCTCCCTGTAGAAACAATGCGAGAGGAGAAGCTGGGGATTTCCACCTGTAGGTTTATGGATTGTATTTTGCACTAAGTGGTACTACTGTAGTAGTACTGTATGCACTACAAAACGCAGTTTGAAAATCAATCAATCAAAATTTTTTAAGTGCTGTAAATCACCGGTGAAGTTTTTGAGGCGCTGGAAAATTAGGTCCTTTGTGTTTAATTCCCTAAGACACAAAATGAGTATAGTGTTTTTATAATCATCACAAAGTACTAATTTAAATGTATGGTAAATTAAGACACTCTATTATTATGTTAATATTGCTGGCTTCCTCTGACTCATTACTTGCTTACTACAATTTGCGATTCACAAACCTATGAGAGAAAATCACCACCTCCCTCTCGCCTATCTTTTCTATGGGCAGATTCTCACGCATGTAAATTTAATACTTGGGGCCTAATTACGATGTCGGTTGGACTTGCCTCTGACCGACACCGTTTTGGGGAAGGAACCGCCTGACCATAGGTCGGCGGTTCCGACAACCCCATTAGGATGCGACAGCACATGGTGCGGTTGTAAACTTCCATTTTTCAATAGGAGCTTGTGCGCAGGGCCGAAACCGCCCGCTGCACGAGCTCCCATTGAAAAATGGAAGTTTGTAAACATTCCTGCACCGTGTGGTGTACGGTGCAGGGATGTTTAGGGGAGCACCATAGGTGCCCCGAGGCCCAAATGTGGATGGCCGGGGAGGAAGGGGGCCCTGCTAGGGGCCCCCAAAGTAAGTTTTCAACAGCCAATCCATGTCAGAAAGGCTGACATGGATTGGCTGTCGGAAACTGACATCATAATCCCGATGGCAGAAACGCCATCCTTAAGGGATTATGAGCGCTTACCGACTGGCCAACGGGATCCTTGAGCCCGTCGGATTTCCTCGCCAGTTTAAACTCCGACCGCCATCATCATAATACATAGGTCGCACTTTAAACCTTCCAGGTCAGTCGGAAAACCTCTGACCAGCGGTTGGAGGCTTTCCGACCAACATCGTAATCAGGCCAATAGTAGTAAATGTGGAAAGGACTGGGGGAGTGGCTAGAAAACGAGGAGTATGTACTACTAAATGGGAAGGGTGTAGAGTGGAGTAAGAAGGGGTTTCGCAAGGGTTATGGAGTCTCTTGCTAGGGCCCAAGGAACAGACATCCACCCAAAGATGCGTAAGCCAATTACTATTCACAAGCTACACTTTTAAAGTTATTAAAGCCAAAAAGAGCCCAAAACACTAGTAGATATACTCCATCTGAGATCTTGAGTAAGTCCAGCACAACAAATGGCCATGAACTGGCACTGCAACACCCTCCCATAGAAACATCATAAGAAATAATGTTAAAATAAATTACGTTATTCGGACATTATTAAAATATATGTACATTAAGATTTATTTTAACAGAATTATATATGAATGGAAAATAAATATTAATTTATGGTTAAAATATTTTGATAACATTTTTAATTTAAAAATACATGTAATTGAATTCTTTAAAAAATAATTTAATTTAAATTAATTCTATACTTATCGCTTTATAATTTTTAATACATATGAAGTAAATATAAGCATTTTACTTTAGATGGTATTTTTTAATAGATGTTTTAATATTTTAAAAAAATGTAAATATTTAATTCAAATTTAATTTAATAGTGCTGTAGCTTTTTTAATTTGTTCCACACTTAAATGTAAAAAAAATATACAATAAATGAATTAATTTATAATAATATTTAAAATAAAAATGTTTCCAGTTTTCTTTTAAGTTTAATAAACTTTTAAACTTTCCCTGTGCTTTGCCATAGGGAGATCTCCGTCCTGGTGGTGTTGCCTACTCATGAAAAGTTAGTAGTAGTAGCTTTACACTGTTACCTTGTACTTCAGCTGACTGATGGAAAATAAAAACTGAATGTTTTTGAGATGGTGGGAGTTTGCTATACATGGTGGTGGTCACAGACAGAAACAAACAGTGGTGAGGGTCGTAAGAAGCCACACCCGATGCAGGGTGGTGTTTTTTTTATGTTTAATAAGCATTATTAGCAACAAAATTGCAAAGAATAAATACAAACATCACCTTATGAAATAACAATTAGTGAGACTGATAACTTACAGCAGAAGAGAAAGCTGTTTGCAGTTTTTAAAACAAGAAACTATGGGGAAAAAGGAAGGAAGGAAAAAGGAAGGAGTAGAATAAAATATATATCATACATCTGAGGATCGGTTAATATAATACAGTGATATATAGTAACTTAAACAATTAAGGAAGTTAATAAATGACTATAGTGGTTAAGGGTACTGAAAAAAGGAATAGAGAAACTATTCATGGGGCATAAAATTTTCAGAACAATTGCAAATTAATTGTCGTTTTGCAACTTTAATCAAATAAGAAGTTAGTGGTAACAAAAATAAGTCTCTGTTCATGTGTGGTATGCAAGAAGAGGCAAATGTAACATCTAACCTATGATAGTGACAAACATTATTCCACCATGCTGTGATTGAAAGTTTTGAGGAGGATTTCCAGTTTAATGTAATCTGTTGAAAGGCCAAAGCTAACATGAGGTCAAATAAACCACGTTGACAAAAGGGTAAGCTCAAGGTGTCAGAAAGACTACCAAGAAAAAATAAAACGATGGACAAGG
Source organism: Calotriton arnoldi (assembly GCA_963921515.1). NCBI lineage: Eukaryota > Metazoa > Chordata > Amphibia > Caudata > Salamandridae > Calotriton > Calotriton arnoldi. The sequence goes on along the minus strand of CAWUFW010001295.1, from coordinate 1,050,812 downwards.
GGGAGTGTAAATTAAAAATAAGTGACAAACGAGACCAAACATACTTCCAAAACATGGCAGTGTGAAGACAAGTGAATAAGAGATGTGGTAAGTCTGCTAACGGGTAGCTACAAGACCAACACACCGAATTATATGAAGGAGAAAAAGAAGCAATAGAAACTGGAGTGTGATATAATCTATGATAAACAAAAAACATAGTTTGAGTAGTGGACGCAGATCTAGAAATTTTCAATGATCTAGCCCAAATTTTGTCCCATAGATCAATGCTCCAAACACATCCCAAGTCAGTCTCCCAAGTAAGTTCCAGCTTTGTTTTAGTACGTTCAGGGTTCGGAGCTGTTAGAAAGTTGTAAATCAGAGCAGCTTTTGGGAAGAGAGAGAGGATCTTAAGGAGATTATCATCCAGAGGGGTATCATCAGATGCCGGAAGCGAGTAGAAAACATCAAGAATTAGCTCCATAAGAATTGTATATCTATAACGAGGACAACGGAACTTAACCTGAAATTGAGGAAATGAACAGGGAGACACGCCGTCGAATAAGTCTTGAACCCAAATTATACCCCTGAGTCTCCAAGTCTTCCAATAGATGGATCTATTTTTGAGAGTGATAAGACGATTATACCATATAGGTGACTGAAGAAAGTCCTGTCTAGAAAGAGTCTTGGATTGATGATGAGGACTTAGCAAAGAGCAAGTATGCTTAAATAATGGGGAAGAGGTAACAGACGTCTTTGAAGAAAAAGCAAGGACTTCTTTCACAGAGAAAGGTGCTAATAGAGAATGTTCAATAATACACCATAATGGTAGAAAAGGAGACGCATCAGAAAGGAACCATCTAGAAGCTTGCCGAAGACAAAAAGCTTTATGATAAACGCGAAAATTGGGAAAGCGAACCCCTCCACTAGATTTAGCTTGTCTGAGACGTTGTAGGGACATTCTAGGTTTCTTATTATTCCAGAGAAATTTAGATTGTATTGAATCCAGCTTTTTAAAATAAGGGGATGAAACAGGAAGAGGAATCATAGACAAGATATATAAGAATATAGGGAGAATCATCATTTTAATAGAATCCAAGCGCCCCACCATTAGAGAAATAACGGGTTCCAAGAAGAGAGAAGCTTCTCAACTCTGTTGAGACCTTCTTTCATATTAATGGTAACAGTATCAGTAACAGAACTAATAAACCAAATACCTAGATATTTAATCTTAGAACTGTTCCAAAGAAAGCCAGTAGGATCAAAATATTGTTTAACACAAAATTTGTAATAGGAAGGATCTCCGTTTTATCCGAATTAATTTTGTAACCTGAAACTAAAGAAAAATCAGAAATTTCTTGTAATAAAGGGAGAATAGAAGTATCTGGATTGGAAATAAAAAGCAAAATATCATCAGTGTAGGCAGAATGTTTTAGGTGTCGTTCACCGTACTGAAAGCCAGAAATAGAATTGTTATTACGAATATGAGATAAGAAAGGTTCAAGGGCTAATATAAACAGAAGAGGTGACAAGGGACAACCCTGACGGACACCCCGCTGTAAAGGGAAAAATTGAGAGGACTGTCCATTAACCAATACCGAAGCCTGGGGAGCCGTATAGAGCAGAGAAATAAGAGAAATAAAAGTACGTCCAAATCCATGCCAAGCAAGGGCTTTAAGTAAAAAGGACCAGTCAACTCTATCAAAGGATTTTTCCTCAACAATGGAAACTGCTGCTAAAGAGTATGAGAGATGAGGGGCTTTATTCAGAACATTGAAGTAGAGCCTAGAATTGTCTGAAGTCAATCTACCTTTAACAAATTCACACTGTTCCTTACCAATGAGATGGGGAAGAAGAGGGTCAAGTCTCAGGGCAATTGTTTTAGCAAAGACTTTATAATCTACATTTATCAAAGAAATAGGTCGATAATTCTTACAGAACAAGGGATCCTTGCCTTCTTTGGGAATTAGACAAATGGTGGCTTCCTGAAAGGTACCACTCACTCCACCCATCTCCTGAAAATAAAGAAAGAGTTGTAAAAGTTTAGGTAGGAGTAAATTGGAGAAATGTAGGTAAAACTCCACTGTAAACCCATCTGGGCCTGGTGTTTTACCTTTTTTAAGGGAATTTAAAGCCTTGGAAATTTCTTCTAATGAGAAGTCCGAGTCAAGCGATGAGAAGTTCAAAGCGTCATGAGAGGAAGAGGGAACATTAGCGAGATATGCATCAATAGGAGAGGAGGTGGCAGGGGATTCCGGGGTAAACAGGTGTTGAAAAAAATTTGTAAATTCATGCAAAATATCTTGATCTTTAAATAGGATGGATCCATCTGACGAGTGAATGGATTTAATGAGCGAGCGTTCTTTTCGTGATTTGAGATAGTTAGCCAAAAGGGACCCTGCTTTATTGCGGCCTCCATAATATTGAGCACTACTACGTAATAATATAGAGGAAGCCTTCTCCGTAGATGACTTATTAAATTCCAATTTAGCCCGGATAAGTTCTTGGAAGGAGGTATCAGAGGAAGTAGTGTGAAAATGGTGTTCTAAACATTTGATATTTGCTAAGAGAATGTTATGTTTTGTAAGAAGTTGTTTCTTTTTTTTGGACACAGTCAATAATAAAGCCACGAGCAGTTGCTTTGAAAGTGTACCACAATAATTGGGGAGAGGTATCAGACGACCCATTCAATAAAAAGAATTCATTAGCAAAGGAAGTAAATGCAGAAGAAAAAGCGGGATCCTTCAATAAAGAATTATTAAGTCTCCACCTATTGGACTTGGGATGCAAAGGGAGCAAATCAAAATCAGTGACAACTGGAGCATGATCAGAGATAAGAATAGGTTCAAGAGATGAAGAAATAATGTTTTGAGATAAGGAATTAGAAATAAAAATATAATCCAAACGGGTAAATGACCCATGGGGGGGTGAGAAAAAAGAAAATTCCAAAGCATCCGGATTACATAAACGCCAGGAATCTACCAAGTGTGTTTGTGAAATTGGAGTGAGGAATTGTTTGTGCGGTTTAAGAGAGGCAAAACGGACACTAGGTTTCTGGTCTAGGAAAGGATCAATAATCTGGTTACAATCTCCACCTAAAATAAAAAGTTCATCTTTATGTTGAATACATTTTTTGTAATATTGGGCCAGAATGAATAATCAGGTTGAGTGGGACCATAAACATTAAAAACAGTTAGAGAAATGCCATTAATGAGTAATTTAACCAACAACCACCTTCCCTCAGAATCAGTCTCTTTAGATACGACAGAGCAGTTCAAATTCTTATGACAGAGAATCACAACTCCATTCTTCTTAGTCGACGTAGGAGAGACTAAAACTAAGTCAACCCAATTACGTTTAAGTTTAGTGGCTTCCGCTTCCATAAGATGAGTTTCTTGCAAAAGAACCAGATCCGGATTATAGGAAGCCAAGTGAGACAAAATCTTCTGTCTCTTAATAGGATTAACAAAACCTTTTACATTCCACGATATGACTCTGAATATGAAAATGTTGAACATACATAGAACATCATATAAACATTAATAGGGACTAAGCCAACCCGGCTACAGTTAAAATTAGAGGTTTCTTCTTTCGTACGATAAAGTACTTGAAAAAGGATGGAGTCAAGGTTAGAGGAAACCAAATGAGAGAAGATTCTCTGACACCTAATGAGAGTAACGAAACCTTTCACCCTCCACAAAATGACTCTGAATATGAAGACGCAGACATTGCATAATAAAACCATATGATCCTCAGGAATGAAAAGGAGGGAAAGGAAAAGAAAGAAAAAACAGATGTGATGAGAAAAATATTCTGGTAAAACACACAAGATGATGGACGGAATGCTGCACATTGGCAAACATTCACCCCCAGTCACAGATCTGGGTTTAATCCATCGTTATTTTGCTTCACCACGCCACCCCAGTTCAGACATAGCCATATGCAAATCAGTCTTTACCCTGTGCCACATGGGAACAGTCCAGACCGAACTGCCAAGCCATGTCTTCCCTGGACCGGAATCAAGCATCCTAGGACCGGTTTCAGGCTATCAGCCTTCATCAGCCAGGATAGCTTGACTCCAGTGGCGTAGTGAGCACGGGACCCACGTCTGGGCATACCCTTCCCACTTAGGGCGAAATGCAAAACACACAAGATGATGGACTGAATGCTGCACATTGGCAAACATTCACTCCCAGTCACAGATATGGGTTTAATCCATCGTTATTTTGCTTCACCACGCCACCCCAGTTCAGACATAGCCATATGCAAATCAGTCTTTACCCTGTGCCTAATGGGAACAGTCCAGACCGAACTGCCAAGCCATGTCTTCCCTGGACCGGAATCAAGCATCCTAGGACCGGTTTCAGGCTACGCCACTGGAGTCAAGCTATCCTGGCTGATGAAGGCTGATAGCCTGAAACCGGTCCTAGGATGCTTGATTCCGGTCCAGGGAAGACATGGCTTGGCAGTTCGGTCTGGACTGTTCCCATGAGGCACAGGGTCAAGACTGATTTGCATATGGCTATGTCTGAACTGGGGTGGCGTGGTGAAGCAAAATAACGATGGATTAAACCCAGATCTGTGACTGGGGGTGAATGTTTGCCAATGTGCAGCATTCCGTCCATCATCTTGTGTGTTTTGCAAAAATATACTGGTACACATACTAGAGGAAAGGAAAGAGGAAGGGTAGAAGAGGATAGGAAAGAAGGGACAAAAGATACAGCAAGATGGGACAGCACATGTCAAACTGACAACTGTAATACATACCGTTTAAGGGGAAGGAGAAGACAAGACGAAGGAGTGGTGACAACATATGAAGATGGCACAGCCGACAAGGGAGAAGGTACCACACCAGGATGCCAACATGACAATTACGGAACGGACAAATCGAATTCCAAATAACCTGCAAGGAAGTTGAAGAAGAAAAACAACTTAATACAAGTGAGGCGACAAGCATCAAGAAGCAACCTGCAAAGGAAGCAATCATTAGTATAACTGAGAACAATAGTTACATAAAATTATAAAAGTCAAGTAAAAGAAGAAGGGCCAGGAATTTCCATCGATGTTGTAGAGTGTGAGTAAATAAATTTCCTTAGGTCTGCAGGATCCTCAAATGTAGACGTATTATTCTGAAATGTCACTTTGAAGAGGCATGGATGAAAAAGACCATATTGGGCACCAAGGGTGCGTAGAGCAGGTCTTAGATCAAGAAAATCCTTTCGCCGTTTAGCCATTGTTGTAGAAACATCTTGGGAGATAAACAAGTTAGCACCAGACCAGACAAGACGCTTCTTAGACTTGGCTGCGTTTAACACTTGAAGAAGGTCTGTGAATTGCAAGAAAAGAAGAATCACTCCCCGAGGTTTTGATGGGGCTGACGTAGAAGACAGGCGAGGACCTAGCCTGTGGGCACGCTGGATGTTCAAGTTAGTCGAAGGTGGAAGATCCAAAAGTTTTGGAAAGAAGGACTTGAAGAAAGCAACCGGATCATTCCCCTCAAGTCCCTCCGGAAGACCATATAAACGTAGATTATTACGTCTGTTCCTGTTTTCGAGATCCTCAGCAGATTTTTTAAGGAGTGAAATATCTTTCTCCAATGTTGCTATTTTTACAGCAGCATCCTGGACATCACTGACACGTTGTTCCACTAAGGAAAGTCAGGAATCCATAGAGGACCACTTATTATCCATCACCTGTAGGCGAGTGTTGGTCTCCTCAATAAAGGGGCACAAAGCGCGTATCTCCTCCAGAATAGTATCCAAAGATACAGGAGCAGGAAGTTTAGGAGTAGAAGGCGGGTCTTGCTTGAGGCGCTTATTAGCCGTAGGTACTGCTTGTGTTTTAGAAATCGATAAAGGCAGTGGTACTGCGCGAGAGGTAGATGACTGAGCCATATCTGCTGCAGAGAACCAATAGTCCATGGAGGGCTCAGTACACGAAGAATCAGCTTTAGATACCTTAGAAGTGCTGCTTTTATTTGAATATAATACATGTTTGCTTCTGCCCATAAGTAACCTTGAGGTGCGCAGGCAAGAAAGGAACGCAGGCAGCAGTAAACATATGTTTCGCTCCACTAATCTCCCAGAGCCAAAAAGACAGCCAGTCTGCCAGTTGAGCAAATCACAGCAGACCAAGAGGCTCAGGGCAGGTTACAGCAAGATATAACCAATATAATGAGGGAGAAAAGCGCCACAAACAGTCACAAACAGTCCAGTGCTGAGGAGAGTCAAAGTGCCCAGAAAAACAAAATGGCGGCCGCAATATTGAAGAAGAGTTTAGGGGCCCAAAATAAGGGTAAAAAACCAAAAAACAGGATAAAAAGACCTTCACTCAATGCAGGACATGATCCGATGCCAGTACTTGCCCGATTCCAGTTGTTTTAGAATCGCGGGAGCCGCATATCAATTACAGCATTCCTGACGCGATACGGAGCTCCGTGGTGAGGCGGCCATCTTAGGCGCCGCCGCGCACGCTCCTCCCATAGGGTGGTGTTCTGACGCCTATAATTTGGCAGTGGCAATCCTGCAGTGGTCAAAGTGTTTTTGGGGTGTGATGGCGGCTGTGACTACATTATTGGAACTACAGTGGCCACCCCACCTCTCAATGAGGCAGGGAAGCCAAGAGTTGCGTGGACGAGACATACGCCAAATTTTGGAAGAATATTCATTTTCCATTGATAAATGAGCCCCTAAGTCTCTTGCTAGGGCCCAAGGTGCTTAATAGAGCATACCCCGACATACAATTAGAATATGTCTGTCAAATATTTTCTTAAAGAAGCAAAAATGTGCTTCTCACTTGTTGCTGAAAGTTCCTTCATGTCGTCTCACAGGAGAAACTGCTTCTTTTGAGTTCAAGAGACCCTACTACAAAACAGCTTCTGCTCCACCATTATGCAATGTCCTGTCATTTAAAGTTGCATAAAGCTATAAACATTTACTCTTAGTAGTTAATATTTTATTATGGTTCTTTATGATTCTTTTGGCCCTCTGTAGCTGTTTGTGCCATACTAGTAAATATAACATAGCATACTAATGAGCCATGTGGCCTCTCACTGTGGCCTCTCATTAGAGAAATGAGAAAAGATCACCATTAGTTTACATTACCTGAGGAGACTTGTTGGTATATCTCTTCTAATGCTTCTTGGAGTGTGACCTCACTATTGATCAGAATGCCATCATAGCTAGGTCATTCTGAGTGTTTGGAGAGAGTTGGCAAACTAGGAGATCTGTACCTGTAGGCAATAAAGTGGTTCCCCTTCCCGTGTCCATTCTGCTGCAGAATTGTATCTACGGTTTTGCCAACATCTTGCTGCTGGTCCTGCTGGAGCTGGCTTCTACCCCAGTCAAAGGTATGCGCCTACCCCATTTGGTACACAAAGTCGCTGTTGTGGTGAGCCAGATGTGCAACCTGTGTAACATCCTCCTAATTCCACCACAGGTTGTAGCCATCAAGATCAAATCCCTCTAAAGTAGTAGAAGAAAAGCACATCGCATTGAATATGACTACCAGTAACTCAAGGAAGTCAAGTGCTCCCTTGTCAAAGTCTTAGATGTTCCTGGTATAAGACGTTCTTTGCGCAGTTCATTCCCACTAACTAATAAGTCCCCCTCCTTTCCTGTAGGACATACTGCTTCACAGTGGACTCAAATCAACATCCTTATGAAGATCATCTGTGTTAGAAAGGGGGGTCTCTAGTTGGCAATGGTTTGCACCTATGTCCAAATAGGGATGCTTCTTCCTAGTCAGGGTAAGGGGGATACACTTCTAAAATAACCCCTGCTCACCCCCTTGGTAGCTTGGCACAAGCAGACAGGCTTATCTCAGAGGCAGTGTGTAAAGCATTTGGGCACACTTACAGTAATATAGTGAAAACACTACAAATGGACACCACACCAGTTTAGAAAAATAAGTAATCTTTATCTAAACCAAACAAGACCAAAATGACAAAAATCCACAATACAGTAATCAAAATATGACTTTTAAAAGGTAAACACAGTTCTGTCCATAGCAAATGGTGGATGCGACACTTTCAACACAAGGTACCTTGGATGCGCCAAAACCACAAGCAAAAAGGGTCACAGGGAAGGTGATGTGTTGGTTCCTTACACACAGGGAAGGTGATGCATCGGTTCCTTGCTATGGGGGAGGTGATGCGTTGGTTCCTTACTGCTGCGCAGGGAAGGTGATGCGTCGGTTCCTTACCGGAGAGGAGGTGATGCATCGGTTTCTTACTGCGTGGGGAGGTGATGCGTCAGTTTCTAACTGCATCCCCTAGCGATGCGACAGACCTGGAACCTTGATGCGATGCGTGACGATCTGGGACGATGCGATGCATGAAGATCCGGGATGCGCTGCGACAATTCCAGCCACGTCCCCTCGATGCATCGGTTCTTACACAGCAGGGCCTGCGTCAGTCGGTGCGGTGATCTCGGGCATCAGAGATCGGTGCACAGGACTCGTCGCACGGCAGGCGCTGCGCCAATTCTTCGGCTGCGGCGATGCAGCGGAAATTCTTCTCGCACCGCTGCGATGCGTCGGAACCAGGCGATGCGTCAATTTTCACAGTTCTTTATGCTTCTGCAGTTCCCAGCCCCAGAAACAACCTCCAGAGGCCCAGAACACTGGCAGGCAACTCTTGGCAGGTCAGAACTCCCAGAAAAGGAGTTCAGGGGGGACTGGGGGTGAAGTCTTTGTGTCCCTGAGACTTCAGAACAGGAGGCAAGCTCTACTTCAAGCCGTTGGAGATCTTCCTCAAGCAAGGGACACAGCACACAGCAAAGTCCTTGTCCTTTCCTTGGCAGAAACAGCCACTGCAGGCCAATCCCAGACAGCACACAGCAGAGGGGCAGTATTCAGTTTCTCCAGCTCTTCTCCTTGGCAAACGTTCCTCTTGAATCCCAGAAGTAATCTAAAAGTCTGGGGTCTGGGCCCCACTTTTTATACTACAAAATCCTTTGTTCTCTGGAGGCAGAGAGTGTCTTTGCCCAGCCAGAACCAGTTCTGTCTTCTCTGGTGCATCTTGCTGGCAGGAGGTGGAGACAGCATTGTCTAAGGCAGACCAAGCCCATTCAGGTGTGAAAGAAATCTCCTCCCCATACTCTGAATGCAGCCCAAGTCTATTCAGCCCTGCCCTGACTCACCCTGGAAAGGCAGGACACACCTCACCCCCCCCAAGTGGCTGTCTGAACAGAATGCACATCCCCAGCCCCTGTCACTCCACAGCCAGACAGTCAGTCCATAAACCAGCAGAGGCACACAGGATGGCTAAGCGAGAAAATACCCACTTTCTAAAAGTGGTATTTTCAAACACACAATATAAAAATCATCTTTCCTAAAAGATGCATTTTTATATTGTGAGTTCAGGCATACTAAACTCCATCTTTCGATCTTGTCCCAATGGGAAGTTATATTTATAAGATGTAATAAATAAACTCCTATTCTATCCAATGGGACAGCTAGCCTTTCAATAGTGAAAAACGAAATACACTGTATTTCACTATCAGGACATGTCACACACCTCAGTACATGTCCTACCTTTCAGGTACACTGCACCCTGCCCATGGGGCTACCTCGCCTGCCTTAGGGGCGTCTTACTTGTAAGAAAAGGGAAGGTTAGGGCCTGGCAAGTGGGTGCACTTACCAGGTAGACATGGCAGTACCAAACTGCACACAGACAATGCAGTGGCAGGTCTGAGTTACATTTACAGGATGCTCATGTGGGTGGCACAATCAGTGCTGCAGGCCCACTAGCAGCATTTGATTTACAGGCCCTGGGCACACACAGTGCACTGTACTAGGGGCTTACCAGTAAATCAAATATGCCAATCATGGGATCACCAATCCATAAATACAATTTACAGGGAGAGCATATGCACTTTAGCACTGATTAGCAGTGGTAAAGTTCCCAGGGTCATAAAACCAACAAAAACAAGAGGGCAAAAATGCTGGGGATAAACCCGCTGGAAAAGCCAGGTCTAACAATCTGGTATTGTCCTACAGTGTTCATAGCTTCTACAGGAACAGTCTACATAGCTCAGGTTGCAGAGTAGAGCCACAGACACTCAAATTGTTTTGTTGTGTGTGTATCCACAAAGACTGGAGCATTTGTAGCAAAATAGATAGGACCTTAGAACTGCTCAATGCACCTTACTTTTAAGCTAACCTACCCATATTTTCCTTAATTTGAAGCAGCTAGGGAGGGAATTGGGAAAATATGGTACCCGTAAAGAGACGATCTACTAATCACTGGGCCAACCCACATCCACCCATCTGAGGGTGTTAGTAACTGCACCTTGGAAAATGCAGACTTCCACAAACACCATTCCCTATTGTATGTAACAAAAACAATTCTAGACAGTAACACCAATTCTGGCCAGGTCTTTCAGGATGAAGATGTAAGTATCCCTGCCCTCCTAAATGCATTACATGGGTAGCCACGTTGAGCCTTTTCATATTTACCAGCACGAAGACTTCATCCTGTGCTACATTTACTGTGATATCAGCCACAGAGGGCTTATTTTATATAGCAACACTCAGGCTTGTCAAACACACACTACATACATCCCACTGCCCTAACCCATGTACAGAGTGAATGATCCTAGTTACAAGTGAATTTCCATGAGGGGATCCATTTTCTCTCTACCAGGGTTTTGTTGAAAATGGCATTTGCCCTTGTGCTACAGATTTAGCCACCACCAGTCAGCATTGCTCCAAAACGTAATTTTGTGTTAAGGTATTTGGTTATTTGTTGAGATAACCTATCATGGTTTCTTGGTGACAGAGCATAGAGGAATGTTTATTCAAGGGCCCAGGCCCAGGCAAAATCAACGCAAAACACCAAGATTTAATACATTTCAAAATTTGCATAAACCAAAAACAAACCTAAGAACTGTTGGAAAGGAGTTCCAAGAACTGGCAAGAACTGGAAAGACTCCTGCTTCAATTGTAAGATGTTAGCAGTGGAGTGTTTTCTGAATGCCATGGTTAGATGGTTACCTTCATCTCGAAGGCAAGTAGCACTCAAAGTGCAGAAGAGTCCATTGCCCATGAATGCACTTATAGAAAGTGCATAGATACTTGAAAACGTCCTGGCCTACGCAGTTAGGCAGTAAAGATCCTGAGTAGAGGTTTAGTTGCCTGAATGTAGGGGCCCCAGCCTCAATTATCTGGTGATGGGATAAAAGAAATCATTAGAGCCCAAAATAAAGGGTGTCAAGAACTGAGCCTATAGCGGCAGAGACAGCCAACTGTTTATCCTGGTGAATAAGACATAGAATAATGGATGAGTTGCATATATGAAAAGAGCTGCCATGCATAGTCACATTCAAGATTTTTTTTTTACTTAGATCCAAGGTTTCTTACTGTCTGCATGAGATGGGGACAGGCATCTAAAAGTGTTAGGCCACTATGTTGCCTATCAGTAGGGTTTGCTGTTCATAAAAATTCACACGGCTAGTGCTTTTCCAGTGCTTAGAAAGATTTTTTTCTTCTATTTACTACAATTTCTTATGTGTTTCTATTGTCAACACTACATTCCTTTTATCCTACTCTTAACTCCCTTCTTTAGCTCTTTCCTTGAATTTGTTCTTTCATATAAAATTTCATTAATTCTCTCGCCAGCATGCCTGCTCATTTTCCAGCACTTGGATTCCTCTATCAAGCTGACCAGTCCCACAATATGTGAAGCATATGCATGGATAGGACATATGATTGCGCCTTAATAAGATTTGATTGCAGCAGATAAAAGGTTAATGAAAGTATTTAACACACCTAGAGCCTGATGTACGACCATTTGCTTTTGGACTCGCAAATTGCGAAAAATTGCGAGTCGCAAAAGCAAATGTACAACAGTGTCAGAGACACTGTTAGCGATTCCCAATGGGGTTGCAAAATGCGAGGCTCATGACTATTAATGAGCCACTCACAATTTGCGACCCCATTGGGAATGGCTGGCCCTCCCAGGGATGGTGGCCTGCTGGGCTCAGCAGACCTCCATGTCTGGGACTGCTTTTAATAAAGCAGGTTTTTTTTTTTAATGCAGCCCGTCTTCCTTGAAGGAAAACGGGATGAATTAAAAAAAAAAAAAAATGAAACGTTTTCGTTTCATTTTTGAAGGGCAGGCAGTGGTCCCTGGGACCACTGCCTGCCCTTAAAAAATATTAAAAAATATTTTCCCATGCATTCCCAAAGGAGAAGTAGGTGGTAAATTGCGACTGATTTGCGACCGGTCGCAAAACAGTCATACATAGGGCTCAGACTTGCTATTAGGAAGGGACGCCCTTGAAACGCCCCTTCCTAATTAGCAAGTCGCAAATAAATTGTGACTCGCTAATTAGGGTTTGTACATGGCCCTTAGGTATTTTTGCATGCGCAAACGGGTCTCAAACCCATTTGCACATGCAAAAATACGTCGTACATCTGGCCCCTACTCTATTCTTAAGATAAATGGCAAAGATCGGTTAAAAGAAGATTTTTATACTTAGGTAATGAGACCTGTATTGTGGGGTGCTCTGTGGTGTTTTATTCGGGCCCCTGTTACACTGCCATTGTCTTTGTCTTGATAGTCCAAGCATTGACTGGTCTAATAAATTTATTATTACTGTACGGGCTGTACCTGGCCAAATGGAAGAGCTCCCTTCAGGAACGAATATGCATGTTGTTTACTATAGGTCCTTTGGTGCAGCAAACATTCGCTGATGTATAAAGCAGCAGCTTGTTATGTGCCCGGGTTAGGCCCATGTAGCGAAGCTGCTCATTTCTTACATTGTCCTCTTTTGCACAATAACATTACTGCTGTGACCTTTTGCACACATTTGCCTGGGTTACAATGTTGGATTAGTTTCTCTGAAACTACTTCTGTTTACACATCTGGCTTTGCATAACATTATCACGAAGCCTCGAACACCAAGTACAAGGCCTTTACGCACAAATGTACAGATGCCATTCTATCTTCATCCACGGGGTGACAGGGCTATCTACATATCCATAACATTGCTAATCTATACGTACATCACAAGGATGCTTTTTATTAAAAAATAATCAGCATCTCATAGGATTAGCAGAGGAGGTACTTCAGCTGACACTGAGGGTCCCTGCATGATGAGACTTCATCAAGCAGCGGTCTGACATCTCCGTGAGGGGTGTCCAGTTCGTGACCAAGACAGGGTCCTACATTCTCTCCTGCCAGGTAATGAGGTTGGATCATCCCTTGGGGGGATTCTTGGCTTTACACCTACACACACAGAGTAGGGTTTGCATAGTAGGACTATGCCTGATTGCTATCTTGTTTTATATGCCTGCATATATACACTGTTTTAGCACCATGGTAGAACTGCATCTACTATTTACTATTATAAGCCAACCTGCACAGCAGCATTTAGAACATTAGTTAAAATAGGGGCCCACAGATGAGCTTTGGCCATATAGAGGTCTACAGGTATCCCATCCGGACCAGGGGCTTTGTTAGAAGGACTGCTGGTGATTGCCGCATAAACCTCCTCGAGGTCAAACCTAAACTCTAGTGGATACAAGCCACAATCATCTTCTGTAACTGGGGGCAAATCCGTCTCAAGAGCATAACCCCTTTGAAAGTGAGCCACCCAGTGTGCTGGAGTAATAGAGGAAACTAAATCATCTGGAGCAGCCATATTGGGCTGCCTATCGTTAACCACTGCCCAAAAAACCCTAAAGTGCTTGGTAATACAAGTAGACACCAGTCGTTCCCAAGAGGCTTCTTTAAGCTCAGTTTTCCACTTCCCTATTGCTAATTTATAAGCCATTCTTGCTTCTTTAATAGCGTACAGATTGCGAGGTTTAATATTAAGAGCCTCTCACAAGTGGTTGTTGGCCAATCTACAGGCTTTGTCAAACCAGCTCATATGTGTCACTCTATGCTTGCCTGGCAAATCCCTCATAATGACATTTGTGGAGCTATTTATTTGGTCAAAAGATTCCAGAACTGTGGCAGGGGATGTATCAAAGCTAATCGAGGCTCCGTGATGATTTCTAGATTGGATCTAACTACAGTTTTTATCAAAATTGGAATTGGAAGATTACACCACTTCACTCTGAGCCCCCTATCTTTCACAGTTAGTCAAGTTAGGCCCGGAGTGGGGCTTGCACCTAAACCAACTTTGACTGCTAACCTAATTTCTATGGGGATATGATCACTGAAGCAGGTTTCATGCGCCACCCTTGGACTAACACCATCATCAAGCGACCTAGATATAAAGACATAGTCAATAGTGGTGCCTTTCCCCCAGCCAACACAGGTGGGCAGTTCAATGGGTGAGCAAGCCCCCTGGACATTTCATAAGCCCGCCTGGCCAAGTGCATCAAGTAGCTTGTGACCCCTTTGGTCAGAAGCAAATTCATGGAACAAAGGATCTTCAATCAAAAAGGAGTTGTTATCAGTTCGATTTACTCCCAACTTAGCATTAAAATCCCCACCTATTATAATATTAAAAAATGTAAAATATGTATATGATCTTGCCTCAACGATGGATATTGCTTCAAAAAGAGCCTCAACCTGACATCCAGGGTCACTAATTGAATTATAGAAGTTCACCAAAAAGAAGTGGAAATCATCAGAGGCAATCACCCATAAGATCTGTATCCCCTTGTGTCTAAGGGGGACAGGAAAAACACTTAGGGGCCGATTCCGATTCGGGCCGGAAATCTCTCCGACCGAGCCGGACCCGGAGAGAATTCCGACCGAATCGGACTCTGGCAGTCCGACCGAACGAGTACGATGCGCACGCATGCACCCGGACTCGATTCGGTCGGACTCCCATTGAAGTCAATGGGAGCCGGTCGTACAACGCGTACGCGGGCTCCCATTGACTCAATGGGTGCGAGGCAAACAAGGGCGCCCCTACAGCGGGTACGGGTCGAAGCGCATCGTGCCGTACAAGCACAGGTAGGGGGACCCATGGGTCCCCCTGTGTGCGACTGCGCGCGGCTACGCGTGACAGGGGGGTCCGACGCAGACCCCCAAAGTCCGGCTCCGACAGCTCTTTCGAGCCGGACGGCGCGAGTCGGTCGGACTGCTCGCGGTGCGCATCGTACTTACCCGGCCGGGGAACGTCTCCATTGCGCGGTGTGAGTTGTGTCCGTGCGAGTCGGTCGGAGCGTTTTGAAGCCGCGTTCGAGTCGGTCGGCGATTTCGCGGGCGTTTGCATCGTACTCGCTCGGCCGGACCCGCGTACGATTCGGTCGGGAAACAGGGCTCCGAATCGGATCCGGTAATGCCGAATCCGATTCGGAGCCCTACCGGCCGAGATCGGAATCGGCCCCTTAGTTGCTTGGAAGTATGAACCAGGGTCGTTAAACCATCACGTGATCTATGGCCAGGGGAAGGGGTCGCTGCCACATTAACGCTTTCATATCCATCACCGACAACCAGCTCCTGGGCCCAGGTTCCCTGAAGCATTATAACATCAAACTGGATAGTGAAGTTAAGCCATTCTGGATCCAACAATTTGTCCCTTATTCCAGCAACATTCCAACTAATAACTCTAAGGGATGGTCCTAACGCACAAGTGGGTGTAGTCTCAATAAATAATTTAGAAGGCGAGCATTGAGCTAAACTGGGAGGCTTATGATTATGTAAACAGGGAGAGGAACCCTGGAGTCAGTCATTTTGGTCCAGGTCAGCTAAGGGGAGAAATCTGTTAAAAGTCGGGACCGCAGGTTGTTTTAGGAGAATAGGATCTCATGCTATCCCATGTTGGCAACTTAGGCTGTAAACATCGGTAGAAAAAACCAAGCGGGAGAATATTGATACCCGTATCCTTGATAGGCAATGAAGCTATGCTATAAATTAGACGTCTAGCCGTAGCGGGAGTCCTACAATTAATCACGACACAATCCCCTTCTTGGATTTTGGGCATTGGCCTGAACCACCCAACCCTCCTTACAAACATAATGTCTTTGAAATCATTGAGATTAAAATTAGCATTATTGGTTTACCATTGGCAGACTTTGTTTTTTAGTTGGAGAGTAGATTCCGTAGTGTTTGCACTAATGTGTGGTACCCCTGTCAGGACTGCTACATAAGGACAGCAGTCGGGATTTAAATTTAGGCAAGGGATACCAGCGCTCCATTGCACCTCCCCTTCCCCCACTGCCCCATCTCCGTAAGATACATTTGAATGTTAGAATGCCTCCCACCTCCCGTTGTATTCCTAGGAGCATGCAGTACCAAAGGTTGGTGGGGCTGCTGGGGGGACTTAGTTGCACTAAGAACCAGGCCTTCAGGAACTAGACACTGGGGGGGCTCACTAACAGTTGGAACATTCATACAGAGGGCTTAATCCCTATAGAGTGAAGGGAATTAATAGACTCCTTAACAGTCCCAATCACTTTTGATAGCTCTGCAGCAGCAGACTCCAGCACAATCAATCTTTCTATCAGAGGGGCAATACTTTGTGTAATAGTGTCTTTAATTTTGCTAAACACATTTGCCCAATCCATATTAGTAATACCCAGAGTCTCTGAGTTAACAGAACTGTCCTGGTTCATTAATAGTTGAGATGGGCCCTTGGCTGCTCCAGTGCGCTTCGGTCGTCCCTTCCTGTTGCATAATTGGAGTTTACAGCAGAACACTCATGGAGGCGGTCCTGGGCCACTGGGGAAACATTAGAGGAGCTATAATTATCATCCACACATGGCTGAACTTGGGATGCAGTCTGTGAACCTTGTGCTGACATAGCCCCTAAAAGAGTACTAGAGCCTTCCCCCACATCTAGAGATAATCTACGTTCAGCCAAGTCAACCTCAGTAGAAATAATTCCTACTGCTCGGGCCAAGAAGGAGTCCAACATAGTGCTACTTGGAAATCTGATAGACATATCTTTAGAACCAGGTAACTTGCGCTTCCCCATTATGATCATTAAAACGTCACAAGCCTAGCGTTCCAACAGTTGTGTTTAGTCAAATCACCAAATATCCAGAAAACATGGTGCATGAGGAAGTTAATGAGGACTTACCCACTGGGCATGCCCTACTAGCTTCTCGATGAATGGGGGGGAGGCCCGGCCCAGCCTCCTCCAATCAATGAAGGGCCCGCCCTTGGCCCGGGCTTTGCCCAGGCGTGGCCTGCGTGCCTCCCGTGCCGCGGTAGCCCTTGATGGGCTTTGTAGCGCGACAGGGGGTTGCCTCCACCTCCGGGCACAATGTCTCCTGGGGCAATGAGTCACCCCTCTGGTAACATCGAGGGTTGTCATGTTCAGTGGTTGCCAGAAGTGATTCGCTCCCTGGTAGGGTCAGGGGAGCTTATGGTGGCACTGTGAGCTAGCTGGTCTCTAGGCCAACATATCCTGCAGGGGTGCTTGGAATCAGTCTAGGCACCTCACCCAAAGTTTATATTGTTAACAAACGTGCAGATCCTACTGATTAGTGGGAACTACACAGCGAGCTAAGATAGTGTAGAAACTTCATAACATGCAGCATGCTTTGGATCATTAGCCTGTGCAGTTCATACTGTGAAAGACATTTCTTCTACCTGGTTAGGCTGTGCCTGTGGGATTTTGTGTTTATTTGGTTAATGTTACTAAGTGTCAAGGCTTGTTTCAGCACCATAAGTTCCAAGCTTCATTTTGACATGAGGCAGTAGGAATGACTGCTGAACTTGTTGATCCTGAGGCTGCATCATGAACGTTTACTATGTTAGTGTACCGGGTCACAACATATCCATTCACCTGTTATTGCTGAAATTGTTCTGCCTTAAGCACAAATTAGGAAGCACAGCAGTGGCTGCCTCGTCATGTTTCTGAACGGTTTTGTGAACAGCTCATACACTAACTCATAGATTTGTTGAGTTAATATATGCAACATAGACTGCACAATTTCAGCAAACCTGCACGTTGGTGAAGAATGTGTTCATGATGGAGCCCTGATCCTAATGTAAGGGGAGATGTAACTCAAATAGGCCTGCTTTGTAGACCATCATCACAATGTAAAAATAAGAAGGAATGTTGGGTGCAGCCCTTCATGGGAAAATATTGATTCTGAAGGCATCCAATCCTGATACCTGAACTTTCAGAAAGCAAAGCTCTGCCCTGCTCTCACTGAAAGAAGATGACATCTTGATGCTGGTGCTTACTCTGATCTGAAACTCTGCTCAGAGTTCAGCTGCTACCCAGATGGGCACCACACAGTAATGTGCAGTGATCAGTGAGCCAAAGCCATATGAGATGAACCATGCTCCCAAAACAAGAGCAGAAGCAGGTCTTTAGTCCAGGGACCTTTTGGGTGGTCATTAGTGCATATAATGTGTCTTCTTACCCTTGCCTGAATGGGTCATGGTGGAGGCATGTATCACAGAAAAACGTGTAAGGGTAGCGGCCGCGTTCATACTGCTTTAATGCAAAAGGGCACTAAAGCTGTAAAACTGAGGCAGAATATGGTGTTTTCTTGTTTTACTGAAAAATAAATATTCCCTTTAGTGGTGTGTTGTTCGTTTTAACTGAAACCCTTCCTATCAGTGGTCAGTGGTCGCCTCATTATCATGACTTCTATTTTATTGGTTTTCAGTTGGACCCACTGGCTGCCTCTCCACTTCCTAACCTCCCTCATTCATAGTTGTGAAGCCTCAGCCAATCATGCTCCACTTCCCAACCCAAGGAATAACGGGTGTCATCGGTGTGAATGACGTATTGGAAGAACAAAAGAAGCCGATGTTAAAGAGACACGGTGAGAACGGCAAGAGACGCCAAAGTAGCAGATCTGTCAGATAATATTAGGGGTCTGGCACCACTGCAACCACAGATTGCTGAATGATATCTGTTTATGCAATCATGATAGACTCAGTGCTGCATGAGAGGAGTAAGCCTTCCGAAGCATCTTCATGGTAACCCATGAATTTCCAGAATGGAGGGATCCTGACTTGTGTTGTGACCTTCCAGTAGTTTACTAGCTGAAGGCAGGAGAATAGTAGGCCAATAATTGGATTGGATATCAAGATAACCACAGCTACTTTAAAGGCTACTGGAACCCTTCTACTCACAAAAGATAGGAATATCTTCTAGTAGATCAGCGAAAACAGAACTGGCCTGCTTAAGATACAGAAGCAGATAATGTTGCAGTGGAGAGTACAGCTGCAGTTTATAATGGGCTCCCAATCAAAGATTTTTGGTGAAATGGAAGAAAAGTAAACAAAGAGGTGAGCGGGGCAGCAGGTATATACCAAAGTGGAAAATTGCCCTCTCTTTGTTCAGCATAAATGGTTATAACTTTGCTGGAAAATAAAGAACCCTATGGAGAAACCCAGTTTGTGTAAATGAGTAAAAAGTAGATTAGCAGTAGGCTGATCTGCCAATTCATTTATCTTTTTAAAAATGAGCTTAGAGGACTTTTGGCTTAAGAAATTATTGTGATAACTCCTACGAGTCATCTTTGGTTATTTCCTGTATGAACAAGAGTCCAGTCTCCCCACTGTTTAGCATGGCGCGCTTCCATCTTTAGCTTGACTAATTAAAGGTTGTTCTCTGGGACAGATTTAGAGTGAAATGTATTTTTTAGATCAGAGTGGGACCAGGGAGTCCCCATCATCCTAGATCCATCAGGAGAAAAATACATAACCTTGACCAGAATCCGAACCTTGAACAGAATCAGAACCATCTCGAAGTTAGAGGTGAGTAGATGGTTATTAAGGGATTAGGCATGATTTAGTGATGGTCCCTGAGAGTCACAGATCCATGTTGTCATAGAAAGCATTGTTCAGTGGCAAGGAGAAACTGATAAAGAAGTAGTCAACAGGGGAGGTGGTCACATTATTAAACAACGTACTAGGAACAAAAAGAGGGTTTAAATAGTGACTTATCCTATGAAAAGGTTCAACCAATAGCTGATGAAGAACAAAGGCAGAGGGTGTTTTAATCAAAGCATAATATGATTATGTGTTGGATCATCATAGTATAAGTTGAAATCCTCCATAATCATCAGTTTGGGGGCAAACTTTGTGCAGAACCCTATATAGCAGAAATGAGTGCACTGTTGAAGGAGCAAAAGTAAAATGTGGAGCACCTCCACCGGGACCACAGCCTATTTTAGGACAAGATACCACGAAAGCAATAGGCATTAGACAAAGCCTATAGATCTGGCCTTGGCAAGCCTGTGAATTTTTATTGTTTTTTATTTTTATTTTTATTTGCAAACATATTCAATAGACACTAAAAGTAAGAAAAAGTAAGAATGCTGCTATATAAAGGCTGGGTGCATGTTTACAAAATAATATTGCAAGAATAAATAAAAGAAAATCATTAAATGAATGAAGAAATGGACCTACTAGCCCTGGCACTTAACTGAACCACTTTATAGATGGATGTGCACATGTGTAAGAGCAAAATGTAATCACTCACAGTGAAGAGAGCCAATGGCTAAAGTGAGCTGACCCTTTCCCCAATGCAGTAGATTGTGGTGGGCGGAATAAAAATATGTATGGCACTTGAACAGACCAATGGATGAAGGATGATCGAAGGCCCCTCCTGTTTGTGTATGTGGGGGGGTATGTGTACATATTTATACTTATATGAATTTTTGTTATTTTTTGTCAGAAACATGAGGCTGGCAACACAGCTGTCACTTTACCAGAAAGAAAAGAAATAGGCCTAAGGGCACATCTTTCTCACACTATAGAACCATACCTCAACGCGCCAGTCCTCTGAATAGAAAGAGCTAAATACACTCTGTGTTTTTTGCCAGAAAGGAACACCCCTAGTTATGATTTGGATTCCCAGATTCCTTTTGTCTCCATCAGGTGTTACGTGGATTAGAGCTTCTGCATTATCCTTATTGACCCCTAAACATCAACAGGAACTATGACAAAGGACACAATGAAAATACTGAGATATATGGAAGCAATCTATTGATCGAACTGAAACTAATACGTCTGGAATAATCTGAAATTTTAACTGTTGAAAAATTGCCCTTCCTGCAAGGTCACCTGAGATTTTTTGCCTTTTTATTAAACCCCATGTTTGTTGGCTGTTGAACTCTGTACACTTTACCACTGCTAACCAGAGGTAAAGTGTTTGTGCTACCCTCTTTACACATGGTATACTTGGTTGGTACATTTTATGTATTTATAAGTCCCTAATATATGGTACTACATGTACCCAGGGCCTGTAAATGAAATGCTAGCAGTGGGATGCCCTATAAAGCATGTCTCCAGGCCTGCAACTGCAGCCTGGTTGTGCAGCTTTAAACTGCCATTTCGACCTGGCAAAATAAACCTTTTGCAACCTTCCTTTTTAATACTTATAAGTTACCCCTACAGTATGTCTTTAAAGCCCATAGGGCAGAGTGCATGGAATTTAAAAGTAGGACAAGTGTTATTTATTGGTGCATAGTATTTATCATATATGCATTTTCTCTTTTTCTTTCCCATATATTCCGTATATTTATTCATATCATTCAAATTGTAAGTTATTATTAACTTTATTGTACTTATGATGCAATTTTCTCAAAATGTCAATAAAAAATTATAACACAAAAAAAAAGTAGGACATGTATATTTTTATATATTTTCACGTGTTCTGGCGTAAAAAACCTCCAAAGTTGTTTTTTAATGTGGCAAGGCTGGATTTCTCACATGGTTAACACTGGTTTATACCATTACCTCTAGTAAGAGCTAAATTCAGCTTGGGAATAGCTAAAAGATGGTTCAAGAACTCACTTTAATTGTAATTTAAAATCCAACATAATGGTGAAGTCAGATTTTATATCTATATTGGAATGTCACTTTTAGAAAGTTATCATTTTCCTGCCTAAAACTAAAAGGCTTTCCTGCCAATGTCTAGCTGTCACTTGACCACTGAAGGCTCCCATGTGGTGAGATGTGTATTGCTCCCAGACAGTTGACAAAGGGCTCTGTGTGTGGGGAGGGGGACTTCTCCCTTGCCAGGAAGGCCTGTGGGCTGTACAAGGCTCCTTCCTGAGCTTCAAAGGATGCCTAACCTGTCACTGGCAGAGAAAGCTCAATCTAGGCTTGCCTCCTTTTTGACTCTATAGTCAGGCTAACACTAAACCCAGTGAGAGGGAGGAATTACCAGATCTGGTTTGGGGGGGTGGACAAAGGCTTGCCTTACACCCACAGGCTGGCACTGGGCATAAATGTGGATCCCAATAACCTTTGGGACATTCCTGGAACTGTGAGGAGTCAGAATAATGACTGTCCTGCTGTCTTAAGAACCTAAAGGAAAACTGGACCTGCTTGCCTTGAACACAGGACGCCAGAGGTGACTCTGAGATTTAGTTGGCTGACCTCATGTGTTAGCTGCAGGGACACAACAAGCTTCCAGAGGCCTCTCTCCCTACAACTGCCCAGCTGACCAGTATCTACTGGACCTGCGTTGGACCCTGCTGCTGGCCTCTGCTGGAGTGAGTCCTAACCCCCAAGTGGTGCTCCCCAGAGACATTGGGCCCTTAAAGTATACTTCTCCTGTTCCCAAACTGCAAGATGAGGAAGATAGAAACTTTATGCCAACTTTTTGCCTGGAGAACCAACAGGGACAGGATCGCCGTTGAAACACAGCCATTGAATCGATGGGCGGCCTCAGCTTGCTGGTTTGCTCCTCTGAAGGAGATCGGACTTCCAAAACATATTCTAAGTCAGAATGTAGAGAGCCTCATTGGGATCGTCGCCGAGCAGCATCTGATCGATGTGAAGGCCTTCCCGGACACAAACTTCACCCACTCTGAACTTTACTCCAGTACTGTGAAATAACCAAATCTTGAAAAGTTTTCTGAAACTCTGTTCATTGGGTGAGGCGCAAACATTGTACGGGAGAGCGTTCCACAGTTAACGGACCTGAAAGATAAAGGAGCATCTACCTGAAGGGGCACAACACTTTCAGAAGACTTGTGACAATAGTTGAATGGAAAATCACAAGGATCTAGAAGGACAGTATGCATGGTCTCTATCTCTCAGATAGGTTGGGTCACTGTTATGAAATTACCTGTGGGTTAACAGTAAACATTTGAACTGGATGCAATGACGCACTGGAAACCAATAAAGATTCCTCAGATGTAGAGAGTTAGATTCAGGTCTGGGAAGAAAGAGTAGAAGCCTAGCAGCTGCATTCTGTACTGATTGAAGGCAACAATGTAAATAGTCAGAAATGCTCAAATGTAAAATGTTTGCATAGTCCAGACGAGAATTGACCAAAGAGTGTAGGCAATTTTTCTGGTGTATCCTGGAATTATGTTAAGGATATTTTTTAAGCTTTTAAAGAGAGTGAACCAGGATCCTGTAACTGCTCTCACTTGCTGGTGAAAAGAAAGATCTTAATTGAATTTAACGCCAAGATTTCTCACCTCATTAACTGGAGTGGCAGGGGACCCACATTTGAAATGCTACCATGCACTGGACTAAATGAAAGGTGAACACTTGCAGAGAAGTATTTCTGTTTTATCCAACTTAAGTTTTAGACAACTGCTCTTCATCCATTCCGCAACTTTCACCAGACAAGCTTTAAGGATGTCCCGCAGGTCACAATATGTCTCTAGAAAGGAGACCATAAGTTGCATCTCATCCACATAGGGCACAACCTTTAGATCAAAACGCTGCATGATGCTTGCGAAATGGGCCATGTAAACACTAAATAGAGTAGGGCTTAAGGCAGATCCTTGTGGGACACACCATGGCTTAAATGGTGTTAGAAGACGTGGAAGGTAGATGATTGGAGATGATTGGTAACGGTCAGATAAGAGAGACTTAAGTCAAAGTAATCCAGAACCGCAGATGACACTCCTTTCCAGACGCTCTAACAGAATACAATGTGTCACAGTGTCAAAAGCAGCTGAGAGAACAAGTAAATTGAACACCCCCTACTTGATCGATGTCTAGGCTTAGTTTGATGAACCCAGTTCCTTCCAGCTGTGTCATGGCTGGAAACCCGATTGAATACTATGCAAAAGATTATTGGCCTTAAGGTATTGATTAATCTAAGCACTGACTAATTACTTTTTAGATAATGCAAGTAGAAGGGAAATTGGTCTGAAATTTGCCGAGACGTTCAAGTCTGTGGAAGGCTTCTTAAGTAAAGAAACAACCTAAGCATGTTTCCAGGCTTTGGGAACTACTGCCTGTTGCAACAAGTGATTAAATAGGTCGTTCAAAACAATACATTTTCACCTTAGCAGCTCCTTATGTGATGATGCTCAGCCTTCCGAAATCCATACTTAGGATTTTCCTCCACCTTATCCCAACCGTGGAGGAAACGCCACCAGTGAATTATCCTCTGGATTTTGCACTTCATCCAAAAATCAGAGTACATTAACACTCAGTCCTAATTCAGCCCCTTAAAATTTGAGGCAAAACAATCACCTCAACAGTAGTGTTTGGCTGAAATCCTGCTACACCAGTGATGTGGTAAAGGAAACACGTCCGCTTCACTGTCTGCGCCATTTTGACTTTGTTCCAATGGAGGCAGCACTTTTCCAAAAAGCAGTTCCCACCTGTTTGGTGGCAGGCCTGGACTGGTCCTACGGGGCACCGGGCATTTTCCCGGGAGACTAAAAGTGAGGGCCGGCTTTTGGTGCTGGAGGCCGAGGCAGCCGCCTCCCGCCAACTGCGCTTCCTGTATTGCGCTTAAAACCAACTGCAAAAACCAATGGGGTTTAATTTAAGGAGTGTATTGTCAATCAGTGAGCCAACAAATTAGCATGGAGAACCAAACCAGAGATGAGTCAGGGGTCTGGCTTTGCTCTGAGGTCCCGTACACAGCGAATTATGGAACTTTTATGACATGTAAGTCATGCAACAAACATCATTGTAAAACTATGATAAAGTCTCTTCAGAATTTAGAAAAGTGTATTTCTTTAACTTGGGGAAGCGTTTCACCTAATCAGATTGTATCTCCTCATTGAGAGGAGTTTATTGAAGCTTATACTTTTTCAACATGAGCTTAAGAAACGTTCCTGCCTCCCCCTTGACAACAATGCAAGCCAGCTGTCAGTCAGTTGTTTATGTGGCCTAGATTCCTATTATACCTGGAGCAACATTATAGTTTGTTACATCGAACTCAAGAGGTTTTTAAACTGTGCACATCCTGAACTCGGGTATTTGAAGATGCTCTCATTTGTGATGATGAAAAAAAAATTGGCCCAGGGAAAAAAATATTTGCCTAGAATCACACAATATGGTCAATTGGGAAAGCAAAGATTGATCCCATGTTTTCTGATTTATCTGCAGTTTACTCACTAGATGGGCATCTCTCGGTTCTATTTTTGCATCAAAGGTTAATGCTTTGTCTTAACTTCAAGACGTGTGGAGCCTGGTGGCAGACAAAAGGAGCATAAAAGCTCGGCTTAGTTTGGGCTCGAGGGCTCAAGAATATCTCGAGCTGAACTAGAGCCGGGCTCGAGCTTTCAGTGGCTCGCTCACCTGTAAGTGCATGGTTTCCTCACAGTGCACCTTGAAAGACCAGGGGGCATATTTATAAGGGGATTGCGCCGCCAGACCATCACTTTTTCTGACGTTCGGGTGGCACAATGCCCTGCACCATATTTACAAAGCTGTGTTAAGCCACTTTGTGTGGCTTAACACTGCTTTATAAATATGGTACCCTTTCACGCAGTTTTTGCATAAAAGCGGCATGCAATGGGTGTTGCTGTAGGCGTTCCACCGCAACACCCATTGCTTTTTGACGCTGCCCCAGATTTACAAGGATCTGTAAATCTGAGGCTGTGCAAAAAGTAACGCCATTCAAGAGCAGGCATTAGATTGACTCATCGAGGAGAAATGCTTTTATTTCTCCTTGTTTTTGCTCTTAATATGCGTGATGCGTTCTGCGGCACACATAAAAGAGCAAATCGCCTTTAAAGATTATTTATGTGCAGGAAGGTGTCCCTTCCTGCAAATAATCATCTCCACCAACACAGACACCCTTGCACCATAGTGTAAGGGTGCCTGCATTGCAGGGATGATTCGTTGCAACGCAGGCACCCTTGCACCATGGTGTAAAGGTGCCTGCATTGCAGGGAATCCTCCCTGCAACACAGGCACTTTTGCTCTTTGGTGCAAGGGTGTCTGTGTTGGCGCTAGGCAGCTTTTTTTAGCGCCAGAGCAGGGGAACACCGTATTCTTGTAAATACGGCGCATCCCTGCGGTTTTTTAAATGATGCAGCGCGGCGCTGCAAAATTGCTCTCCGAGCAGCGACATTTCCTAGTAAATATACCCCCAGTAGTGATGGGGTGCGTCAGTCGGGCTATGCCTGACACATGCCATCCGCCTCAGTCTACTCTCTTTCCAAAGGGATCAGCCCGTTGTGAAGTAGGCTCCATAAAACTTAGGGGTTTATTTACAAGCCCCTTGCTCCGCCAGTACATCACTTTTTCCCCATATTAAAAGTGACGCACCGGTGGCGCAAGGGGCTTGTATATAAGCCCCTTAGTCCGGCTATGCTTGACACCTTACTCATTGTACCTCTGCACCAGCAAACCTTTCAGGGTCACCGGCCCAAGATGAAATATGGCTGAGGCAAAGACTGACAGGCTATACCTAACACCAGACTCACCCATCCTCAGCGTCATCATCCTTTCAGAGTCATCGGCCTGTCACGTAGTGGGGCTGGTGATCTGACCAACACCTGATTGGCCCTCCGCAGCCCTAACTGCCTTGCAGAGGCACCAGTATGTCTGTCATGAAATGTTGCACACTAGGATGAATCATCTCCCTGGGATGAGGAATATTTTAGGAGATTAGTCATTTCTGTTTCCATGATCCTGATGTATCGATTTAAATGACAACTGCTGGCACCCCACAATTAGCAGTGAATCACAGTTTCAAAATAGAATCCCTTATTTGCCTTTCATTGTAGGGACCATTTTTCTAGTGAGGAAAGTGAACACATGGTAAGCTGGCGAGCTGGCAGTTGTAGTTGCTGAAAATAATGGCGTGCAATCTTCAGGCTATTTTCCAGATTCCAATCTGGGCAGCCTTATCCTTTCATTCTTCTAATGTTGATCAAATATGCACCATTAGGTGTTGTTTATTTTATTATTATTTTTGAAAAATATTTTTATTATTTTTCTTTTGCAGTCAAAACCAATTTATACATGTCATTAGCAATCCTTACGCCAAATACATAGAAATTACTTAAGAGCATATTGCATTATACAGGGAATAAAAAACAAATACATATTCACATATAGCCATACCGATCTGAGCAGATGTAACGAGAAATGCAACTAATCTCTTTTTCTTGTGCAGCAGCTTTGAAGAATATCAGTTCTAATAAAGTGCAAGTGCCTCATATGATTAAATACGGTTTCGTAAGAGCATATTTCATTATACAGATAATAAACAGGCAGATAAATATTCAAATATAACCATATCAATCCGAGCAGATATAGAGAGAAATATAGCTAATCTCTTTTCTTGTTCAACAGCTCTGAAAAAGATCCCAATTCTAATAAAGTGCAAGTGCCTCATACGGATAAATACTGTGTTATTATTCTACAGGGACCCATGTTGTCCAGTCACGGGGGGGACACGATGCAGAATATAAAAGGATAAAGTGCCTGATGCGAGAATAGCTCTCCCCCTTAACCTATCCTGCTAGGAAGGGCTGAGAGCAGGTAATATGGATTCAATATAAGTAATAAATATAATGATACATATTCATACTTTCAGGAGTATCACTACACAATTCATGTTTTTCCAGACATCCCAAACCATAAGAAGATTGGGGTTCGCTGCTTCAGCGGGGGAGACTCTCACTTTAGCCCTCACTGGAGCCGGCCTCATTCAGCCATGTAGTGATCGGGGTTCAGATCTTTCGTCCCATGGCTTTTTTCCTTCGCCCTTTCAGATTGTTTAGAGGGGTTTCTATGTTATAGATGGCCAATATCCTAGCCCTCCATCTACTAAATGTGGGAGGGTCCACACTTAGCCATTGCGAAGTGATACAGAGTCGAGCAATAGCCATCCTAAAAATAAAATACCTGTCTCTGCCATTACCACCTCGCTTGTCTCAGTGCGATCTAATACGCCCAAGATCATTAAGGCAGGAGTAATAGACACCGATACATCTAGGATCTTTTCCAGGAACTCCTTAATATCCTGAAGGGAAATAATCAGCTTAGGACAAGAGTAAAACATATGGAGGGTATCAGCTGATTGCAGTCCACATCTATTACATTTCCCCTTCCACATCTATTACATTTCCCCCTTCCACATCTATTACATTTCCCCCCTTCCACATCTATTACATTTTCCCCCTTCCTGGTAGCCCATTTAGCTACCTTTGCAGGTGTGTAGTAAAGGTCAAAGATAGACATAAAATGTTGACTCCTGAGGCTCCCTGTTATTAACACCTTACTTGCCAGTTCCAGTGAATCCTCGATAAAAGTTCCCTCTATTCCTAGCCTGGCTTCCCACTTTGCATTCTGCAACTCGATATCATCAGGGGATGCTTGAATCAATATCTCATAGATTTTGCCGATCCGAGCCTTGCTCTTCATGCTTCAACCACTGGTATTTTGAAAGTTGATCTTACATCTTTCATGTTTCTAGTGAGAAAACACCGTCATTGTAAGTACTTAAAAAAGTCTCCTCTGGCTAACCCATATAACTCTTGCAGTTCTGAGGAGGATAGCAACTGCCCTTCCTATAAAGATCGCTCAGGAATTGAATCCCCTTTTCCCCATCCGAGTGTTACTTGGTCTTGAAAGATTGGCGGAAGGGTACCTACTGCCATCAACGGTGTGTAAATATTTAATTTTGGAATACTTAATTTACACTTTACCTGTCTCCATACTTTATGAGCTGCTTTTAAGATTTTAAAATTTTGTCTTTTTATAAAATCTAGGTTATAGCAGTTTAACCAGGCAGCCCTTAATATCACTCCCCAAGACTAGTTCATGAATAGTCGGTTTCTCTGCATCGAGAATCTTTGCTGGGTCCCCAGAGATCAGGATGGCCATATGTTGCAACATGCAGGCCCAATAATAAAAAAGAAAACTAGGGATTGCCCATCAACCTCGCTGTCTTGGGAGAACCATCCATTTAGGTGCCCTCCTGGGTTTATGATATCCCCATAAAAACCTATAGCATATCCTTTCCAGGCTCGATATCCAGGATGAACTAATTTCTAGAGGGACAGTCCTGAAAACATATAAAACCTTGGGTAGGATCAACATCTTAAGCACATTGCTCCTACCAAACAATGAAAGATGCAGGTGATCCAAACTTTCCAGTTCTCTTCTAACGGTATCTATAATTAGGTGTTGGTTATAGTACCTTCTGCTAGCAGGAATCCAGACATCGGAGAGTGGGTGCTATTAGAGAGATCGATCGCTTATTTTCATCTCCAAAATATCTCAGTGGGCTAATGCCACTGCATCAAAGAGGTGAGTGCTGGTCAAATGTTTGAAACTCAGAAGGGTTTACCTAGCCTTTCTTGCTTCTAAGGACAACAAATGAAGGTTGTTCAGTCTGACATGATGACAGTAACACCAGTTGTTAGGCAGGATATTAAGCCAGATGTCTTTGATAGAAAGTACTAGTAGGAAACCAGGGGCCAGATTTATCAAGGTTTTCCGTCACCCTTGCGCCACGCAAGGGGGAAAAGAGCAATGCAAAACCTATGAGAGATTTATCACGCCACCTTGCGTGGCCCTGCATGGCTTGTTAAATCTGGAGTTACGGAAAGCAGCGCAAGTCACTGCCTTGCATTACTGTGCCCCAGGGAAGCGTTTCATAATTGGAGTGTAGGTGCTCCCACGCATCCACCCACAGATTTTGATGCGTTCCCAGATTTACCACTTCTGGTAGACCTGGGAATGCATCAAAATGCTACGCCTCCCCAGATGAGGCATAATGAGGAGAAATGTCTTTGTTTCCACTTGTTTTTCCTCTTTCGCTGTGTGCTGAATTCTGCAGCATACCTAGAAAGAGTAAAATGCTTCTGAGGATTGTTTTTTATGCAGGAAGGTCTCCTTTCCTGCACAAGAATAATCCTACCTCCAACACAGGCACCCCTGCACCATGACGCAAGGGTTCCTGCGTTGGCAATAGGCAGCCAAAAGAGCACCAGCACTAGGAAATGACAGGAATGCGCCATATAATGTTAAATGCAGCGCATTCCTGCCCTTTCCTTTTCACACAAAGCAACACAGTGGTTGCTGCATTGCGCTGCGTGCAAAAGTGATAAATATGGACCCAGGTATTTTTAGAACACAGAAATTAATTTAATATATCCAGATTGTACGGAGCACAGCACTACCCTGGACAATTTGGCACTACTGTGTCGCTGAATTATTTGAGTCATTAAAAATGGCATACTCGACACTATGACATATTAGACAAGACGTATTAAATGGGCTAAAGGAGCCCCATCGTATATCATAAGGATGGAGCACATCGGAGAGGAGTGAGGAAAACGTACAGTAGGATGAAGCCAAAAGCTGGTTCTTTTAGGTCATGGACCTCTGAGGTGAATTGCAATATCCTTTCTATGTGTATTAGGGGTAGTTCATAACATATGTCGCTGCACCCCATTCATTGATATACAGCTCCTTCCGGTACAAGAGTTGTTCAGTATGCAGAATAAATGTGTTACCTGTACTCTGAAAATAAAGCAGTTTCCACCATTTAATTGATGACAAAAATGCCGCCATGTATTTCACTAAGCCCCCTTTGTGGTTTAAAAATGAATGCTAATATGCAGATAGAATCAGGCTTTTCTCTGCTAGAGTTCATTAAATAAAACATAGACCCATAACTGTTTCCTTACTGGTTAACGGCTGTAAATTTTAAGAAGAAGAAATGAATCTGAGTAAAAAAAGAAAGGGCACTGTGAGACAAGAAAAGTGGTAGAAGTGTGAGAAATGTGTTATAAAAGTATCATTTTCTGGGTACTGGAAATCTATCCACCTTAAGTAGGGGCACATATCCATTATCCACATTACAAAGGTCGCTGACATGTATATATCTAGGTATGTAGATGGTATTTCTATAGCTTGAGCCTAGCCAAAAGGTAGCAGAGCACTGTACAGGGGCAAAGACATAAGACAAAGGCATAGTAAAGGCTAACTCCCAGCAGAACTGTGCAGGGCTGCAGATTTGCATAACCCCACTGCACATGGTAGTGCACGTCCGTTCTAAATCCAGCCGCTGATTTTATACCGTTTCCATTGGCTCCATATTAGCATTATTATGATTATTATTATTACGCATGTTTTTATAAAGCGCATGGCTACCTAAAAAAGGTTTCCCAGCACTAGGCTCATCGCGAATAATGGGTCAGTCCAGAATGGTGTCTGAGGAGAAGGAAGATTAAGAAAGATCAGGGGGTTGAAACAGCCATTTTTAAGCCATTTGTGAAAAGAGGAGAGTGAGTGACACTCTCTCACAGTTTGCAGCAGAGCGTTCCAGAGCTTTGGTCCAAGCAATGAGAACACTCGCCCCCTGGGTGGGATTTTCTAATTCTGGGGGCTACATCTAGCATAAGATGGTTTGAACGCAGCGAGCGTGCTGGTGAGTACAGGGACACCAAGGAACTGAGATAAAGTTGTCTGGTGTTTGATTGGCACTTTGTGCATATAGCATAGAGCCTAAAATTGCACGCGCCGTCCAATAGGCAACCAGTGTAAGTCACGTACCTTACTGGCTGTAGAGGTGAACTTGGGAGGGTGAAATAGAAGACGTGCAGCAGCGTTTTGTTCAATCTGCAGGTGATTGAGTAGTGCTTTTCCTGGACTACGGTTCCCCGGGCAGAGGTAGGGAGACAGTAGAGAATCTTCCTGAGCCATTTCAAGATGCCAAAGCAAGTGGCTGCCACCTTGTTCATCTGATGGCTTATGGTAAGTTTGTCATCCAGCCAAACTCCAATATTCTTTACAATCGGTGCTGGGCTGGAGAGATTGTCTATGGTCGTAGGCCACATGTGAGGTCCCTAGAGGTTAGGGAGATTGCCCACCAACCAGAATATCAGTCTTGTCCCCGTTTAATTTCCTGGAGTTGGCATTCATCCATGACGAGACGGGAAAGGCAAGTGTTGAGGGCATACGCATTCTGATTGTCCTTAGAGAACAAAGATACCACAATTTGTGTATCATCTGCGTAAGAGAAAAGTGTGAAGCCACATTTTTCCACTATCTCTGCTAATGGTCTCACATGTTAGTTGAAGAGAAGTGGGCTCAAAGTGGACCCCTGATGCACACCTGAGGCTAAGGGGTGAGAGTTTGATCTGTGTTGGTGGTGTATGACCCTGAAAGGTAGGATCATGCAGGAAGGATTTTAGCCAGGATCGGGCAGTGTCATGAACTCCCATTACCTCTAATCTTTGTAGGAGTGTGGTGTGATTTGCAGTGTCAAATGCTGCACTGAGGTCTAAAAGGATCAGTGCAGAGGCCCCACCTTGATCTAACTGGTGCCTCCGGAATTTGGTAACATCAAGGAGGGCCAATTTGGTGCTATGGCCTGCTCGAAAACCAGAATGTGAAGGGAGGAGGTTCCCTGTGAGCTGCTGTTCACGTGTTTCTCAATCACTTTGGCCAAAATGGGTAAAAGAGATATGTGTCTGTAATTTGACCAGGTAAATGGATCCAGATTGTGTTTTTTCAGTAGAGGGGTAACCTGGGCCATTTTCAAGGTTTGGGAACAATGCCCTCTGACAGTGATGAGTTTAGCAGTTGGATAAGCTGCTTCAGGGCAGTGTGGGAGAGCTTAACAAGTACTGCTGTGGGGCAGGGGTCCGGTAGCTAGCCTGATTTAGTGGGTACAAGATACCTGATAAGTCTTCCTCATAGAGGAGTTGGAATGTAGTGGGAGAACTTGGAGGGGCAGACACACATGGTATGTGACATTCTTTGGCCACCTCCAGATCAGTCCCTAAGTGACACTATTGAGACAATGTCTAGGCACAGACTTTATCTTAGAAAACAAAATCATTCAGTTAATTTGTTAAAGCCATACACGTGCACTAGAAATAAAAGAGCTGGAATGATATGTTCAGGAGTGGGTATGTCGACGTAGCATCACATTAAAGACACATACCTGAAATTGCTGTTAGGTTCCTGAAATGGTTGATGCTAACCTCACAGGATACACCTCGGTCCTCTGCAGCATCTAGCCCATGACTGATTTTTGGGACAATAGAGCCATATCATCTATTAAACCATACAGTTACATGTAATATAATGTGTTTTAAAGTTGCCACAAAACTCTCATGGCTGCCAAATCTTCCTCCAAAACTAAACCAGAAAAACAAATCAATGATAATTTGCAGTCCTCATGCGGTCGGAAGCAAGATGGCGGCCGCTTAGAGGCCGATTGCAGCACTAGCGACGCTATCCTGGGTTAGGTTTTGAAGTAACGACCCCTGGTAAAGACCCCTATAGGCTTGCGGTAGATAACTGCATAAAAAGGGACTCACGATAATATTTCGCATTTTTCTATGCTGGGATCACGGAACTCCCGAAAAGACTCTGCACACTGGTCACAAGAATCGGGCTCCGGATTATTAGGCGCTCTATCCTCAAGGCTCTTTCTTACCTGGCGAGTCGAGGATCACGGAGTAGTGGAGGAATGGCGCCAAAATCGGCGGCGAATGCCGCGGGCGCTAAAGCGGCAGCATTGCGAAAGCTGCGTGGTGAGCCGCCCGCGAGCTCAACGGCGTTGGAACAGAGTAACTCGGAGCAGGCACTGAACGACCTGCAGCAGACACGCACGCCGGAGCAGCCAAGGAGGGGGAGAGGCGGGGCATCTGGAAAGAATCGTCCAGCCGGCCCCTCGGTAGCTGACATGTTGATGCGTGGTAAGAAGCAGCATATGGAGGTAGCAGGGTCAGTAGCAGTGCGTATAGCAGCTCCTAACACAGAGGAAAATGCCAAAAGGAGACAGAACGAGGAGGTGAGTCCGGCTGGACCTACTGAAATATCTCAGAATCTGAAATTTACCCTGGATGCTGGGGATCCTAAGGATATTGTCCCATCTGTTGCAGAGCCCCCATGTAGTGACAATGATATCGGTCCTGAGGGGAATGTCTCATTGGGAGATAAGGTGGGGGGGGGCAGCACAGCAGCTCTCCCCGATGTATCACGGAATATAGAAGCAAATAGCAAGACTGCTGATATTTCAAATATGGCTTCTATTTCCGAAGAAGAAACAGATGGTAAGGAGCTACATCAACCCGACCCAAAATTGGGGACTAAAGATACAATGTGGGGAGTGGATCCTCTAGGGGACAGGGACAGGCTTGATCTCGATAAGGATAAAGACCCCAGTGACTGTTTTTTTTCTGTCTCCGAAGGGGCTGAATGGTCTGATGATGATCGGAGTTCATCATTAGGGGGCAGTAATTTGGATTCAGACCCGGAGGATAGTGATTTAGATCTCCCCACAATAACTAAGAAGTCTAATATACAGCCAGATGTACATGGTCAAGGAAGAAAGGACCTGAGATGGGATTACTCATCCGCTACCCCGCTTTCTGGAAAACTCTCTGCGGGCACTGATTCCATCCCCCCTATATTGGAGGTTATACACCAGGCCATTCTCTCCCACAGGGAAGAAACACGTCAGGACAGTCGTAAGGCGCAGGCCGCTATGAGAAAAATGCAAGGGGTCGTCAGGAAGCTTTCCAAGGCATGTTTTAATGTAGGTGAGAGAGTGACGAACCTGGAGGAAAGAATAGTTGCGACTGAGGCGGAAGCGGCCAGTGCATCAACTCAGGTGGAGGCCCAAAGCTCACAGATTAAGGACATTCAGTGGAAGCTAGAGGAATTTGAGAACAGGCAAAGGAGCAACAACCTCAGGGTATTGGGGGTACCAGAGGGAGTGGAAGGGTCGGATGCTAGGGTATATATTATCGAATTGTTTAAATCCGCCTTTCCCGAGCTGATGGAATGGAACTGGACCGCAGAAATACAAAGAGCTCATCGCACTCCGTTTAAACGACGTGTCCCAGCAAGGGAGGGGGACAAACCACGAGCAATTTTGGTGTTTCTAGGTAATTTTTTATTGCGGCAGGCTATCTCAGAAAAGGCCAGACCTGAAACTAAGAGATCTAGTGGGGGAGTCTCATTTTTTGTTCGCCCTGACTTCTGTCACTCAACGGTAGAAAGACGCTGGAGGCTGAGACAGCTAATAAAACCATTTCAGGAAAAGAACATCCAGGTCTATCTGATTAACCCGGCACAACTTAAGGTGATCAATGGGGGACAGACACTGTATTTTTCTTCTGAGATAAAAGCCAGAGAATATTTGGAGGGTGTGGACAAATAAAGCTTGGGTCCGCATTGAAGAAAGGGTGAGGGGGAAAAAGAAGAAGCAAGGTTATGTTTGATAGGATAAAGGGGGTAGGAGGTAGCTATGATTGGTAGTTTTAGAAGGACCCAGGTCGCTAATGCTACATACATCACATGCACAGACCTAGGTCTGAGCGCTTCACAAGGGTGGTGGGGATGGGGGGAGGAGTGGGGTGTGGATGGGGGTTGGATGGGGTGGGGTAGTGAGGGGTGGGAAGGATGGGGGGAAAATTGAAAAGAGGGAAAGTATCTGGTTATGTTTTTTGTGATTCTTTTGGCGATTTAGGGCTTGTGATATATAAACAGATGATTGAGCCGGTTCCGAAGAGAAATGTTATCCTAGTAGGGCTAAATGGGGAAACTTAAGATATGTACCCTTAATATTGGGGGCCTAAATAATTGGAGGAAGAGGCAAATGATGGGGCATTTTGTAAGATCAAACTATATTGATGTTTTATGTTTACAGGAGACCCATCTTCCATGGGCAAACAAACATTTATTGAGGATAAGGGGCTTTGAGTTGTTGGCCTGCTCCTCACAGACATATACAGTTAGAGGGGTGGCAATATTGGCTAGATCTGTGCTGGGAGGAGCTAAACGTCATCTGGTTGATTCCCATGGGAGGTGGGCACTGGTGGAACATGATTTAGGGTTTACAATATGTACAATGTACGGCTCTAATCAGGATGACCCGGAGATATTTGAATATCTTGAAATTGAACTATTGAATTGGCCGAGACCTATTATAGTATGCGGAGATTTGAATATCTCTGCTGACTTTACAAATAATACTGTTTATGTAGGTCGTAAACCCAGGGTATTTCGAGCAGTAACCTCAATATGGGAATCGCATGGTTTGGTAGATATCTGGGGTTGTAAGGAACCTAATGACCCGGGTTTTACGTATTATTCATGCCCCTTTAAGAAATATACGAAACTGGATTATTTTCTGGTTTCTATATCAGAATTGGAGAGGGTTAGTATTATGAAGCTCCCGAAGGTGCTGTCTGATCACAGCCCATTAATGTTGGAGTATGAGATAGATATTCTAAATAAAAAGCACTCAAGGTGGACTTTCGAGAGGAAGCTTCTAGCTGATCACAAGTTTGTAGAACATCTGAGGAAGTGGGCCCAAGATTATTTTGATGCAAATCGTTTTAGCTCATCCAGAAATAATGTCTGGGACGAATTTAAGGCAGCCTTGAGAGGCGAGACGATCAGCTTCTCGGCTAGGCTAAAGCTAGAGGCTCGTCGAGAAAATGAGAGATTGGTCTGCCAACTAGTAGAAGCATAGGAACAACATATAAAGGATATTGGGCAAGGGTGTGAGGCTGCAGGGAGTCAACAAAAGATTCTTATTATAAAAGCAGAGCTGCATAAGTGGTTAGCTCAGAAGGCAGCCGATGAGTATCATACACATAGGGGCAAGCTGTATGAGACGGGAGAGCAGGCAGGTAAGCTATTAGCACTTCGGATTAGGCAAGAAAGTAGTAGAAATACAATATCAAAAATACAAGAGGAGGGTCGGGATTATACGGAGCCAGCCGACATATTGGAAGTTTTTAAAAACTTTTATCAAACATTGTATAGAGAAGTGGGTGTTTCAGACGATGGTAGTTTAGGGTTTGAAGATATAGGCCCCCGGTTGGATAAACTGGATAGAGAAATGCTGGATAATGATCTGGTAATAGAGGAAGTAATAGGAGCATTGCAGGAGTTAGCAGCAGGAAAGGCTGCGGGGCCGGATAGCATACCACTTGAAGTATATAAGAGTATCCAGAACGAGATTGCCCCAATGTTATTGGATTTATTTAATGGTATAATATGCTCCGGTCAAATCCCTGAATCCTGGAAGGAAACAAATATTATTGTGTTTCACAAGAAAGGGAAGCCTAGGGAAAACCCTGGTTCATATCGTCCAATATCCCTCATCAATACGGACACAAAGATCTATGCCAAGGTTCTGGCTAGAAGGCTCGGAAGGGTCATGGGCGGTCTGGTATCCCCGTGGCAGCATGGGTTTGTCCCAGGTCGAGGGACAACTTATCACATTAGGCGGGCCATTTCACTTTTTGATGTGCAAACTGCCACGGGGGGGGAGGATGGCCATGATCCTTCTAGACGCAGAAAAGGCTTTTGATCGCGTCAAGTGGAAGTATTTGTGGGGGATATTGGAACAAAGGGGCTTTGGCCCTAAAATAATGGGGGCTATTAGGGCCATGTATCTCGATCCAAAGGCCAGAATCCAGATAATGGGAGGCAGCTCGGAAAAAGTGTATATTTCTAGAGGGACACGTCAGGGCTGTCCTTGCTCACCGATTCTTTTCGCACTGTACATAGACCCTTTAGTACGGAAACTATTAGGATGCAATGAAATTAAACCGGTAGTTTATAATCGATATGAGACTAAGTTGTTGGCATATGCCGACGATCTGGCCATAATTACACCAAAGCCAGATGCGGCATTGATAGCTATTACAGGGATTGCTAGTGAATTCGGACATTGTTCGGGGTATCTGCTGAATGAAAGTAAAACCCAGATAATTTGTACTAAAAATATTAGAAGGCAGGATGCAAGATATTCTGATTCAGCGGTTTATTTGGGAGTTAAAATAGGTTCGGCAACAGATACCATTATAAAAGATAATTTTACCCCACTTTTAAAAACAATGGTATTTGATCTTAAAAGAATAGATGCCTTACATTTATCTATAATAGGGAGAGCAAATGTACTTAAAATGACTATGCTCCCTAAGGTACTATATTTCTTTCGCTCTATCCCGTTTATGATTGATGAAGGCCTATTAAAGTCAATAGAGCTAGTTTTTATGAATTTTATCTGGCAGAATGGTAAAATTAGGCGCTCCATGAGATATTTGTCTCTCCCACAAGAAAAAGGAGGACTTGCAATATCTAATATTAAATTTTACTCGTGGGCCTGTTTGTTAAGTCAGATGGCGATTTTATTTGATTCAGCCTCAAACCTATCGGATATTCCATTTGGTAATAATAACCCTCCTTCCATCTATAAACTATTACTAGGTAGAGAAGCTCTGGGGCTTCTGCTACGGAAAACCGATAGGCGTTATTATAAGAAAATGCGGTATAAGGTTTTAGATGCTGTTTGGGAGGTCTGGAAACAGGTGAAAAAAGTTCTAATAATTCCTAAAATTAGTTATTATACACCGGTGTGGAAATGTAGTTTGTTTCCTCAATTTAGCAATGATAGAATATGGAGGTTCTGGGAGCAGCAAGGAATTAAAAGAATAGGCGATATATATGACGGGGGCAGCTTGATGAGATTTGAGGATATTCAGCAGAGATTTGGTATCCCGGATAATTTAGGTTTTAAGTTTCTTCAAATTCAGGATACTCTGAGGGGAATCAGACCACGGATTATCCCTGGGGGCAGAATTGATATATTGGATTATTTATTAGGGGGTGGAATAAAGATTAAAAAGATATATGGGTCTCTGTTATCAGGGACTCAGGATGATTTGGAGAAATTTGAAACTGCATGGGTAATGAAACTTGGGGACCCAGATGTTGACATAGATAGAGCATTGCAACTCGCAGGGAAACTTTTTCGCTCCACAAATTTGAGAGCCCAACATTATAAGACCCTTTTTAATTTATATTTTACACCAGCCAAATTATTTATGTGGGGCAAAAGGAGGACGATAGATGTCCGCGGTGTGGGGAAGGCCCTGCTGATCTGCTGCATATGTTTTATCATTGTAGGAAATTAAGTGTTATTCAAGGAGAAATTCGGAAATTTTGGGAGGGGCTGCTAGGAGTTAAGATCACCCTATCCCCTACCCTAATGATAATGGGATTTGATAGTAACTTGAGGCTTAATAAGGAAAAAGAAGCATTTGTATTTATATCTGTAGCGGTCCTCAGGATATTGCTTATGGCAGGATGGAAGGATACGGTAGCTCCATCCTTCCAGATGTGGTTGGCCAGACTTCTTGGGATTCATAATATTGAATCTTCTCTATATATGCACCGGGGTAGGAAAATGAGGGAATTAGGAATGACTATTTGGGCTCCCATGAAGTGGTGGAGGGTTGGTTGTTTGGAGGAAGCTCCTGAGTGATTCTCTATATTTGGATTCCCATGTTTACTAGTCCTGATGGGTGTTGGACGGTTATTTTTATCTCTGTATGGATTTATCAGCTTAATTGTACTATTTAACAATGAAATATTTCTTAATCTTTATCTGTTTTAGAAACTCATGCCCGAATTTATTTATTTTATAATATTATATGATGTATGTATAGTGGATTATTAGTAATATTGTAATGTAATCTGTATTTATTATCAAATATACCAGGTATTTTTTTTCACAAAAAAAAAAAAAATAATAATAATTTGCAGTCCTCATATAGCTTCAAGACAAATGCCAGACTCAAAAATCTTTCTGAATGTGCACCATGCGCAACTGTACTCTCTCCACGGCATGCCACTGCCATACCTGTATATCTGAGGCCCACTCACAGCTGGCAGTGCATACAGAGGGTCAAACACTTGTCACCCACTTCTTTTTGTTGACACACAGTTGCATAGATGCAGCACACTTGCATGCCACCGTCACCCGCTGCCTAGTGATGCCATTGTATATGTGTGCACATCACAAAAAACACCCATTGATTTAATTCACCCTTTTGCAGGTGTCCTGGAGCAAGAAGCCTCACCTGTGCTCACCTGTAGAGACACCGAGCAAGGGACACCAGAGTGGCAGCAAAAAAGAGTGTCAAGATCGATCACTGTCAATGCCCTCACTCCAGTCACTTGCAACTTCTCAGAGGGTGACCTGAGAATCATACCTGGCCGAACAACTGCAGTGGCCACAGTCAGCACAGCGGAAGCGGGACTAGAAGCAACAATCAACATACCCCCTGAGATCCTTGCTATGCCACATGCCCAGGTCATTCTGGAGATGCACCATCGTGAGGAAGACCAGATTGAAATTGAAGTCATACCAAGAACAGTACCATCATTTAGTGAAGCGCCACCAAATTTGCCTCCATCAGGACACATGTGCACACCAGTGGCATCACACAGTGGACACTTACCGGAGATGTCAGAGCACCTGCAGAGCCTGGAGACAGGACAGCAAGAGCTGCTTGACAAAAGCAGGCAAAATGTTCAGGTCCTGCAGTCCATTCAGCAGCTCCTACAAGCATATTCATTGGACAGCCGCAGCAAACTGGAGGGAGTCAATATCGAGCTCAGAATGATGCGCCAAGGACTTAATGCCTTAGTCACCACTAACAGAGACCTGGTACGCTCCACAAATGGACTTGCGTTGATGAATCGTAGTATTGTCCAGGAAATAGTCCAGTGCCAGCAGGACACACAGTGTACCAATCAGCGACTGATGGAGCTCATTCAGCAACAGAAGCAGGCGAATGAAGTCAAAGCCATGCAGCTAGCAGGGGGCACAACTACACCTTCTGCCTCCATGCCTACAAGCCAGGCCCCAGCGTCAGCCAAGGACAAGTGCACCAGAAAGACATGTAAAGTTCACACACAGGGGAATGTACCAACTGGGCACAAAAATGCCAGCAAACGGAAACACCACTGATGTAAATTGTTCATTATGCCCAAAATGTCCTGCCTATCTACATTTCAGCACATCTGCCCAACATATACATGTGAGCCGCAACAAAAGGATGTTTTATTGATTACTTTGGATCTATGCTAATCCATTTGTTGTCTCATTAAAGTAACACAGTAATATTGTTTTTTATGGATTATGATGGGCTTGCATCCTTTCCCGTGTGATGTAGCACAAGTGTCTACCTCTCCAGTAAACATAAAGGCATATATTCCCCTAGCAGTATGTACTGATTGTCAATTATTCTAACAAATCTACTAATAATAGTGTCAGTGGCTTCTAAGCGTACCACAGGGCAGACAGGTACCACTGGACCCCAACCGTGGTGATTGAGGTTGTTTGCTATTGGTGACTTTGGCTCCTTCCTTCTATAAATCTGCAAACTGGGCCAAGTATAACCCTTTCCTCACTTGGCTCTCAAGGTCACAGGCTTCGCTGGGAGGTAGTATGGGGGTGGAAACTCAGAATTCAGCTATCAACCAGTTGACACAATAACTTGATGTACAACCCAGTCCTTGTCTTTTTGAAAAAGAAAGTACTTTTACTCGCTCAGCAATTCTACACAATCCAATTTATGAATTCAGGGTGATACCCCCAATCATGAGTCCCATGTGGTTGCTAGACCCACCCCCCCTCTCTCCATACCTTCTTCCACTGGGCAACCCTGGTTCTGACATTAAACTTTGGCAGGACCATGAGCCAGAGATTATGATCTCCAGAAAGTCAAATGCACTTCATTCTTATCCCCATTATTGTAGTGAGTAGGAAAAAGTCTACTTTCTTCACCACATTGCAGAGGTTTGGTCCCGACCCCAGGCAGAGGCCCATGGTACCCGCATGCAGATCCTTCAGGGGTTGCAGGGCCATCAGGTGTAGCCTTTGATGGGCCTTGGTGTGAAAGCCCCGGGTCTTCGGCTGTCACGGCCTGCTTCTGGACCAGTGCAGACATCATCTGTTTACTGCATGGCCCGTTGTAGTTTCTCCTATGTCAGCCTAACTCTACACGTTGTAGGCCTCATTTTCCTTTGCACATGTTACTATATAAACATGTTTGCCTTTGTGCCACATTGTACTTTCACACGTAACCTGCATATGTTTTCGCGTTCTGTCCTTTTCCTGGGATTTAGTCTGAGCACCACCAACAAGGTCAAACAACAATGTCCCTTGTTATTCTTTCTGGCCAGGCACTAGCACCTCGACATGACACAAGAATGCAGCTGTTGTTTATGTGCACACATATCATAAAGATGAGTGCATGAGCTACAAACACACACATTGAATGAGAATTCTGAGACAAGAGTACTGTGTCCACTGATATGTAGAGCGTCCATCTGTGTATGCTAAGGTACGGTGTCTGCCAGTAATCGCAGAGATCTTCCATATAATAATTTAGCTTTAGAAGCAGGGGAGGGAGGTTAGGTCGCTCTGTCCTATAAAATGACAGCGCTTTTCATGGAATATGGATTATTAACCATGCTAACAGTATTTTTATTATGCATTGGTTTTCTAATTGTGGCACAGATACAGCTATTTAGAGCACAATAGTTTGAATAAATAGTCTAAACTTTCTTGGTGTCTCCTGGTTATCTCATTGTGGACAAGTACGAGTGAAAGAGCGAAAGGCTGTGTCCTGTTACCGTGATTCCTGAGAGGATCGACAGTGTTGTGTTCTGGGGGTGCCAATTCACTTGTTCCTCTGGTAAGGTTAAGAGGGCAAGTGAAGCACTACAGCTAGTTGGACTCTGGCTCATGGATACTGAGGCAGTACGGTGACTCAGTCCCTGCATGCTGATGTTCTATGGTCCCAAGCATAGTTCTGTCCCTGAGCAGAATGCCTCTAACATGGCGTTGCCAACGTTTGGTCTCGTACTTATTTGCGGGAACCCCGAGTAGTGCTTATGCTTGTCCACAATACCCTCACACCATTTCCTGGAGACGTCAGTGGTGTTAAGGGTTTCTCCTCCACAGTATTAGGTAGCACCTAGTTCTGTTGGTTATTCAAGCTTGAATATTAAAAAGGTTTCTGTCCTGTTTGTGCTACACTTTGAATCCTTTTCTATTCGGCTATGGCTCAACCCCTAGCTATTAATGTTAATTGCCGTCCAGCTGTTACTCAACATTTACTTCAACATGGAGTCCCTAATGCGGGAACTCCTGTAATTTTTGTAGTCGAGGTGGATGCCGCGTTCCTCTTTGAGGTTTTTTATTCATGGGTCACCTTTCCAGTTGTGGATGCTAATGACAATACTTTTCATGAATATACAGTGCCTCAGGCACCTGCTGCATATCGAGCATATGCACTTCTGGAAAGTCCTCTTACAGTTTGGGAACACCAAATTTGGTTTAATGGCGCCCTTCCCCATGTCCTTGGGACTGTTTGAATGGGCCCCTTAAGTAATGGTGGGGCTACATGGCCGACATCAGCGGGCTATACCCCGTATCC
Organism: Calotriton arnoldi; assembly: GCA_963921515.1. NCBI lineage: Eukaryota > Metazoa > Chordata > Amphibia > Caudata > Salamandridae > Calotriton > Calotriton arnoldi. The sequence continues at coordinate 1,007,513 of CAWUFW010001295.1, read as the reverse complement.
GGATTTGAATGCCTCAATTTAGTTCAGACATGTGCTTTCTATAATATTTTAGTCAGCCTCTATAAACGCCTTACACAATTCATTTCTCGTACTCAATTGGCTGGTCTGGCCAGGATTGGCCTGCAAGCTCAGGCGCTGCAGCCTACTGGGCCCGTATTCAGTCCTGTAATTGTTAATCCAGTTATGGGCAAACGACCCACAAATCGTGACGAAATCCCCTTTTGGATTGCCCAGAAAATAGATCAACTTGAAGCTGTGTTCCCCCTTACGGGACCACAAGATAAGCACAGGATTGTTATTATATTCTTACCTAGTGGTCTGGTTACCACTATGGCTGACTGCAACACCTGGGGGACTTTTTTGCCACAGTTTACACTCTTTGTCATGGCACTCCCTCGATGGCCATTCTATGAACATCCTCAAACAGATACAGAATGAACATGGGGCAGGAACTGCCCTCGATTTGAGAATTAAACTTGTAGGGAATTTTCCTGTCTTCTCCAAAATGATTCTTTCAAATGTTAAAGGTAAAGCAGCGTTTTTGGCCATACAACAGCAACTTGCTGTGGTGGCCTTCGTCGACCACAAATGCGAATTGCCGGCCATTATTGATAATGTGTATACGTCTTTAGGACGCAATAGTTTGGGAACCAGGCCTTCTGTGCTTTCACTTGGCAAGCCTAGTTTGGTCAAGGATGCCAGACATGCCCGTGAGATTTCTAAAAAACCATAGGACAAATCTAAACAACAACAAAAGCCTAGAAAATGCAGAGGATTTCCGCCCCCAACTCCTCTGAAAGGCGATATGATTTTCGTGATTCCTGATCCCCGTACTCCTGGTTCTTTTCAGGAATCGCCCGACCAACAGTACGACAGAGGAGGGCAATCTGATCGCGGACAAGGAGAGTATGTGCAGCCGAAGAGGGAGACACAGCACTCGTCTAATGTGAAGATAAAGAAAGTGGATAGACCTCCTCCTTATAAAGCCGCTTTTCAGAAAAAGAAAGTTGCAGCATTAACAGCTAAATATGCCACAGATGGTGAGAACCCAATTCCTGAACAGGAGTTGGGCGGTGCCTCTCCTCAACAGCGCGGCAGAGGTGACCATAGTACGCCGGAGTCTCCACCAATCTCTAGTGGTGAAACATTTATCACAGTTGAAACCGTGGACACCCGTGTGGCCCCACCGGTCAGATTATATCACTTGGATATTCAAATTGAAGGTGATGTTAAACACACCATTGAAGCAATCTTTTGGGGCAATTTAACTACGTCTTATGACATTCTTTTGGTGGAGGTCGACTGGCCCCATCCTTTCATTCTTGCATGCCCTCAGGGAGAGGATGTCATACTCCATTCTTTCTCACACCATGTCCCTGACGAAGTCAAACAAGCTTATGCCTCTGAATGGGCCATTGCATTGGCCCCTGCACTTTATCGTAATCATAGAGGTTGGAATAAGGATTCTCCTTAGCGCATTATTCCTATACGATCCATCCCCAGGTACAACCACAGTATCCTATTAAGCTATAAAGCACCCGTCAAAATAATTATTTTCCAACTGGAGTACCTGGGAGGGATTGAACCCAATGTATCTCAAATAAATATTCCTATTTTTCCTGTTCTGAAACCAGATCATTCCTATCGCATAGTCTTAGATTAAAGAGCTTTAAATAGCCATGCATGCACATTTGCTGTACAAAATACGCATAGCACAGCACTCATTAATAACATGGTCTACAAAAAATATAAAACTACCTTGGATATTTCCAATAGTTTTTTCAGTCACAATTTAGCTCTAGAGAGCCGCAACTGGTCTGCGTTTAGCTCCATCAGTTTTTAGAGGCGCAAACGCCCGACTTCCTATGGGCTACAAGAACAGCCCGAGAATCTTTGCGGCACGGATTATGTCAATTCTTCATGATGTCGACCCTGAAGCTCTGTCATATGTAGATGACATCTACTTGACAGACGATGAACTGAACGCCAATTGGGCAAGAGTGGATCACATTATTTTGCGTTTTGCCAACCTTGTTACAAGTTTAACTTTAACAAATCTTACTTTGCTTTTCTCAGTGTCCTTTTCTTGGGATAAAAACTTACCAATGAGGGAAAAAGTCTTGCCCCTCATTTTTCAGAGAAGTGTGCTCAATTACAACCTCCAAGTACACTTAAAATATTACAGTCTCTGCTGGGATTCTTGAATTCTGGCAGGACTTATATACCTGATTATGCCCAACGTATTAATCTACTTTATGCCTTAATACGACCTGATTTTTCCACTTCCAGCTGGACGTCAGAACATACTCCCACACTCAGATCTTTAGGGCCTTATTTATGAGGCCCTTATGCCACCGTTGCATCACTTTTTGTGACACTGCAGCGCCGTAAAAAATGCGCTACACTGCGCCATATTTACAAAGTGACCCATCTAGGCAGGTGCGTCACTTTGTAAACCCCTGCGCTACATTATACCTGCGACAGGTATAATGTATGCAGGGTGGGCGTTCCAGTGCAGAAAATGCTTGTAGAAGTGTCGCAGTGAAATCTATGAGATTTCATTGTGACACTTCTATGGCCTCACCGCGTCAAATCCTTACGCCTGCTTGAAGCAGGTGTAAGGGGTGACGCAGGCCTTTTCACATAGGGCGTGCCCCATGTGAAATGACACATTGCTGGAGTTGCGTCTGTTTCCAGACATGCTCCAGCAATGCGCCATTTTTGCGCCGACAGATACGTCAGGATTCCTGATGTACCTGTCAATCCTTGCGACATTAGCACCGTACAGCATCCATGGTGTTGCAAGGAGGGCGCACTAAAAAGTGTTGCATCGCTGTTTTACCACAGCGATGCAACACTTTTCATAAATGAGGCCCTTACAGTCTGACTTGCTTGAAACACCATTTACATACACGTGTCAATACTACAAACGTAGTCATCCTCGTTTTACTGGGTGCAATTGGATTTACTTATGTCAACTTTAACAAAGGTGAAACAGTCTCCGTTGCATATAAATCTCATTTGTATTCACCTACGGAAATGCATTTTGAATCCACTGTGCAGATGGCAATCCTGAAGGAGCAGCCGCTTGCTCAAGGTAAACGCCTCTACCCTCATTGGATACAGTGGGCTACATCCTTAACAGCCATGGATGTAGACTTCATCTTTGACCCTTCTCTGCAAGCACAGGAATTTTTGCAATACGAATATGTTTACCCCTTGCCGTCTTCGATTCTGCCTCTTGACCAATATAAGTGCATCATTTACACTGATGGTTCGGCTCAACCGGCTATATGTTCTAAGCAGCAATATTCTGCAGCATGTGCCATCGTTCTTGGTACTATCTCTGATGGTGTTTTTTACCCTCAAATTACTCGCACACAGGGGTATATTCACAAGAACGTGTGATAACTACCGCAAGAGTAGCGTAACACAACTTTCAATATCGCAGCCTATCACGGGAAAATAACCCCGTGTCAACATGGAATTCACAACAAGGCGGTACCATGCGATAGTCACCAGATAACGCGTCAAATGTCAGCGTGAAAATTAACGCCACGCCGAAAAAATGCAAAACGCGAGAAATCATGCGATGGGGCCAATCGCGGTACAAAAAGTAGCGAAAAGCAGCCTCAGGCCTGCAAATCCCACGCGTCTGGCGGGAAATTGCACCATAAAAACCACAGAAACAACACACCAGAAACAAGCCAAAGCACGTAGCAACATGGATGCACCCTGACCCAGCGCAGAGGGCAACGCGAACCCCACAACCCCCACAGACCACCAGCAAGGAACAACTGGCTCGGGGAAGGCCAAGGAGAAAAGGGAGAGGAAGACGGGGTGCAGACCGCAGGAAAACAAGACCAAGGCCACGGAGGCGACAGAACACTACCAGCAACTGACCCACAAGCAGACCACCTGGAATGCAGTCGGAGTGCCCAGGAGGCCAATCCAGGAGGCCAAGAGGCGCCGGCAGGACGTGACAACCTAAACCAGGTACAAACCCGCTGCCAACAGGAAGGCAGCAACGGCGACAGGAGGTGGCAGTCCAGCGCCACAGGAGGAGCTGGAGGAAACCCAGGCCACAGTCATCAGTGCGGAGAGGGTGCAAGGAGTAGGGAGTACGGACACAGCTCGAGAGGACCTGACACAACAACAACAGGGTGAAGATCCAACAGGGACTGGGGGGACGGGGGGTGATGGGCACAATGCCACACATGCACAATGAGGTGTAACACACTGCACACCCACAATTACCCAGGGACATGTCCCCCATCCCCGTGGCACACTGCAGCACACACACATAGCAATCACAGCACATACCATGACAATGTGGCACAAAGTGCAACACCCACACTGCAGAACAGGGGACACAACTGGGTCCACCCAGGCGCAGAAACAGAACAATCACATTGGACAGAGCAGGGAACTGTGAGATGCACATCTACCCCTACAACCCCACATCAGCCATGTAGGCCAAATGTACACTGTCCCAACTCAAATAGCCACCACCTCCCAAACAGGCACAATGTACATTGTCACACAGTCTGCATGTCGACAAGAACAAGGCGCCAACCCAATGCCAACATGCACCTCCCCTTCACAATGCAGAGGGACAAACAACACCTCCAGCAGGTCAAAACAGACAACCCATCAGTGATGCCCGAGACGAACACCGCACCCCCGACACCGACGCCCTACAACAGCCCATGGACATCCCACACAACCCACCACCAGGACCAGGGCAGACAAGCTACTCAGAGGAGAACCCAGCCCCTGCAACAGACCACACAGCATGAAGCACCCGCAATCACGGCTGCCTCACAACACTTCACCCACCCACACATGGCACCCCAATGCCAGGTGGCAGAACGCCAAAAGGAGGTGGCCCAACAGGTGAGGGTGTTGCCGAACCCATGGAATGCGAACTAGACCACATACGTGGGTGTCCAATACCCTTCAGGGACCACCTACACCCCACAAAGGAGACCCACACCTCCACAGAGACACATGCACATATCATGTTGAACTGGCTACGGGCACGTGCGCCCGGCCCCTTTATTGGCAGGGCCACATGTACAGTGACGCCTGTGCTGGATGTGTGTGGGGTGAGTATAAGCCAGCCCGCACGGAGTGCTTGATGCTGGCAACAACCTGAACACTGGACACCAGTGTAATGGAAACAGAAACCACCAGCATAACATAGTCAAATGCAGAGCAACATGGAGGGATCCGGAGTAAGGACAGAGGTCACCCAATATTCAGTCTGGAGGTTCCTTGAGTTGCAGTGCACTGAGGTAGGGGCACTAGAGAAGAGCGCGCTCATGTGAAGAAATTGCTAGGATTGTGTCCCTTCGGGTTAGTCCTGATGCAGATGCAGTGGGGTGTGTTACACCTGCATCAACTTCCTCATCAACGTCCCAGGTCTCCCACACTGCCTGAGGTGACAGTTGTGTCCGCAGTCCACAGCGCAATACCCAGTATTAGATCCGGGTGTGTAGCTTGACTACCGCCACCAGTCTGCATTCCTGCCTTGGGGCTGTTGCCACCTGCCCTCCCATTGTCTGTGCCTTCTCCCGTCCGCACACTTGACACATCCTCCTCCTCGTGGTCCCAGGTCTTCCCCACTGCATGAGGTGACATTGCCGCGCAACCTCACAACAGCACAAAACTCAATCAGTAACGGACAATGGCTTGCGGTGCACTGAGTCACTGGCACCTGGAGTGCTGAGCAGGGTATCAGGCCGATGATGGCATCCATGACAGGTCTGAGCAACTCCGTAGGTCTGTCAGGACCACCGCTTCGACTCTGGCAGATGGCGGTTGGAGGTGGTCCTTGCGGTGGTGGCGTGTGCCTCCTGCGGTGATGCGACGTCCGGGCCGGTCAAGACTCGATGCCATGTGTGGGCCCTGGTGGCCCACAGTTGGGGCCGGAGGAGGCGGACAGCGCAGGGCCACAGACACATGGCGTTGATGACCCCAAGACCATCGCTACAGAGGCCATTCAATGACTCAGAAGAAGGGGTCCCAGGCCTGAGCAGCACAGAGTTAGTGGCCCTGGATGCACTGCGGCCGGCACAGGCACCCAGCCACGGGACGGTGACTTGTGGTGCAGTCAGATGGGCCATGCGACCTGAGCGGGTCCCCATCAATGTCCGAGGTGTATGTTGCGGAGGGTTGCGGGGGACAGTGGAAGGTGTCCTCCAGGGCATGATGCGGAAGGTCTGATGTTATCTGGAAGCAGCAAATGGAGGAGTGGAAAGCGCAACCCTCGTTTGCACCAACAATTCGGGATCAGCTACATGAGGATGAAAACTAGCCCCTAGTCCATAGACTCAAACGCCACCAATGTACGACCAGTGAGTGTCCATGAATGTCGGGGAACAAACTTAGTGGCACAGGTGCTGTGAGGGGATGCAGTCTGCGATGATGCCGGTACACATATGTGAACTCCAAGAATGCCAAATCAAGGCTCTGAGACCTACTGGACCGCAGTGTAGGCCGGAGGCAGCGGTCAGCAGTGGCCCACAGCCACGGGTCGTTGGCTCGTGAGGCACAGAGTTAGTGACACAGTGGCAGTTGTCGGTAGTGTTCAATCACCTCCGTGACGCTGATCCTGTTCCCTCCGGACTGCAACGTGTCATCCTCTTACGCCCCTCCGTGCGTGCGAAGAAATGTATTCTGCCTTTTGAATTACCGATGTTCAGTTCCAAATCTGTGATCCCACTTGTGCGCAGCGTAGGCCGAGGGCAGTGGTCCGCATAGGCCCACAGACACGTGTGGTTGTGATGCCATGCACAGACTTGTTGCCACCACATCGGAGGGCGTATTGTGAATTGTTCTCTGCCTAAAATAATGTTCACTGCCATGGTGTAATCAAGACTCAGTTCCAAATGTGTGACCTACCTGACCGTGGCGTAGGCCTGAGGCAGCGGTCAGCACGGCCCATTCACCGAGTGTCTCCGGCATAGGTTGGATGGCCCCACCGGCCTGCGTAGTTCAGGTTCAGTGGCACCACGTGTTAAGGTCACCTCCGTGTATGTGACCCGGCATTCGTCTGGACTGAGCCGCATCTTCCTCTTACACCTCTCCGTGCGACCACTGGTGTGGACTCCGCCATTCGTGCTTTGCGACTAGGTGCTGGATGTGTGACCTACTGGTCAGCAGGGTAGTCCTGGTCCCTCATCCACGTGTAGCCAGCTGGCGTTGAACAGGGTTAGTGGCACCATGTGTAGCAGGCTGGCGTTGAACAGGGTTAGTGGCACCACGTGTCGCAAGATGCCCATATGGAACTATGCCTCACTGATCGGGGGGTCTGGTGCTGTGGCCGCTGGCCCGGATTTGGGGTCACTGCCATTCATGACTCAGGACACAGTTTCACATATGGGACCTACTGGTCCGAAGAGTAGGCCGGGGGCGGCAGTGGAGTACGTCAACGAAAAAGGAATAAAGCGGGCCTGTGTCGTGGAGGCTGTGATGGTCTGAGGTGGCTGCCAAGGTCTCAGGCCTCGGGCTTGGGGCTTGCACCGGCACGTGGTGAGCCCTCCTTGACACATGCCGGTGTCGGAAGGTGATCAGTGTGGCCTGGCTGCGCAGGGGCTGGCCTGACGGGTTCGTGGTCCAGCGTGCTGGGGTCCGGCAGGCGCACGGCATCGCAGGCAACTCCGCTCACGAGGATGGCGTCGGCCTCGTGGCGAGGTGGGAGGCGCCGCCCTGGCAGAGATGTGGGTCTTTCCGGAAGAGGACCACGCCCAGGCCTACGTGCTTTTTATTCACACCCCTACGCTGGCGTGGCGTACATCGGGCCATACCACTCCGCTGACGCATAGGGGGGGCATAACAGGCAACATTTCCGCGAGGTGCCCCACTGGCTGGGGTGACATGGTGGCGTCCACTGTCCACTACACTCCATACACAAGCGGTGTATGTCGCCATGGATATGGGTGTGTTCTGCATACTGGGAGGTGTCCAGCACATCTCCGGCACTCTTGGCATTGTGTACTTTCCCAATCATGGTTCTACTGCATCCTTCACACATGCCTGGTTGCCACCTCTCCCCACATTCGGCTATTATGTGGCTGAGGTGCCATGCCATTGCTGGCTCATGTTCAGGGCTTACCCATGTGGACATTATAAGTTGTTCTGTCGTGTCTGGTGGGTGGGCATATTATTGTGCCTGTTGTATGTGATTTTGTGACGTGTGCATTGCCAGCGTTGTGAGTTGCATGGTTGTGGAGTTGAGGTGTGTGGGGTGTTCATTTGTATATTGCCAAGGGGCTGTGCATTTCCCTTGTTGCCATCCTGGGAATGCTGGTTGATGATGGACTGTTGGAGGATGAAGGTATCATGCACACTGGCTGTGTATTTGAAGGCGACATTGTTGGGGGTTCCACGGTGTTCTGTTGTTGCCTGCACATTGGTGTGAGACGTGTGCTTCCTGTTGCGGTGATTGTGTGCTGTGTCACCAGGGGGCACAGGTAGTACATGTGTGCTGTGTATTGCCCCCAACACGTGCGTGCATCCTGCTTGGGCGTATGGTCCTTGCTTGGTCTCCAGCGGATCCTGCGCATTGTGTTGTACGTATGGGGACTGGGGTACCAGGGTGATGGTGATGTCCAGGACAGGTGTGGGGGACTTGGATGTGGCTGGCTGTGAGACTCCTCCGACTCTGTCGGGTGTTGGTTGGGGGGTCCCAGGGGCCAACAGGTGCAGCCACGCCATCAGCTTTGTGTGGGGTGGGATGTTGGTTGTCCGCTGTGTTGGTGCCATAGGCCTGTTAGGCGATGATGGTCAGGATGCGTAGGTTGGTTGTCCCTTTCAGCCTGTAGTGGACGGTGACATTGTCAGATGTTGGGTCTGTGCGGCTGATACGTTTCCTGGGGTTCAGCTGTCTTTGTCTGCACTGCGTCTGTGGTGGTCCAGGGGGGTGTTCCGGGTGTGGGTTGGGGTCCTGGGGTGGTGGAGGTGGGTGTTGTGGCCCTCTTGGGTGTCCGGGCCGCATGATGGGTGGCTCCATGGCATCTGTTGCCCTTCCGATGTAGCCTTGGGCTGTGCTCCCTTTTGGTTTGCAGGCTGCCGTCCGTGCTAACGCGCCTTATCGCCTGTTTTGTGTTCTTATCGCCGATGTGGCTGGTCGTTGTGAATGTTGAGGTGTGATGTTGTCTCGGCTTCTGTCACGGAAACGCCTACTCTGCATCTCATTAGCGATATTTGCGGGGGTCCTCTGTGGCGATGTTTTTTGCGGCTGCTATCGCGGGTAAACTGGTGCTGTGGGCTGTTAACACCAGCTTGTGAATGGGGAGGTAAATTTATCACAACTTTGGCTGCGATAAAGTGCCGTTAATTTGGTGATAGCTCCTTGTGAATATGCCCCACAGTCTCTTGGAGAAAGCACTGCGCAGTTGGCTGAATTGAAGGCTGTACTTCTTGCACTTGAAAATGCTGATCCTAAATTCCCCACACTGATTGTGTGTGATTCGTCTTACTGCGTACAATCTTTTTTTTTATAAACATCTTTTATTGTTTTCATTACATGGAAAACAAGTCACATTGTAACCAATACAGAGCCCTCGATGGGGGTAAACAGCATTACATGTATGACTGTGACAGTACGAAGAGCCCCATACAAAATTTAATCACATTCCCTATGGAAGCATTGCTAAATCATGTCCCTATTTTCCCCCTCGAACCACTTATTCCACACCCTGACATACGTAGCTGGACAGCCCCTTGCCTCATAGACCGGTTTCTCTTGTTGGACACACCAATCCACCCCCCTTCTCCACATTGCTAGCGTAGAGGACCTGGGAAATTTCCATTGGGCTGCAATATCACGCTTTGCCACCAGCAAGTTTGTCTCCAATAGTGCCCGGTCTGCCCTATGCGTACAATCTTTTAATGATAATTTACATTTTTGGAAACAAAATGATTACAGAGATTCTAAGGGTAGCACAATAAAGCACAAGTTGCTTTGGGTTAAAATGGCAGATCATGAGGATAGGTTGCTACACACTCATGTTATACATATATTGAGCCATCAGCGTGTGGGAACACACAGCGTGGAGAATTCTTTGGCTGATGAAGCTGCCAAATCTGCAGTTCTCACAGCCAAAATAGCAGCGATAACTCACTCTAAGACTCATATCGACAATGATATTTTGGTTGCTGTGAATGCTACTAAAAGCGGCAACCCCTTGCCAAAGGGCTTTTCTTCTAAATATTCTTATCATTTAAATGACCAGAATGTTCCTTTTGTAACTATTCCTGCCATTGGGGATCGCATGATTTCCAATGGGGACCGCAGACATGACTTAATTGTGACTGCACATGAAGCTATAGCTACTGCGCATGCCGGTGTGGCTGCCAGCATTTCACTCTTACAGCAAAGATATTGGTGGCAAGGTTTATACTAACAAACCAGAAAATATGTTTTATGTTGTGACTTATGTCAACAGATTAAATATTGTACTGTGTCTCATCCACCACAGACACAACTGTTTATGTCTAACAAATATTTTGGCGGTATTTATTTAGATCACTGCGGCCCTCTAATTTCTGATACTGCATTCAAATATATTTTGGTTGCAGTTGATTCTTGCTCTAGGTTCCTCTGGGTTTGGCTGCAGCGCTTGGCTGATGCTCAAACTGTTATTAAAGACTAGCAGGTCTTTATCGGGACGTATGCCTGCTGCGCATTCCACTTGGACCAAGGTTCGGCTTTCGCCTCTAAGGCGTACCATGATTCAATGAAGTCCATGGATGTGCAAGTGCATGTTTCTTCTCCGTATAGACCCGAGGGTAATTCAATTGTGGAGAGAATGAACCATGACTTAAAGCAGTCCTTTACTGCTAGAGTATTAGTTACAGAGTGTGGTTGGTTGAACCACCTATATGGGGTTCAACTGGCTTTAAATAACCTCCCTAAAAGATCTCTGGGTGGGCGGACCCCGTACGACATAGGGCTTGATTACGATGTCGGTCGGAGTTGCCTCCGACCAACACCGTCCCGGTCTTGGGACCGACCGGCCTTCGGTCAGCAGTCCCGACACCGCAATCACAATGCAACTTTTTTACATCATGATGTATGTTTCAGACCTTGACGGTCCAGACGTTGAGGTGGATGCCGCAACCTTTGACGTAGATAACCATTGTGCTGTCTTACAGGACCTACAAGAGTTCTGTGATGCTAACTAATGCAAACATTTGCCTGCATCTCATCCTTTGACTTCAAAAGTTGCTCCTCCAGTTTCTGGCTGGCTTTCAAAAATTGGAGATCTGGTTCGAGAAAAGGTGACCATCAAAACGGAATTCGGCCCAACGTACTCTGCTCCTGTTCCAGTCCTTGGTCTTCCAGGTATACAAACTGTGATTTTGTCACCACTTCCTGGTTCTAAAGACAAGCGCTTTGCCTCTGTTGAACATGTCAAACTACACTGTGTGGCCGATACTTAACAGTATGCCACAGGATGGCCATTCTTTTATGCAAAACTTTTCTCTGCAGCCTGTGGGCACCACCAATGTTGATAGTCCCCGGCTGAGGGAGGGAGAGTCTGATTTATCCGCAGACAATTTCCCAGACACAATACTAACTTCTAATATCATGTCTTCTACAACTGATGTCATTTATAGTGATCCACCGTTGGTGAGTCCTTCCGAGTTGGCCTTTCTAAGTCCTACTGCTGAGTCCTTCCCTCCTGTTTTCCAGTAGCTCTGGGTATTATATGGATGAAGATAATTTTTCTTCCAACAGTTCTTCTGTTGTGAACACGCCTCCAGCATAGATTTGTGTTTTCATTTCCTGGTTAAAACACACTTATATAGTCCCTCCTTGGATATATGTATGGATCATACTTTCCTTGGTTTTCTTGTTCATGTGGATTGGATTTGTGACTGTTTTCTTCCTACTGATCAACCTGCTGGAACAGATTATCTCCCGGAACCTTCTGCTACAGAACTGGTTGACAGGGTGTCGGCCCCCATTCTTCATTGCATAAAATGAAAAGAGACTTGTCCCTCATTAACATTTCAGCCATTCCAGTGGCTGATGGAATTGTTTGGGGGTGAAGTTCCTTTTGACATATTCAGTCCGACGGAGATGCTGCAGATGCCATATGTGTTCGAATGTGATAGTACCTGCGTTACATTCAGATAATTGGGATGTTGACACTGTAAATTCTATGCTTTCTGAATTAGAGTATTATACTGTTTTTGAATCCGAGGATCTGTATCTTAATTCCACTAACTATGCTGATATGTTCTGTTACCATCATTATGGATACAATTTTTTGCATAAACCGGGTAGACAGCGCCCCCATTTTAACTATACACAGTGGGAACATTGCTCAACCCCACCTCCAGAGAGTTCCAAAAAGCAAAGAGATAAATATACCTATTTCACGGGATATGACACTTCAGACCCCATGTCATATTATTTTAAATTAACTCCAACTCTACCAAAGAAATATATCCTTACTCAAACTAAGCTTATATATACTACTATGTTTGTCATTCAGTTGGTCCTTAAAGGTTATGATTACTGGAAGGACACCATTGATTTGAAATCAATTTGGGGTACGAAATCCTGGCAGGTTCAGGGTACAGAAACCTTATTTTGAGCCTGTTTAATTCCCTCGCAAATGATTTTCTTCAATGAAACAATTCAGCAAACTACTTGTTTGGGATTGGCAAAAATTAAAGAGATGAATGTGGCAACCATTCCCTCTGTTTCCCACTTTGATAATTAGCAGAGTTTGACAAATTACACAGAAGAACAATTAAATAGCATGGTGTAGAATGGTACATTTAATTCTTCACTTTCGAGTCCTGGCGGCTGGTTATTGTGGCCAGTGGGCACAAATGGATGTCATGCACATTTTCTTAATTCACACACCATGGTTTAAATCAAGCAGACCTGATCCCCGATATTTACAGTCAACACATTCTAGTATTATTACCACTTATTCAGTGGGAAAGTTATGTCAACAATGGTTGGAACATTCCACACTGTCTGAAGTAAAATAACATCTTCCTCTCCTGTCCGAGGACATGAATTTATCAGATTTTCTTTTAGGTCCCATATCTCCATGTTCTATAAGATTTATATATGCTACTCATGATGAAATTTGAAAATTATCACAAATGGAAGCTGCTGCATGTTTGAGACAAATAGATCAAGATAATTTGGACAAAGTCCTAGCTGTTGTCGATAATGGTATTAATACGTTGTCATCTCGTATTTATAACTTGAACAATATTGTATCATCTGTTATTGATATTCTGCAAAGTGATATGTCTACGCTGTATCATGGGCAAAGTCAGCTTAGCTCTATTATGCAGTTTAGCTGGACACTTCAAACACTTAAAAATGGGTGCGTTCCATGGCATTACTTGAATTGTACTGACTTGTTTACACCTTTTAATTTAACATGTAAACAACAATGGCCATGAAAGACGCAACCTACACAATGCTGCATTTAGAAAAATCAGAACAACTCCCATTCATTATAGCTGAAATGCTTTCGGCAGTGTGGTTGATTCACTGAGTTATTTCACTGCCTATTTTGACATTTCAATTCGAAGCTAGCATGAAATATTTTCCTTTATGTAGATACGAACCCCTAGGTAGTAGTTACATAAATGAAGTATGGTCACTTCCCTTTGCTTATCATTGTGAACATAGCGACAAGGAAGTTTTTCTCACTGGTGAAGAATGCAACTCTACTGTCGGGCATTCAGGGCGCATGCAGCACTTCAGCGCCCAATTTGGCTTGTTTTTTAAAAGGAATCCCGGTTCCCGCAATTCTCCCCTTCATTACTGTACTCTGTAACAGGAGTTATCTAATGCTTAGTGATCAAGCTAGTTGCGGAATGCGAGCTGGAGTCCCGTATATTGTGTCCGTTTCCCAGTTAGTCACTTGTTGCACCAACGTCCTGTTCCCCCACTCTGCATGGGATAGGAGATAGCTCACTGTGGCCTTCCATTATGACTTAGAAGGCAGACTTTAACAAGCAGAGCAGGCTCAAAGCATTATTGTTTCAACAAGAGGTAGCTCTTACATCTGCTTGCGAGACCTTTGAATTGTAGGTGGCTAGAGCGTCTAGTTAAATACACTAACTGTTAAACACTAACCTTCCCCTGCATTTCGGGGAATTAGTGCATCAAAGCTTTAGTGCCTCTAGTACCTCCGGCCTTGCCCACTTGTTTAAGATTGTAGACTTCGGCCTCGTTAGTTCTTTTCAGACCGTCTTTCGATTACTGAACTGCTTTTATTCACTCCATTTTCTATAGTGTATTTGGAGGATTCCCGTGGCTGTTATTCCTCATTGTGGCATTCTTGTCCTGTTCCTGCTTCTCCGCAATGGATGTTCCTTTTGTGGGCACTTTGGAACTGGCTTTGCTCCAGCACTACAGTGAGTGTATGGATCATATTTTTGGAATGCTTCTACTACAGGAACTGGATCTTGATTGGTCTTTGACATTCCAGCCTGCCTGGTTTACCTGCGTGCCACCCGTGTTCCACTGCATCTTGTGTCAGGACATATGCCTGGCTTCCCAGATACTCACCGCCTTGGACTCTGGACTGTTGATGAGTCCCTTAGCGACCCATTTTCAGAACTGTCCTTTGGGCTTGCGACTTTTTCACAATGCAAGGTTTGAGCCTTTAACATATGAGGAAATGTGTGCAGCAGCACATAGATCACAGGAAACAGGCTCCATTAACACGGAAGCAGGTTGCCCGTTAAATGTCTCAGCATCAGCTGAGACTAGAGCGCATGTTTGTTCATTAGAGCTCATGACTTGGGCTGTTGACCAATCATTAAGCACAGAGTCGGATTCCTTCATGGAGTCTTTAGCCTTTGAAATGGCAAGAAACATTATGGATTCCTCCGAATCACCATAATTTGACAGTTTTCAAAATTGACTTTTGCATTGCAACGAAGCGTTGAGTGTGGTTACTTGTTGAATACATTGGTAATACCTATTATCTTTTTAGTGCTATTATCCTGACCAAGGGGAGGTTATCGTGTTTCCTGCATGTCCCATTGCAGTTTTCCCGATGGTAACCTAACTCTACACATTGTAGGCCTCATTTTCCTTTGCACATGTTACTATATAAACATGTTTGCCTTTGTGCCACATTGTACTTTCACACGTAACCTTTTCACGTTCTGTTCTTTTCTTGGGATTTAGTCTGAGCACCACTTACAAGGTCAAACAACAGTGTCCTTTGTTATTCTTTCTGGCCAGGCACTAGCACCTAGACATAACACAAGGATGCAGCTGTTGTTTATGTGCACACATGTCCTATCATATAGATGAGTACGAGAGCCACAAACACATACATGGAATAAGAGTTCTGAGACAAGAGCACTGCGTCCGTTGGGATGTAGAGCGTCCACCTGTGTATGCTAAGGTACGGGGTCTGCCGATAATCCCAGAGATCTTTCATATAATCATTTAGCTTTAGTAGCAGGGGAGGGGGGTTAGGTCACTCTGTTCTATAAAATGAAATTTTTCATGGTATATGGATTATTAACCATGCTAACAGTATTTTTATTATGCATTTGTTTTCTAATTGTGGCATGGATACTGCATGTCAGAGGACGATAGTTTGAATAAATGTTCTAAACTTTATTTGTGTCTCCTGGTTATCTCATTTGTGGACAAGTACGAGTGA
Source organism: Calotriton arnoldi (assembly GCA_963921515.1). Taxonomy (NCBI): domain Eukaryota; kingdom Metazoa; phylum Chordata; class Amphibia; order Caudata; family Salamandridae; genus Calotriton; species Calotriton arnoldi. The sequence goes on along the minus strand of CAWUFW010001295.1, from coordinate 991,836 downwards.
AAGAATGAAAGGGTGTGTCCTGTTACCGCAATTCCTGAGAGGATCGAGAGTGTTGTGTTCTGGGGGTGCCAATTCACTTGTTCCTCTGGTAAGGTTAGGAGGGCAAGTGAGGCACTATTTCTAGTCTGACTCAGGCTCAAGGATACTGAGGCAGTATGGTGACTCAGTCCCTGCATGCTGATGTTCTATGGTCCCAAGCCTAGTTCTGTTCCTGAGCAGAATCCCTGCAACACAGACAGATCACATGGTAAGGCAATTACAGCCCACCTTGTGCCGGTGCATGGATCTCAGGCAGTTGACCAATTTTGGGCTGTTGCAAACACATCTCACACAAAGCAGTTGTAGCCCACTTGGGCAGGGGAGACCGATCACACTGAAAAGCAGTCAAAGCCCAAGTCAGGCCAATCCAGACTGTTCGCAAGCAGTTGTTTCCCTTCTCAGACAGTGCAGATATCCACATGGCAAGGCAGTTGTAGCCTATCTCAGGGTGTTATTGTTCTCGACAGGAAGCAAAGAGAGAGACCTGAATATCCACTGCAGAATGGGTTGGTCCTGGTTTCGCCGTCTCAGGCAGTCTGCTTTCTCTGGGTGTTCCTCAGATTGGATAATGCTGGCTTTCGCCTCCTGACCAGTCTCTCTTCATGCAGGGCCTAGACTTCTTACCTCACTCATCAGGAAGACTTCTGGGCACTAGGCACACCCTCCGCTCTTCCAGCAGAAAGTATATTCTAGTTTTACTAAAACCTCGACTTGACATTTAAAACCCCTTGCCAAGCCTGAAACTCCCCTTTTATTACACATAAGAGATCCCTAAGCTAGGCCCTAGGTAGTCCCTAGGCCAGCTTGCTGTGTTACGGAAAGGTAGGACATGTACTTTTAAGTTTTGCATGTCCTGGTAGTGAAAAACACCTAAATTCGTTTTTCACTATTGTGAGGCCTACTCCTCTCATAGGTTACCATTGGGAATTCCACTTTTAAGGTGTAATTCCCGATTAGAAATGAGTAGCGGTGGCATGTTTTATATCTTTGGAATGGTAATAATAAATCCTCTTTCCTGGTAAATGTGGGCATTAACATTACTATTGTAGAAATGCCACTTTTAGAAAGTGTTCAAAAACAGAGCTCTACACTTACGCTCCTTTACTGTCGCACTGCTGAAAGGAGGGAACAACTCCCTCAATTGTATAAAGTTCATCCAGGTAAACCACAGTACTCATAGTTATCGTAATATCGTAATATATAATCCTCCATTACACACACACTCTCTTCCAACTAATCTCTCAATATTAATCCACGCGCAACACACACACTCTTCCACCTAATCTCTCAAAATTAATCCACGCGCTCACAATCACGAATTACAAACTGGCAACCAATCAATCCAAAACCCCGTACTCCCCGTTACTCAATACATCCACCACCGAATTCCTCTCCCTTCTCTCCAAGCTCCTCTGTAGTAACCCTCCTTCATGGTAAACACTCCTACTCATACACCTGATCCCTCACTGTTAAACAACACGCTAATCCCCATATTTTAAAGGGGAGTACGGGGCTTTGGATTGATTGGTTGCCAGTTTGTAATTCGTGATTGTGAGCGCGTGGATTAATTTTGAGAGATTAGGTGGAAGAGTGTGTGTGTTGCGCGTGGATTAATATTGAGAGATTAGTTGGAAGAGTGTGTGTGTTACGAAGGAAGGAGGGAGTTAATGGATGAGAGGGTAGTTAGACAGAGAGGAATGGGGTTTCTTTGAGTACGCAGAGTTGAGCCTTTGAAGTTAGGGGTACGAAGGTTTTTACGGTATGGTGGTGTAGTTTAATAGGGTAATTGTATGTTCGGGTAGGGGAGCAGAGATGGGTTGAATTAATGAGTATTACTGAAGTGGATAATGGGAGGGTGTTTTAATATACTTTTGGTCTGAATGAAAAGAATCACTGTAGCTTTTTCGACATTTCATATGTGTTCCAATGAATTGGATGAGTCACACTGTTCATTTTATATGTTTTAGATTCCCCTGATGAAGAGCCCACATGGCTCGAAATGCATTGGGACATGTTGTGCATATTTCATATGGAGACCAATTTGTACGTACTGTTGTACAAAGCCTAGAATGGCATACAGCATGTATTGGAAATGTTTAAATAAAGATTATGGATTGGATCTCACTGTCTCCGTCGTGGTGAAGAATACGATGACATAAGCCAGGAATAATGGAGGATTATATATTACGATAACTATGAGTACTGTGGTTTACCTGGATGAACTTTATACAATTGAGGGAGTTGTTCCCTTCTTTCAGCAGTGCGACAGTAAAGGAGCGTAAGTGTAGAGCTCTGTTTTTGAATACTTTGTAGTATTTGTGGTTTGGGGGCGAGCCGCAATTACTGTTCACACGCACTTTCTAGTCAAGTTTGCAAGTTACCTCGTATTAAGGGAAGGAGTGCATCCTCATCATTTTTTTCCACTTTTAGAAAGTGGACATTTCTCTGCTCTTACAGCTCTTTATGCCTGCAGCTTGTCTCCAATACACATCTGGGGTGGGTGACAGCTACATTTTGTGCATACCCTCTAGACAGCTGCAAACACAGGAAGGTTAGGTGTGTCTGAGCACTCATCTGCATTCTGATGGCTCTTCCTGGGCAGGAAGGTAGGGAGGGGCTGACACTTACACCTGAATAGGAGGAGTCTTGTCCCCACACAAAGGGCTCATTACCCCCTACAGGTAGTCGGGAGACAGGGCTGGGAAGAAAAGGACTTCTATGCACCCTTCTTACAAAATTACATTAAAAAAAGAAAATCACTTACATTGCGCTCGCGGCATAAAAGAGTCGGCGAGTGCAAGGTAAGTGTTTTTCTTTTTTTCTATGTTATTTTCACTTGTCGTCGTCTATTGACTCCCCCCGCCACCACGCCCCACCACGCTTACCTTCACTGGCTGCTCCTGTTTGTCAGATCACACCTGCAATTGGAAGAGAGGCAGAGGTCTCAATAACGGACCCAGTTTTGTCTGGAATTGGGCACTACAGCTCTTGATGGTTCTGTCCAGGTTTGTACTTTCTCATCTTGCTCATGTATGTCTAATCACCCTTTTTCAATTTCAAATACCTTGATGGAACATAGCTTAAGACCTGGTTTTGGTGCAGTAGATGTCTCTGTTTCAAATGACCTGGTGCATGAAAGACATAGGGCTCGATTATGATGTCGGTCGGAGTTGCCTCTGACCGACACCGTCCCGGTCTCGGGACTGACCGACCTCCGGTCGGCAGTCCCGACACTGCAATCACAATGCGACCGCACATGGTGCGGTCACATACTCCCATTGAGAAATGGGAGCTTGTGCTGCGGCTGTAGCACAAGCTCCCATTGAGAAATGGGAGATTCTGTTAATCCCTGCACCGTGTGCCTGCCACATGGTGCAGGGATTAACAGGGGGGCACCATAGGTGCCCACTTGGCCCCCAACCGGAAGCCGCAGGGAGAAGGGGGCCCTGCTACGGGCCCCCAAACTCTCTTTCCGACAGGCTTTCCATGTGACATTACACTACTGTCTAGAGTAGGACCTAACATCAGGAGTAGATACAGTCATCTTTCCCACAGCAACTATGTGGCCTATCATCTAATTTTCCGCTATTCTAGAGACCATCAACCTAAGGTATTACTCTCGCTTAGCTCCTATATTTGTTCACTGGATGATAAACAATGTCTAAGTTCAGTTTTTAGGATCCATACGTAGACTGTTCCTGTTGTATCTCTCCAGTTCCTCTGATACAGAAACGTACAATTTTACTTACACTTGCAATGCAGACCCTCGACTATCATGAAACACAAAAAATTTACAGAGTTCAAATCCTTTCTTTGGCTTGTGAGGCAGAGCAACAGAAAAAGACTTGACAATTGAGCACACCTAATTTATAAGTCTAAATACAGATAAAGCTAAGAAGCCCAAGTAAATTCGAAACATTACTGTCTTCTGGGCCTTAAACTACATGCGCATCAATATAGTCAATGCACAGACAATGACCATGCAGCAAGCCCTGCCTTGTCTGTAACATTATCTAAACAATAAAAGCCCTGGCACATGGCACGAGAATGAAGGAGTGAGTTTTTGGTGACCTTCTGAATCTGAGGAAATCAATTTGGAGACTTGGATGTGGTGGAATAGTATTACACAGAGTGGTACTTTGATCATGGAGAGGTCTTCCACTACATTTCTGTGTTGCCTGCCTTTTGGTGAGTGGATTTTGACAGACTATCGGGTGGTCGGCAGGGAACAAACATCTTGGAGAGATAATTTGGGCAGGTACCTTGAAGACCTTTATGGAGAAGGAAGTGGGTTTCAAATTGTGATCTTTTATCTGTAGCCAGTGGAGGGACTTTACTGTCAGGGTGATGGGGTCTTTTACATTTCATTAGTCGAGCATATTGAGTCTCCTGGTAGCTCAGAGAATATGTTCCATGTGGCTGCTATCATAGTAGTCAAGTGGGAGACTGTTATTGTGAGGAATAATGTGAGTTTCTGAAAAGGTGACTGTATTCATTTGGGTTAGGAAGGAGTGCTCACTGGTGAACCTCAATCCAAATTACTAGAGTCTATCTACGGGTAGTAGAGGAGTACCCAATGGATCAGGGCAGGCCATGAGATGAGAAAGGGAGATTTCACGACATGCAATTAGTATCTCAGACTTGCTCTCATTCAAGCAGAGCCAGAGCCTATTCCTGCATCCAGTGCTCAACTCTCCAGAGTGGTCCTCAACCATGAGATGGGTCCGAGTATCATCAACATTTGGTTGTCAATTTTGTGGGTATAGAGAATTTGGGACAGCAGAGCCACACACAATAGACTGAAATGCATGAATGACAATGCTGACTCCAGATGTACTTCATATTTGATTTTGGTATTTTGTGAAAAACAATTTGCCAAATTTGACTCAATGGGTGTGATTCATGAGCAACAAAGCTGTGTCTTTCAAGGGGCCTATCCATGGCATTTATTAAGTGTGACAATCACCCAAAAAGGTATTTTTATTTTTATTTTTTAGGAGTTTTATATAGCTTGAACTCAACCTGAAGGTATGAGAGCGCTTTACATGACCACCAGTTGCATTACAGACAGCCGCATTCATTATTGTTAGGCACATGTAGATTAATTGATTTGCCCAGAATCACAGGATGTTGAGCATCCCTGCCGAGACTCGAACCCGGTTCCCTAGCTTCAAGTTCAACAGCTCTAGCCATAAGAGGAGACTGCTGATGAAAAGATTGACCAGTTGAGCACAAAGATTTAAGAAGAGAAAAGCTATGTTTTGGTGACCCTAGGGAAGGCACGATGATTGAAATGGAGTCAGAGCTTGTCTAGAAGAAGTATCCATTGCTTGGTGGCAAGACAGGAGACGATGTGACCGCCTGTTCTGCTGCAGTAGAAGCAAGGGGTCTGAAATAGACAAAGAGAGGTTGGCCTAAGAACTCTAGCAGGATGTTTTGGCATCAATTTAGTTTGAAGGTAGAGAGGGCTTGAAATTATAGAAGGCCTGATGAGCTAGACATAGAGTCCTGAGGAGGATATCTGCTGTGTTCCGCCAAAGAGCTCGTGAAGAATGAAATACAAAGTGTGCGGAGCTAAGAAAGTAAAATTTTCCATAAAATGGTTCCCAGGTTAAGAAACACTGGGCTTTAAATGTTACGAGGCAAACATGTTTGATGCCCAGTACCTGCTATTGTTCACCGAAGAGCTCATAAAAAGCAAACACATGTGTCTGGGGGCTAAGAAAATGAAATATTAAAAGAAAAAAAGAGTTACCAAACTTTGCTTCACTGAAAAAACTGCAACTGCGGTCGGAGGCTTTCCGAGCCTCATCTAATAAGGCCCTTAATCTTGCAATAAATCCTGTTTTTGGAGCAGGAGCAACGGGAAGTCTTCAAGGAAGCCAATGAGAAGTTAAACTTCCTGAGAATCAGGCCACCAGGTCTAGAGTCTATATGGTTTTGTATTAGCAACTTTGACCATTGATGAGATATTGACACACATGGCGATCTGATTCACAAAGGGGAAGTTGTCCACTACAGCCTGGTTCCGCCTATGTGTTCCCAGCCGGGAAACACTAGGGCTTAATTACAAGCCTCTTGTGCCGCCGGTACATCATATTCTCTCATATTAAAAGTGGCGCACAGGCAATGCTTAGGGCTTGTAAATAAGCCCCACTTTTTTTTAAAGCAGCTCCTCTGGACAAGGGCTGCTTTACAAAAAAATATTTCCATTTGGGAAAGCAAATGCAAGGACAGTGGTCTGCAGCCATTCATAGGGAGTCGTAAATTGTGGCCTGTCTAAATGATATATATTTAGTTAGGCTGATTGGCAACCCAATGCAAATATACAGTTAGGAGGTCTACCTATTAGCTTACAGCTGGCTTGCTTATCCATTTGCAAAGCAGACAGTGTGTAAATTGCACATCCTGGCTTCCCAATGGATCTGCATATATTGTAGCCCACCTTGTGGTTTATCAAATCACCATGAAACTTGGAAAATTGCTGTTTAGCCAATAAATGTGTCAAATACAGCTCTTAGATTTCTTATGTTTTGCAACTTGAGAGCTGATCCCAGAATATGGGGACAAGGGAATGGGAGGGGAGGGAAGCACACAACACCTCTCTTACAAGCCCTAATGTTGTTCTATCCCATTCCGCAAATGGTAGCTTTTCCTATTCAGAAGTGTTTGAGAAACATTAAGACACTGCTGTTAGTTAGCATGTGCAACTGAAGGTGTGTTAATGTTAATTTGTGTACAACAGTTGGCAGTGAGCTCAGTAATATAGCCCCTTGGCAACTGTAAAGCAGCCCCATGGCAGCATGTCCACACCCATGACAATTGTTGGCATTGAGCAGAATCTGAGAGTCTTTTCTATCAGAGTCAGCTGACGGGTCAAAGAGGATGAGGGCCAGTTGTTGATGTTTGTACGAACTGTGGGAAGGGCCTGTCAACCTTTAGACAGCACAACCTCTATGGATATGTGTGGCCTGACACCTGTTTGCGAATCACAATATATGTTTGCAGTTCTTCAAGCTCTAACTTGGCTGCTGGTCGACATGGGTGTGTCATTATAGTTCCTGAATTGTCTCTATATAAAATGATTTGCATCTGAATTAGTACTCTTAGAGTTGGAGTTGCTTTATTGATTCCTCCCGAGGCCCCACACCCATTGATTTCTCTTTTCAGAATGGTGGTGAGCTTAGACCTTCAGCCGCAGGCAGACTCACTTCCAAGAGCTTTTTTAAGCCATCATCAGCCAGATCATCACAAGAACTCTACTGTGCCAGTGCTCTGAAGACCTGCTGCACACCCTGCCTGGCCCCAGGACCTCACTGTGAGGCAAAAGTGAACGTGCATTGTAATCATGTAAGTTGCTGCTTTGATCCACATATTTGGCCCTGAGCAGCAAAACTAGCGTAAACGTATTCAAATGTAGTCCTCCGGCTCTTATGATTGCTGTTTATTGTATACCAGGCTTTCTGTTTCCTGTATGTTGCTGACTCCATTGCTTCCCCTCATGGGTCATAGTCTTTTCCCTCCCCCTCCTTATGTCTACCCCAATCAACTTTCTGAGAGCTAAACACACACTATAGGGCACATATTTCAGGGGTCACATACTAGCGACCAGACAGAATTTAGCCCTTCCATCTAGGTGAAGGGCACCAGTTTAAGTTTGTGTTCCTTTGGCATCTTTCTGTTTAGGCCAGCTGGGGCCAGAATTCTTGCTCTGTGTTTTCACTTCCTTACCTCCTCCCTTCACCCACTCACCCTCTTCTCCCCATCTTTGGTCAACATAAAGAGTTTCCTTCTAAAAAAGCTCAGCAAGCCATGCTAAGGGACTGGGTTTGCTCCACTCTTGCGCAGAATTAATACCATGACTGAATATATAATTTCTAGTCTTATGTGTTGCTCTGTGCTAATAGTGCCATCGTAAAGATTTTGGGGGCCCTGGGCAAGAAATATTTTGGGGACCTTATTCGGAACAACTTTGAATTTTTTTACCCATTTTCTACTAACTTAAGCCTTATAATGTCTAACAATATTGACATCTTTTTACATTTGAAAAGGAGAAATAGACAGGAATGAGGTAGAGAAAACGTTCCAGTTCCCAGGAGCCCCTTGGAAAGTGGGGGCCCAGGGCAGTTTCCCTCTTTACCCATGCCTAAAACGTCCTTGTGTGCCACTAAGGACTGTAGATTCCATAGAGTATTCCCTTGACACTGACCTCTCAAGGGGTTATTCTTCTCTCGCCCCTCAGTTAATTCCATGGACTACTTACTCCTGGGTTACTTAATATTGTCCCCAGGGGCTTGGTCTTAGGCACTCTTGTGTTGAACGGGTGCTTAAAGGTGCCTTTAGGTACTTGGCCTGTTAGTGCACCCGATGTAGGCAATCATCAGTCAGTATCAGAAACTAGATTTCACAGGTGAACACCCTAGAGCACTCCTTCTGTGGGCTTGAAAGTGCCTTCAGTACGTTGCCTCCCTGTCTCTACCACTCAATTGGGGTTTGTTGGAAAGTGGGTTATTGATAGGGTTAAGTAAGCACCTACCACTAGGAATAAGGCCACCAACATGGTATAGGGTCGAGTAAAGGTCTCAGTAAAGTAGCCCCTTGCTCAACACTTGGTAGGTGACAACGAGCAGTCAAGCCTAACTTGGGGGACAGGAGTGTAAATCATTTAAAAACCCCAATACATCAAATAAGTAAGACACAACATACAATAAAAATCTCACATCAATTTATAAAAATAGAAAATATTTTTAATGAACAGAACGACACTAAAACAACAAAAATCTAATGTAGGGAACCGGAGATATGAATTTTTATAGAATAACCACTTTAAAATATTTAAAAACATATAGCGCTACTCTGGGACATCTGGTCGCCCTGGCCCAGGACAAAGTCAAAGTTTTAGACCGACATCAATAGAGTCCAGATCAGATACACTAAGCGGGAGGCCCCTGTCAAAATTTTGCCTTCACACTCAGGAACCTTTTCTGGAGCTTTTTCTCCCGACTTTGCTCAACCTTCCACAGCAGGCCAGATTCAGAGAGGGTTCAACAGCTTGACTTTCTGCGCTGCCCCGCTCAAATGCTGGCAATCTCGAGTTCTAGACCTTTCAGTGGGACAAACCTGAAATCCTGGCTGGGTCGTGGTTGAAGGTAGTCGGCTTGACTCTCAACGTCGTGTCAGTCACTTCATTGAGCTTTTTCACAAAAGTTTTCCAACCTTCAGGAGGTGCTTCCTGAAGGTCTCCTTGTAGGTTCAAAGTGTTCAAATCGCCAATCCAAAGGTCTGGAATCTCCTAGATGGTCTCTAGAATGTCTGAACCACAATTCTCACAATGCACCTGGCTAAGTCCTTAAATGGCCACTGGGCACACTCCAGGATGGGGACTCTTGGTAGAGATGGTAGAGATGATGCAGGTGGGCTCTGTTAACCTGTAGCTTGCGGGGAGTCCACTCCCTAATCCTTCTTGAAGCAAGGCACAGTCCCCAGGGCTGTATTACCAGATTGTGCAGCAGGCGCAGTCAGTCTAAGTGCAGGCCTTTCGGTCAAATCCATATTCCAAACAGGGCAGTCCTTATTCTCCTTGTAGTTTCAGGCAGCAGATCTGAGAGACTATGCAGCTCCCACATAGTTATTCAGTGTTCTGGGATGATAAGCAAGGGGGCACCTCTGTCCATGAGATGCTGGGTGGCACCCAAAAGCGCATCTTCTTGTCCCACAAAGCACTGCACTCCCAAACTCCAACATGGATGCTTTCTCTCCAGAGGAGTAGGAGCTGGCTAAACCAACCCACAGTGTGGCTCATTTCCATTAGCTCTCCTCTCCCTGACCTCTGTAAATTCCTGTCCTAAGCCTGCCATCTGGCTGGGGCACAGGATGTGGGGGTAGGTACGCCTCGCATTTCTTATTGAGCTGCTCTCTCTTTGAGCTCAGTTTGAGTTACCCAGCCCCATCTGGATGACCCATCCTCCTCAGCTTCAGATATCTCTCCATCAGATAACCTCTGCTCCGGCCATGCCACTTATCACCTAATCAAAGCAGCCTGGCTAAGGCTGCTAAGGCTGACCAATATGCAGAGACCCCTAGAAGGCTGGATTGTGGATTTCAGAAGAGAAAGTTCCATAACTTTTCTTCTATACTAGCTATGATAAATTCAACATGGGCAAGTTGTGTGATTTATCAATACTAATCTTTTAAGTCCTTGAATGATATTTAACTCCTTTCCTAGCAATAGTTATATCTAAATAAAAATATTGCCATGTTAGGCTATGGAGCTAAATATCTACAATGGGGAAAAATGTCATGGACAGTTTTTCCCCCACCAGGACAAATAAAACATATTTTATAAGGTCTCTGCTTAATAGTTACATGGCCCCACCCCTGGGACACCTAGGGGAGATCTTGGGGGTGCCTAATATGTGACAATAAGGTAGATTATCACTTTTAAAGTTCCCATACCACCACAGTTGAATTTGCATACAATTTACTTTTAAAGACAGTCTGCAAAGCAAGGCTGCCTTTAACATGACAGCAGGCACTCAGCAGTGCACACATGCAAGTGGAGGAAATCTGCTGAGCCTCTAAACCTCCATGCTATATTATATACAAGGAACCTCTAGGTAGATGGAACACCTTGGTCCTATTATCTACTAGGGGCTTATAGAGTGTGTCATTGCCATATAAGTGTACCCTATAACATGCACTTTTTTAAACATAGCACTGACCCTGGGCCTGGTGAGCAGAGCCCATGGTACAGTCAAAGTCAGTTACCACCAGTATCATTCAGCAAACAATGAGGGTGGATAGGGCAAAAGGATGACTTTCTAACAGGGTTTAACAGTGACTCCCAAGGGTCTGATTCTACTGGGGGAGCAGCACATACCACATTGGCCAGCGGATACACATCAATTGCAGCATCTCCAAGTTGGGCATGTTCTCACCTCAACACAACTGTGAAAGCCTTGCAGACTGTGATATCATGGTAAGGTATATGTGAATGTATGCATGTCAAGATCATCAGGTCAAATGAAATGTACGACCAATGGCATACCGGTTTGTTTACAAACCCCATGATAACTGAGCTATTTCAACATATAAACTGTGCATAAGTGTTACAAACTACATGACAACTGTGTGATATTCAACAAAGTCTAATGTACAAAATGCCCAACAAATTAGCATGAGAGAATGTTACAAACTTCATGATAGGTATGTGATAAACAGCATTTCGAACTGCACCAGATTTATGACAGTTGACAGGCAGAGTGTATGCAAACAATATGATAACTGTTTGATAAACAGCATGATAGGCTGTAATTCCTCATGCATGATAACATTTCTAATATCATAAGAACCACGCAGAGTGCTGTGCTGCCTGTCTGCGAAGTTCTCCAGTCCCTCGTCAGTGCTGTAGTATATTGAAGTAATATGCACTAGGAGCCTTGTAGTTCTGGGCGGACTCTGAACAAGAACTACGTGATATGCAGGGGAGATGTTAAGGTGTGGTTCTGGGAGTAATGAGCATTGCATGAATGGATTTGGAGAATAAAGATATGTTTAACTGCAGCACCTGTGTGTGGCGTGATCTATCTGCATGCTCCATGGCTGGGAAAGACGCTACAAGTGCTAAATAATACCAGAAACCATACTGTACCACACCAGACCAATCCTTATGTAAGGCTTTGGAGCGCCTTTAGCATACAGTTTTTAAGATGTTATATTTGTGAGAACAGCTAGTTGCTGCCTCGTGCAGGGACCGGTAACACTGTGTGGTTCTTCTCTCTAACTGGCATATGAAACCGCATTTGATCGAAGACAAAATTTTGCTATCTCCCCTCTTTCGGCCACAAGCTGGAGCACTCAACAACCCTGCTCCATCTGTGACCTCTCAGGATACATGCAGCAGCCATTGCTCAATTTCCCGATCTTATGCCGTCTAAAAATGACAAATTGAGGAAATGATGGTGGGCACCTCTCCACACCTTCTCCTTCAGCTACCACCTGACACAATCTGCATAGGGGATGCAACTCCCTCAGGGGATGCTCCTTCCTCTTGACCAACTTTCATCCAGCCACAAGATCTTCCCTCATCTCTCACAATGCCGGTCCTTCAGCAGCGCTACAGCAAGGGTAGGTGTCATCAAACCTCATTTCTTTCAGGCCACAGTGCATTCGCCACTCATACTCCAAAGGTCCGTTCCTCCAATACCTGCTCAGCTTGCCCTGGAACCCCCCTTCACCACTGCGGTAATGTAGCGGGACTTCATCTTTTACTGTACTCTCCTCAGCCAACTTTAACTACACTACCGCATTGATTACTTGTGGTGCCAATATGGGAATTCCCTGAATCTCATGTGTTAGTTGCTCTGCCGTTGGGGTGAGAACTGTAGGTATTGTGCCATGATGGTGTCACAGATGGTGCTTATTGTGCTAGACCAGCTGGAACCCCCAAAAGTAACTCCTTATACTGCTCTCACACTTCTAAGTATATGAATGTCCCTTAGTACAGGTAATACCCAACAGGGATATTGATGTACCTTACCCCTAAATCTAAGCTCTGGAAGGATGAAGTTCATAGATTATCATCCACCAATTTGTCATAATTGGTGTCTCTAGAATGGCGGAAAATGAGATAATAGGCCACGTAGTTGCTGTGGGAAAGATGACTGTATCTACCCATGATGGTAGGTCCTACTCTAGACACTAGTGTAATGTCACTCTTACCACCTGTCAACTGTCTCTGTCACGAACATCTCCTTAGAATGTAGAATAGATCCTGACACCTATAAAGACCAAGAGTCAACTTGTTTCAGTGCTTCATTGTGGAAATGTTTGATGCTTTCTAATGGACTTAGTGTTACTCACTACTTAACATGTTCTAGTGTGTCACTATGAACCCTGATATCTGTGTGCCTTAATCATCCATTTTAATTTAGGAAGTTTACACTTGGTCATTGCTTGATCCTTATGTTGTCCCTTTTTATTATTTTCTTCTACAGAGTAAAGTGCATTAAATCTTTTATCTTGGTCAGCACAACGGATATGTGTCCATCAGAAGGCAAAAAAAACATTAAATGTCCCGGGATTGGCATATATATGTTGTGTCTACTGCTCCTCGGTCAGCTACTCACATGCTACATCTTCTGCTAATGTGTCAAAGCCTATAACCCACCACTAACACACCACCCGTGCTGTTCGAAGTGCCAGGCCTGTTTTTCAGGCTCAAGATAAGATTTCAAACCCTGATAAAGTACGCAGGCACTATAATTCTACATGCCCCTTCGACCAATATTAACCAATGGGTAAACGTTTGGGTGTCATTGTACGACATTGTGAGTCTTCATTGACGGCAATATTTGGCTACTTGAGCCAGGTTCCCAGAGGTTCCAGCTACTTCTGTGCCACTCTTGGTCTGGAAATACACATATACTGGCTAAGATCTCCTCTATTTTGGGAGCTAACTCTATTCTTGATCCAGCACTGTCTGGCTTCCAGCTTTTTCACAGTAGTGAGACCACCCTGATTTCCATCTTGCTTGATATGCAAATTCAAGTAGGCCAAGGCTACTCAATAGATTTGGTCTTGCTTGACCTCTTGATGGCTTTCAGTACAGAGTTGCATAAAATGCTGAATTCACATCTTCATCAATTTGAAGTACAGGGTAAGGCTTTATCTTTGATCTCTTCCAGCTTTCACAACTGAGCTCAGGTGGTTTATTTACCTTCTATCATTCCAATTTCAGAGAACTCACACAATGGGCCCGTCAGGTCTCTTGATTAAGTCATATTCTTTTCAACATTTAGGTCTACCCCTTGCCCTAGCTCATTCGATCCTATGATCTATCTTTCATGGCACGTACTGACAATACCAAGGTCCTATTCTGTTTTGGCAATTTTTCTCCCAGTTCTCAACTGAGCTTCCAGAACTGCCTTTTAAATATTGTTTCCTTGATGAACAATAACTTTCTAAAAATGAATAAAGACAAGACCAAAATTCTACTGCTGGGAAAGCAGACCACTTACTGCTCTCCTAATTGATGGCCAAAGAAACTTGGTTCCTCGCCTACTCCAGTTTCAGATGTATGCAATATGGGATTCTGGATTGATCAAGATCTCTATTTTTAACCTCTTATGTATGTTTCCGTCAACTACATCTCCTTTACAAAATCTTCCTTTCTTTTCCTTCACTGCACGGCAGGGTGTAACCCAGGCCTTGGGTTTCTCCAGGCCGGACTACTTCAATTCCCTCTATTTAGGTGTGACTGAAAAACCTCTTTGTATACTTCAAAGAACTCAGAACGTAGCAATAGGCCTTAACTTGAGCCTTCCTCACCACTCAGCAATCTCTCATTATGTAGCTATGCTTCACTAGCTTCCCATCACCATTTCTTTCCTCCACTGCAAGGCAAGTGGTACTTCAGGCCTTGATTTTATCCAGACTGGACAACTGCAATTCCCTTTATTTATGATTGCCTGTACAAAGTCTTTCCAGACAGCAGTATGTCTTCATTTAAGTCACCCTCGCCACTCAGTTATATCTTGTGATGTGGCTATGCTTCACTGGTTTCCCATCTCCAAATGTACCCTCCTCAAGACGACCTCAATGTGACTGAACTCAAAATAGGACTGGTACTCACTGATAGGTTTCAGCAATGGGTTTCAAGTGAAACATGACTCAGTAGCCCCCAGTGCATTCTGGTCAAAGTGGTCCATCTTTGCAAAATTGCATTTTTTTCCGTGAAGCAAAGTTTGGTAGCTCTTACTTTCTTCCAATATTTCATTTTCTTAGCCCCCAGACACGTGTTTGCTTTTCATGAGCTCGTCGGTGAATCACAGCAGGTACTGGGCACCAAACTTGTTTGCAGCATAACATTTAAAGACCAGTGTTTTCTTAACCTGTGAACCAATTTATGGAAAGGTTTCCTTTCCTAGCTCCGCACACTTTGTATTTCATTCTTCATGAGCTCGTTGGTGGAACACAGCAGTTACTGGGCACCAAATCTGTTTGCAGCGTAACATTTAAAGACCAGTTTTTCCTTAACCCGGGAACCATTTTATGGAAAATTTTACTTTCTTAGCTCGGCACACTTTATATTTCATTCTTCAAGAGCTCTTTGGTGGAGCACAGCATATATCCGCCTCATGACTCTATGTCTAGCTCATCAGGCCTTCTATATTTTCGGGCCCTCTCTACTTTCAAACTAATTTGATGCCCAAACATCCTGCTAGAGTTCTTAGGCCAGCCTCTCTTTGTCTATTTCGGAGCCCTTCCTTTTAGTGCAGCAGAAGAGGCGGTTGCATCTTCTCCTGTCATGCCACCAAGCAATGGAAACTTCTTCTAGTCAAGCTCTGACTCCATTTTAATCATCGTGCCTTCCCTAGGGCCAACAAAACACAGCTTTTCTCTTCTTAAATCTTTGTGCTCAACTGGTCAATATTTCATCAGCAGTCTCCTCTAATGGCTAGAGCGGTCAACCTCGAAGCTGATGAACCGGGTTCGAGTCTCAGCAGGGATGCTCAATATCCTGTGATTCTGGGCAAATCAATTAATCTCCCTGTGCCTAACAAAAATTAATGTGTCCGTCTGAAATGCAACTGGTGCTCATGTAAAGTGCTCGGATACCTTCAGGTCGAGTTCACGCTTTATAAAACTCCTAAAAAATAAAAATAACTTTTTGGGTGATTGTCACACTTAATAAATGCCAAGGATAAGCCCGTTGAAAGACACAGCGTTGTTGCTCATGAATCACACCCATTGAGTCAAATCTGGCAAAAATAATTTTCACAAAATACCAAAATCAAATATGAAGTACATCTGGAGTCAGCATTGTCATTCATGCATTTCAGTGTCTATTGTGTGTGGCTCTGCTGTCCCAAATTCTCTATACCCACAAAATTGACAACCAAATGTTGATGATACTCTGACCCATCTCATGGTTGAGGACCACTCTGGAGATCTCCCTAATGTGACCCACTGACTATGACAAGTTGAGCACTGGATGCAGGAATAGGCTCTGGCTCTGCTTGAATGAGAGCAAGTCTGAGATACTAATTGCATGTCGTGAAATCTCCCTTTCTCATCTCATGGCCTACCCTGATCCATTGGGTACTCCTCTACTACCGTAGATAGATTCTAGTAATTTGGATTGAGGTTCACCAGTGAGCACTCCTTCCTAACCCAAATGAATACAGTCACCTTTTCAGAAACTCACATTATTCCTCACAGTAACAATGTCTCACATGACTACTATAATGGCAGCCACATGGAACATATTCTCTGAGCTGCCAGGAGACTCAATATGCTCGACTAATGAAATGAAGAAGACCCCATCACCCTGACAGTAAAGTCCCTCCACTGGCTACAGATAAAAGATCACAATTTGAAACCCACTTCCTTCTCCACAAAGGTCTTCAAGGTACCTGTCCAAATTATCTCACCAAGATGTTTGTTCCCTGTCAACGACCCAATAGTCTGTCAAAATCCACTCACCAAAAGGCAGGCAACACAGAAATGTAGTGGAAGATCTCTCTAAGATCAAGGTACCACTCTGTGTAATACTATTCCACCACACCCAAGTCTCCGAATTGATTTCCTCAGATTCAGAAGGTCACCAAAAACTCACTCCTTCACTCTGGTGACATGTGCCAGGGCTTTTATTGTTTAGATAATGTTACAGACAAGGCAGGGCTTGCTGCATGGTCATTGTCTGTGCATTGACTATATTGATGCTCATGTGGTTTAAGGCCCAGAAGACAGCACTGTTTATAATTTACTTGGGCTTCTTAGCTTTATCTGTATTTACTGATAAGTTAGGTGTGCTCAATTGTCAAGTCTTTTTCTGTTGCCATGCCTAACAAGCCAGAGAAAGGATTGTTAACTCAGTTTTTGCAATTCATGGTAGTCGAGGGTCTGCATTGCAAGTGTAAGTAAACTTGTAAGTTTCTGTATGAGAGGAACTGGAGAGATACAACAGGAACAGTCTATGTATGGATCCTAAAAACTGAACTTAGACATTGTTTATCATTCAGTGAACAAATATAGGAGCTAAGCGAGAGTAAACCTTAGGTTGACGGTTCCCAATCATCGACAGCTGCTCCTGTGCTTTCTGTGCTGCTCATGTTCTATATGTACTGCTCATGCCAGGTCCACTCCACATCTGTCTACCTGTCCGTGCTGGTGATCATCACTTGAGCTGCTGCTCATGATCCAGGTCTAGAACTCATAGCAGGGATTCACCTAAGGTTTCAAGCCTGATGCTCTAGTGTCATGTCTATAATTGTTCATATTCCTGCTCCATTACTCTTGTGCCGCGGGTGCTCCACAGGGTGCAAGATCTGATGCTCAGGAGCCGGGGCTAGAGCTCATATACTGAGGATTCACCTAAGTTTCAAGCCTGATGCTCTAGTGTCATGTCTATAATTGTTCATGGTCCTGCTGCATTACTCTTGTGCCGCGGGTGCTCCACAGGTTGCAAGATCTGATGCTTACGTTCCAGGCAAGCTGCATGTTTAACCAGTCTGCTGAGCATGTGCCAGTGCCACTCCTCACATGATAGGCTTGCTGCTCATAGTGCCTGGTTCTGTGGGTGGAGACCAGGACTCACTGTGCCAAGGTTGCTCTGCCAGGGCCTGGTATGCTGGTCATGCTCCAGACATGCTGAAGGAGATAGTTTGATCTCTCGGGTGACAAGTCTGGTGCTTATGAATGGGCTCATGTACCAGGGATGTTATGTCGAGCCAGGTCTCCAGCTCGTGTTTACAACCCATGGTCCTGCGAGAGCTTTGCCTCTTATGCGCCAAGGATCCTGGGCATGTTCCCTGGCCCTTGCTCATGTGCCAGGTCTGCTGCTTATGTTCCACACTTGCTGCTTAGGCGCCTGCTATGTTCCTTAAAAGGGAATTCATCTTCCTGGTTGCTCCTTGTTTACTTTCCGCTCTGGGAGTCTGATATTTGGAGTTTGTCCTCTGCTGTGGCCGCTCATTAATTCATATCTCTAGCCTCTGGTTTAAGGATAGCCATGTTTAATGCCTGAATACCAAAGCTATGAGGCTTGTAGGACATCTGTCTGAGAGCTGGTTACCCTGTGCAGCTGTGAATCGTACAGGTGTGGGAAGAAGCACAGAAGAATTAATTAATCCAAACTGCTTTTTAATCAAAATAGTTTGTTTTAGCCCGCATGTATTCTGGCAGCCGCAACGGTAGGAACATATCCAGAGTAATAAATAATGTAATGTGACATTTGATTTGTAATTGTGGGTGGAATATATGCTCGGAACCAAATTCAGAATATACGAGTAAACTGGAATAAAATTAACATGACCGGGGTGCAGTTATATTTCAGCTGTACTGCGGGCTTGCAAGACATTCTGCCTCCACTCGGCTCTAGTGCATCAATTGTAGTGATTTCCAGTGACATCCATTCCGATCCTAAAACACTTCACACATTTTAATTACTTGGCTCACAAGAAGGGCTTCAAAGTGCTCTCACACAAGGCACAGCATGGAATGGACGAGGGGCCATTTGGCCTGACAAAGACACGTGACAAAGACACTGGCAAAGACACGTGAATAGATATAGCAACACCATTCCCCTTTTATTGTACAAGACCATGGGACTGTGCAGTGTTCTTTGCATGTAGGAGGCCTAGGCCCAGTGTAGATTGGGGGGCGGTTCCTTTGCAGTCCAGAGGGCTAAACTGGTAAGAAAAGGGGCAGATAAGAGCTCTGCACGTATGAAACAAGGCTGTACCAACTTACTGGACTCTAGGAAAGCAGTGAGATGGTACATTTCATGAATAGGATGTGCATCAAGTTGTTGAAGATATGGTAGGTTGTAATTGGAAGGGTGAGGGTTTTTCTAGGATTAGATGATTAGTTTAGAAGTCACCGCCAAAGAGGAAGTGATTTACCTATTACAAGCCAATGATTAAGCCACTGCCAGGAGCTGATTGGAAATGAAGAAGAGCAAAAGAGGTCGTTTCTTGCCTGCAGAGAGAGGAGTTCATGCATGTCTACCAGTGTAATGGGCAGAGTTATTCCCCACTGTATTCCACAAGCGCCTTCAGAGCTCTTCCCCAGGACGTTTCATGCCCTATAGTCCATAGGAACATTTGGGTCCATCTCCTGAGAAAAGCCTGACAGCAAGAGGAACTTGCGTGGTACTCTGGAGCTGAGACGAGCCTGCTTCCTGGAAGGTGCTACCTACCCTGTAAGGGTGCTCAGAGTCTTATAAGAGCTTGTGCCTTGAGTTAGCTGCTCATGGAAACTGCAAAGGGGGACATAGTTCAGTGACAATAGCTTTGAAGAAATCTGCAGCTGTACTTGGTATTTTTCAAGACATCCCTGGATTTCGGATCATCAAGCCGCCAGGAGCCTCCATATCGGACTGGAATCCCTGCCAAGCTGAGTCCCCCGAACTAGCATAGAGCCGCAGCTGTAAGCGGTACCTGCACAGAGTCGGAAGACTTCCACATAGCTTCACCTACAGCCCAAGACTTCCAGCCTCCTGCACCCAGGTTGAGTTCCACCTTGATGAACTCAGTCTCAGTGGGTTATCCAGGGTTATCCAGGGTTATCCTGCACCCTCTCGGAGTGTCATCGCTTCTCGAGGTGTCTTTAATCTTCAGGTTCCTGCCTAGCTGCTTGATTCTTTCAAGTAGCCCATTTGAGTTCTTTGACTGTCTTGAGTTGCCCATGTGCAGGTCTGACGATCATTTGCCAGGTCTGTTTCTCCTGCACCAGGACTGGATCTGCGACTTTTATGTCTAGTTTTGGGCTTTTCATGTGTCGGTGCTGCTGAGTAAGTGACACATCTGCTAGTCATAAATGGGCAGCCAGGCCTGCAACTCATGCAGAGTATGGGGCTACAAGTAAACCATGGATGATGCATATGTGTCGAGTCTGCTCTATTGTTGCCTTGACTTGTATGGTGCCACAAAGCATCTCTGCTATACATTCTGCAGGTCTCCCAAGTATGTTCTGAGGCTACCTATGTTCTAGGCCTGTTGGTCAGTGCTGCTGCTTTAGTGACAGGAGCTTTCTATGTTTGAGTCTTCTATCACTGTCTGCATGCATGTCCCAAGACTGTTTCTCATACGTTGTGGATGCTGTCAGCCGCGGCCCATGCAGATAAGAGTGGTGAGGCCGGATGAGGGGGGATTTCGACAGACGATGACGAGGGAAAATTCAATAAATAATTAATTTTCCCTCTTCATCATCGGTCGAAATCCCCCCTCACCTGACCCCACCGCCCCACCGCTCTTATCTGCACGGGCCGCGGCTGGATGCTGTACACATGCCGCCTGCTCAATCTGAACGCCTTCTGCGCATGCTCAGGTCTGATGCACATGTCCCTCCCAGATCTGCAGCACGGAAGCTGCCTGCTCACTAGGTATTCTTTTCATATTGTGTACATTATTTTGTGCAATTATGGACTACGTAAAAAAAAAACTACTATACAATGGCACCAAACGATGAGGAAAGGGACGATACTCAACTAAAGCACACCCTTTGATTCCCCTCAAAGAGTAAGATGATGGGTGGCACAGAGTGAAGCCAGAATAAGGATAGTATGTGTACTTACAGTGTGCAACTTTTTTTGCATATTGCAAATACTACAAACAATCTGCAGCAATTGCAGAGCTGAACCAGAGAGGGCTTTGGAGTGAACACTAGGACACACTTTTGTGATTTTACATGCACCTCAAATTGGGCGTAGCCTCAACCCTAGCAATGAAAAGCAACGCACGGAGTGCACTCGTATTCAAAGTGCCTGTGAGCTTCCAGTTACAGTACCAAGCGCAGGAAGAATCTGCATGGGGCAGAACTGGAGGGAAAGTAGGGAACTCGCGAAATACATGACGGCTAATAATTGGGAAGTTGGCCATACATCAAGAACCATGAATGATCTGGAAGTCTGTCTAGATTCTTCCAGATCTTTCGCGATATGATTGTTGGGGTCTAGTGTTAGGGCAGCGCACCAGTGCTCTGAAGACTGTCCATGTGTATCCGATTAGTAAACCACCTAATAAACTACATGCTGCAAGAGTGCCATGAAAAGTTTAGAACATTGACTAACATGTCACTCATGTAACAAGAACTTTGCAACCGCTAATAGGCATTATAAATGTAGAGCTTGAAGCATCAGAGAGGACTAGATCCTCAAAAACAGGAACACCATGCCTCTCCATCTCAGGCAATCACCGTCAATGCCTCAATTCAGGAAGGACCTCAAGACCTGGCTCTTCGGCTGAACCAAAGTCCTTTGGACTGCAGGTACAAAATGCCTGGATGTCTCCCCCATAGTTGCATAGAGAGCGGAACGCACTAGGGCGCTCATTGTATTGTAGTGACATATGTATGGACAAGGTTGTTCTCTGTGTTACGGTTCCATACACACTGAGCAAAAAAACAAATGCTTGCCTTTTTGGGGTCTTGGTGTATTCCTGTTGTTTTGTGGGTTTGTCTTCACAAGGGGTGAACCTACATTGAGTGGAGGGGGAGCTATGTCTTTGGAAACTTGCTTGTGTTGGGGATGCCTCTTCAAGAGGACTTCACTTCCTTTTAAGAGATTGTTAGTTCTACTGGAAAATGTGTGCACTTTTATGCCATTTCCGTGTTTGAAGGGTGCCTACATTTTGGGCTTGTTTTTGTTGGAAACAACCTCGTCTGAGGGAATATCAATTAAAGTGGAGAGCATTTGTTGAGACCTCTCTCTTTTGTGGCCTTTGCTTCCACTGGGACTTTCCTTTTTTTATAGATGATATCCCTTTGACCCTGAAGACGTCACAGATGGCCACGTCACACAGCGGTCGACCATGATAGTGGAATGCTCTTCTTTTAAAACTCTTCACTGAAACTGAAAATTTGAGGATGCAACACATCAAGAACGGTTGCGCTCAGTTCATCTGCAGATCGTTGAGTTGTTATGACCATCCAACAAGTCATGGCAATCTTTACTAAACCCCAACAAGTGCCTCTACAGGGATGAGCCATACTTCTCAGGAACTGTAAAGTGCTTCTGGCAAGTAATAACAAAGAGGTAATTGGTATGAGGTTCTTGAAGGTTGAGAGACTGAACCTGCAATGAGTCTATACCAGGTACATAGCCTAGTTCCGCAGGATTTTGTCTTCTAGAATCTCAGCAGCATTCTACTTTTCAGACCGACACAGCTACTGGAGTGATTGGAGAGCCTCTTGTGTTGCAACAACCTTGAGTCCTCATGTGTTGTGGTTTATCAGATTCCCACTCTTCCCCCTCTTCCTCCCCTAGGCTGAAATTAGATCCTGCCTTGTCTTGTGGCTTGTGAAATTGATAACCTGGAGAACAAACTCTATGCCTCAAGTAACAGGTAGTGGTGGTATATTGGGAGCAATCCAAATATGATACTGTACTGTTTACCTTCTTACTTGAGAGTCTGGCCGCCATAGGTGAGAATTGGTATCAGGTGTGCATCACACAGGCAGGGGTCCTGTAGATAGGTGACTCATTCATCTCCCACCTTATGTTGCATAATATTTGTTTTTCATAAAGATAATTAGAGTATTTTATACCAATGGTCAGATTCATGGAAATAGGTGTAAGATGTGCCATGCGCAATTCAAAGATTTATGATGTCTAGGTCACGTGAGCAGCTGCAACACCACTTCCCATCGCCCACTGGGACACTGTGGCCCTTGTTCTGGATTCTTTCTCACCATTTTGCCATATCCTAGTTTCCTGTGGCAGGGGAAGTTTTTTGTGTGTGTGAGTATGGGGGAGGGGGCAGGCTCGAAATGTTGCTCTCAGAGGACCCTCACACATATATAATTATCTGCAGGTTCCCATCCCTGCAAATAATTAGTCTCTCACCATGACAGCTTCAAAACCACTCTGCAGACCTTTAACACTGCCCATTGTTGAAATAACATTCTATTTATGAAAGGTCAATAACAAGCTGAACGTTCTAATTCCAATCAGTGCCCATTGTTATTTGCACCTTGTTGAGACAAGCTTCCACAATCTCTCCTTTTTAAATTGTTTTTAAACAAAGCAAAGTGTGTTTGTTTGTACAATTCTACATTCTTAGCTACTTGGTTATGCTTTCTCTTCTTTTTACTACAAACATCCAAACTCTATGAGTAACAGTTGATCGATAAGCCTGCAGACCATGCTCCAGGCAATGCATCACATTTTATTAACTGTTCAGCTATATGTCCAGATGTGTTAGGTATCTCAGAGATAACAAGCGTTTGCAATGCAATAGAACATGTATTTGCGAGAGTTAGAGCTATTGGCGTTGTAAATGACAATGGGCCATATTATCAAGAACGGGCGATAACATTTTCGCCGCTTTAGCGGCAGGAAACTGCTGCTAAAGCGGCGATAAGGGGCTTGATAATATGCCCTATAGAATTCCAATAGAAGCCCAAGTTTGATGTCCTTCACACCAGAACCTGGGCTTCTATTGGAATTCTATAGGGCATATTATCAAGCCCCTTATCGCCGCTTTAGCGGCAGTTTCCTGCCGCTAAAGCGACGATAATGTTATCGCCCGTTCTTGATAATATGGCCCAATGTCTTTTGCCTACGTGTTTGATTTGTAGTGTAGTGGAAGTATGTGGTGTGGAGTGGAAATATGTGGGTTCTATTGGAATTATTAGTTGTGGTATGATGTGTAATTCTGTAGTGTATGTTGTAGAATTGTGTTGTGCATTTGAAATATGTGGTTTGGTGTGGAAATATGTGGTGTGTATGCGAAATGTGTGGATTTCATCTGTGTAGCGTAGAACTGTGTGGCACTGAGCGAAGTTATGCTTATTGGAATTATGTGTTATGGTGTGGAGTGAATTAGTGTGGATTGCTGGTATGTGGCATAGACTGCATTTATGTGGGGTGCATTTATGTTGTACTGAGTAGAGTGTAATTATGTGTAGTGTTATTATGTGGCGCTGAGTGGTATTATGTGGAGTGTAATTATGTTGTGTGGTGCAGAATTATGTGCCATTGAAGTGTGTGATGTGGTATGAAATTATGTGGCATTGTTTGTAGAGTGTAATTATGTGGTTTGGAATTGAGTGGATATATGTGCAGTGTAAATATGTTGCATGAAATGTAGGTTGGAGTGTAATTATGTGTAGTCGAATTATCTGGAGTTGAATTGTGTTGTGTGGAGTGTAATCATGTGGTTTGGAGTGGAGTAGAGTTATGTAGCCGAGCGGTATTATGTGAATTGGAATTTTGTGGTATGGAGCAGAGTTTAATTATGTGTAGTTTATTTTGTTGGTATGTAAATTATGTGGCATGGAGTGGAATGGTGTGGTGCAAAAGTGTGTGTAGTTGAATTGTGTGGCATGTAATTATGAGATGTTAAAATGTGTTGTATGTAGTGGATTTATGTGGCATGGATTTGTGTTGTGGTATTGTGTGACACCTTCAACCACTTCTGATGCTTTACCCCTGATGCTTTCCCCAACAGAAAAAGTGATACTACAGCCTCCGACAATCAAAATGCTACTGAATATATATGCCACTTACCTACATTATCAATATTTTAATATATAATTTTTTATTCAATTCCTAGCATATTTCAGAAAATAGGGGAATACCAAAAGGATGTATTTAAAGTTACAATTTTGCAATTGAAATTCCTAATAAGATTTCTTGTGTTAGGACTGCATTGACATTGAAAGGGTTACAGATCTCCACCATAGGTGACATTTTTTTAACTATGTAATGCTCAGAGATTTATTCCGGATAAAGGCAATGCTCCGAAATAACAGCACATAAGGTTGAGCAGGCAACCTAAGGACTATTTCTTAGAGCAATAATCTGCGAGTATGTCTGGGTCACTAACATGTCGGGAAGTTTGGGATGGTTCCTGTGGGGGTAACGGGGAGAGGTGCCATCCTTAACCTCAACCCTAAACTACAAAAGACTTCAAGAAAGCCAAGCATTGGCATAGTCAAGAGGTCTTGCCTTTGTGGCCTTGTAAGTGTTTAGCTAGAGCTATTGGCTTTACCAATGTGTTTAAGTAATGTTTTAGAGTAGTGTGGCTGCTGTGTAGCATGTTGGAAAGTTACAATAAGAAATTGTTATATGCATTCCTGCTTATTTATATATAACCAAGAAGATATTCTGTACTACTGAACGATCCTATTAAAAATAGACAACACATAAAAAGTGGGGGGTTTTGTGTTTGTAATGCTGGTAACTTTGTTCTGCCTGTTGTATTGCTTCATTGTAATATATATGTATTTTTTTGGGGAGGAAAGATATAAATAATGGGAGGGTGGATTGTGGGAAATCGTATTTGAATTATTATAGTAGTTGGAGATGGGTAGTAGGGGAGAATGAAAAGATGCTATATTCCCAGGTCAGACTGCATTTGTGGTAATGGGGCATATTATAAACTGTGTGGATACAGTGTTCAAATCGGTATAATGTAATATATATAGAAGTATTGAGGTCAGAGCTAGAGAATGAAACAGTGAGGTAAGAGGGTCTGTGTAGAGGCAAAGAAATGCATATGTGAGAAAGACAGAGTGAGTTAGTATTTGTGGAGAGCAATAGAATAGAAAGATTGATACCCAGAGGAAGGAGAAATGGTGACAGGGAAACATAAACAAGAGAGAGAGATAGAATAAGAAATTGTGTGTGTTTGTGGTTGTGAGAGCGATAGAGGAAGCGAGAGAGAGAATGAGTGAATGCGAGTACGTACAGTAACTTTTCTTAAAAGAAGAAAGAGACAGAACGAAAGATCTTGCACTCGACCTACAGAGCAGATGTCAAGCAGGCCACATCACAGGACCCTTACATACCCAGTCGCCAGCAGCAGAGGAACAGTGTCTGCCTCGACACCGATGCAACCTGTCCGAGAACCTCAACTCTTCTCTGCAGTAGGGCAGCAGAAGGTCTGTAAGGACCATGAAGCACTCCAGTGACCAATCAGAAGAGCTTCCCCTGTACTAGAGTTCATAAAAAACAAGCCCACAATAAGCGCAGTCCAGGAAAAGAAACCTGAAACAAACCCATCCCCAAAATGACGTTATTTTGACACTAAAGCCAATGTTGCCATTCTTCTTTATTTCTTCCGTCTATTTTCGAATTGTCTTAGTTTATTTATTATCATTATTAGTATTATCATGATGATTATGTTGAGTATTTTGGGACAGAGAGGGAGCAGAATAAACAAGCTTCAGTAATGTCAGCTTTCATCAAAACAAGTTTGCTTTTAAAGTTAGGGGGTTTAAGAGGATGTGGCGTAAAACACAGAGCTGTAGACTTTGGTAATGGAGAACCGGGTTTGAGTCTTGGCGTTGGCTCTCCCCTAAAAAAAATATGCTGATCATAACAAATAAACTTAAACAATGGCAATCGAAAACAAATAGCAGCTGTTAGACCTGGCATCATTGGCGTGGGTTTCCCCTGTATTTTTGCCTTTGCCTCCTGTGTTTTTGCTGTGTGTTGGACTTTGTTTTGCTGGTCTAGGTGCTTTGGGCACTTTGCAAAACCAAAGGGGATGATGGACGGAGTGTTGAACATTGCAAGCACTCACCCCCAGTCAACTGATCTGGGTTTAATCCATCATCATTCTTTAGCTCACTCCGCCACCCCAGTTTAGACATGGACATATGCAAATCAGTCTGACCCTGTGCCTCATGGGAACAGTCCAGCACGAACTGCCAAGCCATGTCTTCCCTGGACCGGAAACAAGCATCCTGGGACCGGTTTCTGGCTTACAGCCGTCATCAGCCAGGCTATCTTGAATCCAGTGGCAAAGTGAGCAAGGGACCCACGTCTGGGCATACCCTGCCAACTTAGGGAGAACATAGCAAAACCAAAGGGGATGATGGGCGGAGTGTTGAACATTGCAAGCACTCACCCCCAGTCAACTGATCTGGGTTTAATCCATCATCATTCTTTAGCTCACTCCGCCACCCCAGTTCAGACATGGCCATATGCAAATCAGTCTGACCCTGTGCCTCATGGGAACAGTCCAGCCCGAACTGCCAAGCCATGTCTTCCCTGGACCGGAAACAAGCATCCTGGGACCGGTTTCTGGCTTACAGCCGTCATCAGCCAGGCTATCTTGAATCCAGTGGCAAAGTGAGCAAGGGACCCACGCCTGGGCATACCCTGCCAACTTAGGGCCAACATAGCAAAACCAAAGGGGATGATGGACGGAGTGTTGAACATTGCAAGCACTCACCCCCAGTCAACTGATCTGGGTTTAATCCATCATCATTCTTTAGCTCACTCCGCCACCCCAGTTCAGACATGGCTATATGCAAATCAGTCTGACCCTGTGCTCTGCTTGGGAACAGTCCAGCCCGAACTGCCAAGCCATGTCTTCCCTGGACCGGAAACAAGCATCCTGGGACCGGTTTCTGGCTTACAGCCGTCATCAGCCAGGCTATCTTGAATCCAGTGGCAAAGTGAGCAAGGGACCCACGTCTGGGCATACCCTGCCAACTTAGGGCGAATATAGCAAAACCAAAGGGGATGATGGACGGAGTGTTGAACATTGCAAGCACTCACCCCCAGTCAACTGATCTGGGTTTAATCCATCATCATTCTTTAGCTCACTCCGCCACCCCAGTTCAGACATGGCCATATGCAAATCAGTCTGACCCTGTGCCTCATGGGAACAGTCCAGCCCGAACTGCCAAGCCATGTCTTCCCTGGACCGGAAACAAGCATCCTGGGACCGGTTTCTGGCTTACAGCCATCATCAGCCAGGCTATCTTGAATCCAGTGGCAAAGTGAGCAAAGGGACCCACGTCTGGGCATACCCTGCCAACTTAGGGCGAACATAGCAAAACCAAAGGGGATGATGGACGGAGTGTTGAACATTGCAAGCACTCACCCCCAGTCAACTGATCTGGGTTTAATCCATCATCATTCTTTAGCTCACTCCGCCACCCCAGTTCAGACATGGCCATATGCAAATCAGTCTGACACTGTGCCTCATGGGAACAGTCCAGCCCGAACTGCCAAGCCATGTCTTCCCTGGACCGGAAACAAGCATCCTGGGACCGGTTTCTGGCTTACAGCCGTCATCAGCCAGGCTATCTTGAATCCTGTGGCAAAGTGAGCAAGGGACCCACGTCTGGGCATACCCTGCCAACTTAGGGCGAACATAGCAAAACCAAAGGGGATGATGGACGGAGTGTTGAACATTGTAAGCACTCACCCCCAGTCAACTGATCTGGGTTTAATCCATCATCATTCTTTAGCTCACTCCATCACCCCAGTTCAGACATGGCCATATGCAAATCAGTCTGACCCTGTGCCTCATGGGGAACAGTCCAGCCCGAACTGCCAAGCCATGTCTTCCCTGGACCGGAAACAAGCATCCTGGGACCGGTTTCTGGCTTACAGCCATCATCAGCCAGGCTATCTTGAATCCAGTGGCAAAGTGAGCAAGGGACCCACGTCTGGGCATATCCTGCCAACTTAGGGCGAACATAGCAAAACCAAAGGGGATGATGGACGGAGTGTTGAACATTGCAAGCACTCACCCCCAGTCAACTGATCTGGGTTTAATCCATCATCATTCTTTAGCTCACTCCGCCACCCCAGTTCAGACATGGCCATATGCAAATCAGTCTGACCCTGTGCTCTCATGGGAACAGTCCAGCCCGAACTGCCAAGCCATGTCTTCCCTGGACCGGAAACAAGCATCCTGGGACCGGTTTCTGGCTTTCAGCCGTCATCAGCCAGGCTATCTTGAATCCAGTGGCAAAGTGAGCAAGGGACCCACGTCTGGGCATACCCTGCCAACTTAGGGCGAACATAGCAAAACCAAAGGGGATGATGGACGGAGTGTTGAACATTGCAAGCACTCACCCCCAGTCAACTGATCTGGGTTTAATCCATCATCATTCTTTAGCTCACTCCGCCACCCCAGTTCAGACATGGCCATATGCAAATCAGTCTGACCCTGTGCCTCATGGGAACAGTCCAGCCCGAACTGCCAAGCCATGTCTTCCTGGACCGGAAACAAGCATCCTGGGACCGGTTTCTGGCTTACAGCCGTCATCAGCCAGGCTATCTTGAATCCAGTGGCAAAGTGAGCAAGGGACCCCACGTCTGGGCATACCCTGCCAACTTAGGGCGAACATAGCAAAACCAAAGGGGATGATGGACGGAGTGTTGAACATTTTAAGCACTCACCCCCAGTCAACTGATCTGGGTTTAATCCATCATCATTCTTTAGCTCACTCCGCCACCCCAGTTCAGACATGGCCATATGCAAATCAGTCTGACCCTGTGCCTCATGGGAACAGTCCAGCCCGAACTGCCAAGCCATGTCTTCCCTGGACCGGAAACAAGCATCCTGGGACCGGTTTCTGGCTTACAGCCGTCATCAGCCAGGCTATCTTGAATCCAGTGGCAAAGTGAGCAAGGGACCCACGTCTGGGCATACCCTGCCAACTTAGGGCGAACATAGCAAAACCAAAGGGGATGATGGACGGAGTGTTGAACATTGCAAGCACTCACCCCCAGTCAACTGATCTGGGTTTAATCCATCATCATTCTTTAGCTCACTCCGCCACTCCCAGTTCAGACATGGCCATATGCAAATCAGTCTGACCCTGTGCCTCATGGGAACAGTCCAGCCCGAACTGCCAAGCCATGTCTTCCCTGGACCGGAAACAAGCATCCTGGGACCGGTTTCTGGCTTACAGCCATCATCAGCCAGGCTATCTTGAATCCAGTGGCAAAGTGAGCAAGGGACCCACGTCTGGGCATACCCTGCCAACTTAGGGCGAACATAGCAAAACCAAAGGGGATGATGGACGGAGTGTTGAACATTGCAAGCACTCACCCCCAGTCAACTGATCTGGGTTTAATCCATCATCATTCTCTTAGCTCACTCCGCCACCCCAGTTCAGACATGGCCATATGCAAATCAGTCTGACCCTGTGCCTCATGGGAACAGTCCAGCCCGAACTGCCAAGCCATGTCTTCCCTGGACCGGAAACAAGCATCCTGGGACCGGTTTCTGGCTTACAGCCGTCATCAGCCAGGCTATCTTGAATCCAGTGGCAAAGTGAGCAAGGGACCCACGTCTGGGCATACCCTGCCAACTTAGGGCGAACATAGCAAAACCAAAGGGGATGATGGACGGAGTGTTGAACATTGTAAGCACTCACCCCCAGTCAACTGATCTGGGTTTAATCCATCATCATTCTTTAGCTCACTCCGCCACCCCAGTTCAGACATGGCCATATGCAAATCAGTCTGACCCTGTGCCTCATGGGAACAGTCCAGCCCGAACTGCCAAGCCATGTCTTCCCTGGGCCGGAAACAAGCATCCTGGGACCGGTTTCTGGCTTACAGCCGTCATCAGCCAGGCTATCTTGAATCCAGTGGCAAAGTGAGCAAGGGACCCACGTCTGGGCATACCCTGCCAACTTAGGGCGAACATAGCAAAACCAAAGGGGATGATGGACGGAGTGTTGAACATTTTAAGCACTCACCCCCAGTCTACTGATCTGGGTTTAATCCATCATCATTCTTTAGCTCACTCCGCCACCCCAGTTCAGACATGGCCATATGCAAATCAGTCTGACCCTGTGCCTCATGGGAACAGTCCAGCCCGAACTGCCAAGCCATGTCTTCCCTGGACCGGAAACAAGCAACCTGGGACCGGTTTCTGGCTTACAGCCGTCATCAGCCAGGCTATCTTGAATCCAGTGGCAAAGTGAGCAAGGGACCCACGTCTGGGCATACCCTGCCAACTTAGGGCGAACATAGCAAAACCAGAGGGGATGATGGACGGAGTGTTGAACATTGCAAGCACTCACCCCCAGTCAACTGATCTGGGTTTAATCCATCATCATTCTTTAGCTCACTCCGCCACCCCAGTTCAGACATGGCCATATGCAAATCAGTCTGACCCTGTGCCTCATGGGAACAGTCCAGCCCGAACTGCCAAGCCATGTCTTCCCTGGACCGGAAACAAGCATCCTGGGACCGGTTTCTGGCTTACAGCCGTCATCAGCCAGGCTATCTTGAATCCAGTGGCAAAGTGAGCAAGGGACCCACGTCTGGGCATACCCTGCCAACTTAGGGCAAACATAGCAAAACCAAAGGGGATGATGGACGGAGTGTTGAACATTGCAAGCACTCACCCCCAGTCAACTGATCTGGGTTTAATCCATCATCATTCTTTAGCTCACTCCGCCACCCCAGTTCAGACATGGCCATATGCAAATCAGTCTGACCCTGTGCCTCATGGGAACAGTCCAGCCCGAACTGCCAAGCCATGTCTTCCCTGGACCGGAAACAAGCATCCTGGGACCGGTTTCTGGCTTACAGCCATCATCAGCCAGGCTATCTTGAATCCAGTGGCAAAGTGAGCAAGGGACCCACGTCTGGGCATACCCTGCCAACTTAGGGCGAACATAGCAAAACCAAAGGGGATGATGGACGGAGTGTTGAACATTGCAAGCACTCACCCTCAGTCAACTGATCTGGGTTTAATCCATCATCATTCTTTAGCTCACTCCGCCACCCCAGTTCAGACATGGCCATATGCAAATCAGTCTGACCCTGTGCCTCATGGGAACAGTCCAGCCCGAACTGCCAAGCCATGTCTTCCCTGGACCGGTTTCTGGCTTACAGCCGTCATCAGCCAGGCTATCTTGAATCCAGTGGCAAAGTGAGCAAGGGACCCACGTCTGGGCATACCCTGCCAACTTAGGGCGAACATAGCAAAACCAAAGGGATGATGGACGGAGTGTTGAACATTGTAAGCACTCACCCCCAGTCAACTGATCTGGGTTTAATCCATCATCATTCTTTAGCTCACTCCGCCACCGCAGTTCAGACATGGCCATATGCAAATCAGTCTGACCCTGTGCCTCATGGGAACAGTCCAGCCCGAACTGCCAAGCCATGTCTTCCCTGGACCGGGAAACAAGCATTCTGGGACCGGTTTCTGGCTTACAGCCGTCATCAGCCAGGCTATCTTGAATCCAGTGGCAAAGTGAGCAAGGGACCCACGTCTGGGCATACCCTGCCAACTTAGGGCGAACATAGCAAAACCAAAGGGGATGATGGACGGAGTGTTGAACATTTTAAGCACTCACCCCCAGTCAACTGATCTGGGTTTAATCCATCATCATTCTTTAGCTCACTCCGCCACCCCAGTTCAGACATGGCCATATGCAAATCAGTCTGACCCTGTGCCTCATGGGAACAGTCCAGCCAGAACTGCCAAGCCATGTCTTCCCTGGACCGGAAACAAGCATCCTGGGACCGGTTTCTGGCTTACAGCCGTCATCAGCCAGGCTATCTTGAATCCAGTGGCAAAGTGAGCAAGGGACCCACGTCTGGGCATACCCTGCCAACTTAGGGCGAACATAGCAAAACCAAAGGGGATGATGGACGGAGTGTTGAACATTGCAAGCACTCACCCCCAGTCAACTGATCTGGGTTTAATCCATCATCATTCTTTAGCTCACTCCGCCACCCCAGTTCAGACATGGCCATATGCAAATCAGTCTGACCCTGTGCCTCATGGGAACAGTCCAGCCCGAACTGCCAAGCCATGTCTTCCCTGGACCGGAAACAAGCATCCTGGGACCGGTTTCTGGCTTACAGCCATCATCAGCCAGGCTATCTTGAATCCAGTGGCAAAGTGAGCAAGGGACCCACGTCTGGGCATACCCTGCCAACTTAGGGCGAACATAGCAAAACCAAAGGGGATGATGGACGGAGTGTTGAACATTGCAAGCACTCACCCCCAGTCAACTGATCTGGGTTTAATCCATCATCATTCTTTAGCTCACTCCGCCACCCCAGTTCAGACATGGCCATATGCAAATCAGTCTGACCCTGTGCCTCATGGGAACAGTCCAGCCCGAACTGCCAAGCCATGTCTTCCCTGGACCGGAAACAAGCATCCTGGGACCGGTTTCTGGCTTACAGCCGTCATCAGCCAGGCTATCTTGAATCCAGTGGCAAAGTGAGCAAGGGACCCACGTCTGGGCATACCCTACCAACTTAGGGCGAACATAGCAAAACCAAAGGGGATGATGGACGGAGTGTTGAACATTGTAAGCACTCACCCCCAGTCAACTGATCTGGGTTTAATCCATCATCATTCTTTAGCTCACTCCGCCACCCCAGTTCAGACATGGCCATATGCAAATCAGTCTGACCCTGTGCCTCATGGGAACAGTCCAGCCCGAACTGCCAAGCCATGTCTTCCCTGGACCGGAAACAAGCATCCTGGGACCGGTTTCTGGCTTACAGCCGTCATCAGCCAGGCTATCTTGAATCCAGTGGCAAAGTGAGCAAGGGACCCACGTCTGGGCATACCCTGCCAACTTAGGGCGAACATAGCAAAACCAAAGGGGATGATGGACGGAGTGTTGAACATTTTAAGCACTCACCCCCAGTCAACTGATCTGGGTTTAATCCATCATCATTCTTTAGCTCACTCCGCCACCCCAGTTCAGACATGGCCATATGCAAATCAGTCTGACCCTGTGCCTCATGGGAACAGTCCAGCCCGAACTGCCAAGCCATGTCTTCCCTGTTCAGTGACAAAGTGCAAGTGCTCCCTTTGTAAATTGTTGTTATGGATTGGTGATTCCATGATTGGCATATTTGATTTAATAGTCAGTCCCTAGTACAGTGCACTGTGTGCACTGTGTGTGCCCAGGACCTGTAAATCAAATGCTGCTAGTGGGCCTGCAGCACTGATTGTGCCACCCACATAAGCAGCCTGTAAATGTAGCTCAGGCCTGCCATTGCAGAGCCTGTGTGCAGTCTAGTACTACCATGTCGACCTGGCAAGGGCACCCACTTGCCAGGCCCTAACCTTCCCTTTTCTTACATGTTAGTCACCCCTAAGTTAGGCCCAAGGTACCCCTATGGGCAGGGTGCAGTGTATGTGAAAGGTAGAACATGCCATGATGTGTGTGGCATGTCCTGATAGTGAAATACTGCCAATTTCGTTTTTCACTATTGTAAGGCTATCTGTTCCCATAGGAGAGAATGGGAAGCTTGCTTATAACATCTTGTAAGCATAACTGCCCCTGGGAACCAGATAGGAAAATAAAGTTTAGTATGCCTGAACTCAGAATGTTAAAATGCATCTTTTAGTGAGGGTGATTTTTACATTCTGTGTTTGAAAATACCACTTTTAGAAAGTAGGTATTTTCTTGCTTAGCCATCCAGTGTGCCTCTGCTAGGATGTGTATTGACTTCCTGGCTTTGGAGTGACAGGGGCTGGGGATGTGCAGTGGCTCCAGAGAGTCTGGGTGAGTCAGCGCTAGACTGAATAGGCCTGGTCAGCATTTGGAGTGGTGGGAGGAGTAGCACCTGCACCTGAATAGGGATGTGCCTGCATTCCACAATGATGGCTCCGCCCCCCTGTGGTGTGTCTGGAGCCAGGGCTCACACTGACGATGGAGGTTGTTGTGCACTTGCAAAGTGCCCCCCAGAACTGGTTTGGACTGGGCTCAGAGCCCTGGGCCAGGAGAGAACAAAGAGATTTACTGTATAAAAAGAGGGGCCCAGACCCCAGACTTTTAGATCACTTCTGGGAAATCAAGAGGAACTTTTGCC
Organism: Calotriton arnoldi; assembly: GCA_963921515.1. NCBI lineage: Eukaryota > Metazoa > Chordata > Amphibia > Caudata > Salamandridae > Calotriton > Calotriton arnoldi. The sequence goes on along the minus strand of CAWUFW010001295.1, from coordinate 957,233 downwards.
AAGGACAAGAGCTGGAGAAACTGAGGAGGAATACTGCCCCTGTGCTGTTTGCTGTCTGGGGTTGGCCTGCAGTGGCTACTTTCTGCCAAGGAAAGGGAAAAGGACTTTGCTGTTTGCTGTGTCCCCTACTTGAGGAAGATCTCCAAGGGCTTGAAACTGAACTTGTCTCCTGTTCTGAAGTCTCAGGGACACAAAGACTTCACCCCCAGCTCCCCTGAACTTCCTTGCTGGGAGTTCTGACCTGCCAAGAGATGCCTGTAGCTGTTCTGGGCCTCTGGAGGTTGCTCTGGCTGTTGGGAGCTAAAAAAGCAACGCAACTTCGAGAAGCTTGACGCACCTATTTCCGACGCATCACCAAAGAAATCATCACAGCGCCTGCTCGCGGCTCGAAAATTCGCCGCACGCTGCATCGAGTGCACCGATCTCCGAAGTCCGAGATCACCACACCGATTCTGATGCAAGCCCTGCTGTGCGGCTGCAAGAACCCACGCATCGTCCCGGATCGTCGCATCGCATCGAGGCGCCAAGTCTGTCGCATCATTGGGGGACGCAGTAAGTAACTGATGCATCACCTCCCCACGCAGTAAGAATCCAACGCATCACCTCCTCTCCGGTAAGGAACCGATGCATCACCTCTCCTGCTCAGCAGTAAGGAACCGACGCATCACCTCCCCCGGAGCACGGAACCGACACATCACCTTCCCTGAGTGTAAGGAACCGATGCATCACCTTCCCTGCGACCCTTTTTGTTTATGTGCGTGACGCAACCAAGGTACTTTGTGTGAAAAGTGTTGCATCTGCAATTTGCTTTGAACTGAACTCTTTCTACCATTTAAAAGTCATATTTACTGTATTGTGGATTTTTGTCGTTTTGGTCTTGTTTGGTTTAGATAGGGATTACTTCTTTTTCTAAACAGGTGTGGTGTCCATTTGTAGTGTTTTCACTGTATTACTGTATGTGTTCATAAATGCTTCACACACTGCCTCAAAGATAAGCTTGTCTGCTTGTGCGCAGCTACTAAGGGGGTGAGCAGGGTTTTTTTTTTTTTTACAAGTGTATACCCCTTACCCTGACTAGAAGCAAGGGTTCCTATTTGTACAAAGGTACCTACCTCTGCCAACTGGAGACCCCCATTTCTAGCAGCTAAACAAAATTACAAATGCTGATCTAACTACGCCAATGGTTGAACTCTCTTCGTGAATGAAGCCACATGTGCTAATGCAACAAAAGCCATGTGGGCTACAAAAGCATTTAAATGTAGAAACTTTTCCCCGCTCACCTAGTCCCTAATGCCACCAGCAGAGCGTGTTTCCATGTTTCGCTCGCCAAGCACAGAAAACACCACATTCCTAAAACACGAGCAAGAGGAAAAACAAAAATAGTGCGCCGCAACGAGCATAAATAGACAGGAGTGAAGAGTAGACGTAGTAGGGCCAGTCGCCATGGGAGGGAACCAAGCACACAAAGGAAGGACAAATGCAACCAATTCACAAATAAAAAAGCCCGCATGTCAGAACGATATACAAAATAACGACTGGAAATCAATGGGCATGCCAAAGCTGACAGTGGAGATACAGCATGTCAAGAGACAGCGCATGCACGGTACCTAGGCTTGACCTAAAAAGACCTCATCAAATCATTAAGGTAGCCTTCCACCAAATGTTTTGCCTTACTACTCCATTTTTGCTGAATTTATTTTTGTTGGCTTTAGGACTCTGCGCACTTTACGACTGCTATTCAGTGCTAAAGTCAGTGGCAGCCGGCACGGATCCGGGCGTGGTGGGCTGGGTGGGGGTGTTGGAGTCGGAAGGGGAATGTAAAAAATAAACAAAAGACCACTTACCTTGTCGCCGCGTCCCGTGTCTCTGCTCTGTCTCTCTTCCGTGGGACTCTGGCCGAACAGCAGCCAGGAAGCACACCTAGACTCCCCTGAACAATCACAACGCTGTAACGCAGCGTTGTGATTGATGATACTGCACTTACTCCTGCAACACACACACATATTCAGTGTGCGAAATTGCAAAGGTGTTTTATTTAGCAACCTTCATAATTCTCTATTGAAAATTTCGCAATTTCACAAAGTTTACAAAATACTGCGCTTAGTGCATAAAAATCGTGATTTCTGTCAGAATTTTTATGTCCCATTTTATATATTCTTGCTTAACACCAATAAAACAGCCCTACATCGTAGAAAAGTAGCTCCGCAGAAGTAAACTATCAAAGTCAAATTCTGCATATATTTTCCGGATTTGGCAAGGTTCAAGAAGAGAGTCAAAATTATTTCGCTCTGCGGTCAAATGTTATTCGTATGCAAAGAAATACGTTGCACTGAGAAAAGTAAAGGAAATCCGTCAAACTTTGCCAGCGTTGAATAGAGCAAAAGTTGGGAAGTTTGCAAAACTTTAACTGCGAAAAAAATGCACTTCTCTACTGAGTGGTATTAAATTTATCATCATCAGAAGCATGGGAGTTTAGTCGTGCCTGCCGGTATTCGAACCCGTCACCTGCGGGTCAACAGAGCCCTGCAGAGGGCGCACTACTTACACATGCGTTGTTATTACAGTTTAGTATTGAAATGTATTCATTGAAAGTGCTTACTTTTTTAACAGAACTGAATTGTCAACATATTAAACAGTAATAACGTCTCTGGATTTTGCTGTCTCGTATGAATGTGCTATTTACCATGTCTAAGGCATATGTTTGACTTTTTCGATGGGGGATTTAAAGCAGGTGATGTCGTGTTTCAGTGTCTGATTAGATCAGAAGAACAGATTCCTGAGAACTACTTTGACTACAGTAAATGTTTGACGTTATGGTAATTCGAACTTCCGCCTGGGAATATACACCGAGTCACAGAGACAGATTACCATTCAGCTTAAGCAGGATCAGTGTCGGCTGGTGGCATTTGACAGTGGTAGCCTTATATGAATAGGATCAACAAAATTTGCTTTGTTTAACCGGATTGATGATATGGTGTTAAACAGCTTACACCACATACGGAATTGTCTCATGAGCTTTGTATAATAAAGCTTATATTACCCCACTGATAGTCATTTTATGATTCACAAAAGAGTGAAACACTGAGAAGCGCCAGCAAAGTGTCTGAACTATTACTTGCAGGTTCTGAAGTAAATCACTGTGGCATGTGCTCAGCTATCTTACTGAATAGAAGTATCACCGTAGAATGTTTATGTTAGTATGCGTAATGGAAAGCTACTCACTGCCTTCTTTCCTCAATTATGTTGTCTTTACTTATTTTGCTCTTCTTTATATTTTGATGTTGTTGCTGTCTACCATTCTGTTGCCTTCCTTTGTGTGGACACAGAAAGAAGACAGACTAACATTAGCAGGGCTCGAGTCGGGGTACAACGCGGGTGGACGGCGTCACCCCACTTATTTTACCGGGAGCTCGATAACTGGAGCAAATGGAGCCACACATTCACTCTTTGGCCTCTCTGGGGCGAGATCGGAGCTCATTCAGAACGCTGCTCATGCGCTGGCTTCTCTGATGCAATCGCATCTAAGGGGTGAGCGAGGGGAGGCAATGAGTCTGATGGTGCAAGCCACCTTTCGTGACGTCACTTCCTGTCGTGACGTCAGCGTCCCCCCACTTCTTTTTTTAGGACTTGTGCCCTGAACATTAGGAATGATGTAAGGTAGTCTGTGCCACAGTGCATCTAGTGTGCCCCACTAGCAAAAGGTGTGTGAAGGCCTCATGTACAAGGCATTTTTGCAATCGCAAATCGAACGCCTGTGTGGAGTAAGGGAGTTGTGAGCAGGGAATTTTAGGAATGATACAGATCAGGTACGTCACCGTAGGAATGGTTCTACAGGCCTGTTGGATTGACAGTTCTCTGGATAGTTCTGTGCATGTACAGGACTTTGTGTATGTTTGTTGTGAACAGAGTATTTTAGAATGATCTGAAGAATTCACTTACTAGAGTCGAAGGATACCACAGGTGGCTGATGGTCCACAGAGGGAGAGCATCGCAAGGAGAGGGAGCACACGAGCAATGTAAAACTGTCAAAAGATAGCAGAGGAGACTTCTGGTACAGTCCACAGTAGGGGAGAGAGCATGGGGGGGGAGGAGTGGGAGGGAGGGAGAACACAAGAAACGTGCTGGAACCGAGGAAGCACAGGCAGCACCAGGGGTTGACTGGCTGGGAACTAGGTGGGGATAAGGGAGAGCACAAAAACTGTAGGGGCTGGCAGGACGGAGGATGGAGGCGGGGGCTGGGTGAGCCAGGGCAGAGACAGATGGGCATCCATGTCAGACAAACTAACAGCTATGTGGTCATGATGAATAAGAAGCTACCTACGTCATTATCATATGAAATCTCTTTATTGATGGCATAACTACACTTTCGCAACTGCTTTATTAACCTTTTTGCTTTCTCACATATGCTTGAAAAGGCACCATTTGCCCACTCGGTTTTCAAAATTTTCTCGGGGTGGGGGGAGAACCGCCCTGAATCCCATTGTGATGGTCAGGCTGGCTGTGTACGCTCGCTCGCCACCGGGCACTCATCGTGAACTTTTACGCCCCACCACTTTCAAATGTCACTAATTGTCAATGGCTGTATCGACCCCTTCTACCTTTCATCCCATCATCACTCCTGCTTTTCTCTATTACTCGTCCTCCGTTCATTTTGTGCTCTATGTTTTAAAGCTTGCCGACTTTCCATTCACTAATACAATGTCCATCATTACTTTCACTTCCTCGCTGTGTAGAGTCAATAGTCAGGTGCTGCAGTGTCACGTTGTCTCTGCAACAGTGTGCTCGGGTAATGTGTGGGTGTCCGTGCTTAAGTTGTAAAATGCAAATAAGTACCAGGGCCCAACATAATTCTCAAGAGGCCACTGCAGCTTGACCAGTCACCGCCAGCACTGCCAAATGGCTGTACTAATGCTACCTATTAACCATAATACTCCTAATTATATGACAATTTAAACTATTGCAGGTCACACAAAGCTGTAACAAGGGCCTGGGCGCTCTGGTATTATTATTATTTAAACTATACTTGCATTGTTAAACACTATGCTGATGTGCTTTCTTGTAAAAAGTCAGACTTTGCCACCATGTGGTAGACTGTGATAATTACGTGACGGTGTTAAGAAATACGTACTGGTGCTGAGCACTGGCAAAGACCTGCGCAAATTAAGCACTGGAGTTAGTGTAGTAGCGGTGTAACAAGTGTGCCATGGGCCCTAGAACAAGTAAGGAAAATGGACCTCATGTCCACCGGCTGGGTAGTAAATCCCAACAACATTCAGGGTTCAGTGAAACCCTCAGGCCCCCTGGGTCCCGGTGCAACTGCACCTTTTGCACAATTATATCTATGCCCCTTGGCCCGGCACTAATGCAACGTATGTGGTCTGACCTTGATGGATAAGCTGCCACTGAGAAAAGTGGTGTATGCCCTCTTTAGCACTATGGGTAAGTTTGGGTTTTTAGTTTTGAAGTTATGAGGGGATTACAAATGATTTTATCATAAGGGTTCCTCTATACTTCTCCCAGACCCCATTTCCCATCACCCCGATTTAGCAGACAATCCATTTATTCTCATTTTGCTGAGCGGGAGCACATCTTCACCAGGGGGCGCTACATCATTTTAAAGACGCATAAAGACGTAACATTTGCTGATACATTCACAAATTGCTACCGTGGATGGGATGTGCTGATTCCATTGTTCCAGAAGCACAGACTGCAGTTTACTGTAATTAAGTGATATAAACAGCTTCCTTAAACCAGCAAATAATGGAATGTTTTTTTCTCTTCCTTGCAGATCAACACAGGTTTTTACCATCTTTAAAATAAACATGGACGTTGCAGCTTGGAAAAGCATCCTTCTCGCCTCTGTGTCTTTCATCTGTGCCACAAGGCAATGTCTAGATACTTATAGGAAGATTACACCCGCATGGGGCATTCTTTTGATATGTTAAAAGCCAGTAGAGAGTTGTTTGCAGCACTTACGCTATTACACGAGATTGCAGGCAGGCTGCAGAAATTCTGAAATATAGTCCGGTAGTGTGAAAGCAGGGAGTGCATTTGTAGGGATGCTGGAGAGACAGTAATATACTGCAGACTGCAATATTTTTCACGTTATTTTGCTGCAGCGTTAACAAGGCGTGTGAAATGCAGTGGTCAACATTCAGGGGCATATTCTCATGAACGGGCGATAATTATCGCCAACCTAGGTTAACGCAACTTTACATAACGCCGTATATCGTGGGAAACTAACGCCCTGTTAACAGCGTATTCTCAACACGCCGGCAACAGGCGATAGTATCCCGATAACGCGTCAAATGTCCACGTAAAAATTACCGGGACGGCAATAAAAAAGGAAACCCGAACGTGAAAAAAGTTGCGATGGGCCCAACTGCGATAAAAACATCAGTGATAAGCAGCGCCAGGCTTGCTATTCCCACGTCAGGCGGGAAAAATCACCATAAAAACTGCCCAAAAACACAAACTACTGAGAAGCACCTTGGAGGAAGCTGGAGCAAGTACAGAGGCCAACCAGAACCCCACAAACCCCCCCGAGGACCAGCCAGGGACCTCGGGGAAGGAGAAGGGCAAGGAGAAGAAGAAGAGGAACCCGCGAATTGTGTGCAGTGTCGGCAGGGGGCACAAGTAGGACATGTGTGCAGTCAATTGCCCCCAACACGTGCGGGAAGCCAGCTATGGCGTAGAAGCCTTGCTTGGTCCCCAGCTGTTCCTGCGCAGTGTGGGGGAAGTGAAGGTGCTGGGGTATCAAGCTGATGATGGCATCCAAGACAGGTGTGAGGAACTTTGATAGGGCTGGCTGTGAGACTCCTCCGACTCTGGCAGTTGTTGGTTGGAAGGTACCAGAGGCCAACACGTGCAGCACAGCCAGCAGCTTTGTCTGAGGAGGGATGTTGGTTGTCCGCTGTGTTGGTACCGTCAGCCTGTGGGCAATGTGGGTCAGGATGCGGAGGATGGTTGTCCTTTTGAGCCTGTAGTGGGCAATGACTTCCTCTGGCGTTAAGTCTCTGAGGCTGGTGCATTTTCGGAAGGTCCGCTGTCTTGTTCTGCGCTGCCTCGGTGCTAGTCCGGGGGAGGGGGGGTGGTCCAGGGGGGGGGGGTGGTCCTGGTGGTGGTGGCGGTGGGTGTTGTGGCCCTCTTGGATCTCCAAGCTGCATGATTAGTAGCTCCATGGCATGTGTTGGTCTTCAGATGTGGCTCTGGGCTGGGCTCCCTTTCTACTGCAGGTTTTCGTCCTACTTAAGACCAGAAAAAAGCAGGTCTTAAGTTCCTGCTGCTAACGCGCCTTATCGCACGTTTTAGGCCCGCATCGCCAATCTGGCTGGTCGTTGTGAATATCGCGAAGTGGTGTTATCGTGAGTTTTTGCACAGGAACGCCTACTCTGCATATGATTGGCGTTAGTTGTCGCTGTCAGCCTTGGCGATGTTTTTAGCGGCAGCTATCGCAGGAAAACTGACGAAATGGGCTGTTAGCGCAGGCTTGTGAATAGGGCGATAAATCTATTGCCACTTTCGTGGCGGTAAAGTGCCGCTAAATCGGCGATGAGTCCTTGAGAATATGCCCCACAGTATGTTTGCAGAGAGTGGTTTAAGTGCTGCCATCACTAGAAACAAAACATTACGGGCCATATTATCAAGAACGGGCGATAACATTATCGCCGCTTTAGCGGCAGGAAACTGCTGCTAAAGCGGCGATAAGGGGCTTGATAATATGCCCTATAGAATTCCAATAGAAGCCCAGGTTTGATGTCCTTCACACCAGAACCTGGGCTTCTATTGGAATTCTATAGGGCATATTATCAAGCCCCTTATCGCCGCTTTAGCGGCAGTTTCCTGCCACTGAAGCGGCGATAATGTTACCGCCCGTTCTTGATAATATGGCCCCACATCTCAATACTGATTTTTACGGATGAGATTGAGCACAAGCGGTGCCCCATGTTTCTGCAGTGCTCTTTAATGCCATATCTATGAGCAATAGTAATTAATGCCTTCGTGAGAAATTAAATGGAAACTGAAAAGACTTGATGACAGTCACTAATTTACAAATTCTGAAATTAGGTCATGTTGGATGAAAACCATCAAACGCCACTTCTAGATTTAGACAAAAGGCAAGAACTTTCTCAAATGTGAAACCGCAGGAGCTGGGCAATGACCAAATTTATTTCACACCACCTCGGTCTAGGAAGTGAGTGGCTTCTCAAAGGCACAATGCATGCTGCTGCTTTAATGCAGATTTTATATGACAGGGGTGTCCAATGGTGGCCCAGGGGGGCCTCATCCAGGACAGATTTCATGATTGCTACTGACTTTGTTGTGCAGAACGTAGAAACACCGTGAGATTCCACACTGGGAAAATAGGTCCACATAGTGGGAGCATGGTACAAAATGTGGTCTAATAGTTACACCAAATTTTCCACCATGGAACCAGGAGAGGACAAATGTGACCAGAAACAATTTATCACTTATCTCCACCTAGTAGTGTTTTACAAATGTATTTCATCTTGTCTTGTAAATTCATGGTAATCATATAACCTTCTATAAACAAGCGTTGGCAAAGCCTATTGGTGTGGCCTTGGAAAGCTGGTCCAGTGGTTATATTTTTTATTGCAAGCATGTCCCAGAACAGTAAAAAAAAAAGAACAAAAAGCATGCCGCCGCGTAAATGTGGCATGCCACATGCTTGCAATAAGAAATTAACATTTAAAAAGAAGTGCAGGTGCTTCCAAGCAAGCAGGTGTACTTAGAACACGGTGGACATTTTTAATGTTAGTGCACATCTCAGGATTCTTATTGGTGCAAAGAAAAGAAACCATCTGTTGTGAACTACTATAACCTGAAGACATAGTTTAAAAACATAAGGATGACCAAAAAGATAAAGAATGGAATGAAAATGCACTGGCAATGGAAGTATTGGCACACCAAACCTGGAACACAGATGCACTTGTTTTTTAGCAGATGTGCATACGTGAATCGTTGTGAATGGGCCCCAAAATATCTAAAATGTAAATGAAATAGGAATATTCAAGGGATATTCATATGCATTTGGTACACACAGAAAAGAATCTGCCCTATTTGGACGTTTACTATAGGGAGTTGAATGTTTCGGGTTCATTTCACTAAGCCGTTTATTAGTACATGAAGTAGCATTACTGTAGCATTACTTCATGTACTAATAAACTCCTTTCTGAATCGGCTGCAGTGTGTACATAGGGCAAAGTGTCAGAATGTGATGCAGTGGCCCATATGGCTCTGTGTGTGACGTATGCATGCACCATTGGGTATCACGAGCACCCACGCTTGCAAGCAGGCCGGTAGACTGCAAGCATGATTGCATCCTTAAAGAGCAGGCAGGTCAGAGAGACTGCGGGCCATCACATCCACAATGAATGCTTTTCTGCAAGATGTCGGAACATACATTTACATTTGCACATCCCTTGTACACTGAATTTTCTAATGTCAACATATTTACATAGTGTGAATTTCTTTTTCATTTCGCAGCTTAAATAATTAAATTCTCTCTCCATGTCTGGTCAGGTGGCAATAATCAAAATGGTGGTCCTGCCTCGCTTTCTTGACCTTTTCTTAAACATTCCTATGCCTCTTTCACAGAACTTTTTTAATGACCTCCGTAGTATACTAACATGACTTATCTGGGCTGGCCGCACACGCCGTATATGCTGGGACACTCTCACACTTACCTATGACCGACGCAGCTTTGGAGTTCCAGATCTCCGCCTTTACTACTTTGCAGCTCCATGTCACTATTCATTTCACTGGTATCATCCAGATATGCAGATCCCCTACCTGAAGCCAGAGAGAGACCAATTGGGGGCCTTCTCACATTCATCACCCTCTAGACTCCTCGGAGATCCAAACCGTTTCTACAACATGCTGTGTGTGGCGGAGACTTCGCTAACTCTTGGCCGGTGGTGTCCTTTATTCTCCTGCATTACCCCTGGTTAATAACCCTTGGCTTCCTCTTAAAGGGCGAAAAAATTGTCCAGCACACCCTTCAACACTACAACCTCCATACAATAGGAGACGTCTTCTCGGATGGACATGTCCTTGCACATGCCAATAATACGTTTTCTTAACGCCTCCTACATGGACCACTTTATACTCTGACGACTTCATAACACTCTGTGCTCACGCTTACCTTCCTACCCACTTGCCCTTGAAGACTTTCCTCCGCTTTCAGGAGCACTAGCGGATTCGGACGTTGACAGACTGGTCTCTAGACTGTACCATTCCTGTCTGTCCTTGAAGCCCGACACTACAGCCCAAATCAGGGAGACCTGTGGCGTCGACCTGGGCTTTCCACTTTCAAAAAGGTATAGTCTTATTGCTGCGCTCATACCCGCCGTATATCGGTTAATTACAGACACAAACTATTACATTTTAAATTCCTGCATAGAGCTTACATCACCCCTACAGCTATTGCAAAGTTTGATCCCACACACCCGGCCCACAGTGCCAAATGTTTTGCTCCAGACGCTGATTTTGCACACTTGGCTCGGACGTGCCCTCAGATCAACCCCTATTGGTCCTCTGTCTTTTCCCTTCTCTCCACCATGGTCCACCTGGAGATCACACTGAACCCTCTCATTCCAATCTTGGGGTATACTGGGGATATCCCTAGATCCACTTCCTAGCTAAGGTGAGATTGCAATTCTCTGGCGTGCCAACCGCCCCCTTCCCACCTCAAACGGGTTGACAAGCATTATATACTGTGACAGAGTCAGTGGGGACTATGCCTAATTACAACCTCCTACCTCCAGGCCCAGAGACACCTGGCAACCCCTCAGGGACTACCTACTCACCCTGGAACCCCACACTTAGGACTGAAATTTGTATCTTCTCTGTGCACCCGCCTGCCCCTTGTGTTTTTATGTCATGTATCCTATGCCTCATCATGACTTTATCTGTACGATGCCTCTGCTTATTGTGTCCTCTATATGTAATAATCTAGGCTATACTCTAAGTATCCATGCCCAATATTTTTATTAGCGCTCAGGTGCCTGTCTGCAATTTTGCCGTATTTGTTGTTGTATTGTTGTTTTACATGATGTGTCATGTGTTTAAAAAAGTCTAATAAACATATTTAGATAAATAAATAATTAAATCGTCTTTGCTTCCAAACTAAGACCTCCAATGTGGAAAAGACAGCTAAAACACCCTAATCTGGGTTTATGACCCATGAGAGAGCAATGTCTCTTTTAGTGACTTCCGTCTCCCACAGAAGCATATGACTAAAGCCATGATTGGCTCCTGCATGGACTTCATCGCAGTCCATCTCCCTTGACACATCATCAGACCGATTCACACGCAAGGCAATAATCTGGGCCTTGTTGTCCCTGTTTATCCCCAGCCTACCTAGATCTTATCCAAACTAGTATAGTGGCCCACCTCGCAGTCCTCACTACCACACACAAGCCTGCATGTAAGGGTCCACCTAAACCAGTATAAAGTACCCAAGAGTGTCCGGACTTAGCACAACTCTGAAGGCCCTCATTGAAATCCATGTCACTTCAAGCACAGAAACAACCTGCCCAAACACGCAACGCCTTACAGCCCATGCGCTGAACACTCACGCCCTCATTACGAGTGGCCCGACTGGGAGGGATGTTATTATCACACCTTATCTGGGGTGGTCCACTTGCCCATGCCTTCCCTCTCAAGGGCTCGGGCCAGGATGAAGTAAACACAAGGAAAGGCCTCCTTTGTCAGCACTTGTTCTGGAGAACCTACAGAACTCAAGGTCAAATGAGCAATACTTGTAACAAATATTATATGTTTTCCCTTGATCCTCAGAAAATAGTTACTTGTGCAATCTCAGTGAAGCCTATTTAGGCTATGCATGCCAGGGAGTAGCAAGGTCGAATAATCAAGGTTTACTCTTGAAGGCTGATGCAAGTTTGGAAACTCAGGCTCAGTTAACATGGGAATATTATTCTATAAATGGTGCAAAGGCATCATTATATGTTTTGCTAAAGATGGAGTGCTTTATTCACATGTATGTCAGCTAGTATAGTGATACAATAGCACAACAATTCAAACATTTCTGCCCAAATGGGGATCCTTTGGCTTCTCTTTAGCTTGGAAGGTAGATGTGCTCCTGCGATATGTCGAAGCATAGACGTTCTGCAGATGGTAACATGCAGGGCACGGCATGTTGCATGGGCACACTTAAACTAGGTTCTCTTTACCCAGTCCTGCATGTCTAACAATCACCAACAATAGACATGCAAGAATTTCCCTTGGTTTGATGATGTCTGTTTGAGTTTGAGACATATTGTGACGTCCTTCACCAGATGGCCCCATAAGGCCAAAGCCAAAGGCAAATGACAAAAAGACACCTAAATTCATAAATGACTGTACTAGCAACGGTGAGGCATCTCATTTCAAAGGTAGCTAAAGCCTGATCATTAGTTCTTAGAAGCAGAGAGCAGAATGTCTCTCTTGCTCACATGCACACAGGGTCATCTAAACTCTGATGTGTCGCAAGCAAGACATGGCGCCTAGGGGTTCTGGAGATTAATCCCAAAGACTTGCCGAGATCTGATTCTCAGCCTCATACACTTAAAAATGGAGACCAAGGGCTGCAATCATTTGGGCCAAATATGATCACGTAGGCATTGAATGCCAAAGCGAGGACAGCAGAGCCTTGGGGAACTCCACAGCAAACATGCTCCTCTCTCACGCTAGAAGAAACTCAGGGGAATCTAGTGGCTCCCACCACGCCATTGGAGGACCTATCCCCTAAAGAAAAAAAACATGGCTACTCACATCTACCTATCTACCTATACTGACTGAACATCATCAACTTCTTCCTGGAAACGGGGCAAGTCAAACTTTATTTAAAAAGTCATCTGTGGACGTTGTAAACGTTAACAGTTCTATCTTTTCTTGGCTAAGCACTATAGATCATAGTCACTTTCAAATGGAAATGATTCCGAAAACATTCTTCTAGACAACAACCAATCTGGCTTCATCGGCGGTGCCGCACTGGAATAGTAATCCTTATGGGGATTGATGATTGAATCAGGATCCCAGACAAGGGCGAGTCAGGCATTCTTTTGTTCTCCACTTTCAACTCTATTTGATATGGTTAACCTGGAAACCCTTGTCAACACTCTCTTATAATGATGGGGAAGGATGGCAATGTCGTAAACTGGGTTAGGTCATACGTGAAGAGCAGATCCAACACAGCAAAGGCACGCATGTACTCGTCCGCACCTCCATGAAATACCACATGCCTCCATTCAGACTCCACATTCTATTAAATTATATAAGGAATTCATATGTGCCAGCATCCTGATGACACACAGGTTCATATTAAGTTAGATTAGAGCAAGGCTCGACAGGTGAGCCTTGAAGTAACTCAGACAGGGCTGTCCAACCACCTCCTAAAACTAAATTCAGACAAACTCAATACTACGAATGCTAACAGCACTTTTGACCACAACTGGATTCTGCACTCAGATGCTTGAGAGAACAAACTCACAATTGTAAAAAAAGGAATATCCCTGTGTTTCATATTAGATGACAAACTCTCTCTACAAGTATGCATAAACAACATAAGGAAAAATGCCCAATGGGGTCTAAGTGTTGCTAACAATCTTAACCACCTCATAACAGACCAAAACACCCAAACTCTAACCCAACACCGAGGCCCAGATTTACTAACATTTGATGCAGTGCAACACAGCAAGACACTTGCAGCTTCAAATGGAGGGAGCACGAATGAATGCACCATAATTACTAACATATGGCGCATTCCTGCTGTCTCACTGCGCTGGCGCACTTGTGGTCGCCAAGCGCCAATCCGGGCCCCATTGTGCTATAGTGCAAGGGGGCCTGCATTACGGGCAGGATTGTGCTTGTTTGCTGGGGCGCCACCTCTCACGATGCAGGGAGGTTTGCAGGCAGCACGCCCTGTTTGCAGAGTGGAGATCTGGAGCCATGCACTGGGCAGCAGTCTGTGTCAATGTGCTGCATCCCTCAGGCCCCATGCTGACCTTTATGAGCTGACTTAGCCCAGTTAGGTGAACACAAAGAGCCTTCATCTTCTCCAATTGAGGTTGTGCTGGTCTGTTCCAGACGCCACAACCTGGTTACAATGATCTGCAAGGAGATGGGAGAGATGAAGGGACAGCCCACTTACCTGCCGATGGGCAAAAGCAGACCGGTTCCTAGAGGCCTGTAGAGGCTTATGGGGTGCCCACAACTTGGGGCTACATAGACGCATGGGGAACCCCAGCCTGTGATATCTGATCCCCACCTATACATGTATAATATCACACATTTACCACCCACATGTGGGAGAAAGTGAGAGGTCCCTGTCTTGAATGCCTATAGATTTACAGGGAAGGGCGAGGAAAAAGTCCTGCACACCTATGACTATCGATCAGTTTGCACCAATAACCAGCCTTGTTATGGCTTGGAAGTTGGGAGAGTAGTCACCAGGGATTCCCCGTTGGGTGGGTCATATCTCCAGCAGAGTTGATACTCTTTTAGTGAGCAATGTAATCCTAAATCATTTAGAATGCCTCTGTGGTGACTGGAGGCACCGGTCTCCAGCGCAGGAATACGTAGGGGTCCGTCTAAAATGATGAAATCAGGAGCAGCGCTGCGCCTGGTTACTGCGCCAGGGACTTTCTCCCTTTACAGTGTCCAGGAAAGAAAGTTTTGTTTTCTTTGGCCATTACAGTTATCTTGAGTCTGTAATTTATAACATGCTTGCAGGGCCCAGCTAATAATATCCCCACTCTCCCTCTCTGCAATGAATCGATGAAAGAGCAATGCGCTGACCACTTGGGCTAATTAACCCGTTGATTTGCCTTCCACGGTGTCCCTTCTGGGCCATGAAATTGTTAAGAAAGGCAATTAATAGCAAGGCGTCCCTGTTCAGAAAACCACGGCATAAAAGGCCATGCATGACTGGAAATATTTATCACCGTGCTTCGAGACAACCTTTTGTGGCCTCTGCTTTCAAGAACCAATTAGTTCACTGGGGTGCGCCATGTTTGTTTATTTATTTTATTTGGGATTTAATTACAGCACAACCAGGGCTCCTCAATGGAGTATCTTGGTGCTGGCATCTGGAGAGGAGCGTTTCTAACGCTGTTGTCATAGTTACTGCTGGAATAACCAGGGTTTATTGGCTTTCTGAATTTCAGAAGGTGAGTCTGAGTGCAAATTTCAACTCAGGTAGCACTTAAGTGTTAACTCCAGCCTGAGTCAGGAGTGACAATGGCTCCTCATAACAGGCTGTAGGGAGACTGGAAGAAGGGTGTTAGTGAATTCACATCAAGGGCAGAGGTCCTTTGGATTATACCAGAGAAAGGAAGAAAAATCTTATGGTATCTCCCCATAATATATGTGTGGTCTTTCCCCTCCCAGATAGCAGGTCTGATATATGCTGGGTATGACGTCATATGTGAGTCATGTAGCTGTGTGACTTTGTGCAGAGTGAATGGTCCCCTATGTAGTACATAGTGATGGCTACACCAAATGGCTAATCCCTTTCAGAATATATATTTCTTTCTGTCTGATATGACCCCCTGCATGCCATATATCTTAGTGGAGGGCCATATTAGCTCCATTTGTAACAAAGAATATTGGTAAAGGACCATTTCACAATGTATGTGCTGTCAAATACAATACATATCTACCTGTATATTTTACTTCCTGCTGGGATGTGCGTACAAAAAGATTGTAACCCCTTTGTCAGTAATTAGTTCATTAATTTCACAAAATACCTGTTTGTAAAGCTGCCCAACAAAATTGAATGAATCTGCTGGGAATTACTCAAACACATGCACACAACGCTTCAAGTAACATAAATAATCTACGTCGTGTGTGTGTCTGGTTGTCTGTGTGATTATACACTGCTTCTGGTGCTGTTCACTTTGCTGCATGTGCATGTTTCTGAGATTCTGAGAATCTTACACTGCTGAGCTGTATCTAGTCTGTCACTGAGAATGAAGCTTGCACAGCTGATGCCTGTGAAGTATCGGTTCTGTCTGTGTCCTACGAATTTGGGGAAAATCTTTTCACTACACGAAAGCCAAAATGACTAGCTTTGCCAGTGCTTGTTTCACATTTAATGTCTGCCTCTGATAAAGTGAGTCCTTTATTGTTCACTGTCTAAATTATGGCAAAAATGTTTAGATCTTACTGGTGTCTAGAAACTTTTCTAAATTTGGGCCAATGAGTTTCAAAAAGGCCGGAGTAATCAGGGTAATTTTGGTAATAATGCGTTACTCTTTGATGCAGAATTACCAATAAAAATGCAATTACTTCTGCTCGCGTGATTATTAGTAATTTGAGGGAAAAGCTTGCTATTCGTATTCTGCTGCAGTTAGCTCTATTTCTTAGCGCAAAATGCATTGTGGGCTGAGAAAATCGCGCTAAATGCCGGAAATTGGGGGAAAATGCAACCAAGAGCACATTTAGTGATTGCGAGTGGCTGCTCGCACTAGCTTTCGTCTTCCGTTGCATTTAGTGCTATTTCTTAGTGCAAAATGCATCCTAGTGTCCAATTTGGAGGTGAGGTGATATTTTTGCACTACGAAATAGCACTTTACGCAGAATTACTTTTCTCACATAATTCTATATAATCTCATGGAATTCTTTGGTACTTATGCTACACGGAATTATGCGAGTTACGCTCACCCCTAGTCTCAAGTGCTTGAAGCTCAACCAAATGGACATTACATACAGGTAATGTAAGTCAAATGGCATTCAGTTCCTGGCAGGTAAAAGAAAACAAAGAAAGAGGTAGGGGGCTACCTGTAGAGTCAGATCGGGGGATCTGATCCCTCAGGAGCAAGGGCCCTCACACACCCCAAGAGGTGTCATGCTTCATCATCGGGGAGTTCCTCATTGAGCCAGCACTGCAATGCCCAATGGGCCACTCCAGGGGGCTCTCTGCTGGAGTTCTTTTGTTGTTTTGCCGATGTGAAGAGTGAGGTGTAGTGTAGGTGTGATAATGTGAGTAGACTGGTGTAGGGGGTGAAGTAAAATTAACTAAGGAATACCCAAAGCAATTTTTAATAACTGGGTCCCCTTGTCATGGTTGAAAACAATGGCTGGCTAGAAGTGGATACAATGGTCCAATCAAGCACAAGGTGATGTTTAAAAGAAGGTCAACATGTTTCTTGCCTATTTACTGTCAAAGTGATCATGGCAATTCATCAGGACCAACGTCCTAATCTACTCGTGTATGAGTCGGTAACAAGTGTCTGAGTTAAAACCTACCCATAAGCAATCACACTAGTATGTAGTATACCTTCAGGATAAAACTGACCTGGGGGGAAAATAAAGCAAATTAAGTCAACAAAACATACAAACAATAGCATGCTTTGAATTTTGGACAGGTAAATGCTGAGGTCGTCTCCACCCTAATAGTGCAGGTGTGGATTGCCCTAGTCTTAACATGATTTTAACAAAGTTACCACACACCTACAAACAGACAAACAACACACAGTGTAAGCCTAGCCATGGGACATTTTCAAGAAGTTGCCTGACGGCGCTTCATAGATTAGCGGGACTTTGGCTTGCTATCTCTCATCTCTCCTTCCTTTGTTGCCTTTTTTTCTGTTCCCTCTCAGTGGCCTACTTAGCCCGCTCATCGACCACACGGGCAGAACACATGTCCACACTTTCCACTATGGACGATCACCAGGGCTTGTCCTTTGATGATGACATGGTCTCTGAGATCCTCAAGACCCCATCTCTCCTGGGGGGCGATGGCACGAACCACTCAGGCAGTCAGAATGAGGATTGGATCTCACTGTCGACCCTCAAGAGACAACTTGTCAAGATGACACTTAACGGGATACTCATGACAGAGTACCTTCGGGCTAATATATCACCTGATGGGCTGATGGTCAACTGCACTCCTCGAATCTTCTTGGAAGATCTGGAATGCGTCTTTTAAGACTGGAATTTTTCCAGCCACTCGGAAACACCCTTATCTTTTACCACTGCTGAAGAATCCTAATGCTGACCCTGAAGTACTAAGCAATTTTAGACCGATTCCCCTGCTATCTGCACCGGCCTAAGTCCTAGAGAAATTGGCTCAGCGACAACTAGCCGACTTTGTAGAAGCCAATGGTCTCCTACACAACTCCCAGTAAGGCTTCCGGTCAGGCTATAGCACGGAGACAGTGTTAGTAGAAGTAGCTGATTCGGTGAGAATGTCAGTGAATGGTGGCTCATCTGCTATGTTAGTGCTGTTGGACCTTGCACTTGATTGGATCCGGTCTTAACTTGAAGACCGTGGTAAGCAGGTTTTCCTTCGCCCTTTCTCCTCACCAGTCAAACAACTTATATGCGGAGTACCTCAGGGTTCTGCTTTAAGCCCGCTGCTCTTTAATATCTACTTTGCCCCAGTGGCGGCTCTTATTTCCACTTGGGGGTGAAGGTAGTTTCCTATGCGGATGACACTCAGTTGTTGTTCTCTTTTTAAGAACAATCCATAGCAGCCTTTTATAAATTTAAGGAATGCCTAAAAAACATTGCTAGTTGGATGAACGAAAATTGCTTGAAGCGTAATGCCGACAAGACTGAGGCCTTGTTTTTCAGTCAAGCATCTCCTCCCCCGTCGCGCCTCTGGTGGCCTAGGGAGTTAGGCCCTCCGCCCATTCCTAAGGACTCTGTTAGAAATCTGGGAGTCAGATGGGAGAAGGACCTCGCCCGCACGTCACGAGTCCGGCAAATTTCTGCGTCCTGTTTTGGGAAAATGAGATCTATTAGGAAATCTTTACGTTTACTGCCAGAAGAGAGCTGTAGGATTACAGTCCATACGTTGGTAACCTTCCAGCTAGATTATGCCAATTGCCTCTACCTGGGGTTGCCTGGCTACCTGACCCACAGGCTACTGATGGTGCAGAATGTGGCTGCGAGGCTAATCCGTAGGGTCCCTTTTCGCCAGCACATTTCCCCATACTTGAAACAGCTTCACTGGCTCCCGGTGGCCAAGAGGATTGAGTTTAAGACACTCACCCTCACTTTTCGAGCCATCCATTGGAAAGGCCCAGGCTACCTCAGGTTGAGGCTTAGCCTATATCGTCAGGAGCGGACCTTGAGATCTAAACAGCAGCGTCTCCTCAATGTCCCACGTTTTGTAAAAATGCGACAAGGAGGCATGTCCTTCTCAGTAAGGACTGCCAAACTTTGGAACGCCTTGCCTAGCCACCTGCGCATGTTATAAATGGAACATGAGTTCAGAAAGGCCTTAAAAACCTCGCTCTTTAGGCAGGGGGAGTAGTATCTTGAGCTTCTCAGTCTGTTTAGTCCATTTTTCTTAGCACCGGGACACTTCTGTAGAGGTAGCCATGTGCTTTATAAATGGCCATTGATTGAAGATCTAGTTTTCAAACGTGACTGGTCCCTGGTAGGATGGATGCGCACCATGGACTGGCTTGTCTTGATCATTAACACGGCTAAACACCTTGCTGATGCCCTTACTATCAGGATCAACATAGCTGAAAATGCCCTAAAGGGGTGAATTCTGATCTCAGCTCACAAATCCAAATTAGCTGAGATCAATAAATGGTGATTAATGAGACTAAGGAATACCTGATTAATCAAAAAATAAATAAGCTTCAAAAAGACATAAAAAAGTTTGACAAGGGGAAAGTCTATCCTTCCTTACTGGAGGACTACCCGATAGGGGGGACACTTCCTCTGATGACAGTAACACCTCACGAAGAAGGAATACTTCGTTTAGTAGCAACTCCAGCTCAGGCAACTGGGGGAGTGATGAGTCCCGGCGGGGCCCACTCCCCCCTCTTTGGGTTTGGAATGCCCCCGTGTCAGGGCCCCCCAGCGATGTAGCCTCACCCTTACCACATGTACCCTCAGGGCCCCCATCAGGGGGAACTGAGGGTACAACCCTACAACCCACCTCTTTTAGGCAGAGGTTGGTGCAGAGGGAGAGAAGAAGAAGAGGCACACAACACCAAAAAATAGAGCAGTGGCAAGAACCACCAATGGAAACCCAACAACAGACGAGGAGTCAGCCCAGCAACAGGAAAACCTCTCCACAAGAACTCTATCTAGTACCAAGACAGCTGTCTTACAGAAAGGCCTAGGCTTTGTCCCCACCCCCAAAGATGACAGGTTTCATACTACCTATGAGCTGCACCAATTCCTTTAGAGAAAACGCCTTAAAGCATTTTTCGATGACCAACCACTTATAAAGAATCCTGACACTTGATTACGCAATCCTTCTACCTTCACCCCGTCAGCACAAATGATTCCCCACAAGGTATTGACATTCGAGCAGGCAGTACTCAAGGAGGTGGAAAAATGCACCCAGGGGTCCACCTTGCGCAACATGTCTAACCTGGAATTGGCTGCTATGCAGTCCCATGCTAACGACACCCAGAGCACCATCAAACCCGCTGACAAAGGTGGGGAGATTGTGATAATGGAAACTGCTGATTACAATCGTGAATGCCAACAACAGCTGGCAAACAAGAAATACTGCACTCACATTATGCAGGATCCCACTAGGAGACATAGCACACAGATAACATCACTAGTCACTTCTGCTGAGGCAAAAGGGTGGATTAGTAAGAATGAGGCTGAGATCCTGGTTAATACAAACCAGAGGATCCCTTACTTCTATGTACTCCACAAGATACACAAGGGAACTATTCCTCCGCCAGGCAGCCCCATTGTATCTGGAATAGGTTCGCTACTTGAGCCCCTTTTGAAATTCTGTGACCCCTTCCTACAACCTCTTGTCACGAGGACTCCCTCCTTTCTTAAGGACATGAGGGATGTATTGAACCTCATTTAGGATATCAATTATATGAACCATATTGATCTGCTAGTGATACTTGATGTTGAGGCTCTCTATACAAATATTCCATAAAGTGCCGCCTTGGAAGTTACAGAGAACACTCTTCTGTCTGATAATTGGACTTCCCCTAGTCCAGTGAATTTCATACTTGAGTGCGCCACTCTGGTGCTCAGAAAAATTTCTTCCAATTCCAAGACCAATTATACCATCAGAAACAGGGGACATCGATGGGCAGTACATTCACCCCTAATCTGGCATGTTTATACAAGGCCAACTTCAAAAAAGAAAAGATCCTATGCAATGACAACCCTTTCTTTGCCCACATCAACATATGGCGTTGATACATCAACGATATACTCATACTTTGGCAGGGTGATATGGAAACATGTAACACCTTCTGTGATAGGATTAGTACTCTGAATCCGTTCTTGAAATTTACTAGGAACATTTCAGCAGATAAACTCCCCTTCCTTGATCTGCTGGTTTCCCTCCAAGATGGAGGGTTACATACAACCACATATAGGAAACCTACGGACTGTAACATCCTGTTCCGATACGACAGCCATCATCCTAAACACTTGAGAGATGACCTACCCTTTGGGCAATATTTGCGACTGTGCCGCAACTGCAGTTCCATTAATGACTATGACCACCAAGCTCGGGCCCTGTCTATACATCTCTCCCCTCGACCTAGTTTTGGCTCCAAATTCTTCTTTAAACTCCTTCTCACTTTGACCTACCTGTCCTTCTTGGTCCACTAATTTAACGCACAAATATGGGAATGTATGTATCCTTCTATCCCCAGCACTGCAATTTAAATAAAACGTAACCTGGTACTGATGATGGCCTAACACCTCTGCATGCCGAAACGCCGTCGACTTCCACAGCGGAACTCCTGGCGCCCCCATTTACGGATACCCCACTCATTTAAATTTTTGTATTCATGTACCATTAATTACTTGGGTATCCTAAATATGTAAAGCATTTCTTAAAATCCCACTTGTCTCTTGTTGCGCCCATCACTATCGCTATATATACCACGTCACGTGTCACTTGCGCCGTCACTATTCTTCACGAGCACTTGTGCACAGTATTTTGTAGGTTACATGTCATTCAATGTAACGCAGTGCTCCTGCCCCATGGGCTTGTACATATGAAGTTTAATATGTCCAACATGCTTGTCGATTGAAATACATTTAACATTTACAAGAAAATGTCTTCCTGTTTTTCTCCCCCTTTGGATTTAATCCATCGCAACTAATTGTGCCACATATACTTGACCTTCAAATAATACCCTTGTTTGAGACACTGTTGTTTGTTATTGACCACACATGGGTCTGGACTCAAAGGTCACACACGAATTGTAAACAAAAAACTACATTTATATGATCACATGCCTGTGTAACAAGCACTACATGGAGATGACCACCCGGGCAGTTAAGACTAGGATCATAGAACACAACACAAATGAGTATTCACTATCTGGAAATACAACACTCTCCAGAAGATTTACAGTGGAAATTGCTGGAGGCCCACCCACAGATGAACAAAAACACCCTCTTCCAAAAGGAACAAAAATCTATTTTTCGTTTGGCCACACATCACACTGGGCTTAACGATGATATCCCTTGGGGTGAGGTAACAATTTGAACTACACTTCACCCTACCACATAGCAGCCCTCACGATGCCTAACCCCCACACATACATCCAAATAGGTTAGTCAGTTACATACACACTTGGGCACTATGTGTGTGTGTGTGTGTGACCTTCACAGCCTAACGCCGGCCTGAACTCCCAATTGTGCAGTACAGGGACATTATCCTACACGAACCCTTCTGTATCCCTTTATCCCTGATGGTCCCATTTACCTCCTCGAGTGTTTAGCTACCCACACACTTAAATACAGATCCTCTGTCTGCAGCCATCCCCAGACTATAGACAGACACACGTACAGGGACCCTTGAGTGTTCTGCCTTGCACAGATGGTGCGTGACCTTCACCCACCTAACCTTCTAAGAACACATGTCCATTTGAACTCTTGCTCACTTAAATGCAAGCCCCATTTTTCTTTTGTTTTTGTTGGCATCAACATGTCTTCGTTTTATTCGTACATTTGGAACTGTGGCCCGCTGCGATATGAGCTTGCCACTACCAATATGGCGCCCGTCATTGAACACCCCTCCATATACCACCCTTACCGGCATGTGTACTCCGAGCTCACTTACTATTACATCAGGCCTTCCTGGAGGCCAAACAGCTTTGGCCTTCTCGTCTCTCATGATAAAAGTCTGCCATAATCAACAAACCCCACCTCCCCCTAGTCCTATTAAATAAAGAGAGACTATCCCTACACTGTACATGACTGCTAGCTACACCCAAAATGTCCCCGGCCCTTGGGCGCAGTTACAGTGACGTAGTAGCCAACACATGGCTACACTCACACCTGCTCCGCATTGGCTGGCGTGCACAGGGATTCTCAATGACCGCCCACTCTGCTCTCCAGTCACCTCCTAGGTGGCAGAGTGAGGGGTAGGTCGACCACTACACGCGCGGGACTGGCCTCGCTGGCATTACTTGTCTCATATGCTCGCATACGTTTGATGCTTTCCATTGTGTCCCCCCAAGGTACTTATACGCGAGTGAGCGTTCTACTCTGCCATTCATTGTTGGGGTGTAGTTTTCCCCATACATGGTAAGCCTCTACGCTTGGGACAGAGGAACTTTCCTTCACTTCTGTCCTCTAGCTATACACCTGGCTTACACTGCGTGTTAGGAGTCTGTTTGTCGGTGTGTGGTATCTTTGTTAAAATAATGTTGAGACTAGGGCGATCCACGCCTGCACTATTATGGTGGAGACAACCTCAGCATGTACCTGTCCAAAATGCACAGCATGCTATTGTTACCATGTCTTGTTGAATTACTTTGCTTTATTCTCCTCTCTAGGTCGGTTTTATCCTGAAGGTATACTATATAGTAGTGTGATTGTTTATGGGTACGGTTTAACTCATAGACACTTGTTACCGACCCACACACGAGTAGATTAGGACGTAGGTCCCGATGAATTGCCATGATCACTTTGACAGTAAATAGGCAAGAAACATTTTGACCTTCTTTTAAACATCACCTTGTGCTTGATTTGACCATTGTAACCCCTTCTAGCCAGCCATTGTTTTTAACCATGACAAGGGGTCCCAGTTATTACAAATTGATTTGGGTATTCCTTAGTTATTTTTACTTCCCCCTTACACCAGTCTGCTCACATTGTCACACCTACACTACACCTCACTCTTCACATCGGCTAGAAAATAAAAGAACTCCGGCAAAGAGCCCCCCCCCGAGGGACCCAATGAGCATTGCAGCGCTAACCCAATGAGGAGCTGCCCAATGATGAAGCATGACACCCCTTGGGCCCTTGCACTTGAGGGATCAGATCCCCCAATCTTACTCGACAGGTAGCCCGACTTCTTTCTTTCTTTTCTTTTACGTGCCAGGAACTGCATACCATTTGACTTACATAGCCTGAGTGGGCGCATGTATGCTGGACAATTATTCCCCCCTAGTCCCCCTCTACAGCCGTCTCGTTAAATGCAGGTAGCCATAGGTAGCAACTACTATCGCTGTCTTGACCTTTGCTAAGCATGACACTGCCCTTCCTATTCCTGGCCATGAGAGTCATAAAAGCAGTGCAGGAAGAGAATGTTAACCTGGCTCATATAAACCAGTTTACCTTCTTGCCCTCACTTAGGCCCTCAACAGCAAATAGGTGACTATTAAGCAGCCAAAGGCACTACAAGGGATGAATTGCGCCCTGGCAAGTTTCCCAAGTTGATACATGAGAAACATCTCAAATTCAGGTTGCATCCTGTTACTCGTAATTTTGTTTATCCAATTTAAAACAACTGCATGTTCCAGAATGGAAAAAAAACCTTTATTGGAGCAACTATGCATGCATGGATCTGGGAAACTTGGTAGCTATGTACATGGGTAAAACAATGTAAGATATTTACGCAGTTCTGAAACTGGAAACAATTTACTCCTGGAATGTATAAATTGGGGGACAAGGTGTGGCAGAGGAAAGGGAGTGGAGTCACGAGCATCGAAGCTTCAAAAGCAGAGCCTGACAATCAACTTATACATATATTTTAAAACAATTTGCTGCAAAGAAATTGGTAATAAGGGCATACGTGACAGTAAAGCTGGTCTTACCTACTTTATTGGTTACAAGGAGGCTGCATTTTAAAATATCTTAAAGGGTTATGACACCTGCTGCAGAGATGTTTGTATGCCCAGCAAATCTGAGGCGATTGTGATAGTGGTAGGATACCTCTAATAGTTAATGCAATTCTGGAAGCGTTATGTGTTTTCTCCGGTTACAGTTTTGACTCATAAAGTAGCATAGAGGGTTAATGTGCCTGCTGCAACGCACATCATGTAACATGCAGATCACAGGTTTGTATTTTATGTAAGTAGGCAAGTGGGCTTCTTCTTAGGACACTGAGATCATTTTGTCACGTCCAGTTCATAAGTTGCAGTCCTTCTAATATGGCACACTGATCTATTTACCAGCATCAAGGAGTTGCATGCAAACTGTCAGCCATAGGTCTAGATCATTATTCTTTTTTTCTCGATCTGTTGTTATTCTAAGATTGCAAAGAAGGGTTCCTAATGGGAAGTAATAAAGTTTTCTTAGTACAGACAACCACAATCATTGTTATGTTTTATTTTACTTTGTTGTTTTTTTATATAGCGCAAACCTGACCTAAAGGTATCAGAGCGCTTTACATGAGCACCAGCTGCATTACAGACAGACACATACATTTTTTTTTGTTAGACACAGGAGATTAAGTGATTTGCCCAGAATCACAGGATGTTGAGCGTCCCTGCCGAGACTCGAACCTGGTTCCCCAGCTTCGAGGTCAACTACTCTAGCCATTAGGCCACATCCTATCTACATTATATCTTGACTTTGTGTTTCTCCCGACTATTCACTCTTTACATTAATATTTACAAGTATGGACAATATGTGATCCCTAGACCTTTAGTAGGTCCCATTTAAATCCTTATTTGTGTAATTTGTCACGCACACAGATAAATAGATAAATCTTGCATTCGTACTGTGCATGCACATTTCTTACGAGGAGCTGAACAAAGTAAAAAACCTGCCTCCAAGTGACAGTTTCTCTAAAGTACTGTGAGGTGATTCGCTGTGTGCCTTTGTTTCCTTCCATTGAATTAGTGTCTAGCTGTTAAGTGGCTCCCAGTCAACATGATACTTGAACAAAAGAAGGGCAGATGACCCTTTAAATCAGGCCTTTGTTTTGGCTCGGCTGGAAGTGAAAATAAGAAAGGCCCCTCTCTGCCTGCAGGTTGCTGATCCAAACGTGCGTAGCTGAATTATGTCCCAGTGTCAGAAAATGACACCAGGACAAATTCAGCATGTTTCCCTGGGTGAGCCGGAACCCAGATCAGGGCTAGAAATAGCTGCCAGAAATGGGATCTATTGGGATCCCCCTATGTTCAAGCACTGTGTTTATGGAAGGATGGACGATGCTGGACCACCCTTTTCTGTGTGTCACACTTCATAACATTTCTGGAACATAACAGGTGTTTCAAAGCAGTTTCTAAGCCATTACTTGGCACAAGTGGGGAGGGGTGACTTCTGAAAGGTATTTCATTGAATGGGCATGACAGGCTTGTTCATCTTGTAATAAAGTGCCAGTCCGTTATAAAGCACTTCAATGTCACATACAAGCAACCTGAAATCATGGCAAGTATGACAATATCACCTTTCGATTCAAAGGCCTAAAATCTCACTCCCTGGTACCGTGAGCTTAAATCTAGAAGTTCAAGGGAAAAAAAGTCGGTAGAAACAGCATTGATTGACGCTGTTAAGAAACAACAAAATAAAAATATTACAAATGAAGAGGCTTATTACAATCTTGAGGTCGACTGTTTCCATACATGGTGCTGCTCTTGAATAAAATCGTTGGCACTGTCAATTGCAGCTGAACCTTTTCCCACAGCGCCATCTACTGCATTTGCCAAAGTACTGTCTCTCTAAATGCGTGTGCACTCGAAGGACGGCTGTGAATTACCACCAAAGCTGTAATTTGAAATCCTTTTTAATTAATCACGTAGTGAGCAGCAAATGAGCCAGTTAGCGGAAAGGGGGTGAGCGGGTGTAGCGGCGAAGGACGACTCCGATAAACAAATAGCAGTAGCTGGTGCTACAAATGGCGTAGGGCGGCCGGTCAAGAAGTGTTCTCCGTGTGAGGTTGTGAGAGAGAACGGCGCGCACAAAACTGAAATATTGGTGACTGACTCCGAGAGGTCAGCCAACCGTGTATTTTATAGACGATCGATGGCTCGCGGCCGGGATCGTCGGTGTGTGCGTGCCAGCTAATTGGTCAGGTGTGCCTGGGGACTCTCTGGGGCTTATTTACAAGCCCCATGCGCCACTTTTGCGTTATTTTTAACATGGGAAAAGTGACGCAAAAGTGGCGCAAGGGGCTTGTAAATCTGCCCCTATATCCGTTAGGGTGAAAAACCGGAGCGTTCCTCAAACATAGATGTAGCACTATAATTTTGCCTCCACCAAGGGGCACAAAATACAAAATAACTTAACCAACTGTCTGCTAAACCTAATTTCCTTCTCATCCCCCAATGCTAAGCACTTTTTAAAAATCTTCGGGATAGTTTGTGCTTAAACTTTTGTAATTTTTCCCCACACATTTACATCCCTTATTTTCCAACATCCTGGGGATTCAACTGGTACTTAGGGTTTGTAGATTCACCTGGCGGAAAGTGAGAAAATAGCCAAAATATCGCAACATTTTGTTATTGGGGGAGGAAACTGGGAAAAGTGCTGTGCATAAAATTCATGTTTATTTTACCCCGGGCTCAAGTCCTAAAAAAAGAAGTGGGGGGACTCACCAAGTTAGGCAGAATGGGTTTGACATCACTGCGCGTGACATCACTGCACGTGACATCAGAGGAAGTGACATTACCACATGTGACATCACGGGAAGTGGCATCACAGGAAGTGACAACCAGCTGGTGAAATCACATGTAGTATCACAGGAAGTGACATCACAACCCATGACCTCACAGAAAGTGAGATCAGATCTTAAAACCTCACATATGTTTAGCAGGTCTATTATGAGTACATTTGAGCGCATAAAATATTTAACAAATTAGATTTTGCAATGGGGTTGTGCCAAGATATAGATGCAACCCAGACACAAAATCTCGGTCCCAACTTATACATTTATTTTTTTTAAACCCTGCTACAAAGAAATTGGCAAATGCAAAAAGAACAATTGATGGGCAGAATGCTGAACAGTGTCAAACAATCACCCCCAGTTCAGAGATCTGGGCCTAAATCCATCTTTTTTTTGCCTACCATGCCATTCTAGTTTAAGCACAGCCATATGCAAATCAGTCTTGAGCCTGCTCCCTGTGGGAACAGTCCAGCCTGAACTGCCAGGCCAGGTCCTCCCTGGACTGGAAACTAGCATCCTGGGACCAGTTTCCGGCTATTACCCCCCCCATTAGCCAGGCTAGCTTGAATCCAGTGGCATGGTGAGCACGTGGCCCACATCTGGGCATACCCATCCCACTCGGGGTGACAAATGCAAAAAGAACAATTGATGAACGGAATGCTTAGCAGTGTCAAACAGTCATCCCCAGTACAGAGATCTAGGCCTAAATCCATCGTTTTTTTGCTCACCATGCCATTCTAATTTAAACCCAGCCATATGCAAATCAGTCTTGACCCTGCTTCCCATGGGAACAGTCGAGCCCGGACTGCCAGGCCAGGTCCTCCCTGGACTGGAAACAAGCATCCTGGGACCAGTTTCGGGGTATTACCTCTCATTAGCCAGGCTAGCTTGAATCCAGTGGCATGGTGATCACAGGACCAGATCTCTTGACTGGAGCTGAATGTTTGATTTATTCAGCATTCCGTCCATCATTTGTTGCTGAAGCACAAAGAAATTGGCAACAAGGAGAAATGAGGCAGTAAATCTGTTCTGCTTAATTGGTTGCAATGTCTGTATTTTAAAACATGTTATGGGGCCAAGGCACCTGCTGCAGAGATCTGTGTGTGCCAGCTAAATCTCAGGGAATATTAATAATGGTAAGATAACTTTGGAGGAGAACGTATTTGCTGGAGAGATCTGTGTTTTGCCTAGTCCTAGTTTTGAATCAAAGTAGCATAGAGGGTTAATATGTATCCTGCAAAGCACATTATGTAACATGCAGATGACAGATTTTTTATCTTATGTAAATGGGTAAGTGAGTTACTGCTTTTAAGACAGAAATCCTTTTGTTACTTGCTGCTCAGAAATTGTAATCCTTCTAATATAGCACAGTGAGGTATGAAGGACATGGTGCTCCTACAGTTGTAACCCTCACTGTCTTAAGTAACACATCCTTTATATTGATGTACACACATATGATTTAATGTCAATGTATAATCTGTGCATGTGATGTGAAGCGCTCTGACACCCTACATTGGGATGAGTAGTGCTAAAGCGCTATAAATGAAATTAAACAAAATAGTGGTATTTAAATTGTTATTTTGTGTAAATACTGGGATAGAGCAACACATCTGACATTCTTACACTGCATGCATATCTCTTCTATACAGGGACTCAACAAAGTCAAAACCATTTCTCTCTTAAGTACATGTGAAGTGATAACTGTGAGCCTTTGCTTCCCCTCCATTGCATGTAGGCATGAGGCTCCAGATAGCTCCCTCCCAGGATACTCCAACAAAAAGAGGCCTAATGGTCCCTTAACTCTGGCTTTTGTTATAGACGAGCTGGAATCTGATAAGCCCCTTCCCCGCTTGCACGTTGCTGCTTGGATCAAAAGCAGACAACATGCAGACACTACTGAAAGTGTCCTGGTGTCAGAAAATTACACTGGGATGAGTTCAGCATATTTCTGTGAATTCTGGGAGAAGTAGGAAAGGAACGTGGCACTCTGCTGAAAGTGGCCGGTGATGCAGCAGGGTAGACAGCGTCTACCCTCTGAAAATAGTGGGTATACAATGCCTACTCATGTCTATCCTCGATTTGAGCCCTGATTTTATCTGAAAATGGCATCAATGAAAGGCTGCTACTGATGACATCTGTATGATTTTGGACAGAGGAGACACAGCAGCACTCATCCTGCTCAACCTCTCAGCCACTTTCGACATAATCTCCCACTCTATCCTCATCCATCACCTTCACAAAACTGGCAAACACAGACCCGCTCTCCGATGGGTTAGCTCCTTCCTCACTGGCTGCACCCAATTGATCACCCTGGGGCTATACGCCTCCGCCAACTTGATCTTCAGAATCCCCCAAGAATCTGTGCTCAGCCTGTTCAATGTCTACATGGCACCGCATGCAAATATCATCTGAGCACATAGAAGTCTTTTTCTATGCATTTCTGCCTATTCCAACTAAATTACCCTCAGTCTAATCAGATTTTCGATAGCGCCAAGACGCCCCAGGGCAGGAGATTGCGCTTTATAAGTTATATTACATTACATTACATTACATGACATGAGCATCATCTCATATGCCAGTGACACCCTGCTTATCTCTCCCTCTCCGACACCACCCGGAACTTTCGGACGAAGTTCGCTTCTTGCATCCCCGAAGTCACCAACTGTCTGAAGACAGAAGTAATACTCTTCGGGACAGACACCTCACTGTGGACCACAGTCTGGTGGCCAGCCAAACTATGACCAGCACCTAACCCATCTAACCAAGCCAGGAACCTAGGAATAGTTGTGGACAATCACCTCTTAATGACCAACCAGATCAACTCAGTTTCCACCTACTGTTTGCACACACTCAAGGTCCTCAGAGAAACCTTCAGATGGCTCCCGCTCAACACTCATAGAACCATGACACAGACGCTCATCACCAGCAAGCGGGACTACAGGAATATACTCTACATTGTCAGCTCTGCACATCTCACCAAGAGCCTTCAACTTGCAAAACATACTAGCCAGGCTCATGCTCAAACTCTGATCCTGCACCCACATCTCCACACAACTGAAAGACCTCCACTGTCTCCCAGTCCCCAAGCATGCTGTTGGAAATCGGGTCACTGGTTGAGGAGGGTGAAACGCTACTCAAGCAACACCCACAACTTCTGTCAGGGTGAAACACAAGCAAACCCCAAATAAACCTGTCCTTAACCCTCTGGTAACTTGTCACAAAAGAAGTCAGGCTTAACTTAGAGGCAATATGTAAAGTATTTATGCAACACTGCAACCAGTAATAAAGTGAAAACTCAATACAAGAAAAATCCCACACCAGTTTAGAAAAATAGAGCAAAATGTAAAAATTATTTACGATCCAAATAGTAAAAATTTGATCAGTAGAACTGGAGATATGCAATTTCAAATTATTTTGCCTAGAAGCACAAAGCGCCACCTGTGGTTATCTGGTTGTACCGGACTGGGACAAAGTCACAGGTTCATACTGACCATGATCGAGGGCAGCCTAGCTTCAGGGACCAAGTTAGGCCTGCTGAAGAAAAGTACCTTAAATCCTGGTTGCGGAGTGATGCGAAGTTCTGCGTCGAGGAATGCATCACACAGCAGAGGCAATGTGTGCTGCTTGTGTGGAGATGCATTATGCAGCGGCAGTTCCAAGGAACTGTGGTGGTGATGCAATGTCCTGCGTCCTGTTTCTGATGCGTAGTCTTGCGAGGCGATGTGTCGCGCTGTGTCGGTTCTGTTGGGACCACAAATGGGATGGCAGAGCACCTTTACTCCGACTAAGGGCCCGATTCCGATCTCGCTCGGAAAGCCCTACGGCCGACTCAGTCCCGTAGAGCTTTCCGACCGACTCGTGCTCCTGGGCTCCGAACGCCCGAGTACGATGCAAGTACGCGCTGAAGGACTCGGGTTGCTCGGAGCCCCATTGAAGTCAATGGGAGCCTGTTGTATGTTGGTTGGATTGGGGCCTCCATGTAGGTGGTCAACTGGTGCAGCTGAGCTTTGGAGGCCAAATTAATAGCATTACGCATTCGCCCTTACACAGCCGGTCCCCCACCAGTATCATCTACTGGTATCTGCCTTTGCCGCCTGTGACGCTTGACCCCTTGCTGGATTGCTTGGAGCCCAGAGAGCACCGGAGCCCCGCTGATGCTTTCTCCTCCCTCATGGCTACTACCCATTTAACAAATCTAGGTTCCAGGAGCTATCCATTGTTCTTCCCTGGGACTTACACAACATTTTGCCTTAACACTGTGCTATGGTGATGCTCCACTATAGCACAGTGGAGCATCACCAACTTATCATGATTCTGGTCATCTTGGCATCTGATCCGCCTTATACTCACCATGGGAAAGACAGGCAATAAACAGGCCAAGCTTCATTTTGAGAAGCAGCAGTCTGTGGCACAACACGGCGCAGAGGGGTCCACTCCACCCGAAATGTCCGACTTATATATTGCAGCCTTGCTCAAGAAGCTCAAAGTTCGTTTGAGAGCTGATCGATGTTAAGATAGAGACCCTTAATTCTAGACTACTTAGATTCTATGAACGTGTTGACCAGTATGATAGTAGATTAACACATGCAGAAGCTAGAATTTCTAACTTGGAAGACACGCAACACCGCATGGAAAATTCACTGGCCACTACTCTGCGAGAACTGAAGGCTATTAAGGACAAAAATTAGGAGCTTGAGAGCTGATTCCGATGCAACAATGTCCGCATCTGGGCGTTCCCGAGTTTGTCACCCACAGCATCATGGAGTATTTTATGGAGGATCTCCTTGATTGTTCACTGATAGAATATCGATGTTCTAAATATCGAAAAAAATATATCGACTGCAAAAATATCGACTCCAATACCTTAACAGGTAAGTACAAAAATATTGAATCAAAAATATCGAGGTAAAAAATATAGATGTAAAAAATATTGATTTAAATATATATAAAATAAAATAATATATAGTAAATATATTAAATATTAATATTATTTTTAACAAAATAAATTACATTTAATATACATTTTAACTAAATATAACAAATGAACTTAATTAAAAAAATATAAACACACAAACATAAAAATTTATACATATACATATATTCACTTAAAAATAATTTATTAACTATTATCTTTATTTCATTTTTAAACTTTAAAATTATATAAAAATTATATATATATATATATATATAATTAAAAAAAATCTATAATAAATTAAAACAAACTATTAAAAAAATTAAACTTACATTTCCCAATACAATAAGTGCAACAGTAGGGAAAGTGTTGGATAGCGGAGGGGTAAAAATTACTATTCCCACTCCAGTGAGTGCAACAGTAGGGAAAGTGTTGGATAGCGGAGGGGTAAAAATTACTATTACCACTCCAATGAGTGCAACACTAGGGTAAGGGTTGGATAGCGGAGGAATTCAATTTACTATTCCAACTCCTGTGAGTGCAACAGTAGGGAAAATGTTGGATAGCGGAGGGGTAAAAATTACTATTCCCACTCCAATGAGTGCAACAATAAAGAAAGTGTTGGATAGCGGAGGGGCAAAAAATACTATTCCCACTCCAAAGAGTGCAACAGTAGGGAAAGTGTTGGATAGCGGAGGGGTAAAAAATACTATTCCCACTCCAAAGAGTGCAACAGTAGGGAAAGTGTTGGATAGCGGAGGGGTAAAAATTACTATTCCCACTCCAAAGAGTGCAACAATAGGGAAAGTGTTGGATAGCGGAGGGGTAAAAATTACTATTCCCACGACAGTGAGTGCAAAAGTAGGGTAAGTGTTGGATAGCGGAGGAATTAAATTTACTATTCCAACTCCTGTGAGTGCAACAGTAGGGAAAATGTTGGATAGCGGAGGAGTAAAAATTACTATTCCCACTCCAATGAGTGCAACAGTAGGGAATGTGTTGGATAGCGGAGGGGCAAAAATTACTATTCCCACTCCAGTGAATGCAACAGTAGGGAAAGTGTTGGATAGCGGAGGGGTAAAAATGACTATTTCCACTCCAGTGAAGGCAACAGTAGGGAAAGGGCTGGATAGCGGAGAGGTAAAAATTACTATTCTCACTCCAGTGATTGCAACATTAGGTAAAGTGTTGAATAGCAGAGAAACAAAAATTACTAATAACACTTAAACAATAGAAAAAACCCAAAAAATATTACAAAATATTAAAAATCATAAAAATAAATAAACATTTAAAAATATAGAATTAAATATAATAAACATATAAAAAGAACACATATTATAATATTAATTATATATAACAAAAACCTCCAAATAATATATAAAATAAATTAATAAATACATTTATAAACAATAATTATTTAAAAGTAGCAAATATTAACAAACAAAAAAGTTATTTAAAACATAAATGTATTTATTTTATTTCCTACCCTAGAACACCACAGCAATAACAAAACACTTCAACAATTTTAATTATATCTATTTCTATAATTAATAATCAATTTAAAAAATCTTATTAATAAAAAAATTATAAACATTTATTGAGTACACATGCTTTGACACTATAATATCCACAACACACACCTACATTATACTATAAAATAATAAAACGCAATGAAAAATTTCCTAGCTATCGTAACGGAAAGTTTCAATTCTATTAAGGACTCGGAGGCGAGGATTATGCCTTCTTTCTTCACTCTTTATTACAGCAGCCATGTAAACTTTAACAAAACTACTGTTCCCATGGTACATTGGGAAACAACTGTAGTTTAAACAACCAATGAGAACACCAATGTCCACTAATCAGCATGGAGCCTGTCCCTTATAGTCCCTTCTCTTTGTGTCCTTGTCCTCTTTCGAAGCGCGAAGACAGCCACATGATCCTCCTCAAGCATCTTGTTTGTTAGAATCAACACCTACAACAAGAAGGACAATTGTCACCACCAAAGGTTTGTTACTGATATAAAACCTGTGGATAGATATGTATCTTGAGTTAATTAAAGACAGTAAGTCAAAACCACTGAACATCTGAAAATACATAGGTTACTTACTTCAGTACGGGAGGGCGAAGTTCACCGGAAACTCCCTAGGGTGGGATAATCCTCGCCTCCGAGTCCTTAATAGAATTGAAACTTTCCGTTACGATAGCTAGGAAATTTTTCATTCTATGTCAGGACTGGAGGCGAGGATTATGCTAGTTTAAAGCTTGTTAACCACCAATTGTGCCATGTTAAGCACTGGTTTGAAGTAAAACCTTTTAAAGGTGGAGTCTGATGACCAATCCGCCGCTTTTAGGATATCCTCCAAACGGGCGCCCAAGCCAAAAGCCTTAGAGGCCATCGCGCCTCTGGCTGAATGAGCCCCAAAAATTCTGAGGTCTATTCCGGCTTCCTGCATCACCCATCTAACCCACCAAGCAATGGTGGGAGAAGAGACTGCCTTAAAGGGTTTCCGTAGAGCAATGAGTAGTTGCCGTTCTCCAGGGGGACGGAGTTCTTCTGTCATCTCCTCATACGCCTTGAGGCATCGCACCACACATAGTTTAGGGACTTCTGGAAACTCTGGATAAGAAATGACTCTTGTATGGCATTTTGTTCTCCTGTGTAAAGTGAAGGAGACCCCAGCTGGGGTAAACATTCGACTAGTAACATCTAATGCCCTTACATCAGAGACACGGCGACAAGAAATTAGACAAAGTAACATAGCCAACTTGGCTGACAGCTCTTTCCTGGAAAGATACCGGTTAGGTTGCCAGGAGAGAAAGAAGTTAAGAACCTGATTAACATCCCAAAGAGAGGAATAACGAGGTTCTGGGGGCAGAGACAGTCTGATACCTCGAAGCAATCTACAGACCAAAGGATGTTCACCCACTGCAGCATTATTAACTGGGACGTGGCCGGCCGAAATGGCAGATCGGAAAGTATTGATAGACCTATAGGCCAATCCTCTCTGAGCCAAGTGAGCCAAAAAATTAAGAATATGGACTACATCTGAGTCCAAGGGATTGAGATCCCTTCGCATACACCAACTGGACCATCTGCCCCAAGTGGACTTGTACCTCTTGATCGTACTGTCTGCCCATGCTCTGGCCATAAGGCCCTCAGCTGTCTGCGAAAGACCTGGGATTTCCCAGCGTGTCCGGAAATCCGCCACGCCATGAGCCAAAGTGAATTCTCTTGAAGAAGAGGATGAGGAACCTGTTCCGGACTCCTGAGGAGAGTTGGAAACTGGGGGAGTAGGATAGGAGAATCCCAAGAAAGTTCCAGAAGAACTGGAAACCAGACTTGAGACCTCCATACCGGGGTAACCAAGACCACGTCCGCTTCCTGCCTCCTGACCTGCGCTGTCACTCTTGTGATCATCGCAAACGGGGGAAACGCATAACCTGTCTCCAGACTCCAGTCTTGAAGGAACGCATCTGTGGCCAAAGCCAGAGGGTCCGGCCTCCAACTGAAGAAGCGAGGCAGCTGATGATCTAGCCTCGAGGCAAAGAGATCTATTGAAAACGGACCCCAGCGAGAATTGAGG
This sequence comes from Calotriton arnoldi, assembly GCA_963921515.1. Taxonomy (NCBI): domain Eukaryota; kingdom Metazoa; phylum Chordata; class Amphibia; order Caudata; family Salamandridae; genus Calotriton; species Calotriton arnoldi. The sequence continues at coordinate 920,908 of CAWUFW010001295.1, read as the reverse complement.
GTTGCAAATACCTCTGTGTCCAGCTTCCAAAGGCTGGCATCCCTGAGATTGCGAGACTGAAAGTCTGCTTCCTGGTTCTCGCAGCCTGGTAGGAATTCTGCCGTGACTGAGACCTGATGCTCTAGGCAATACTGCCAAAAGGCCGCTGCTAGATCTGAAAGAGCCCTTGAGCGAGTGCCCCCTAAATGATTGATGTAACGGACCGCCGATACGTTGTCCATCTTCAGGAGGACACACAACTGAATAGAATCTTTGGTCCAACAACGCACTGCGAAAGAACCCGCTAAAAGTTCTAGACAGTTTATGTGTAAACGTTGTTCTTCTGGCGACCATAAGCCTCCCGTGGACACTGCGCCACATCTTGCCCCCCAGCCTGTCCTGCTGGCATCGGTCACTATAACTAAATCTGGCGTTGAACCGAAAATTGCTCGGCCATTCCAGGCCTCCATGTGACATAGCCACCAACTGAGCTCTTCTCGAGCCTCTGCGGAGAGAGACACCTTGTGAGAGAACGGGCAACCCCTGCGGAGATGGGACGCTTTTAGACGTTGAAGGGCCCTGTAGTGCAAGGAGCCCGGGAAGATGGCCTGGATCGATGAAGAGAGCAGGCCTACCACACGAGCAATCTGTCTGAGAGTCACCTGATGTTTGGACAGAGTCTGCCTCAACTCGTGACGAATCTTCGCTATTTTCCTGGACGGAAGACTTAAGGTGGAGGAGGTGGAGTCTATTATGAATCCCAAAAACGTTACTGACTGAGATGGTGTCAAGAGAGACTTTCTCTCGTTTATGACAAAGCCAAGGCTCTGTAAGAGATTCACAGCCATGTGAAGGTGTGAAAGTAGTCTCTGGGAACAAGAATCCATGAGAAGTAGATCGTCTAAATAGACCATTAGTCGTACTCCTCGAGTCCTGAAGTGTTCCACCACAGGTTTGAGAACCTTGGTAAAGCACCACGGGGCTGATGAGGGACCGAACGGAAGGGATGCAAACTCGTATGTCTGGTCTTTCCAGATGAATTGAAGGAATTTCCTGAGTGGATGAAAAATCGGAACCACCAGATACGCATCCTTGAGGTCCAAACGGACCATCCAATCTAGAGGCCTCAGGACATCTCTGAGAAGGTGGATCCCTTCCATCTTGAAATGGTGATAGACCACCCACTAGTTGAATTCGCTCAAGTTTATCACTGGTCGTTGACCACCATCTACCTTCTCGATGAGAAAAATATTGCTGATGAAACCCGAAGGGTGAGGGTCGGTCGGCAGAATGGCGCCTTTGGCTAGCAAAGAAGCTACTTCTTGATCTACTAGAATGGTATCCTGAAGAGAAAACTGGAGGGGCCGAGGACGCCCTCTTTGTATCGGGTTCCCCAAAACCTCTAAATGAAAACCCTGGACTGTTTGAAGGACCCATGCATCCCTTGTGATGGAAGTCCAGGTTGGGAAAAAATTTGCCAGACGCCCCCCTATTTTTAAATGGGAAGAAGGGAGTACACTCACTGGGGCTTGAGGTTGAATTCGCTCCTCTGTATCCTCTACCCTTGCCACGGCGTCCTCTTGTAGGGTAGAAATTGCCAAACCTTGTCTGGTCCTGATACTGACGGTGGCCTTGACCTTTCTGCTGGTACTGGTTTCCACCTCGGCTGGACGAGCGACCCCTGCCTCGACCGGCCCCGCGGAAAACCCACGGAAACACTTTCTTAATTGTCGATTGCGCCCTATCCAAGGATGTGAAAGTGTTCACAAACTTGCCAAGTTCCCTCACAAACGGTTCTCCGAAGAGGCCCCCTTGAGCGACAGCACCTGCCTCAGAATCCGCAAGATCCCCCAATTTTGGGTCCACTTTAATGAGGAGAGAGCGACGTCTCTCAGTTGAAAGGGCACAGTTTGTGTTACCCAAAAATATTATAGCTCGTTGAGCCCACCCAGACAGAGTCTCAGGGGAAATTAATGCACCAGAAATCTTGGCCTCCTCAGCCATGTCCAGAATCTTGGCTAGGGGCCCAAAAGCATCCAGGAGTTTATCCTGGCATGCGCGCCAAGAACGATCTATCCCCTTTTTGGGGTCCTTTATGAACTTCTGCAAAAAGGTAGCCATGCGTGGATCAATCTCCGGGGTTAAGGCTACTTTGCCCTCCAAAGAGGGTCGGGGACATTCTGCACGTAAGCAGTTCCGCGCTTCCTTTTCCAGCGGGGTTCGTACACGACTTGCCATATAGCAAGCGACCTTAGCGGCCGGAGCCCACTCAGAGGATCGAGGGTGAATTATATCCGCTGGATCCAACATGTCAGAGATATCATTGTCGGAGGGAGGAGGCCGGGCAGGGTCATTAAGACCAGACGGACCAGGAATATTGACTATGTTCCCTGAACCCTTAGGGGTAGAAGGGAGAGTGATCGGGGTAATATTGTCATTCCCAGGTGGTAAAGTGGGTTGAGACGCCATAAAAGCTTGGCGTAGCCTATCAAGGGCGTCCACATCCACCGCTGCTTCACGAACACGTTTTGCAGGAGGGCCCAATGGATCCACTGAAACAGGTGTAGGGGGGGGGAGGTCCTGACGCAGGTGGCGGAGTCAATTTGCCAAATGCTTGGGCAATCTGGCACGAAAGTCTCTCCTCTAAAGGAGTCATAGCCTCCTCTACCGCCCGATATATCGAGGCGTCCACCACGTCATAAAAATCGTCGTCCCATGGGAGATCAGCCATTGGGTCTGCACCCCCATGTGAATCCTCTTCATACTCCATGATAAAGAAATCAGGCAATTGAGGAAAAAACCCCAAACAGTGGGAACCCAACAGTGTAATAAGTCTTGGTGCCAGACTGTTAGCCCTTGAAAAAGTGGCCTTTAATATGAGGGACTGGGTGTCAGTCCAGTGATGAAGCGTAAAAAATGCAGCTTTTAAATGGGTCACAGTCCTGGGACACCGCCTGGAGCAAAATAATCTTTATGTGCAGTTGGTAATCTCAGCCGGGGGGTAAGTGTCCCAATAAACGTGCCTTTCACAGGCGAGTACGTGACCTCACAAGAGGCGTCAAAAAGAAAAACAGTACCGACTTTGGTAGGTACCAACACAAGCCGAGCGTAATTTACAGGTCGGCTCTCGCTGTACGGACCCTGAAGGGCGTCTCCCTTCACCGGCGTACCACACAGCGGGAAGCACGCGAACGTTGAAATTCCTCTGAGAGGAATTCAAAGAACGCGCCGCTCCCGCTGCGCCTCTCACACCCCCTAGGGGCGGGAGGTCACTGCTCTCCAGGCACAGGGGTGCGTAAGAGCGAAGCGAACCGCTCTCGCGTCCGGGAAAGCCCGCTGCGAGCTTACAATTATCCAGAAATAGCACCGGGACTAAATCGATACGCGCGATACGCGCAATACGCACTATAAGGAAAACACAACAATTATTTACATAAGCAATAAGCACTGCGCAACAAAAGCAGAAGCGGCATGAAGCACACAGTTCGCATACAACAGAAGCGCATGCATGAAATCGACATCATTATCACGAAAAACAAATTTCTTTGAGGAAAAAACAGAGTACTTATCTTGGCTGCGCAGCAGCGAAGAAAGAGGACAAGGACACAAAGAGAAGGGACTATAAGGGACAGGCTCCATGCTGATTGGTGGACATTGGTGTTCTCATTGGTTGTTTAAACTACAGTTGTTTCCCGATGTACCATGGGAAAAGTAGTTTTGTTAAAGTTTACATGGCTACTGTAATAAAGAGTGAAGAAAGAAGGCATAATCCTCGCCTCCAGTCCTGACATAGAATTAAATATTATTTTTGAAAGAAAAACTATTACTATTAACAACTGTTGGACTTGGCCCTTTTTGCAGGGTCATCCCTGAACTTTTTGCCTTAATGTATTTAATACCCACCTTTCACCCCTTCAAAAGTAAAAACAACACAGACAAATTACACAAAATTAATATCAAATAATTAACATTAACAACTATATAATAATTAATTAAACACAGAATACTTACCACACTTTACTCCTATAAACACCACAACACACACCTAAAATTAATTACACAATTACCATAATTAATTACTAATTAATTATTAATTAACAACTAATTATTAATTCATCAATTAAAAATAAATTACTTCCCACCCTTCCCACCCTTTGCACCTATAAACACCACACCACACACCTAAAATTAATTACACAATTACCATAATTAATTACCAATTAACTAATTAAAATAATTAACAACCAATTATTAATACATTACTTTACCCATTTAACATTATAACATCTCAAGTAAATTAATAATAATAAATAAAAAATATTCAATACATTTAATATAATTAAATTACTTCCCACCCTATTTCCCTATAAACCCACAACCTGCTAGGGAACTAAAAACGCAAAGTTCAAATAAAAAAATATTAATACCTACTAAAAATAATCAATAGATTTTATATAATTAAATAACTTCCCACCCTATTCCCCTATAAGCCTACAACCCGCTACGGAACTAAAACGCAAAAATCAAATGAAAAAAAATTAATAACTACTAAAAATTTAACACATATATTAAAAATACAAACAACTCATACAGAAAAACATACATCACATACATATAAAATATATACTAAAATACATAACATTAATAAAAAATCGATATTTTTAACAACTACATTTTTGCAAACAATATTTTACACTTCAATATTTTTAACATCGATATTATTTACCTAAATTTGATATTCTTGACCACGAGAATTTGTCTGTCGATATTTCTGACCCACGATATTTTTAACTCGATATTTGTGTAAATCGATATTTTTGATTCGATATTCTGTCTCTGCACCCTCCCTATTTGACCGCAGCAAATTTTCACCTGTCCTCATTGTAGAAAGAGCACAACGCTCTTTGGCTGCCAAGCCTAAATCCAGCCAATATCCGCCTCCCATTATAGCATGGCTGCTAAATTACAGAGATCGTGACCTTATATTGCCACTCAACAGACACACCCTGACCTGCAATATGAAGGTTCCCTGATATCTTCCTATCCCGACTTCACTCCTGCAGTTCAGGAAGCCCACAGATTTTTTTTTTTGTGGGGGGAGTTTTATATAGCGCGAACAAGACCCCAGACATTGGGTATCAGAGCACTTTACATGAGCACCAGTTTCGTTACAGATTAACACATTCATTTTTTTTTTTTTGTTAGGCACAGATCATTCTTGGAAGTCAAGAAACTTCTCAGGTCCAAGGGAATGAAGTATTCAATGTTGTATCCGGCAAAACTCCGCATTGAGCATAATGACAAAACCCACTTTTTCCTACAACCAGACTCTGCGTGTGAGTTCATTGAACATTCTGTTTGCCCAGGGAGGGCTCAGTCAACTGGTGAGCTCAGCCCAGTCTCCTCCAAGAATGACCGTCTACGTGGTGCTTCAACCCTCAGCGACAATGTCTAGAACTCTGATGATAACTGCGTGGCCTGGATAACATGTCTGTATGTGGACATTAGTCGCCAACATTGTTTTTCTTTCTATGTACAATTAAATTAGTTATTTTCCATTGGTAACGGTGGGGTGATCTCTATGCCACAATTCTGCTACAATGCATGCGCATAAATTGATACTGTAATGTATAAGTTTGCTTTGACATGTACCTCCCCCAGCAATTGAAACCATTTTTGCAAGGTAGATTAGTAGTTATAACTGTGGTCCTGTGAGCTGCACCCCCGGGGGTTTGTTATGCTACCTGGTTCCCCCCATGTGTGGAGCGCACACCTTATTCTTGAGGTTCTTCTCTTGTTGTGAGATTTATATATTTTTTCTCTTTTGGGGGTCCTGCTGAGAATTGGGGTTGGCGCAGGTGATGGGAGGGTGGGGCTAGATCGTTATATGATGCTTTGATGCATGGTTAGTTTCTTTGTTTACACAGCCATATCAATCCATATAGCCTCTATTGATTATGTGAAGGTTTCTGTGTTGATTCTCCAATCAAAGGCCTATGATTGGGGCAACCTTGGCTGCCTTCTGTGTGTTTTATTATGGTTAGATGCTGACCTGGAATATCTGGTGGGCCCAACAACCCACTTAAGTCCCGCCAGGTACTTGCTTACCTTGATTGACACAATATCGATCTAGCTATACTACAGGAGACCCACTGTTCTCCCATGGGACTCCCCACATTTGCCTCAACCTGGGGCACACATTGAAATTGTTCCTCTTACTCATCATACTCAAGAGGTATGGTGACCCTTATCTGGAAGACTTTGAATTTCTCCCTGATCAACTGTATCATAGATGCAGCAGGGAGGGTGGCTGTGATTGCGGGCCTTGTAGACAGCCACCGCATATTTCCGGTCAACCTATACCCGCTGAATTTCGATTACCTCAACTTTTTTGATGAGGTGCTAGGGATGTGTCTAAATACATAGACTGGCTGATGATATGGGGGGAATTGAACCTGACACTTCACCCATACAGGACACGGCATAACATAATATAACATAACATAGGATGTGTATTTGTAAAGCACACATTCACCCAGATGGGTATCTAGCTGCTGAGTAACAGATGTTTATTGTTACCCAACTCAATGGTACTCATTTTATCGACCTCAGAAGGATGAAAGGCTGAGTGGACCCACCAGGATTTGAACCTGTGACCGTGAGGTCGAACACAGGCCCCTACAGTGGACGCATTAGTCCACTAAGCTATCAGACGAGCATCAGACAGTACCTGGCCCTCACCTCGGCCTCCACAGTCCTAGGAACATTAATGCAGATGTGCGACCTGACAGATGTTTAGAGGGAGCTTCACCCTCAATCCTCCGACCATACCTATTATTCTCAGGTAAGCAACATGTCCTCTCATCTTGATATGTGGCTCATTTCGGGGTGCTGATGGTTAGGACATCGGATATATTCCCCCATACTCTGTCTGATCACTGTCCAGTCACGCTGACCTTACATACTCCTACCCCACCTCCCACATTCGATAGCCAGCATCTAAAAGGCACAGAGCTTCCAAGTGAGGTGTTTCAGAATGAGATTAGAGGGGACATACTTGACTTTTTTTGCCTCAATGAACACTCTGTAATTCAAGTGGAGACACTTTGGGAGTTGTTCAAGGCCTATAGCAGGGGTATGTGCCTGTCCAGGAGTGCTTCAGTGGTGCTTAAATCAGTTAGGCTAGAATCCTAACAAAGGCTCAAGTAACGCATTACATACAACATAAACTCAAAATTTATTAAAAATACATCACATCAAACGCAACAGACTATACATAAAATAGTGATGTTAACAAATGATACCCCTACACAAACTCAAATATGTACACAATTTTTAATAAGCCAATAGTATAAAATCAGTTGAGATGGTGCTCTCTTTATTACACAACAAACAATATAAGGACAACTGACAGTGTAAACAAAAAACAGAAAACAGTGGCTGATGGCAAAGTTATTATACACAAAAACTGTTCAGACAAAATAGGAAACAGAGATAGCAAAAATTGCGTCCTCTTCAATCACGGCCACATGTAAGCGTCGACGGTGTTTCGACCACATTCAATTTAAATGGTCATCATTAGGACAAACAATATTAATAATAGAGCATCCAATAAATAAATCTGAAATAAATATGTACAAAAGAAGGGGTATCACAATTAGTGTATACGGTCACTGGTTACAACATAGCACAAAATCCCAAAATTCCAAAGTCAGAATGGTGAATGTAAACCTTTGGGGCAGCAAAGTCAAGAAAAGTCAAGAGAACGTGATCATCAAGAACCATAAACCAATAAAACCAAGTGAAGAAAGACAATTGAAAAGTACTCATAAAGAACCAAGGACCAATGGAACCGAATGAAGTGCTCACAAATAATTCCCAAAAATGTGAAAAGAGACCTAAGTATATATAATATAATGGAGCGTAAACCTACTGTTTCCTTTGCCAACAAAAGTGAAGATGAGTTAAATATAATTCACTCAAAGGGTATTCAATCCACGATGAAGGAGTAAATTAAATTAACTACATAGGAGAAATTACTAAAAACGGAAGCGATCACTGCCTGACCCGACTTGATGGGAGCGGAGTGGATATAAAATATGTATATATGTATATTTACTCACGGAACGTAAAAATCAATGTTGACTCAAGAAAATTTTACAGAGTTCCATCGCTCTCATAAAGACCGTAAAATGTACAGTCAGTCAGTTAGGCAAAACTATAACTTCAACAAGGGAAAGAAAAAGGGGAACCGTAAATCCACAAACAGTAATGGAGTTGCGTGGGCATCCTGAAGTGAATCAAAAAATAAATAAATCAAGAGAGCAACACACTAACCTTCTCGTAACTACGAGTAAGTCATCCATGCGGACGCCATGCAACCCGTCAGAGCGTCTCGGGAATACTGCGGAAATGATTGGCGTGATACAAAAACAGCGTGGATATAAACGCTGTGCCGCCATAAAAACAGAGAGAGGACTATCGATTAGTCGTTCATGATGGAAAAGATGTGAGTAGCGTATATGTAAGACGCTATTCCAACCGCAAGCCGTACTGACGACATCATCAGCTTACGGAACAAAAAACAAAAAGAGGACTATCAATTGAGCCTTCGTACCGGGGGGACTATGTGTAATATATATTTTTATACACCGAGGGCCAAGCTGGCCACAGCAGTGACTGTAGGAACAGTGCAAAACGCCGCAAGGGCAACAAAAACTGTGAAGGAACTATCGGCACGCCCATGTATAAAAAATCAGTCAGTTATAGAGGAAGAGAGAATTATATTAGTATTCATGCAAAAAATTGAAAGAAGAAGAAAGGAGTGTGTTCTTTTTACGTGTTGTGCTATATAAACAATTTATACATTAAAAGTACAAAAAGACAATGTCAATTACAAAAAACAAAACATATTCATATATTCTATTGCAAAACATATTCATTTATTCTAATACAAAACCTCAATAACACAGCATAGTTCAAAGTAAATTATCAAAATTGCAAATGAGAAAAAATTTGAGCTACCAAAGAAAATTATCAAAATTACAAATAAGGAATAATTTGGAGATTATAATGTACTAAGGCCCATGAAAACTAATTGGGAGGGCCAGTCTAATCTAGTATGTTTGAATACAGCAAACAAATACAAAGATATGTTCCACAGAACTCAATGGAAAAGTGTATACAAAGAAATCAAACTGTAATGGAATTAATACACCGCCGTATATCAATTTAATTTTCGCCAATATGTTCAAGGTCACACAATTGGTGAACACTCATGTATAGAAAAACAATAATAAAAATTACATCATCCAGTATTAAACAATACAATCGGATCATCAAAGCGACCATTGTAATATCCAAAGCAGCAATTGTAAAAAGTGGCTCATGTCATTTTTGAATCGTACGTCAGAACACCTCTCAGCTGGATATTACGGAATTACATTCCTCAAAGGTACTTAGTCCCTTATTGATGCTGTCGCATCTCAAAATCCAGCGACATTCGGTCTTATTCAATATATTTTGGATGTTGCCACCCCGAGGCTGTTTCTGTACTAATTCAATAACCTGCCAACGTATTTCAGTTGGAGAGTGATTAAATTCAATAAAGTGGGGCACAAAGGGGGCATGTTCATTCTTACATTTAATGCCACTTTAATGTTCAGAAAGTCGAGTCTTGATTTTTTGGGTATTTTGCCCCACATAGAGGAATTTGCAAAGACACCATTGCGCGTAAACCACATTTTGCGAATTACAATTTGTGCGATCACGAAGGTTAAATATTATATCCTCATGAATAAACTGTTTCGTATTGAATGTGGAATCACACATTGAACAATTGCCACAGCGATAGTGGCCCACAATTTTGTTAAGTCCCCACATTGTGGTAAGATCTGGGGAATCAGGAGTAGGTAGAGAGGCTCGTACCAAATGATCACCAATGTTACCACCTCTTTTGAAGGAGAACAAAGGTTGTTCTTTGGTGATACCTGTAGATTGAATCAAGGGCCAATGTGTTTTGATTATTTTCGTGAGTTGATTACTCTGTGTGCTGAATGTTGTGACACAGGGAATCCTATCCATTCTTTTAGGGGGTTAGGGTGAAAGTAAGAACTCCCGGTGATTGCACCAGTCTCTCTTGAGCGATCTTTTGATTAGTCTTCTCGGGTAGCCACGTTGTTCAAGTTGTTTGGCTAAGATGTCTGCCTCCCGTAAGTAATCAACGCAAAATCTAAAATTTCTACGTATACGTAGAAATTGGCAGAAAGGCAAACCATCTCTCAGGCCTTTTGGATGATGACTTGTGTACTGTAATAGTGTGTTTCGAGCTGTAGGCTTAGTAAAAAGGTTAGTGGCTAACTTGCCCTCAAAGGGAATGATGGTAAGGTCTAAGAAGTCTACTTGCTCATTACTAGAATGTGATGTAAACTTTAAATCAGATGAGCATGAGTTAAGCCAATTGAGAAAGACCCTTAAGGTCGAGTCACTGCCCGTCCAGACTAAGAAAATATCATCAATGTATCGTCTTCAATGATGTACATTGGTGAAATACGGGTTGGTTTCAGAGTCGTAAATGTGACATCTTTCAAAGTTGTCAACATAGAGGATGGCAAAGTTGGGGGCGTAAGAAGCCCCCATAGAAGTCCCCTTAACTTGTAGAAAAAACTCACCGTTCAATTCAAAGTAATTGTGAGTCAAAGAGATGGTCAAAAGATCAATAATGAAGTCTGTAGGAACAGTGACTGGACCAGGTCTTGTATCCAGTGCTTCCCTAATCACCTGAATGCCTTTCAGCTGAGGAATGTTGGTATATAAGGACTCAATGTCCAAACATACCAATAATTCTGTTTTAGGGTCAAAGTCCATTATTTCAAGCTGGGCGATGATGTCACCACTGTCACGAACATAACTCTTTGTATCAACAGCCATGTCCTTAATGAAAACATCTATATATTTACGAAGAGGTTCGAGTACCGAGCCGCAACCGGAAACAATAGGTCGGCCCGGTGGGCGGTAAGATTTTTATGAATCTTTGGTAAAGTATACAGGACCGTAGTCCTGGGTGATTTAACATTGAGGAAATAATATTCCTTAGTACTTAAGAAACCAAAGAGTTTGGCCTTGGCTGTGACATCTACAATGAGTTTTTGAATCTCAAACAGGCGATTAGATCTCAAAGTTACATAATGATTGTGATTTGATAACTGTTTGGTGATTTCAGACTTGTATGTTTCAATGGTTTGAATAACAATGCCCCCGCCTTTGTCGGCTGGCTTTATGATTAAGTCATGATTAGCCTTTAGGGTTTGGAGGGCTTGTCTTTCCGTAAGAGAAATGTTATAAGGAATATATTCAAAACCCTTTTAAAGGGCGATAACATCTTTCATAACCATGGCTTCAAAAGCCAATAGCTCAACAGGCATCTTGGTAGTGGGGGGATTGAATGTAGATGGTAAACGCAATTTAGAGGGATTAAAGTTTTCAGTGTATTCTTTGTCCAAAAAGAAAGCTTTGAGCCTTAGTTTCCAGAAAAATTGTAAGGAATATCAAAGAGGCTTGTTTTCTCACTTGGTACAAAACTAAGCCCTTTGCTCACCCACCTTGAGACAGAGGTTAGTCTTCTAGAAACTTCATACGCTGCTACTGGTGACAAAACAACACTTGCCAAATTGGCGGAAATGTTGCTTGAATATAAGGAAGAGGCAGATCGCGAAATCCTTAATTTGGGCAGAGGTGCCCAAGTCAGATGCTTTGGGGAGGGTGACAAACAGGGTTGAGCCCTGGCTTGGATAGCTAGAAGTAAGCACCCGGCCCAACGCAAAACTAGCCTTCAGTATGGCGATTCAGAGGTAACTGTTGATCGGGTCACTATATTGGATAAATTCAAGAGGTTCTATGAGCGTCTCTATAACCCTGTATACAACACTGCTCCAACGGACAGTGCGGAGTGCTTAGATCAGGTAGCGCTAGCCTGCCTGGACAGAGAGTCCAGGGAATTGCTAACTTCCCTGCTATTAATCGAAGAAGTCAAACAAGCTATTATGGCTCTCCGCAGTGGGAAAGCTCCTTGGGGGATGGGTTACCAGCAGATTTTTACAAAACCGATATAGATATCCTGGCGCCATGGCTCCTTGATGTGTACAATGCCGCTCTAACAGCAGGCAATCTCCCCACAACCATGATGGTGCAAATCAATACGGTTATGCTGAAACCAGGTAAAGATCCTAGCTTATGTTCTGCTTATAGGCGTTGTCAAGTCCCAACACAGACAACAAAATATTGGCAAAAATTGCCCCGTATCCCGCTGATTTTTGCCATAGCAATGGAGCCTCTTGCATGCCTGATCAGGGAACATTACGCACACCCTGGAGTATGCCTCAGCAATGAGTCACTAGTCATATAATTGTACCCGGATGACGTAATCCTCTATGTCCTGCGACCAAAAGAAAATCTTTCTCCTATTGTGTGGGAGATTATACGGTTTGGTGGTTGCTGTGGTCCAAATCTGAGGTTTTCCCACTTACCGACTTTCAATCTCCTCCCTTTCTCCATGTTAGGGTAAGTCTCCCTGATTAAGATGGTTTTCCTACCCAAATATTTGTACCTCTTTGTAAACTTGCCATTTTTTCAAACAGTTGCGGCAGGCCTTACTCAGCGGCGGCTGGCATTTATCAGCGGTGAAGAGGCAGGTCGCGGAGGTGATGGAGGGGTAGGGAATGAAAAAAGAATCAAAACACTTACCTGTTGCCGCCGCCTCTTGTTCCTCTTTGCCCGCTTCTAGAGCAGGATGCACCCGGCTCCCAGGTAGCGTTGTGATTGGTCTGAGCGCCGTGGTTCAGCGCTCACCCAGGGAATGGGAGGCTGGGCATGTTCTGCCCCCAGGCTGTAATGCAAAACATGGAAAGTGCGCATGATGGTTTGGCCGGCCGGAGACGGTCGGCCAAAGCGTGTTTCGCACTTGGAGTGGGCAAACCACTCCTGCCCTGCTCTGTGAGCAGTGCAGCCCGCTGCTCCCCTACCCAGCTGAGCAAGGACGGAAAATAAAATGATAATAATAATGAGTTATTATTTTTTTTTTTCCTTGTTGGCCTGCTCATTTGGGCGACGCTTCTCTGCTTTAGCGGAGGAGCTGCCACTGGCCTTACTGCGCTTTGTGTGCCGTGGAGGTCAACCCAGAAAACGCTGAGGCATCGTCACTAGACAGCTACATGCCCTACCGGATTTTCAGACTTATTACTTAGTAGCTCAGGCACATTACCTGAAGTAATGGGCAACGCCACATACATTGGCTCCACATGCAAAGGTTGGGAGAGCGCTATCCTCGGCGGATTAAGTGTCCCCTCACAAACTGCCCAAAGCGATGTTGATGTGGTAACATTGACCTGCCCTGCTTGGTGGGAATCAGCGAAGGGAATGTCTTTGGAAAGACCCTTTCCCCTGTGCTGCCTTTGGCAGACAATCCTTTACTCCCTCCTACCCGTGGGAAGATATTAAACAAGCATTTGCAATGCAATAGGTCTCGCATTTGCATGAGTTTAAGCTATTGGCATTGCAAATGACAATGCCTTTTATTTATCTGTTTTGAAAACCAACACATAAATAAAGGAATTGTCATTTACAATGCCAATAGCTCAATCTTTCGCAAATGCAAGACCTATTGCATTGCAAATGCTTTTTAATAAGTATTTTTGTTTACTGGATGTCCGTGCCCCTTGCTGTCTCACTCCAAGTACACAGTTAGGGTGATGGAAGACATTGGCTTGCAAAGGGCTAGGAATAAAGGTACCAGTGGGTGAAGAGCAAACACTGATCTGGGGCTCACTGCATTTGTAACCCACTGCTACAGGCCTGAATTTGGAACTGGTTTCAAAGACAGACGCGTCATAAATAACATTTATATAAAATGTATGGCTGCTTCCTACTGTTTTTGATATTGCTCTGGAGGTGAGGGGGGGGCAAATGATGATAAACAAAATTGCAGCTCTGCAGCTGTTGGAGACATTATAGTTGCGTTCGCTAGCTTCTTTGTAACAAGCAGACTAATCACAGAATACAGTCCCCTCCCTCTCTCCCTGGTACTTTACCTTTACACCACTAAGTATACCCCTTCAAACAGCCCCCCTCCAGGCACGGCAACACGTATTTCCTTTCGGCCGCCAAGGTACGGTACGGTCTCACGAGGGCCTCCATTAGAAACACCTTCAACACGCGGCATCACCCAGCTGAGCCGATGCTGCCTGACGCGACTATTCCCACCAGTAGCCATTTAGGGACACCAAGCAAGCAGCACACAAAACTGCCGGTTGTGGATTAACATTCACACTCAGGGAGCAGACACAAGAAGCTGCTTGAGTGCCGGGTATTGCGCTCCAGGCTCAGTATGCATGCGATCGGCCTTTCATCCTTCTGAGGCCGGTTGGGTTGGGGTAATGCTGGAATTCATGACGTGATTGGGGCGCGGGGGGACACAGGCCGGGGTCGGGCGCTGTCTGGGCCACTGCCAGCAGGGTTGATATGCAGCGTCGTAGTCTGGGCCTCGAGGGGGGGGGGGAGTGAGCGCGCCCCGCTGCTCCGGCCGGTTGCTCCTGTGTGACCTGGCAACGCGAACCGCACGCACTGAGAGCCATGCTGTGTCGGTTTGAGAGAGCCTGGGGGGTCTGGTTTTCCATCCAGGAGGCGTGAGGTGTGAAGTTAGGATTAGTGAGCTACAGGAGACGTTACGGGAGGGGGTGGCGATCCATGCGTTACCCGCCGGTGGACATATGCGCTATAAAGCAGGGGGCGTGATGAGCGGACATAGCAGTAGGTGGTACGGGGGGCGGCACTACATCTTTGGCAGTGGAGGCTCGGGTCCGGCAGTGGGGTAGGGACAGTGGGTGGCACGCTCAAGGGACACATGGGCAGCGGAGCGTTCATGGCCACGTCTGTTAGTGTGCAGGCGACTGGGGGGACTGGATCTGCCCTTCATACTTCGGAGGCGGGTTGCGGGAATGGCGGTGAAATTGCAGATGACAGCGGGGCTTGTGGTGGCCCAGGGATGCGATGGAGGTCGGAGGTGGTGTGCGGGGTGGCGGGCCGGAGCAAGGAGGCGCCTACGAAAGCTTCTTAAAGAAACGTGTTTTTTCCAGATTACCTCACTGACAACATAGTTCTCAGTTGACATTTATTTTGAAGGCACGCGGATTATACTTAAACTACTTTCTTTGGGTCACAATTCAAAATGTTTTCTGCATTTTGGAGCCTATTCCGCGTTTCGCCGCCGCAGCCCGAGCTGTTCTAGAAACCTTCTCCGGGCCGCTCTCAGCACGACCCGGAAGTCAGGCAACCTTGCCTGGGACATGGGCGGGGCATGGAGCGCGCAGCCGGAAGTGTCCGGGGCTCCCGTTAGCTGAGGCGGGAGCCCACCCCGAGGAGGGAAGTCCGGCGGGAGCCCACCCCGCCTTCGTGAATGCTGCATGGTGCGGCCGGAGCAGGATTTCAGGCGGGGCTCCTGTGAGCAAGACGGAGCCCCACCTGTTGCTGCGCCAGTGACCGGGTGAAGAGGCGAGTCCCCCCTGCTATTGAGGAGACGAGCCGGGGAGCAGCGCAGAGTCCCCACAAGAGCCGGTGAGTGGGGTTGAGCGGGAGGCATGCTGTACGTGCCCACCGGCCGGCTGATATACATGCAGCAAAGGGCGCCGCGCCTGGACAGGACATGTGCACGCGTATGGTGCGAGCAAGAGTTGTGTTAACGCCGCAAGACGTACGCGTGCACATCTCCTGTCTGTTAAGCTTTGGCACAGACAGTCGATGTGCACGCGTACGGCTTGCGGCGTTATTACAACTCCTGCTCGCACCATACGCGTGCACATCTCCTGTCCAGGACTTGCCATACACGTGCACATGTCCTGTCCCCCTTCGCAAGCAAGTCGGCAACAATAGATCTCGCTTACGCGAGCAGCGCATGGCGCTGCATCGCTAGGCGAGACCTTACAACTCCTGCTCGCACCATACGCGTGCACATCTCCTGTCCAGGACTTGCCATACACGTGCACATGTCCTGTCCCCATTCGCAAGCAAGTCGGCAACAATAGATCTCGCTTACGCGAGCAGCGCATGGCGCTGCATCGCTAGGTGAGACCTAAAAACTAGTTATGTGAAATGGTTTTTTTTTTAATGGGATCTTCATATCGATGCATGAGTTTTGCAGACGTCATGGCAATCCTCCCCTCGCTGCATCATACTACCATAGACTACGCTCTGCTTTCCGTGCCAACCTGCCAACTTTCTCAGCCCCTCCTCCAGAAATGACTCTTCTCACTCCTTATTTGGGCAGGGCTGATATGGGCCATGCTATTTCATTCTTATACTCGACTTACACATCAGCCACAATGGTTGGTCCCTCTGCCCAATGCAAAGCGCAGGTGGGAGGACTCGCTGGGTCACCAGGTGACTGATAAGGTCTGATAAGGTCTGATCATGTTATCCTATTCTTCAATTTTGGCATGATACATTTAATATGCTCTCAGACATGTTGCAATTGACTCTTGATCCCTCACCCCAAACAATTCTTCAGAGTGATACTTCAGCATTACCTACTGTGTCCATCGATTGGCGCCCGTCGCATTGGTGGTTGCTAAGAGACAGATCACCATGGTTTGGATGCAAACGAGAGTCCCAACTACCAAACTTTTGCTGTAAGACATGCCATACTGTTGCGTGATGGCAGAGCAACACTCGGACCTTCTACACCCTCCTGCTTGCCCTAAGGACATTTGGACCCTGTTTCGCTTCTACCCGCTGCGAACAATGGAGGTTAGTTCCCCTCCCCATTCCGATACCTCTCCCGGACTAATATCTCCAAATGCTGAGCCTCTTGCCTGCTGAATCTACATGGATGCTATGACACCAGTGGCGTAACGAAAGTTGAGGGGGCCCCCCTGCCACATACACGGAGGGGCCCCCACTCCGGATTTAATCCGGAGTTCTTGGGCCTGAGTATTCTGCTGAGGGGGCCCCCGCAACTCGGGGGCCACCCCGCACCGCGGGGGCTGCGGGGGCCTGTGTTACGCCCCTGTATGACACACTATTTGATCATGGTATATGCAACAATACAATGCTGTGTTCTTATAGTTTTTTCTTCACTGTCTTGTTCTATTTTTAAAAAATTAACTAAAAAAAAAACAGATTTCTAGTTTTCATGTGGTAGCAAAATGAGAGGTATTGACATCCCAAGAAATGATAACTCATATACCTGTTTTGGAGTCTGTTGCTGAGTTGCCACAGGTGTAATCTGAAATGTTCGGTTTTAATTTAGAGTCAAGGAAAATGAGCTGTTGTTAAAACTCACCAAGCCACTGGTTTTGGTAATAATGAGGTTGTCTGTACAAAGTACCTAAACAACAGTGGTTAAGTGACTAGCTAAGGAGACATTTATACATGATCATAGGCCTGATGCACAAAGTGTTTTGATGGTTGCAAACCCTCAGGTTCGGTAAATATGAGTGATTGTGATCACGTAAGCACTTTTTGTAATGTACTAAACTCAACTAACAATTCAGAAAAGTTTTTCCGAATTGTTAAATGGGTTAAGTAAACATCAAGGAATAGCTATATAGAAGGGGCCTGTTATGGGCTTCCCTTGCAACTATAAGCCTGATTCTGAGTTTGGCAGTCTAATCGCCGTTACGGCGGTCGGGAGAACGCCGCCAGGCCGGCGGCAGCCCAACCACCATATTACGAGAACACCACTGAACTGAACTAGGAAGAGCCTGAAGCATATTCCGGCGCCGTGGCAGCGCCGCTTACATGTCGGTGCACTGTGTACCATGCATCATGTCGTGCATGGCACACAGTGCACGCACAATAGTGTATGCAAAGGAGGGTCACAACATGTGGTCCCATGCACAACCCCCCATGGGTCAATTTGCCCTGGGCCCTGTTTGGGGCCCCTTCCCTGCATTTCTGCCGACCTTTTCATGGTGGGGTCCCCGCCATGAACAGGTCGGCTGAAAGGCAGGTCATGATCAGTCATTGGTCACCGCTTTCCCCACCGCCGCCTCATCAGGATCCAGGATCCTGACGGTGGCGGCAGTCTTGCTTCTGACTTCTGGTGGTCCGACAGCCAACCTTGTAATCGGGTGGTCGGACTACTGAGAAGGCAGCGGTCGGATCGCCACCACGGGCATGGCGGTCTTGGGACCGCCCTACTTGTAATCGGGCCCAAAATGTTTTGCGGCCGAAATCCGGGTGCAAAACATTAATATTTTACCACCAATTCAAAATTCAAGGTAAGGCATTGGGGGGTATTTTACTAAAAACATTTTTTTAGTAGGCAGTGGTCCATGGGACTTTTCTTTTTCTTTTTTTAAAGCGTCCTTTTATTTCTTGTAGAAAAATGGGTTGCAGTAAAAAAAAATATTACTTTATTTAAAACCTATCACAGACATGGTGAACTGCTGTCCCCAGCAGGCCACCATGCCTGTGACTCTAGCCAATCACTGTGGGTCACGATTCGCGACCTGCCTAATGAATACTAGTAAGGTAGGCTGAATTGTAACCCACTACAATGCAGAAAAGTGACCTATTAGTACATAGGTTGGTTCACAAAATTCCTTTTTATTCTCAAAAAATTGGTGCTCAATTTGTAGGCACTTTTGGCGAATGGAAAATTCATACATCAGGCCCATGTTCTGAATACCTTAACTGCCATATTAGCAACCATGGTCAAAAGATGTCTTTAAACAAATTAAGATGGGTAGTTTGCGTCGTGAGGATAATAATACTATAAAATAAAATCCTAATTTATTGGCACAGTCTTCTCTACTTCCACTAGTTAAATCTGGATCCATGGAAAACAATGTTAAGCAATGCGCCCAATGGTGAAGATTAAACTAGATGAAATAATAGGAACTAGTCACAAATTAGCAACATCAAAAAACGGTGTTCTCTAAATTAACAAGGCAAATCTAAAACCATTCAATCAATGCAAATAATTGAATAAAGTATTAATAGGAATTGATTAGATGCCACTGTCACTCAACTGGAGAGAATGGGGAAAAAACTCCAAAACAAGAATTATAACTAAAAACAAGCCTAACAAAGGGCCTGATTTAGAAGTCGGCAGCGGGGAACGCTCCGTCACAAACATGACGGATATCCCGTCCTCCATATTCTATCCTATGGGGATCACAATACGGTGGATGGGATATCCGTCACGTTTGTGAAGGAGTATTCCTTCCGCCGACTTCTAAATCAGGCCCAAAGTCCTTTTTCATCTTGAGGCCAGTGACTCCAATGATACCGCTGAATCTCTTAGTAGAAGAATGTGTGCCCTGGAACCAGGTTAATTCCTTTACATCAATGGATTTACACATAGAAATACAGTATTTTCCCTCTAGATCATTACAAGCTGTCAATTAAAGTGACAATCCACTTCTTCTAAACGAATGTGCCTGTGATAATGAAACAAATTCTTGTGAATCAGCTGAACTATTGTTTGTTGATTTATTTCCAGGAACACCCTCTTAAATTCCTCTTAATGGTTCAATGTATTTCAGCCTGTAGGAAACCCACCTCTCTATATAGTGCACTACAATGGGGTACACTGTGCAGAAAGGTCGGAGAGACCCTTATTGGTTTACAGAGGCAAAAGTTGGTACTAACGTTCTATTTTTGTGATAGTGCGGGCGAGCAGTTAGGCGTATCAAAGGGTAGTGCTAAGCATTTGTCATACACACCAAGGCAATAAATGATACAAACACTCAATGATAAAGTCAAGACCAAATTAGAAAAATAGTACTTCTTTTTATATAAATATTCAGACCAAGAACTTCGGGCACAAGGTAAATACTTTTTGCAATAGGAGAAATTCACAGTAAATGCAATATCTACAGTTATGCGCAATTACGCACAATACATTTCCTATGGAAGGAAAAAGGCAATTGGAGAAAGCAATGCAGTATAGTTATTGTGGGGTTACCCTTTTGGAATTCAGAAGGTTCAATGCAAGGTCCAAAGGGCCAATGCCAAGTTTTCAGGAGCTTCCCGGGTTTCTCACGTAATAAGAGGCAAAGGGACTTAGTAGCTAATGCGCTACAAAGGAAGGGGCCACCTGTAAAAGCAAAGGGGACTTGCAGGCAAGACTGAGGGCTCTCAGGGAGAGTAGAGGTCACAAGGGCTCTGGCGCCTCAGGAGCACAGCTGGTTTAAAGATGTCCCAGCCGGGCAGGCTGGGTGCAGTGAAGATGTGCAGCTGGGCAAAGGCACACAAAGATGAACCTCGCGGTCAGGGGCTGGCACCTTGGAGCGACAATTCTAGAGCCGCTGGGCCACTGCCGAGGTGGTTCTACAGAGTCCTGAAGTCCCTCATTGGGTGCTGGCTCCACCTGGACTTGGTTTTGCAGGATTTAGCAGCAAGGGTTCCTTTCAGCTCCAATGGGTCCTAGGGCCTCAAGACTTGGTGCAGAGGCCGAGCTGGCCCACCAGAGCAGGGGTACCTTTCACTGGTACTCGGAGACGTTGGTCAGGCTGGAAAAGAAGGACGACGCTAAACCGGGCTTTGCTGTTTTTGGTGCCTGCGGCTGCAGGGAGATAGTACCTCTATCTCGAGGGAGTTCTTTGGCGATTTGCAAAGAGGTGATGACCCTCTGGGGTTTGTGGAGGCCACACAGTGACAGGACGAGCTGGAGGATAGCGATTGTCGAGTTCTGTAGAAGTAGGCAGTAGTTTTGCGCCCAAAGTCCACCACGAGGTCTGCAGTTCGCGCTCCAACAGCGTTTGTTTGTTTGTCTTCTTCTTATGTCCATGGAATCTAAGTTCAGGGTCTGGATATGCCACTTAAATACTAAATTTAGGGGTATTTACAAGGGAGTGGCAGGTAGTGGCCAATGGGCCCCTCACCTAGGGTGTCTACACCCTCTATTATGCCCACCTCCTGTGGGAAGGGGATATAGCCCTAGCCCTGATTGGAGAAGTCCTACCATCTTCAAGATGGTGGGCACTGAAAAATGTGCTTCACCTCGCCTCCAGCACCTGAGTGGTGAAGTTGGCAGAGGGGGGCACACCTCCTATTTTTTCTAGGTTTTCCCACCTGTCTTCCCACCAAACAGGGGTGAGGACAGGATGGGGGCCTGCTCCATCAATCAGGAGAGGCTGAGGTGGCGTTTCAAAGGTGGCAAGGCCTTTGAAGCTTCCTGCCACAGATGGCTCTTCGTGACCTGGGGAAGGTGTAAACAACTCCGCCCACGACAGTCTTGGTTCTCGACCTCTGAGTGCGCTGGTGCTCACCCTATGAGGTTAGAACTCTGTCTGGTAGTGACAGGCTGACTTAGACCAGTCGGTGACCACTCTAAGTGCTGGTTTACTAAGAAGAGATGTTTGGTACCAAACATCCCATAATACAGTGATGTCATCATGAAGCTATAGAACTCGTAATGACGAGTGTCCAGCCCGTGTACGCTCTATGGCTTCCCTGTTCACTTACTATATCCAAAAATGGACATGGATATTGCAGGAATATATCTGCTCATGCAGATGTGGCCTCACAGGAGACATAGTGCACCCTGCCTTAGGGCTATAAGGCCTGCCAGTGGGGTGTCTTACCTACATCCCATGCAGTGTATGCGGGCATAGCACCCGGGGGTGTCTGCCATATTGACTCTTTTGGTTTTGTCTGCACCAAGGCACACAGTCTGCGATGGCAGTGTGAATGGCCTTGGCGAGGGGACCGTACAGTGGCACAATTCATTCTGCTATCCTTGGGGTCCCTCTTCAGTGCCAATGCCCTAGGTACCAGGGGTACCATTTACTAGGGACTTACATGGGGTCCTGAAAATGTGCCAATTGGTAAACAAAAGGTACAGTTTTGGGAAAGAGCTTCTGGCACAGGGGACTTGGTTGGGAGGGACCCTGTGCACTTCCAGTCAAAATCAAATCATTTTCCAGGCAAGAAATGGGGTCTAACCTGTCTAAAAAGGCACTTTCCTACACGGCCTATAATTTCTTTAAGACTGATAAGGTCATTGAAGGTAGTTACATTTTTTGAAAATAGAAGGGGCATCTGTGGTTTGTCAGTGGCCTAGTTTAAGCCTGACATTAGTGGCTTAGTAAGTACACATGCAGAATATATTCATATTCCAGATATTGCTGTATCACCAGCCCTGTGTTTTAATGTTAAATGACATGCATACCCAGTCAATAATTTCATGTTTATTATCTGTTTAAGCCTACTGTTATAACCCCTTTACCCTGTGTTATGATGAAATATATGAAAGGGCCATCTTCTCAGATCATTGTCTGTTAGGAGGGTGTGGTGTAACACATTTTAAAAAATACTCTGACAGACAAACCTCCATATAACATCACTGTTTATAAATGAGCCTGGATCCCACAATTCTTACACTCAGGCCACATTCGGATTATTTACCCTTCGCTTCCTAAAACTTGTCATGATTTTGCGCTGGAATACTGCTGGGTTGAAACGATGATGGGTGGTGATTTGCTGTTGTTTTTAAATTATGGCATTGCTGCCTCCAGGAGACTTGGGTGAATGAGGAATGTGATTTAGTTAATTTTGTGGTGCATTCTATTCCTTAGAGGCCATCTTTAAAAGACCAAGCTAAGGTCGGGCTCAGTTGTTTGCTAAGGGCTGGTTTAAATTGGAATGCTTCTGTGTTACCTGCTGTTAATGATAATTTCATGGCTGCACGATTAAATCTTATAGCTGTTGAGAATATTACTAGTGATGAAGTAATAATTCATCCATGCATTCCCCCCCCAGGGCAAAATATCGAAAGGTAAGTGCATATAGGGAAGTATAGATTTACTGTTCCCAACTCCACTTCTACAAACCTTGAAGATATATGTACCGCAAAAGGAACATATATGTGGAGTTAGGTATAGTAAATCTAGACTGACTTACCTGTCGATATTTCTATTCGATACTTTATCCTTGATATTGTGTCCAATCGATAATATAGGATCGATATTCAGGGTGCACACCGGATTAAATACATGATGTGCAAACGATTTATTCAAAAGTCATTTTTCTGTGTTATGGGTGATTTGAATGCTCCAATTACTACTAGACCTTATGCAGAACATGGCGCTATAGCTATTAATATGGTTTCTGATTTAATTTAACCAGAACTTTTAATAGGCCCTGAGCCATATGGTGTCACAATTTACTGACCTGGGATATTCACTGTTGCTTTATTAAGTGGGAGAGCTTCTGGCGACAAAACTGTTAAACTGGAATTGATTTAATTACAAATCTCGCTGTTCTGCATTCTGCTCTAAGTGATCATATACGATAACTGTTAACGCGCACATGAACTAAGCAGATGTCTCATCTTAAAAGTTAAAAGGTCCCACTGAGTAATGTTGAATGACACACGTTTAATTAAATGAATATATTGCTTACCAGGGATATACCTGAATGGCTTGAAGTATTGCAAGATGGTCTAATCAGTATGACAGATTTGAACATTAAGTGGTATGAAGTGCATTTTTATAAATAAATTACATATTCTAAAACTATTAGATTCTCTCAGTCACCACCAACCTGTTATGGTTCACCAAAACAAATAGCCCTGTAAGCATTAAGCACTGGACATCAAGTTGCCCTGAGGTGTTTGGAAGTGCAGATATGAACGAGACAATGAAGTGACAAGATCCTGGCACTTTATACAAGAGCCCTTTAACAGTGGTTGATTGCAATAAATCTGGACCAACGTTGCTCACTAAGTAGACCCTGCGGCCGTCAAACAATCTACTTGGGATAGGAAAGACGACTGGAAGACCCACTGGGATCTAGAGATCTACTCTACAGAACATCCAATGGTGTTAAACCTACTGGTTGTAAGGCAACAGTACATTCTGAAGATGCCTTTGCTGGCAGTGCCTTTGGGTGTCGCTAACTGAGGACTTCCTAACACAAGTCCAATGCCCAGTAGAGGTTCCCATTATGATTTACATGAAGGTTCTTTAACTCTTGGCTGAAATACTTGACAACATATTTAACCACTGCGTGAAGACTGGAACCATCCCTTGCCCTTCAGCACTCGGAGAAGCAGCATTATAACTAGGGCTTCCGGTTTTATGGTATTTATTTTTTGTGCATTTCCGTCTGTATTTATCCATATTTCTTTTTTGCAAATTTATCTGTATTTATCCATATTTATTTTGGGTTTTGCGAAAAAATTAAACTGGAATGAGTATATTTCTATGTTTATTTAACCGAAAAAATATGCACTTATGCCTGAACCGCTGACAGGTTTCAGTGATATAAACACACTCAGATGATAACATATGCACTTATAAGAAAACCTTTAAATTTTAGTATCTAAGCTGTGCATATCTACTGCTGTTTAAGGCTCTTTAATAAAATTCCTTCATTATTGTTAGCCCCCTTACCTGTCATTCGGCACAGTTATTGGCCTGGCAGTCATGACTGACAGCATTTAGGATCACTCAAAAAACAACCCAATTTCCGTTTTTATCCACATTTAAAGGTAAATAAGAGACAGGAATATAAATGGCTTTCTGTCTGTATTTATCTATGAAAATCAGTAAAAACGCAATACAAGGAGCCTTAATTATAAAGCTTATATACATATAAAGGGATCGCATACTGTACCCTGTAACTAATGGCCCGATGCCACACTTGGACACCTCGGACAACATTTTTCCAAAAGTAAATTTAAATCTTCTGACTCCCTGGGTACAGAACGCTGGTCTGATCCATTTCTATCAAGGTTGGTTTCGTGCCTGCTGTAGTACAGATGTGAATGCCCTGGCACTACTATTAATATTAGAGAAGTATATTACACAAAAAAGCGAAAATGTCCTCCTGGCTTCTGTGAGTTTTTCTGCGGTAATGTTCGCCGCGCTACACTATGGCTCAAATTTTCTCAGTGGGGACTTCCCAATGGGACACTTGACGATACCCGCATACTTGATTGTAGTTTATTTTGATCTTCATCAAGTGATAGTTCTGTTTCCGTCATCAAGTAGGCTGATGATATAGTTTTGCTTCATTTTACACCAGCAGGAAAGCGGGGGGGGGGTGTTAAGTAAAAATAAAATACACTTACCTTACCGGGACCCCCGTTGTCTCTCCTGACCTGCTCTCCTGCTGTCCTACCTCTGGTAGGAACAGGAAGCAGGCAGCCTCCCTCCCCTCCACTAAGCCAATCACAACGCTTCAATGGCAGCATTGAGATTGGTGGGGACGCCGACCATCCAGGCCTATGGGGAGGCCATTTTCTCCATGTAGGCTGCATTTGCAGCCTACATGGAGAAAGGGCAGAGTGCGCATGACTGCATTGTTCGGCCCTGGGGCCGACCAAACAGTCAGCGCCCTCAGCAGTGGGCAGGCCACTCCTCCTCTGCCCTAGAGTAGACCCGCCCGCCCCCAACCAAACAATTCTGCTTTCTCACAGTGCGAGAAGCAGAAACATAAAATGGTAGTATTACCATTTTATGTTTCTGCTTCTCGCAATGCGAGAAAGCAGTGGGGCGACGCTCCTCCGCTCTAGTGGAGGAGCTGCCCCTGGGTACTATCTGGTCTTGAACGTCAAACACGTAAAGGCTGTAGCTAAGGCGGAAGGCAGGTCACGGAACGCCCACCTAGATTTATGCTAAGGTGTTTTCATTGAGGGTGTACATCTGGATCTGGGTTTGACAGGTATAAAACTTAAAGGATATGCACAGAATATATATTGGGGGTTTTCCTTGGATTACGTTCCTCAGTGATCTTGAAGAACCCTTACCTGTCTAATCCTACCACAGATTCTGATGCTCATAGTTTTATGCAGTTTTATTTTAGAATAGGGTTTTAGAATTGTGGGAAACATTTGGCTTTTGTCTTCAAATGTCCTTAATGATAAAAGTAATATATTATGTGCTTATCTTCTACTGGACATTATGTTTTGCTAATTTGACCAGCTCTTTGTCAAAATAGGGAATTGTTGCTAATATTACTACTCCTATTTTGACCATACTATTTTGTGGAGCTTTATGTAATGTAATAAAACAAAACAAAATTAAAAGATGCTTCAAACCTCTGACTAGAGATAGCACATATTTCTCTACAGCAACTGCATTAACCACTAGAGTTAACTTACTACAATTATACCCTTAAATGTGCCGGCTACACAGAGATCGCTACAGGAGGTGATTTAAACTCAGTGAAAGGAGTCCTTAGAGGACTCTCCTTTTCTGTCTCCTACGCCCTAACCCTTAGCATAAACATCAGGAAGCAGATATAAAAAAAAACAGCAGGATGGCCTGGATAACCAGCAGGACCAGGAGGCCCAAAAGTATTAGGACCAAGAGAACCAGGACCAAGAGGACAAGTATGACCAAAACAGAAAGACAAGGATCAGAAGGAACGAGATGACCAATACCATTAAGACAATGTCCAGGAGATGAGGTTCAGAAGGACCAGGATAAGGAAGACCAGAAGGACCAGGGTAGTCTGAATGATGAGGACCAAGGCCAGGTGGAAGGACTTACAAGAGAATCATGACCTGGAAGACCAGGAGGAGCAGACCGAGCGGGCCAGTT
Organism: Calotriton arnoldi; assembly: GCA_963921515.1. NCBI lineage: Eukaryota > Metazoa > Chordata > Amphibia > Caudata > Salamandridae > Calotriton > Calotriton arnoldi. The sequence continues at coordinate 894,383 of CAWUFW010001295.1, read as the reverse complement.
TTGAGGAACAAGGACAGGATTTGATTGATGATGTGTTGCATATGTGTGGTATGGCATGCCTGCCCACGCTTGTTCTTATGTTTTCTTTTTATGTCTGAAGAAATGACAATAAAGACAAGTTAAAAAAAATATCCAGGACAGCCGGACGAGGATGGCCAAGAGGCCAGGGCCATGTTTACCAGGAAGACCAGTACCAAGAGAATCACAGGGACCGCAAAAGCACGGAAAGTGCCAGGGTTACCAGGAAGACCAGGACCATGAGGATCGGGGGGAAAAGGAAAATGAGTGCCCGGGGGACAAGGACCATAGGAACCATGTCCAGGAGGTTAGAGACGTGGGGCTCAGGAGCAGGAGCAAGACCTGTAGAGGACCACTAGGACCAGGACTGAGATGACCAGGAGGGCCAAGACCAAGTAATAAAACCAGGAGGGCCAGGACCTGAAGGATTAGGCCAGGAAAGACAGGAAGACCAGAACCAAAATGACCAGTTGAAGAAAACGACTCAGATGAAGATGGAGAAGGAGGACTGAGGACAGACCAGGAAGACAAATAAGAGGAAGACCATACATCCAAGGTAGAGGACAGGATGGGACCAGGAGGACAAGAAGGACCAGATGGGAAAGGACCAAGAGGAGGGTGATAATGTTAGGAGGGGAAGGAGCTGCAGGGGGAGGAAGAACAAGACCTGGAGCAGAGAATGACCACCACCAGAGCCATCTTGAAGCGAAACAGGAGGAGGACCTGAGGAAGGAGGAGTAGAACCAAGAGGCAGACCAGGAGGCTAAGGAAGAGTATAACCTGGTCAGGAGGAGGAGGACTAGAAGATGGAGGTCCAGGTTAGTGAAAAGCACAAGGAGTAGGAGAATGAATAGAATTTGGAGGATCATAGGGGTGATGATGATGATGATGGTGAGGGGTTGAAGGACCCACAGCAGAGGAGGATCTGGACTAGTTTATGACCAGAGCTTGGAGAAGGGCCAGTCCTAGGAGGACAAGTACCAAGAAGCTGAAGTAGTACAAGGAGGAGGAGAAACAAGAGGCAGATCAGTAGGATGAGGAGGCCTACAGGTACTAGGAGAAGCTGGATAACTAGGACCAGGAGAGCCAGGGCTGTAGGGCTAAGACCAGAAAAATAAGAGAGACCTGGAGGACCAGGGGAACAAGGTCTGTGACGATGAGGACCATAAAATGGACCAGAAGGAATTGGTACAAGAACAGGATCATGACCTGGAGCGGACAGCAACCAGAAGGATCAGGGCTGAGAGATTAGTACCAATAAGACCAGGAGAACCAGAAAGTGGAGGATCAAGACTTGGACACCAAGGAAAAGAGGACCCGTTCAGGATCAGAAGGAAAAAGCACACAGAAAAAGAAAAACGCCATGAATGATTATTTATGTTAGGAATGTGTACCTTCCTGCACATGAACAATCATTAAATAATGACGATTTGCTACTTCTATGGGGCATATTCTCAAGGACTTATCGCCGAGTTAGCGGCACTTTATCACAGCCAAAGTGGCGATAAATTCATCGCACCATTCACAAGCTGGTGCTAACAGCCGATATCGCCAGTTATCCTGCAATAGCAGCCGCAAAAAACATCGCCACGGATGACACCGGCAACTAACGCTAATGAGATGCAGAGTAGGCATTCCCGTGCAAAAAAGCGCGGAAACATCACTATGCAACATTCCCAACGACCAGCCAGATCGGCGATAAGAATCAAAAACATGCGATAAGGCGCGTTAGCAGCAGGGATTTAACACCTGCCCCTACCTGGTGTTAAGTCGGACGACAACCTGCACCATGAAAGGGAGCCCAGCCCAGAGCCACACCTGAAGAACAACAGATGCCAAGGAGCTACTGATCATGCAGCCCGGAGCCCCAAGAGGGCAACAACACCCACCGCCACCACACCCAGGCCCCCACCCCTCCCCCCTTCACCCCCCGGGGCCCTACCCCGAACCCCCCCCCCTCCCCCCCGGACAAAGATATTTCACATCTACCTTACAAATTCATGAACACAACAATTCGCCTGATGTCGCACAAGTACAACAACCAACATCCATGTGCGGTCCGAAAAAGGAAAAACATACACACATCTTAGAATTCCAAAAATAATCAATTTATTCCAATTCAACTCAACTTCAATAATTGGAAGAGTCATGGCGGGTCTTCTCCGGACAAACCGTAAGTCACAGCCTGCAAGACAAGATTGAAGATAAGAAGGTGTGTCATGCGCTCAACAAAGGACAGAGAGAGAGAGAAAGAGAGAGTGAAATAGAGGGAGAGAGAGAAAGAGAGAAAGGGGAGAGGGGGAGAAGGAGAGAGAGAGTAACAGAGGGAGAGAGAGACAGTGAAAGAAAGAGAGGGAGAGTGGGATAGAGAAAGAGAGAGGAATATAGAGAAAGAGAGGGGAGAGAGAGACAGTGAAAGGAAGAGAGGGACAGGGAGAGACAGTGCGGACACTGCGCACACAGGCTGCTGCACCCCAGCCCCTCCCACCGCCCAGCGGGGATTGCCCGCCCCTGCGCACCCAGGCCTCACTGCTCACCTTCCGCCACCGGCGTGTCTCCAAGAGGGCCCACCACGTCCCGGTGCAAGCTCCAAGCCCGGGGCCCGCGACCTTGGCAGCCTCAACATCACGCATCCCCGCAGCGCGGGACACCAGGTCGCACACTTGATTCTGGGTCTTGATTTTGCAATGGCAGAGATCATATCAGTGCACACGTCATCATCGCAGGCTGCACACCCGCTCAGCTCTCTAGGTGCCACTAACTCTGTAAAACGCGAGGCAACGCCACGTGGCGGTAGGCCCGCGCTGCCCTCTGGCTCAGGCCTACATTGCGGTCCACCAGGCGCACACTTGACTCTGGGTCTTGATATTGCAATGGCAGAGACCATATCAGTGCACATGACATCATCGCAGGCTGCACACCCGCTCAGCACTTTAGGTGCCCCTACCTCAGTGCACAGTAAGTCACCGTCCCGTGGCGGTAGGCCCATGCCGGTCGCAGTGCAACCGGTGCCACCGACTCCGTGCAACGCAAGTCATGGACCCTAATTGATTGAGTCTCGTCATCGGCCAGGCGGACGCAGCCATGTCACCTCAGGCAGTGGGGAAGAACTGGGACACGTAGCGTCGTCGTCACCCCCTTTATACGTAAGCCGAGTGGGCTGGCTCGGCGTACGCCAGGCCAGCGTAGGGGTGTGAACAATTATCCCTGGCCTCTGGGCGTGGTTCATATCTGGGCTGCACAGGAAACCAACTGATGCGTGTGTCTCTGTTGCAGTGTCTGCGCCACATGGCCCACAAACGACAATGTTGTAATGTTGCATGCAGCCGGAGGGCGTCCGCGCACGAAGGGACTGTACAAGGAGCGCAAGGCCGCTCGGTGTCTTGGCTCATACATGCCAACTGTTGTGTGTGTTCATCGCTTTTGGTGCACCATAAGCCCAAGGCCTAGCCTCAATTGCAGCGCGATAGCCACATCACATTCCCAGGATACAAGAAGTAGTCTGACTAACATTTGGGATGAAAGCCCCTTTGTCTCAATACAGAAGGCGGAAGGACATCTGCACCCCCGACCTTGGAAATGCATGCGGAAGGCACCCCCTAAGAGAGATACCATGGCAGTTGATGACGACTCCCACACTACACACGGTGCCAATGAAAGATCAACGTCTCCACACCCCACACACAGAAGTCCTTGCTCGAGGTAACCCTGCATGGAACGGCCTTGACACTTACGTACAGGACAACCCATACGTACAAACTTTGCACACTCATACGACTCATTGCTCCGAGCTGCGGCATATCATCCACATAACAGCCGCAGGTCAGGAGAGTGCCGGTTCTACGAGTGCGAACAACGCAATGTCAGAACATCCCGGGCACATGCACAACCCCTGTCACGTGGAACTGTACCGTGACCGAATGCTGCATTTGTTGGGGGCACTGCCACTGGCAGTGTTGCGCATCAGTTACCGTCTGAGCTTCCGTCCTGCGTACGGCACCTGCGTCCAGCCCTGGTTCCACTGCCGATCATGCATATTCGAGTGGCCCATGGATGTCTGCCTATCCAACACAATGGTAGATTAACTGGATTATGACATGTGTGTGCGCCCCCTGTTGGCCCACGACCAGGAGTGTAACCGTGATACCCGTTCATGGGATGCCTTGGTATTGGGCGTATGTGCTGGCAGTTGGGCATGTGAGATTGCACAATTCCTCGTGTGCAGTGACCACATCGAAGCGCTCCCCTATTGGGCTGTGTTGCGGATTGGTGAAACGCGTGGACGGAGCACATCTGTCCCGACCAGCTAATGGATTGGCTCGCCCCCGTGTTCGTTGAAGTCGACAATGACGTACTCTTGGAACTGATTGCCCATGAAGCTGCGCTCGCTTTCATGGACGAGTAACTACGTTCCTGCAGCCACAAAAGATTGCAACCCATGACACAGGTCCCAACACCCTTTTGCATCTTGGAGCAATGGACACATATCCCACCATGACAGTGGACATGGCTGCATTCACCTGAACTCAGAATGCATGTGCGTGCAAGACTGCGGGTTGACACACACCTGTGCAAGGTGAGTGGACAGCGGCGCCTGGCAACGTTCCTCAAACTGACACACCGCTGGAGGGAGAGTACACACATGGCAATGTAGTACTACATGTGACCTTGTTGGACTCCTTCACCTGCTCACTGTCAGCAGAGCAGACAGTCAGCGCTGTCCGGTGGTACAGGACTATGCAGATCCCATGGGCTGTGAGTGGTGTCCCCTGACACGGTGCAATGAGCATTCGCCAAACACCACATGACTCGTCCAGCAAGGCAAGGTGGGCTGAGACCGTCGGCATCCGTCATGGTTGGTGTTTATTTGTGCCTCCCCATGTCTTGCACCTCTATATGTTCCTTTGCTGCCTGTTAGTGTATGATGCATTGGTCTGCATGTTGTGGCCCTTGTCTTGCCCGTACTGACACGCACATGCTAATAAAGTGTACGCAGCTTCACTAGTGTTCAACTGTGATGAGTGTTGATTAGCATGCCAAATCGTATGCCTCAATGTGCATTGTCCGTACACAGGGAGGGACTGACTGACGCATTTCACTTAGGGGTGAGTCCCTATTGCCAGCTCCACCTCTGTGAGCCAGACATTGTGTTTGGGAGAATTGCTGGTAGACCTGTGCGCTTACGTGTCTACAGCAATGTGAGTATGGTGTCCAACTTCTTGCCCTGTGGATCAATGTGTTCCATCAAACCAGGCTGTGTCCACACAGTTGAGTGTGTGTAGGTATGCGAAGAGATGTTCTGTTGTCACATGTGATGTGGGACACTACTTTAGGCCTCCTACCGACTTTGACATATTTACACACAGCCCTATTTAATACATGGACGTGGGGCTACGTTGTGGGGTTGCGAGATTGTTGTTCATGATCAATGAGGCCACAGCTAGTTCACACCTTCACAGTCATCTAATTGGCCATGTGTGTCACGGTCAAACATGCGCATTGATGTCATTTCCCAGGGTGTACCTTTTGTGCAATCAATGTCCCTACAGTCATCCATACTGTTATACTTGATTGAACATAGACATGACACATCTGTGTGATTAGGAATGTTTTATTCACATCCTGTGGAGTGTCGGAGCTGGAGCAGTACATGGCCATGCACACCCCACATTACATGGTTGCCCAGTGGAGGGCCAAACAGAGTCCTTTAGGGAATGACAAGTTAATCGGTAGAGGAAGGGTTGAGTCCGCAGCCTGTTTGCTGTGTCATTGGTAACCAGAGCAGATATGGCAGTCCATGTTGGGGTCCAGGTGAATGTCGCAGAGTGTTTCGGAGGACAGTGGAAGGTGCTGTACCAGGGCATGATGCAGAGGGCTGTACCAAGCAGAAACAGGCCATATGGCGGGGGATGAATGCTACAACCTCCTTTTTGACACAGAGTCATTACCGTCCACATCTTCGTCCTCTGATATGTCTTCTGTGTCAGGTGTGCCAGGTGTGTGTGGTGGTGTTATGGCTGCATCACTGTGTGCCACTGACACATCAGGGGGCGGAGATGGTATGGCAGCATCACTGTGTGCCACTGACACATCAGGGGGCGAAGATGTGTGTGTCGAAGTTCCTTCAGTAGTCATCTGGGGCAGGCTCTGTGGCAGCAATGGCAAGATGAGGATCTGCAGGGCATGGTAGATCCCAGCTACATCTCGCTGGTGTTCAGCCGTGGCAGCCATCCTTCCTGCCTGCATCCGCTCCATGTTCTCCATTGTCCTCCGCATCTGTGCCAACTCTGTGCTGTCGTCGCTGGAGCCTCTCTGCCTAGGCAGTTCTTGTATCCGAGTAATGGCTCCAGCGAGGTCAGCCAAGGATTGTTGTAGGGCATGGAGCGGACTGTGGGTGTCCGTTAGGGAGTGTAATTGGTCCCTGATGGGACTTAGACACCCACGTATGGCATCTAGTTTGGCTGCCATGAGGTCGAAACCCACCCGCACCTGTTCAGCCAGCCCCCTCTGGCAGTCTGACACACGGCGTTGGAATGCCATGTGTTCTTTGGTGAGGTGCTGGGAGCCAGCCGTGGTGGTGGGTGCTTCCTGCTGTGTGGTCTGTGCAGGGGGTGGTATCACCTCGATGCAGCTGGGCTGCCCTGCTCCTGGAGGTGGGGTGCGGAGGCTGTCCACGAGCCATTGGAGGGTGTCGGAGCAGATGGCCAGGGGTTCCTCCTCCTCATCACTGAAGAGCTGTCTGGTCTGCTCTGCAAGAGGTGTTGATTGTCCCTCTGCAATGTGAAGGGGAGATGCAGGTTAACAGTGTGTTACATGTATGTGCACGCATTGTACGTGTTTACATACTGACTGCATGACAATGTACATTGTGACTGTTTTGGAGGAGCTGGCTATTTGATGGGGGACAGTGGACATTCCGACTACATGACGGATGTGAGGTTGTACTCGTACATTATCATCTGACAGTTGCCTGCTATGCCTGATGTGATTGGCCATTTTCTACGCACATGCGGCCCCAGTTGTGTCCTCTGTTCTGTGGTGTTAGTGTGGCACTTTGTACCACATTGTCGTCAATGTTGATGTGCTGTGATTGCTATGTGTGTGTGCTGCATTGTGGGAGAGTCGCCCCTGCAGCTCTGATTTAGCGGCCCATTATCCCTTTGAGGCGGTGTGCCTTTGACTTGTGTGCTTTTACGGTGCTGAGATGTTGGCGACTTGGGTCATTTGTGCTCTTGGACGGATTTTGTACTCTTGTGCATTGTTTGTCTGCAGATGTGTTGTTGATGTCAGGGGTTGTATGTGCACGTGGATGTGTCAGAGTGTGACCTGCTCCTTTGAGGATGTTATCCACACTGGGCCACCTCAGTGTCGTGTCATGCACCATGTCATGTATTTTGACTGCAGCCATGCTATTGGTCATGCAGTGTCACTTGCATTGTCGGTGTGGCTCACAGAGCCGCTGCTTTGCTGGGTTCAGCACATGTGCATGGATAGGTTGTGAGATTGGTGATGGGGGGGGGGCCTTTTGTGCACATGGTGGACGGGGGCCTACTTGGTGTTTCTATGTGTGCTGCAGTGTGCCAAGGCCATCAGGGACATGTTCCACAGTCATTGTGGGTGTGCAGTGTGCTATTCTTGATTGTGCATGTGTGCCATTAAGCCCATCTCCCCCCGTCCCCCCAGTCCCTGGTGGTTACTCACCCTGTTGCTGTTGGGTCAGGTCATATCGAGCAGTGTCCAGACCCCCAACTCCTTGCGCCGTCTCCGCACTGATGACTGTGGCCACCATTTCCTCCAGCTCATCCAGCTCCTCCTGTGGCGCAGGACTCCCACCTCCAGTGGCCGTTGCTGCCTTCCGGTTGGCAGCGAGTTTCTTCTTGGTTTGGCTTGTCACATCATGCCAGCGCCTCTTGACCTCCTCCATTGACCTCCTCGACACTCCGACTGCATTCACGTTGTTCACGATGGACTGCCATATTTCCGTTTGTGTTGCCGATGACACAGTGGAGGTGACGAACAGTTGTTGGTGGTGTTCGGTCACCTCCGTGACGATGATTCGGTTTTCCTGCGGACTGAACCCCGTCTTCCTCTTCTCCTTGCCCTTCCCCGGCCCAGGGGTTCCTGGCTGGTCGTCTGTGGGGCTTGTGGGGTTCGCGTTGTCCTCTGCACTCGGTCTGGGTGCGTCCATGGTGCTACGCAGTTACATTTTTTAGTCTTTTTTTTCTCTACTTTTATAGTGCATTCTCACGCATGACGCGTGGGAATAGCAGGCCTGTCGCTGGTTTTCTCAGATTTTTGTATCGCCATTGGGGTCATCGCCACTTTTTTCGCGTTTCGCATTTTTTTGGCGTCGCGTTGATTTTAACGCGGGCATTTGTCGCGTTATCGTGAGGCTATCGCATGGTGCCGCCGGGTTGTGAATACTGCGTTAACACAGTGTTATTTTCCGGCGATAGACTGCGATGTGAGAAGTTGCGTTAAGCGAATTTGGCGATAGTTAACACACGTTCTTGAGAATATCCCCCTATGTGTGCTGCATTCTACCACACACTTAGAAGTAACAAATCACCATTATTGATTGTTTATGTTCAGGAAGGGACACCTTTCTGCACATAAACAATCATTCTCTGCAATACAGGCAGCCTTGCACTATGGTGCAAGGGTGCCTGCTTTGGCGCTAGGCAGCCAATATTAGCGCCAGCGATATGGAACACACAGGGGTGCGCCGTATTGTTGCAAATATGGCGCATCCCTGCGTTTTGGCGGTGCTGCCAAATTTGGCGCAGCTCCGCGCTCCGACATTTCCTTGTACATATGCCACAATGTTTATGAAGATAATAAACCCACACTTTAAATAAGAAAAACAACATTTATTCCGTTCAGAAGACTACTGTCCTAACTAATGGTGAAAAACTGCGTGCAGGAATGCTTTAAATAAGTCAAAAGACATTCATAGACGCAGAGCTGCAATAAATTAAAAATGCTTTTCCATTAGGAGCTCGAACATATGGCACATTTGTAAATAACTTTCATTGGGCGCACAGTGAAAAGAAACAGCAGTGCATCCAGTGCACATCCAATACATCACCTCAGTTAATTAGAAATCACTTATTTGAATCCATAAACAAATTAAAACATAGAGATGTCTTTGATCCAACACAGTGAAAGCACCAGCAACTCGACCAGACTCCTACAAACGACTTTTTAAAATAATAACATCGAATTTATCCCTCTTGAAAAACTAAATTGCTAATTTCATCTATAACAAACAAATAAAAACACATTCTTCTACAAGTCTCCACGCAGTCATAGCGCAGCATGCCTCTTTAATTATTCAAACAAGATTTATTTCATCCATAACCAAGTCAGAATATACAGAAGCACAACTGTACACAATTTTTATTGCCCCCAAAAAAAGCAATGAAAGCAACAGGATGAAGAAAAAAACCATTATATATAACAACAGCAGTCAACATTTTAAAGAAAGGAAAGACTTTTATAGACAAGTCTGAAGATACAGTAGCCCAATGGTTCATAACTTTCATTACACAGAGAAAAAGCAATGAAAGCAAACGAGAATAAGGAAAAACATAAACACAGTGTTGTACTAAAGTAAATCAACAGCAGTACCAACTTTAAACAGAAAACAACTTCATAAAAAGAGTTTTTGTGGCACGCCTCTTCAATAACCGCATTGAAAACAATGAAGGCAAATGTAATCAGCAGTCACTATACACAGCAGAACGCCATTAGAGGCCAAATGGTGCCCTCAGCTCACATCAAGTTCCATCCACATCCAGAATAAGAAAACAAACGCAATTGTAAAAAAAAAAATGCCCAGCGTGAAAGTGTGAACAGCTACGGGATACACATGACATCCAATCAAGTAAGGAAGAGAGTATTATTAATGTGGGTGGAAACAAAAGCCCCCCTACATATAGTCTGGCCCACTGGAATTATGCGGCGGGGAGGGGGAGGCAAATTATGCCAAAGGGTTGTCTAAAATACTCAGCAAGAAAAGATAAATTATGTTGCATAATGTGCCACATTTTGTGTTAGTATTACCTAGTTATTTTAGCATTTTTACACATGTTCATACTTTCTGGGCAAGGGTTTCACCTCTACCACTTTGTTCATCCAAATACAGAAAGAAGGAACACAAAGGCGACCAGTCAACATTTGTGAAGGGATTTCCACCGAGCTACAACACGTTTTGCTGTGTTTTTAGTAACTTTTGATTAGTTTGAGGTAAGAACTATGCTTCAGATTATGCAGCAGATGATGAATTATGTGGCAAATGTGGCAACCTCATAATTATGTGGAAAATGCTGTGGCTGCAAAATTGCATGTTCCAGTGGCCCTGAATATAGTTAAGAATAAGTAGCATATCTTCTGAGAGACAGTAAAAGCTGTTTGTAGCCCGACCTAAGTAGGTGTAATTTCATACAGAACAGCAAACAATGGAGGGATCTCCTTTGCGCGGCCCAAAGCTCGTAGATCCGGACTAGATACATAAGTTCAGATGTATGGTGGTGCGAACCAATGCACATCCTCTGGCATTACTTTGGAACTTTCCTCCTAATGTTCAGGAGACCTCCAGGCTGTCGGTGGGTGGGTGGGGGTTATGTGGAAAGCATTGCGCCTTGTTGTTATATGTTTACCACGTTGTATGTTGTTGCAATATTTTGTAACTGTCAAAACCATTAAAAAACTTAATAAAATGGGTTTTCAACAGAACTGCAACAAGCACACCTCCGCCAATTAATTTTGGGGGGAAAATGGATGTTAAAGAGAAAATTTATGCGCACAAACACATCAATTCCAATTACGTGTTTCAAAGCCAATTCTAGAGGGCAATGTCCTCTTAGTCATTAGAAAATGATACCACTCATAGACTTCAGAGCTAAATCCCCACAGCAGGTCCCATCAATATATTGCAATGCCAAAAGAGCGGTGGTTGGCACAGTGCAAATGCAGCCATCTAGAGAGAAGGATGATCTGTATAAACTTAGCTGTATCTATTTTAATGCTCGCTCTGTACCGAAACACTCCCTTGATATCTGGGATACTATAAACGAAACGCGCCCTGATTTGGTTTTCATAACGGAAACCTGGCTGGATGAAAGCAACTCCCCAGATATTGCTACCGCCCTACCTACAGATTACAAAATATTAAAACAAGACAGGCAGGGTCGGAAGGGAGGGGGACTGGCCATCCTCTTCAAAGATCACCTCACCTGCCTTCATGTTGCAGTGGCACAAGTAGGGAAGCATGAGGTACTATCATTTCAGGTGGCCATAGAGGGCCACGTAATACTCAGCGGAGCCGTAATTTACAACCCCCCTGGGCACCAAGCTGAACTTAGCGCCCATTTATTAACTCAACTATTTCCCCCTTGCCTGAAATATAAACATTACTTAGTCATAGGGGACTTCAATATCCATTTTGAAAAAGCTAACAACTCTTCAGCCTTGCACCTGGAGAATGATATGCAGATTCTTCAACTAAAGCAGAGGGTCACAGGACCCACGCACATTGCAGGGCACACTCTGGATTTACTATTTTCAAACTTTGAATCAATGTGGATACAGGAGATTAAACCCCTTCCCTGGACAGACCACTCACTAATATCTTTTATACTTAATCTCCCAGTAAACTCAACTAAACCCTTGAGGCGCTCACAGGGGATAAGGAGAGCATGGAGGCTGGTCACTGAAGATACCTTTCGGTCCCATTTTTGCCCCAGGAATTTAGAGGCCTTAAGTACCCTCCAGGCCAACAGGGAAACAACGAATCTTGAAAGAGAAATCACCAACACCTTAGATTTGTATGCACCTAAGCTGCCATTAAAGGAAACGAACAAATCCCAATCAGAAAAGTGGTATACATATGAACTTAAGGCACTTAAAAGTAAGTGCAAAACAACAGAACATCACTGGAGACTATCTAAATCACAAACAGATAGACAGACCTACAAGACAGAGCTGAGGAATTACAATAATGCCATTAAGAAAGCTAAGAAGACCTACTTTGCCGAAAGAATTAAGGAGAACTGTAATTCAACTAAGGAGTTGTACAAAATAGTAAGGGAGCTATGTAACCCAGTGAGTTTATCTCAAACCTTACTGCCCTCAGAGGAATGCTGCGAAGAAATCAGTGAGTTTTTCTCAGAAAAAATTAGCAAAATACACTCCACATTTAATACCAATATCACACCTCTAATAATCGACTGTGAAACTTTAACCCCCCTTCCCGATGTATCTGCCTGCATGGGCAGCTTCTCCCCATTCACAGAGGAAGAAGTTTCTAAAACAATGGGGGAAGTCAAGTCTGGGTCTCCCCTTGATCCCTGCCCTCATTTTGTTTTTGCCCGGATCATACCCATCATTTGCCCATACGTTACCCAGTTATTTAATAACCTGCTGGATACCGCAGTATTTCCAGAAACTTGGAAACAGTCCGTAGTGACCCCCCTTCTGAAGAAAGCAGGAACAGATGTGCGCAATCCTGCAAACTATCGACCTATCTCTCAACTCCCTTACCTTTCCAAAGTCATGGAAAAACTGGTTAATAGACAGCTGTCGAACTATCTCGAGTCAAATGGTCTATTGGACCCCACCCACACTGGCTTTAGAGCCAATAACAGTACGGAAGCAACTCTCCTAGCTGTGTCAGACAATATAAGATCCCTGGTTGACCAAGGGAAAGCCGCCGCCCTGATTTTATTAGATCTATCGGCGGCATTTGACACTGTCTCACACAATCGTCTACTGGAGATCCTTCACGGAAAAGGAATTTATGCTAAAGCCCTTCAATGGGTGAGCTCTTTCTTAAACAACAGAACACAGAGCATACAAATGGGGGAGTTTCTATCTAAACCAAAACCCATCAGCTATGGTGTTCCACAGGGGGCATCCCTGAGCCCCACACTCTTTAATGTCTATGTGTCATCTTTGGCAAAAATCAGTGAGAAGTGGGGCTTTGGTATCTGCTCCTATGCTGATGATACTCAACTGCTGATAACCATTGAAGAACAGCATGAGAACACCAGACTAAAACTGAATAACTGTCTCTCGGAGATGGCAACCTGGATGGCAGAACACTGCCTTAAATTAAATGAAGAGAAATCTGAAATCCTACTTTTTGGAGGAGCTAACCTTATCTGGAATGCCACTTGGTGGCCCCAGACACTGGGTGATGCTCCAGCTCCTAACCAATGCACAAAGAATCTGGGGGTTCTTATGGACAATACCCTATCCATGCAGGACCATGTGCGGGTTCTGTGTGGAAGAAGCTTCGCGATGCTGAAGCTCTTAAAAAGGCTATTTCCTTGGATTCCGCAAGATTGTAGGAGAACAGTCACGCAAGCATTACTCACTAGTAGATTAGATTATGGCAATGCATTGTTCGTGGGCATGGCAGACTACCTCTTCACGCGCCTACAGGTGGTGCAAAATGCCGCCGCCAAACTGGTATGTAACAAGGACAGACTCAGCTCAGCGTCTGAGTGCCTGAAACTACTTCACTGGCTGCCAATGCGCCAAAGAGCGAAATTTAAGCTGCTCAGCTATACACACAAGGCTCTGCACCAACGAGGGCCTCTAATTCTACAGAATAAAGTAGAATTTTACGTACCCACTAGGTGCCTAAGATCACGTTCTCTAGCTCAAGCTAAGACAAAACGCATCAGGAAAGTAAGGGCAGGAGGTTGCTCCTTCTCATATCTGGCAGCAAAGCACTGGAATGAATTACCACAAGACCTCCGCCTCACCGAGGACTATTTAGTCTTTAGGAAAAAACTCAAGACCCACCTGTTCCCTAAAACCTAACACTGTCCACCCCCATTAACCTCTCATTCATCTACCATGAGCTCTTAGCACAGCACCGTGATATCCTTATGGATGAATGTTGCGCTTTACAAATACAAATACATGTTACCCCAAATTCAATGGGGTGATAGACAATTCAAGTCAGTGCTTAATTTGAGCCTGTGGTTTCCAGTGCTGGGCACTGGCATTTAATTGTCAGCACTGGGACTTATGCCAGTCTGCCACATAGCGGCGCTGTATATCTAATTTAGAGATAAGACCAACAACAGTTGTTTATTCATTCAATATACCGTAAACAAAATGGCTAATACCTGCTCTCCAAGCCATTCTTATAGCATTGGGAGCCTGGAATAGTCTGAATTGTCACACATGTAGGAGTGTGATGGTTAGTAGTTGCGTTGGGAGTGCTGGCAGCTGCAATAGCTGCCTCAAACTGCAGTTGCTTCCTGACAAGGTTCCTAGCACTTATTTTTTTACAAATTAAGCACTGACATAGCCTTCCTTGACCACTGCCAACTCCCAAGCGTCTTGAACAGCAACCTGCCACACTGCTTTGAAGTCCAAGAGCTGAACCTCCCCGCTTCCCCCACGCTGGAAGTAGAATTGGATGAAGAGGAGGCTGAGAAAAGCTTGATGTTCATAAAGACTTTTGTCCTAGTGCGAAGGAAGGCCAATTCCTGAGAGGCTGGTATAAACCATCAGCCCTTTTACGGATGTTGGAAAGGTAGTGAGAACGAGGAGCAAGCTGCATCTTTGGCTGGGAACTCCTCAATGCAGTTGCTGAAGACTTAGGACAAACAGCAACCAGAAGCTTAGTATTCTCAGAATACAGTTTCACCAGCATTTGCCCACACAGCTTCTGTCCAAGAAATTGGAGATTCAGACATAGGGCTTGCTGAGAAGCACACATTTTTCATTCCTTTACCCAATATTATCTGTGAGCCAGAAACGCAGAGATGGCCATCCAGGCAGAAGCCGTAAGCCCATCACAGATGAGCCGAAGCTGTTTCTTCATGCTCTCTCATGGTGGTCCACAATCTTCCCCTCTTCCACAGGAGTCTCCAAGTCTTGCAGAAAGGGTGTCACCCCGTAGGCCACCGAGGTATTCAACTCTGATGAGAATATAGCAAGAGAAGAGACTCCTTCAGAGATGTCCCACTATTTTGCCAACTGGATCAAATTGAACAGCATTTCAAAGGTTACATATGTGGAACTCACCAGACTTGGCAACAGGAGGCACTAAAATCTTCTCTGGCTCCGCTCACTCCTTGAGGATCAGGAAGCGGACACTGGACAAATGGGACAGATCAGGGACACCTGCTGACGACATTGTGCAGTAACTGCACATGAGCAGAAGATGTGGAAGATTTTGGAATATCATGTAGCCCTAAATTGTCCACCATAAGTGCTTTCTACCAGAACCTTCCAATGACATATTTACCACAGGTATCCACAACAGCAACCCAAGCACTTTATCAGCCCAAGTCAAAGTTATCTCACCTATCTCAAGCCAGCAAAGCTGAGGGGCAGGAAGAGACCCTCATTGAAAATGGCCCACACCATGGCCTCAAGCAGGAACGTGGTGTCAGACTATAAAGCTAGTCTGTAATTATGTGGGGTAAAGCGTAGCAGCAATGAGAAGGAACAGAGTACAGAGATGCCCCAATAGCAGATAAAGTATGGGACAAAACATCAGGTGTCTAAGCCCAAGCCATTTGGTAGCATTATCATGTCTATTTCAGACCAGTAAGCAAGATGGTCAGTTTTGAGTGGAAGCATGTGCCAGGTCCGAAAACCAAGAATGCAATCAGAGGTCTAGAGATGGTTGGGTATGGTACCAGAATATTGTAGTTAGAATATCGTCTGCCATAAACATCGTCCTAAATATCATCAACAGATATTGAAGTTAATAACTGAAAATAGACATCCAATAGGAAGATATTTTTGAAACAGTATTTAGGACCAATATTTATTTCAGATGATATTTTTGTATATTGCACCAACCCACAATGTTAGGGAGTGATCGTTTTTGGGAGATGGTGAATGCAGCGCTGAAAAATCAGCCCCAGCACAACACAGCAACTGACCATCAGGGCCCACGGAGGTCAAGGGTCAGTGGCCTAGGAAACTGAATACCACACAAACCTCCACAAAGGAGAAGTGGTGGTCTATCATAATTGCAGAGTTCCTGCAGTGGAGAAAAAAGACAAAATTAAGGTTGCAAGCTCATTTGCATAGTCTGCCTGCCAGACCTTGCAAAAGGAAATACAATATACAGGATTAGTGAACTGCAGCAACTTTTCTTAGAGGGCAGGGCCCTCAGTGGACAGAGAGGAGCTGAATAATTTTTAGGTCTCGCCTAGGCAGTGCATGCGCTGTCTCTTTTGAGACATGCTGTATCTACAATGTGGGCTTCAAGCACCTCCCATCTTTTCCATTTGTTCCTGTGACTGCCCTTCGTAAATGCCTTATTTTGTTCGGTGAGTTTGCTTAATTAGTCCCGCCTTTTTGTGTTTGTGACCCTCCCAGGAGATTGCCCCCGTTACATGTAGTCTTATTCCTTTTTTTATTTATGTTCCTTCGGGCGCAAATAATGGATAATGTGCTGCATGGCTAAACATTTATAAGGCCCCCAATGGCGAGACCTATTGGCTATGCCAATGCTTGTTAAAAAGTGGTTTTGTTTGCTAGGCAGTTATCTTCAGGAATAATACATTCATATGGAACGACTGTGGCAATGAAAGGGAAAAAGGACTAATGCACATTTTTGTCCAAGTTGTGCAATAAATATCATATAGTTTCCACAGTGCTACAGTGGTGTACCCTACAGTTATGCAGTTATGCACACATTTAAGGAACATCTATAACATTTATTTACATGTTCCTATAGATCTGCTGTACCCAGGGGTATCAGTACACTTTACAGTATAACATCATCAAGGAGAACGAGGTCTCGTATTACATTGAAGCACCGGAAGCTAACTATTAATAAATTAACAAAGAGCCAACATAATCGAGGATGGAATAAGGGAAGTTGAGGAAGAAGAAGACAAGGTGGTTAAACCAGTGAGGTGGAAGAAAGAATGTAGGAAGCAAGATGGGGAGGAAGTGAAGAGCGAGTGAGATAGAGGGGAAGGTTGTGGGACAGGGTAGAGGGGGTGAAAAATGGGATGAGGGATGGGGTGGGGAGGAGAGGAGAGGACAGAAAGAAATAAAAGGTCAAAGAAGATAGTAACGTGGAAGGTTGAGAGAGAACATTGGGGGGGGGCCAAGAACGAAATACCGAGAGGAAGTCAACAAAGATAGTAAGGTGGAAGGAAGGGGGTGGAGGTGGAGGAAACTAGGTGAAGTGGAGAAGGGTAGGAATAAAAGCTATGAGGATAAGATAAAGATAGCAAAATGGAGGAGAGGTACATGGAATGCAGGAATTAGGAGTATTTCAGGAATTAAGTTCATTGCGGGAGTTGAAGTTCACTGCAGGGGATGAATTTAATCAATGAGTTAATTCAGATAACAGTTAAAACAAGCATTGTTAATGCATCGGTTTCCCCTATGTAATAAATAAAAAAACAGTTTTCATCATTCATCGACCTGGAGAAGGAAAGAGCTCTATGACATAACACAGGAGTGGAGAGGATGTGGCGCAGTGGGGAGAGCTGAGGATCCCGGTTCGAGTCTCGGCGCCGCCGCGCAACATCCTGTGATTCCATGGAAGTCACAGAATCTCTTCGGGTGATAAATTGTTATATAAATATGCTGCAATAGTAAAAGGCAAAACTTTATGAAAATATAGTTCCACCAAAGCGGATGTTAACAGTATTTCGGCGGCGGGAAACTGGTAAGAGAAGCAGTCTTGGAACAAGCATTGGCAAATGCAGGAAAATATGCTACAGCCAATGGAAATGGAGGAAAGGTGAGTGGCACGCACAGGAACCAATAATAAGCCAGGAAAGAGAGGAGGCGGAATGTTACTGATGGATTGAATTTCCATTTCATTTACGGTGTTGTTGCTTCTATAGGAGAATGATTCGGTTTTCTTCGAAATGAGTCTAAGAAACTGGCAGCCAATCTTTTCTTGCAACTTTACTACACAGGTTTTCAGGAGGCAGATGTGTAGAGGGTGTTAGTTTCCTGGAAGACCTGAGTGTCATCAGCACGTTGGTGGAATTTGACACCTATCTCCTGTATTAGGTCTTCCAGTGGCTCCATCTAAAAGTTTAATAGTGTAGGTGCAAGGATGGACCCTTGTGGGACACCACATTAGTAGTTTTTAGGGCGAGGGTTGGGGGCAGTTTTTAGGGCTCAGGGGGGTCTGGGAATAGCTTTCAGGGCTCGGGGGTCGGGTAGTTTTCAGGGCTTGGGGGGGTTGGGGTTGTTCTTAGGGCTCAGGGAGGTGGTTGGGGCAGTTTTTAGGGCTCGGAGGGGTCGGGCTGGTTTTAGGGCTGGGGGGTCAGGGTAGTTTTTAGGGTTCATGTGGGATCGGGGTGGTGTTTAGGGCTCAGGGCGGGGGGAGTGGGGTGTGATCTTTACCACACATAACCCTTTACCAGTCATACCTTTACCACAAAATTGTGTGGCAAAGGAATGTGTGATAAAGGAATGCGTGGTAAAGGAATGCGATGATCAGACGCATTCGTTGTTTGGGCAGCATTGTAGAGGCACGTGTGGTTTAGCTGTGGGTGCCTTTGTCATACAACAATACTTAACCCATAGAAACCTGTGACATAGCATGCCTGTTTATTTTCCTGCTCTTTTCTTTCACTTTTGTTATTCCCATGTTGTCTCCTTCCCTGCCACTTCTTTCAGCTTTTGCTCCTTCCTGTCTGAAGCTGCTCCTTCTATTCTTTTACCTATTATTTTCTTTTTCTACCTGTGTCTTCTATGTGTTGCATTAAACATTGCATTCAATGCAACACCTATTGATGTATTAACCCTTGGCAACTTGATAAGCAACCACGTGGCCGGCTACCACTGACTCTAAAATTGACCATCTATTTGTAGCTTGCCGTTACCCTTGTACAGCTCGGGGCTCAAATTCTGGTTTGCGTGATACAAAACTACGAATATATAAATCATAAAAATGATTTTTCTTTTCACAATCATGATATTTGCTCCTGCTGTTTTTTTTCCTCTGTCGGTTGTTTCCTCCGTTCCTATCCCCCATTTCTAAGTCAGTTTTTTCCTAGTTACTCGAAACCTCGTTTTCTTGCCTTTTCTATTTACTGTCATTGTCTGTGGCTTTACCTATATCCTTCTTTGTCCCTTTCTTGCTCCTTTCCTATTTTCATCTTTCTGTGTTTTCCTCTTCCCACCTCGCCACCCGCTGCTTTTCTGTCTGCCTTCTCGTGTAGACCGTGCAGGCTGCTTGTGTGACTCATCTGGGGGCCTATCAGCAATGCCTGGCGATAATTATCGCAAAGCGCAATTAGCGCTTGGATAATTATCGCCAGGCATCGCCGGTTTCTATCGCGGAGTTAGCGTGCAATCAGCAATGCTAATCTCCAAAGCGATAGAAACCTTGGAGAACAGTGTGAATATCGCCTGAAAACAGGCGATATTCACACTGTTCCCCAGTTTCAGCTTGCTGATAGTGCGAGGGGACTTAGCCATGTAATCCACCTCTCATTGGATTACATGGCTAAGTCAGGTGGGACCAGGTGTTAGCAAACCAGCGCTAAACGTGTTTAGCGCTGGTTCGCTAATCACTGCCCCTGCCTCGCTGATAGGCGCAGCGACCTCAGCGACTGTTTCCAGTCGCTGTTAGGTGGGGAACGCCTACTTTGCATGCCATTAGCGATAAATATCGCTGGCATGCAAAGCGGCACCCAACCCGGTCGCTATCGCTTACAAGCTGTCGCTAACAGCAGTTAGCGACAGCTTGTTGATAAGGCGATAAAATTATCGCCGCTTTAGCGGGAAAAAGTCCCGCTAAAGTGGCGATAATCGCCTTGCTGATATGCCCCCTGGTTTTATCTGCTTTTTAACATCGTGAGTCATTCCTTTGTGTTTTTTAATGTATCTTATGTGATGCTCTTTTATGAATATTTTTATGTAAAGAATAATGAATGCATGAGTGAAAGAATGAATGCTTGTGTAGTGCCAATTGCAGCAGGGCGATCTTCATGAAGGGTACATCTGATTTTAGGACTGTCATTGTTTAGTGTCGAGGCGCTGCCGCTATGAGAAGCAGGTGGGGGGGGGGGTGGAAGGAGCTGCTGGTCTTAGTGTCTTGGGGAGAGGATGTAGCCTTACGGCTAGAGCTGTCGACCTCGACGCTGGGGAACCAGGTTCGAATCTCGGCAGCGACGCTCAACATCCTGTGATTCTGGGCAAATCACTTAATCTCCTCGTTCCTGACAAAAATGAATGTGTCCATGTAAAGCGCTTTGATACCTTCGTGTCAAGTTCGCGCTATATAAAACCCTTAAAAAAAAAAAAGGTGAAACTAAAATGTCAGCTCGGATGTGGTGAGGCGGACCAGCTTTTGGGCCGTATATATTAGGGCAAAGTTGAAACCTTGGGGGCTATAATAACCGTTCTGGGAAAAACATGAAGGCAAGGCACAGTTAAACCTGTGAAGAGACTGGCTTCGGGTGACACAGCTGGCTGGAGATTAGAAAAAGGCTGCTAGGAATCTCTTTGACCTGTTTAGTGTTCGGAGGGACCTGTTGGACATTATTTACTCCAACACAGGAGTGTTAATACGAGAAACTGCAGTTGTGTCTGCCCCAAAAGTAGGAACAGGGCCAGGTGGCCCATTGCTCCAATGGGCCACCTGGCCCTGTTACTGCTTTGACATTGGTCTGGGTCATTAGTGAATCTTGAAAGCTAGGCTTTGCTTTGTTGGGGCAGCAGAGTCATGAGCTGCATGATCTGAGACTTCTCTCCCTCGCATATTATCTGCATCTGAGGTCCTTATGGACTACATTCAGAGAGGCAAAAAGCAAAAATGGTGCTGAAGGTCAGGACTCAAAGGGTCTTGGCAGAGCTGAAAGGATCAGTGCTCAAGACCAGTGCAAGATGTGCCAGGGCACTGGGGACCGTTATTACTGTACTAGAAGAGGGTGCTGAAGAGAAGCATCTAAGTACATAAGGAGGGCTATATTAGACCTCTGCAATGCACCACAGGTAGGAGGGCGCAGCAGCAGAGAGATGCATAGGACGAGCCTTAGGACTGGACTGATATGTGCTACAGGCCAGTGCTGGTGTACTTTGACAGAGATGTGTGGAGCACTTGAGGTGAATAGCAGAGATTACACAAGGTGTGGAGTGAGGTGCACACAACAGGTATAGTGTGGACTTATGGTAGCACAGTTCCAGGTGGGGTGCTGCACTCCAGGATTGAGGGGGAAGCACTTGTATGTGGTCTCAGACACAGGACAGTAATGATGTTTTCTGCTGAGAAGCATAGGAGTGGGCTGGAAGGGACATTTTAATAATATTTTAGATTACTCGCCTTGCCGGTATTCTTTTTAAATACACCATTGAACTGAAGTCATTTTATTGAGCTATATTGTTTTAAATTGTAGAAGTTGGGGGGTCACTGATACCTGTTTCTTGCTTCTACGATTGTTTTGCACGTTGCACTTTCTCCTCTGGGCTGCGTTCCCGGTCCGCCGCTGCAGTTTCCTGCCGATTGAGCGGAGGGACGCAGCTCCTCCCACACAGGCTGCACCCACTTCCGGCAGGTTGCCGTGCTAGTGGCTGTAAGCTCTTCCACTTCTCTATTTAAACTGCATGCTGCGCCGTACGCGCAGCGGACGCGCCAAAGGCAAGCCCGTCTGCGCCCGTCCGCGTCCGGAATGCGGCCAGAGCCAGAAATGCTGCCGGTTCCACTTCAGGCCTTTTGTACTCAAGAGAGGAATTACTGGCACTTAATACACAAGCAAGTAAGTGCCAAGTTCATTTCCAAGCTGACAAAATAAAGGGCCCACTAACCTGCCTGAAATGCAGATACAAGCCTAGGTACGAACCCAGCCCCTCACCTGATCACGCCCCGATGCTGACTGTAAAACTGACTCTAAGCACTACGTTGCGGCCTAGTCAATGCCAGATCATTAGCCAAAAATGTGCTACACATATATGATTCACTAGTAAATTTCAAAATAGACTGTCTCTTCATCACGGAAACCTGGCTAACGTATTGTTCTAACCCTGATGTTGTGCAAGCCCTCCCACCAGGATATACTATATCCAGACAAGATAGAATTGGGCAAAGAGGGGGGGGCTAGCAATAATATACAGGAACACACTGAAATGTTCCACATTTACTATCACAGACCTAAAAGAGGCAGAAAGCCTTGATTTCTGCCTCCAACCAGATAGCTCAATGCCCTTCGCCGGGGCCTTGATCTACAGACCACCAGGGTCCAGTCTCAAGTTTCTAGATACCCTGGGTGAAAGCATGAGCTCCCTAGTGGTCAGATATTCCAACTTCACCATTTTGGGAGACTTTAACATACATTTAGATTCAGCGGACACCCCTAGTATGAATAACTTCATAGAAATTATAAATACCCTGGGACTGAAACAACAGATAGAAGGGCCCACACACTGTGCAGGACACACCCTGGATGGACTATGTACCAACTCCACCAGCCTCAGAGTAGACCCTCCGGTTACCATAACTTGGTTGGATCACAAGTTTATTCCTTTTAGGATCGGCAGCTTTACCACACAACCTGTGAAAAAACCCAAACAATCTGATCTCACACTGAGAGGAAAGTGGAATAAAATGCTAACCAATCCTAACCGAAAGAAACAATTGATGGACTGCATGCTGGACAATGCAAACATTTACCTCCAGTCACAAGGATCTGGGTTAAATCCATCATTCTTTTGCTCACCACACCACCCCAGTTTGGACCCAGCCATATGCAAATCAGTCTTGACCCTGTTCCTTGTGGGAACAGTCCAGCCTGAATGTATGACATTGTTCTGCATTCTGTCCATCAATTATTGTTTTTGCAACTAATCCTAATCTGCATGCCACAGCAGAATTAGGTAAACCCACTCTAACAGGTGACCCCTCGACAGATACCCACATTTTTAATGATTGGATATCCTCACTAGCTAACAGCTTGGCGCCTCTCGCCCCTCCTAGAAAAAGCACCCTCTATAAAAACTCTGCTCCCTGGTTCACCCCTCAGCTAAAAGAACTACAAGGCCAATGCAAAAAATTGGAACGCATATGGAGGAAAAATTACAAACTAGAAGAGGTTTTCCCCTTCAAAACAGCCCTCAAACAATATCATCAGCAAATCAGAATAGAAAAGAAGACACATTACTCCAATCTCATTAATAAGGCAGCATCCAATCAGAAAACCATCTTCAAAATTGTGAAATCTTTTACTGATCCAAAAATGCTATAAACATGAAATTCCGCCGTCACAAGGATTATGTGATCAGATTGCCGAGTTTTTCGACAAGAAAATCGTAGACTTAAAAAAAGACTTTACGGAAAATATCTCCTCGCCTATAGAAGAAGCTATCTTAGAAAACAGAATAGAGCTCAACTGCTTCAAGGAGATTAGCCTTGAACAGTCCCAGCAAGCTATTCTCTCCTGCAAATCAGGTTACCCTCTTGTTCCCTGCCCCCTGAAAATTCTAGATGCGCTCTTTGACATCATAAACCCTACCATCAACCAAATAATCAACTCCTCCTTCAAGCTAGCAATAGTTCCTGATAATTGGAAAATTGTTGCTGTTAAACCCCTCCAAAAAAAGAAATTACCAGATCCGACCACGCTCTCTAATCTCAGACCCATCTCGCTGCGACCATGTCTGAGTAAAATAGCAGAGAAACTAGTCAACAGACAACTTAATGGGGCATATTCTCAAGGACTCAATGCCGATTTAGCGGCACTTTTCCGCCACGAAAGTGGTGATAGATTTATCGCCCTATTCACAAGCCTGCGCTAACAGCCTACATCGTCATTTTACCTGCGATAGCTGGCACTAAAAACATTGCCAAGGCTGACAGCGACAACTAACGCTAATCATATGCAGAGTTGGCGTTCCCGTGCAAAAACTCACAATAACACCACTTTGCGATATTCTCAACGACCAGCCAGATCGGCGATGCAATCCAAAAACAGGCGATAAGGCACGTTAGCAGCAGGGACTTAAGACCTGCTTTTTTCTGGTCTTAAGTAGGACGAAAACCTGCAGTAGAAAGGGAGCCCAGCCCAGAGGCACATCTGAAGACCAACAGATGCCATGGAGCTACTAATCATGCAGCTTGGAGACCCAAGAGGGCCACAACACCCACCGCCACCACCCCCAGGACCACTCCCACCCCCAGGACCCACCCCCCCCGGACTGCCACCGAGGCAGCGCAGAACAAGACAGGGGACCTTCCGAAAACACACCAGCCTCAGAGAATTAACGCCAGAGGATGTCATTGCCCACTACAGGCTCAAAAGGACAACCATCCTCCGCATCCTGACCCACATTGCCCACAGGCTGACGGTACCAACACAGCGGACAACCAACAACCCTCCGCAGACAAAGCTGCTGGCTGTGCTGCACTTGTTGGCCTCTGGTACCTTCCAACCAACAACTGCCAGAGTCTGAGGAGTCTCACAGGCAGCCCTATCAAAGTTCCTCACACCTGTCTTGGATGCCATCATCAGCTTGATACCCCAGCACCTTCACTTCCCCCACACTGAGCAGGAACATCTGGAGACCAAGCAAGGCTTCTACGCCATAGCTGGCTTCCCGCACGTGTTGGGGGCAATTGACTGCACACATGTCCTACTTGTGTCCCCTGCCGACACTGCACACAATTACCGCAACAGAAAGCACACGCATTCCATCAATGTGCAGGCAATAGTGGACCACCGGGGACTGTTCACCAATGTCGTCGCCAACTTCCCAGGCAGTGTGCATGATTCCTACATCTTTCGACAGTCCATCATCAACCAGCGCTTCTTGCAGTCGTCCACTTCCCTTCTCTTCACTCCGACTGCATTCACCTTGGCCAAGATGGACTGCCATATTGCATTTTTAGTTGCCAATGACACAGTGGAGGTGATGAACAGTTGTTGGTGGTGTTCTATCACCTCCGTAATCAGGATCTTGTTTTCCTGCGGACTGAATAGCGGGTTCCTCTTCTTCTTCTCCTTGCCCTTCTCCTTCCCCGAGGTCCCTGGCTGGTCCCCCGGGGGGTTTGTGGGGTTCTGGTTGGCCTCTGTAGTTGCTCCAGCTTCCTCCATGGTGCTTCTCAGTTGTTTGGGTTTTGTTTTGTTTTTTGGCAGCTTTTATGGTGATTTTTCCCGCCTGACGTGGGAATAGCAAGCCTGGGGCTGCTTATCGCTGATGTTTTTATCGCTGTTGGGCCCATCGCCACTTTTTTCACGTTCGGGTCTCCTTTTTTATCGGTGTCCCGGTAATTTTAACGCGGACATTTGACGCATTATTGGGAAACTATCGCCTGTTGCCGGCGTGTTGGGAATACGCCGTTAACACAGCGTTAGTTTCCCGCGATAGACGGCGTTATGTAAAATTGCGTTAACCTAGTTTGGCGATAATTATCGCCCGTTCTTGAGAATATCCCCCAATGACTTTCTGCAGGAAGCCAATATCCTACACCCCAAGCAATCGGGTTTTAGGCCAGGTCACTCAGCAGAATCGGTGCTGCTTCATACCACGGAAACCTTAAAGTTTGCTCAGGGAAAAGATGCAGTTCTGATTCTGTTGGACTTATCGGCCGCATTCGATACGGTCTCCCATTACATTTTGGGAGACAGGCTAGTGGCATCACTCACAAGGCGCTGGCCTGGCTAACATCTTTTCTGGAAAACAGGCAACAAATAGTAACTTTAGGCAGCTACAAATCAACAGAAAAACAGTTGCCATCGGGAGTCCCACAGGGCTCGGCCCTGAGTCCTACTCTTTTCAATCTTTACATGATACCGCTGCTTACCCTGATTGCTTCCTTTGATATCGAGTCTATCTCTTCCGCGGACGACACCCAGCTAATCCTTTCCCTTGACAAAAACTCTACAGCAGCTGAAGACAAATTCCAGCACTGTCTATCCTCAGTCATAGATTGGATGAAATCAAACCACCTCAAATGTAACAGCCAAAAAACGGAAATCATGCTGCTTGGTAAATCCAACCTCTTTATGCCCAAACAGTGGTGGCCGACGAACACGGCTCCACCTCCTAATACAGTTGACACTGTGAGGAATTTAGGGATTAGATTTGATTCTGCACTATCCTTCCACCAGCAAGCCCTCACTGTGGCGTGCACGTGCTTCCACATGATAAAAACCCTCAAAAATCTTTTTGATCTACTCCCTGTCACTGCCAGGAAAACAGTTGCAGTAGCACTAATCCTGTCACGTTTGGATTACTGCAACACCCTTTACGCAGGAGCTAAAAAGGCAGTTCTGAAAAGACTACAGACAGTCCAAAACGCGGCAGCCCGGCTGGTATTAAAACAACCTAGGGGGTCCTCGTCTGTAGCAGCACTTAGAACACTCCATTGGTTGCCCATACATAAAAGGATTCTCTTTAAAATCTTAGTAATTATCTCCAAGGCCATCAGGGCAACGGGACCCAAATACCTAAGGTCTAGAATTAGACCTTATATCACTCAACGACTCTTGCGGTCAGCTTCAAAAGACCTTCTAGCACCCTCCCCCCCCCCTTCCACCTGACATCCAGAGGGGGAAAGTCAATGGCAGTCCTAGGAACGAAAGCCTGGAATAGCTTGCCGACTCAGCTGAGATTGGCGCAGTCTGAACCTATATTCAGGAAACTCCTAAAAACCTGGGGGCCTATTAGCAATAACCGGCGATAATTATCGCTAAGCGCAGTTAGCGCTAGGATAATTATCGCCGGCAATCGCAGGTTTCTATCGCGGAGATAGCGTGCTATCAGCAACGCTTATCTCCAAAGCGATAGAAACCCTGGAGAACAGTGTGAATATCGCTTGAAAACAAGCGATATTCGCACTGTGACCAGTGTTAGCTTGCTAATAGGGCGAGGGGGATTTAGCCATGTAATCCACCTCCCATTGGATTACATGGCTAAGTCAGGTCTGGACCAGGCGTTAACAAACCAGCGCTAAACGTGTTTAGCGCTGGTTCGTTAATCACCTCCCCTGCCTCGCTAATAGGCGATAGCGACCTTAGCGACTGTTTCCAGTCGCTTTTAGGTTGGGAACGCCTACTTTGCATGCCATTAGCGATAAATATCACTGGCATGCAAAGCGGCACCCAACCCGGTTGCTATCGCCTAGAAGCTGTCGCTAACAGCAGTTAGCGACAGCTTGCTAATAGGTCGATTGAATTATCGCCGCTTTAGCGGGAAAAAGTCCCGCTAAAGCGGCGATAATCACGTTGATAATATGCCCCCTGGATTTTTGCTGCCCCAGATCACACAGTGCTATCTCTCATCTGATCCCTACACCCTTCTGTGCTCCCTAATCTTCTCACCTCAGACTTCCATGTTTCTGCCAGCGCCAAGATGCTCCTCGGAGTGAACGTCGCGCTTTATAAATGCTTTCATTCATTCATTCATAGGGAGATGTTTTAGTAGAGGTGTATATATTTCACAAGTCTTTTATAAGGGAATGCTACTGAGCAGGAGTGAAGTGAGCTACTCTGGGAGAATTGTGCATGAATGTTGCAGATGTGGTATAGAAAGACTGCTGGGAGGGCTGGTTTATACTATTTGAAAATAAATATTTTGGTTGGTTGAAAGTGCGGGAAGACAGAGGTGCAGTGAGATTTTTTGGTGAAGTTGTGCATGAATGTTTACACAGACATTATAAGTTGGTGCTGCGGGTCAGGAATGGACTGAGATGTTTTGGTGAAGGTGCTCATGATTGTTTCCATTGACATTATAAGTTGGTGCTGTGGGTCAGGAATGGACAAAGATTTTTTGGTGAAGTTGTGCATGAATGTTTCCATACACATAATAAGTCGGTGCTGTGTGTGGTCAGGAATGGACTGAGATGTTTTAGTAAAGTTGGGCATTAATGTTTCCATAAACATTCTAAGTTGGTGATGCGGGTCAGGAATGGACTGAGATGTTTTGGTAAAGTTGCGCGCAAATGTTTCCATAGACATTATATATAAGTTGGTGCTGCCGGTCAGGAATGGACTGAGATGTTTTGGTAAAGTTGCGCAGAATGTTTCCATAGACATTCTAAGTTGGTGCTGCCGGTCAGGAATGGACTGAGATGTTTCGGTAAAGTTGCACGTGAATATTTCTATAGACATTATATATAAGTTGGTGCTGCGGGTCAGGAATGGACTGTGATGTTTTGGTAAAGTTGCGCAGATTGTTTCCATACACATAATAAGTCGGTGCTGTGTGTGGTCAGGCATGGACTGAGATGTTTTAGTAAAGTTGGGCATTAATGTTTCCATTAACATTCTAAGTTGGTGATGCGTGTCAGGAATGGACTGAGATGTTTTGGTAAAGTTGCGCGCAAATGTTTCCATAGACATTATATATAAGTTGGTGCTGCCGGTCAGGAATGGACTGAGATGTTTTGGTAAAGTTGCGCGCAAATGTTTCCATAGATATTATATATAAGTTGGTGCTGCGGGTCAGGAATGGACTGTGATGTTTTGGTAAAGTTGCGCAGAATGTTTCCATAGACATTCTAAGTTGGTGCTGCTGGTCAGGAATGGACTGAGATGTTTCGGTAAAGTTGCACGTGAATATTTCTATAGACATTATATATAAGTTGGTGCTGCGGGTCAGGAATGGACTGAGATGTTTTGGTAAAGTTGCTCATGAAGGTTTCCATAGACATTATATATAAGTTGATGCTGCGAGTCAGGAAAGAACTGTGATGTTTCGGTAGAGGTTTGCATGAAAGTTCCATTAGACTTACACAATAGAGAGCCGTGGGCCGGCATTGGAGACATGTACTTATCAGACCTATGTGTACTCAATATAGTACACCAGTCAGAATACCGTATTCTGACAACAGAGAAAATGGCCGCCCATGAGTCAGAGCCTGCACTAATGGAAAGGCCCTTGGAGGTGGCTTGAGCTCGATTACTACCCTGACTCATGAGCTGTGTGGCTATTCTCGCCCCTAGGAGTAAACATTATTATCTGAAACATTTCACAGTGTGCAAACACAGACCATTAATGTCTGACAAGACCTGCACATGGCCACCTTCCTCATGGGGGAGGTCCGGAAGGGTTATAGCAATTGAAAATTCGTTTAAAACGCAACAAATAAAATTGCAGCCCAAATGAAAGTGGCCTGGGTACCCCACGAGACATGTCTGTTTACCTGAAAAATGCTGTATTTTATGGTAAATTGAGAAACTGAATTGGAAATGTTGGTTGCGGCCCGTGCTGCCTCGTGATTGCCTTATGACAAGTAGCCTCACGAGGGTAGTATAGGAATAAATTGGTTAAGCCTCTCACTTTCTCTGTTCAAGATATAAAGTTAAAAGTCCAGTCCAAGGATGCTCTTTTCTAACTGTGCGCAGCATTTTCTGCCCTCAGTCTTTTTTTCTGAAGTTTTATAAAGCGCGACCTTGACCCCAAGGTATTCGAGCGCTTTACATGAGCACCAGTTGCGTTACAGATGGACACAGGGAGATTAACTGATTTGCCCAGAATCAGAGGCTGTTGAGCCGACGCCGACGCTGAGACTCTGGGCCAGGCAGAACGCTATCTAGCGGGCGCCGCCCCTATGGCGGTCGCGCCAGTCCCCAAGGGAAGGGGGGGGTCGCGCGCCACTTGATGTCGCAGCACTATCCACCCCCTATCGGACATCGAATCGGACATCGGCGGAGCCCATGAACCGGAAGCACTTCTTGTGCTTCCGGTTCACGCGTTCAGCTAACGTGGGGCAAGCAGGTTTAGACCGGCTTGCCCCTGGCACCCTCCTTAAAAGGGGGCAGCGGGAGCAAGAGCAGTCTCTTGTTCCTCCCGCTGCACCGAGTGGGTACCCGGGCCACCAGCGGCCCCTTAATTTGTTTCTCTGTTATTTCTCCCTGCAGGTCATC
This sequence comes from Calotriton arnoldi, assembly GCA_963921515.1. Taxonomy (NCBI): domain Eukaryota; kingdom Metazoa; phylum Chordata; class Amphibia; order Caudata; family Salamandridae; genus Calotriton; species Calotriton arnoldi. The sequence goes on along the minus strand of CAWUFW010001295.1, from coordinate 864,543 downwards.
TTCGGGATCGTGTGGAGGGCGGCCTCGATCGGGGAGAATCTACGGAGTACAGCGGTGTTTTCTCCTTCCGGCTACAGTTTCCACGCTTCCATCGGGGGAACCGGACCGGAGGGTTTTTACAGCTTCCTCGCTTCCCTTGGTGGTTTCAGTTTTGGGCACCGTGATCGCCAGGACCGGAGGACATTGCGGCTCCAGCGTTATCAGTTAAGTGCACGCATAGTGATCGGGTTGTGGCTCTCGTGTGTACAGCAAGCTCCGGCAGGGGCGGGGACGAGCGGAACACTGATTTTCTTGTGTCCGTAGCAATCGGCATCGGCTGCATATTAGCTGCGGGCTGGTGCAGGGAGCGCCAAAAGGCGGGAGTTGTGTTTGGGGGCATTGTTTTCATACTGCCGGTATTGTTTATATCTGCGCGGGGGAGCGCCAAGGGCAAGAGTTGTTTGGGGGCAAGAAAGTTTCGTACTGCGAGAGTCACTGTGGCCTCATGGTTTAAGGTCTTAGACTCTTACGCTCAAGATCAGGTGTTCAATTCCTGGTGTTTCAATGTATCTGTTTCTTCAATTAAAGGTGTAGGCAAAAAGTAATTTATTTAAATAAGGTTGCAAATTTTACCTGGTATTTAAAAACCGTAAGCATGCCGTGAGAGGCTATGTTCTGACTGCATGACTACTAGTATGGCGCAGTGAATAAAGGTTTAAAGTGGCGTCATAAGGCGCTTGTTCTTCTGTGGTGTGCGCGCTAGGGGCTTACAGTCACTGCAGCATATCAGTTAGTTGTGTGGCCCGGTACTGGTCATTTGAGTCTCTTTCATTTCAGACATCTCTGGAGTGCAGCTGGGTCGGGTCCTCATTAGTGGAGAATCAATTGATTAATCACCGCTGCGACACTGTCCACCGGGTTTGTCTTGATGACGGCAGCACCAGCAAGCCTGCACTATTAATCGCTTCCAGGAGCCACACGTTTGGGGTCTTTACTTGACGCACTGGTGAAAGTGGCTCTGGTTGCGGGGGTGCTGTGGTCGGCTGGTGGCTGCTACTACTGGCAGGTAAGGGTTTGGGCAGTGTCCCAGACCAGTGGGCAGGGGTATTGTTGTGTCATCCATTACACGATGCGCTCAGTTGGACGCAATGGCCCCTAAGGCGAGACGTACTGAAAAGCGGTCCCGCACGGATGTTATGTTGGAGGCCCTGATGCAACAAGTGCAGGTTATGGGGCAGGCTCTGACACGATTGCAAGAGAAGGTTGATAGTCCAGAGGGGGAAGGGCGGTCCAGGCGTCCTGTAGTACCTCCTAAACCATACTCTCCGCCTGTGGCTAAAAGGAGTAAGCCCAAGTCAAGTGGTAATAAGCCCAGGGGTGGCACAGGGGTGGCCCCTAAGGAGGTTGTACCCCAACCTGCGGTTCCCATGCCAGGCCTGCTGGGTACCGAGGACACTCATCCCCCTTTAATTGAATTACCGGCAGGGGAACAGCCACAGGCTCCAGTGGTTCCTCCAGTGGAAGGTACAGGGGGGGTTACGCCGGTCCAGCCAGACATTTTGGCCAACCTAGCGGCAGTATTGCCATGGCTGGAGACAGTGGGGAACTGGTTGCCAGCAGCGGGGGCATAGAGCAGCGGGGGAGATGCCATTGAGAAGGCAAGACAAATAATGACTCAGATGGGGAAGGCAAAGCCAAGTGCGGAGCCGGTAGTACCGGCGGGAGGGGCAACGCCGGCAGAACCGGCAGGAGCAGAAATGCCTGTGGGCGCAATGCCAGTTATTGGTGGTGGAGGTCCAGTGGCGGTATGCACGCCAGCGATGCCAGAAGCACAGAAGCCGGCTGACACTGCAGCAGCAGCAGGTATGACAAACACACTGCCACCACTAGGTTTGGGGGAACTGCGTTCATCTAGGGAACAGTTGGGACGGCATTTGTCTCACGAAACAAAAGAAAAAATATGGAAAGGGGCATTTCTTAACATTTTTTCGCTGTTGATAGATGAGGCAGACAGGGAGGAGGCTAGGAAAAGCAAAGAGTGGATGCTCCCCCGGGAATGGGCGAATGTGGCCATGAAATACAGAGTGGAAGAAAATTTGGCTAATTGGGTGCAGGCCTTTACCATTTACACAGCAATCATGCTAGAACGTTTCCCGGATGTGGGGTCAGAGATAGCGTGTTACCAGAACAGGATAACGGTAGCCCAGGCCTCTCAGGTGGGTGACGGGTGGAAGGAGTACGACAAAGAATTTAGAAGGGCAAAGGCGCATGACCCAACTTTAAGATGGAATCAGACGGACATGTTTATCCATTTGAGACATTTGGTGCAGGGCCAAACAGACAGCTCCCGGGGGCAGGTGCCAGAAAATGTTAGATTTCAGCCCTTTCGCGCAGGCCCCTCAGGCAATGCGGGGGGCGCCTCAGGGAGGACGGGGGGCACAGGGAAAAAAGGGGTGTGTTTTGATTTCAATAAACGAACCTGTAACAGAGCCCCGTGTCGGTTCAAACATAACTGTGGCTTCTGTGGTAACGCATCACATCCCGAATCTAAGTGCTTCAAAAAGTCCAGGGAGAAAGGGGCCAGAAAGCAGGATTGAAGGAATATCACTTGAAATGACCAGATCCCCCATAAACATCAGCGCCATGATACCTTGGTTAAGCATTTACAACTGCCCAGAAGCTGCACGAGTTATCAGGGAGGGGTTCCTGACCGGTTTTAGGATCCCGGCGCAGGGTTACAAGGGGGTGGCATACTGCCGCCCCCGTTATGGAGTTTAAGGCTCAGGGCGTAGGGGGGGCCCGGGGGAAAGTATCCGTCCGATAAGCTGTACCCCCTACGCAAGCTTCCTCCGGTGGAGTAGTACTGTTTACCAAGATCTGGAGCTGCCCGTCATTGACCTTGCCGTAGGCTCTAGAGGGGACACGCAGAAAGTAAAGTATATACATTGTTAGATTACATTAGGAACTGAGTTGTATTAGAACATGTTAAAGGTTAGCCAAGTGACATCATGTATCTATCAATGTATCTGGACTTTCTGCGTAAAGTGTAAAAATGTAAATTAATAATTAATGTTTTTTGTATGTAATAAATACGGCCAGGGGGTCACTCCCCTTAATCCAAAACAGCGTGGTTTGAAATGCTTGCCTTGGGGAGGGAGGGAGCCCCATCCAACCAAGGGATATCTGGGGTTATAGTAAAAAAGGGGACTTAGGCAGTACCAGGCCGTAGAACCTGGATCCCCAACTCCGCAGCTCTGTCCATTACGCTACATCCTCTCCCAGTAGCACCCTTTATTGTTGTAGAATTTAACGGCTTACGATGAACACTGAGTGATAATGCTTTTAAATGCTGTGTGAAAGGCTGCACTGAACACTATGTTGCAAGTAGGCGAGACCACCTGTGCGTCAGGGAACTTCCGAAAACAGAGTTGCTCCAACTCTAAAAGATTTTTATTTTCTATAACAGTGGTAGTATGTTTCGAATCTTTGCCATGTGTCGTCTTTATTTCTGAAAAATAATGATAGAAACACGAGAAAGAGAGAGAGAGAGAGAAAACTATTGGGCCAGAATCAACAAGAACTCTCAGCATGTACTGTCTGAATAGCGACTTGAAGAAGAAACACAGAGAACAATTTAATTTGACATCGAAATCAGGTACAAGCATCCATAGTGCCCCACTTCTATTGAGAAAGCGTGTTCTCCATTTTCAGATCTCACAGTAGCCAAGACTTCTTATTTTTTAGAGAAATGAAATCTATCTATCTATCTATCTATCTGTCTGTCTGTCTGTCTATCTATCTGTAGATAGATAGATAGATAGATAGATATATATATATATATATAGAGAGAGAGAGAGATAGATAGATACATCTGTCATTCAAATTTTCTTTCAAAAACATTCAAAGATGGCAACCTGCACGTGATCACACAAGTGCACACTCGAACAGCCATCTTTGAATGCTTTTGTAAAATTTTCTTACAAAACCACTTATAGATGGTTAACTATGTGTTCACTCATGTGTTCATACATTGGCAACCTTTTTTATAATGTCTTTTTAGCAAAGCTTTGCTGGTACAAGAATGTCCACTGCTAGGTGTATGGGCATGTACCCCCACCCTGAGTGCTTAAATGCATGGGAATCTGGTATCCTGACATTTTGTTACTCTAGCGTGTGCACTGATGCCTAGGCCTAACCATGGTAAAGACATGGGAGTACACCAAGCATACCCTCTGTAGCGACATGGGAATAATGTCCATGTCTTGGGTTGATGACATGCAGTAATGTGGCAGTGTACCAATTTTTGAGGATTTATAGTTCTGGTCAAAACCTTTTTATCTGACTCAGTGTAGTGCATCCTGTCAGCTCACTCATATAAACCTCCAGTAAGATATAACAACCAAACCCTTGCGCTTACATTTCATGTGCGTGCGCAGAGTGTGTGTGTGTGTGTGTGTGCATAGTGGATGTATGACACTGGTATAGCAGCCAGACTCCATGTGTTGGGTGAGTATGATTGCTGTGAATAGTGGAATCCATTTTAGATGACCCCTGGTTTGACATGGAACTAGATTGTGGGAGAATGCAACTTCCCCAGACAGTGAAAATGTATTGTGTGCATTCCTATAACTGGTGGGTGAAGGCTGCCACACTGAAGTGAAGAAGAATGGAGACAGGGCTCCTTTTAGAAATTCCATAAGGTCCTTGTGTCAAGGTATTGCTGTTTCGATTTCATGAGCAGGACCATTTGGTGTATAGCAGAGGAGAGGGTTGACTGAGTGTTAGAAATGAGAGTCTCTAGTTGGCAGAGGTAGGTACCTTTGTCCAAGTAGGGACCATTCTTCCTAGTCAGGGTAAGGGGGATACACTTCGAAAATAACCCCTGCTCACCCCCTTGATAGCTTGGCACGAGCAGACAGGCGTATCTCAGAGGCAGTGTGTAAAGCATTTGTGCACACATACAGTAATACAGTGAGGGGCATATTCTCAAGAACGTGTGATAATCATCGCAAATTTAGCTTAACGCAACTTTGCATATCGCAGTCCATCTCGAGAAAATAACACCATCTTAACGTCCAATTCCCAACCCCTCGGCACCATGCGATAGCAGCATGATAACCCGCCAAATGACTGCGTAAAAACCAACGCAACAAACAAAAAATGCGAAACACGCTCGCCCAAAAAGTTGCGATGCCACAAAGCGCGATACCAAAATCAGCGAAAACCAGCGACAGGCCTGCAATACCCACGCGTCATGTGTGAAAATGCGCTATAAAAGCAAAAAAAAAAAAAAAACAATCCAAACTGCGTAGCACCATGGATGCACCCGGACCAAGTGCAGAGGACAAGCCGAACTCCACAAGCCCCACGGAGGACTAGCATGGAACCCCGTGTTCGGGTGAGGGCAAGGAGAAGAGGAAGAGGAAGACGGGGTTCAGTCCGCAGGAAGACCGGATCACCTTCACGGAGGTGATAGAACACTACCAACAACTGTTTGTCACCTCCACTGCGTCATTGGCAACACAAAAGGAAATATGGCAGTCCATCGTCACCAAAGTGAATCCAGTCGGAGTGTCGAGGAGGTCAATGGAGGAGGTCAAGAGGCGCTGGCATGAAGTGCACAGCCAAACCAAACAGAAACTCGCTGCCAACATGAAGGCAGCAAAGGCGACTGGAGGTGGGAGTCCTGCGCCACAGGAGGAGCTGGATGAGCTGGAGGAAATGGTGGCCACAGTCATCAGTGTGGCGACGGTGCAAGGAGTTGGGGGTCTGGACACAGCCCGAAATGACCTGACCCAACAGCAACAGGGTGAGTAACGACCAGGGACTGGGGGGACGGGGGCAGATGGGCACAATGGCACACATGCACAATCATGTGCAGCACACCGCACACCCGCAATGAGTGTGGAACAATTCCTTGATACCCTTGGCACACTGCACCACACATAGAAACACCAAGTAGGCCCCCGTCCACAATGTGCACAAATGGGCCCCCTCCATATCACCAATGCCACAACCTACCCATGCACATGTGCTGAATCCAGAAAAGCAGCGGCTCTGTGAGCCACACTGACAATGCAAGTGACACTGCATGACAGATAGCATGGCTGAAGTCACAATACATGACATGGTGCACGAGACGACACTGAGGTGGCTGAGTGTGGACCACATCCGTAAAGGAGCAGGTCACACTCTGACACATCCACGTGCACCTACGACCCATGACGTCAAGAACACATCTGCAGACAAACAATGCACAAGAGTACCAAATATCTCCAGTAGCACAAATGACCCAAGTCGCAAACATCCCAGCACCCGAAAAGCACACAAGTTAAATGCACACCGACTCAAAGGGATAAGGGTCCGCCAATGCAGAGCTGCAGGGGCGAATCGCCAAAAATGCAGCACACACACATAGCAATCACAGTACATTAACATTGACGACAATGTGGGACAGAGTGCAACCCCTACACCACAGGACAGAGGACACAACTGGTGCCTCTCGTGCGTAGAAACTGGCCAATCACATCTGGCAATGCATGACACTGTGAGATGATAATGTACGAGTACAACCACACATCCGTCATGTAGTCAAAATGTCCACTGACTCCCATCAAATAGCCAGCTTCACCAAAACAGTCACAATGTACATCGTCATGCAGTCTGAATGTAAACATCTACAATGCGTCAACATACATGGAACACACTGTTAACCTGCATCTCCCCTTTACATTGCAGAGGGACAATCAACACCTCCTGCAGAGCAGACCACACATCTCTTCAGTGATGATGAAGAGGACACCATGCCCATTTGCCCAGACACACTCCAACGGCTCGTGGACAGCCTCCTCACCCCACCTCCAGGAGCAGGGCAGCCCAGCTGCATCGCTGTGAGCCCACACCCTGCACAGACCACACAGCAGGAAGCACACACCACCACGGCTGCCTCCCAGGACCCCCACAACCAACACATGGATTTCAAACGCCGTGTGTTAGGGTGCCAGGAGAAGATGGCAGATCAGCTGCGGCTGGGTTTCGAGCTCATGGCAGCCAAACTCGATGCCATACGTGGGTGCCTGAGTCCCATCAGGGAGCACCTACAGTCCCTAACGGATACCCACTGTCCGCACCATGCCCACCATCAATCCTTGGCTGACATCGCTGGGTCCATTACTCGGATACAAGAACTGCCTAGGCAGACAGGCTCCAGCGATGACAGCACAGAGTTGGCACAGATGCGGAGGACAATGGAGACCATGGAGCCGATGCAGGCTGGAAGTATGACTGCCACTGCTGAACACCAGCGAGATGTAGCTGCGATCTTCCATGCCTTGCAGATCCTCATCTTGCCATTGCTGCCACTGAGCCTGTTCCAGATGGCTGCTGCAGGAACCTCGACACACACATCTCCGACCTCTGATGTGTCAGTGGCACACAGTGATGCAGCCCCATCACCTTCGCACCCTGATGTGTCAGTGGCACACAGTGATGCAGCCATTACACCGCCACACACACTGGACACACCTGACACAGAAGAAGTATCAGAGGAGTAAGATGTGGATGGTAATTACTGTGTGAGGAAGGAGGCAGTAGCATCCATCACCTCCATATGGCATGCCCTGCCTGGCTCTGCCCTATGCATCATGCCCTGGGACAACACCTTCCACTGACCCCCGGAACACTCTGCGACATTCACCCGGACCCCGACACGGACTGCCATATCTCCACTGCTTGACAATTACACAGCAATCCTGCTGCGGACTGCACTCCCCCTCTTCCAAATCACTTTTCAATCCCAAAGGACTCTGGTTGGCCCACCACTGGGCTTCCATGGTATGTGGGCTTGGATGGCCATGTACAGCTCCCTCTCCGTCATTCACCAGAATGTGAATAAAACATTCAAAATCATGCAGATGTGTCATGACTATGTTCACTCACGTATGGAAGTATGGCTGGATGTAGGGACAATGATTGCACAAGAAGGTACACCCTGGTAAATGACATCAATGCGCATGTTTATCCCCGAGACACATGGCCAATTGGATGACTGTGAAGGTGGGTACTAGCTGTGTCCCCATTGCACATTAGCAACAATCTCCCAACCTCCCAACGTAGGCACAAGTCCATGTATTGAATAGGGCTGTGTGTATGAATGACCAAATCGGTAGCAGGCCAGAAGTGGTGTCCTACATCACATGTGACAACAGAACTTCACGTCGCATACCTACTCACACACATCTGTGTGGACACATTCTGTTATGATTTATAACATTGCTCAACATGGTCAGAGGTTGGACACCATACTCACATTGCTGAAGACACATAAGTGCACAGGTCGGCCAGCAACTATCCCAAAACAATGTCTGGCTCACAGAGGTGGAGCTGTCAAAAGGGACCCACCCCCATTGTACATGCGTCAGTCAGTTCCTCCCTATGTAGGGACGATGCTCATTCTGGCACACGAGTGGTCAATCCCGATAACATGGCAGTGGTGGAATGCATCAATAATCAGGCAGCAAAGTGCAGCATGATCCTACGACTGTTAAAAGAGATTGTATTGCAGTGTATGGGATTGAATTTACTTTTTAGAGCCAAACACGTGCCTGGTATATTGAATCATGCTGCTGACGCATTGTCTCGTTTTAAAATGCAGGCATTCAGGTCCCACCTCCCAGATGCAGTGCTACGCCCAATGCCTTTCCCAGAACTACTTTGGCAGCTTGGTGCCCCCAGTTATCGGACCTCGTGGCAGCTAGCCTAGCACCAAGGACCAGGAGAGCGTATGAAGGGGCGTTTTGGTCTTTTTGTCAGTTCTTGGGGGACAGTTGGGAGCAAAAATGGCACGACCCGAGTTCGGTGGTCGCCTATCTAGGTTTTTTAAGGGATGAGGGGCGCCCAGTGGCGGGGGTTAGGCGGCACGTCACGGCCATATCCTTTTTTGCAAAAGCAAAAGGAGAAAATGATCCAACAAAGAATTTCGTAGTGCGCCAGGCTTTGAAGGGTTGGCAACGCCTGCAGGGGGCGCAGCCGGATAGTCGGAGGCCAATAGGTTGGAACACATTAGCTCAGTTGTTGGTCGCCCTGCACCGGGTGTGTACCTCACCAGGAGAGGTTACGCTGTTTCAAGCGGCATTCTGTCTGGCATTCTATGGCGCTTTCCGGATGGGGGAACTGATACCAAGAAACAAAAAGGACTGGCAGGGGGGCCTACAGGTAGAGCATGTTAAATTAACCGGTGACTCCGTATGGATCACCTTGCCCAGGTCTAAGATGGATCAGGGAGGAAGGGGCGAGAGCATAGTGCTGCACAGGGCTAGGGGTAACACATGCTGCCCCGTGGCCAGCCTCGAGACTTTCATGGCACAGCGGATGTCTGCCATTGCAGGGCCACTTCTGATACATCAGGACAGGTCACCCCTCACTATTTTTCAATTTAAGAGAGTCATGGCTTTGCTCATGCAAGACGCTGGCTTAGATTCAGCTAGCTTTGGGACTCACTCCTTTAGGATTGGAGCGGCTACGCAGGCAGTGGCCATGGGTCTTGGGGGGGAACAAGTCAAAAGGATAGGCAGGTGGTCCTCGAACTGCTATAAGCGCTACGTGTGGCTGCACGTGCTCTAGTATAGTTGCCTCATCGTGTGAGGTTTCCTTTCAGGTTAATTGCGTGTTTTTCTTTCTGTGACTCAGGGGGAAGCTCGCTCACAATGATACACGGTTACGTAATGCTATATGCTGTGTGGATGTGTTAACCAGTAAATGAAGCGGTGCACTGAGCATTGTTCTATTTTATGTTCGCTTACAGTTTCTTCATCCTGTGACTCAGGGGAGAAGTCTGCATCTGTTCACATTCATGATAGGAAGAAATCACCATATTACTCAGAAAAACGTCAGTCAACGGTACAGGAACGGACGGCTCAGGTTATGGCCCAAGTTCACTCTTGGGCCCCACAACAGCGGGAAGTCTGGCTCATTGGCCACTCATATGTACGTCGTTTACAAACTTACTTTTCAGGGGCGCACGAGGCCAGGGCGCGTAAGTTAGGAGCAAGGATTGTATTCCATGGGCAGGGTGGATTGTGCGTGGGGCAATTCAGGGACCTGGTGAACCGCGCTTTGAAACAAAGTAAGGGACCACCAGCAATCTGGATCCGGCACTTAGGGGGTAACGACTTGGCTCGCCTAGGTCGAAGGCTGTTAGTCGAGGAACTGCTTAGCGAGGTGGGGTGGTTAGCAAGGAAGTGCCCCGAGGCTGTCATCGTCTGGTCTCACATGATCCCAAAGTTCCAATGGAGGGGGGGTGAAACGGTGCGGGCGTTGAATCACGCGGTAAAGCGGGTCAACAATAAGTTTGATAAACTGTTCAGGACCCCAAAATTGAAGTCCATAGGACATGGGTATATTCGGGGCGATCAGTTCTTTCTGCAAGACGGGGTTCATCTATCATCCAAAGGGAATGGGGCATTTATGGAAGACATCTTTGCATGGCTAGAGAGCACGGGACTCAGGTCATAACCTCCTAGTGAGCTCAAGGGGAGGCCAGATAGTCGTCCAAATGCGATGCAGCGCGCGCAACGAAATTCGTTTTATTTATTTATATGTGTACTTACCTGTAATCGGGCGTAATCCGTAGTTTACTACCCCCCACCCTGCCCCTGCCCCTTCCCCTCCCCCGCCCCACGTCAGCGCCCGGCGGCACTCCCATCACCGACCGCTACTGCACCTTGCCTTGCTGGACGAGTCATGTGTTGTTTGGCATCTGCCCATTGCCCCGTGTGAGGGGGCACGACTCACAGCCCATGGGGTCTGCATAGTGCTCTGCCACCCGACTGCGCCGACTGTCTGCTCTGCTGACAGTGATCAGGTGAAAGGGTCCGACAAGTTCACATGTCGTGCTACATTGCCATGTGTGTACTCTCCCCCCAGCAGTGTGTCCGACTTGGTAACGTTGCCAAACGACGCTGTGCTGCTCCGACCATGGAACTGCATCACCTTGCACAGGTGTGTGTACACACGTGTAGTTCCACGCACATGCATTCAGAGTCCAGACGAAGGCAGACATGTCCTCTGTTGTGGTGGGATATGTGAGCATTCCCCACGATGCTACAAGGTGTTGGGACCAGTGCTGTGGGTGACAATCCGATGTGGCTGCAGGGACGTAGTTACTCGTCCATGAATGCCAGCGCAGCTTCATGTGCAATGTGTTCCAATAGTATGTCGTTGTCGGGTTCAAGGAACACCAGGGTGAGCCAATCCATTAACTGGTCCGGGCAGATGTGCTCAGTCCACGCCGTTTCCCCAATCCGCAACAGAGCCCAATAGAGGAGCGCCTCGATGTGGTCACTGCACACGAGGAGTTGTGCAATCTCCCATGCGCAACTGCCAGCACATACACCAAGGATCAGTGCATTCCATGCACGGCTATCCAGGTGACACTCCTGTTTGTGGGCCAACAGGGGGCGCACTGTCAGGTCATAATCCAATTCAGCTACCGTTGTGTTGGATAGGCAGACCTCCATGGGCCACTCGAATGTGCATGATCGACAGTGGAACCAGGGCTGGACGCAGGTGACGTAGGCAAGACGGAAACTCAGACGGAAACTGATTCGCAACACTGCCATTGGCAGGGATCCCAACAGATGCAGCATTCGTGCACGGTACAGTTCCACGTGACAGGGGTTGTGCATGTGCCCGGGAACGCCTGCCATTGCGTTTGTTGGTCTCGTGGCACCGGCACTCCTCTGACCGGCGGAAGTTCGGTGGACGATATGCCACAGCTCTGGGCAATGAGTCGTATGTGTGTGCAACGTTTGGACGTATGGGTAGTTTTTGACCAATGTGTCAAGGGCATCCCTTGCAGGTGTAGGTCGTGCAGGGACAAGTGTGTGTGGGGTGTGGGCACATTGGTGTTTCATTAGCGCAGTTCGTGGTGTGGGAGTCGTCGGATGCTGGTATGGTATCTCACGCAGGGTGTGCCAGACGCATTCAGGACCAAGGTCGGGGGTTTGGTTGGCCTTCGGCCTTGTGTGTTGAGACAAAGGAGCTTTCATTCCTGATTTTAGTCTGACTACTGCTTGCATGTCTTAATTGTGATGTGGACTTCGCGCTGACTTTGATGTCAGGCCTGTGATTTGGGGTGCGCAGATTTCGAGACACACGCAGCTGTTGGCATGTTTGCATGAGCCAAGGGCCCGATTGGCCTTGCGCTCCTTGTTCAGTCTCTCTCTTTCTCTCTCTCCCTGTCCTTTGATGGGTGCCTGACACACCTTCTTATCTTGGATATTGTCTTGCAGGCTGTGAGTCACAGATTGTCCAGGGATGCCCCACCATGACTCCTCAAAATAGTTGTTTGGTGACAAATTAGAATGTGACATTTTGTTTGGTCTTTCAATGGTGTATGTATGAATCAGGATTTCAGTGCTCACATGTATGTTGATTGTTGCAATTGTGCGACATCAGGCGGGTGCTTGTGTTCATGTTTCCGTGCAGTTGATGTGCTGTGTCTTGGTCCGGGGGAGGTGGGGGTTGCCCAGGGTGGGGCCCGGGGGGGGGGAGAGGGGGGTGTGGTCCTGGGGGTGGTGGCGGTGGGTGTTGTGGCCCTCTTGGGTGTCCGGCACGCATGTTCAGTGGCTCCATGGCATCTGTTGTTCTTCAGGTGTGGCTCTGGGCTGGGCTCTCTTTTGTGGTGCAGGCTGTCGTCCGACTTTGCACCAGGTCGGAGCAGGTGTTAGTTTCCTGCTGCTAACGCACCTTATCGCATGTTTTGTGATCTTATCGCGGATCTGGCTGGTCGTTGTGAATGTTGAGGAGTGGTGTTGTCGCGGCTTTTTGCACGGGAACGCCTACTCTGCATCTCATTAGCGATAGTTGCCGGGGTCATTTGTGGCGATGTTTTTGCGGCTGCTATCGCCGGTAAACTGGTGTTATGGGCTGTTAACACCAGCTTGTGAATGGGGCGATGAATTTATCGCAACTTTGGCTGCGATAACGTGCCGTTAACTCGGCGATAGCTCCTTGAGAATATGCCCCTGAGAACACTACAAATGGACACCACACCAGTTTAGAAAAATAGGTGGTCTTTATTTAAACCAAACAAGCCCAAAACTACAAAAATCCACAATACAGTAATAAAAATATGACTCTCAAATTGTCGAAATAGTTCAGTTCAAAGCAAATTGCAGATGGGACACTTTTCACAGAAAGTACCTTGGATGCGTCGCGCACACAAACAAAAAGGGTCGCAGGGAAAATGATGCGTCGCTTCATTACACGCAGGGAAGGTGATGCGTCAGTTCCGTGCTTCGGGGGAGATGATGCCTCAGTTCCTTAGTGCTGCGCAGGGTAGGTGATGCGTCGGTTCCTTACCGGAGAGGAGGTGATGTGACGGTTTCTTACTGCATGGGGAGGTGATGCGTCGGTTTCTTACTGCGTCCCCCAACAATGCGACAGACCTGGCGCCTCGATGCGATGCGTGACGATCCAGGACAATGCGTGAATTCTTGCAGCCGCACAGCAGGGGTTGCGTCGGAATCGGTGCGGCGATCTCGGACCTTGGAGATCGGTGCACCCGATATGCCGTGCAGCGATTTCTGGAGCTGCGGGCAGGCGCTACGGCGGTTTCTTTGGTGATGCGTCGGAAACAGGTACGGATGCGTCACGCTTCTCCTCGTTGCGTTACTTTTCCAGCTCTCAATAGCCAGACCAACTTCCAGAGGCCCAGAACAGCTACAGGAACCTCTTGGCAGGTCAGAACTCTCAGCAAGGGAGTTCAGGGGAGCTGGGGGTGAAGCCTTTGTATCCCTGAGACTGCAAAACAGGAGGCAAGCTCTACTTCAAGCCCTTGGAGACCTTCCTCAAGCAGGGGACACAGCACACAGCAAAGTCCTTGTCCTTTCCTTGGCAGAAACAGCCACTGCAGGCCAACCCAAGATAGCACACAGCAAAGGGGCAGTACTTCTCAGTTTCTTCAGCTCTTCTCCTTGGCAAAGGTTCCTCTTGATCTCCCAGAAGTGATCTAAAAGTCTGGGGTCTGGGCCCCTCTTTTTATAATCCAAAATCTATTGTTCTCTGTGGCAGAGAAGCTCTTTGCCCAGCCAAAACCAGATCTATCCTCTCTAGTGCAGCTTCCTGGCAGGAGGTGGAGACAGCATTGTCCTTGGCAAACCAGGCACATTCAGGTGTGAAAGAAATCTCCTCCCCCTACTGTGAATGCAGCCCAGGTCTATTCAGCCCAGCCCTGACTCACCCTGGAAAGGCAGGACACCCCTCAACCAGGCGTGGTCGGTGGTAGGAGTGCCGGTCAGGCGGTGACGTGGGGCGGGGGAGGGGCAGGGTGGGGGGTAGTAAACTACGGATTAAGGCCGAATACAGGTAAGTAAACATTAAAATAAATAAAACGAATTTCGTTACGCGCACTGCATCGCCAAATGCGATGCAGTGCGCGCAACGAAATTCGTTTTATTTATTTAAATGTTTACTTACCTGTATTCGGCCTTAATCCGTAGTTTACTACCCCCACCCTGCCCCTGCCCCTCCCCGCCCCACGTCACCGCCCGACCGGCACTCCTACCAACGACCGCCCCTGCCCTCAACCCCCAAGTGGCTGTCTGAACAGAATGCACATTCCCAGCCCCTGTCACTCCAAAGCCAGACAGTCAATACACAACCCCAGCAGAGGCACACTGGATGGTTAGGCAAGAAAATATCTACTTTCTAAAAGTGGTATTTTCAACCCCAGAATGTAAAAATCACCCTCACTAAAAGATGCGTCTTAACCTTCTGAGTTCAGGCATATCAAACTTTATTTTCCTATCTTGTTCCCATGGGCAGTAATACTCATAAGATGTTATGAGCAAACTCCCCATTCTATCCTATGGGGAAAGATAGCCTTGCAATAGTGAAAAATGAAATTGGCAGTATTTCACTAGCAGGACATGCCACACCCATCCGGGCATGTCCTACCTTTCACATACACTGCACCCTGCCCACAGGGGTACCTTGGGCCTACCTTAGGGGTGACTAACATGTAGGAAAAGGGAAGGTTAGGGCCTGGCAAGTGGGTGCACTTGCCAGGTCGACATGGTAGTATCAAACTGCACACAAACACCGCAGTGGCAGGTCTGAGTTACATTTACAGACTGCTAATGTGGGTGGCACAATCAGTGCTGCAGGCCCACTAGCAGCATTTGATTTACAGGCCCTGGGCACACACAGTGCACTGTACTAGGGACTGACTAGTAAATCAAATATGCCAATCATGGAATTACCAATCCATAACAACAATTTACAGGGAGCACTTGCACAGTGGCACTGAACAGCAGTGGCAAAGTGCCCAAAGCATCTAGACCAGCAAAAACAAAGTCCAGCACAATGCAAAATAACAGGAGGCAAAGGCAAAAATACAGGGGAAACCCACGCCAATGATGCCAGGTCTAACTGTGACTATATTCTGTTAAATGTGAGAAGTTTCTATAGAAGGCCTGCCCATTTGTTTGTTTCTAATTACCACTTCAAGAAGGCTGATGACACCTAGATGCAGAGATTTCAGACTTCATTGTGCCCTTGTTTTGGATACTTCTGCTTGGAGCCAGCATCATCACTACCTGCTATTGATATGTTTTTTCTAGTTTTCATACAAATTTAGACTCAAGATTAGGTTTTCTAGACCCTTTCGTATAAGTGCAAGCTCAATGCTAACTTACCAACCTGAGATAAGAAACTTGACGGACTGTAACCCGCAACTCACCTGCGCATTACATGAGAATAGTGCATTCTGGGAACCGATCAGTCCAGTGAGACTAACAAGAATATTAGTTATTAGTGTGTTCCAAATCTCTTTAAATATAAACAGACACAAATAATACATACTAAGAATTTTTATGTTTTTATTAAAATCAACATCCTATACTAGTGTCAATAATGAGTAGCAATATAGATAAAAAAATTAGTTGAAATGAAAGCTATTAATAAACAAAATATTAAAATGAATTGCAACATTTTAACAGTATTTCAGAATTTCCTTGCATGCAAAGATTGAACTAGTCTCAGTTCTCCAGCCCTTCCCTTCTTGCCTTTAGCTAAGCTGTCTTAGCACTAAAAGGGCCTGTATGAATTTCTAAGGTTGCTTCTCACCCGCATACTTGAGTGGATTAACAGATGTGTTGTGAGAACGTTGTTCTCTGTCTCTGCGCTCAGTCAGTTATAGCCTTCCCAGCTAGCAGACAAAGACAACCTGGCTCTGAGATGCCAACCTATCACCTGCAAGAAAGATATTTACATCTGGTCTATTCGATTCAAGTCTACAAAGTAGCCAAAGATTTTCCTCACTGCCTTATACTTGTCTGTACAAAACATAAATACACTTTTCAGATTTTGTTTTTAAAAGGGCAGGCCTCACAATGAATGATGTCAAATGCAAGAATTAACATAATAATCTTGTTGGATATTTACTTAATTCTATAAGGCATTATAATATTGTGAATACATATTGTGAGAAGCTGGCCTGGTGTATGATGTCCACTAATGTAAGTGTAACTGCAACAAATGATGTACGGAATGCTGAATGATTCAAACATTCTCCCCCAGTCAAGAGATCTGGGTTAAATCCATCGTTCTTTTGCCCTCTACGCCACCCCAGTTTGGACTCAGCCATATGCAAATCAGTCTTGACCATGTGCCTCATGGGAACAGTTCAGACCGAACTGCCAAGCCAGGTCCTCCCTGGACCGGAAACAAGCATCCTGGGACCGGTTTCGGGGTATGTCACCCTTCATCAGCCAGGCTAGATTGAATCCAGTGGCACAGTGAGCAAGGGACCCATGTCTGGGCATACCCATCCCACTTAGGGCGAAAAGTGTAACTGCAACAAATGATGGACGGAATGCTGAATGATTCAAACATTTTCCCCCAGTCAAGAGATCTGGGTTAAATCCACCGTTCTTTTGCCCACTATGCCACCCCAGTTTGGACCCAGCCATATGCAAATCAGTCTTGACCATGTGCCTCATGGGAACAGTTCAGACCGAACTGCCAAGCGAGGTCCTCCCTGGACCGGAAACAAGCATCCTGGGACCGGTTTCGGGGTATGTCACCCTTCATCAGCCACGCTAGCTTGAATTCAGTGGCACAGTGAGCAACGGACCCATGTCTGGGCATACCCATCCCACTTAGGGCAAAAAGTGTAACTGCAACAAATGATGGACGGAATGCTGAATGATTCAAACATTCTCCCCCAGTCAAGAGATCTGGGTTAAATCCACCGTTCTTTTGCCCACTACGCCACCCCAGTTTGGACCCAGCCATATGCAAATCAGTCTTGACCCTGTGCCTCATGGGAACAGTCCAGACCGAACTGCCAAGCCAGGTCCTCCCTGGACCGGAAACAAGCATCCTGGGACCGGTTTCGGGGTATGTCACCCTTCATCAGCCACGCTAGCTTGAATCCAGTGGCACAGTGAGCAACGGACCCATGTCTGGGCATACCCATCCCACTTAGGGCAAAAAGTGTAACTGCAACAAATGATGGACGGAATGCTGAATGATTCAAACATTCTCCCCCAGTCAAGAGATCTGGGTTAAATTCACCGTTCTTTTGCCCACTACGCCACCCCAGTTTGGACCCAGCCATATGCAAATCAGTCTTGACCATGTGCCTCATGGGAACAGTCCAGACCGAACTGCCAAGCGAGGTCCTCCCTGGACCGGAAACAAGCATCCTTGGACCGGTTTCGGGGTATGTCACCCTTCATCAGCCACGCTAGCTTGAATCCAGTGGCACAGTGAGCAAGGGACCCATGTCTAGGCATACCCATACCACTTAGGGCGAAAAGTGTAACTGCAACAAATGATGGACGGAATACTGAATGATTCAAACATTCTCCCCCAGTCAAGAGATCTGGGTTAAATCCATCGTTCTTTTGCCCTCTACGCCACCCCAGTTTGGACTCAGCCATATGCAAATCAGTCTTGACCCTGTGCCTCATGGGAACAGTCCAGACCGAACTGCCAAGCCAGGTCCTCCCTGGACCGGAAACAAGCATCCTGGGACCGGTTTCGGGGTATGTCACCCTTCATCAGCCAGGCTAGCTTGAATCCAGTGGCACAGTGAGCAAGGGACCCATGTCTGGGCATACCCATCTCACTTAGGGCGAAAAGTGTAACTGCAACAAATGATGGACGGAATACTGAATGATTCAAACATTCTCCCCCAGTCAAGAGATCTGGGTTAAATCCACCGTTCTTTTGCCCACTACGCCACCCTAGTTTGGACCCAGCCATATGCAAATCAGTCTTGACCATGTGCCTCATGGGAACAGTCCAGACCGAACTGCCAAGCGAGGTCCTCCCTGGACCGGAAACAAGCATCCTGGGACCGGTTTCGGGGTATGTCACCCTTCATCAGCCACGCTAGCTTGAATCCAGTGGCACAGTGAGCAAGGGACCCATGTCTAGGCATACCCATACCACTTAGGGCGAAAAGTGTAACTGCAACAAATGATGGACGGAATACTGAATGATTCAAACATTCTCCCCCAGTCAAGAGATCTGGGTTAAATCCATCGTTCTTTTGCCCACTACGCCACCCCAGTTTGGACCCAGCCATATGCAAATCAGTCTTGACCCTGTGCCTCATGGGAACAGTCCAGACCGAACTGCCAAGCCAGGTCCTCCCTGGACCGGAAACAAGCATCCTGGGACCGGTTTCAGGGTATGTCACCCTTCATCAGCCAGGCTAGCTTGAATCCAGTAGCACAGTGAGCAAGGGACCCATGTCTGGGCATACCCATCCCACTTAGGGCGAAAAGTGTAACTGCAACAAATGATGGACGGAATGCTGAATGATTCAAACATTCTCCCCCAGTCAAGAGATTTGGGTTAAATCCACCGTTCTTTTGCCCACTACGCCACCCCAGTTTGGACCCAGCCATATGCAAATCAGTCTTGACCATGTGCCTCATGGGAACAGTCCAGACCGAACTGCCAAGCGAGGTCCTCCCTGGACCGGAAACAAGCATCCTGGGACCGGTTTCGGGGTATGTCACCCTTCATCAGCCACGCTAGCTTGAATCCAGTGGCACAGTGAGCAACGGACCCATGTCTGGGCATACCCATCCCACTTAGGGCAAAAAGTGTAACTGCAACAAATGATGGACGGAATGCTGAATGATTCAAACATTCTCCCCCAGTCAAGAGATCTGGGTTAAATCCACCGTTCTTTTGCCCACTACGCCACCCCAGTTTGGACCCAGCCATATGCAAATCAGTCTTGACCCTGTGCCTCATGGGAACAGTCCAGACCGAACTGCCAAGCCAGGTCCTCCCTGGACCGGAAACAAGCATCCTGGGACCGGTTTCGGGGTATGTCACCCTTCATCAGCCAGGCTAGCTTGAATCCAGTGGCACAGTGAGCAAGGGACCCATGTCTGGGCATACCCATCTCACTTAGGGCGAAAAGTGTAACTGCAACAAATGATGGACGGAATACTGAATGATTCAAACATTCTCCCCAAGTCAAGAGATCTGGGTTAAATCCATTGTTCTTTTGCCCACTACGCCACCCCAGTTTGGACCCAGCCATATGCAAATCAGTCTTGACCCTGTGCCTCATGGGAACAGTCCAGACCGAACTGCCAAGCCAGGTCCTCCCTGGACCGGAAACAAGCATCCTGGGACCGGTTTCAGGGTATGTCACCCTTCATCAGCCAGGCTAGCTTGAATCCAGTAGCACAGTGAGCAAGGGACCCATGTCTGGGCATACCTATCCCACTTAGGTCGAAAAGTGTAACTGCAACAAATGACGGACGGAATGCTGAATGATTCAAACATTCTCCCCCAGTCAAGAGATCTGGGTTAAATCCATTGTTCTTTTGCCCACTACCCCACCCCAGTTTGTACCCAGCCATATGCAAATCAGTCCTGACCCTGTGCCTCATGGGACCAGTCCAGACCGAACTGCCAAGCCAGGTCCTCCCTGGACCGGAAACAAGCATCCTGGGACCGGTTTCGGGGTATGTCACCCTTCATCAGCCAGGCTAGCTTGAATCCAGTGGCACAGTGAGCAAGGGACCCATGTCTGGGCATACCCATCCCACTTAGGGCGAAAAGTGTAACTGCAACAAATGATGGACGGAATGCTGAATGATTCAAACATTCTCCCCAGTCAAGAGATATGGGTTAAATCCATTGTTCTTTTGCCCACTACGCCACCCCAGTTTGGACCTAGTCTTATGCAAATCAGTCTTGACCCTGTGCCTCATGGGAGCAGTCCAGACCGAACTGCCAAGCCAGGTCCTCCCTGGACCGGAAACAAACATCCTGGGACCGGTTTCGGGGTATATCACCCTTCATCAGCCAGGCTAGCTTGGATCTGGTGGCACAGTGAGCAAGGGACCTATGTCTGGGCATACCCATCCCACTTAGTGCGAAAAGTGTAACTGCAACAAATGATGGACGGAATGCTGAATGATTCAAACATTCTCCCCCAGTCAAGAGATCTGGGTTAAATCCAGTGGCGGCTCGCATAGGGCGTGCTGCGGGGCGGCGGGCGGGGCGGGGAGGGGCAGGTTGAGGGGGTAGTAAACTCGGACATACGACGGAACGGAGGAACGTAACACTACTTTCCTCCGTTCCGTCGTCTGTCCGAGCTTACTACCCCCACCCTGCCCCTCCCCTCCCCCGCCCCACCATCCCGCAGCACGCCCTATGCGAGCCGCCACTTGTTAAATCCATCGTTCTTTTGCTCACTACGCCACCCCAGTTTGGACCCAGCCATATGCAAATCAGTCTTGACCCTGTGCCTCATGGGAACAGTCCAGACTGAACTGCGAAGCCAGGTCCTCCCTGGACTGGAAACAAGCATCCTGGGACCGGTTTCGTGGTATGTCACCCTTCATCAGCCAGGCTAGCTTGAATCCGGTGGCACAGTGAGCAAGGGACCCATGTCTGGGCATACCCATCCCACTTAGGGCGAAAAGTGTAACTGCACCAAATGATGGACGGAATGCTGAATGATTCAAACATTCTCCCCAAGTCAAGAGATCTGGGTTAAAGCCATCGTTCTTTTGCCCACTACGCCACCCCAGTTTGGACCCAGCCATATGCAAACCAGTCTTGACCCTGTGCCTCATGGGAACAGTCCAGACCGAACTGCCAAGCCAGGTCCTCCCTGGACCGGAAACAAGCATCCTGGGACCGGTTTCGGGGTATGTCACCCTTCATCAGCCAGGCTAGCTTGAATCCAGTGGCACAGTGAGCAAGGGACCCATGTCTGGGCATACCCATCCCACTTAGGGCGAAAAGTGTAACTGCAACGAATGATGGACAGAATGCTGAATGATTCAAACATTCTCCCCCAGTCAAGAGATCTGGGTTAAATCCATCATTCTTTTGCCCACTACGCCACCCCAGTTTGGACCCGGCCATATGCAAATCAGTCTTGACCCTGTGCCTCATGGGAACCGTGCAGACCGAACTGCCAAGCCAGGTCCTCTCTGGACCAGAAACAAGCATCCTGGGACCAGTTTCGGGGTATGTCACCCTTCATCAGCCAGGCTAGCTTGAATCCAGTGGCACAGTGAGCAAGGGACCCATGTCTGGGCATACCCATCCCACTTAGGGTGAAAAGTGTAACTGCAACAAATGATGGACGGAATGCTGAATGATTCAAACATTCTCCCCCAGTCAAGAGATCTGGGTTAAATCCATCGTTCTTTTGCCCACTGCGCCACCCCAGTTTGGACCCAGCCATATGCAAATCAGTCTTGACCCTGTGCCTCATGGGAACAGTCCAGACCGAACTGCCAAGCCAGGTCCTCCCTGGACCTGAAACAAGCATCCTGGGACCGGTTTCGGGCTATGTCACCCTTCATCAGCCAGGCTAGCTTGAATCCAGTGGCACAGTGAGCAAGGGACCCATGTCTGGGCAAACCCATCCCACTTAGGGTGAAAAGTGTAACTGCAACAAATGATGGACGGAATGCTGAATGATTCAAACATTCTCCCCCAGTCAAGAGATCTGGGTTAAATCCATCTTTCTTTTGCCCACTGCGCCACCCCAGTTTGGACCCAGCCATATGCAAATCAGTCTTGACCCTATGCCTCATGGGAACAGTCCAGACCGAACTGCCAAGCCAGGTCCTCCCTGGACCTGAAACAAGCATCCTGGGACCGGTTTCGGGCTATGTCACCCTTCATCAGCCAGGCTAGCTTGAATCCAGTGGCACAGTGAGCAAGGGACCCATGTCTGGGCATACCCATCCCACTTAGGGCAAAAAGTGTAACTGCAACAAATGATGGACGTAATGCTGAATGATTCAAACATTCTCCCCCAGTCAAGAGATCTGGGTTAAATCCATCGTTCTTTTGCCCACTACGCCACCCCAGTTTGGACCCAGCCATATGCAAATCAGTCTTGACCCTGTGCCTCATGGGAACAGTCCAGACCGAACTGCCAAGCCAGGTCCTCCCTGTACCGGAAACAAGCATCCTGGGACCGGTTTCGGGGTATGTCACCCTTCATCAGCCAGGCTAGCTTGAATCCAGTAGCACAGTGAGCAAGGGACCCATTTCTGGGCATACCCATCCCACTTAGGGCGAAAAGTGTAACTGCAACAAATGATGGACGGAATGCTGAATGATTCAAACATTCTCCCCCAGTCAAGAGATCTGGGTTAAATCCAGTGGCGGCTCGCATAGGGCGTGCTGCGGGGCAGGGCGGGGCGGGGGAGGGGCAGGGTGGGGGGGTAGTAAACTCGGACATACGACGGAACGGAAAGACACACAAGTGATGGACGGAATGCAGAACAAATCAAAACATTCACCCCCAGTCAAGAGATCTGGGTTAAATCCATCATTCTTTTGCTCACCATGCCACACAGTTTAGTCCTGGCCTTATGCAAATCATTCTTGACCCTGTGCCTCATGGGAACAGTCCAGCCCGAACTGCCAAGCCAGGTCCTCCCTGGACCGGAAACAAGCATCCTAGGACCGGTTTCGGGGTTTCACCCCTCATCAGTCAGGATAGCTTGAATCCAGTGGCACAGTGAGCCCGGGACCCACATCTGGGCATACCCGGCGCACTTAGGGCGAGAAGTCAAAAGACACACAAGTGATGGACGGAATGCAGAACAAATCAAAACATTCACCCCCAGTCAACAGAACTGGGTTAAATCCATCATTCTTTTTGCTCACCATGCCACCCCAGTTTAGACCTGGCCTTATGCAAATCAGTCTTGACCCTGTGCCTCATGGGAACAGTCCAGCCCGAACTGCCAAGCCAGGTCCTCCCTGGACCGGAAACAAGCATCCTAGGACCGGTTTCGGGGTTTCGCCCCTCATCAGCCAGGATAGCTTGAATCCAGTGGCACAGTCAATCAATCAATCAATCAGGGATTCGTAAGCGCGCTACTCACCCGTGAGGGTCTCAAGGCGCTGAGGGGGGGGGGGGGTATGCAGCTCCATTTCAGCCGAAGAGCCAGGTCTTGAGGGTCTTCTTGAAGGTGTTCAGGGAGGGGGTGCGTCTGATGTCTGTCGGTAGCTGGTGCCAGGTTTTAGCTGCAATGTGGGAGAACGATCTTCCGCCTGCTCTGGCTCTGTGGATGCGCAGGGTTTCAGCTAGTGCGAGGTTGGCAGATCGGAGGTTCCTTTTGGGTACGTGGAAGTTTATTCTGTCGTTGAGGTATTTGGGTCCGCTGTTGTGAAGGCATTTGTAGGTGTGGGTGAGGATTTTGAAGGTGACTCTCTTCTCCACGGGGAGCCAGTGGAGTCTCCGCAGGTGTTGGCTGATGTGTTCGTGACGTGGGATGCCGAGGACGAGACTGGCTGCGGTGTTCTGTACCGTCTGGAGTTTGTGGAGTAGGGATTTGTTGATGCCGGCATAGAGAGCGTTACCATAGTAGAGTTTGCTGGTGATGAGTGCGTGGGTGACTGTCTTCCTTGACTCAGGTGGGATCCATTTGAAGGTCTTTCGAAGGATGCGGAGGGTGTTGAAGCAGCTGGAGGTGACAGCGTTGACCTGTCGGGTCATGGCGAGTGATGAATCGAGTACGATGCCGAGGTTTTTGGCGTGGTCTGAGGGGGTAGGCAGGCTTCCGAGGGCGGTGGGCCACCAGGTGTTGTCCCATGCCGATGGGGTGGTTCCGAGGACGAGGACTTCAGTTTTTTCGGCGTTGAGTTTTAGGCAGCTGTTGGTCATCCAGACTGCGACGTCTTGCATTGCTCTCTGGAAGTTGAGTTTTGCGGTGACGGGGTCCCTGGTGAGGGAGAGGATGAGCTGGGTGTCGTCGGCGTAGGAAACGATGTTGAGGCTGTGACGTCTGACCATGGCTGCGAGGGGGGCCATGTAGATGTTGAAGAGAGTCGGGCTCAGTGATGACCCTTGTGGGACTCCGCAGGTGATTCCAGTAGGGGCGGACAGGAAGGGTGGTAGTCTGATTCTTTGGCTTCTTCAGGTAAGGAACGATCGTATCCAGTTCAGGGCAGTTCCTTGTATGCCGGCATCACGTAGTCTGTTGGTTAGTGTGCGGTGAGAGACGGTGTCGAAGGCTGCGGATAGGTCGAGGAGGATGAGGGCTGCGGAGTGGCCTTGATCCAGGAGGGTGCGGATGTCGTCTGTGGCGTCGAGTAGGGCGGTCTCGGTGCTGTGGTTGCTTCGGAATCCGGATTGGGACGGGTCGAGGACGGTGTTCTCTTCGATGAAACGTGTCAGTTCCCTGTTGACTGCTTTCTCTGCCACCTTGGCTGCGAAGGGGAGGAGGGAGATGGGCCGGTAGTTCTTGAGGTCGGAGGGGTCGGCCGTGGGCTTTTTGAGCAGGGGTCTGACTTCTGCGTGCTTCCAGTCATCAGGGAAGGTGCCTGGTGTGAACGTGGTGTTGATGGCCCGTTGTAGTTCCGGTGCGATGGCGTCCGCGGCCCTGTGGTAGATGTGCGGGGGGCAGGGGTCGGTGGGGGCCCCCGAGTGGATGCTTTTCATGGTCGTGACGGTGTCCTCGGTCGTGATTGGTGTCCAAATGGAGATGGTGGGCTGGCTGGCGTCTCTGGGGGGCGGCTGTGGCATCTTGTGGGTGGCCGACGAAGTTGTCGTAGAGTGTCTTGATCTTAAGGTGGAAGAAGGTTCCAAGCTTGTCGCAGAGGTCTTGGTACGGGGTGATGTCTGTGGCTTCGCTGCGTGGGTTGGTGAAATCCCGAATGACACTGAAGAGTTCCATGGAGTTGGTGAGGATTTTGTTGTGGAGGAAGTTCCTTTTGGTTGTTCTGATTTGGTTGTGGTAGTCCGTGATGGCGTGCTTGTAGGTGGAGTAGTTGTCGGTGGTCTTGGTGTTCCTCCAGTTCTTCCCCAAACGGCTGCAGGTGCGCCTGATTTCTTGGAGGTCGGTGGTGAACCAGTCGGCTTTCCTGGGACGCTGTTTGCCGGGGTTGCGTAGTGGGGCGAGCTTGTCCACGCAGCTGGAGATCCAGGACACCGGGAGCCCGGGACCCACATCTGGGCATACCCAGCGCACTTAGGGCGAGAAGGCAAAAGACACACACGTGATGGACGGAATTCAGAACCAATCAAAACATTCACCCCCAGTCAAGAGATCTGGGTTAAATCCATCGTTCTTTTGCTCACCATGCCACCCCAGTTTAGACCTTGCCTTATGCAAATCAGTCTTGACCCTGTGCCTCATGGGAACAGTCCATCCCGAACTACCAAGCCAGGTCCTCCCTGGACCGGAAACAAGCATCCTAGGACCGGTTTCGGGGTTTCACCCCTCATCAGCCAGGATAGCTTGAATCCAGTGGCACAGTGAGCCCGGGACCCACATCTGGGCATACCCGGTGCACTTAGGGCGAGAAGGCAAAAGACACACAAGTGATGGACGGAATGCAGAACAATCAAAACATTCACCCCCAGTCAAGAGATCTGGGTTAAATTCATCATTCTTTTACTCACCATGCCACCCCAGTTTAGACCTGGCCTTATGCAAATCAGTCCTGACCCTGTGCCTTATGGGAACAGTCCAGCCCAAACTGCCAAGCCAGGCCCTCCCTGTACGGAAACAAGCATCCTAGGACCGGTTTCGGGGTTTCACCCCTCATCAGCCAGGATAGCTTGAATCCAGTGGCACAGTGAGCCTGGGACCTACATCTGGGCATACCCGGCGCACTTAGGGCGAGAAGGTAAAAGACACACAAGTGATGGACGGAATGCAAAACAAATCAAAACATTCCGTCCATCATTTGTTGCAGTTACACTTTTCACCCTAAGTGAGATGGGTATGCCCAGACATGGGTCCCTTGCTCACTGTGCCACTGGATTCAAGCTATCCTGGCTGATGAGGGGTGAAACCCCGAAACCGGTCCTAGGATGCTTGTTTCCAGTCCAGGGAGGACCTGGCTTGGCAGTTCGGGCTGGACTGTTCCCATGAGGCACAGGGTCAAGACTGATTTGCATAAGGCCCGGTCTAAATTGGGGTGGCATGGTGAGCAAAAGAATGATGGATTTAACCCAGATCTCTTGACTGGGGGTGAATGTTTTGATTTGTTCTGCATTCCGTCCATCACTTGTGTGTCTTTTGCCTTCTCCCCCTAAGTGCGCTGGGTATGCCCAGATGTGGGTCCCGGGCTCACTGTGCCACTGGATTCAAACTATGCTGGCTGATGAGGGGTGAAACCCCGAAACCGGTCCTAGAATGCTTATTCCAGTCCAGGGAGGACCTGGCTTGGCAGTTCGGGGTGGACTGTTCCCATGAGGCACATGGTCAAGACTGATTTGCATAAGGCCAGGTCTAAACTGGGGTGGCATGGTGAGCAAAAGAATGATGGATTTAACCCAGATCTCTTGACTGGGGGTGAATGTTTTGATTTGTTCTGCATTCCGTCCATCACTTGTGTGTCTTTTGCCTTCTCGCAGTAATGCAAGTGGGCACCTTGCTCCAGTCCAGACAACCCTTAATGTGATTTAGGAGGTCTCAGACAACTTTAGAAAGCTATCCAAGTGGTAGCTGTGGAGAGCAGCCTTCAGGCTTAGTCTTGAAGGAGTGTGAAGCAGCTTGTTTTACCAGAATGCAATCTTATAGTATAGATTAAATTAAAAAGAACCACACAAAGTATCTATGAAAATATGTATTTATTATATAACACTCGCTAGTACGTTACAGGATCTCCTACACAGAGATAGACACAAAGCACACAATACTCTAGCAAAGAAATCACAGTAAATAGCACTAATACACAGTGGGCGCCAGGGGGGGACCAAACCATATATTAAGAAAGTGGTATAAGAACCACAACTCGAGCCAAGACAATGTCGAGAGGACGTAGAATTGCTGGGGACCGACAGAACCACCCAAGGTAAGTAGATATGGACCCCACGGAGAGTGTGTGCAGTGTGAGAACACGACCGCGTGCTCCGTACAAGTCTATGTGAAAGACGCGGTTGGAATTTTAAAGATTACGGACCCTTACCATTGGACCCTGAAGAAACCCTGTAGAAGACAGAAGGTTGGAGAGCCACCCCATCCGTGGATACTGTGGTACCCAAGTTACCTATCCCAGGGAAGCCGAGTGCATAGGTGTGAAGTGGCATCGGAAACCGCCGTCTAACCCAATGGAGGACTTCAGGAAAGTGCCGCTGCTGGAAGAGGAGAAAGTGTCTGGAGGAATCCAAACATGGATTCTTGAAGAGGAGTACCTGAAAGTAGAGGGGACAGAGTCTATGTCACTCGGGAGTGACCAGGAGCCCTGGAAGATTAATGTCCTCTGATGTCGGGTGCTTAAGGAAAGATGACGGTGACCTTGACTCTGCAGCTACGAGGACCAGGCGACGCTGAGGATGACCAGGACCCAGATACGAGCTGTCCCACGAAGGATGTCGAGTGCTGAGGGGTCGGTGTCCAACAGGAGCACCAGCAAGCCTTGGCAAATGCAACCCACACAGGAAGTCAAGAAGGTGCATGGTTGGGACCAGCAAGGTCCAGGAGTCTCACCACAAGCAGGGGAGTCAGGGCATGCCCCGAGCAATCAGAGGAGCCCAAGGAAAACAAAGGTGACCCTCAAATGGACCCACAGGCCAAAGACACAGGAGTCGCGAGAGGACTCAAGCACCTCACCAAAAGATGCAGGCCACGATGCACACAATGCGGTGTGGCCAAAGATTCTGGTCACTGGAGGTGCTCGAGGTGGGGGCTACTTGGAGCCCGAAGATCTTCTTGCAAAGATGTCGACAAGCCTTTGCAACTGCAAAAGAGACACAGTACCCAGGGGTTCGGTTATTGCAAACCTCACAAGGACTACTGGCCTCAAACTTGGTAATATGGTAGAGTAGGCCTTGGGAGCTGAGGAAAATCACCACCTGTGTTGCAGAGCCCACAGAGTCCGGAGAAGCTCGGAATCTGCGGACCGGTCGTCTTCATTGCGGTGCCTGCGAATGCAGGGGAGTGACTCCTTCCCTCCAAGGGAGATTACTTCGGTTGTCCTTGATGCTTCACAGGCCTTGGAAGGTTCCTGTATGATGCACAGGCACAGACGATGCATTAAACTGGAAGGGAGAAGGGAGAAAAAGTCAGGCCCAAACAAAGTCCAGAGCGCCCAGACGGTAGAAGTGCAGTGGTTTCAGTTCTGAATCTTATCCCACAACAAATCTAGGGACCTACACCCAGGTAAGCCCTTAAGTACCCTAAGGAAAGGGTTGGGAAGATTCAGGGGACCCTCCCAGGGGAGGGTCTGGACAGGGGGGAGGTTACTCCCATGTCCCTTGTCCAGTTTTGTGCCAGAGCGGGAGCCAATGGCTCCCAGGACTGGTTTGAATTGGACTATGACAAGGACACCAAATGTGCCCCTCATGCAGACTTTCAGGCGCTGGCAAGCGCACCCACCCACCCACCCAGCCCTAATACACTAAATCCTGTCTGGGAGGTGGTAACACCTCCCTGTGACAGGATGCCTATTGTTCTGCCTTCCCCTGCTCGAGCTTGGCTTAGCAGCAGGAGGGCAGAAATGTGTCTCTGGTTGGCAGCAACCATTTTGTGCTGCCCGGGACTAGAAGGCTGGTACCGGGAACACTGAGAGCCTAATGGAGGGCTCTCCCAGTGCTTGGAATCATACCTCCCACGGTGTGGGGGTATGATTCCAACATGTTTGCTACCAAACATGATAGGATTCGTTGCAGCCGTTTGAGATGATCATCACGTGATTAGGCGGTGCCCCTCTATATAGTATATGGCTGCTTCACTGACAACCTGGGAGAATGGACTCCGTAGGTTGCAGGGGTGTCCTGCTCATGCAGGGCCACCCTCTCACTTAGAACCAAGCACCCTGCCCTCAGGATTGTAAAGGCCTGCTATAGGGGTGACTTATAGGTTTTAAGTGCAGTGACCTTTAGATATAGTAAACCTATATCTTTAGTAAGTGGTGCATGCACCAACTTACACAGGCTGCAAAGGCAGGCCTGTAGTTCCATTTTGAATGGTCTCTCTTGGGTGGCATAATGCATGCTTTAGCCCATGGGAGACCTCTGGTGTACCTATGCCCTGGGTACATGGGTACCATATACTAGGGACTGACAAGGGTACCCCAGTATCCAATCTGGGATGTACCTAGGTACTGAACACAACAGTTTAGGGAGAAAGCAGATAGACTGGGGTCCTGATTAGCAGGATCCCAGTCAGACTAGTCAAAAACAGCATCACATCAAGCAAAAAGTGGGGGTAACCATAAGAAGCAGATCATACTTTCCTGCACATATACAAAGATTGATGGCTATCAAACTATAATAAAGCAAATGTTATATGTTGCACATGTGCAAACAATACTAAATGCTGCATGGTTTTATAAATGTGAAATGCACACTCAAATGGATATATGAAATGCAATGGAGGGATATAACACATAAGCAAATGATTTCTGGAATGGTATTGCAGCAATTCTAATGAATATATCTGTATATATGTGTATGTGCATTGATAAATAAAAGAGCTAGGCAAAACACCTTGGGCCTAATTTGACTGTGCGGCTTGGTACAAAATCCCCAAATTAATCTAAAAGGGATTAAAAGCAAAAAACTTGTTTAAGACAGCTATACACACAAACAGCAGCAGCTTCTGATTGTCTTTCTCTTATTTTAACTAAGGTCATACAATTATGAATACACATGGAACTCTTCCAACTTGCAGCATGAAAGAGAAAAATCATAGATGGAGACAATGCTATTTTTCAAGTCCCTCTTGCAACAGAAAAGTTAGAAATATTACAGCTAAGTGCAGTGATATTGGTACACGCCAACTGTTGATGATGATGTAGCTAGGATGCAATTGAAGACTGAAGATGTTGAAATCACAGGTGAATATGGCATCAAAAGCAGAGCAGCTGTATCTTTTAAAGTGATTCATTAAGTGACACAAAAGGTGTGCAAGAATGGGCCCACGTATGTCAGCACATGTCAGCACAGGTGAAGACTCATACACAGCAGCTCGGATGTTGGATAACTGCATTGAATTGTGGAATGACTTGTACTCTCTGATTGGTCAAGTTACTTCCCAGCAACCAACAGAAAATGCAGCTTGTTGTTCTAACCGAATGTTCAAGATGACATGTTGAAAAAGGGTTAAGTATTGAAACACAGGTCTCACTGAAGGAGGTTGAAGTTTGTGAAAGCATAAAATCCACTTTGCACTTAGCTTAGCAAGCAGTCCCCTCTAAGATGGAACACAATAACTTTGCATCATGGACATTAATTCGGGTAGGACGCATTTTCATTAATTTATTTCTTCAGCAGGAAAAAAATAAAAATAGTGTACCCAACAATGAGAAAAGTAGTTGATATTGCATCAAACAGCTTTAAAATCAAGAAACCAAAAAAGGAAGAGGTGAATCAAAAAGCAAGCAAGGCAGATCCGGTGCTTTTGAAAATATGGGTGATGCCAATTGCGTTTGAGACGTGGAACACAATGTGCAATAGATCCGCAAAATGTGTTGGAAAATGAGTTTGCAAAAGTTGCTGGATCTTGGATGTGGAATGAGCTGTTTGAAAACCAAATGTGTCAGCTGCAGAGGTTAACAGCACCTCTTTCTGAGTTAAAACTGCAATATGCTTGCTCAATCCATCAAAACATGTATTTATCCTGTTTACATTTGACCATGAAGCACTTTCAAAAACGCTTATTGCGGGAGTGTAAAATGTAATACAGCAACATTTTTCTATTTTTGAACAATTAACAAATACATGAAGCCCTGGACCAACCCACAATAGGATTAAATTCTTTAAAATATGTAGGAATTTACAAGTGCCCAATAAGAAGGAATGAAAGAAGAAGGTGTTGCAAGGGGTTTACAAGCAAGGGTGGGTTTCAAAGGACTGCAAGCACCGAGGATAGTGATAGAGTCACAAAGAAGTTGGGGCCACATTTACAACAAAATGATGCAGCACGGCGCCGCAAGCCATTTTGCCGCGCCGAGCTGCGTCATTTTAAAAGAACAGAGATGCATTATATTTACAACAACATGGCGCATCCGTGTACATTCCCCTGCGCTGGCGCACAATTGGCTGTCATGCGCCAACCCAGGCACGCTTGCACCATGGTGCAAGTGTGCCTGCGTTGCGAGGATAATTGTTGATGTGCAGGAAGGAACACCTTCCTGCACAACAACAATCATTGATGGTGTTTTCCTCTTTCTATGCATGCTACGGTAATATTACTATTCTCACTTCAAGCTTAACTAAGCACTGTAAAATCCTTGAACGTGGGTGGAGGAAATTTTATGATCCAGTTGCGAAAGTGACTTACAGGAAAGCGCAAAATACTTTACGAAGTGCAGTGTGTAAGGCACATAAAGAGTTCATTTCTTCTTCTTTTAACTCAGCCGTGAATAAACCCCCAGAACCTTTGAAAGTGGTGAACTTCTTCCTGTCCCCCAGCACTTTGCAAAATACTCTGGGCCCGATTCACAAAGGTAAACTGAGACGAAAGTCTAACTTTACAACTTTCGGTATTCACAAAGGGAATTTAAGAGTAGTAAAGTTAGACCTTTGTCTCAGTTTAACTTAAGTTTTGGTCTGAAGTTTAACTGAGACTAGACTTTTGGTCTCAGTTAAACTTAAGACCAAAACTTAAGTTAAACTGAGGTAAAAGGTCGAACTTTACTACTCGTAAATTACCTTTGTGAATACCGAAAGTCGTAAAGTTAGACTTTTGTCTCAGTTTACCTTTGTTAATCAGGCCCTCTGGCTCCCTTGGCCACAATGTGTCAAGAACTTGCAGACTTTTTCCATCAAAAAATCCAAACGATTTACCAAAAAGTTCCCTTCGCAAGAAACCCCAATTCCCATTGTTGACAGAATCATCCATCCGGGGCCCTCACTAGATGATCTAGCCCCTTTTGCTTTTGGACACTCCAGACATCCTCAAAATGGCCACTCCTTTAAATAGCCCCATTTTTCACAAGCTGCTCAATATCTCACTAGAGGCAGCGATAGTGCCCCAGGCTTGGAAGTAGTCTGTGCTGCTACCTTTACTTAAGAAAGCGAATGCGGACTCCAAGGTGCATAGCAATTTTAGGCCTATATCCTTGTTTCCAGCAGCTGTCGATATGTTAGAGAAGTGGGTTAACAGTCAAATCTCTAGTTTTTTGGAAGACAACAACTTGCTCCATAATACTCCGTCAGGATTCAGTGCGGCTACAACATGGAATCTGCTCTTCTGGAGGTCGCTGAACTCATTAAGGTCAATCTTGATCAGGGCTCAGAAGCCATAGTTGTCCTTCTTGATTTGTCAGCGGCCTGCGATACGGTATCCCACTCTATCCTCCTAGACAGATTATGGGATATGGGTTTTCAAGGCTGAAAACTTATCTAGAGGGCTGTTCACAAAGGGTTCCGCCTCCTTTTACATACGTGGCTAAACCACTTGATTGCGGGTACTCAGGGCTCAGCTCTGAGCCCAACGCTTTTTAACATCTATGTTAGACTTGGCACCATTGGCGTGGGTCTCCCTTCCATTTTTTTTGCTGTTGCCTCTTATGTTTTGCTGGTTTTAGATGCTTTTGGGCACTGTGCCACTGCTGTTCAGTGCCACAGTGCAAGTGCTCCCTACTGTAAAGTGATGTATGGATTAGTGACTCCATGATTGGATGATTGGTTTACTTGTCAGTCCCTAGTACAGTGCACGGAGTGTGCCCAGGGCTTGTAAATCCAATGCCGCTGGTGGGATTGCAGCACTGGTTGTGCCACCCACAGAAGCGGCTTGTAAAATGTGTCTCAGGCCTGCCATTGCAGAGCCTGTGTGCAGTCTGTGACTGCCATGTCGACTTGGCAAGTGCACCCACTTGCCAGTCCCTAAACCTTCCCTTATCTTCATATCAGACACCCCTAAGGTAGGCCCAAGGGCAGGGTGCATTGTAAGTATAAGGTAGGACATGCCCTGGTGTGTGTGGCATGTCCTAATAGTGAATTACAGCCATTTTCGTTTTTCACTATTGTAAGGCTACCTGTTCTCCATAGGCCAGAATGGGCAGTTTGATTATTACACCTTATAATCCTAACTGACCCAGAGAACATGGTAGAAAAACGAATTTAGTATGCCTGAACTCAGAATGATAAAATACATCTTTTAGTGAAGTTGGTTTTAACATTCTTTGTTTGAAAATACCACTTTTAGAAAGTAGGTATTTTCTTGCCTAAACCATCCAGCTGCCTCTGCTCAGGTTGTGTATTGTGTGTCTGGGTTTGTGAGTGACAGGGGCTGGGGGATTCCAGGAGGCAGGGTGAGTCAGCACTAGGCTGAATAGGTCTGCCTGAAGGAGGATGGGTGGGAGGAGTTGCACCTGGGTCTGAATAGGGCTGTGCCTGCCTTCCACAATGCTGGCTCCACCTCCTGCCGGGCGTCTGATGGCTCTGCCCCTCACTCTCAAAGGAAAGAAGGAGTCAGAAAAACAAAGTGCTCCAGGACTGACCAGAACTGGTTTGGACTAGGCAAAGGCCTCTCTGCCTTCAGAGAACAAAGGGAAAAGGTGTATAAAAAGGGGACCCAGACCCCTAGGAAATTAGATCACTTCTGGGAAATCAAGAAACCTGTTGCCAAGGAGAAGAACCGGAGAAGCTGAAGGAGGAGTACTGCCCCTGTGCTGTTTTGCTGATTGGGGTTGGCCTGCAGTGGTTGCTTTCTGCCAAGGACAGGAGAAAAGACTTTGCTGTGCTTTGTCATCTTGAAGAAGAGAATCTCCAAGGGCTTGAACTAGAGCTTGCCTCCTGCCCGAAGTCTCAGGGATACAAGACTTCACCAACCAGCTCCCCCTGCATTCCCTTGCTGGGAATTGAAGTGCCTGCTGTTGTGCTGGGCCTTCTGAGAGACTGCGTGTCGCTGGGAGCTGGAAGCGCGACGCAACAACGAGAAGCGTGTCGCCGCCGCAGCCGCGGTCATCGCATCGCCGAAGAAGCGAGACGCCGCTGCCGCTGTCATCATCGCATCGCCGAAGCGCGGCGCATCACCGGAGAAGCGAGACGCTGCCACAGAGGTCATCGTCGCATCGCCGGAGAAGCGCGTCGCAGGGCCTGTCGCGGCTCCAAAGATCATCGAGTCGCCGCACGGCCGTCGGGCGTGCACGCATCACACCAACGTTGTCGCATCACAATCAAGACGCCATTTTGTCGCATCGTACCGGAGAAGAGTATCGCATCGAGGTGCCATCTTGTCGCATCGCACCGGAAAGCAGTAAGAAACCGACGCATCACCTCCCCACACAGTAAGGAAGCGAGCATCAACTCCCCTGCGCAGCAGTAAGGAACCGACGCATCCACTCCCCTGAGTGTAAGGAACCGACGCATCACCTTCCCTGCGACCCTTTTGTTTTCTTTGCGTTACGCATTCAAGGTACATTGAGAGTAAAGTGTCGCATTTACAACTTGAGAGAACTGAACTATTTTATAACCTTTTAAAGCCTATTTTTGATTACAGTATTGTGGATTTTTGCTATTGGGTCTTGTGATAAGTCTATATAAAGATTACTTATTTTTACATAAACAACCTGTGTGGTGTCCATCTGTAGTGTTTTCACTGTATTACTGTATGTGGTCACAAATGCTTTACACACTGCCTCTGAGATAAGCCTGTCTGCTCGTGCCAAGCTACCAGGGGGTGAGCAGGGGTTATTTTAGGAGTGTTTCCCCCTTATCCTGACTAGAAGCAAGGGTCCCTATTTGGACAAAGGTGCAAACCATTGCCAACTAGAGACCCCCAGTTCTAACATTGGTGGTCAGCGGTGAGGATTTGGACTTGCATTTGTGATTCATATACAGTGATTGGTGTACACTACTAGTGAGTGCAGACCAATACGCGACCACATACCTTTTTGATAGGACTTTTTTTCCTTGGAACCTTTATTTTTGTTGAGAACTGCCAATTTTCACCATGAGCAAAAAAGGATCCATTGCACCTGCAGATATTGAATTTGAAGAAGATAGGGTTGATACCTACACTGTGCCAGAACTCAAAGCTGTTTGCAAAAAGTTTAAAATCTCTATGAGAGGCCTCACCAGGAAGGAGGAGTTTCACAAGGCACTGAGAGCCTGGTTGGAAGCACGGAATGCCAGTGGGCAGTCCGAGGAGCCTGTGGAGGAGGCAGAGAATTTAGATGGGCAGCTTGAGGGGCCATTGGGCTTAACTGGGAGGAGAGCGCCTTCCAGGGAGGGCAGCAGTGTTTCTCAAAGGGCCTGTCTCCAGAGGAGCTGGAGGACAGGGACAAAAGCAGGATGCATGAAATGGAGATGGCCAAACTGAAACAGGGAAGCCATGATAGCCTTGAGCATAAGAAATTGGAGTTAGAAAGTAAGAGGTTGGCTATGGAAGAAAAGAAGATGCTTTTAGAGCATGAGAGAGTGGTGAGGGAGCTAGAGCTAAAGGCTAGAAGCCTAGAAATCACTCCCTCTGGTGGCAGCACACCTCCAGTGCCTGTAGAAAGTAGAGTGTACATCCCCAAGGAGGTTATTAAGGATTTCATGAAGGGGGAGGACATTGGGCAATGGTTTAAAGCATATGAGATCGCCATGACATCACACCGGGTCCCTGAGAAGGATTGGGGAGCGGGGTTGTGGGGCCGCTTTGCAGGTGAGGGAAGGGAAACCTTGCTAGCCTTGCCCACAGTGGATCAGATGTCCTATGCCCACCTGAAGGAAGCTTTAGTGGCAAGGTATGGGTTAACTCCAGAGCTTTATAGGCAGAAGTTTAGGAACTGCAAAAAGCTGGAGTCTAGTACCTGGGTGGAGTATGTGTCTTATTTTTGCAGAGCATTGGATGGATGGGTGAAGGGTAGCAAAGTAAATGACTTACAGGAGTTCTATGATTTAATCGCATGGGAGCACTTGTCCAGTAGTTGTTTTCCAGAGCTACGCCAGCACCTAGTTGACAGTAAGCTGACTAATCCTAGGAAGCTTGCTGAGGAGGCGGACCGCTGGGTCAGTACCCGGGTCCACAAGGGTCTTGTGGGAGACTCCGCCAAAGGTGGGCAGGGTCCCCAGCAGAAGAGTGGGGGGACAAGGGTAAACAGAAGGAGTTCCAAAAAGGGCCCCAAAGTAAACCCCAAGGGAACCAAGGTAAGGGTTCCCAGCCTCCCACTGAGAAAAGACCATGGGTCCCAACAGATAAGTCTGTTCAGAAGGGGCCCAAAGCATGTTTTAGTTGTGGTCAGGTGGGTCACTTTGTAGGAAGTCCCAAGTGTCCCAATACTGTGACCACTGCACCCCCTGGTGCACCACCCCGGCAGATGGCTAGTGTAGCCCTGGGGGAGGAGTTGGGTGCCCAAGGTGGGTGGGGTCCCGCAGAGATGTCCCTGGTCTCTTTAGGAGACAGTGAGATGGTCCCTAGGACCCAGCTGCCTGATAACACTAAGAAATACAGGCAGTGGGTGACCATCAATGGCCATAGGGTGGAGGCTCTGAGAGACACCGGGGCCAGTGTGACAGCTGTCAGTTGTCGGCTGGTGTCTGAGGAGCAGGTGGTCCCCAATGTATTCTACCCTGTAGTTGCCGCTGACAACTCAGAGAGCCACTGCAAGGTGGCCCAGGTTCCCTTTGAGTGGGGGGGTCTCAGGTATCCTTCAAGTAGCTGTGAGGCCAGCCATGCCTGTTGACTGTCTGCTAGGCAATGATTTGGAGAGCTCCCCTTGGGCGAAGGTGGAGCGGAGGTCTCATTTGGAGATGTTGGGTCTGCCAGAGTGGGCGTGTGTGACCACTCGGTCAATGGCAGCCGGTAAGGGTATTCAAGAGGACCTGGAGCCTGGAAGAAGGGCCCAGGTGCCTGCCTTAAAGAGAGGAGGCAGGGGCGCGGGAAACCGGCCCCCGAAGTTCCCACGGTCCAGGAGGAGGCAGACCTTGAGGGGGATGCCCTGGAACCTACAGGGGAACAAGTGGCTGAACTGGGGGACCTGCCTGAGCTGACCCATTGGCAGCAGGAGGGAGGCCCCTCCAGGGAAGAATTCTGCGAGGAGCAGAAGAAGTGCCCTTCTCTTGAGGGCTTGCGGCAACAGGCTGTAAGCCAGGCAGCAGGTGATCAGTCTGGATCACACTGGATCTACTGGGAGAATGGTCTCCTGTATAGTGAGCCTAAGGTTGCTGAGCCTGGGTCAGCCCGTGTGCTGGTGGTACCCCAGCGCTTCAGAGCCTTCCTACTGGGTCTGGCTCATGATGTGCCTTTAGCAGGACATTTGGGGCAAGACAAGACCTTTCAAAGGCTTGTCACCCACTTTCATTGGCCCCAAATGCGCAAGAGTTCAGATACTCATTGCAGGACCTGTCAGACTTGCCAGGCAAGTGGTAAGAGTGGGAGGAAGCACAAGGCTCCTCTCCAACCTTTCCCTGTTGTCAGCACCCCCTTTGAGAGGGTGGGTATTGACATTGTGGGGCCTCTGGATCCCAAGACAGCCATGGGCAACAGGTTCATCCTGGTCTTGGTGGACCATGCCACCCGGTACCCGGAAGCCATCCCTCTTCGGACAGTGACGGCCCCCGTGGTGGGACGTGCACTGATGGGGATTTTCTCCCGTGTGGGGTTCCCCAAGGAGGTGGTGTCTGACCGTGGTACTAACTTCATTTCCAAGTATATGAAGTCCCTGTGGCAGGAGTGTGGTGTAACCTATAAGTTCACCACTCCTTACCACCCCCAAGGTAATGGGCTGGTTGAGAGATTCAACCGGACCCTTAAAGGCATGATTATGGGTCTGGAAGAACCCATGAGGCGTAAGTGGGACGTCCTCTTGCCATGCCTGCTCTTTGCTTACAGAGAGGTGCCCCAGAAGTCCTTAGGGTTCAGTCCCTTTGAACTGCTGTACGGCCATCCTGTAAGAGGACCTCTGAGTCTGGTCAAGGAAGGCTGGGAGAAAGCTCCCAGGAAAACTCCCCAGGATGTATTTAGTTACATGCTGGCCTTCAGGAACCAGACTCGGCGTTTCAGACAACTCGCTGAGGCGAATCTGGAAGCCAGCCAGGAAGAGATGAAACGTTGGCATGATCAGAACGCCACTCTGATCGAGTTTCAGCCTGGACAAAAGGTTTGGGTCATGGCCCCAGTGGAGCCCTGTGCGCTCCAGGATAAGTGGACCGGACCATTTGAGGTGGTGGAGCGCAAGAGTGATGTCACCTACTTGGTGGACTTGCAGTCTCCCAGGAACCCCTTGCGGGTCCTGCATGTGAACCGCCTGAAGCCCCACTTTGAGAGGTCTGAAGTGGGCATGCTCTTAGCAACAGATGCTGGGATGGAAGAGGAGACTGAACCTCTTCCTGATCTCCTGTATGCAAAAGAGCAAGATGGGTCAGTGGATGGTGTGAACCTCTCTCCCACCCTGACCCCGGAGCAGCAGAATGACTGTCGCCAACTGTTGGGACAGTTTTCTGATCTGTTCTCCCTGACTCCCAGTATCACTGAATGGTGCATCCATGATGTGGACACTGGGGACAGTCCTCCTGTAAAGCACAAAACTTACAGAGTGACTGACAGGGTGAGAGCTTGCATCAAGGAGGAGGTCTCCAAGATGTTTGCCTTAGGGGTGATTGAGTCCTCTAACAGTCCTTGGGCCAGCCCAGTGGTCTTGGTCCCAAAGGCTGCCGCGCCTGGTGCCACACCTGAACTCCGGTTCTGTGTGGACTACCGAGGACTCAATTCAGTCACCAGGACTGACGCGCACCCCATCCCCAGAGCTGATGAGCTCATTGATCGGTTAGGGGCTGCCCAGTACCTCAGCACGTTTGATCTAACGTCTGGATACTGGCAGATCGCCTTAACTGATGGGGCCAAAGAGAGGTCAGCATTCTCCACACCAGATGGGCACTACCAATTCCGGGTGATGCCCTTTGGGATGAAGAATGCCCCTGCCACCTTTCAGAGGTTGGTCAACCAGGTGTTGGCTGGGCTGGAGGATTTCAGTGCCGCCTACCTGGATGACATTGCAGTGTTCAGCGCCACTTGGGAGGAACATCTGCACCACCTCTGGGAAGTGTTGAAGGCGCTGCGGAGGGCAGGCCTCACGATCAAGGCGAGTAAGTGCCAGATCGGGCAGGGTTCTGTGGTGTACTTGGGACACCAGGTAGGGAGCGGCCAGGTGGCGCCCCTACAGCCCAAGATAGATACCATCCTGGCTTGGGAACCCCCAAAACCCAGACAGAGGTGAGGGCCTTCTTAGGACTCACCGGGTATTACAGGAGGTTTGTCAAGGGGTATGGCAACATTGTTGCACCCTTGACTGAGCTGACTTCCAGGAAGCAGCCCAGGAAAGTGAACTGGACTGAGGCCTGCCAAAAGGCTTTTGATGCCCTGAAATCTGCCATGTGCACGGCGCCCGTGCTTCAGGCGCCCAACTTCTCAAGGGAATTCATTGTGCAGACAGATGCTTCAGAGCATGGTGTTGGGGCTGTGCTTTCACAGATGAATGAGGAGGGCCTAGACCAACCTGTAGCCTTTATTAGTAGGAGGTTACTCCCACGGGAACAGAGGTGGAGTGCGATTGAACGTGAGGCATTTGCTGTGGTCTGGGCACTGAAGAAGTTGAGACCATACTTGTTTGGGACTCACTTCCGGGTTCAGACAGACCACAGGCCCCTCAGATGGTTAATGCAGATGAGGGGTGAGAATCCAAAACTGTTGAGGTGGTCCATTTCCCTACAGGGGATGGACTTTACGGTGGAACACCGCCCTGGTACAGAACACGCCAATGCTGATGGTCTGTCCAGATTTTTCCGCCTTAGTGATGAGAACTCCCAGGAGGAAGGGTAGTTCTCCCCACATTTCAGCTGGAGGGGACACGTGTTAGACTTGGCACCATTGGCGTGGGTCTCCCTTCCATTTTTTTTGCTGTTGCCTCTTATGTTTTG
This sequence comes from Calotriton arnoldi, assembly GCA_963921515.1. Lineage (NCBI taxonomy): Eukaryota > Metazoa > Chordata > Amphibia > Caudata > Salamandridae > Calotriton > Calotriton arnoldi. The sequence continues at coordinate 824,240 of CAWUFW010001295.1, read as the reverse complement.
CTGGTTTTAGATGCTTTTGGGCACTGTGCCACTGCTGTTCAGTGCCACAGTGCAAGTGCTCCCTACTGTAAAGTGATGTATGGATTAGTGACTCCATGATTGGATGATTGGTTTACTTGTCAGTCCCTAGTACAGTGCACGGAGTGTGCCCAGGGCTTGTAAATCCAATGCCGCTGGTGGGATTGCAGCACTGGTTGTGCCACCCACAGAAGCGGCTTGTAAAATGTGTCTCAGGCCTGCCATTGCAGAGCCTGTGTGCAGTCTGTGACTGCCATGTCGACTTGGCAAGTGCACCCACTTGCCAGTCCCTAAACCTTCCCTTATCTTCATATCAGACACCCCTAAGGTAGGCCCAAGGGCAGGGTGCATTGTAAGTATAAGGTAGGACATGCCCTGGTGTGTGTGGCATGTCCTAATAGTGAATTACAGCCATTTTCGTTTTTCACTATTGTAAGGCTACCTGTTCTCCATAGGCCAGAATGGGCAGTTTGATTATTACACCTTATAATCCTAACTGACCCAGAGAACATGGTAGAAAAACGAATTTAGTATGCCTGAACTCAGAATGATAAAATACATCTTTTAGTGAAGTTGGTTTTAACATTCTTTGTTTGAAAATACCACTTTTAGAAAGTAGGTATTTTCTTGCCTAAACCATCCAGCTGCCTCTGCTCAGGTTGTGTATTGTGTGTCTGGGTTTGTGAGTGACAGGGGCTGGGGGATTCCAGGAGGCAGGGTGAGTCAGCACTAGGCTGAATAGGTCTGCCTGAAGGAGGATGGGTGGGAGGAGTTGCACCTGGGTCTGAATAGGGCTGTGCCTGCCTTCCACAATGCTGGCTCCACCTCCTGCCGGGCGTCTGATGGCTCTGCCCCTCACTCTCAAAGGAAAGAAGGAGTCAGAAAAACAAAGTGCTCCAGGACTGACCAGAACTGGTTTGGACTAGGCAAAGGCCTCTCTGCCTTCAGAGAACAAAGGGAAAAGGTGTATAAAAAGGGGACCCAGACCCCTAGGAAATTAGATCACTTCTGGGAAATCAAGAAACCTGTTGCCAAGGAGAAGAACCGGAGAAGCTGAAGGAGGAGTACTGCCCCTGTGCTGTTTTGCTGATTGGGGTTGGCCTGCAGTGGTTGCTTTCTGCCAAGGACAGGAGAAAAGACTTTGCTGTGCTTTGTCATCTTGAAGAAGAGAATCTCCAAGGGCTTGAACTAGAGCTTGCCTCCTGCCCGAAGTCTCAGGGATACAAGACTTCACCAACCAGCTCCCCCCCTGCATTCCCTTGCTGGGAATTGAAGTGCCTGCTGTTGTGCTGGGCCTTCTGAGAGACTGCGTGTCGCTGGGAGCTGGAAGCGCGACGCAACAACGAGAAGCGTGTCGCCGCCGCAGCCGCGGTCATCGCATCGCCGAAGAAGCGAGACGCCGCTGTCATCATCGCATCGCCGAAGCGCGGCGCATCACCGGAGAAGCGAGACGCTGCCACAGAGGTCATCGTCGCATCGCCGGAGAAGCGCGTCGCAGGGCCTGTCGCGGCTCCAAAGATCATCGAGTCGCCGCACGGCCGTCGGGCGTGCACGCATCACACCAACGTTGTCGCATCACAATCAAGACGCCATTTTGTCGCATCGTACCGGAGAAGAGTATCGCATCGAGGTGCCATCTTGTCGCATCGCACCGGAAAGCAGTAAGAAACCGACGCATCACCTCCCCACACAGTAAGGAAGCGAGCATCAACTCCCCTGCGCAGCAGTAAGGAACCGACGCATCCACTCCCCTGAGTGTAAGGAACCGACGCATCACCTTCCCTGCGACCCTTTTGTTTTCTTTGCGTTACGCATTCAAGGTACATTGAGAGTAAAGTGTCGCATTTACAACTTGAGAGAACTGAACTATTTTATAACCTTTTAAAGCCTATTTTTGATTACAGTATTGTGGATTTTTGCTATTGGGTCTTGTGATAAGTCTATATAAAGATTACTTATTTTTACATAAACAACCTGTGTGGTGTCCATCTGTAGTGTTTTCACTGTATTACTGTATGTGGTCACAAATGCTTTACACACTGCCTCTGAGATAAGCCTGTCTGCTCGTGCCAAGCTACCAGGGGGTGAGCAGGGGTTATTTTAGGAGTGTTTCCCCATTATCCTGACTAGAAGCAAGGGTCCCTATTTGGACAAAGGTGCAAACCATTGCCAACTAGAGACCCCCAGTTCTAACAATCTACCTCTGCCCTCTGGTTAAGTTAGTAGAGGCATAGGGAATAAGAATCATCTCATAATGAGATGATACACATCTACTGCTTTCATTTCAGGAGAAGAAGGTGGGGGCATTGGCGACGTTGAGGGATGCCTGAGGGCTGTAGGCAAATGGATGAATGCAAGCTGCCTCAAGTTAAACTCTGATGAAACAGAGATTCTCTTTTTTGGAACTAACCGTCAGCCTGACAACCTCAACTGGTGGCCCCCGAAGCTTGGTGCCTCACCCTCCTTTGCAGCAGTGGTAAGAAACATCGGGGTCAAATTTGATTACAACTTTTTGTTAGAACCTCAAGTCAGATTTGTGTCTACCATCTCTTTTTTGACATTAAAATCAGTTAGGAAAATGATCCCATTAAATTTAAAGTAACCCTGGGCGGAGTATGTGGAGTGACACTCCACGGAGTTAAAAAAACTCTGTGGAACTCTGCTCCACTCTGCCTCAGTCCCACAATTCTTTTTTTAAAAAGGGTCAATAAACCCACTTACCTTCTCTCTGGCGTCTGCGGACCGGCCTCCTCCTCGCCGCGGTGTCTCCTCCTTGCTGATGTCCTCCTCCTCGCGTTGCCGGTCGCAACCTCCTACGTTTTACGTCTTGCGTGAAATGCACATCCACGCAAGACGTAAAACGTAGGGGTTACGACCGGCAATGTGAGGAGGAGGACGGTGGCAAGGAGGAGACACCGCAGCGAGGAGGAGTGCGGCCCGCAGACGCCAGAGAGAAGGTAAGTGGGTTTTTTACCATTTTTTGGGGGGGCCGTGGTGCAGGGGCTGAGTGAGGGGCGTACTCCACTCAGCCACAGAGTTGGAGTTTTGCCTCAACTTTGTGTTCCCAGCGGAGCGCAGAGTTGGTAAAATGCTAGCGGAGCGGAGTACGCCGCCCGGGCTCAATTTAAAGCCCTAACACTCGCCTATAGAGCATATGAGCATAAAGGCCCTGGCTATCTGAGGAAAAGATTAATTTCCTATCATCAGGCGAGTGCACTCCAGTCCAAAGAGTAAAAACCTTTAGGTGTCCCAAGGATCAACAAGACAAGGAAAGTTGGACACTCCTTTTCTTACCTGATTGCCAAACTCTGGAATTCCTTAATGCCTGCCCTTCGTTTCGCACCGGCTGAACTTACCTTCCGTAAATTGCTGAAAACATACCTGGTTGATAAGTATGCACCCTGTTACAGCGTGGAATAATCCCTCAGCACATCTCAGTACCGCTAGTGCCGGGACTCCTCTTTGGAGGCACCTGTGCACTTTATACATTTTAGTGTATTTTTATTGTATTGTAACTACATTGGGGAAAGTGTTGGACTTAGGAAGGGTTCAAAATTACCATTCCCACTTCAAACTTTCCTACATTGGGGAACGTATTGGATTTAGGAGTAATCAGATTTACTAGTCCCCTCTAAACTTAACCACATTGGGGAAAGCATTGGACTTTTTTTGGAGGGGGTATGTTTAAGATTTACTATTCCCTCGAAATGTAACCACATTGGGGAAAGTGTTGGATTTTGAGGCAGATTTACTATTCCCATTCCAAACTTTAAGGGTTCATAATTTACTACTCCCACAAAATTATATTGAATCTTACACTAAAAATAATACTTCGCAGGAAGCCATTTTAATTATTCAAAAAAAAATAGCCACATGACATAAATAAGGTAAATTGGGGGTAGTATCAAGAAACAAAATGTACTTTACCTTTACAATTTATAAGTAAAGAGTATATAAGTTATATAAGTATTATTAAAAAATTAACAATGTTCTACATTTTGAAATCAAACTACATAAAATGTTTAACTCCCAATTAAAAAAACGCAAATTACAAACACATTTATTTTCATAAAAATAATTTTGAACAAGAATCAATAAACTCTGAAAATATTAAAACATATATTTTAACTAATTAAAAAAAATACATATAAAAATTTAAATACAAATAATTTGATAAAAAAGAAACATTTTAAAATTCTAAAAAATATTACACAGCAACAATTTTAATCATAACAAACTGATAAAAAATTTAATATACTCTCACCCTATTCCACTATAACCCAACATCCCACTCCGAAAATTATACATAAAAACTAACATTTTAAAAATAAATGCAATATATTAATGCAGAAATAAACCGAAGTACATTACAACGATATAACACACAACAATGTTAACAAATAATAAAAACAATATTCTTACCTGCAATATTCTGACCCACCGTCTTTTTGTTTCGCGTTATTCTTCAGACGATATTTTGTCAGAACACCGGCTGGACAGTATCTTATGTTGTCTGTTGGTTGATTGTTGATTTCTCGCTTCTTGCCACCCATACTACCTCCATAAGACACCATTGTCTATTCCTCTTGCCACTCTGTCCATCAAGTGCAGAAAGGGTGAACTTAATCCACTTTTGTGGAGCCAAAGCACAACGGACCCCAGACATCAGTGGCAAATAACCTCAAACAACACTGTTGATGCACAGTAGCCCCTGTTTGCCCTGTGGACCCTGAAAAAGGGTTCTGACAAGCTTTACTAAACATTAAAAGGACAATGGCAAAGCAAAAAGGCTGTCATCTAATTCCAGGCTTATTGGTTTTGCCAATGCTTATTGTGCTGGTGATATTTTTCAAGCAGTGGTACATTTGTGATCTAACATGAAGAAACTATGTCACATGTTGGATTAGAATATTTGAACTGTCAATGTACTGACCACTACGTTGGAAGGGCATTTTATGAGGCCAACTTCTGCCCCCATTTGGGAACTCAAGGCTACCATTCTACCTCCAGGAAGCCCAAGTTTGACATTCTGTGCAACTCAATTGTTGCCATCCACGCTCTACACTATACACAACCCATGAGAAACCCCTCTAGTTCCCTGTGGATGTGGCAACACGGGAACAGCTCTGGGGTATAAGAACAACGCGTCAGACAAGCCATGGCATGCAGCTCTACCCTTGAGGCGCCCCTCTTGTTCCCTGTGGATGTGGCAACACAGAAGCAGCTCTGGTAAAAGAACCATGTGTCAGACAAAGTCTGGCAAGCAGTAATGTTCTGACAAGAAACTCGAGGATTCCACTCTACCTCCAAGAAGCCCAAGTTTGACATTCTGTGCAACGCAGTCGTAAGCTCATTGTACAGTTCTGGTCACAAAGGTGTCACTTTGTGGCAGAATGCGCATCAAAGACTTCTCTTCTACATTCATGGATGTTGCAGCGGAGGTTTTCCTTTCTGAGCCCAAACAACGACTCCACTAACTTAGTCACTTCATTCAGATTCTATACTTCATCTACAGAGGCATTGTTCCTCCGATGGACCTTGCTAGTCGCAGTGAGGTGTGAGAAATCAGGGTATTGAAATGTTGACCACCCAATGAGGACGAACAATTGGTAGCCAACTCACAGATTAGTGATCAAGTTTAAGTACACTACTCTCAGAACCATGCTCTAGACATAAAGTATTGCAATTGGAAGACCAATCCTCCTAAAAAAGTTCAATCTAACAAGAATCATACATACCAGTAGCTCTGTTGTGGCTACACAGAACAAGAGCGAAAGAACCTGATGTTCTGGAAATAATCTATGACTCTCTCTATCATGCATTAGAAATCAGATAATTGTAAGCACAGTTTCTGTGTAAAGAACGTTAAGTCAATAAATGAAGACTCAGACACATTTTAGATATGTTGGTTATTGTATTAAAGATTCAAAAACAACACATATAAGTAACATTTTAAGCATTTCAGTCATGAGTCTTACAGAAGTAGTATAAAGTCACACATTTAGCCAAAGTAAATCAATTGCTGAATAAAATAATCCATAAACAGGATGGCTCAAGTTAGGGTTGCCTACCACCAACAAAGGTGAGAGGACAGTTCATAAGATTTCTCTTAGCATGGGCACAGCGATCAGGTTAGAGTCCACTAAGAAAAGTCCATGGGCAAGGGCAAGTGGGATGGAACAATAATCAGGAAAGTTCAAGGGCATGGAAAGGTAGTAGTCTGTGGAGACTGAAGGCAGACGGCAATGGAGGTTGGCGGGTATGGGGATCCCTCTTCCTAGGAAAGTCACTTTTTATACTCCAAATTGTCAATCTGCAACATCATTTGTCACAGTGCAATGGTCTGATGGTCATTCTTCTGCTCACCAGGTACAAAATTGATGCTCCAACATATTTTCCCATGTAGCTCATGAGAAACAAGTGTCCATTCCGTTCTCAGGGGTTAGTTGACAAAGAGCCTGTTTACTTTGTTGCTCTTTATGTATTAAGGTGAAAGTTCAAGTTCCCATCAATTCACTCACAAAGAAATATGGAAAGAGTATCTGTTCTTTTTAGTAATTTTGTGTGAAATGGACAGATAAAGCAACATCTGAGGAAACATAACAAGAGTCCATCACATCAGGCTATGAAATAATGCAACTTAAGAAAAAAGGTAATTTAATGCATTTTAAAGTCAGCATTTCTAAATTAATAAAATAAACTAATATTTAAGTTCAACCATAATTAAATAAATCAAGCACCTCATAAAAGGAAATAATTGTAAATTTTGTCAGTGATTATTGCATAGAAATCTTCAACAGTAAAAATGGCCTACTACCACAATTTTAAAAGTACATACTTGCAAACCATTCTTAAAAATTATTATAAAAAATCGTTTTAGGAAATCTAAGACTCTAATAATGTAAAGCATTTATGCTGAAAGTTCATTCATATAAGTGTAGTATGTCAAATTTGCACTAAATTTTAATTTGCTATAGTGCATTACAATGAAAGCAATACAGATGCCAAGTCTAACGATTAATATTTGCACACTTGTGTGTGAGAATCATTTGTTACATGGATACACTGCTTCATATTAATAATTTGTAGTATTTTGCATCATAGAAACCTTTTTCTAATCAATAATCTTTCATAACAACTTTGTTAAAATATAAGGTAATCAGTTAATAAGCATGTTAAGTTCATTATTCTCAAAATTCTTCTATTTCTACAAATCCAAGCACACTTTTAAGGTGCTGGTAGTTCAGCTTTTCTCAGTTCCAATGTTGTTTTTCTAGACGTGTGCAAAGTGCACATTAGAGTTTCATTGTCAAAATCGTTTTTTATGTCTTGTACAGAATGATCAGCTTCTACGCTGTAACATGGGTTTTTTGGTCAAACCATGGAAGGGTACGGAGAGGCCTACCTTAGCTTGTTATAAGAGCCTCAGACTTGGTCAATAAGTCCATTCAGGTCACTTGCTCTATTAACTTTGGTCCCCTAACGGCTCAAATTTTCACCCAAAAGCGAACTCCCTAGTGAAGCAAGAGGTGTCAAACCAACTCACCACATGTAGGGCTGTGCGTCGAAACTTTCTTCTGCATGCAGTTTTTGCAACATTTTGCTAGATTTTGTCACCTTCAAGTCGTTCTGTCACTAATAGTTTGCCACAAGCCCCAACTGCTTCACCGCTAACAAACTTGTAATGAATGTTTTAATGATGTACACTCAGGGTGCCAGTAAACTGGCCCAAAATGCCCACTTTGATGCTCCCATTCAATCATCAATGACACTGGGACGACAGTAGATTAAATATTCTCTGCTATCAACCTTGGGCAATCAAATAGTCAGTGACCTTCCAACATGTGTCATATGGACAAGAACGACAATTAACCTCCCAGTCACTAGTCCACTTTCCATTAAAATCCCTTCTGATGTTGACCTATAAGCTTGCAAGCTCTTCCGGCATCTTTGTGACAACTTCTGGGCTTGGAAGAAAGTAAGAGTTCACAGGACGAAAATCAGCCGCATTTGCCCCAAAACATAATGCGGAGCATTGGAGCGATGTGCACATATATATGCTGTAGTTGCTCATTGAAATATATTTTCCTTTATTCTTACAGACTGACGCCAGGAAACCGTGCGCTGCTTTGAACTAGAGTGGTGTGGTGTGTTAGACAGAGTGGAGCAGACAGCTAATCATTCAGGCAAGAAATGGGATTTGTTTTCCGCCCTCCCTGAGGACTTGGCTTACGCTGCTTCTTTCAAGGTCTATTTGTTGTCCCGAGAAGTGAAGTCAATGCTCCTCTGCCTCTCTGCTTCTCTAATGACCTGTGACAGAAGGAATGCCCTACTGGGCTGAGCTAAGCTGACCTCTCGGCTTGAACAACAATTCCCCAAGTGGGCATCAGGGCTAGGGCAGTGAGAGGAGGACGTGGGCAAGTGCTTTAGGCTTCAGGAGCAGTTGCTATACTTTTTCTTCTCACAGTTACCTTTCTTACCTATCGCTCTTCATTGTCATTATCAGCAGAATGTGACTTCCCCAGGCCACTCTCAGAGGGAGGCTTCTGTGCCTGTTCTGGTGCTCAGAGGTGAAACTGTGTACACAACATTGACCTAACAGCCTAGGGTCTGCGCAAAGAGCAGCATACTCTCCCAAATATAAACACACAAGGCCGCCATCTTGTCCTCAGCAGTATGGATGCATCTGCAGTAGATGAATTATACAACTTTTTCACTCACTGTCTGGTGAAAAACTCACCACAAGACACACATTACCCCTCCCCCCACCAGAGGGACAAATCATCCTTATTGAAAAATGACAGGATCCTGATGGTACTTATCACATCTCCAGAATACATCTCATCTACATTTTTCGATTAGGAGATGTCAGATCTCTAGCGAGACACAATACTGCAGGTAGGTCTCAAGCAATTAACTAAACAGTGGTGACATACCTTCCAGAAGTGGAGCCATGTAGATCACCCAGAAGCCTTGTAACTATTGAAAAAATTGTCTGCGCACACATTGCACAATGAGGCTCTTGTGAGGCCGTTTTATGAAGGCCAAAGCCCTAAGGTGTCTGTAAATTTTTGTGTATTCCTGTGAGAGAGGTGCTGGGACTAGCACACAGAATACCAATCAAGTCCAAGCAGTAGTGCAGTATTTTTATCCCAACAGTAGTTTGGATCCAGCTTCTATTCAAGCATCTGTGTGAATAAAATTGAGAGTTTCTCACACGCAAGAAGGGGGGAGAGGCACAGCACAACCACTACTCCAGCCTCCCCTGTCACAACTGTAGCACACACAGAGAGGAGTAGTGTGTATGAATCTGTTCAAGCGAGGTGACACGTGCTCAGTGCCCAAGCAAAGTACGGTTCTGATGACCATATTATATGGACAAGCATGTGTGATAGGTCTGACTAAGGACAAGTAAAAACATAATATTTGCATGCCGTAGTGTCTGCATGCAGAGGTGGTACATGCCTACGTGGAGGTATGAATCGGACACACTCAATAACAAGCATTGGCATAGCCAATAGGTCTCGCCTTTGGGACCTTATGTGTTATGTGTTTAGCCAGAACTTTTGGCTATGTTGTAGAGCATTGTGGCTGCTGTGCATCATGTTGAAAAGTTATAATAGAAAGTGTTAAGCATTTTTGTTACCCTTATACAAACCAAGATGACATTATATACACCTGAACAACCTGATTAAAAAAAGATTTTAACATAAAAAATGTCTTCTAGTTTTTTTGTACCTGCACTGCTGGCAACTTCTTCCTCCCTGTTCTCATGCTTGTTTGTTATAAATTTTTTTGTAATGGGGAGCGGGACATAAATAACGGGGGAGTGGAGGTTGGAAAACAGTAATTTAATTATAACACGAGCAGTGGACGGACACTAGGGGAGAATCAACAGATGCCAGATTCCGAGGGCAGACTGAAGTGATGCTTAGGTGATGTTTAGGTGATGCTTAGGTGGTGCACTGATGCAAAATCGTGGTAGTGAGTGATGTTTGGTGCTCTGGTGGTGCCGCTATATGGTGTGGATTGGCGGTACGTTGTGGATTGTGGAGCTGTGGAGTTGAAATATGTTCTTTGGTGTGTAATTATGTGGTGTGCATTGGAAATGTGTGGAGGTGAATTGTGTGGCCTGGAACTGTGGTGTTGAGTGAAATTATGCTTAGTGAAATTGTGTCATGGTGTGGAGTGCATTTATGTTGATTGGTGGTATGTGGCATAGAGTGCATTTATGTGGAGTGTATTTATGTTGCATTGAGTAGAGGGTAATTATGTGGCATGTAACTATGTCGCACTGAGTGGTATTTTGTGGAGTGTATTTATGTTGCATTGAGTAGAGTGTAATTATGTGGTGTGTAATTATGTGGCACAGTGGTATTATGTGGAGTGTATTTATGTTGCATTGAATAGAGTGTATTTATGTGACGTGTAATTATGTGGTACTGAGTGGTATTATGTTGAGTGTATTTATGTTGCATTGAGTAGAGTGTAAATATGTGGCGTGTAATTATGTGGCACTGAGTGGTATTATGTGGAGTGTATTTATGTTGCATTGAATAGAGTGTAATTGTGACGTGTGATTATGTGGTACTGAGTAGTATTATGTGGAGTGTATTTATGTTGCATTATGTAGAGTGTAATTACGTGGTGTGTAACTATGTGGTACTGAGTGGTATTACGTGGAGTGTATTTATATTGCATTGAGTAGAGTGTAATTATGTGGCGTGTTATTATGTGGCATTGAGTGGTATTATGTTGAGTGCATTTATGTTGCATTTAGTAGAGTGTAATTATGTGGTGTGTAATTATGTGGCACAGTGGTATTATGTGGAGTGTATTTATTTTGCATTGAATAGAGTGTAATTATGTGACGTGCAATTATGTGGTACTGAGTGGTATTATGTTGAGTGTATTTATGTTGCATTGAGTAGAGTGTAAATATGTGGCGTGTAATTATGTGGCACTGAGTGGTATTATATGGAGTGTATTTATGTTGCATTGAGTAGAGTGTAATTATGTGGCGTGTAACTATGTCGCACTGAGTGGTATTTTGTGGAGTGTATTTATATTGCATTGAGTAGAGTGTAATTATATGGCATGTAATTATGTGGCACAGTGGTATTATGTGGAGTGTATTTATGTTGCATTGAATAGAGTGTATTTATGTAACATGTAATTATGTGGTACTGAGTGGTATTATGTTGAGTGTATTTATGTTGCATTGAGTAGAGTGTAAATATGTGGCGTGTAATTATGTGGCACTGAGTGGTATTATGTGGAGTGTATTTATGTTGCATTGAATAGAGTGTAATTGTGACGTGTGATTATGTGGTACTGAGTGGTATTATGTGGAGTGTATTTATGTTGCATTGAGTAGAGTGTAATTATGGGGCGTGTTATTATGTGGCATTGAGTGGTATTATGTGGAGTGCATTTATGTTGCATTGAGTAGAGTGTAATTATGTGGCATGTAATTATGTGGCACAGTGGTATTATGTGGAGTGTATTTATTTTGCATTGAATAGTGTAATTATGTGACGTGCAATTATGTGGTACTGAGTGGTATTAAGTTGAGTGTATTTATGTTGCATTGAGTAGAGTGTAAATATGTGGCGTGTAATTATGTGGCACTGAGTGGTATTATATGGAGTGTATTTATGTTGCATTGAGTAGAGTGTAATTATGTGGCGTGTAATTATGTGGCACTGAGTGGTATTATGTGGAGTGAATTTATGTTGCATTGAGTAGAGTGCAATTATGTGGCTTGTATTTATGTGGTACTGAATGGTATGTGGGGTGTAGTTATGTTTCATTGAGTAGAGTGTAATTATGTGGCGTGTAACTATGTCACACTGAGTGGTATTATGTGGAGTGTATTTATGTTCCATTGAATAGAGTGTAATTATGTGACGTGTAATTATGTGGTACTGAGTGGTATTATGTGGAGTGTATTTATGTTGCATTGAGTAGAGTGTAATTATGTGGTGTGTAATTATGTGTATGGAGCAGTTCCCAGGGCAGGGGTGTGGGGGGGCAGAGTGAGGCTGGACCCCCTGCAAAAACATCTGATCTCGTCCTTTTGAGAGACCCAAATGATTGAGCAATATGTGGAGTAGGACTGAGCTAACCTGCATCTTGCCCAGCTGATGCAGCCGTATTTCACGCGCCCTGTGACCACCACCTCCCAGAGCCCATCTTGTGGAACTTCTCGATTTAGGGAGCTTGGTGACCAAGAAAGTGTTTTATCCAGCCGACCCCCAACAAATAAGACGATGATAGCAGGAAAATCAAATATACCACTGGAGAAGAAAACAGGCGTTCAGGGGTTAAGAGTCAACCCTCTAATAAGCTCCAGCATGTTGCATGAAACCATTACCTCCAGCCATGTTACCTTGTTCATTTCTTTTTGTTCTTTATATGACTGCGCATTTCTCTGCATGTCTACTCGCTCGTATATAAGTGTATGTGTACGTATCCAATTGTTCTTTTATGTGTGACTCGGTGCACGTGTACTTGTTCTTATTAAAGAGTGTGTGTGTGTGTCCCATTGTTCTTGCATGTGTGTGCAGGTCTATTTGTACTTATAAGCGTGTATGTGTGCATGACCAATTGTTCTTGTATGTGTGCATGTCTACTTGTTCTTATACAAGTGTGTGTGTCCATGTGCACATTTTCTTGTATGTGTGTCAGTGTGCATGTCTTTTTGTTGTATAAGTGTGCATGTCTGTTCTTGTGTGCGTCTGTGTGCATGTCTATTTGTTCTTGTGTCTGTGGGCATGCCTATTTGTTCTTGTGTATATGTGTGTGTCCATGTGCACATCTGTCTAGTCTTGTAAAATTGTCTTTGTACATGTCTATTCGTTCTCCTATGTGTGTGCGCGTGTGGCATCTGTTCGTGTATGCATGTATTTCAATGAAGGTTTGTGTGTGCACAGGGTAGTGTCTGTAACTATCTGTGTGTCTACTTGTTCAAGTGTGTGTGGCTGCATTTGGGGTTGCGGGCATGTGCATACGTGTCTGCAATTTCTTGTGTGTATGTGAGGGAGGGGGAGGATACTTGAATCTGGAATGTTGGAAGATGTTTGTGCATGAGAATCTATTTGTTCCTGTATGTGCATCAGTGGTGTTTGTGAGTGCAGTATGCTCATAAGTGCAGGTGTGAAAGCGCGCCTTTTAATATGCATGTACACCAGTTCGTGTTTCTGAAATAGCGTTGGCACATGAATGCGCACCCTTGTTTCTGCGCGTCTGGGACTAGTTTGACAATGTTTCTAACCTGTGTTTAAGACTGTGGTCAGTCCATACTTAGTCCGTTATTGTGGATTTACAAAGTCCTTCCAATGTGGAACGTTATCCAGACAGCCAAGCTCCGAAAAGCAAAACACTAAAAATAAGCGCGTTCACAGAGTCACAGGCTGTGTGTCAGAGAGTCCACAACTGCTTTGCTAGTATGAGCGCCACACACAAACGAGCTGGTTAGCCTGGAAGGAGAAAGGACAATTAAAACAGTGGAGAACAAGGAGCGAAAGAAAGAGAGGTAAAACACAAAAAGGGGTAAAATACGAAAAGTCAAAGGATGAAATGAAAATGGAAAAGGCATGGGGTTTGGGGAAAGTAATTATGAAGTAATTGCAGGGGAAAGTGGGAGAAAGGATGGAGCCAGAGCCATGGCAGAGGGAGGGTACAGGAACAAACCGAGCCAAACATGAGCAGAGGGAGTGGGGACAGGAAGAAAGCCAGACAGATAGAGCCCGTGGAATGGGAGATGAGCACAAAGCGAGACAGTAAGCGATAGAGACAGGGGACACAGTGAGGGACGAGTAAACAGGAGTGAGGGGAGGGGTGAGGGAGAGAGCAAAAGGTGACTACAGAAAACAAGCGCAGTACGCGCGCACTGCCAGGAATGCGAGGTATGCAGCTGGTACCCGGCCGCGCTGCTGCTCGATCCCGAGCACCCTAGGCCAGGGGACAGAGAAGGCGGGACATGCACCCGCCTTGGGCCAATTGCGTGCTGTCTTTCTTAGAAAGACGCACGCACAGGCCAATAGCGGGAGATTTTTTAAAAAAGCACACGCACGAGCGTGTGTTTCCAGTCTAAAGCCCTCACTAAAAGCCTCGCCGCATAGCAGCGCATGTGCGCTGGCTCAGGCTAGACCTAAAAAGAGAGTGCAGGTTGGCTGGATGGAGTAAGACTGGTTGGATTTCACAACCGCTGCCCATGTATGACTGACCCCACCCTTTTTTCATCTTCTCTCTACCCACAAATTATCTGGAGTGAGTTACTGAACGGGTCCCTATCTCTGAGAACAACTAGTTCCGGAGACCCAAAACACGGGGTATTGAGGGACTGATTGAAATACTGGGATCAGGAAGGTCCTGATGAATGCTGTGGTGACCTGAAATTGTAGGCACAAGTTAAGCAGCTGAAACATGTCGACAACCTGGCAGTAAGGAGGGGTGAAGGAACTCCTAATACTTTCCTGTCACCACCATCCTTCACGTTTTTAATCCTAGTCAGTGGATCTAGGAATAAATTACTTACAAAAGATACCACTGAACTAGTTTTAATCTTCACTGCACTTTTTCTGTCTGTGATCCCAGGATCCATTACTTATATTATTATTTTTATATGTTTGTATTGTCTTCCCCTCCCTTTTGCTCCACCCCAGGCATTGGTCTGCGCAGTGGTGTATTGAAGCAAACCCGATGATGAAGCATGTCACAATTTTGTGAGTGAAGGCAGTATTTTTTCACTGAGCACGTGCCACCTCGCTTGAACAGATTCATACACACTACTCCTCTCTGTGTGTGCTACAATAACATTGAGAGACCATTAGTCCAGAGAAGACTTGTCGGACAACATGGTGGCCACTCGCATGACAGTTAAAATGGCTGCACTTAGATAAGTTTAATATCCTCCAAGTTATTGAAGATAATCATTAACTGCTATATTATTTCCAGCATTGAAGTATCATGCAATATGCCAGGTATACCGACTGTATATAAAAAAGTGAAAAATCCCAAGCTCTTATCCACCGGTTCAATATTAAACACGGATTCCCATGTAGGCAGAGACCTTTAGGCCGAATGATTATGATAACCGTCAATGGACCGGCTCAGAAGGGATGGCAAACATCTCCCCGGGCTGTGCAGTTTCTCCATCGCAGCCAGCTCAGCACACCTTTGCAATTACATTGGAAATATGGAAATGATATTTCTGAAATGCAGAGCTTATATAACATGCAAATATAAATGTTTATTTATATTATTGATTTTCGCTTTTCTAAAAATGTTCAATCCCTGTCCTATCAATAGAATGTAGAGATTTATGACGCTCTCTGGGGATTGGCTTGCATTCTATAAAACTGCCAAATAAATTGAAATAAGAATATTTTTATTCAAACCCATGCATTAATAATAGATGTTAGGTGATATGGATGGAAGAAGTCAATTGTTTAGGATGTGACCTCAACATCCTTAGCAGGTTCCCTGTTGATCAGTGAATGGATTCCCATCGACTCCCCACTTGTTGTGCTGCATCCACAATGAGTTGCTGCAGCTACTCAGCAAAATACTAATCATGATGAGTTTACAGACAGCGATCAATCTATCAAGATTTCTCTCTTCACAGATTTATGCATCAGCTGAGGCACAGGAACAAAGTGAGAACATGGTTTAAAAATACGTCTGAGGAAATTAAGCTAATTACTTCGAAGCAAGATTTACCTATTGGATGCCAATGTAAAAACTATCAAATTTAAACTACCTGGAAACATTGAATAATTTTCAACCTCAGCAGTGGATAAGCATTTATGTTCAATTTAGTTTTTTTGTTGTTGTTGTTAAAATGTAATACACAGATACTTGTTTTATTTGGGTCTGTAAATTTTCATGAAAGTAATAATGGAAGCCGTGGTGACCCAATTTTATATGGGTTTCAGCGATTCACAATATTGAACTTTATAGTTCGACATCTATGTTAAAATGTATTTATCTCTTGATTTATTTTGTACATATACATTCATTTATAAGATGCAAACAATACTGAAAGGTTTCTTGGCACTATAAAGATAGTAACAGATGCTTTCATTTCTGGGGACTAAATCTAAGACTGGCTAGCATGGTAAGAGTTAGATCATGAAGGACTTTCAGAACTTCAGAAAGAAAGTGTCTTCTAATGTTAGAGAATTTGGTTCTGAGTTCCACAGCAGTGCAGCTTGGACTCAAGCTGGCTCACACTTTTGGTGGATCAGTCATCAGATAAGCTTGCCCGCTCAGGCTCGGGGTATTGGATGAACTCTGATTAAAGTATACTGTGACTCAAATTATGAATTACTTTGTGGATCGTTAAAGGGCCTTCATTTTTATGGAATGGCCCACTAGAAATCAGATCAAGGTTGGCCTTAGTTCTGTAATCCGCACCAAGTGCTGCATTTTGCATCCATTGCCGACAAGTAAATGCTACCTATGGTTGCCCTAAAGAGATAAAATTGCCACATCATTGATCCTGTTAACTTTGTGGGAAGGAAAGGTAGTGGAAACTATAGCACAATGTGGATTTGGAAGAAAGAAGGGGGGAGGTCGACAGGGAGCAACAAGTCTCAAAAAGAAAGCTCCTTAGAGTCCCAAACTTGTGACAAGTGAAGAGAGTCCCAAACCACTTATGAAAAGCAGGAAAAAAGGAACCCGGAGGAAAGGAAACCCTTTGAGAAGGGTAGGTGCTTTGGCTCACTGCAGCCAGGGAACAGAAGAGGAGATTCCTCATGCTCCAAGAGGAAGGCTAACACTTCCCACTCCACAGGGGTGACTAGTGTTGCTTTGGGGAGGTTTACCGAAAGGAGGCCCTAGTATCCCTGTAGTTGAGAGGCAGATCTAGAAGGTAAGCTGGCAATCTCTGGGGGCGGTTGGGATCACTTCCTCTGCTCAACTGAATACTTGTGCCAGCCAGACCATGGTGGTGGAAAGGCTGGTTTTTTAAGGACAGTAACTGCCACGACAGGTGTGCAGGGTAAGGAATCTGACACCCTGTGGCAATGATATCCTTATAATGGGAGGGGCTAATTCCTCAGAGGAGGGTCATTGTCTCCAACAACATGCCCATTGACTGTATCCTTGGATGTGAGGTGCCACTGGCGGGTAAAGAGCTAGGTTTGTCGGCCAACCAAGATGCCCTCCAACCCACATTTCTGGGGGTACTGTTGCTAAGCTGAGGGAATAGAGGCTAAGGGGTAGGAAGAGGATCCTCTCTAACGTGGCAGAACAAAAGGGCCAGGGGTTATCTGCTATGACAGGAGAAAACCTCAAACCTGGAACTGGTGAGGCCAATTCTGGTCTGGAGGTCTGGAGATGGGGGACATGGGCCAGATGGACTCCTGCAAGACACAGTCTGTGTATCACTCCTGAGGGGGACTGTGTGTTCCCCCTAGAAATCCTAGACACAGTCTGACAATACTCATTCTAAAATGGCAGAATTGAGACTGTCTGTATTCTGAGGTGTTAGCACCCCACTCTGAGAAACATAGGAGGCCAAAGGGACCCCAGGAGCAAGTGGGTGTCTCCTTGCTGACCCAGTGGCTCTAAGTGAGGCATGCTAAAGGCGCAAGATTGGAGCATCCCCTTACAGTGGATGGCTAAGGGCCTAGTTCCTAACACTGACAGCTGCCGGTGGCCTCTGTTGGATGCTTGCCTTTTGGGCAGAGCTGTCCCTAACTTGGGGTCAGAGGCTTGCCCAGGGAGGCAGGATGAACCACATCACCTTGTTGGCCATGGTGATATTATTCACCTGCTGGGCTGCGTCTGTGTGTAGCTTAGAGTTAGCTCTGTCCAAGGTGTGGCCTACAGATGAGAATGGTTCCCCATGGACCAGGTTAGAGGCTTGGACTGAGCTTGACAGAGATACAGTACTGTCAAAGGCAGAACTTGAGGGTAGGCATAAAACTTATGAGGTGGTCCAAATCCCACACAGGGAGCAGGCTTGGCAATAGGATGTAAGGCTGAAAGGGGCCTACATCTTTTCCCATTAAAATAAAGAGATCAGTGAATATTTTCTGCTCATTGCAGTTTTTAGGTCGAGCCTGAGCCAGCGCGCAAGCGCTGCCCTGGCGATCTGTTTTAGGTAGAGTACTGGGGAGAAGCCCCGCCCATATTTTTCATTGGGTTGTGTCTTTGTCCTTTGTAAATGCTGTCTTCTGATTCCTTAATAGGCTTGTTAGTCCCTCCTTGGTACGGCCTTGTCTTCATTTGTAACCTCCCATGGCTACTGGCCCCTTTACTTCGGTTCCTACACAGTACGTATTATTTTTAGTGTTGTAAGCACTATTTTCTTTATTGAGTTTGTCCTACTTCGGGCAGGACGAAGTGCTTTGTTTACATTCAGCTCGCTGTGCGCGCTTTCACTTTCGAAGCTGCCAGCTTCCGGGACAATCGCAACCGCTTTTTTTTTAATGTTTTACTTTCGCACAGCGGCTGTACGTGGCCGAGACAGCCTCACACATACGCAATGTACTCATGAAGCAAACAAAGATTGCAACTCTCCGAAGCCAGGGCTGGAAATATGGTGTCAAGTTGAGATCGAGCAGTCCTGCGTGACTTCATGCAGCTTTGGCCAGCCTCCGATACAGCTTCTCTTTGGTTAAATCTCTCCTGCTCTTAAATGCCACAGTTCACAAGACTGTCTGTCCGGGCCCTCCCAGCTCGTGTCTCCCCGAGTTGCCGAAGCTGACAGGATTTTCTGACCCTGGAAACAATGCCACTGCAGCCCCAGGCCGCGCACTGCTGGGCTTTGCAAGCATGGGCGGCTGAGAGGGATGCTCATCCCAAGAGCAGCCAGGCCTTGCAGCTGAGCCTCAGGGATCCCGCTGACCGGGCTCTATCTTTTTTCCAGCTCTATCTATATTGGCAGATGTGGACTTGCCCAAACAGAAACTAACCCACATATTTCCTGTCATGTTGTTCGGACCTCGCTCCCTCTGAAAGGCCAGTGCGGCTGATAAGTTTCTCACTTGACAGGCTATTGGAAAAATTGAGATTTTCTCGCTCTGACTCTGAAAAGTCAACAATGCTAAGCAGAGTAAGTCACACGTTAAATAAAATCAACAAACATTGGCAAAGCCAATGGGTCTTGCCTATGCAAGATCTTTTGGCTTTGTCAAAGTTTTAAGTCATGTTCTACAGCAGCTGAAAGTAAAAAATAAAAGCGCTATGACACGCTAAATGCTGCCCACGCCATAACGTTTTTTCCCCTTACTTTCAGCCATGTTGTACGGCAGCCACGCTGCTGTGCAACACGGCTAAAACATATTGACAAAACCAATATTTCTCGCGTAGCCGAGAACAACTGTGTAGGACTTGGCCTTTTTGGCTAAAGTTCCCTAAACTTTTTGCTTTCCCCCTAGACCGTTTTCCTGACCGTTGCCAATTTAGATGCTTTGGGTACTTTGCCACTGCTGATCAGTGTCAAAGTACAAGTGTTCCCTGTGTAAAGTGTAATGGTAATTGGTTGACCATGATTGGTATGTTGCCTTACTAGTAAAGTCCCTAGTGATGTGCACTGTGTGTGCCAGGGCTAGTAATGCAAAGGTGCGCGGAGAAGGGAACTCAGGCCTGCAGTGTAGGGCCTGCGCGCAGTTTGCTAAATTAGCATGTTGTCCTGACAAGTGCAACCACTTGTCAGGCCTTACTTTCCCTTTTGCGTACACAGTGGGCACCCCTGTGGTAGGACCCGGGTAACCCCTGGGCAGGGTGCAGTGTAGGTAAAATGCAGGACATATACTGAGGTGTGTGTTATGTCCTGACAGTGAAAAACACTCCATTTCGTTTTTCACTGGTGAAAGGCCATCCTGCCCATAGGACAGAATGGGGGAGGCTGGGTATTGTGTTTGTTAGCCTAGTTTCCCATAAGTTTAAAATGGAGAGGTGAAGTTTAGTATGTATGAACTCACAGCGTCATAACAGATCTTTCTATGAAAGTGGTTTTGTCACTGTGTGTTCAGAAACCACTCTTTTAGAAAGTGGCTGAGTTTTGTGCTTTAAGCATTGCTGTGTGTCTCTGCTGAATGTGGATTGACTGTCTGGATCTGACAGGGGAGAGGAGCTGGGGAAGGTCTTGACCCAGGGAGGGGTTGAGATGGCACCAGGCTGACCTGCATCTGGAGAGTAGGCGAGGAAAAGCACCGGGATGTGAAGAGGCCTGGGTTGCGGCTATAAAACAATTGACCCATCTCCTGCTGAGTGATTAAGGATCCAGACCCCCAGTATCAAAGGGAGAAAGGTGACACTGGGAGGGAGACACCCAGAACTGATTTAGGCAGGTGTCAGGGACCCCTGAGCACAACAAACTTCAAAGACATTTAGGGGTATAACTATGAGAGCTGAGACCCCTGAATGTTGGAATAGAAATGGATTGAGACTGAAAAGGCTTGGACCCATTTCGTGGTCAAGCGGAACCTCTGCTAAGGAAGGAACAACTGAAGAGACTGCTGGGAAGGACCAACCCTTGCTTCGTGATCTGGGGCTGGTCTTCAGTTTGCTGTTTTAACCAAGGAAGAGGCTGTTGGGACTGTGCTGTGTGCGCTGGGTCGCCCTGCTTGAAGAAGACTGTGCTTTGTGCTGTGTCTTGTTACCCCAAGGGCCCGAGGTGAGCTGGCTCCCTGTTTGGAAACACAGGAACATAAAAGTTTCCGGAGAAGTTTCAAGCGACGCGGTGGGCGCGTGTTGTGGCAGCTTGAGACCCTCGTAAGGTGTGCCCTGTGATCTTGGACACACGGAGGAGAAGAGAGACTCGGACGCGCTGGGTGCGTGTCGTGGTGCACAGGGGGCGTTGGTGAAGAGCGCCTGGTCAACATGTGCATCGAAGGTGAAGTGAGTTTCGGACGCGCTGGGTGCGTGTCGTGGTGCACCGCAGGCATTGGTAAAGAGCGCCTGGTCAGCGTGTGCATCGGAGGTGACGTGAGACTCGGACCCGCAGGGTGCGTGTCGTGGTGCACCACAGGCGTTGATGAAGAGCGCCTGGTCGGCGGGTGCATCGGAGGTGAAGGGAGTCTTGGACGCGCAGGGTGCGTGTCGTGGTGCACAGGAGGCGTTGGTGAGGAGCGCCTGGTCAACGTGTGCATCGGAAGTGGAGTGAGTCTCGGACGCGCAGGGTGCGTGTCGGGGTGCACCGGAGGCGCTGGTGAAGAGCGCCTGGTCATCAAGTGCACCGGAAGAGAAGTGAGGCTCGGACACGGTGAGCGTGTCGGGGTGCGGCCGAAGGCGTTGGTGAAGAGCGCCTGGATATCGGGGCACCGGAGTTGGAGTAAGTCTCAGTGAAGCAGTGTGCGTGCTTTGGTGCAACCTGGGACTGTGGAGGTGATCGGCTGATCATCGTGTGCACCGAAAGAAAGTGAGTCTCTGCAACGTGGTGTGCGGGTCTTGGTGCCAACTAAGACTGCAGGAAGGAGTGCCTGGTGAACGTGCACTCGGAGTCGACGTGAAGTCCCATCAGCATTGTGTGTGTGGCTTTGTGCCAGAGGAGACCCGGAGGGTGCTGTGGTGAACGTGCACCCGGAGTAACGTAATCTCAGGGGCGTGGGGTACGTGTGCCCTGCGGCCGCCTGGGACCTTCCTAACAGTCGCAGCCCGGACCGGCAGCCCGGAGGAGCTGAGCTGCCAGGCCGAGCCGCTGAGGCCCATTGAGAAAGTTCTACACGGAAGTCCCAGTTCGCTGAAGGAGGAGAAGAGAGTGGGGTCGCGCTCCCAGGTAATGTGGATCACTGCCTGGGCGGGGTGCGGGCTCGGAGGGACACTCTCTCGGCCTCTCAGACCTTCTGGCGACATGAGCCTTTGCTTCGGCTCAGATTGGGGCCCGTACTGCGGTCAGGAGTGGCAGTACTGGGGCCCGAGTGAGAAGCTGTACTTTATGTCATCGTTGATACGTGTGGGGGGCATCTGTTATCGAAGAGGCTGACTGTCGTAATACACATTGCCAATATTGCTGCTAACGAACTGCCGGACTGTCTTATGACGCCTGACATTATTTCTGCATACCGAAGTACACGATTGTAGCGCTACGCATTGCCTTATTTCTCCATTGCAAAGTACATGATTGTAGCTACGCATTGCATTATTCCTTCATTGCAAAGTACATGATTGTAGCGGCGCGCATTGCATTATTTCTTCATTGCAAAGTACGTGATTGGGGTGTGACGCATTGCATTATTCCTTCATTGCGCAGTACATGATTGTAGCGGTACGCATTGCATTATTTCTCCCATTGCAAGGTACCGGGGTGTATCGTTACGCATTGTATTATTATTCCTTTGCCCAGCACAGGATTGTATCGTTACGCAGTGCACTATTGTTTGTCCATTGCAACGTGTGTGATTCTAGCATTACGACCAGCGTAGCATTTTGAAAGCGGTGGTTGGGATTTGAACCTACCAACCAGCCGGAACGAATATTACCCTTTATTATATGTTGGCTTATGTATCGTGTGGTCTGATCGTATATCTTTTTACATAAAGTTTATACTTGTTTTTATCAAACTCGTGTGGAGTCCATTTGTGTTGTCACCAGTGGGTTGTTGTGAGTGTGGTTGCACATACTGTACACTTGTGCTTTGGAGATAGGCCTGGCTGCTCGTGCGAAGCTACTAAGGGGGTGAGCAGGGCTATCTCAAACGGTGTCCTTATTTGGCCTAGAGTTGAGTGAGGAGTCCCGGGTCTCGCATTTGGTGACAGTGGTGCGGGACGGGGACTCCGGCTTCCAACAAACTGTATTTGCCAATGCTTGTTTTCAGTTAACCACTTTACAGACTCTACTATTTAAGCGATTTGTTTCCTGTGCGAAGAAAGTGATGCCCGTACGTCACTTTCAGCCATACGTCCCATTTCACAATACTGCATGATGCATATGTTCAACAATCATGTGCCTAGAAGCCACCATCTCACTTTCGCTGTGCGTAGGCGAAACAGCAATGACCCCGCAGTCTCATGCAAACACCTCTTGCATTCAAACCGAACATATTCCACCAAGACGCGCTTATGTCCCGAAGAGTGGCATTCACACATTTAGCTTCCAGTGTCTGTAATCTGGCTTTCACAATTCCCAACATCGTCTCCTTGATGCACTGTGTACCTAACAAATAATGAGATCGTCAAACGTTAATTATTACAAAAACGCAGGCTGCGCGAGAAAAGGCCTGAAAAACACAGAGAAGTGCGGTTATTACTCCGTAAAAAGTAAAAACAGATCCTATCAAAATGTACAGTTTTAAAATATTGCAGACGCTACAATGCTTGTTATTTAAGTTGGTATGGAAAAAAAAACTATCATTAAATAGGAGTCTTCCCTAATACTATATAGTAAAGCGCTACAAAGGTGCTGTTGGCATTATGACAGCCACAGTCTGGTGGCAAACTGACCTCGGCTAGATCGGCGCGACCTAGAAGTGAAGAAAGAGAATGCAGCAGAAGCGCAACAAAGGTAGAAGGGGACGCTTGCCCTGTTGTCTCTACTGTATGCATTGGGTGCATGCCAGGGAGAGCTGCCCTGCTACTATTCACCACCAGGTACACTGCTTGGGAACAGCCTAAACGGACAGAGATACAAGTCTCCCATGCAGGCCGTGAAGAAGCAAGGGTGGGCCATAAAGATCAGAGGGATTGTCCACAGTCTCTCAATATCTTTTCTTATTTGGAAAAACTTTAAAAGGTTTAAATAAACACAGCACACAAATGTGACATTTAAACATTTATAGCTACTATTGGTGTGTGGGAGCGGGCTTAGAACCATTTTAAAACTTTTTTAATTATAACTTTTCAACATGCTGCTCTACAACATAGCTTAAAGACATTGGCAAAGCCAATAGCTCTGGATAAGCACTTCTAAGGTCCCAAAGGCGAGACCTATTGACTATGCCAGTGCTTGTTTAGCTAAAGAGGGCTCATGTGAGAAAATGCTCGTTTTGTGTGGTCACCCCTATTGTTTGCTAAATTTTATTGCTGGTTTTAAGACTCTGCACACAGGGGCACTGCCGTGCAGTGCCATGTGTATGTGCTCTGACCCCTATAACATGCAAAAATTGGCTAATCCATGATTGCCATATTTAGTTTACTGGTAAGGCCATAGTGTATGGTGTTGAAACTACACCCCTGGCATGGAAAGTTAAATGTCACCTCTGGTCTGCAGCACTTATTATGCCATCCACAAGGGTGACAAGGAAGACATGGCTTCTGGCCTACACATGTAGGCTGACTGCTGCAGTTTTACCTTACAGCCCAAACTGTCAAAATAACCATTTTGACAGGGGGAAAACCTCCCTTTTAAATATTAATAGGTCACCCCAAGCAGGCCTTCTGTCCCTGGCTAGACCTTCACTTAACAATGTCATCACATATCAAACGTACTATGATGTCATCTAGAATGATTCTTCACGCACTAAAAATATTAACACTCTTGCTGGAACTAACTGATTTTGTCCTTGTTGTCCAAGCACTTGTCTCTCATCAACGATGACAATTTCAGCCTTTAAAGTTGTTGATATCACACACGGTCATTTCAGGTACTTGAAAGCAGTTTTACTGAAAGGAAAGATGTCACGCAAAGCCCTGCTGTGGAAATGATCCAAAACTAAAAAGAATTCAGTCTTTGCCAAATGTGAAAGAAGTTTATTCTTTACAACGCTCTAGCCAGCCAGGTCTCTGACATCTCTTCTCTTTTCCCGCAGCATCTTTTGAACCCCTGTTGCATACTATTCTATTCTGCATCACAAGAGAACCATAATAACACTACCATTCTACGGTTTGGATTCCACTCCTTCATCTAAAACATCCCAAAACCCTTCGAAATTTCCAACTTAGATTTAAGGCGAAAAAATTGAAACATCATGCAGCTGCAACTCAGTCATTCCCCAGAGTGGAACTTTCCTGTGAAACTAGATACCTGGCGAGTTGAAATGCCTCAAGGACTTACTTTAGTTCTGAAAAAACATTAAACTCTTTAAACTACATTTAGAGAAGTATCTCAACTTCAGTTTTCTCCGTGTATGTCTTTCCTCAACACATTTCTTCCATCCCTCCCGCATTCTACTCCCCTGTAGATCCATCCAATCTAATCTGCTTTCCCATGCCTTAGATTGTTTTAATTTGATTTTGCAGTTTATATAGAACGAATTCGACCCGAAGGTATTGGAGCGCTTTACATGAGCACCAGTTACATTACACGAGGACACATTCATTAGGTCTCGCCTACGCAGCGCGCATGCGCTGCATAGGCAAAAAGACCTTTTGCAATCGATTCGGCTTTTCAGCCAAAAACGTGCACGCGTTCCATTGCCTTCAATGGCAACGCGTGCACGTTTAGCGATTCACTTGCGGGAGCGAGCAGCTGGCGCCATATGGTAGCAATTATCGCTCCTGGCGCCGCTCGCTCCCGCAAGGGAATCGCACTCCCCCCCACCCCTCCACCCGGAGTACTGTTTCACTTTCGCGGCGCGGGGCCGCACTTGTGTTTCAGTGCTTGTTGAGGTTTTGGTGGGGAGTAATAGACGAAACCTAAGGCTGAGAGGTCTTACAATGTAACTACCAGCAACAGACACAGACTCTTTGAACGATTTAATGATTCAAACCCCTGATCAGACACTACACAGATCTCTACTATCAAGAGCATAAATCGTCTTTATTGTTTTGCCAGTATTACAGCTTGCAGCATAGACCTCTGAGGCAGGTACATTAACTAAGATACCGTAAAACCCAGGCGATTTATGTGCAATTAAGTAAAACAGGGTAACTATCACATTTTCGATGTGGCGATTCCTTTGGGGGATAGAGTTTGTAAAAAAAATATAATAATAATAACAATGGCCACTATGTCAGCCAATGAACACCTCCTTGGGATTTTAATCCTTCAGAATCCGCCCCCCTCCCCCCCCCAATGCGGAAACGCTCATACATCCGATTCGGAAGTGCCCATGCCCGAGAGTATTCTTTTACTTTTCAGCACTGCCATGTAAACGTTAAAATAAAAAGCTGGGTGGATATTGCAGCGGCACTTTGCTTTTTCTAAAACTTTTTTCTACAATAAAATCAATTACCTTTTTCGATGACCCACATAACCCTACTCGTGCTTTTCAAAGAACAAAATAACCTATATGACACTACGAGCGATATAGTTTGAAGGGCACCTCTAGAACAAAACTGAGATAAACGAGTAACGGAAAACAGGTCACCTGTTTGAACGTGTGAATGACAGGAACCGGCGTCCCACTCCCGCTGCCAGGAAAGCCATTATACCAGCTAGCTAGAGTCACGCCGTGCCTTCCTCCGCCCTTTTGTCAGTGACAGTGCTACGTACGAGAGCCTTGATTGCTCGAAGAGCCAGTAGGCGGCAGCTACATGTGTCTGGAAGAAATGTAAGCTCCTTTCCGGTTGGACTCTGTTGGCCGCTTCCGTGTAGAAGTTTTGTGATCAGTTAATGATTGGTCACTGGGCGTGGCAACGTTTATGGGCCAGCGCGTCTGCCCCCAACTGTTGATTACTTTGTCATTGAGCCTTTTGAGTCAGATTGATTAATTTTGTTAAAATAGTTTCTAAGGTTTTCAGTGATCAGAAAAACACTACCACGATGTTTTGTAGTGCTTTCCCTTCTCATCGCGTGGATTCGTAAATAACAATTGTTGATTTCTTAGATGTGTGGTACGTGGTGTATGTTTGATAAGAACTGTGCTCCATATTTATAACAATTATTGGAACAGAGCATTCTTAGTACCTTTTGTAAATTTTGTATACTACCTAAACCTTCTTACGGCTTTTGTATATTCTGTTTTATGTGATGATCTACCTGTTTTGTTTTCAATTTTGTAATTATAGTTGTATTGTTTATCTCAAACCATCTTCAACTTTGATGTAACTAAATATGTCTCCTGTAAAGGGCTCTAGATATTTGGGTAATGTGAGCGCTATATAAATATGCATCAATAAATAAATATATTTCCAGCAGTTTATGTCTGGCCTAGAACTCAGCTGATTTGCCAGCCTCTTGTTTAAAAACATAATACAAAATATATGTGTATATTTACACAAAGGGGTTTTCAGCCATCTCTCTTCAGCAATTGGTCTGATTGTGCTGTTCACATTTTTCTGCCGCCCACAACAGCATGCAGAATGGATCGTGCCACTTCATCCGTTGGCAAGCAGACAAGGGTTGTTGATTATTTAACTGTTTAAAGTGTTCTGAACGCAGGTGAGAATGCTAACTCATTAAGATGCAAATTATGTAAGTAACAGCTATATGCGCATTGATTAACATAAGAAAAACAAGCATTTGCAATGCAATAGGTCTCGCATTTGCGAGAGTTTAAGCTATTGGCATTGTAAATGACAATGTCTTTTATTTATGTCTTTCTTTTTAAAACCAGTAAATAAAAGGCATTGTCATTTACAATGCCAATAGCTTAAACTCTCGCAAATGCGAGACCTATTGCATTGCAAATGCTTGTTTTTTGTTAGGCATGGGGAGATTTAAGTGATTTGCCCAGGATCACATGAAGTTGAGCTGACACCGAGACTCGACCCTGGTTCCCCAGCTCCAAAGTCCAAATCCTTTTTACCCCTTCCCACCCCGGCCCCCTTTTCTCTCCTATCAACACTGTTCTGAACTTCTCTGCTGCTGTCCCCATCTCCTCGCCCTTTGGGGGTACTGACCTCCCCCATCCCACCTCTATGTCCGTTATCGGCATCCTCCCTCGGTGTCTGTCTCAGGTGACCCATGGGCCAGTTAGCCTCTGCTCCTGTTATATATTGTTAATTGGATGTTGACTTTAGTTCTTTGTTAAGAGATTACACATTCCACTAGTTATCCTCTGCACAGCACGTTGACACTTTCTTGTTAGAGTTGCACTTTATAAAAATGCCAAGTAAATCAATGAATAATCTGCTAACGTACATCCACAGAAGCATGTGATGGCTGGTTCGTCTGATGTCTGATTAGTCAGGCCGAAATTAAATTAAACCATATCTTCTCAGGGATTCGATACCAGGGAAATGAAACCTTCGCCTCGCCCAAAATAAAGCATCAAATGGAATAAACTAGGCAGGTAATGCGTGATTATTTGTGGCAATAATATATCTCCCTTATTGAGGTCGAAGATTTTAGTAACATTGAATGATAGACTGGTCATTAACGTTAGTTATTATCATCACTCCCTCTGATTTGAGGGCTGAGCCTCAGGCGAGGCCAATTGAGAGGCTAAAGGTACAAGAGCGTTATTGACCTCCGCTGAGGTCAACAATGCCATTAACAGATGGAACCGTCAGCGGTATGCACCCTGCCCTCGCCTCCTTCTCTCTTCCCGCCTCCTTGCAGCTGTCCCTCATCTCCTTGGTGTCAGTGCTGTGAGTGAAGTCTGTGTTTTGACAGAGATGTCAGAGCCCGCCTGTGCCATTAGCTGCAGGCTGGATTCTGGCGGCCAGCTCTCCAATGAAGGTGTCCCTAACCTTCACAAGAGGTAATGCATATTTCATTTTCTGGCGCTGTAATCAAGAACGTGCAAGCTAGCACACCTGGGGCCGCATTACACATGCGGCGCAGTTTCCTTCATTGTGCCGGGAAAGGTGCGCCCGGCGCAATGAAGGAAAGTGCACTGCATTATGGGGTATGTGCTGCCCCCAGGGCAGGCACAAACTCGTTCTGCCCTAGGGGCAGCGCATTCACGTGAAATATGCAGCGGCTGATTTACAGCCAATCCGTGTTTCAATGTGCAGGAGAGATGCCCTTGCAGACGGGTGCAGTCACTGACAGCGCCCGCCTGCAAGGGGATGTCTGGGTGGTCCATGGGACAAGTTTTGCCCCCTGCAGAGGGCGGCTCTCAGGAGACGCACTGACAGTGCGCTACCTTTTAGGAAGCGCACTGTCAATACGCCTCCTGAGGGCTTCTTTGCCTCTGCGCCCACGTCGTAATACGGCACGGGTGCAGAGGCAAAGGGATTCCCTCATCTGCATGGGGCACACCCCATGCAAATGAGGGAACGCCCCCTTGAAGATAGCGCTAGCGCTTTATGTGCGCCAGCGCTATTGGTATTACAGAAGGGGCAGCACAAGTGTCTGTAATACCAAAGTGCCTTGGGGGTGCAAAAACCCGGCACAAACACCCATTGCGCCCCGGGCCACTTTATGTATACGGCCCCTGGTAACCACAACACTCAAGCTACACAAACACTACACACATGCACCACAGAACAAGAAGAGAAACTTGCCACACCGCATTCATTGGGGTCACATATTTTGGGCCTGATTCATTCAGTCATAAATCTCCGAATGCCTAGGCATACATCCATTCCTTGCATGTAATTACCATTTACAACCCGATTTAGAAAGGTAGATAATGTGTGCGATTGAAGTACACCTGTGTCCCCTAACCCTACGCAGGCACAACAAGAGTAAAAAGTTAAAATGTCAAGCATACGATTCTCCCTTTTACTTCACATGGGAAGCATTTTTTCATGTGCATGCTTCCCGACCCCCTCACACGTAATGGAAAACAAGGGTGCTCGCTGAACGTTTGCCACACATTTTAACTACGTATGCCTGGTTCTGTAAGGTGTACATTTATAAATTCGAGTCTAGGAGTCCTGTAATTTAATTGCAAGTGTTTTCAAATGCCAACCAAATTTTGACTCAGGGGCATATTAGATTTCCGACACCGTAGCGGGATGGAATGCGCCCGACTATTAGTCTGCACTATGAGTGGTCGGAAACATAAATTTTTTCCATTGCAGCTTGTGCGGCGGCCGGAAAAGAGGGCCCCCAGGCCACATAGCGGAAGGCCAGGGTGGAAGTGGCCCCTGCTAGGGACCCCCAAATGTCACTTTCCACCTGCCTTTCCATCGCGGGTGTGACGGCCATAAAAGGGGCAGGCAGAAAGCGGCATTGTAATCCTGACGGAGGTGCCGAGGCTGGCTCCACTACCACTTGCGGATTACTTTACCGACCGCCACCCCAACGGGCTCCGTGAGCCTGTCGGAATCGCAGCGGAATTCCCCCGCGGGTTTCCCTCTGACCGCCAGTATTGTAATAAGGCGGTCGGACGGAAACCTCTGATGTCGGGCGGAAAGCCTCCAACGAGCTATAGGATGGCTTTCCGCCCAACATCATAATGAGGCCCTGAATGTCAGCTCATTTGCATTACACGTACGAGCAACTGACATTCCCTATTAACAGCCACTCTGCAACCTTCAGTTGTCTCGCAATTATGCAAAAATTCAACATACTTCTCAACTCCCAAGATCCAATTCTGAAATGAAAGGTTTTGCCAATGAAAAGGGTTTTGAGTTTGGGCCCTGACAATGTAGTCAGTGACACCCCCCAAATAAATGTATCCTTGGCTTGGTAATTGGGTTTGGGGCCCTGAGTTAGATCTGCTCTCTGTGTCAGTTTTGCTCGTCCTGAGCCAAGAATGAAATGCAAACGCTAAGCTTATATGTAAATGGAAGACATAGATAGAAATACACATCTGGTGGCTAAATTTCAAAATGAAAAACCAGTCAGCCTGGAATTAATACTGCTGTCCAAATTGTATGATCCTAGGCAAATATTTTATTTCACAAGCACCTCATGTTTGATTTAACAGACCTGTGGTCCAAGGACCCCTGGAGCCACAAGGCTTCCTCAGGGGGTCCATAGCAGTTTTACAAAATTAAATAATATTCAAATTATCAAATTAAAATTAATAAACTATATACAAATAAAGAAGCAAATAAGAAAATTAAAAAGATTTTTTTATATTTGATTGCGAATTAAACAAAATTTTGCAATATTTGAACATGTGTTTGCTGTATACTTGCTTTCATATTGTTGTGTATTGTTTTGAGGTTCAAATAATAGAAATTGCTTAGGCCAGGGGTCCCCAGCGTCCAATAATGACTCAGTGGGGGTCCTGGATTCTAATTAACAATTCAGTGGGGGTCCACAGAAGCCAAAGGGTTGGGAACTGCTTTAAAAGGCTATAATGATGCTCCATCTATAATAAGACTCTAGGACGCATTTAAGGTTTACGTAACTACTAACCTGCCTCTTAGTTCACTAATGGCCTTGTGGAGGTGAGCCATGAATGTTTCACTTTAATAAATGTCTGTCTATGCAGTACTAAGGTGAAATCAGATGTACTAAGGTGAAACCCTTCTGCACGTTAAAGAAATACAGTTTTTTTAAATTTTGAAGACATTGTATGATTTTTAAATTTTTGTTGCATGATATACATGCCAAAGGTTTTCATGGTGAGGCTCATGCATGGACTATTGGAGCCAAGCAAGACCCATGACTCGTCTCTGGCTCTGCCCACGCTAATAATCTGCCTGTGTGCCCTCCTCTATTTGATACTTGGGCTTAGTACATGGGGCCGTCAGTCACTTGATAAAAGGATTTGAAAAAGGTGAGGGCTAGAAACATGGAGCCCTAGCCACTTGCACCGTTTTGACAACTCTACCATCAAGGCTTCTTATAGAAGGCAGGAAGAGGAGCGTAGCATTGAAAAAAAAATTAAAGTAAGCGATCCCAGGGCAAAGACTCAAGGTTGGTGTAGTGTACGTCACTGTAGTCATGAGCATGGAGGCACTGGCATAACGAAACTCGAGGGGGTCCCCCTGCAAAAGACATGGAGGGGGGCCTCCCTACGGACCCAGTCAGGAGCTCTCAGGCCAGGGGCTCCTGAATGTGCACAGTGCCGTGAGGGGCACCCCCAGAGCTCGGGGGCCAATCTGCATCACCGTGGCTGCGGGGACTTATGTTACTGCATGGAGGGAGAGCTACCAGGCTCAGGTGGGACGGGCAGGGGAGTTGCTTCAGCTGGGGTGTTTGGGATGTGACACCCCTCAAATGCATTCTAGGTTTGGTAGTTGGGCCTGGGGCTCTGAGTCAGGTCTGCTGTATCTGCGTTGATTTTTCTCATCATTCTCATCTCCCTAAGGGGTTTTAAATTGTTCATTTTTTGGATTGGAATCTTAAATATGTATAGTTACGGGTTTACCAAAAAAGTAGTGAATCAGCACCTACAAAAGTACTCCTTGAATGTGTTCATATTTACTACTCTGCTTTCTCAGCATACTACTGCCAATCAAACACCCAAAAGGTTGATGAATGCTTGCAAATAGTCTAACCAGTGCCTATTGCTCAGGTAGCATTCCAACCCATCGTTTTTCACCCACTGTGCCACTGTGCACAGAGGCCCACCTAATGCAAATCAGTACTGACCCTGTTCCTAATGAAAACAGTTGATCCCGAATCTTGGTCAACTCACCTCTCCACCCTGCAGCCCACTGCTTTTTAGTTGGGAAATTTGTGATTTGCACCCCCTAAATTTCACTGACTAAGATGTGCTAGGATGACAACCCGTCCGTAATTTTCACAGATTGTCTGTGAATTAACCTTCATGTCTGTTGTCCGTGATGGAAATTTCAACAAATGGCATTTGTCCACAATTTTAGCATTTTTTGCAGAAAGACCAATGCTACAGTTTAAATGCCTCAGCTGAAGTGGAAGGTCTCCTGTGCTGTAATCCCGAGGGAGGGCGCAGACACAATAAACAAGAAACAAGCCTTCTCGCCAGAGTTCCAGCTGCCTGAAAAGAAATGTAGATCAGTGCAGCTGGTTAATCTGTAAATGTAAAGGCTGCTTGGGAGTCAGTAGAGGTAGTGTTGATTGATGGGGACACTTTAAGCTTTCTGAAGATAAAGATGTATTCTTTTTGGGAGGTTTTGTAGGGGTGTTCCAAGATGAGCTGTGGATTACGTGCTTTTAATGGACAGTAGTAAAATTGTTTGCACTAGGTATAATCTGCATATTACTAAAATCTACAGTTTGAAAATCATTTTTTGTCTTTAACCTAAATGTATGTCCCCATTTTGTGGCAGCCTATCTTATACTGTGTGAAATGCAAATTTAAAATAATGACTTACACATTCACTGTGCTTTGTGTGACAGGCAGGGACCTCCTAGCACTAAAAATATACAAGTCACTATTCCCTGCTGAACCAAACAGAATTTCAGTTCAATGGGCTTCTGTTTCCACACCCCTACATCTGCAGTGATCACATTAACCAACAGCAGTTTCATAACATAAAGTAGTGCATTTCCCACTGACTTTTTTAAACTTGGATTTATTTTTCATTTAAGGTGTGGATTATTTTATATGCAGTTACCTGATGGTGAAAGATCAAAAACTAGTCACAGAATATTTTGTTCTTTTTAGCCATGCCTTTGATTCCGCTCCCACGCTCACTGACCCCATCGCTACTGCACTCAAGATGGCAGTATCCATACCTTTTTTAATGCCCTTCGACCACTGTGACAGCATGTGATGTTATTATATGGTGTCCCGCAGTCGCTCACCTTCACTATGTATGAATAGGTCCTTGTGTAACGTAACTGGTGCTCATGTAAAGTTCATGTTTAGAATTTTCCAATTCAAATAAATGTCAATGCAATGTTGTAATCTAATATAATAAATTGAAACATTTCCATGTGTTAAAGAAACACTTTCTACATTTTAAAGTCGTTATCATGCTCTTATATTTTCTTTGTTGTGTGATTTGCATCCCAAATATTTTGAAGTTTCTGTATGTTCTATGGCACTTAGAGATGAGCCAGACCACTGGTTCAGGCTTGGCTCAACTGCTGAGTCATTTTATGGAAAGAATGGGCAATTACCCAGGGCCCAACATTACAAAGGGCCCGACCCCTACCCGCCTTCCACAAGTTCTATCAATGGAGGGGGATCCCCTTGGGAGACACTAACCATGTTGTCTCAATGTATGCGGACGATACGTTGGTGTACATCCGATGACCAGCTCAAGTGATTCCTATACTTCTAGATACGCTGCCGGGATTTGGCGATATACCCGGATTAAAAGTAAATCAGGGCAAATCGAAACTGCTCCCGATTGGACGGCTGGCCTCGGAGCCACCAGAGACGCTGCCGGAGGTGGGACTCTCATGGGCAGAGACCAAGCCCAGATATTTGGGGATCAGGCTGGCGGCTACGCAGGAGAGATACCTGAACCTTAACACAGGGAAGGTAATAGAAGGAATACGAGGCTCGGTGCGGTTCTGGCGGGAATTGCCTCTGTCCCTTATGGGAAGAATTGCTATCACAAAAATGGTCATTCTACCCCGATGCTTGTATGCAATGCAGCATTCCCTGTATAAAATCCTGCAATACTTTTTAAAAATACTGGATAACCTGTTAATAGACCTACTATGGGGTAACAAACGTAAGAGAGTGAGTCTGACCACTCTACAGAGAACATGGCAGACCGGGGGGTGTCGTAGTGGGGGGTGGGGTGCAGGTGAGGGCCGAGCTGAGGTCTTCCTCTGAGACTTTGTTCCAGAGACTGCGTGGGGGGCGGCTCGTGTTCTTGTGAGGGGTGGGTTTTCTAAAAGAGAAATGGATGCAATGGTGGTCCTTCCAGAGCTGTTCTGTGGTGTGGCTGAAGGAGATGCTGTTTCCTCCTGCAAAGACGGGGTCGAGTGTGTGTCCAGCTGTGTGGGTGGGGGTGGAGACAAGTTGCTTCAGTCACGCTCCGCCATTCTGAAAATGCAGGGATGCGCCGTATTCACAAGAATGCAGTGCACCCCTGCGTTTCCCCTAGCGCTGGCGCTAAATCTAACTGCCTAGCGCCAAGGCAGGCACCCTTGCACCATAGTGCAACGGTGTCTGCGTTGGGGGGAATGATTGTTTATGTGCAGGAAGATGTCCCTTCCTGCACATAAACAATCCAGAATGGCGAATTGTAACTTCTATGTGTGCTGCATTGTGCACCACACACAGAAGTTGCAATTTGTCATTTTTTAAATGATTATTTATATACAGGCAGGGACACCTTCCTGCACATGAACAATCATTATTGGCGATTTGCTGTTTCTAGGTGTGCTGAAACAGCAAAAATGAGTGAAAATTAAGCATTTCTCCTCTTTTCGCCATGTTAAAACCAGGTTTTCCCTGGTCTTTATTTTGGTGTTGTCTCCTATTTACGGCACCCTTGTAAATAGGGGCCAGTGTCAAAATCAATGGATGTTGCAGCATAACGCCCACCACAACAACCATTGCACACCCCTTTCACGCTAAGTGTAGCGTGAAAGGGGGCCTTATTTACTAGGCGACGTTAAGCCACAACGTCGCTTTGTAAATAAGACGAAGGGATTATCGCCACCGGAATGTCACAAAAAGTGACGTTCCTGTGGCGAGTGGGTCTTTTTACAATACCATCCTGCATTTGCATGCATGCCAGGTGGTCACCCTAAACTATGCCCCATGCTAATTCTATTACAGGACTGGAGGCTTCGGATTATGCTAGTTTAACGCTTTCTCTTTCTTTACTGCAAAATGAACAGCAGCCAATAAAAACGTTTTTTACATTTTGAAAAACGTACATTCCCAGAATGCTTAGCGTAACCACAACAATAACCATAGAGACTAGCCCTATAAATTACTCTTTTCCCATGAGCACTTCCTCTTTCTTTGCTGCTCGCAGCTGAGTTAAGGGCTTTACTTTTCCTGATCCCTTAATCGCTGTATATCGTGATGTCTAGTTGTTTTGCATGAATATTTACTGATCGCTATTGCCGTGCAATATTGTGTGTTTATTTAACCTGTATTATTGGGGCAAAAACTGCCTTCGCAGCAGCGGCTTGTAGCGCAATTGTTGGCGTGTAGCGCAAGTGTGCCTGGTGCTCGAACGGTGGCGGGCGTTTCACTGACGCGACCCGCCCCCGTCCGAGAGCCTTTATCCCTGTGCCATTCTTACCGCTAGATTAAACTGCGGTCTGCGGTGCCTTCCCTGATACGGGCCGGCATTCCTTCGTGAGCCTCACGTCACGTAGCCCAATTGGGCTGGTTTTGGGCTTCATTTGGGCTACGCGACACCCAATCTCGTTTTCCTCCTCATTCGCGCTCGTTTTTAAATTGGAGATACGAGCGCTGGTTGTCTTTCCTTGTTCCCGGTCCTGACGCCTACCCTAGGCTGCATAATCAGGGAGGCCCAAGCCACGTGCAGGCTTATTTAATAACATTGGCTCTTGACGCCCTCTGGTGGGCTGATATAAACGTGACTACAGCTTTGCTGAGGAGCAGGTTAAGTTTAAAGTTTTTCATTGCATGAAGGGTTGCTCCCCCTTGACCGATTCTTCTGGAATCCTTGGCATTATCTGTCTAACTCGCATTGTAACATCTTGCGATGGAAGACTGGGCCTACTTCGAGGAGGATGAATACGGGTACTACGAGGAGGAACATGCAGCTCCTCTGGAAGACAACCTTGTTGATGCCTTAGACGCATCTGTGCAGCAGTCCGTTTCCAAAGCCGTAGAGGTGGCGGTCCCTCAGACGGTAAACAAGGCACTGGCAGCCGCCCTGAAGCCTATCACCGCGCAGCTTGAGAGGTTTTCACGGAGACATGGGATGCTTCCTCAGGACCCGGCGACTTCGGCCTTGGGTTCCTCAGGGGCAAAAGCTGCGTCGAAAGCCAAGGCGTCGAGCTGGCCACACACGCAGGCCTTGACCAAACTACCTCCGCCTGCTGCAGAGGATCATCAGTATTCTGGGACCCCGGACCCTGTCCCGTCATCTTCTAAGGCAGTCTACAACACCGACACGGACACCGATACGGATTCGACAGGGCACACCGCGTCTCCCAAAAAGAAGAAAGCCAAGAGGGTGTCTATTGATTCCCAATCTCCTCTTTACCAACCCGCAACTCCCTTTGATTTCAATCCGCAAGACATTATCCACCCAAGGTCTTCAGATTGGGCCCCTCCTCCGGAGGTGGCGGATTATTTGCACCAGAATCTGAGGTGCAGTTTTGATAGGGAGGTTCGCAGCAGGTTGCGGTCAGAATGCCCCAGACAGAGTGGCGGATACGCCAGACATAGATCCAAACATGCTAGCATTTTTAAAGAAATTTGCGAAGGATCCCAAGAAAGGCATCGCCCGGGCCTGGCGCGGGTGCCAAGATAAACTCTTGGATACCGCTGGTCCTTTGGCAAAGATTCTGGAGATGGCCTTGGTAGCCAAGGACACCGGCGCGCCTATTGACCCGGATATTCTCGCGGGATGGACACAGTGCGCAATCTGTTTCTTAGAAAACGCGAACTGTGCCATTTCCTCCGAACGCAGAAAGTCCCTCCTTATGCGAATGGACAATAACTTGACGGAATTGGCGTCGGCAGAGTCAGGCCCCTTGGCGGCAGGAATGTTATTTGGGGATAAGTTCGTCAAGGACGTCTCCAAGTACGTGGGGACCTTCACCTCCTTGGATAAGGCCCAAGCCAATATCAAGCGCGTTTTCCAAGCTGGCCTTTTTGGTCGGGCCGGGCGAGGCAGGGGCCGCTCGCCAGGCCGCCAGTATCACCAGGGCCCTCCCAGAGGAGGATACGGCCGGGGAAGAGGAGACTTTCAGGACCCCACCAGAGGCGGCACGTTTTATCCTACCAGACGCTTCAGCCGTCGTAGATTCCACCGGGGAGGACAGAGGGAGAATTTCCAACCCCAAATTACAGCAGGTAAGACCAGTGTCTCTATCTCTATGTCCTCTGGGGGGTCGTGTTCGACACTTCCTACACAATTGGTCAGTCATCACTCAGGATGCCTGGGTACTACAGACAGTGCAAGGTTTCCGCATTGATTTCTTTCAAACACCTACACAGAGTGTTTTTCCTCCCCCTCTATCTTTTTCCCAACAAGACGGACTTTTTATAGATCACGAAATAGAAGACTTGCTTCAGAAACACGTGGTGGCCTATTGCGACGACAGACCGGTGGGGTTCTGCAGCAACGTCTTCCTAGTCCAGAAGAGAGGCGGGGGTTACAGACTGGTTCTAAATCTGAAGGACTTCAACTTTTTTGTCCTGTACAGACATTTCAAGATGGAAGGGATCCATCTTTTGACTGACATTTTGAGACAAGGGGACTGGATGGCCCGCCTAGACCTCAAAGACGCTTACTTGACGGTTCCAATTTTTCCTCCTCACCGGAGGTTCTTGCAGTTCCAATGGCGAGGCAGGCGTCTAGAATATTTGGTCCTGCCTTTCGGTCTTTCCTCGGCTCCTTGGTGTTTCACCAAGTTGATGAAACCAGTGGTCGCACATCTCCGGTAACAGGGTATTCGTCTGATAATTTATCTCGACGATATCCTGATAATGGCGCCATCTGCTCTCCTAGCAAATCAGCATCTACAGATGACAATGTCACTGCTGGAGAACCTGGGGTTTGTAATAAACAAAACCAAATCTATTCTGGTTCCAGCGCAATCACTGGAGTTCTTAGGGTTTGTGTTAGATTTGGGGGTCTCTAGTTGGCAGAGGTAGGTACCTTTGACCAAATAGGGACCCTTGCGTCTAGTCAGGGCAAGGGGGATACAGTACTAAAATAACCCCTGCTCACCCCCTTGGTAGCTTGGCACGAGCAGACAGGCTTATCTCAGAGGCAGTGTGTAAAGCATTTGTGAACACATACAGTAATCAAGTGACAACACTACAGATGGACACCACACCAGATGTATATTAAAAATAAGTATCTTTTATATAGATTTAACACAAGACCACAAATGACAAAAATCCACAATACTGTACTTCAAAAATAGTAGAATTAGCTTAGTTCTCTTAAGATGGTAAATGCGACACTTTGAGTTCAATGTACCTTAGGATGCGTAACGCTATACAACGAAAGTGTTGCAGGGAAGGTGATGCGTCGGCTCCTTACACGCAAGAACGGTGATGTGTCGGGTCCCTACTGATGCGTAGGGGATGCGTCGGTTCTTCTCTGCGAGGGGAGGTGATGCGTCGGTTTCTTACTGCGCTTTCGTGGCGATGCGACCAGCAACGCCGTGATGCGATGAAGATCCGGTGCAATGAAACAAAGATGGCGTCTTCTTCTTGCTGCGACACGATGCGTGCACGCCCGACGGCCGTGCGGCGAATCAACGATTCTTCTGAGCCGCGACAGGCCCTGCGACACGCTTCCCGGTGATGCAACGGCGTCTGATGTGACGGCGACACTCTTCTCCGGCGATGCGAGGCGCTTCGGCGATGATGCGACAGCTGCAGCGACACTTCTTCTTCGTGAGTCGCGCTTCCAGCTCCTTGCGACACACAGTCCCTCAGAAAGTCCAGCTCAGCAGAAGGCACTTTACAGAAAGACTCTTGGGGAGCTGGTTGGTGAAGTCTGTTGTCCCTGAGACTTCAGCAGGAGGCAAGCTCTTCTCTCAAGCCCTTGGAGATCTTTTACAAGTTGATGAAAGTACACACAAAGTTCCTTTCTCCTTTCTTTGGCAGTCAGGCAACCACTGCAGGCCAATCCCCCAAACAGCACTCAGCTTAGGGATAGTCTCCTCCTCAGTTTCTCTGGTTCCTCTCCTCAGCAAAGGTTTCTTCTTGTTTCCCAAAGTGATCTGATCTAAAGTTCTGGGGTTTGGGTCCCCTCTTTTATACACATATTCTCTTTGTTCTCTGAAGGCAGAGAGGCCTTTGCCTAGTCCAAACCAGTTCTGGTCAGTCCTGGAGCACTTTGTTGACAAGACTCCTTCTTTCCTTTCACAGTGTAGGCCAGGGACATCAGACACACCACAGGAGGTGGAGCCAGCATTGTGGAGGGAAGGCACAGCCCTATTCAGATCCCAGGTGCAACTCCTCCCACCTATCTCCATGCAGATCTCTCTATTCAGCCCTGTGCTGACTCACCCTGTCTCCTGGAGTCCCCCAGCCCGTCACTCACAAACCCAGACAAGGAATATACAACCTAGCAGAGGCAGGCTTGGATAGTTAGGCAAGAAAATAC
Source organism: Calotriton arnoldi (assembly GCA_963921515.1). Taxonomy (NCBI): domain Eukaryota; kingdom Metazoa; phylum Chordata; class Amphibia; order Caudata; family Salamandridae; genus Calotriton; species Calotriton arnoldi. Next base: position 784,428 of record CAWUFW010001295.1, on the reverse strand, counting down.
CTACTTTCTAAAAGTGGTATTTTCAAACACAGAATGTTAAAACCAACTTCACTAAAAGATGTATTGTATCATTCTGAGTTCAGGCATACTAAATTCGTTTTTCTACCATGTTCCCTAGGTCAGTAAGGATTATAAGCTGTAATAATCAAACTGCCCATTCTGGCCTATGGGGAACAGGTAGCCTTGCAATAGTGAAAAACGAAAATGGCTGTAATTCACTATTAGGACATGCCACACACACCAGGGCATGTCCTACCTTATACTTACAATGCACCCTGCCCTTGGGCCTACCATAGGGGTGTCTGATATGAAGAAAAGGGAAGGTTTAGGGACTGGCAAGTGGGTGCACTTGCCCAATCAACATGGCAGCACCAGACTGCACACAGGCTCTGCAATGGCAGACCTGATACACACTTTTACAGGCTGCTTCTGTGGGTGGCACAACCAGTGCTGCAAGCCCACCAGCAGCATTTGGTTTACAAGCCCTGGGCACACTCAGTGCACTGTACTAGGGTCTGACAAGTAAACCAAACCAACAAATCATGGAATCACTAATCCATACACCAATTTACCATAGGGAGCACTTGCACTGTGGCACTGAATAGCAGTGGCACAGTGCCCAAAGCATCTATAACCAGCAAAAACACATGAGGCAACAGCGAAAAATGGAAGGGAGACCCACGCCAACAGTGCCAGGTCTAACAGTTTGTAATCAACTCTCAGACGGCCCAACTCCAGCTGCCCAAACAGAAGCTGAGAGATCTCAAGAGGGACTTGCGGAAGACTCTAGACACACAACTGATGTCCTTACGGGCGATTGCGCGGCTAGTAGGCCTGTTAGCCTCATCCATACAGGCAATCTTTCCGGGGCCGTTGCATTACCGGGCCCTTCAACGTCTCAAGATCCAGCATCTCCAAAAGGGGCTCTCTTATTCGGACCGGGTTCCGCTCACGGACGAAGTCCGAGAAGAGATCAAGTGGTGGTTAGCCCATGTAGATGCCTGGAACGGTCGAGCAATCTTCGGATCGCGCCCGGAGATAGTCATAGAATCCGACGCCAGCCGGTCGGGTTGGGGTGCCCGTTGCGGGGAGATTACCACGGGGGCAGATGGTCCCTCCAGGAGTTGAAGTTACACATCAATTGTCTCGAGCTCCTGGCGGGATCATTTGCAATGTGCACGCTCTCTCCCAGGAAGGTATCTTGTTGTATACTCTTACGGATGGACAACATCTCCGCGGTGAAATATATAAACAAACTGGGGGGCATCAGATCCCCGATGTTGGCGGAGATCGCCAAGGACTTTTGGCATTACTGCCTTGCACACCAAATAACGGTGATAGCGGAATACCTTCCGGGTCGAGACAATGCGATAGCGGATTGGAACTCCCGTCATTTGAAAGATTACAGCGATTGGAAACTCCATCCGTCGCTCTTCCAAATGACTCAGTCAGTTTGGGGTCCGTGTCACATAGATCTCTTTGCATCCAGACTGAATCGTCAATTGGAGTCATTCTTCAGTTGGAGACCAGATCCGCTGGCGAGAGCAACGGATGCCTTCACGCAGGACTGGTCGAAGAACCTCAATTATGCGTTTCCCCCATTTGTTTTGATACCCAGGGTGGCGAACCACATTGTTCTGCAGACAGCAGAGATTGTGCTGATCACTCCGGTCTGGAAGTCCCAACCTTGGTTTCCAGTCCTGCTGCAGCTGACGTGCAACTTCCCTTTCCTTCTGCCGTGTTTCCCGACGATGCTCCAGGGCCCTCAGGGAGAATTGCACTCTCTAGTTCTCGAGGGGCAGTTGTCCCTGATGGCCTGGAGGCTTTCAGGCAGCAGTGGTCGCTGCCAGGAATTTCGGAGGACGCTTCAAGCTTCATCCAACAAGCCTGGGCTCCTTCTACCAGGAAACGATATTCTTCAGCCTGGAGAGCGTGGTTGGGTTGGTGCCTGGAAGAGCACCTGGATCCCGTGGAGGCGGACCTCCCCCAAGTTGTGAATTTCCTTTCCAAGAAAGCCGCAGATGGTTTATCATATAGATCGGTTAATAATTTCCGATCGGCCATCTCTGCTGGGCATGCACACATAGGGGCCGATTCCGATTTCGGCCGGAACGGCACCAAACGATGGTCGGAGCCCTTCCGACCGAATCGGAACGTGCCGGCCGGATTCCTTTCCGACCGAGCCATTCCGATGGGCTCGGTCGGAAAGGAATCCGACTCGGATTTCCGGATGGCTTACGACGGGCTCGGAGAGCCCGTCCGCCATCCGGAAATGCTTCCGTACTCCCCCGGCCGCCTCTTCACGACCGAGGGAGTACGATGGCAGTATTTCACTGCCTTTTCGTGCCGGTCTTTCCGGCACGAAAAGGCAGTCGGTAACTGTCTTTGGGGGCCCCCAGTAGGGCCCCCATGGGTGCGAGGCCGCCGAATGGCGGCCTGGGGGCACCTATGGTGCCCCTCTGTTGATCCCTGCACCCGGTGGCAGGCACCTTGGGGTGCCGGCCACAGGGTGCAGGGATGAACTGCACTCCTGCTTTTCACAATGCAAGCATGCATTCCGCTCGGAATGCATGCTCCCATTGTGCAGTATACGAGTACGACCGAACAGGGTTCGGTCGCATCGTACTTGCAGGGCCGTAACCAACGACAGCAGGTCGGTCGGTTACGGCTCCTGGACGATGTCGGACGGACCTGAGTCCGTCTGACATCGGAATCGGCCCCTTAGATGGGAGACCGGTAGGTATGCATCCGGTGGTTTGTAAACTCTCAAAAGGAATACGTGTGGCGAATCCTCCTAAGGCTAAGTATTCTTCTTTATGGGATGTATCTAAGGTGCTAAATTTTTTTGACAATTGGCCAAACAATGAGTTACTTGCAAGGAAACAACTGTCTGCTAAACTAGCAATGCTTCTCTGTTTATCTGCATGTAGACGGGTCTCTGATGTTAGAGTTTTGGATTTAGAGGGTAGGATATATTCTCCTGAAGGAGTGTCTTTTGTGATTACAGCTCGAACTAAAACTTTTTCAAAGTCCATTAACTACAATGCTTTTCCGCTGAATGATAAACTGTGTGTAGTGAAATGTCTCAAGGTATATGAGGAATATACCCGACCTATTAGACCGGTCGGTTGTTCAAGATTGCTGATTGCTTTGCAGAAACCTTTTAAGCCTGTTACCTCTGCTACAATTGCCAGGTGGCTCAGATATGTAATGTCAGAGGCAGGCATTGACACAGAATTATTTGGAGCGCAATCCGTGAGAGGTGCTATGGCATCAAAATCTTTTATGTTGGGTACCAGTATACATGATATAATGAGAGCAGCGGATTGGTCGTCTAGCTCTACATTCAAGCAATTTTATTATAAACCTGTGGGCGATGTTGCTTCTGTGGTTTTAGATAAGCGTTAAACTAGCAATAATCCGAAGCCTCCGGTCCTGTAATAGAATAAAAAATTTGCTAGCATTCGCGCCAAGAATTTTCAATTCTATTAAGGACACGGAGGCTAGGATTATCCCGCCCACATTGCAATTATTATTGATAACTGTCATGTTTACCCTCCCTGAGACAAAGTTTATTTCAGATATTACGGGTCTGACTTCTATTCTAGGTGCTGAGCAGAAAGACGAATGAACAATCGCTTTGGGTTTCGGAGCAGATGTATTCTACGGCCTTCATCAACGAGACCGGCAGCTCTGTTTACAATGTTCTTGTTGCTGTTTGACAACATTTTGAGTCTTATTTGGACAATGGACACTTGAGTCTTGGACACTGCTCGTTGGGCAAAGAAAGAGGAAGTGCTCATGGGAAAAGAGTCATTTATAGGGCTAGTCTCTATGGTTATTGTTGTGGTTGCGCTAAGCATTCTGGGAATGTACGTTTTTCAAAATGTAAAAAACGTTTTTATTGGCTGCTGTTCATTTTGCAGTAAAGAAAGAGAAAGCGTTAAACTAGCATAATCCTCGCCTCCGTGTCCTTAATAGAATTGAAAATTCTTGGCGCGAATGCTAGCAAATTTTTTATTCTGTGCACCCTATTCCAAGAACGGTGACTCATTGTGGTCAACCTCCCGATCATCCAAATCCACGTTAGAAATAGGTTTATTATGTTGGAACTGTAACAAGGAAACGGGGGATCTAGCACATCTTATCTTTCAATGTCCAATACTCAAAGTATTCTGGGAGAAAATCTTTGTCTTTTTAAATGGGTTGTTTGGTTGTACACTAATAAAAAGAGTTTTCCACCCTACCCATGGCATTTATGAGCACAGACTTGAGATCTGAACCCGATAAGGATCTACTAGACCTTCTACTGACAGCAGCAGTGAAAATGGTCCTTGCCAATTGGAAAGACACAAGCAAGACATCTTACAAAGGCTGGATCAACTGGATCACCCATCTCAGAGGCGCGGACAACATTGCACTACAGAACTCTCCCTGGAAACCGGCATCCAGAAGGATGTGGAACTCTCTCGACACGTACCTAGACTCTTACGAACCTCCATGAATATAAGACATACCGGCAATACACAACCTGGTACCCCCGAGGGTCGCACCACCGAGACAATTGTACTTAACTGGTTTCAACCAATGTCGCCTCCCCTGAGCCGCCGCAAGGGGGGAGGCCTACCAACACCGGTCTGCATGTGTGCCAACATCTCCGCAGAATGTCAGATGTAACTGATAAGTAATGTTACTCTCCTTGTCTGTCTCCTATCTCCTCTTTCCCCTTTCTTCTGCCTTTCTTTCCTTTTCTCTAATTATCGATTTGGGGGGTTAGCTAAACAAACGTGACACAATGTCTCAGGACACTGATGTATAAACCGCGCCTGGGACAACCTATGCTAACCCTGTAACAGAATTGCTAATGTGTTTCTTGTATAAAAAAATAAATAAAAACATGTTGAAATTAAAGAAATAGGTTTATACCTAAGTGTAGTGAACGGTGCCTACCACAAGAGGGCGATCTTCGACCTTACTACCTCTGGCTACTGGTAGGAGCCGGATGAGAGCTCTGAGATGCGTTCATTAGTGACTAAAGCCGGGGATGTATAGACGAGTCCGATCGAAGGCCAGTGAGACTGGTCCACCTGCCTCGAAGGAGTCACGGCTCATTTCTGCTCGATAACAATTTGTCCAGGAACGGTTCCTCGGCAGGCATGTCTCCGTCTCTGGCCCTTCTTTCTCCCAGGACGGCGCATTCATATATATAATCAGGTTTCCCGCTCCCAATAAGCGCGCAGGATGTTTGATGGATGGGGCGATCCAGCCGGAAATGTCAGTTTTTAATAACAGCCATAAAAAGGAGCCCCTAAAAACACTTTCGGGACCAAACTGCAAATGACGCGTTATTAATATTTGTAATTTCTCAAGTGATTGAGAAATCCGCGGAGGTGACAGCGGCGAGAAACTCTCATAAATCTTAAGCGGCGGCGACGGCACCGATGAAAGAAGCAGCTGCGCTTTCCTGAGTGAGCTTTGCCAGTGACTGAGCCTCTCGGACGCACGCGAAAGCGAGGCTGGGGTGAAAGGTGAGAAAGCTAGTGAGGGGAATGGCAGAGGAAGAAATGAAGGCGGCAGAGGGCTCACTGCCACACACACCCAAGCAGCTGCATAGCAAGTGTGTCAGGGGGCCTTATACAAGCATGGAAATAGGTCCCAAAACTCAGATCGATACAGGGAGTCCCTCACAAAATTGGGACCCAGTGCCACTGCAACTAGTTGAATAATGTAGCTCTCGGGAGCCCCTGTAGTGCAGGCCCCCAAAACCTGCCTCTCAGGGTATTCCCACTCAATCTAAAGCCTGTAAAGATCTCTGAATCATGGGAGACGCTTTGGTCACTCAACACGTTCTGCAGGGGGTCCCCAACATCTTGTGTTACGCCACTGACTGCATCATTATTAGATAGGGATAGTCCTGTTTTTTCGCCATGTCTCTCAACAGATTTCAGTAAATATAGCACATGTCCCGGGTTTTCAGAGAGGGTCGACTGAACATAGAGGGAGGCAACTTTTCATGTGTTCCAGTGCATGATTAATTAGCAGCCCTTATCAGAAAGCAAATCAGCATAGTTGATGTTTGAAAGTTGCATTAATTACTTCTAAGTGCCTCATTGTCTGTTTTCTATGACGCAGAGCAAGTGCTTGAACTGGAAAAATAGACAACGAAGCACTTAGAGGTAATTAATGCAACTTTCAAACATCAACTATGTTGATTTGCTTTCTGATCAGGGCTGCTAATTAATCATAGAAGCAGCACTACAATTCATTGTGTGTCCTTAGCCCAATGCTAAATTGTAGTGCTGCCGCTATAATTCTGTAATGTACCGGTTTTTGGTTTTCAAAATCTGGTCACCCTATTCTGAGAGCTAAGAGGGAGGGCAATGGGTAGATACACAAATAAATGAAGAAAAGGAAGGTTACAATGGTAAGAGAGTAGGATGAATAGAGAAATTAATGTCAAACACGAGGAAGATGAGAAGAGCTAAGAGTGGTGCATAGTAGAGTGCAGTGGTGCAGAGTGGCATAGAGTGCAGTGGTGTAGAGTAGAGTAGAATGGCATAGAGTATTGTGGCATTAAGTGCAGTGTCGTAGAGTGATGCACAGTGGAGTGGTGTACAGTGGAATGATGCAGAGTGCAGTGGCATAGAGTACAGCGATGCAGAGTAGAGTGGCATAGAATGCATTGGTATAGAGTGCAGTAGTACAGATAGGGTGGTGGTGAATACAGTGTTGCAGAGTAGAGTGTAGTAGAGTGCAGTGGTGTGGAGTGTCATAGAGTGAACTGGCGTAGAGCGCAGTGGCATAGAGTAGAGTGGCGCAAAGAGCAGTGGCGCACAGTACAATGGTGCAGAGAAGAGTGCAGTGGCGTAGAGTACAGTGGTTTAGAGTAGAGTAGCTTAATGTGCAGTGGCACAGAGTGGCGTGATGCAGAGTGGAGTAGAATGGCGTAGAGTGCAGTGGCATAGAGTAGATTGTTTCAGAGTAGAGTGAAGTGGCATAGAGTGGAGTGGTGCAGGATAGAGTGCAGCAACAGAGTAGAGTGGTGCAGAGTGTAATGGCACAGAGTAGATGAGAGTGGCGTACAGTGGACTGGCGTAAAGTGCAGGGGTGTAGAGTTGAGTGTTACAGAGTAATGTGCATTGGAGTAGAGTGCAGTGCAAAGGCATAAGTTAAAGTGGTGTAGAGTGCAGTAGCATAGAGTGGATTAGAGTGGCGTACAGTGGATTGGCATAAAGTACAGGGGTGTAGAGTTGAGTGTTACAGAGTAAAGTGCATTGGCGTAGAGTGCAGTGCTGCAGAGTGGCATAGAGTGGAGTGCCATAGAGTGGAGTTGTACAGAGTAGATTGGAGTGGCCTAGACTGAGGTGGTGTAGACTGCAGTGGCAAAGAGTGCAGTGATGTAGAGTGCATAGACATAGAGTAGAGTAGAACAGAGTACAGTATAGTGCAGTGGCATTTGGCGCTGTAAAGTGGAGTGGTGCAGAGAAGAGTGCAGTGGCATGGAGTGGTGCACAGTAGAGTGGAATGGCATAGAGTGGAGTATGCATGCTGTGGTAGTGCATTGCCATTACAGACAACACATTTTCAATTGAAATGACCATTTTGCACAATCAGACAGTTTTACTAATAAAACTATACAGCACACAAACAATAATGCGTGGAAATGGCATCACCAAGTGTATTGATTTGTTTTGATCATATTAAAGTATTTGTTTCCAATACACTTCAGAATTAACCAAAAATGTCCTTTATTAATTCTGATATATTCTGAAAGACTTGCAGAGTTCATTTAAATGTTGTTGTGTGCTAGAAAAAAAACCTTTCCTACCCCCAGTATCCAGCAAGATTGTCACATAAATCCTCTGACTTTGAAGTCAGAGAAAGAAAAGTAAACACTAAGCCCCCTCGGAAGACAGATCCTGACAGTTGACCTCTGTCTTTGAATGCACAGCAAATGTAACAAGATTTACAGGCCTGTTTAGAAAAAGGAGCACTCCTGGAAGAATAAAAGGCTTTGCTCCTTGGAAGGGACAAACTTACCCTGGCCAGCCTAAAACAAATAAAGCCAGCAAATAGAAAGCCAGAAATTGTGAGCTACAAACCACAAAGCCAAAGGTAAGCAACGGGCAGAATGCATTCCTAGGGAAGCTTTCTGAATGTCCCCAAGATGTCTTTAGCAAACCAGACAGCAACGCTGTCCGATAGCCTTTGACCTACAAAGAGCTGAGAAGAGAAGTGATGGAGCTCTTAAAACTTTCTCTTCTTAAAAACCAAGAATATTCCTGGTGAAGTTCCAATTTCTCAAAAAGAGACTATACATATTGGAGCAACCAGAAGTGTTTTGTCCCATTCAGAGAGAGGGTGCAGCTGAAGATCTGATCTATATAGGTATTGTGGTAAGGCTTGACATGTAATTTAGACTTGTTCTGTAAAGTCATAAAAGCTATCGGGAGCCACCAAGACCAGCATTTTTAGGGGAGGAGAGACAAGCGTATAAAAACTTTGTAGCATCTTCCTTGAATACTTCTGAATCCCATATGTTTCTCCTGCAAGTAAGTATACGTGTTGAAGATGGGTTTGTTTGCCATGGCCAGCTCTGTTGAATTCAGGATTGTTAGAAGGTGGTTCTGACACTATGGGCCGCCCGGATTTTTCGCTTTTTGAGCACCTATGTGTTGAGCTTTTACTGTGGGAGAGCCTCATAAATTGGGACTCATCCACAGTGAACTCATGATGAAAGAGACTGCATGTGGGTTTTACTGGTGTCCCCCTAGCTTGACTAGGCCGCTGCACAGCAGCTGGAGTAAGGGGCACCGGGCTGGTTACATGCAGACACCTGTGTACATGCGTGTGCACATGTGTAGGGGCTGCGCAGGGGAGATTCCTGGCATGCGCAGTCCAGGAGCAGCTACAAAGTGAATGGTGTGGCAGGACTTATGCAGAAGTGGGTGGTGACCCGGAATAGGCCGTATACACTGGGAAGGAACATGCCAGGGAAAGTCAGTGTGCTTTACTGTGTTTTTCACTTCATTATTCCCCTATGGGGAGGTGGAGCCCATGTGCTAGCTTAACTTTCATAAGGCCTACAGATTCCAGACACGCACTAAAGTCCACTGTAGCGGATGTGAAAAGGAGTATTCTGCAGAGTCCAAAGTCATAGTTGTACTGCTTTTGGGTCATCCAGAAATGTCACATTTCTCTGAGTCAGTCATAACCAGGGCCAGGCTGAGGGCTGACCTCAGCTGGCTGGATTGATAACCTTTTTTTTCCACAAGCTAAGGCCTCCTCTCCACGAAGAGAAGATGGGTGGGGCTACAGGCCCATCCATCAGCAGCTATCACTGGTGCCAGGCACCAGGCTGCACCCAGGAGGGAAGGGCTCTTGTTTCAGAGACCATGTGGCCAGAGACCCTGGACGACGCCATTTTGAACCAGCCCAGAGGCTGGACAAGAAGGAGGGAGCAGGGGCAGGGAAGTGATGTGTCGCTGTTTGATAGGACAAACAGAGACTTCCTGCCAGCCCCCTACTCAACTTTTAAAAAGTACTGGAAGAGGAAGAGAGCTCTCTCTGGGGTGTGGTCTGCTGAGGCGGAAGGTGCTGGAGCCTGGCAATGGGCAGTTGGAAGGAGGTACCCCCTGACTGCCCCTCAGGCCCCTAACAGCGCCAGAAGAAGAGCCCAGGACCAGTGCACAGAAGCAGGGGCCTCTGCGCAGGGAGAAGAGAGGCCCAGGAGGAGAGCCAGGCGAAAGGCTGGCGCAGGGAGTCAGTGAAGACCGCTCCCTGCAGAATGCACCCTCTTGGAGACCCGGAGGGCGAAGGAGAGTGCTCCCAGTGGCTGGGGGCCGCCGCCAGGAGCAAGAAGCCACGAAAATGGGGCAGATCGGACCCCCAGGGGCTGAGATATGGCCCCCGGAAGGTGAGCGACCTTTGACCCCTGGGAAGAAGGGAAGCCGGGGAGCGCCGTCGCGCTCCCCGCGAAAATGCCCTGCCTGGGGGCCAGGAGCCCACCCTGGCCCCAACCGAAGATGGAGGCGGGGGAGCGCCGTCGCGCCCCCCCCCGTGAGGAGATCCCCAGGGGACCCCATCCCCAGGCCCCGAAGTAAAGCCGGGGGACGCCGTCGCGCCCCCCGTGAAGTGGAGGAAGACGGGGAGCCAGGAGCCCACCCTGGCCCCCGCAAGCAAATCCCGACGCTCCCCGGGAAAGTTGGAGGTGGGGGAGCGCCGTCGCGCCCCCCGCAGAGGGGTCTCTGGGGGCCCGGGACCCCATCCCCGAAGCAAAGTCGGGGAGCGCCGTCGCACTCCCCGTGAAGATGCCCCCGCAGAAAACGAGGTCGGGGGGAGCGCCGTCGCGCCCCCCCTACAAGGAGGAGGAAGGGGCCCGGGACCCCAACCCCCGAAGAATGGGAGGAGGCCGGGGGAGTGCCGTCGCACTCCCCCGCGGTCCAGCAGGACCGGAGCAAGAAGACGCGTCTGCCCGCTAGAGCGGGCAGACCAGAACTGCCCGGCCGTCTCCCGCGGCAGCACACGAGGGTGCTGGCCACGCGGGGAGCCGGCGGGGGCAGCCGGGGGTGGGCTCCCCAGGCTGCCCTCCACCCCGAGAGGCCGTCGCGGGTCCCGGGTGGGACCGGGACCCGCCGAAACAGAGTTGGGGCAACGCGGGGCCCGGGTGGGACCGGGCCCCCAAAAAATGAGCCAAGCGGCCAGGGGTGGGCTCCCCGAGCCGTTACCCTCACCTGGGGGTCCGGGTGGGACTGGGCCCCCCACCGAGGAAGGAGCGAGGCGCGAAGCGCCAGCGCGACTCTCCCCGGCACAGCGGGAGAGCCGCTCATCAAATATGCGGAAAGGAGCCTGAAGCGCCCCATAATGCCTTGCAAGGCATGGGGACATCCAGTGTTTTTGGTGCCTGGTGGCCCCCAGAGGAGGGGGTCACCCTCATGTGTGAAAAGAGGTGCAGGGGGAGCTGCAGGAGCAACGCAGCCTCCCCCAGCAGAAAGAAGAACAGTCCGCCCCTAAGTTTCATGGGGCATCTGAAAGAATAACCCCTCAAGGGCTCAGCCAGCATTTAACACTCTCTAGGCTGGGACTTTTGTTTTACAGCTGAGGGTGTTTGGAGAAGTGTCTCAAGGAGTGAAAGGCTGAGTTGGGATGTCTGGAGAAGGGCATCCCCTGGAGGTGAAGAGGTGTAATTGCATCACAACTGCATTTACTCACGGTTATTCCTTTTTAGAGGGACTGAAGGTCACATATGTAATTTGAAGTACTGGTGTAAGGTGATGTCATAAGCAAAGTGGGTTATGTTGCCAGACACTCCTGCTAGGGTGTCTGGCTGTTTATGGGTAATCCTGTGATTTCATCTGTGATGCCTTTAGGGGCTGTAATTGCAATGCATTCTAATGATCCACCAACGTGCTGAGTACTGTCATTCTAAAGTGTGCGTAAACATGTATTCTTGCTGCTGTGCTTAAGTGAGGAACAACCCGGACTGTTAGCCCTGAATAGGTAGGGGTGCATACTGTATGGTCAATATAAGATGCTCAGTCAGGGTTATGTGTCACTAGGGCAGGTGAACCTATTTTTAATGCGTGTGGAGGTAATGGGGTGGGTCGCCACTGGGATGGTGCCAGTGCGCAGGGCCCTCGCTCCAGGTTATGCTCAACACACTGCATTAGGGGGCAAGATGATGTGCATACATGGGAGTGGTGGTACTAGACCCCACCCCCCTTTTGGGAGGGGTGGAGATGTTACGCAATGTCACAAAGTAATTCCAACGGCTTATGTATATTTGTAAATTGGTGCATAGTATTGAGTAGTGTGTGTGTTTAATAAATGTACTGTTACTTTTATAAAGCAAAGTACAGACTGGACAATCAATTATTGAGTGTTATTTCTGCGCACCTGCAAATGGCGATTACTAGCCCACACCACCTCCCTTGAGTAAAGCCTCAGACTGCTCTGCAACGCTACCCTCTGAGAGTCAGGCGCTACAATTGGGTGTTTGGTTCCCAGTGAAGGACAAATGTAGTCATGTTATTTGTGCAGGCCTCACAGATACTGCCTCGTTGTCCAACAAGGAGAAAATGGAATGCATGTGGAGTTAGAGTGAGTTGAGAAGAACTACGTTCCAAAGATGCCCCAAGAAGGAACCTGACCATGTCCAGATTGTTGATGGTATACCACTTTCTTCTTGACCAGTTAATGAGATAGCAAGCCCCCTTTGTGATCATAAGGAACCTGTTGTTTGATATTATTGCTAAAGCTAACTATGCTATCATTTACGGATGACCTTGGTAAAAAGAAGGCAAAATCCCCACAATGAATTGGGAACTCAAACCGCAACACTCCTCTCTTTCTGTCATGATCTCCGCTTTTCATCAGATCGTTATTGGTCTCCAAAAGATGAAATCAAGAAAAACTCAGTCGAAGTTGTTCAAGTCTTACATACATTCCAACCCACTGTAATGCCTTCCTGGATGCCTTTGGGAAGCCTAAAGTATTGACCCTGCCTCCTCATATGGAGTAACACTGCGCAATTTCAATTGAACCTGGTTCCACCATACCTTTTGGGTGCATCAAAACGTAAAGAATTATTTCCAAGAAAGTCTAGAGAATGGATTGATAACAAAGTCTTCATCTCCTGCTGGTGCATCTTTATTCTTTTATTCCCAAAAATTGCAAGCACTCACATGATGTGTGAACTATTGAGGTCTCAATAAGATTACCAACAAGGATCGCTACCCTCTACTGCTCTTTTTGGGCATTGTTGAGTTGATAAGAGGTGCCACGATAATTAGGATATTAGATCTTTGAGGGGCTTATTATCGTTTATGAATCAAGCCTAGTGATGTATGGAAGATGATCTTTTGTACTCCATTTGGTCATTAAGAATATTGCGTTGTGACATTTGGGCTTTATAATGCACCTGTGCCCTTTCAGAGATTTATAGATTGTACCTTTGCTGATGTTCTCAACCAATTTATCGTCCTATATCTGGGTGGCATTCTGATTTGCCCAAGTACACCAGCAGAACATAAGGAATATTTCATGAGGGTACTATCTAAATTGCGTCAATGCCAGTTGTTCTACAGAAGAGGAAATGTGAGTTCGAGAAACAGGAAGTGTAATATCTTGCTTATTTACAAAGCTCGCAAGGTATATCAGTGGATCTGAAGATGACCTCTGTGATCTTGGACTGGCCTACTCTCACTTCAATTCAAGAAACTCACTGCTTTTAAGTATTCACAAATATCCACCACCAGTTTATTCAAAATTTTGCCAATATAGCCATTCAGACAATAAAGACCATAAAGCTAGAATACCTATGTGAGAAATTGGGTTGTTGGTTGAAAGGGGGGGTGACCCCTATTCAAACAACAGCCACCATCCCTGTCAAGGTGAACAACAAAGGTCACTAAATTAACCTGTGCTTAACCCTGGGTAGTTAGGCACTAAAAGTAGTCAGGCTTCACTTAGAGGCAATGTGTAACATATTTATGCTGCACACAAACAGTAATAAAGTGAAAACAAAACAGAAGAAAAATCCAACACCAATTTAGAAAAATAGAGTAAAATCTAATAAACTATTTGATACCAAACGGACAAAAATCCAGTCAGTAGAACTGTAGTTATTAATTTTAAAGTTTAAGGTAAAAACTAGAGGCTAAAAGATCAAAGCGCCAACCTCAGATATCTTGTCACGCGAGACCGGGTAAAAGTAAAAAAATATGGCCAACCGCGATGGAGAGCAGGTCGGCGACAAGAAGTGGATTAAGCCTGGTCGGCGCGTACCTTCAGACTAAAAATAAATTCTGGAGAAAAAGTTCTGAGAAGGTATAAGTTCCATGTGGCAAGGCTTCAGGCAGTTGACCAAGGTGGGAGCGTCATAGCTGGGGAGCCACAGGACGAAGCCGCTATGAAGTTTCTATGTTTTGACTTAATCTCTTTTTTGGAAGTCAAAAATCCTCAGCTGGACGAGGCAGGAGGCTGTAGTTAATGAGAGTTCCAGGAGGCCGGATACCACTTTGGCGAAGGACTGCTGAACAGGATTTGCTGCTGTGGATAAGTCGCAACAGGAGCTGCAGCAAAGTCAGGTCGACCAGAGATGTACCTTGGGGGGATAGATGAGCAGGTTGGGCCTGGTCTTCTCTCGGTTCTCAGAGCAGTTTTAGCCAAAAATATTCCAAGTCCTAAGTTTGGGTTTTGCCTTTCTGAGCACCCTTAACACCACATGCAAGGGTCAATGACTGGAAGGGCACCACTTGGGGGTTCAGTACTCACTGGGGCTGGGTCCAGGTGCAGGTTCAAGATGGTGGGAGCCTGTAATGTCCCTGTGGCTCTGAACAGGAGGCCAGCAAACTAGCCCTTGAAGTCACTCTAGTAGTCCTGGGTTCAAGTGATGAAGAAGGTCTCAAGCAGCGGGGAAGGCCTCTGAGGGTTCAAGGCAGGCTCTAGGCAGCAAAGCAGTCCTTCCAGGTGCAGCAAGACAGTCTTGTGGAGTACGCAACAGGCCTCTGAGAGTCCTTCCTCAGGTCCAGAAAGTGAACTGAAGAATGGGTCTGAGGGCCCTGTTTTTATACCTGGTGCCTTATGTGAAGTAGGAGAATTTCCTAGTGGTTTGTCCTTGAAGTGCTTGGAATTTCCTGCCTTCCCTGTCCTGGCTCCAAGCTGGCTGCAGAGACAATGAAGTGGTGACAAGCCCTTTGTGTGAATGCAGAGCACAGTCTATTCAGTTGCAAGTGGGGCTGTGCCCAGCTCCACCCTCCCCCATCCTGCTAGCAGATGACCCATTCAGGCACACCTAATCACTCTATTGTGTGACTGTCTGGGAGGAATTCACAAAGTCTAATTGGCAGCTAAACCCAGTCATGTGACCTTTGCTGATAATTATTTAGTCAACACTATTTTTGCATGATGATCACTTAATTTAATTGTCTTGACCTTCTTTTTGATTTGTAGACTTTTGGTTTTCGATATAAAACATTATACATATACACTGTTCATATTCATTAGACAACGTTATCAAATAATTATCAGCAAAGGTGTATTTTGTTCTTACATAAAAAGTGGCCCAACCTAGCTGATTAAAAAGGCCTAACCCCATTATCTCTAACTTTCTAAAAGTGCCATTTTCAAAATTGCAATTTAAAACCCGACTTTACCATTGAAGAGGATTTTCAATTACAATTTCATAGATACCAAACACGAAATGCTTATCTGTTCCTAATCAAAAGTTATAACTTATTAAATGTAATAAGTTAACCCAATGTTGCCCTATGGGACAGGCAGGCCTCACAGTAGTGAAAAACAAATTTAGGGATTTTTCACTACCAGGACATATAAGACTTTAAAGTACATGTCCAAAACATTTAATTAGAATGCACCATGCTCTACCTAAGGCCTATCTTAGGAGTGGCTTATATGTAGTAAAAGGAGAGTTTAAGGATTGGCAAGGGAGTTATAATGCCAAGTGCAATTGGCAGTTAAAAATTGTATTCAGGCTGCAATGCCAGGCCTGGGACATGTTTTAAGGGGCTACTTGAGTGGATGGCACAATAAGCGCTGCAGGCCCACTAGTAGCATTTAATTTACAGGCCCTGGGCATATGGTATACCCTCTACAAGGGAATTATAAGTAAATTAAATATGGCAATCAGGTGTAAACCACATTTACCATGTGTAGGTGAGTGATCACAAACACTTTAGCACCGATTTGCAGTGGTAAAGTGCTCAGTGTCCTAAGGCCAACAAAAATGAATTTTAGCAAAAACAGAGGGAAACAGGCAACATATTAGGGGGATGAGCACCCTAAGGCTGACAAGTCTAAACAACCTACCATAATGTTTTTATTGAGTCACTCAAGAAGAACAAGCCTTCTGCAAACTCAAGGAAGCCTTTATTCAAACATCCTTTTTCTACTATCGAAATCTGGCAAAGCAGTTCATTTTTTAGACCGACGCCCCTGACGGAGCCATGGGATCAGATGACTGATTACAACATCCCATCCTCTAACTGAATGACTTTGAATAGAACAATTCAGAATAGGGAACTTCTGGCAATGAAGCTTACTTGCATGGAATGGAGGCATCATTTAACCAGGGCACATGAACCCTAGAGATCTGGGTTGATAATAGAAATCTATAATTTCTTCACAGCCTACAATGCAGGAACAGTCGCCAGGCTTGGTAGGCTTTTTTGTTTGCTCAGTGTGGCTTTGTCATTATCTATCTTCCTGAATCCAAGAACACTCTTGCTGTTGCCCTGTCTAGAAGGTATCCTGAGACTCCAAGTACTTTCAATCAAACTATCATTCAACAATCCTTCTGGTATCTCTCTGTGCACAAGATGTCGAGCAGTATATTCTGGTTTATCCACCTGTGCCCAAGGGAAATGAGCTAATTCCAAAACATTTAGTTATCTACAACCTCTTCTGGGCTCTCCTGAATCATGGCATACAGTAGCAACCAACTTTACTGCCGCATTACCAACTTCTGAAGGATATCGAGTCATAAGGTGACCATTGATTTATTCTCTGAGAGGGCTCATTTTTCTCATTTTCAGGAGATACCATCTGCTTCCACCATGGCTAAACAATTCATCACAGACATCTTTCGATTACATTGACTTCTCCATACCATCTTTTCCCAACAAGGCCCTCAATATATTAACTGTTTCTGGAGGGAATTATGCAAGATGTTGCATATTATTCTGGTCCACTCAAAGGAGAGTGAGAGGGACAAAAAATAATCGTCGCACTACCTCCCTTTCATGCCTCATAATGAGTGCAACAACCTATATCAGCGACGGGCTCTCTGAGTCCCAATGGAACCTGATTTTTCTGGATAAGGAGACCTCACCCACTTTATTGTGGCATGCTTCATCATTGGTAACCTTACCCCATCCTGGGAAGATAGTACTGCCAGGACAGAATTAACCTCTTCATCGAGAGAGTTATTAATAAAGTAATACCGGATAGATGAAGGGATCAAGACTTATATAATGACCTTAAGGTAAACCCAAAGACTTATTTTATTAATGTGGGTACACTAGGTAAAATTAAAAAGAAAAGAAGATGGTGGGTACAGTGGATTCTAATGTTAGTCCCAAACCAAGATGACTCCTGTAATTCCTGTAATGTCACTCAGCGGTGGTTCCTCCATTGGAGCCGAGGAACACCACCCCCTCCCCGCACAGCTTCAGAAAGCTGAAAAAATAAAATGGTAATGAAAGGATTTTATTACCATTTTAGTTTTCTGGCTTTCTGCCGAACTGAGATGGCAGGGCGAGGCCAGTGCATCACTGCGCTGATTGGCAGCAATGACGAGTGGCCCTTTCAATGTGAATTGGGCATGTCAGTTTTTCCAGCTACATTATTACAGCCAAACAGACATGCGCAATTAAACCTCTCCAACCTGCCTGTCACAGACAGCTGGGTTGGAGAGCAGGCACAGGCCTTCAGTGCTCTTCGGAGCGCAGAAGCAGTCTGCTCCAGCCAATCCAGACACTTCTCTCATGCAGCATTAGAACAGTGTCTGGATTGGATAAGGAGGTGTTGGGAGCTGGCTGGAGGAGTCGGGAGCCGGCTGGAGAACACCAAGGACAGGACGTGCTGCAGGCTAAAAAGGTAAGTGAAACTTTTTTTTTTCATTTTAAAATGTAAATGTTTATTTGTATATTGTTTAATTTTATGTATGTCGACCCGCCATTTTTGTGGGTCACCAACAGCCACTGATGTCACTTCCTATTTCTTTGGCACACTAGCAGTCAATAGCATTTTAAGTCATGCTCTTCGCCCCTTGCTCTGGATTTTAGTCTCACTGTTTCCTTCTTAGGATTTTCCTTAGATGCAAGAATCCTCTCCAAGTCACTCCAGCAAGTCTCTACTAAATCCTGGGTAGTTGAGCATCCTGATTTTCATCTCTGCATCAACTCCTGATCTATTTCTCTGAGCGTCTTCTTCCATCTGCCTCTGGATGTTTTTCACTTTGGGATTTTTCCTCCCTTATGACTTTTCCTAAGGGCAACTGCTTACCAATCACTGTTGCTCTCCATAGGTGGCATTGTGCTATAGGTAGGAATTGTGCTAGCATCAGACAGCACCAAACTTAAGGCAGAAGCTTTAGTCCAGCCCAGAACCTGACAACTGAGGATCTTGTACTGGCTAGAACTTTAGTGGGGCCAGCTGTAGGGGAGCTGTTAGGCACTGTAAATATAGACCAGCACCCGGCTGGGGCATGCCAGTTGCATCATGATGTCTGCACGTAAAGGGATGGCCCAACATGAGAGGTGGAGGAGGGGAAGCTCTGAAGCAGCCACGGGGTTGTTGCTGGATGATAATGTGCCCACTTAGAAGATAACAAGCAGTGAAACATCTCTTCTAACAAGGAACTACTTTTTTCCCACTACCAAAACTAAAATGTAAAGTCGATGGTACAATGTAACCAGCCATGAGAGTGCCATTGGTTTAATGGTAGCTTTTCCAAAGAGAGGCAAAGCCTGAAAAATACATGAAAGCCAATGGCTGAAGGGAGCTGACCCAAATTCCATGTTCGCTCTCTGTAGTACTTAATTTATTTCTTTAAAGTATTGAAAAGATGAGGTCAACGAAATAGCTCAAGCTAAGAAAGGGGTTCAGAACAGTAAAATCAGCAGCTTTCCTGTTTCCAGTCAGTGACAACCAAAAAGATTGGATTCCACACCATCCTGTCCTGTCGAGGACGCGTGGTCAACAGTTGAAGTAAAGTCATTGAATAGTTTTAATGGAGACGAGGCGTGATAAATAGGCACTGCCACCCCCCCTTCCTCCCCGCACAGTCGCCCTGTCCCTTCTGTGGAGGTCAGGCTCCTGACCAATCACTGGAAAGTGTTTCATCTCATCAAGACAGTTATAGCACCGAGTTACACAATATTCCTTCAATAATCATATGAGTGAGCGTGGGAGCAGGGCGGAGCCATTCATGAGCAGACACTGAGGGCGCTGTCAATATTACTATGGTGAAGGAGAGAGGGCTGCCTTTGGGATAAGAGAGAGAACAGGCCATATTGAGTGAAGGTGAGACTGGGAAATAGAAAGGTAAAGAAAGGTAATGAATGAGAGGCACAAACACAGGGAAGAAAGATTGGGGGGTAAGGGGGCAGAAGGAATGCGCCCAGATTTTAGCACCATGTAAATACAACAATAACAGCAACTTTCGTTAATAAAGAAACATTGATGCAGAAAGGTGAAAGATCGGCTGCGGAACATAGAAGAGAAGAAATAAAGTGAAGTAAGTAGAAAGCTAGAAGAAAGGGAGAAAATAGAGGTCATCTTATTCAGCTCAAAAGTTGGAACAACAGGCAGCAAGAGGTGTGCAAAAAAGGGAGACAGGAAAAGGGGGTGAAGAGGCACAAGGGTTGTCTGAAAGGAAAAAGAGACAGCTACCAAATCGAGTAAAACAGGGGGATGAGAAAGAAAAGGAAGCACGAGATGCGAAAGAGAGAATGAGGAAAATGAATGAGCGCTAAAAGAGAGTAGACAAAGAGAAAGTGAATAAAATGAGGAAATGTCAAAGCTAATCAGGAACCAAGGACAAATCAGACACAGCAGGCGGTTACCGATTCAAGAGAGGCCGCGCTACAAAGCAAAGAAAAACTGAACGCAAAGAGATAAAGGCAATAAAAAGAAGGAGCGCCAACACAAGAAATGCTTTGCATAGTTATTCAGAAGGTCAGTTTTCTACCTCTGAAAAGCACGCCGTGCCTATAACGCTTTGTTTCTGGTGGCACCGTGCAGGTGCAGAGCTTGACCCTGTCTAGAGAATCCGGATCAGCGCCCCGAGGGCACCGGAAGGGCTTTGTTCCCGTGGTCCCCCAAGGAAGCGAGCTGGAGACCGCCGACTCCACAGTGTGAAGATACAAGCAGGAAGGTACATACTCCCCACTGTCCACGCAAGAAGCAGTGCATAGAGAAAGGCGACAAGTGAACCAAGAAACCAGCAGGTTGACTAAGCACTGTTCACCACCCACTTGGCACTTGCCTGGAATGTTTCATTGATTTTTATACTCTGTAAAAGAAAATAATGACGATAAGAAATGTGGACATATATGACCTTTTTACCAAGTGCAAATTAGGATGCAGTATTAATAAGTCTGTAAAACCTGGGATTTTCTTCTTCACCACATTCTATTGCTAAGAATTGCTCACATTTTTTGGGTCGTTTGCATCCTGAAAATTACCAGTGCATCTCCTTGGCCATTGAGGGGTGTCTTGTGCAACATCAAACAGGAGCCGCATGGTATCTCTACAGGGCGAGGAATCTGCACAGCACTGACTCCACCCCGTGTGTTGTAGAAGCAGTATTCCATCCGGGGCAGAATATACAGTGCTACCTACGAGAAGTTGGTAAAAGACCGTGGCTCCGGAAGGCAGTTAGAAGTGCCCAGCCAAATCGCCAGCCACTTGAGGGAATCTGTGGTTATGGATCTGTGTGATCGCCAGAAGAAACCTATTTTGTCCTTTTCTATTGAAGAGATTTTGAAGAAACCTATGGTCCATGTGCACCTGGTGGACAACATCAAATCCACTACATTTGGGGAGAATGCCAAGGAAGCAGGCGGGCCGGGGTCTGATCCCAGTATGAAACTTAACAGTGAGTACAAGACCTGTGATGCTCATTAGGTCCCACCTATAGGCAACAACTGTCCATTCTTGAAGACCTATTGTGAATAATACTATAAATAGATTGGGCTATGTGTCAGCCCCAATCAAAGCAAGAAAGCTCCCCTTAAGTACAAATGCAAAATTACATAATTATAATATTCAAATACACATATACATGTTCTCTTTTTTTATAAGTTCATTTTATTTTTCATACTTATTCACTTTTGTCTGTTTATGTTCAATACTTATTCATCAATATTTTTTATATTTACTAAAAAAAAGCACTTTTTTCCCCAATTTTTTTAGTACAAAAATTATTACAAATTATTATATACAGTTTAATACGACTGTATCAACCCCCAATAAATAAATAAATCCAATAACAAAGCACATTCATTCCTCACAATCGCTCACAATCATATAAGACACATATACATATTTGGGTATACGGAACACATAGATGTAACACGTTTCCAATGGACAATTACGATGACTAAAGCCAAAAGGTCTGGGCACACATGGTCGACGCGCGTTTCGGTGGAGTAACACACACCGTGAACCACCTTCATCAGGACCTCGCCCAAGTAGGATACAGTGTTGCAAGAACAAATAAAACCGGGGGTACTAGTTTCAACTGGGAATGATGGCCATTCTCCAGAAAAAGCAGTTTTTAGAATATTGGACAGCGGAATCTGTATTACCAGTGGCTAACAGTACACTTCTAATTCGAGCTGAGAGTTGACTTCTAGATAACTTATTCGGTATTTTATGGATCCCCAACGCCGATGTATATAAAATTATCAATACATATATGTATTGGATTATAGATTGTTGCTGTCCCAGAAGCAGAGTGTATCACACTCTGAGCCGTAGCAAAATAAAGATAACCCTATATTATATCCTGGTTTATTCAGTAGGGTAATGCTTTGATGAGTGTACCCGCTCTGTCAGGAAACACCTCTACGTTCTTCCGCGTCCATCACAATACGCTGCGCTGCGCACGCTATGTGTCAGCCCCACTCATGATTGGATGGCTTTCTTGTCCATCTCACTTCATGTTCATGATTTGATGTCTTTCTTCCTTATTCTTGTTTTTAGATTGAAGGCAAATAGTAATTGAGGACCCCCGTCTTATTTTCCCTCACTCGTTTGTACTTTGACCTCAGTTCTCTTTTTTGGAGTAGAGCTCTCCTTCTCCTCTCAATGAGAATAGTTCCCTACATCTTTCCATTGAGGCTTTATCTTTCCTGTATGGCCTTTCTTTATTTTACATCCCGTCTTCCTCTCACCGACCCACCCACACAACATAACCCTAGCACAACTTAGGCTCAAACCATAACTAGCCCATTCCCCTTACTTTCATCCTGCTTTTGAATGCCTGTGACATACTCTGCACCTACTCATTCCCCCACCACTAAAATGCCTCTTGTTTTACGTCTTCTTAGTTGACATTCAAATTCCCATGCAAGGCCTTTATCCCTACATTATGTTTCGACTTTCACTGTGGCCCTTCTTTAACATCGCCCTTTCAGCCTCTTTCACCACATTCCTACTCTCAGGCTCGAAGCCAAAATTTCCCTATGAGTGTGTTATTAAAGGCACCTTGTGATGGAAACGTCTGCCTAATAAGCTGCTCCCCGCCCCATCAGGGACCATAACTGTAGAACTCATTGTCCCATGTGATCACATGCACTTCCCATAATCTTGAATTCAGGGAATTCCTGAAAATGGTTTTTATTCCCTGATTGATCATCGCAACTCATATTGCATGCCCGTAACACAACAAACCTCTTGCTCAGTGATACTCCTAGTGGTGATTATTGCACTTTGTAATCTTAGAAACTAAAACATCACATACTAGGGAAGAAGCAATTGACACAAGAGAGCTACCTCACTAAAACACAGAAGGAGCATGATGAAAGGTAAAACAGTTGTTGTCTAAGGATGGTTTTAGCCACATATTACTCTTCAGATCATCTGTACATCAACATCATAAATTATAGATACTATTTAGTCACATATCTCTGTTTATATGATAACATTGAACAAACACTAGACCCAGCTTTTAACAGGTGTCTTATTATATATTCTACGCCCCTACAGTGCAAATCCCTATATTTTTCCTTTGAGGCTCTGACTGTCGTCTGCTTTACTTTCTGGGTTCTACCCTTCCATCCATAAACGATCTCTCCACCACTCTAGTTCCCTCTTTTCATAAAGTTTGTTCCTTCCTGTCTAAGCCTTTCTCCATATTCTCCTAAATAATTCTTGACCTCCTTTTTCAGGTCTCCTCATTTCCTCACTCCCATCTTTCTTTTATTAACCTTTAATACTCTCCCTTCTTTTTCCTTCCAAAACCTCTGGGGAAATAGTGTGACGCACTTCTGAGGGGTTTTATTTCCTTCTTAATGTTCACATTTTAGATTAGTTGTACACAATATTTTTTGTAAATTTAATAGTTTAACACAGGTAATATACAGATACGCATTTAAGGTAAGATTCCGCATCTGGCGCATTCGGCCCAGTAACTCTCCCCCTCCCACTGAAGTTACTGATACCAGAGGCATCAGCAGCTCCAGGAGATCAGAAATACTTCCTATTCTGAGATTTTGGGGAATCAAAATTTCTGTATCGATTCTCACACATTTTCCCCAGTGCTTTAAGCAGCTGAGATTTCCAGGTGAAGCACAGCATCTTGGAAGTCCTATGGGACCGTAAAAGCTCTCATTACCACCAATCAGCATAACAGGGCCCCTATATAGTTTACAAGGGACACCCATAATCTTAAAGAGTCCCATAGTGTCTTATTTTTCATCCTGTCCTCTATTAAGTACCCATTTTGAAGGTGCACTTATTATATGATGTTCTACTACTCATATAATTACCACCCAAACCCATATAAAGTAGCATTTAGCTAAGTTTATTTTTCAAGATATACATCACAAGCGTGTAAAAAAAATAGGTGTCCAGTTAAACTCAGAAATTTCATGCTCAGACCAGATCGCCGCAGAATTCTAGAGCCCCTTGTTGACTTCAGAATGCTCAAGCTGCTCTTTAAGTCTCTGAATTTTCACCATCAAGATTCACCTCTTGAATTTGAGTGAGTTCTGGTCTTGATTGTGCTAACAACATTTTTCATTCTCAACTAGACCCTCAAATCCCTCAAACCTCGCAATGTGAATGGCTTAATTGCTGCATATGCGACACCGGAGGTGGTTTTGAAAATCCTCAGCAATCACCATAAATTCATCATGGGACCTGCATAATAAAATATGAGAGCCAGCTAAAGTAACCCGAGTGCTCCCTAGTTCCCACGTACCCCTCCTCAGTCACACCACCAAAGATTCCAAATACAGCACCCTTCAAACCAAGCTCCCCTCGGTGGTGTATCATGCAACCCATTCGATAAAAGCACGTTACCACCATACAATGCAATTACAATACGATACAATGCTTGATCCGTACCCCCATACTGCCTTAAGCAACCTAAAGAGTTCAATCAGAAGCAGCACGGACATTGTCCAACCAGCTGCTGCCTTCGTCCTCACCCGCGCCTCTCTACGCTCTTCATTGACTGCCTATTGCCCAGTATAAGCGGGTCATCTGGCACATCAGGTGGTTTAGCACGAGGGGCCTCTACTAGGGATATCTAGTTTCCAGTGAAACTCTCCAACACATAACGTGAGTAACCATGAAAATCTGTTTCAAAAAGTGTCCTGAATTATATTTTTTACGCCCATCCTATCTAGACCACAGATATAAAACTCATTAAGATTACTTCCTTCCTTCACATGATACCTCTTTAGTTGTTATAAGGAAAACAGACCAATGTGCCATTACTACAAACAGAATTTATACACATTAAGTCTTACTCTTAGGTGTACCCAGTGTAACCCCTATGAGGTCCAGCGCTTTCAGGCCCCTTTTTGTTTATAGATCTCATTGCCCCAGGTTATCAGAAATTCAACCCAAAATCCTATATCCAGGAATAACCATGGCAGCTAGAGTCTAGTGCTAACGTATATTTATTAATTACATTTTTAGGTCTCCAAATCATGTCTAACAAAACATAACACACTAGGCAAGCTAATACCGACACAAAACAACGTGTTCACTGCAGAACATTATAGAAAAAGATTGGACAAGTACTTGCTACTGATGGATCGGCTCACATATTAATCACCAGATAATTGAAAACTAATTGTCAACCTCATCAAAGGTAGGTAATATTTAGTAAGCTATATCTCTGTTTATATGATGATGGATTGGGCAAACGTCGGAAACACGTGGCTTTTTTTTAGATGACTGTGCATTAGAGAGGAGCTACTATATAAACATACAACAAAAAATGCCTTACACATTCACCTATCCCAGTCCATTATTATGGACATATTCGTATTATACACTTTACACCTAAATTGTTATTGCTGCGTTTAAAAAGTAATGGTACAATTACTCTGCTAGGCCGCACTCATTTAATCAACCTTGCAGACAGAGCATGTCTCTTTGAGGCCACACTCCTAAGTCTCCTTGAGGCCTTGTAACCTGAGCAGCAAACTCTAGGCAGGGGGGTGGTTCTAAAGGCTCTTTGTTTAGTTAATTATTTAATTGTGTTAGTTTAGATGTTGAGCCTCTCCTAAAATCGTTCTGCTAAGCCTGAGGATCCAGCAGAGTAACAAAGTCAGGAAATCCTATTTTATGTTAATGTGACAGCTGGGTCAGAGGAAGATAAAAAGATCTATTATAGAAGAGGCTTAACACCACAACCACCGACTGTAATTAAATACTTAGCAAAAACTAAGAGGTCTGAGAGCCCCCACAGAATTTGCAATTTAGCAAATAGGTGCTTACTTAGTGCAGCATCATTTCATACAGGCATGTTCTGTCATTGCTGGATCATTAGTGTCTGTAGAAACATTCCAAACACAGTCTTTTTGTGTGTGGGGTGTTGATAAGTATATTTATTGAACTCTGTATACTCAAATTAACTCGGTACCAATAACTGAGTGACTGTACACCAATCATAGACCTTTGTTGTTAAATACATTACAGTCCCTAAACTGCAGAACATGCAATCGTCCGGCTTCCCCCACTTGATCAAATTGAGTGATCCTACACGCTAACGCTTTATTTCAATGTGTGTATCATTCTTCGTAACCATCCAGTTTGAGAGCACATTTAAGAAATTCAGTTCTGGATCTGCACTCTACAAAACTATATATATATGTATGGTTAATTAATAAACACCTTGCCACTTCAACTGCTGTGGAGTCTGTGTCCTTGTGTAGTGCCGGTGTGACTGGACACTCTTGGATTTTCATGTGGATATATATATATATATATATATATATATATATATACGGTTAATATAAAATGATTTTGCTTAGCATTTGGCAAGAACATAGGCTATCGAAATAGATAACATGAGAAACTGACACAGATTGGGTAAGTTGTGGCGATATTGTCAGGGCAGGGGGTACTTTTTGCTGTTTCATGTTTAAAAAATACTACTTTCAATAAATGTCACTCAATTCAGTGATATAATTAATTGTATGTCCTTAATTGGGACACCCAGAAATGTTGTTATACAATCATTTTTAATTTTAAAGTCTTTATATTTTTCCAGGGACATTTTTTGCCTGATTTATGTCTTTTGATGGCTCAGCTCTTGCTCTGGCTCTTTAAGTCAGCTATCCCCACTCAAGTGATCAGGATTTATAAAGTGCGGCTAATCACCTGTCAGGTTATCCAGGTGCTTGCAGGTCCTGGAGACTTATTCGAACAGTCCGCTTTTGAGAGCCCTTTTGAAAGAGAAGGCACTCACAAAACGAGGGGAAAAGCGAGGAGATAGCAGTGAAAATGAGGGAAAAGCAAGGAGAAGGCACTCAAAAAAGGGGGGAAAAGCAAGGAGATAGCAGTGAAAACGAGGGAAAAGCAAGGAGAAGGCACCCAAAAACAATCATTTGCAATGCAATAGGTGTCGCATATTCTAGAGTTTGAGCTATTGGCATTGTAAATGACAATGCCTTTTATTAATGTGTTTTGAAAACCTGGAATCGGTGCATAAACACGCACTTTGTTGTTGCATACGAGAAGCTTTACTTTGCTTCTCGTAAGCAAGGACTACAAGTACAAAGTGCGTGTTTAGGCACCGCTTGCAGGTTTTCAAAACATATAAATAAAAGGCAAATGGAAAATTAGTTTAAAATGCATTTTGAGTTTTAGCCTACTAATAACTATAAACAATCACTCTATCTTCAAACTTACATTTCTTGTTAAAAAAACTTCAATAAATTATTGATGAATAAGTAATGCCTTAGACAGAGCAACCTCCTCTATCTATCCACTGCCTCCAAATGAAGACTAATGACAAAATGAGTACCCACAGTTACAAGTAACTTATTGTGTTTTTTAGGAACCAATTATGGTCAGGCACTTTGCTTTAAACTTACTCTCTTCTCATTTTCCACACCACACAATGCATTCTGCTTGGACACAATACTTAACCCTAAGTCACTCACTACTGCATGAAGCTTGTGCAAAACGGTAGAGAGATGAAGACAATTCTCACTAACTGCTAGGTCCATTTTAAATGAATATAGTCTGGCAAGGGGCAGCTGCAAACCTTTATAGTCACTTTTTTAGACAAATGTGTGTAATACACTTTAGAGCAGAACAAGTTACAAGGTAAAATGCAAAAAAAAAGGCAGGAACACAAAGGTTAAACAGTGTAGTGCCAAAATACTTAACGTCCATAACCTACAGTAAAATTAAACGGTGAACACAACATGAAAGATGGCAGAGGCCAGAGGTTGTGACTTTAGTATGATGAAATGTTTGGTCTACTCTGCAGCAGGTGGTTTTGGGGCAAGGGAGGTGAAACCATGTATGAATGGTTCAGAAGTATTATAAAACATAACGAGCATCGGCGAAACCATCAGGCATCAGTTCTGGCCTTAATGTGCCAACACGCACAAACCTAAGCATTCACACAGACTTTGTGTCATGTCATTCTGTAACCTCCTGCATGACACCACAAGGTTGCCTAAGAAGAAATTAGAAACAAGCATTTGCAATGCAATAGGTCTCGCATTTACGATAGTTTGAGCTATTGGCATTGTAAATGACATTTCCTTTTATTTATGTGTTGATTTTTAAAACATAAATAAAAGGCATTGTTATTTATAATGCCAATAGCTTACATTTTGCAAATGCGAGACCTATTGCATTGCAAATGTTTGTTTTAGATGCTGCTCGCATATTTAGGTACTATGAGCAGCGTTTAAACAAAGGGTCGCGGCCAACATTAATGTGAAAGCGAGTATGGAGCTTTTCCCCAAAGTTTAAAAAAAAAAAAAGTAAATTTAAAAGCTGTGTAGTGCAGCTGCTAAAGTGAAAGCGAGCTGTACTGGTAATTAAACAATTAAGTTTGCGCGGCTGCTAAAGTGAAAGTGGCCTGTGCTGGTATTTAAATAATTAAATAGGTGCGTCCGCTAAAGTGTATGTGTACTGTTTTGTATAATAATTAATTAAATAGTATTAATATGGGGAAAACGTGCTTTGGGACCCCCTCTTTTTCTTTGCCCTAGTTGATGGATCGTGGTAAGTATCAACGAGAACAAGCTAGTGGGTGGAAGCTAGATGTCCGTGCGTGGGACAAAAACCTTTAGTTTTTTATGAAGACCCATGAAGATGAAATTTGTTTACTAATATAAAGGCACTGCAGACAATACAATAACAAACACACATTCGCAACATAAAAACCCTACCTCTCCCTCTGCATAGCACCTCTGCTCTGCTATCGGGCAAGCTAAGATAAATCTTATTTCTAATAATCAGAGGGCTGCAGATTATACATTAACATATACGCACATTCCTGTAGAACACACATTTTTAAATAGTTACATGGAGTTGTTTAAATAACTTCCTTTGCACAAAAAAAAGACAGGAATTATTTGTGTAAAAAGTACTACTGCTGTTTACCTAGGAAAAGTAGACTGTAGGACGTTGTTTACAATGTGATAAACAGATCTAAGAAGTCACAGCATGTGGTTTAAAGAACAGAACAATTTGCTTTTAGCTGCAAATTTATGACTAACAAAAGATGGTGACATAGATTACATTGAAAGACTTGCCTACCAGACAGTAAACAAATTGCTGGAGGGCATGTGTCTGTCCCGTGGGAAGTATCTGTTTAAGCAAATGTTTAACAGATGGTGACCCTGAAGATGACCTCAAGGGTGTATCTACGTGAACAAAAGTAGTTGTAAAAAAAAAGGATATATTTGCTCTGATCTATATTTAGTTTTTAGAAGACTAAATACAAGTTTAGCATCTCTGCTTTGCTATCGGACAGGCCAAGATCAAATATGTTATTGTTGCAAAGTCATTCTGTGCCCTGGGCACCCCCCAACTTTTTGCTGACTGGTACTGGTGGTAACTGTCTCTGACTGACCCTGGGCTCTGCCTAACCAGGCCCAGGGCCAGTGCCAAGCTGAAAGGAACACATTAGAATACAGTTAAAACACCTAACATACACTATGGTATGGTGGGGTACCCCTGTAATTGGCATGACCTACCCCATAAGCCCCTAGTATATAATAGGGCAGGGGATTGAAACAACCTAGAAGTCCCCAGTACCCTGGGGCAAGGCAGTTTAGAGGCCAGCAGCTTTTTCTGCACTTGCATGTGTGCACTGCTGAAGCCTGAGGTCAGTTTAAAAACAGCCCTGGGTGCCAGGACTGCTTTTAAACAGTAAATTGTGCCCAAACTCGACTTTGGTGGTAGGGGCACTTAAAAATGGATAACCTACAATGTTTTGGCATATTAGGGACCCCCAGGGTCTCCCCTAGGTATCCCAGGGGTGGGGGCTCAGGTATTTATAAGGTACACCCTTATAAAATTAGTTTTTATATGCCTGGGTTAAGTGAAATTTCACAGTTCACTCCCCACATTGTGTTAAAGTGCTGCTCAAATTCGACTTTGATTCTAGAAGCACTGTGGAAGGAGGATCGGCAATATTTCTGCAGATTCAGAACCCCTAAAGTCTCCCCTAGTTGCACAGGGGGTGGGGGTCCTGTAGAAATTAGGAAAATTCTTATAAAATATGTTTTTTATAAGCCCTGGTGCTAGAAAACTAGCCCAAGTCATTTTCCCCATTGCAAATCCCATGGCCCATAGGTTAACATTGCAGGAAGTTATTAAATAATAACTCCTGATAGGAAGGAGATAGAGCTACCGTTCAAACACTTCCTAGTATGGTAGTGAAAAATCCAACAATATTATATTGTTGAATTTCTTCTAAAATGTACAGACAAGAAGTTATTAGACTTGCTTGTTTGTGGATCCAAATCGAGCCTTCCAGTGGTCTGCCCTGATTGGTCAGAGTTAAGTGAATTAGCCAGGCTGCTTTGAAGAGGTGATAAAGAGCCCCTGGGGTAACTGGCTCTGCTGGCAGGGCAGTGTGCTGTTCAATAGGAATGCCAGGCCAGGGGGTGGAGTCGTAAACCATGCTCTTCAAATGCAGAGGGGAGGCCTGGGTGTCAGTTACACTTTTACACTTTTGACCCAGAGTCAGGGCTAGGCTTAAGGAAGGTATGTGCAGATGGTGGGGGAGAGTCTAAGTAAATTAGCCATCCTAGGGGTGTGTTTAGCCAGCTCTTACCTCCTTGCTGGAAAATCAGCCATTATGGATTTGGAAGATTTGATGCACTCTGGGACAAAATAATGCCACACTCTACAGGATGTGGTCATCGCCTTGAGGAGTTACCCTGCTCCCATTGGTCAGGAGTGACCTGCTGCTTGACCCAGAGAATTTTGAATAAGTATCTGAGAGGGGCAGAGCCCTCCAGATCTGCTGCTTGAAACTTACTGAAGCAAGACATTGCCAAGCTGAGAAGATTTTGCTGTGCAAAGATTTCTAAGGCCTGACCTCTGAAAACTGCATCATCTGAAACTACAGCCCTGCGGATTATTTTGCTGAAATAGAACTAAAGAGTGGA
Organism: Calotriton arnoldi; assembly: GCA_963921515.1. Taxonomy (NCBI): domain Eukaryota; kingdom Metazoa; phylum Chordata; class Amphibia; order Caudata; family Salamandridae; genus Calotriton; species Calotriton arnoldi. The sequence continues at coordinate 753,796 of CAWUFW010001295.1, read as the reverse complement.
CTCCCTGAAAGCTACAGGTTAAAAGAGCTCATCTGGAACATCACCAACTAAATCTGCACCTTGGGGAACTACCAGTGGATTTGTAAGGGTGACGTCCCAGTGGATCGTGGGAACTGAAGTCCTCAACTTTCAAGGACCATCTTGGAGCTTCCAGACCCTTGGAGTGAGTTTGAGACACTTTGGGACCCTTTGAGGAACTTCAGGAAGAAGTTCAAGAAGTTTGGAGAACTTTGGAGGAACTTTGAAAAAAAGCTCCATAGAGGGACCGACTCAACCTGGTCAGCCAAGCCGCCTGCCTTCAACCGCGAGTCGGCCAAGCCATCCAGGATCGTCCCGCTAAAAGCTCCGTCGGCCCGACTTCCAGAGTTTGACCGGGACTAGAAGAAATCTGAAGCCGGCAAACCCTCACCAGATCCGCCTACATGAAGAGCATCGAGAGACCCCGCGAGAAAAAGCTCCAGAAAAGTTTCTAAGTCCGCTTGTAGAAAAGGTGACCGGGAGCAACCGCGAACGCCAAGCCGCCTGCCTTCCATCGCGTGTCGCCCTGGGCTCCTGGGTTGCCCCGCTGAAGCGCTAAAGGAAAAGTTTCTAAGTCCGCTCCAGGGAAGTTGACCGGGAGTTCGTCAAAAGCCAAGCCTGCGAACCCGCACCGGATCCGGACTGGCTGGGAGCTTCGAGGGGCCTCGAGGAGAAAAGCTCCAGAAAAGTTTCTAAGTGTGAAGGTAGAAACTGAGACCGGGACCTGCTGCAAGCTGTAGCCGCCCAGGGCTCCATCGCGGTCGGCCTGAAATTTTGACTTTGCCCTGGTCTATCGCGAGCAGGTATCCCAATATGGTGCTATAAACTTCTAAGTGCTATAAAATTTTAAAACTTTGAAAATTCATATCTCCGGTTCCCTACATTGGATTTTTGTCGTTTTGGTGTCATTTTAAAGATAAAAATATTTCCTATTGTTATAAATTGGTGTTGGATTTTTATTATGTGTTGTGTCTTAATTATTTACTGAATTGGTGGTTTTTAAATGCTTTACATACCTGTCTTTGAAGTTAAGCCTGTCTGCTCGCAGCCACGTTACCAAGGGTTGAGCATGGGAATAATTTTCTAAGACCTATGCTGAGTCCTTCCAATGATTAGTGGCCTTATTGCCAGTGACAGACCTACATTTGCCCCTACCAATAATCCACTTTCCAACATTTATACATCAAGGGCTGCAGATTTTATAATTAAATATCCGCAAGGGGGGGGGCTAGAGTGAGAGGTGCATTTTTAGGAGATTTAAATTTTATTAATGCACGACAGCAGAACAGAATTTAAATAAACAAACCTTAGTTTGAAAGTTGGCAGCTATTAGGCACAGAGAGTTTTAGTGATTTGCCCAGAAGCACACGATGTTGAGTGAACGCCGTGACTCGAACCTTGCTCCCCAGGTTCAAAGTTGGCAGCTCTGGCCGATACACTACATCCCCTCCTGTTCGTTCTCCAGACAAATTGCAGTGAGTAAAAAGGGTCGCTCACAGAGGAAAAGATAAACCCGGTGGGGGAGAAAGACAAACTAATCAGCTTAACTGCGGAAAAAGTTGCATGAAAACACACGGGTTTTGGGAGAAATTGCTATATGATGACTCAGTGTTTGCCATGCATAAGCATTCCACAAATATGTAGGTGTATTGCAGAATGTGAACGTTTCTTATTTGCTTGTAATGCAAGTGTTCAGCTTTTGGAAGCTCGAGGCACAGGGACATCATGCGATCTCAACAAGATCACACAGTATTGCTGAAAAGGTGAAGCCGGGATTATAACGCAAGACACAATCAGATGTTTTTTAGGCACAGAGAGTTTTAGTGATTTGCCCAGAAGCACACGATGTTGAGTGAACGCCGTGACTTGACAGGGTGGTCCTCAGTGCAGGGGGGGAGAGGGGTTACTGAGCCACACTCACCGATGCATTTATTGTATCTTTTCTCTTCTACGTGCAGGTATGAAGGTTCTTATGCTACACCCTTTGTCGGATAGCGCTTTCTCACTTTTCATATCTGACAGCGCTATATAAAAACTCTCAAATGAGTCGTTCCCCCCGATTGTAAGGCCAGTGCCACCAACTAGCGTCCTCCTTCCTCTCAGGAAGGTACTAAGAGCCACCCTCGAGGAGCACATGTGGGCTTCCCGTCACCCCTACACCACCCGGAAGACCGGGAGTCTTTGTGTGCAGGGCGGTGAGATGTTTATACTGAGCGCTAGCTCTGCTGTCACATGCCTCCTGATGAAAGAGGTCTGTAAACCTAGGGATTGCTGGATGTTTGAGGCCGCCTCGTATCGCCGCAGACAGGTGGGGGTCTGGAACCAGAGGGATGGCCCTGCTGTCTGTGAGCTGGGCCTATAACACGGTGTGCTTGAGCGCCACCCTGCCTCCGGATGTCTTGGACAGCAGGGCTGTCTCTTAAGGATCACAGCTGTTGCATGCCCGTTTCCTCACAGCAGAATTGTGCCCCCAGGGCAGGGCGAGGCTGCATGAGCTGTTAGCAGGTATGTTACTGGTCACAGGTACGGTAGCTCACCATTTGGCGTTCAGCCCCGCCCCCGCCACGAGTCTTCCCAAAAACACACGTAACGGACACACTAAATTAGCAGGGCTAGCTCAGCACAGTAGAGGCAGGGTCCGGGGGCACCGGGGTGGGGGGCAGGCGCCGCGCCCTTCCCTTTTCTGAACCTCCAGCCACCGCACAGGACCTCACCACCCAGATGATGGCGTTGACTTTACAAGCCCAACGTGTGGCAGCAAGAAGCGGGGGCGGGTGGTGTACACATATATCACGACTTTTCCCGACAGAACCCCGAAGAGCTCGTAGAGCTGGGGCAGGCCCAGTCACATGCTAACATTCTCAAGAGAACGCTCGGACAGCTCAGTGAGTTTAACGCTCGCTGCTGAGACGTTCTGTATGACCTGAGGGTCACACGTCGGACCCTGTCACAGCCCACTTAGATCTTCATCCTCCCTGAGCCATGAATAGCACTTGGAAAACCTCTGCAGACATCGTAGAAACTAAACAAACCTGCTGCTATGGGACTGACTCACCCCGCACCCCCTCTCACAGTTCAGGATATATCCCCAGTGAAGGATGGACCTCTTTCAGGGTTCGGGGCACATCAGCGGAGGCACCCCAACAACCTAGGATACTAGGTAATATGCAGACACGAGAATCTACAGTGGATCTTTCGGAGCCTTTTATTTAAAACTTGAACCATTTTTGCATAAATACATTGTAACATAAAGAACAAAATAAGAAATTTAACTAAATTGTTAAACATTTCGACCACAGAAATTAGGAGGAGCCATTCGTGAATATATCAGAAACAGTATTCAGAACAGGCTATTAAAAATAGTGTTACAGGGGGCGTGGCCGGGCAAGATGGCCGATCGGACGTGATCCGCTTCGGCTCCCGGTCCGCGCTAGATTCTCGGGGGCACTGCAGCCGATATTCCGAAGCACCACTGGCAATACTCATGGTGGGAGTTGTCCCACGCCACCAGGCATCCGAGGAACCCGACGTTCTGTGATGCGACAGCTGTGAGGCGTGAGCGGAGCCATTCTGAGCCCGGCTGAGGAGACGGCCGCCATTTTGTGCTTGGAGGAGTCGACCGACTCTGTGGCGCCCGGCGAGACGGCTGATCCCACGGGCCCGGACCCAGCACAGCGGCGATCTTCTACAGGAGGGGTCACTTGAGGCGGAGGGACGAGGGAGAGCTCCGCCGACCACCCTCGCCGCTTGCGGAGATGGCACGACCTGGTCGAATGTCCGGGAGGCTCGGAGCCGGTCTGCGGGCTAACGGCATGATGAAGTGAGGCCACGGCCAGTGCGCGGGATGTCATACGAGCGGCGAAGATACCGGTGAGGCGCCTGGGCCCATGTGTGGGGGGTCAATGGGACGGCGGTTAGCCCGAGCAGACCAGAAGACGGTTGCCTGACCTTAAGATGGAGTCCGTGAGAGGAGTCTGAGGCCCGGGGTGGCAAATAAGAACGTTGGACTGGGTCTGTTGCTTGGTGCTCTCACGGGTGCATCCTGGCAAGCACGGCACCTCGATCTCGGCACAGCACGCTGTCGGCGGGGGGACCTTAGCACTCACGCTCCGGAGTACAGACCAGACCTGGGAGACACTTACACCTTCACTCTGGCAACCCACCAAAAGTAAAGAGGCGAACCAGCAGTGAGCGGCCTAGTCCCCTCAGCGACGATATATCCGCCACAAAAGCCTATCCTGTGGAAGAGGGGAGCGAGAACCTCACAAGGCGATGACCAACGGGCACTGAGGGGTCCTGCTGCTAGTGACGCTCTGGGCGACGGGGACTCAGCCCGAGGCCCGAAGCGACGGGGTGAGAGGCCCCCAAGTGACACGCGGGCGACGGAGGCCCCCCGACTGTTTACACACGGCGGAGCCACCTATCTAACCGGGCCGCCTACAGAACCACAGGCTGGTGCTCGACGGAGCCGGGGTCGGGAGGACCCGCCTCTATGCCGCCTAAGAAAGCAGTCCCCAAAGCCACGACCGGGGTTTCTCGTTACTTCGAATCAGCAGATAAAGCCCCGTCTGCAGACCGTGAAACCGAACCGAACACCATGGCTTTCACCAAAGAAGACCTCATGTCTTCGCTACGAGACTTCAAAGCGGAACTACGGAAGGTGCTCAGCCAAGACATCAAGGAATCTATGGAGCAATTGAAAAGAGACATCAACGAGCGTATATCCTCCCTCCAAAGTGATGTGGACTCGGTGGGGGTCAGAGTTGTGGAATTGGAAGAACAGACCCAGGACATAGACAAGCGCTCCTCCAACTTACAGGACACAGTAAGCGCACTACAAGACCAACTTCACCAAACCCAATTAAAGGTGGAAGATCTCGAAAATAGGGCACGACGAGACAACCTACGTATCCGTGATCTGGAGGAGGGAGTAGAAGGGCCAGACTTGGAAGCCTTTCTGGAAGGCCTCTTCGCAGAGATCGTCAGCCCCCAAGTCCTTAAAATCAAGCTTGAAAGGGTACACAGGGTTGGTGGCCCTCACAGCGGTGAACGGAAGCGCACACGAGATGTCTTGGCGAAATTCCACTCCTACAAGGTGAAGGAGGCAGTTCTTTCGGCGGCCAGGAAAAAAGACAAGATCTCATTCCAAGGGCACTCTTGCAGCATCTATCAGGACGTGGCCCCCTCCACATTGGCGAGGAGGCAGCAATTCCCCCCCATCACCAACAAGCTCTGAGACAACAAAGTCAGGTATCGCGGGACTTACCCGTTCGGCCTAAGCTTCGAATACAACAACAAACAACGTCACGTCACTGACCTCAAAGAAGGCATGGACCTGTTGGGCCTCCCGATTCCTGAACTGGAAGCAGCAGCAGCCGACTCGATGGGGTCCCGCCGACACATCCCGCCCTCCGCGAGGTGGAACACGTCCACGAAAGGGAATCACGGATGACCTTTGAGGTCGGATACTAAGGGGGACAACTCTACGTGCATACCACTCCCTGTTCCCAAGCATCCGGGGACGGGCCGCCACCTCTGGAGTCATTACCTCTTGGCTCTACTGGAGTCTATGGAGAATGGGTAGATTCCGTTTGTGCTACTGAGCAGAGCCTAAGTCACTCGGCGATCTGCACTATTTGGGCACCTTCGAGATGGGCGCGGCTGGGACCACTGGTCACGCCATCCAACACACCACCTGAACAGGTGGATCCACCTACAGTCGAGGACTCATCGTATACTCGACGTATGTTCACATTGGTATTGTTGGGGACCTTGTTTTTCCTTTTTCTTCTAGGGTTTTTGGGAGGGGGTGGGAAGGGGATGTGGTGGTGGCATACTCTATTCAATCGGCAAGTGGGCATGAGGGTAGACGCTGGGGGAGACAGCAGTAGCATGGGGTCTCTACCCCCACAGAGTGAGACAAAGGCGAGGCTATAGGCGAGGGAGGAGGGGGCCCCAGGTAGGATGGGTATTACTGTAGCTTCATGGAACGTTAGAGGCCTCAACTCCCCACAGAAGAGGCAAAAGGTATGGAAGTACCTCATAGATCATCATTTTGATATAGTGGCACTCCAAGAGACACACCTCCAGAGAACTGACGAATTAAGACTCAAGCACAAATCATACCCACTCATTTACAGATCATCGGCCCATACTAAGCACCGGGGGTGGCGTTGATGTTCCACGCCTCAACGAAATTCCAACCGTTAGACATCCAGTCAGATAAGGAAGGAAGGCTGGTCATGGTGAAAGGCACTCTGAGGGGCACACTTTGCACATTCATAGCGACATACGCTCCGAACACAGGCCAGACAAGCTTTCTTCACACCCTACTTGGAAAAATGGAGAATTTTCTCGAGGGACCAGTGATTCTCTTGGGGGATTTCAATCTCACCTGGCAACCTGATGTGGACAGCACTCATTCCCACAGAGCCGATACGGGCTCCTTCCCTGCAGACATTAAGCAAAGAATGCACGACTTTGGCCTGAGGGACGCCTGGCGTACCATGTACCCCCAAACGAGAGACTACACGTTTTACTCACACGTGCACCACACTTACTCACGCTTAGACTACATCTTCCTTAACCAACGATTGGTGGGTCAGCTTGCAGAGGCTAAGATATTCCCCCTCGCGATCTCAGATCATTGTCCCCTATCGATCTGCCTACACTGGAGCTCTACCCCGACTACACCCCCGAAATGGTACTTCCCGACCTCCCTCACGCGAGATACTGTACTGCGTACAGAACTACGTGAAGCCATCACTGAATACTTCACGGTGAACAAGCCGGAAGACACCTCCCCCAGTATCACCTGGGACGCCTTTAAGGCAGTTATACGAGGGAAATGTATAGTACTCAATTCCTCCCTGAACAAACGACGTGCGCAGGATTGGGAGGGTCTAGAGCGGGAGTTAGAACAGGCGGAACAGGCCCACAAGAATAACCCCACTAGAGTGACTTTGCGTGCCCTCACAGCTCTACGTGGGAAGTTAAAGGCGATCTACAACAACAGGGCAGAGTACACATTGCTAAAATTACGCCATACCTCCTATGCTCAAGGGAACAAGATTGGCAAACACTTAGCGAGGCAATTAAGAGTGAAGCGAGAAAGAGAATATATTGGGGGCATTCGGGATAAGAATAATGTTTTAATTCACGCTGACAGGGAAAAGGCGGACCTCTTTGGGTCGTTTTACAAGTCACTCTACACTGCAGAACCCAGAGATCCTATCCTGCAGGACAGCTACCTTCAGGCCCTGCGATTCCCCCGAATCTCACAAGCTACAAATGATTTACTTTCGGCTCCTATCACTATGGAAGAGGTGAGAACGACCATCTCTGCTCTCAAACTGCATAAAGCCCCTGGGCCAGACAGCCTTACTGCCCATTTTTATAAAACCTTTGCCCCAGACCTCATCCCTCACCTCACGAGCCTTTTTAACCAGATGGCCGAAACAGGTGAAGTGACCCCCTCGATGGCCGAAGCAGTGGTCACGGTCATCCCCAAGCCTGGGAAGAATGCTCAACTTTGTCCCTCTTACCGGACAATCGCACTCCTCAACTTGGACGCAAAAATGTACTCCACTATTCTTGCCAACCGGATTCAAGCTCTGATGCCGGACCTGATCCACCCCGATCAGTCTGGCTTTATCAAGGGAAGGCAAACACATGACAACATTAGACGCACCATACACCTAATCGAGAAAGCCAACAAAAAAGGGATTCCGGCGGTCCTGGTGGGACTTGATGCCGAAAAGGCATTCGATCGAGTGGACTGGGCGTTCCTATTTCAGGTCCTGCAGGCTTTCGGTTTCGCAGATAAATTCATACGCATGATTAAGGCCAATTACTCACGGCCCGTTCCCGTGTCCAGGTCAATGGTGTGCTCTCGGACCCATTCTCCCTTACGAGAGGCCCCAGGCAGGGGTGCCCTCTCTCACCCCTGCTATTTGCGCTGAGCATCGAACCCTTCGCAATGTCGATCCGCAACAATGCATCCATACAGGGCATACCCTTCGGAGGGGACGATCATAAAATTTCGCTTTTCGCGGGTGATGTACTCCTGACACTCGCAGACCCTGCACGTTCACTCCCTGCCCTGCAGTTAGAACTAGCTAAATTCGAAGTCATGGCCGGATTCAAGGTCAATCTAGACAAGTCTTACGTACTCAATCTTACCCTGCCGAACGATGAAGCCAGCGTCATCCAGTCCCAATCTCCACTGCAGTGGTCGAGCCGCTCCCTCCAATATCTAGGGATCCAACTGACGCCCCGGGTAGAAGGGCTTTACAAAGCCAACTTCCCACCAACGGTCCTTCAAATTCAGAATGACCTTAAGCGGTGGAAGCCCTTATTTATCTCCTGGCTTGGCCGAATCCACGCCATTAAGATGACCCTGCTGCCCAAACTGCTATATCTTTTTCAGGCCTTGCCCATAGACTTGGATTCGACCTTTCTGCCCACAATCAAATCTTTACTCACTAAGTTCGTCTGGCAGGGGGGAAGGGCCCGACTATCTTTCTCCATCCTGTGAAGACCTAGATCAAAGGGGGGGGTGGGATTGCCCGATGTCGGTCTCTACTATAAGGCGGCGCAATTGAGGATCGTGACGGAATGGTTCAAGCGGGAATCAGGGAGGCACTGGCTTCACATGGACAGGGGGGTGGTGGGGAGGACAGTGTGGGATTTGACCTGGAAACACAAGAAGGATCGCCTGGCGAACGCATACATCAGCACACCCACTCGCACAGTCCTGAAGGTGTGGGAAACGAGGCGTGGACCACGTTCCCCTCCCCCTACACTCCGATTCATTTTAACCTGGCTTTTCCTCCAGCCCTACACGAAGGGCCATTTGATGCCTGGAGAGAAGGAGGCTGCCTCATGCTAGACCACTTATTCCACAACTACGACATCTTAACCTTTGATAACTGCAGAAGGGAATTTCACCTACCGCCAGACGAACACTTTCACTACATGCAATTGCGACATTGGGCGCTCACCCCCTACATACGGGATAATGCCACAAGGGAGAAAACGGGGTTTGAAAAGTATGTGAGAACAGTGGGTTCAATGAAAGGGGTGATCTCCTTCCTCTATGATTATCTACTCTCCTCCTCAGACTCTGCTCAACCGAGGTACATGTCTATGTGGGAGGGCCTGTTGCACCGAGACATACCGAACAATGAATGGGCAGCACTTTGGTCCGATATATCGAAATTTAACCATTCTTTGGAGCTCAGAGAAGCACATTTTAAAACTCTAATGGACTGGTACCTCTACCCCGCCAAACTTAAACTCATTTTCCCAACCACGTCAGACAGATGCTGGAGGGGATGTGGGCTTCGGGGTGATTTCCAACATATCTGGTGGGATTGCCCCACTATCCGCCTTTTCTGGGAGGAAATCCTAGCCCAACTTAAAACCATGCTGGGTTATCCCATACCGACCTCCATGCAGGGAGTCCTCCTAGGTCTCCGAGACCCTTATCTAGAACACCAGACCAGGGCCGACAAAGCCATCATGTGGACTTGCATCGGGGCAGCGAAATCACAATTGCTGCCGCATGGAAGAAGAAGGCGGCTCCCTCCATTTCGGTATGGCACGCCCGACTGTGGAAACTTCTATTCCTAGAAAGAATGGCGGATATATTCCGCGATGATTACAAATGTTTCAAATATAAATGGGGTCCATTAGTCGCCCTCCTTACACGGGGCCTACCGCTGGCGGTCTGCCCCCTGTCCATTAGAGACATGCATCTCTTCCAGTTCTAACATCTTAGTCTTCCGCCTAGCCATCTGCTCAGCCTTCACTACATGATTCACCACCACACTCTTTATTAGTGGGAGGGGGGTGGGTACTGGGGGGTTTATTGAGTTGATTGTTATGCCTCTTATTTATATTTCTTTTATGGAGTACCTTCCCAGTTGGAAGGGTGAAGCATCGATTTAGCAGGACACTGCGGACTGTGAAACCACCAAATGGAGGGAAGGACTTATTCGGCCTCTGAACTCTTTGACCTGTGCTAATCTCTATAGAATGTCCCCCCACCACAGTTGGCTGCAGTTAAATATGGGAGATAATCTCCAATCTTGATTTCGCAGTCTATGATGTTCTGTTCTGTTTAACAACGATACTCCTGTAAATGTACGGCACATATTGTTAACTTAACAAATGCTAATAAACATATGTTTTACAAAAAAAAATAATGTTACAAAAGTTGAACAGGCGATGGGACAGAGCTTACGTCAGACCAGTACTCACCATCACCGTGACGGCGCCAGCCCCCGGACATCCAGCCCGGGGGGAGGGGGGTGCGATAATGCACGGAGAACTGAGTGCGGGCGGGGGGAGGAGGGTGCGAAAATCCACGGACAACGAAGTGCGGGAGGGGGGTGCGAAATGACATCTGCTTTAGGGAAGTAAGAAATATCAACGCGCTTTGTGGCCAAATAAAAAGTGCTCACAGACTAATGTAGGAGACAGTGTAACGCCGCAAGTAAACAATCGAGTCCAGATGGGCCGTCCGAAAAGGAGACAGGGCGGTAACAAAGAAGCCTCATTTTCAATCACAAGCGAGCGTTTAGCATAAATGATGACACCAGCCAATGAAAATGATGGGCGGGGCTTCAACTCCACTTCAGAAATCTTATCGATTACAAGACGCCTCACAGAGCGAGGAGCGCATGCGCGCTCCAACGCTAGGCGAGACCTAAAAAGGACACAGAAAAGTGTTATTTGCATGGGGAGGCACAATCTGCGTATTTCTGAATCTCTCTCCATAGGTTCTCAAAATAAACCCAGACTTACTGGCTTTGCTAACGATAGTTTGTTTTTTAGGGACAATCAGTACGATTTTCCGTCGGTCCCATGCCCGCCTGCAGTACCACAGAAATCAAGTTGCACCAAGTTTCTACACATGTGAATAAGCTATTATCAAGGTGTTAGTGCACTTATTGCTCTTTTTGTCTTCCCCTTGCCAACTGCAGTCCCATTTTACAAGTGTGGGTTTTGTGTGCCCAGCAAACTAGGCACGTCGAAGTGTCATCAGCATTCTCTGGCTGCTACAGTGCAAACATGGAACATTGTCATGATATAGCCAGTTTAAACATATTAAAGAGGTCAGGAGCACAGGTGTAATGCCCTCCTCTTTGGGAAGAGCACATTATTGATCTGACACACTTTCTATTTTAATAAAGATTAAAGTCAAGGAAACAAATCCTTATGCCAATTCATGAATGTGTGTTCTGAAAATGAAATGCTGGCGCAGAGGGTATTAGTACAAAAACATCTTCATAATATACATATTTGCCTGCTGAACAATATGCCTGGGATTGGAAGCTATTATTCACAGTTTATAAATATATTTCCACATCGGTTACATTAATCAAATAAGCAATTTTACTGAATAATTTGCAGAATGATATTTTACCATTAGAAAGGTCAGATAGGGGCCAAATGTCACTTTCAGGTTAGTGCTTTTGAAAGCCCAATGGAAATGGTGTAGAAGAAGACACAAACCAGGCATGTCTGACTTGTGACTGATTCCACCCCAGTCCTCACAGCCTGTTAGGGGCATTATCCTGTCAGGAAACCTTCTCCATTTCCTAGTACCCTGGTGTGTTTGAATGGATTTTAGGGTTGGAGCAAAGTTTGCCACATTTCAGGCATGCCAATCATTTTACTGTCAATGCTGCAGCATCAGAGGCCTTTTAAAAAGCCCATCCCGTCGGGAAATCTCACCAATTCCTTTGGGTCTGAAGGGCAAAAAGGTCTGGGGTTTAGATTCATTCAGAGGTTACGCTGAGCCATCATGTGACTCGTTCTGTCCCAGATGATTGTGATAGGGAATATTGAAGGCAGAAAATTGAAGGGTCACAATATCTTGACCAGTTTATCAAGAGACATAATATCGAAGAGGCAGGTGCATAGAGGGAGGTAGGAATTTACTATTCTTCAGTTTTGTATGGTTTATTTAAGCAGTAATTTGTGAAACTTGAGATTTCAACAGGTCAGTAATGTGTAATTGATAAATGGGACAAGGAAAGCATTTAAATAACTGCTAACAAATGGTAACTCAGTATTTACTTTTGGAAAGATAAGTAGCCAGATAGGTTGAATCACAGTGGTTGCAAAGCACCAACTAGACCCAAGCTACCGTATCGCCCAGCCCCCGATGAGTAGCTCTACATTACTTCTGTGCCTCTAGAGGTAATGAGCAATTCCTAATGCCACTTTTTGCTAAACCACATTCATCTTTTTTACCAATTCATTGATAATTTCCCGTAGTTTCGCTACTGTGTTATTGTGCCGTCGGAGATATCTAAACCGGGCTTCTCCAACGAGTAGCTCGTGAGCTACTGGTAGCTCTCTTGTGTTTACCCTAATCAAATAAATTAGAAACTTGTGCTTGGTTGAATTAATATATGTATACCAAAATTGAAAAGCTTGTATCTGAGAAGCAAATGTATTTATTTTCAGAACTCATAAGCTGATGTGTGGAGAAAAATAGTTGAATTTTCAAAATATTTTTAAATCTGATATTTGATCAAGAAAAATCAAACGGTGTTGGGAAGATTTATTACTATTATGATTAACTTGGTGCCAGGGAGATTGCACCTATGGCTGTTTTGTATTACCCATGTAGAGGCATTCCACATTGGCAAAGCATTTTTACATTACTGCTAGCAACGTGCCTGATGCATTGAAGTGATCACTGCTGATAATCTTTGTATATGGTTGCCACTAATGTAATCTTGTCTGATGCGGTAAATATTACATCCCTAAAAACATGAATATCTCGGGAGAATGTTTATTGACCATTAGTAGCTTTTAATATAAAAAAGGTTGGAGACCCCTGGTCTAAACCATGTTTAAACAAAAAAATGTAGTAATGAGGCATTCTTTTCCTGTCGTTATAGAAACGAGATAATGGATTTATTACATTAGCATTGCACACTACATCTTTCGTCGATTCCTCAAAATGCTAGGGGTAGCTGAAGTGATATCATGCACCATTTGACCTTAATGACAATAATGGAAGTGACATTATATGACCTTTGACGCTGAACCTTCCCAGGAAGTGTCGGTAGATGACTGTAACTCTGATGACATCAAAATAATTGACATCACTAAAGCTCCATAATAACTGCATGGTTAAAATAACAACATAACACAGGCACAAGTCTATATTAAATTTCACTTATATTAGGATGCTGAAATGATATCCCAGGGGTGGTCTCCTTTCTCTTTGTATTAAATGAAAAATTATGTGTTGGAGAGGATGTAGTGCCACAAAACTCAGAATAGCATGGAATCCTAAATTGGTTCTACCTCAAGCTGTCATGATTTAAAATTTCACTGCATACAGCAACAAGAAATGAATTGATAAAAAATAGGGAGAGGAATATAAAGAGATCTTTTTTAAAACACTAGCAGTTATGTTGACATGTATTGTTTGATATAAACCATATATTGAATATGAACTATGTTATTGGCTTAAATTATTCGTATTGTTAATACATTTTAAGTTATGATCTTTTGTAAGACACAAAGGGCCTCATTTACAAAACAATTGGTGTTGGCCTGTTCGGCAAGCGCTGCCCTACGCCAATTTGAAAGAGCAGGAATGCACCGTATTTACGAGATTCCTGTCCTTCAGCCAGTGCACAATTTGGTGCCTATCACCAATGCAAGCACCCTTGCACCATGGTGCAAGGGTGTCTGCGTTGTTGGCGGTATTATTTTTACAAAAACAATCCAGAGAGGCGTTTTCCTCATTCTGTGTGTGCTGCAGAATGCAGTACACATGGAAAGAGGAAAAAAACGAGGAGAAATAAAAACATTTCTCCTCGTTACTCCTGCTCTGGGGAGGCATAAGGTTTTGGTGCTGCCCCAGGTTTCCGGGATTTTGTAAATCTGGGGCTGTGTCAGAATCCATGGGTGTTGCTTGGGAACACCCACCGCAACGCCTCCTTGACGCAGAGTAAGGCGCTTCCTTGCATTACTTCTTATCTATGAGTCCATGCAAAGCCACGCAGGGTGCCTTTGCGACGCTACATACATATGATTAAGAGGCCTGTGCCACCGGGGCGTCAAAATGAAGTGACGCTACAGCAGCGCAGGCCTCTTGTAATTAAGCCCCAGTCACTCGTGTGAACATATAATTTTTCATGGATCCACAATAATGAAACATGGCAATAATTTGTTTACAGATAGGTTTGTATTTTAGTTCATTTTTCATTTAATTAGAAGAGTGCGCATTGCACTGCTAAATTTATTTATTCTACAAACCTAAAGTGTAATGTCAGGGCCCCAGTGGAAGCTGCAAAAAGTAAGTGGTGCTCTTCAAGACACAGTTTACTGTTTGCCTTGTAGACCAAGGACCTCATCACAAGAGTGCTGCTAGTCATGCTTCTGACACAAGATTCCATTTATACCTGAATTGGTATTCCAACCCGATGGAAATAGCACACCCTGAGGGGTTTTGTGAGGTAAAACCTGGTACAAATCACATAGTTCACATTTTGAGATTGTGTGTTTGAAACCAGAGGAGGAGGAATCATGCACAATAAGCATAGTATCCCCTTTCAAGGGTGCAAAAGTGGGAGTGATGTGTAATCATAACTTGTATTTTTATTCAGAGCTTGTTGAGCCAGCTCCATAGAGTTCTACGAAACAGTTGTTACTGTTAACCCACTCAATGGAACTCATTTTAATGACCTTGAAAGAGGATACGATGAATCAGCTCTGCTAGGATTTGAACCTTTTAGCTTTAATTATCTCTGCAGTAGGGGCATTAACCACTTGACCTATCTGCCTGCTGTTTAATGAAGGCATTGCAGACAGTATAGCTAGAGAGGCAAAGTGCTGGATTCAATATTGCCTGCACATTTGTCCTACATGAGGTAAGTACAATTACACTTCCATAAACCGAAATATGTTACTCGTCAGCAGCAGAATGTGCATGATACTGGCATGGACAGCAGGTTTTCTCCTTGACCTTCAGATTGCAAATGCAGGTTGTAAAACCCTCAGGTGATTCTCTGCTTTTACAAGATCCTGCTAATTAGCTAATTAAGATGTTGGATGCCCGGCTGGTTTACTGCAAGCATGCTACAGTGGATTTTGCATTTAGATACACTGCATAATGAGAATTCGTACACCGTTACTCCCTTCTGTGTGGCAATCCTGTTTAGAAGAGATAAGTCATTGGCCAGCATTCTTCTCTTATTCGAAGCATACTCCTTCCCCAGGCCTTATGCCAGGCCCGTGTGCTCCAGAAACTGCAGGTCCGATTCATAAAGCTTTTTCGATTAGCTGGTGTGTCTTTCTGCTTTCACAGGTATGACATACGCCTGCATTTGTAGGCCTGTGAGTAGGTGTGGCTTACTCCAGGTTTACTTGCAGGGGTGGCTGGCAAGTATAGCGAATGGAGGGGCAGGAAAATGGGTGGTGGGTGGGTGCATTAACAAATACTTTAAAAAAGTATAATCAAAGAAAAGTTACTTACCGTGTTCCGCAGACACGTCCTCCTCGGTTCGGTCCTCTTCTTCTCCTCCTTACGTCACGTCTAGGGCCCCAGCTAACTCACTTAACCAGTCCTGGGGCTGCTCTCATGCTGTTAACCAGCATGAGCGAAGCGCCAGCATTGGAGGCAGTTATCTCTCTCGGCACTCCTGGGGACACTAGACCCCTGTGCTTTATCTCAGCCCAACTGTCCTTAGACAGCTGAATTGTGAGGTTAAAAGTACACATGTCAGGATGGCCGTCACAAGTCGGCAGGCCAAAGTAACATGCACACTTTTAAATTAGTGCACAGGCAGCCCACCACTGCTGCTACTTCGCAGGCCCTGCCCCATCCTGACACTCAGTTCAGGGCGGGTTGATGAAAATAATTTTATTTTTCGTCTCTGGGAGCATTTTAGCGGGGCGACGCTCCTCTGCTCTAATGGAGGAGCCGCCCCTATTTATTTATGATTCAGCGGCGACTCCTTCACTATGGCGGAGGAGCGTCACCCCCAAAAACGGCAGGAAAGGAAAAATAAAACCATAATAAACACGTTTTATTATCTTTTTGTTTTTCCTTTCCTGACGAATCTTGGGGGCGGGGCCAGGGGAATGACAGGATGAGCCTTCAGTGCGCATTACGGTTTGGCCAGCCTTCTCAGGCCGGCCAAACCGTCATGCGCATTGAAGCTCTCACAAAC
Organism: Calotriton arnoldi; assembly: GCA_963921515.1. NCBI lineage: Eukaryota > Metazoa > Chordata > Amphibia > Caudata > Salamandridae > Calotriton > Calotriton arnoldi. The sequence continues at coordinate 737,570 of CAWUFW010001295.1, read as the reverse complement.
CCAGCTGCGTTGCTGGCTTGGAGAGAGCAGGCACAGGTTCCCAGTCTATCTGTGAGCGCAAATCGAGGGTGCTCAGGCCAATCCTGAAGCTGCTCTCATGCATGAGAGCAGCTTCAGGGTGGAGGGGAGCATGGCCAGCAGCCTAAGATGGCGGACATATCTTAAGTCCGCTCCGCATCCTACCCCGATTACCCTGTGACACTGTGACATCGGCGTGTGCTGCTACCCCTACTGGCTGGATTACCTCCGTGGGTGCTGTTCCGCTGCTACCGGCCCTGATGATAGGCGTCTCGGAGCTTCCGCCTTGTAGAGGCTGTCGCAACTGGGAGTGCGGCCTTCTATGGGCCGGGGCTCGTGGACTCCCTCAACCTCTCCTCCCAGCCGGAATCCTGATTCATCGCACCCTTTGCTGCCCGCAGCCGTCGAGCTGCGCAACCTGGGATTCGGTGTGCCCGGAGGGGTCCTGCCGCTTGGAGTCGTCCGCGGCTCTCTGAACCGGGGCCGGACTCTGGGGCGTGCTCTGTAGCGCTGCAGCTGGGGCACCCAGTGAAGGACAGCGACACGGCGGCTGGCCCCGGGCCCTCTGGCCTCCACGCAGCTATCCTCGGCCTGGCAGGAGACGCCTGCTCCCTTCAAGCTTCTGGGCCCGGACGCCCGCCACACTGGAAGGGGTGAGTCCCAGGCTGCGCCGCTGGAGCTGGGCGCCCGCAAAGCTGGGATGGGGGTCCAAGGGTCGGTCAGACCTAGGCCCCCTCCTCCTGCGCAACTGCTGTATGCCCTGGTTTACGCCCCCAATGTTGAACAGAGCTCCCTCCTTTGCCGCCTCTCCAGGGTATTGGCCCGTTGGAGCGATATCCCCTGGCTCATAGGAGGTGATTTTAACTCGGTCCTAGATGTCTCGCTGCACCGTTCTTTCCCTCCCCTCACACGCACCACCGCGTCTTCTAATGAGCAAGCTTTAAATAACTGGCTTAACCATTGGTCTCTATTAGATGTATGGCGCTCACGTAATCCGGACACCCGCATATACTCCTTCTACTCACCTGTACATAACCTCCATGTGCGGCTGGACTGCATACTGGCCTCATCTCCATTACTCCCCCTAATACACGGCACCAAGTACCTAGGCCGTAACAATCCGATCATAATCTCCAGCTCATGAAGCTTGCCTGGGATCACAGACCCCCTCCGGTCCCAACCTGGCGTCTTCAGACAGCGGCACTTGAGGACCATGCCTTCCGCAGTTCCTTGGGCGCTTCGATTCTGGATTATTTTGCCCATAATATTTCTTCCACTGGGTCCCCGTCACTGGAATGGGAGGCCTTTAAGGTCACAATTAGAGGACACTGTCTAGGCCTAACATGGAATATCCGTAAACAACTAGATACCTCCCTTGGGACAATTGAACGTAAACTCCTTCACTACGAAACCATCTCGGTCACACACCCCGAGGCAAGGCCCAATTAGACTGGCTACGGAGTGATCACGCTGAACTGTTAGAGAGATTACATTGCCACATTACTTAGCCCATTCGGCACGCACTCATGCCACATCAGACAGGGCGGATAAACTACTTGCATATCTACACCCTCACCGCCTGATCCATGCAATACGGGATGACCTACGGCACATGCACTACATGCAACTTGATATTCATGCAGCCATGACCAATCACTATTCTAATCTTTGTAAATCCGCTGCGCATGCGGGCCCCTTGCAGATTGGCACCTTCTTGAACTCGTTGAAATTACCCACGTTATCCTTAGACCAAGAGCTGGCGTTGGACTCTCCCATAACAGTTGATGAAGTCCGTGAGGCATTAACGACCTTGGCGGCGGGGAAGACGCCAAGCTCAGACGGTCTCCCGACTGAGTTCTTCAAAATGTACACCGATACACTTGTCCCGCACTTGTATGCCCTCTATATCTCCGCGAGAGAAAACTATCCTTATCCGCGGACAGTGTGGTCTCCTTATTGAAATCGGGCGAGGACCCCACGGCCCTGGGTTCTTACAGACCCCTAGCGATCTTAATCACCGATTACAAAATATTGGCGAAGGTTCTTGCTAATCGGCTTGCACCCCACATCCCTGCCTTGGTCCACTCAGCCCAGAATGGATTTGTCCCCTCTCGCAGCACCTCCCTCAATCATCGCCGTTTCTTTAGAGTTTCAGAGTATGCACCTCTCCGTTGGCGGTGGACTCCCTACTTCTTGCGGTGGCACGTAAATGCTACCGTAGAAGCCTATACATTACCCGCTCCTCAAAACCATATGCCCCTACTATCCCTCTCTTGGGGACACCCAGAGGCCTGAGGATTACCACAGCGGCCGAACTACGCAACGGGGGACAGCTGGCATACACAACATCGGGGATCTCTTCTGAAACGGCTCCCTCATCCCAAATGCTGGGCTTATCTCGGAGGAGGTTCTCCATCCTGGTCGCTTCTTGCTGCATCGTTCCCTTGTTGCGACCCTAGCGGCCCAATGGAGTGGTTTAAAAAAAAAAAGTCACATGCCAGACTATAAACTCAGAATCATTAGAGACAATAACAAGAGAATTGTGAGATTCAGGACCACTCGAGGTTCAATTGACCAGCTCACTTAACCAGGACAAAAATGACTTGGACTTGAAAAAACAAATAAACAAAAATGGCCTTGTACGGAAATCCTCCAACAAAAAAAATAATACAATGAATCAAGAATGGTGTATACCCCAGTGCAGAGAAAGCTGGAAAATCCTTGTGAATACCAATTGCCATTATTGTGTAAATTCTCTTCATTTTAAATGAACAGTGCTTCCTCAACATGTGGTTACATTATTTTGTCTTAATGTTCTTTGGTGGAGTGTAAGGCAGTGTAACTCCTTAAACAGCGATTTATTTGTTGTGCTTTCAAATAATTGCAGACTGAACTTACCAGGTATCAGAACTGGATCCGATTGTTCCGATTTAGAATGTGGATCGATTGTTCTAATCTTTACTTTTGTCAGGGCGGTTTCTACCATTAGGCAAGACTAGGCAGCCGCCTAGGGCGGCAAAAGGGCTAGGGTGGCAAAAGACCTGCTCATGAGTACCTACTGTAAGTTCGAAAACGTTAACAAACATTCGACCTCAAAGCTCATTGGGTAGCGCCTTCTACAATTCGACCTGACGTCACGTTCGGCGCCAGTGCGTCACGGGCGGGGGCCATCAGTCAGCCACTGCATTCCTCCACACTCTTAGGAAATATTCTGCAGTGGCAAGGTATTGTGTAAAGTGAGGCGCACATTTCTAATACTTGCGCACACCCGAAAGGGCTCCCGCCTGCCTCTGCACTGCTCCAAGCTACCTGTCCGCTTCGTCACACCTGCTCTCTCGTTGCACTTTTAAAAAAGCACGGCAGGAGGCGCCATGACAAACCTGAGGTGCTTCACCGTGCTCCTGGCCACCGCCTGCGTTTTCGCTGCTGGGGACACCGCTGTCATCACTGGGGTAAGGGGTGAAGCGAACGTCGCGCGCTTTTATTTTGGTGGTCCCGACACTGCCCACGGACCCTCGATGTCAAACGTTCCCTTACAGTGTGGGAGAAAGTTTAGCGAAGATACGTATTGACTTCTCACCTCAGCTGTCTGCGCACGTGCTTTGTCCAAATGATAGAAAGCACAGAACATGCTTCGTTAAGTAATGAGGGGAGAACATCTGCATATGCTAAGTCAATAATGATATGAATAGTTACAGGTAAAGGCAATGGTCCAAGTTCTTTATAAATCAATACGATTCTAAAGTTACCTGTATTTCCGAGGGTGCCTTTTGGCCAACAGTTCACTACATACCTTATAGTATGACTATCAAAAATGTTTAGGTTGGCCAAATAACATTGTGACTAATGTGAAGAGCAGACAAATGTCGTCCAGGTAAATCGAATTTGTGTAATTGAATTTTCCCTTTCTGACACGTAACCTTTATATTTATGTAGTTGAAAAGTAAGGTTACCGTCTGTCATCTTTCATCCAGGTCTGTATTTTTCCCGGCAATCATTTTTTGTATTGAGGACAAAATACGTAAGGGGAGTGTTTCCTCTCATTAGCCGAGCTTGGAAACATTGAATCATATCACAGCCACCAGAAACTCAAAATGTAAAGTATTAAGTGGGAGCTATACATAAAAATCAAAATTTTCAATCACGAAGCTCCTCACCCAATTGTATGGCTTGTTTTTCTGTCATGTCCGGTTTGTAGCAATAATTTGTTTTTTTGTGTGTCAAACGCTGCTTGCTTATTCCTTTTATAGGTCTCTCCTGGCGTTAGCAGCGCGCATGCGCTGCTCTCGCCATGCGAGGGCTTCTTGGAATCGATACGGTTCCAGAAGTCGTGAGTCCGCTCCGCCTGCAATTGTCATTGGCGTGCGTCGGTTTTCGTCACTAATTATGCTAAATATGCTTCGTTGATTGCACTGGAGGGTTTTTAGTCCCTCCTGGTTGCCACCCTGTCCGCTTTTGGCCCCGCCCACCGGGATTGGATCTTTTACTTGCGGCTGGAGACAGTGTCTCCTAATTAGCCGCTAAGCACTTTTTTTTTGTTTTGTTTTACTTTAGTCTCCATGTTCTTTAAGACCTGGCGCAGTGCATTTCAAGGCTATTTTTATGTTTACTTTAGGCGCTGTGTTAATTAAATAAAAATGCGCAGCTGCTTTATTAGCTGCACTTCTCGGCTTGTTTTTTTACTGTCAGCGCTGGGCTCATAAGTGTTTGTGTTTTGTTTACTTTAGTCTCCATGTTCTTTAAGACCTGGTGCAGTGCATTTCAAGGCTATTTTTATGTTTACTTTAGGCGCTGTGTTGATTAAAGCAAAATGCGCAGCCGCTTTATTTGCCGCACTTCATCTGTTCCAAAGATTACATTCAGAGTTTCTCCCAGGCTCCAGCTGTTCTCTGAGGGGGATGCTTTTCTTTATAGCGCCTCGTAGCTCCCACTCCCGTTGAAGTCGGTAGCAGGCACAGAGGCCATCACACAATCCAAGTCCTTCAGGGGTCTACCCTGCAGATCATTAGCGCCTGTCTGCGACTTCAAGGCGCTGGATTTAAACCGCCAGCACTCAGACACGCAGACCGAAAATTACAGGGGGGGCGTGGGGGTTATGGGGCTGAAGGGTTCCCAATGGAAGCCCCCCACCCGCAGGGGGAACGGAATATCCACAGCTCATACCCTCGCAGGCATGGCATACACTGTCAGCTCCTGAGCAGGGCTGCTTAGGCTTTACGCCCGAACACAACCATCCATCACAATTTATTGCAGGCTCATGTTTCCCACAGCTTGTTTTTTTTTTTTTTTTTTTATCGCGCAATGGCGACAGCTTGTTTTTTTAAGGGCTTCTTTAGCGCGCTATGTGCGCTTTCACGCACAGCTTGTGTTTTTACTGTCAGCGCTGGGCTCATAAGTGTTTGTGTTTTGTTTTACTTTAGTCTCCATGTTCTTTAAGACCTGGTGCAGTGCATTTCAAGGCTATTTTTATGTTTACTTTAGGCGCTGTGTTAATTAAAGAAAAATGCGCAGCTGCTTTATTTGCCGCACTTCTCGGCTTGTTTTTTTACTGTCAGCGCTGGGCTCATAAGTGTTTGTGTTTTGTTTACTTTAGTCTCCATGTTCTTTAAGACCTGGCGCAGTGCATTTCAAGGCTATTTAGGTCTCGCCTAGGCAGCGCGCATGCGCTGGCGGGATGACCTTTAGAAATTGGTCAGCTCTTTTCAAGCACTCGTGCTGGCATCCACCTTGCGGGAGCGAGCAGCGGCGCGCGTGCTAATTGAAAACACATGGCCTGCGTGCCGCTGACCGCTCTCGTGGATGCCAGCACAAGCACGAGTGCTTGAGTAGTGACGCTTTACTGGGAAACAATCACACTTTATAAAGCGCGTGGTCAAAAAGGTCGGGAATCTCTCACTCGCTCTCGTCATTGCAAAAAAATATTTCTAGAAACGAATACCTTTCCCGTCATTGCTGACGCTTTACTGGGAAACAATCACACTTTATAAAGAGCATGGTCAAAAAGGTCGGGAATCTCTTACTCGCTCTCGTCATTGCTGAAGCTTTATTGACAAACGTTCACATTTTATAAAGCGCGTGCGCAGTAAAGTGTCTCCTTCGCACGCAAGCGCACTGGGAGACGGCACACGCTTTTTTTTCTTGCCCCGCCCCTTCTGTGCTCCAGGCCTCAGTTTCGTCCAGGGCTCCCTTGTTGGACCTGTAAACTGGTGCTGTCTTTGCCTCCTGGACTGCCGGTACCTCCGTGACCAGCTAGCAAGATGTCGTCCTCCACAGCTACCTCGGAGGAGCAAGTGAGAATCCACTGCAGGAAGCTTGTGCGGGCGCAGTATAGTGTAGTGGGATGGGTCAAGGTGTGAATAGCAGTTGAATAGATTAACGGATAAAGAGAGCTGACCTAAATTCCCTTTCGGTATGTATATATATGTACGTATGTTTAGTTCTTTACTTTATGTTTTAATTACACAGGGTTGGATGTCTCTAGGGTATTTGTTTTAATCAGCCTCCTCGTCCATTTTTTCGTTGTGTTGTTCACATTTTGAGTGCACTGCTCAGGGCAGTGATTCAATTCACTGCAGCTGTTAGCTCCTTCCACTGTGTGTGACTGCACAAGACACGTGCACATTGTTCACTTCCATCTGTTTTGGCACAAGCTGCTTCATTCCCTGGTCGTAGAATGTTTCTGGTGAAACACAAGTGCAGCGCTTTTTAGCCGCCCCATTTAATTATTCCTAACGATTACTCCTAGTGAGCCAGAAAAGTTAGCACATACCCACAGCTGTCACCACTACATGTAAATTAACCATAGCACGTTACTTGTTACACAAAACATTTATTGACGAAACATGTATCTTCCCGTACCGGCCTGCTACCATGATCTTTGCCCCATCACTTGACCTACTAAAGTAAGGTTAAGATCCTTGTGCCAACATAGCTTAAACACATTGGCAAAGCCAATAGGTCTGGCAAAACACTTATATGGTCCCAAAGGCGAGAACTATTGGCTATGCCAATGCTTGTTTTGTTCAGGTTCGACTATTGAGGTGAAATCCAAGAGGATATTCCACGTGGGCCTGATTCACAAAAACATTATTACCATTCACAAGTTAATGCATATGCACTGTATAAATTTACAAATGTTTGGATATTTTTGATTTCAAAAACATCTGCAGTATATATGTGCTTAATTTTTACCCCAGTTTACGCATGTTTTCCTGATTCAATTTGTTTACTGTGAGCGTTACAACAGTAAACGTACAAATGGTACTTGCAGAAATGCAGTTTTTCTTTTGATTTAAGTTTTCTTTTTCACTAAAATGTTTTTTTCTTTATTGTGATCTCCCATTTCCACTGCTTCATTGTGATGTGTGTGCTTCGTGGTACGCTGCCCAAAACACTTAAGGGGTGCACTTTTATCTCAGTCATACGGTAAGGGCGTTGAGAACACCCTCTCCTGCTTTGTCTGCAGCAGGAGGTAAAGGTAGTTTTTAAGAGGTTCAGAGCAGAGCTTCGAGCTGATGAGATTATCTAATAAATAGACTTGTGGCCAGGTATGGAGTCGTAGCTGCAGGGTGTTTGAAATATGTCAAGTTTAATGGTCTATGCTCTGGACTAGTGTGCATCCTGCAAACGAGTGGACAGTGTTTTTGTGCGAAAGTGATAGCAATTTGTCGAATATCTTTTCCCAATCCCAAAAGTAATTCAGGTAACGTGGAGAAAAGAATTTCCGTTGGAGAGTAAATTATGTGTGTCACCCGGATGGTCCCAAATTAGAGGCTGCAGGTTCAAATCCCGGTGTTCTGTTTCACTAGCACCCAGGAGTTGTCAGTGCTAAATAATTCAGGTTGCCGATTCCCTTCTCCCTTGGTGGTAAAGTTAGAAACCCTCTACCTTTTGCCAGACACACTGCAGTGTCTGTCTAGCACGTATATGCAAAGGGGTAAGGGTGGCTCCTTTGTGCGTTGGAGCGCAGTGACCTACTACAGTTTGGCGAGGGTACCTTCTGAGAATACAAACACACTCTATTTCAAAATGATTTTTCCAGATGTGTCAGCATTGTTCTCCATTGTCATACATGTCTATAAAACAAATATTTCCGCTTTTGGGAAGTTCTGTGCCCTCGAGGACTTGCGGTCCTTGTTTATACAGGTCTAGAAGGACGAAACAAGGACAGGATCCGTTGGTCATATTTGGTGGTGAACTAAACATGGGGATGTAAAGCACATTTTTTAATCTTTGGAATCAGGATGAAGAGGAGACTTGGGATTCTCTTCCTTCAAGATGAGAGTTCTATCCTGATAAGTGTGTAAAGAATGGAACTCGCTCTTCCCTTATAGCGTTTGTAGGAAGGTGGAATCTGACTATATGGTTGCCCCCACTTTTTTTATGGTGTTTTGCTGGTTTATGACTTAGTTGGACTGGGACCCTGCTATTCAGGGCCCCAGTCTATCTGCTCTCTCTAAATGACATGGAGTGCACTCTAGGTGCACTAGTGATTGGATACTGTGGTGCCTTATGAGTCCCTAGTATATGGTACCTTAGGTGCCAAGGGCATAGGTACTTCACAGGCCTACCAGGGGCTGCAGCATGTATTATGCCACCCCTGGGAAGCAGTCTAAATCTGACACCACAGGCCTGCTACTGCAGCCTGGGTGAGGTGGTGCTAGCACCCCTCACTGAGATATAGGTTTCCTATATCTCTCCTGCACACACATATAAACCTATCAGTCACCCCTAAGGCAGGCCCTATCAATCCTGAGGGCAGGGTGCTTGGCTTCTATGTGAGGGGGTGCCTCTGCATGAGCAGGGCCCCTCTGCAGTTCTCAGAGTCCATTCTCTGGTGCTGTTTGTGGATGCGGTTAAACCATATACTATTTAAGTGCATTATATCCTCGCGGTAAATGCTAACTTTGGAATGGCTGCATCAAAACATGTCGTGTTTGGTGTCAAACATCTTGGAATACTACCCCCCGCCAATCTTGGCGGCGGGGGTAGCATTCCACCCTTCTAGAGGGATAAGACATGTACCTGCTGTGGAAACGCGGTAGAATCCTAAAGAGCCCTGGCATCACAAAATGGATGCCACCAGTCACAGACACTGGGCTGCCCTCCTGCTGATGACCGAAACTCGCAGTGGAGGAAGCCCAACAATAGGCATCCTGTCACAGGGAGGTGTAACCACCTTCCAGACAGGGTTTAGTGTATTGGGGCTGGGTGGGTGCACTCTTAGAGTGCTTTGAAGTCCTGCACTGGGGGAGCAGAAGGCTCCTCTGTGCATATGCCAGTTCAAACCAGCTCAGGGGCTACCTGCCCCTGCTCTGGCGCGAAACTGGACAAAGGGAAGTGGGTGTAGCCACCCCCTCCCTTGACCCTCCCATAGGTGGGGTCATAGAGCTAGTCCATCCCCTCTTTTTAGTATAAGAGGGGGAACCTTGCCATTGCAAAGCAGATAACCCCTGGACGACGCTCTACAGAAGAATCCTGGCCCTTCGACGTTCCACTACCTTTGGAAGACAGAAGAATCTCCCTTGGAGTCAAGGAGTGACTCCCTGCTTGGCAGGCACCAAAAACGACAACGACGGTCGCAAACTACGCTGCTCCCGCCGGAGTCCGAAGTCCCTGCAGCCCAAGAAGTGGATTTCCTGACCTCTCCCAGGCCATCGTGAGTCCCCAGCGAAGCTGAGGCAAGTGGACCCCACGAGTAACGAGGAACCGCGACCCCTGGGTACCGTGCACTATTGTCGAGTGCAACCCCTTCACAACGTTCCACGAACTTGTGCTTTGGACCACGTGTGGTCCCGACCTCCAGCAGGAATCCCTCCGAAGATCAGAGGCCTACACCGTCCCGAGTGACCGTGGGCCCCTGTTGAGTGATTCCGCCCGAGGTGTCTTCGCGATCCCTTGCCCGCTGGCTTGTGGGTCCCCAGAAGACTTCCTAAAGAAACCAAAGGGCTCCCCTGGTTGCTCCAGGCCTGCCCTGACTTACCCTCGCTGGGTGAGTTCCACAGACCTTGCTGGTCTGCGCCATCGACTTTTCTTCATCTCCCCGAGACTTGCGGCTGCCAAGGCTTGTTGGCTCCGATCGAGTTGCCGACACCGCAGTCAGCTGCAGACGTCGAGGGACACACCGAATCCAGCTCCTGGTCGTCGTCGACGCCTCCTGGACCACGTGGCTGAAGAGTCAAGGCACCTGCAACCGACCTGAAGCGACCGACGACGGTGGGCATCCATCTTCCTTGCCCCGGGTCACTGCCAAGTGACTTTGAACACTGTCCCCTCTGCTTTCAGGTCATCCTTCTTCAGAATCCAGGCTTGGATTCCACCGGACACTTCTTCAGCTCCCGCAAGCAGCAAGTCTTCTTTGTTCGCCATTGAAAACGACGCCGCGACCCGACACCAAAGGACACCTGTGCACCCGGCTTCCCTGGGTGAGGTAACTCCAGCACTACGGTGCTCCTGTGGGTGTGGGCCCTAGAACTACTTACCCTGTAAGTGACTTGCTTGTAGGTTCTCCCGAAGTATCCTAAAACTCTTTATTTCCAACCGCGACTTGCCCCATTGAAGTTAACGGCGATTCGCGCCTGTGTATCCACACTGCACGCGTCCCCCGTGGGTCCTTTACTTACCTGCCTTGGGTGGTTTCGTGAGGCCCCAGCACTTCTGAAGGCCCTAGGCCTTGTCTCCTTGCAAGTCGTTGTTTCTAAGTCTCTTACTTAGTATATGGTCTGGTACGCCCCTAGGGCCCCAGCCATATTTTGTGCTTAACTTATTGTGAAACGTTGATTTGTGCATATGTTTGTCTTCTAATCTCATAAAGAGATTAGTAGAGAGTTATTTAGAAATAAATACATATATATTTGATATATATACCTGTGTGGTGTCTTTTCATTTGGTGATTCAAGAGATTATATGGTAAAACAAGCTGCTTTACATTCCTCCGAGACTTAGCCTGAAGGCTGCTCTCCACAGCTACCACTAGGATAGCTTTCTTTAAAAGGTTGTCTTAAACCTATCTACCATAAGAGTCGATTTGCCCTGGTGCAAGGTGTCCACTTTAATTAGTGAACAGCATATACCAGGCCAACTTCTCACATTGGTGGGCAGCGTGTGGGATTCCAGCTTGCCATTGTTTTACCAGAAAATCTCTATTTGAATTACTAACTGAAAACCATTATAGGTACTCAAGGTACATATAAAGTCAAGCTTAGTATCAATAAGTTCTACTGAACTTAGAGCTGTGTGCCAAGGGATAGCACACCCTTTCCACAGCTCAAGCTAGGATCAGTAGGCCACAAACTAGTGTAGGTAGTACAACACTGCACAACACTAGAATGTCCTTAAAGGGTGGACCCAGTGGATCCACTCAGCCTCAGTATAAGGACATGGCTTTCTCTGACTTGAGAGCCATGTGTGTTGACAGACACCTGAGACTAGGACAGAGTCCCTCAACCCTGCACCTGATAGATCTGCTGACAGCAGATGACCTGAGATTGGCTCTAGGAGCTAAGGGGTCTGAATCAGTGGGTGGGTCAATCATAGTATCTGGGTCAGATGAGGACAATCCGAATGACCAAGACTCTGTGGTTGAAGGGCCAGGCTTCAAGGAGCCTGAACAGGACAGAGGAGTTCTCCCTAAGAGAACTGGCAGAGTGGATGAGAGGCACAGATCCCCTTCCAGGGAATCTGAGCACTCTTATCACTCTGGCAGAGAATTTGTCCAAGAGAGGAGCTCATACTTTAACTTAAGAGAGACCTCCTCTGAGAGAAGGTGCAAACTGCTCCAGTATGAGGAAGCCAAAGTGGCCCTCAGAACCAAGCAGTTGGCACTGGATAGAGAAGCCCTGGAGATCCAGAGAGCTTCCAGAAGGGAGGGTTTAGAACCCCTGGTGGCAGCAACAGTGTCCCTAGAGGCAGAGAATATATTCCTGACCATAGGAACCTGAGCAAGGTTGTTCCTCCCTACCAGAGTGGGGATGATATCCACAAGTGGATAACTGCTATGGAGAGGGCCTGTAGAGTACAGCAGGTCCCCCAAAAGCAGTGGGCAGCAATCTTGTGGCTCTCCTTTTCAGATAAAGGAAGAGACAAGCTCCTCACTGTTAGAGAGGAGGATGCTGATGATTATGAGGTCCTGAAGAGTGCACTGATAGATGGGTTTGGCTTAACCACTGAGCAGTACAGGTTGAAGTTCAGAGATACCCAGAAGGCACAGACTCAGGACTGGACAGACTTTGTAGATTGTGCATCCAAGGCTCTGGAGGGTTGGCTGGTTGGCAGTAGGGTTACTGATTTCAAAGGATTTTATAATCTAATGATGAGAGAACAGATCCTTAATAATTGTCAAAACCAGCTTTTACACCAGTACCTGGTGGACTCTGATCTGACCTCTCCCCAAGAATTGGGAAAGAAGGCAGACAAATGGGTCAGAACCAGAGTAAGGCCTAAGAATCAGGGTGGTGACCACAAGAAAGATTCTACCAAGTCCCAAGAGAAAGGTGGGGATAAATCTAAGGATAAGTCCACTACAGGGCCCCAAAATTCCTCTTCTGGGGGTGGGTCCCAAACTCCTTCCTCTCCTGAAAAGAAACCCTATTGCCATGTCTGTAAAAAGCCTGGGCACTGGAAATCTGATCCCAGTTGTCCCAGGAATGGCAATAAAGAAAATGTTCCTCCAACAACTACTACCACCCCTCCTGGTACTACCAGTAGTAATCCTCCAGTTGGGAGTAGTGCACCCAAAAAGTTAGGTGCTTTTGCAAGAGGAACAGAGGTGGGCCCTAGTTTAGACAGGACCCCCTCAACAGACTCCTCAGATTCTGATGGTGGTATAGGATTTGCCACCTTTACCGTGGGTCCCACAGCATTGGGCAGGTACAGACTGGAGCCAATAATTAATGGTCAGAAAGCTGTGGCATTTAGGGACACAGGGGCTAGTGTCACCATGGTGGCAGGGAAACTAGTCCCCCCTCACCAGCTTTTACCTGAGTTTAAATACCAGGTGACCAACATTGATGGTGTCAGAACAGATCACCCCATGGCCATAGTCAATCTCAGCTGGGAGGGGGTCACAGGCCCAAAAAGAGTGGCAGTGTCCCCAACCTTACCTGTAGATTGCCTGATGGGCAATGATCTGGAAATTTCAGCCTGGGCTGAAATTGAACACCAAACCCATCTGAAGATGTTGGGTGTCCCTGTAAAGGTTAGTGGGGCTGTGATGGCCACAGCCCCAGCCCAAGATTTTGGAGAGATGGAGCCTGGAAGAATGGCCCACTCTCCCCCAGAAGAGAGCACAAGGGTTGAAGAAAAGTCTTCTTCCCTCCAGACAGTAGGTAAGGGTCAGCCTCCTCAGGGAACTGACCCTACCCCTAGTGAAGGAACTGCCACAGAGGTAGTCAGGCCTGGCCTGGCCACCCCCTGATGGCAGAGGACCCTTACAAGGTGGTACCCAGTCTGGAGCAGGTAACCTGCCCCTCTCTACCCTGCCTCAGTCAGCCCAGGGCTGCAGAGGTCAGGGAGGTCAGTGGACCCCCAGGGCCCCCTGTCCAGAGGAACCCCCCATCAGCAGATTAGGGGCACCCAGGCTAGTAGCCCTAGCCAGGTAGAAATTCCTCAACCCACTGAGGGATCCCCCATACCTTTATGTAGGGACCTCCCCAGAAGGACTCTGTTAGGCAAGGGCAAACCTGGGACCAAAAGGTTCCAAACATGCCATGTCCCTCCAGTGTTCCACCCAAAGGGACCCAACCCCCGGCTGTAGGCAGTCAAAGGTTGACCCTTAGAGCAGAGTACCACTCAGTCATGGAAAGACAGGCATACATGGTGACCAGTGAGCTGAGAAAGCTGAGGCCAACATTCCTAGGGCCACACTTCCCTACTCAGACACCTCACCAGCCTGGTACTTTACCAAAGCACACCACAGGTAGTGATTCCCCATGGTGGAGACCCTCTCATACCCTTAGGGTGAGGGATTGCTTAGTGGACCATAAGACAGGGGGCAACCATGCTAGTGCAGGTGCTTCCTTATATGGCCACTTAGTCAATAAAGGCTCAACTGGCCAAGGTTAGCCTTATCTCCTTTCGTTTGGGGGGGTTATGTAGGAAGGTGGAATCTGACTATATGGTTGCCCCCACTTTTTTATGGTGTTTTGCTGGTTTATGACTTAGTTGGACTGGGACCCTGCTATTCAGGGCCCCAGTCTATCTGCTCTCTCTAAATGACATGGAGTGCACTCTAGGTGCACTAGTGATTGGATACTGTGGTGCCTTATGAGTCCCTAGTATATGGTACCTTAGGTGCCAAGGGCATAGGTACTTCACAGGCCTACCAGGGGCTGCAGCATATGTTATGCCACCCCTGGGAAGCAGTCTAAATCTGACACCACAGGCCTGCTACTGCAGCCTGGGTGAGGTGGTGCTAGCACCCCTCACTGAGATATAGGTTTCCTATATCTCTCCTGCACACACATATAAACCTATCAGTCACCCCTAAGGCAGGCCCTATCAATCCTGAGGGCAGGGTGCTTGGCTTCTATGTGAGGGGGTGCCTCTGCATGAGCAGGGCCCCTCTGCAGTTCTCAGAGTCCATTCTCTGGTGCTGTTTGTGGATGCGGTTAAACCATATACTATTTAAGTGCATTATATCCTCGCGGTAAATGCTAACTTTGGAATGGCTGCATCAAAACATGTCGTGTTTGGTGTCAAACATCTTGGAATACTACCCCCCGCCAATCTTGGCGGCGGGGGTAGCATTCCACCCTTCTAGAGGGATAAGACATGTACCTGCTGTGGAAACGCGGTAGAATCCTAAAGAGCCCTGGCATCACAAAATGGATGCCACCAGTCACAGACACTGGGCTGCCCTCCTGCTGATGACCGAAACTCGCAGTGGAGGAAGCCCAACAATAGGCATCCTGTCACAGGGAGGTGTAACCACCTTCCAGACAGGGTTTAGTGTATTGGGGCTGGGTGGGTGCACTCTTAGAGTGCTTTGAAGTCCTGCACTGGGGGAGCAGAAGGCTCCTCTGTGCATATGCCAGTTCAAACCAGCTCAGGGGCTACCTGCCCCTGCTCTGGCGCGAAACTGGACAAAGGGAAGTGGGTGTAGCCACCCCCTCCCTTGACCCTCCCATAGGTGGGGTCATAGAGCTAGTCCATCCCCTCTTTTTAGTATAAGAGGGGGAACCTTGCCATTGCAAAGCAGATAACCCCTGGACGACGCTCTACAGAAGAATCCTGGCCCTTCGACGTTCCACTACCTTTGGAAGACAGAAGAATCTCCCTTGGAGTCAAGGAGTGACTCCCCTGCTTGGCAGGCACCAAAACGACAACGACGGTCGCAAACTACGCTGCTCCCGCCGGAGTCCGAAGTCCCTGCAGCCCAAGAAGTGGATTTCCTGACCTCTCCCAGGCCATCGTGAGTCCCCAGCGAAGCTGAGGCAAGTGGACCCCACGAGTAACGAGGAACCGCGACCCCTGGGTACCGTGCACTATTGTCGAGTGCAACCCCTTCACAACGTTCTACGAACTTGTGCTTTGGACCACGTGTGGTCCCGACCTCCAGCAGGAATCCCTCCGAAGATCAGAGGCCTACACCGTCCCGAGTGACCGTGGGCCCCTGTTGAGTGATTCCGCCCGAGGTGTCTTCGCGATCCCTTGCCCGCTGGCTTGTGGGTCCTCAGAAGACTTCTTAAAGAAACCAAAGGGCTCCCCTGGTTGCTCCAGGCCTGCCCTGACTTACCCTCGCTGGGTGAGTTCCACAGACCTTGCTGGTCTGCGCCATCGACTTTTCTTCATCTCCCCGAGACTTGCGGCTGCCAAGGCTTGTTGGCTCCGATCGAGTTGCCGACACCGCAGTCAGCTGCAGACGTCGAGGGACACACCGAATCCAGCTCCTGGTCGTCGTCGACGCCTCCTGGACCACGTGGCTGAAGAGTCAAGGCACCTGCAACCGACCTGAAGCGACCGACGACGGTGGGCATCCATCTTCCTTGCCCCGGGTCACTGCCAAGTGACTTTGAACACTGTCCCCTCTGCTTTCAGGTCATCCTTCTTCAGAATCCAGGCTTGGATTCCACCGGACACTTCTTCAGCTCCCGCAAGCAGCAAGTCTTCTTTGTTCGCCATTGAAAACGACGCCGCGACCCGACACCAAAGGACACCTGTGCACCCGGCTTCCCTGGGTGAGGTAACTCCAGCACTACGGTGCTCCTGTGGGTGTGGGCCCTAGAACTACTTACCCTGTAAGTGACTTGCTTGTAGGTTCTCCCGAAGTATCCTAAAACTCTTTATTTCCAACCGCGACTTGCCCCATTGAAGTTAACGGCGATTCGCGCCTGTGTATCCACACTGCACGCGTCCCCCGTGGGTCCTTTACTTACCTGCCTTGGGTGGTTTCGTGAGGCCCCAGCACTTCTGAAGGCCCTAGGCCTTGTCTCCTTGCAAGTCGTTGTTTCTAAGTCTCTTACTTAGTATATGGTCTGGTACGCCCCTAGGGCCCCAGCCATATTTTGTGCTTAACTTATTGTGAAACGTTGATTTGTGCATATGTTTGTCTTCTAATCTCATAAAGAGATTAGTAGAGAGTTATTTAGAAATAAATACATATATATTTGATATATATACCTGTGTGGTGTCTTTTCATTTGGTGATTCAAGAGATTATATGGTAAAACAAGCTGCTTTACATTCCTCCGAGACTTAGCCTGAAGGCTGCTCTCCACAGCTACCACTAGGATAGCTTTCTTTAAAAGGTTGTCTTAAACCTATCTACCATAAGAGTCGATTTGGACTGGTGCAAGGTGCCCACTATAATTAGTGGACAGCATATGCCAGGCCAACTTCTCACAGCGTTAAAAGAATGATGATTGAGAGATCATTTCCTATGCCAGGCCCAGCAAAGCAGATAGTGAACAGCGTTCTTTTCTAGTCATGCACATTTACTAATGGAGTATGTGAGTGTGAGGCATCCATCCCAAACATGTCAACACCATTCAGAGAACATTGTTTTTCTGCACTATTTAATATTTCCCTTTACAAAAATGAAAGAAAATAGTAAATGGGATGCACTCAGATACACTTGTCATAAATGAACAACTTAATTTTTTGTGTAACATGTTACTCAAGTTTACTCTACAATACTGAGTCCTGCCGGTATGTTCCTTCTATGTTCTGCTAATATTCAGGAACAAATTCACTCTTATTCTCGCCATCCCAAATGGAGGTGGGGGGCTATTAAGAAGATAGCCTTTTATTGGATGCATATCATTTTTTCAAAGAAATAATATCATTTTTGTCAAAACATTACCAGCTCCATGTTATGCGTAGCCAAATAAATGCCCCCTGCTGCATCCTTCCATGGTAAACCATTTGGAGATATACCAGTAAGGTACAAGAGCGCACTATTTCGAATCGTAAGCTTTGTGACTTGAGCAGCACAAGATGTATGCCAGTGTAATCATGAACTGGGCAATATAGCTGGTTCACAGTGGTAATGTGGCACCTGCTGTTTATCTTGCTGTAATATGCTTTCTGGGCAAAACACAACCATTTTGTCACTTCCAAACTTTCCAAGTTCTTTTATATCTAATGCATTAATTCTTCTAGCCTGGATGACAGGGGGAGAGAGTGATGGTAGTAAAAGGGAGGGGGCAGCATTTTTCAATTCTCGCCTAGGGCGGCAAAACACCTAGAAACGGCCCTGACTTTTGTACCTCTGTGTATGTGTTACTTACAAACCTTAGGGTATTTGTAAATTTTACTGTATCTTCACAGATGTACATTTACGGCCTTCATCCTCCCCCACCGAGCCACCGTTCAGTACTGTGGACAGATTTGGTCTGGCTTCACTAGAAAAGGACAGGATGTCCAGTGAGACAGACCCTTGCACCTTTCATATCCTGGGCCAAGAGAAGAGTTCAGAAGAAACATGCCAGGAAGAGGAAAGTGACGAAATGTGTGATCTGCATGAAAATTCGTTCTCTGGTAAATAGCCTCTTTCGCTCTTTTGATTTATCGTCTTGCAGAGTCTATTTGCACGTCTTTTGGAGGGATGTGCTTCTTTTCCAGGCTGACATTTTACTGAAAACCCCTGCAGATGGAATTGCAGAGTTGTAACTGAAAAAAAACATTTGTGTACATGTTCGTGACATTGAAAAAATATGAATTTTAACCAATTACACAATAGGAATTATGATTTTGCACACCAAGGAAAAATACAAAAAAGATATTGTCTTATCATTGAACGTAAATTCTGAATTTTGATAATAATGCAGTTTGTATATTATGTAAGCACACTGAGGGGTATATTCACAAGAACGTGTGCTAAACATCTCCCAAAAATGTGAACGCAACTTTACACATCGCAGCCTATCGCGGGAAAATAACCCTGTGTTAACGTGGAATTCACAACACGGCGGTTCCATGCGATAGTCCCCCGAAAACGCGGCCAATGTCCGCGATACAACCACCGCAACGGAGATAAAAACACAAACCCCAACGCGTAAAAAGACGCGATGTGCCCAAACGCGATAAGAAAACAGTGACAACCAGCGAGAGGCCAGCAATACCCACGCGTAATGCGGGAAAAAGCACAAGAACAGCATACGGAAAATGCCACTAAAAACTAAACCAACTGCGGAGTACCACGGATGCACCCTGACCGACTGCAGAGGACAACATGAACCCCACATTCCCCACGGAGCAACACCCAGGAATACAGGGCTCGTGGAAGGGCAATGAGAAGAGGAAGACGGGGTACAGTCTTACAGGAAAACCCGATTATCGCCACGGATGAGACAGAACACCACCACCAACTGTACGTCACCTCCAACGTGTCATTGGCAACAAAGAGGCAAAGATGGCACACCACCTCGGACCATGTGAATGCTGTCGCATGGCAGAGGAGGACAATGGAAGAGCACAAGAGGCGCTGGACTGATGTGAATGTCAAAACCAAGCAGAAACTCGCAGCCAACAGGAAAGCAGCAACGCATCCCGGAGGAGGGGGGCCAGCAGAACACCAGGAGCTGAATGACATGGAGAAGATGGTGGCCACAGTCACCAGTCGGGAGACGGTGACATGAGTTGGTGATCTGGACACAGCCCAACATGACCCAACATCACATCAACATGGTGCGTAGCGACCTGGGAGTGGGGGCACGGGAGGAGATGGGCACGATGGCACACATGCACAATCAAGCAGGGCACACTGCACACCCACAATGACTCTGGATCATGTCCCTGATCCCACGGGAACACTTCAGCACACACACAAACACCAAGTAGTCCCTCGAACACCGTGTGCCCAAAGGGGCACCCACCACACATCAACATACACACAACTAACACATGCCCACGTGCGAAACACAGCAAACATGCATATACGTCAGCCACGCTGACAATGCAAGAGACACCACATGACGAGTAGCTTGGCTGCAGTCCTATCATCATGGCAATGTACACGGCACGACACTGAGGTGGCTGAGTGCGGACAACACCCGAAAAGGAGCAGGTCACACTCGGACACAACTAACTGCACAAACAACCCCTGACGTCAACGACACATCTGCGGACAAACCATGCCCAAGAGTCACAACTCGACAAAGAGCACAAGTTACCCAAATCTGCAACATCTCAGCACCCTGGAAGCACAGAACTGACAGGCACACCGCATGAAAGGGATCAGTGGCAGACAAATCAGAGCCGCTGGAGTGAATCACCCACCGTGCAGCATACGCACATAAGTATAAGTGCACCTCGACATTGACAACATCCCGGTACAAACAGCAACACCTCCACAACAGAACACAGGACACAACTGGTGCCGCAAATGTGCACAACATGGAAAATCACATCTGGCACAGCAGGAAACTGTGACATGACAATGTACAAGTACATAGATACTAAACACAAAGATCCACCCTTAGATAGATTCAAAAGCCATGTCCTCTCAGATTAAGTATGTTTCCTACAGTGGTGGGAAAAACACACAGTTTGTTTAAATACCCCTCACACACCAAAAGGGGCCTTGGTGTCATGCTTCATCATAGGGGTCTTCCCGCCCCTCTACGGGACCGGGCGTACTACGACCTACGGTTACGCGGGAGCACTGTTGTTGTAAGACAACTATGTGTCGTGTAGGACTGTGAGTGGAAGGGTCAGAAGTGAATGGAAAGGTGAGGTTAAAAGATACCTGGCTCGTTGGTCACAAAAACTTTAATATACCTTTGAGCTGGTATTATTAAAATATGGGGAAGGAGGTGTATTGCCTCAATGAGCTGTGCCTCCTATATCAGTCAACATGTTTCGAAGCCTTCCCCTGGCTTCTTCATCAGGACCAAAAGGATCCCTTCTACACTCACTTATCAATGTGGTGCGTGATTCTCTAATCTTTTTATGAAAATGTGTTCGTGCAAATAAATATACAGTGCATGTGAATTTTCACTGCACTTATACGATACCTAAATAGGTATCTGTCATCGTTATTTGATCTTAAATGTAAGAATGCCCCATGAGCCTGTAACGGGTGGGAGGGGTGCCCCGGCGGGGCAGTGTCCCAGTAGCAGTTGCAACTACAGGCACCCCTCCCACCCTTTACAGGCTCATGGGGCATTCTTACATTTAAGATCAAATAACGATGACAGATACCTATTTAGGTATCGTATAAGTGCAGTGAAAATTCACATGCACTGTATATTTATTTGCACGAACACATTTTCATAAAAAGATTAGAGAATCACGCACCACATTGATAAGTGAGTGTAGAAGGGATCCTTTGGTCCTGATGAAGAAGCCAGGGAAGGCTTCGAAACATGTTGACTGATATAGGAGGCACAGCTCATTGAGGCAATACACCTCCTTCCCCATATTTTAATAATACCAGCTCAAAGGTATATTAAAGTTTTTGTGACCAACGAGCCAGGTATCTTTTAACCTCACCTTTCCATTCACTTCTGACCCTTCCACTCACACTCCTACACGACACATAGTTGTCTTACAACAACAGTGCTCCGCGTAACCGTAGGTCGTAGCACGCCCGTCCCGTAGAGGGGCGGGAAGACCCCTATGATGAAGCATGACACCAAGGCCCTTTTGGTGTGTGAAGGGTATTTAAACAAACTGTGTGTTTTTCCCACCACTGTAGGAAACATACTTAATCTGGGAGGACATGGCTTTTGAATCTATCTAAGGGTGGATCTTTGTGTTTAGTATCTATAGACTGAAGGAGGGCGTATCCACCTCCACTGCTCTTGTCAAGCAGTACCTCTTTACTTCCCCCTTTTGTTTCTTTGAATGTACAAGTACAACCTGTAACCTGCAAATATGTTTTATTCACACATGCTGTGCTTGTGGACATTTTGTACTGTCCCATGATTGCCAGGGACGGCCACAATGTGATGTTCTCATGAGAAGAAATTGGCAATGATGGTGTTCCTACGGGCCATTCCTGCCGCAGCTGCAGTGGGATGTGGGCCACCTGCCCCATCGTCCCCATCATCGTACGGTACTTCTGGAACTGGGATCCATGGGGCATTGGTGCGTACACAGATGTTGTGCAACACACAACATGCAACGATCATCTTGCACACGATGTCCGGGCTGTACAGGAGCTTTCCACCTGTGCCGTCCAGGCACCTGAAACGTGACTTCAACACGCCAAATGTGCATTCAACGATGCCCCTGGTGCGTATGTGGGCCGCATTGTACTGCCTCTGGGCGGGTGTGTTCGGGTCTCGGAGGGGTGTCATCATCCAAGGGCAGAGTGCATATCCTTGATCACCTGGGACAGTGCAGAGAGAAAAGAGTCAATACTTGGTTCGGCATGATGTGATGGCAGGCCCACTAATCCAGTGACGCCTGTGCTGGCTGTGTGTGGGGTGAGTGTAAGCCAGCCCTCAGGGAGTAGCTGGTGCTGGCAACAACTCCAACAGTCATCAGGCACTTAGAAATGCAATGTCAGAACAACAAGGGAGCATGACTTGAGTCGCACAGGGTTAGTGGCCCCGGATGCACAGCGGCCGACACGGGCCTACCGCCACGGGACGCTGACCTGCGGGAGACTGGGGTAGGGTCATGAGGGCAGAGCAGGGTCTCGTATGTCTCAGAGGTGCCTTCCGCGGAGGGTCTCGGGGGAGAATAGGAGGTGTACCCCCAGGGCATGATGCAGAGGGCACATGCCAACTGTGTCCGGCAACATGGCGGATATGAATGCCACAGACTCATGCCAGACACCAAGTCCGTACCTGCCCGTTGCTGATGACAACCCCCAGGCCACAGGCTCAGACACCAACGAGGTTCCGCCGAAGGCTGACGGTCACTCACGGCGCACAGGGTTAGTGGCACCAGGTCAGTCCTTGCTACTGGTTGACCTCCTCCGTAACCGTGATCCGTGTTTCCACCGGACTGTGACGCATCTCACTCTCCGTCCTCCCCCTGCATACACTGGCATGGACCCTGCCATTGATTAATGATGACTCAGTTCAAGATGTGGGACATGCTGGACTGCAGTGTAGCCCGGCTGCAGCGGTGGAGTATGTCAACGAATGGGGACCCCTGGGGGCCTGTGTCACGGAGGACAGCGATGGCTTGAGGAGGCCCCCAAGGTCGCGGGCATGGGTCTTGGAGCTAGCACCGGCACGTGGTGGGCCCTCTTTGACACACGACGGTGTCGGCAGGTGAGCAGTGCGGCCTTGGAGCGCTGGGGCGGGCAGGCCTGGTCTGGGTATCAGCGTCCTGGGGTGCAGCAGGCGCACAGGCTCGCAAGCCCCGCTGCTCACGGCATCGGCCTCGTGGCGGACTGCGAGGTGCCGCCCTGGCAGTGACGTTGGCCTTTCCGGGAGAGAACCACGCTCTGCGCCACGGGGTATTTGTCCACACCCCTGCGCAGGCCTGGCATACTCCGGGCCAACCCACTACGCTCACGCACACAGGGGGGTCGCAACGAGCGACATTTCCGCGATCTGACCCACGGCATGGGGTGACATGGTTGCGTCCACTGTTCACTACTCTCCAGTCACCAGCAGTTGATGTCTGCATGGACATATCTGTGGTTTGCATACCCATGTCTGTCCAGCACCTCCATGCCTCACTTGTCGTTGTGTACATTCCCATTCACGGGTCACTTGCATCCTTCGCAAATGGCTGCATTCCGCATCTCCACACGTTCAGCTGTTGTGTGGCTGTGGTGCCATGATATAGCTGTATTGTGTGCAGGGGAGGCCCAGGATCACCATGGAGTTGTGTTGTCGTGTCTGGTAGGTGGGCATGTTGATTGACATGTTGCATGTGGTTTGGTCACGTGTGCATTCCCACAGTTGTGCGTTGTGTGATGGTGGCTTTGAGGTGTGTGGTGTGTTGATTTGGCACTTACCAACGAGCAGTCCAGTTCCATAGATGCCATCCTGGAAGCGCTGGTTGATGATGGACTGTCGGAAGATGTAGGAATCGTGCACACTGCCGGGGTAGTTTGCGACGACATTGGTGAACATTCCCCGGTGGTCCACTATTGCCTGCACATTGATGGAATGCATGTGCTTTCTGTTGCGGTAGTGGTGTGCAGTATCCGCAGGGGGCACAAGTGGGACATGTGAATGAATGAATGAGGTAGCACTTGTAGAGCGCCTGGTTACCCGAAGGCATCCCAGCGCTGATAGTTACGCAAATATCCGATTCAAGACATATCAGGGGAAAAGGAGAGTTTTTAGCTGCTTACGAAGTTCATGTAGTTTAATTGTGAACGAGTGTGGAGGGGGAGGTGGTTCCAGGTCTTGGCAACATTGTATGAAAAGAGGCGACCTCCACTTCTCATCCGTTTAATTTTTGGAACTGTCATCAGATGTTTATTTTCTGATCTTAAAGCTCTTTTGGGCTGGTAAAGATGGATCATCGCACGAATCATAGGGGATCCTTTTCCGGAAAGTGCTTTATGTGCAATGCACATAGCCTTAAACTGAATCCTCTCCTGAATTGGGAGCCAATGCAGAGAGGCAAGAGCAGGTTTGGCTGAGAGACGTTTCGGAATATTTAGGAGCAACCGGGCGGAACAGTTTTGAACAGTCTGTAATATTTTGGTTAGCATAGTCAAGCCATGACAAAATCAGAGCTTGAACTAGCAGCCTTCTAGCCATGAAAGGTAATAAGGAAAGAATTTTCCTGATCATCCTCAAAAGGCCATAGCAAGTGGCTGCTACTTTCCGAGCTTGTTCCTTGAAATCCAAGTTAGAGTCAAGCAAGACCCCCAAGCTTTTTATGTGCTTTTTCAGAGCAGGGGGAGGGCCCAGACAGTTAGGCCAAAAGGAGTCTATATTGAGGGGGGCGGAGTTGCCAAGGAGCATAATCTCAGTTTTTGCCCCTTTGAGCTTCAGATATGAGGTGTCCATCCATCTGGCAACTTTTTCTAAACAAGAGGTTATGCCCGGTCCAGAATAGTCATTTTTATTCAGGGAAACGACCAACTGAGTGTCGTCCGCATAAGTGACAATCTGCACCCCAAACGGAATGACTATTTGTGCCAGGGAGCTCATGTAGATATTAAATAAGGTGGGACTCAGTGCTGAACCCTGGGGAACTCCACATGTAAGGGGCACTTGTTTAGACGAGATTTCATCCTCAAAGACTGAAAAGACTCTTTTTTCTAAAAAAGACTGTAACCACTTAAGTGCCATTCCTGTCACTCCTACATCTTTGAGTCTACTAATCAACAACGGGTGATTAACTGTGTCGAAGGCTGCGCTCAAGTCTAATAAAATGATTACTGCGCAGCCTCCGCCGTCAAGGATTTTTCTGGTTTCCTCCACTATCGACAGGAGTGCGGTCTCTGTACCCTGCTGTGATCTGAAACCTGTCTGTGAGGGGTGAAACTGGTTGTTTTTTTCCAGGAATGCAGAGAGGGATGAATTCACATGCTTCTCAGCAATTTTACTTATACCTGGCAACAAAGATATGGGTCGGTAATTTGCCCAATCTTCCGGGTCCAGATTAGGTTTTTTTAACAGAGCCTTGACCATCGCCTGTTTACACAGCGGAGGCACAATTCCAGTGAGAAGGGAGGCATTGATCAGGTCTAATATAATTGGAGAAACAGTCTTACTAATCTTATTTAAAATGGTAGGAGGAGCTGGGTCTATTGGTGAGCCAGATTTAAGATGATTCAAGATCTTTTTAAAGAGGTTCGGTCCAATGGGGGAATTCCTCCAGCAGGTCCTGTTCCTTTATTGAGTCGATTGAGGGTACCGTCTGTTGGTCTCTTTCCAAGGGGAAGGACGTATAGATGGTTTGTATTTTAGCAGAAAAAAATTCTGCTATCTGGTTACATCGGAGTTGAGGAGTTGAGGATGTGTGCAGTCAATGGCCCCCAACACGTGTGGGAAGCTAGCAAAGGCGTAGGAGGCTTGCTTTGTCTTCAGCTGTTCCTGCGCAGTGTGGGGGAAGTGAAGGTACTGGGGTATGAAGCTGATGATGGCATCCAGGACAGGTGTGATGAACTTTGATAGGGCTGGCTGTGAGACTCCTCCGACTCTGGCAGTTGTTGGTTGGAAGGTACCAGAGGCCAACAAGTGCAGCACAGCCAGCAGCTTTGTCTGCGGAGGGATGTTGGTTCTTCGCTGGGTTGGGACCGTCAACCTGTGGGCGATGTGGGTCATGATGCGGATGATGGTTGTCCTTTTGAGCCTGTAGTGGGCAATGACTTCCTCGGGCGTTAGGTCTGTGAGACTGGTGCGTTTTCGGTAGGTCCGCTGTCTTACTCTGCGCTGCCTCTGTGGTGGTCCGGGGGGGGTGCAGGTCCGGGTCCTGGGGGGGATGGCGGTCCTGGGGGTGGTGGCGGTGGGTGTTGTGGCCCTGTTGGGGCTCCGAGCTGCATGATGAGTAGCTCCATGGCGTCGTTTGTTCTTCGGGTGTGGCTGTGTGCGTGGCTCCGTTGCCTACTGCAGGTAGTCGTCCAGCTTTACACCAGCAGGAGGCAGGTGTTAAATACCTGCTTCTACCGCGGCTTATCGCGTGGTTTTGACTCGCATCGCAGATCTGGCAGTTCGTTGTGAAAGTGGTGTTGTGGTGTTTTCGTGTGTTTTTGCACGGGAACGCCTACTCTGCATCTCATTAGTGTTAGTTGGTGGTGTCCTCCGTGGGGATAAGTTTTGGGGCAGTTGTCGCGGGAATACTGGCGATGTCTGCAGTTTGCACCAGCTTGTGAATGGGGTGTTAAATCTATCTCCACTTTTGATGGGTTAAGGTGGAGATAAATCGCCGGTAGGTCCTTGTGAATATGCCCCATAATCTCTTACAGGTTTCCAAAAAAAAAAAAAAACAGAAACTAAACACAGGGAGGCCCCTGATAGGGAACAAAGATAAAGGACACATGCGGTCTTCCATACGGAGGTGGGGATGTTTCATCCAAATGTGGTTGTGGCCTGTTTAAGGTACAGACTTGTGCCTCATAACATGTGGGAGACTGCAATTTGGAGTAACACAGACTCTACACAAGCAGAGAAAGAGAAAGCAACCCTAGTATTCTGCATTCCATGTTTGAGCCATCAGTGGTAAACTGAGAGATTATTATGCGACCACTCTTTCCTGCTCAAATGTGGGTGGTAAATTCCAACAAGTATTAGCAAATGCATATGGTTTCGCCTATGTTATTAATAAGCTGTTTTTTTGTTGTAAGTTGTAGCTTGCTGAGTATTTGTGCAACATAAGTTACAGAAAGTCTGTTAAAGTGTTATGACTTATTTATGTACAAAAAGGCAATATAGTGTGCTGTTACTAGTGGTATAGTGCGGGTAAGTAATAGCAAAATTTAGATAAATGAAACAGGGAAATATTAGAATTAATTGATGTAATAGCAATATTATGTGTTTAGAGGATTTCTGACAACTTTTGGCCCCGGTGCCACTGCACCTGCTGCACCATTCATATCATGCCCCTATTGCCTGTAAGGTAACTGCACTTGTGACTGCTTGTTTAGTAGTAAAATATTGCAATATTTGGTGGTTAGAGGAGTTATGACAACTTTTGGCCCCGGTGCCACTGCACTTCCTGCCCCATTTAAATCATGACCCTATTGCCTGTAAATAACTGCACTTGTGACTGCCTGTTTAGTAGTAAAATATTGCAATATTCGATATGTAGAGGGGTTCCTAGAGCTTTGGGCCCCAGTGTCACTGCACCTGCTGCACCATTGAAATCATGACCCTAGTACCTGCACGGTAACTGCAATTGTGACTGCTTATTTAGTAGTTAAATATAGCAATATTTGGTGTTTAGAGGAGTTCTGACAACTTTTGGCCCTGGTGCCTCTGCACCTGCAGCACCATTGAAATCATGGCCCTAGTTCCTGCTAGATAACTGCACTTGTGCCTGCCTGTTTAGTAGGGTCCCTAAAGCTTTTGGCCCCGGTGCCACTGCACCTGCTGCACCATTCAAATCATGACCCTGTTGTCTGCAAGGTAACTGCACTTGCGACTGCCTGTTTAGTAGTAAAATATAGCAATGTTAGGTGTTTAGTGAGGTGCCTAGAGCTTTTGGTCCTGGTGCTACTGCACCTGTTGCACCATTCAAATCATGACCCTATTGCCTGCTAGATAAATGCACTTGTGACTATCTTGTTTAGTAGTAAAAATTTAGCAATAATCTGGGTTTAGTGGGGTCCCTAGAGCTTTTGGCCCCAGTGCCACTGCACCTGCTGCACCATTCAATTCAAGCCCCTTTCAACTACAAGGTAACTGCAATTGTGTCTGCCTGTATAGTAGTAAAATATAGCAATACTAGGTTTTTAGAGGAGTTCTGGCAACTTTTTGGCCCAGAGCCACTGCACCTGCTGCACCATTCAAATCAAGTCCCTTGTGGACGTATGAAGTTCTAATGTTTCAAAGGAGGAGAAAGTTACATGTTCTATGGTCTCAAGGGAGGGAAGTAGAGTATAGCCAAGGGTCTCTGCAGACGCCCTCGGTGATTCCAGCCCATGTGTAAACAACCAAAAGCTCCAAATTTGATTTATCAAGTAGAGTATGCAGCTTCGGCACTGGATGTCATATCTAAGTAGAGGGCAAGGTGAGACCATGACATGAATATCTCATCCTTGTCTGACATAAAGGTGAAGCAAGACAATTTAAAAGAATATGTACAAAGGTCCCAGCTGCTGCTTGCAGAATTTAGGTCACTGTCCCATAGACTGATACAGAAACAGGTGCCTGTTTCCATCAGTCCATACTCAGAGGTTTCGCTGTCACATTGAGTTACTAAAGATGCTATCCTTTACAAATGGAGTGAGAGCAGTAAGGACATATTTCCATACTGAAAGTACTCAGCACCGCGTTTTCTCTTATGATTTGGTCTGCTAAGCCTGTCAATGCAAGCAGCTGTGCATCAGGGAATCATTTTCTGCCAGACCATATGGATGTGGTGAGGATCTTCTGCGATGAACCTTTCTGTCAGATCAGAACTCGGGTCAAGAAGTTATGCCATCTTCACGTTCGTGCTTTTCCCCCATTTCTCTTCAACTAAATTCAACCTCTAAGATGCCATTTGGTTGTTATTCTTTGTATCCTCCTAGCCACTTAATCAGTGCTACGTAAACAACCAGAGGACGTGAGAATCCACACTTGCCCAGCATATGACATATTGGTCACGTATGACATATAGGTCGTGAACGCCAGCTGATTATGCATGCTCTTCAAACTGGTGAGCACTGTCAGAAATTCACCAGACCTTGCTGTTTCTCAATTGCAGTGGTGGAGTAGGCCTTCAGATCAATTTGGACAAGGCAGCCATGTGCTATGTAAACTATGAAGGATAAACTTGT
This sequence comes from Calotriton arnoldi, assembly GCA_963921515.1. Taxonomy (NCBI): domain Eukaryota; kingdom Metazoa; phylum Chordata; class Amphibia; order Caudata; family Salamandridae; genus Calotriton; species Calotriton arnoldi. The sequence continues at coordinate 708,764 of CAWUFW010001295.1, read as the reverse complement.
TTTTTGATGGATCTAGGTCCGTTACTCCGAAATGGAGCAGCATCTATTATTATTGGGTATGACTTTTCTTCAAGGAGCAGGAATGGGTGTGCTCAACGTTTGAGTTGAGCATTTACAGGTTCAAGGCAGTTTTTCCTATGTCCGCTAGTCTTTCACACCATCATGCTGTTCATTGGTAAGCCATTCATCGATATGTTTGGATCAGAAGATGCAATGCTTCAGGTGTTCTGCTTGGAGACCCCTTCTCTCAAAACTTGTAAATGCACTCTCGTTTCCATGGCCTGGCTATCTTCTATTTGTCTTCCTTCTGATTCCCTGCAGTGTTACTGACGAGCCTAAATGAGGGAGTAAGGTGTAATATAGTATAATGTAGAGTATTGGTTAAGTAGGGGGCTGTAGATTCACACTAGATTCTCAGTTGACTCCTATTTCATCCTTCTGGCTTCTCTGTCCAGGACTAGTCTTGGCTTGGCTACAGCTAGCACATGGAAGTTAAACAGAGGAGGTTGTTCTATCAAGATGCTGCCTGCTTTCAGTAAAATAGGTGAAATTTGATTCTGGAAAGGTACCGCTACCACTGGCCATCATTTACACTTGTTGTTGCACGAGAAATTAGGTTCACCCCAAATGTTTTTATCTATGCTTAATACTCGAGTTTTTCAATGAGTTCTTGTTGGTCTTTTGGCAGTTCAAGGATTCAGGTTTCTGTATTGTGGTATCTCACAGACTGTCCCTCTAGTATCTTGGCAGTTGCAGAGTATTGTTGATTAGCGCCCAGTGTGCCATCAACATAGCTATCCTGTAATTATCCCCTATTAATATTAATTCAAGGTCCGCACCTAGAACATTTTAAAGAGATTCTGTTGATGTTTCTATTGATAAAGGTATTGATCCTATCATCTCAGTTATGAGAATGGGCGATCTGGGGACTTTTAATGATCATGAGTTCCTTTAATGGTTTTTTTTTCTTCCCCGGGCTGTTTTAAGCTGAGGCAGTGTCTGAGTAGTCTATAAATATGGTTAAGACTTAGGTCAGTGTTTTAGATCCTCTGTCTATGACTTTTGGGCCAGCAAAGCGGGGAAGAATGCTGTCTTGGTTAACATCAACTGGTGGGTCTAGGTAGCTGTATTGCAGGATCATTCGGCTAGGTGCACTGTACCCACCAGAACACACATGGATATTGCAGCATTTGTAAGCCGTCAAAATACCCTTAGGGTGTGTACTTACATGATATCAGCAATGCAGCTACTTGGACCTTGCCACATACCGGCGTGCACATTACAAGCCCAGTGTGACCATATCTCTCAGTGAGGCATATGATACTTATTTGTCAAGAACTGTAGTACACAAGGCATTGTTTGTTGTCTGAAAAAAGACATGGGTGGCACATAAGCACACTGTTGTTGTAAAAGTCAAAAGCTGAGAACCGCTGGTTTAAAACATGTTTCCCTCCTATATGTGTGACCTCACAAGTATCTAAGCCAGCGGTTTTGGTTTTCTGTCGATTCAACTCTTCAGTGCGTCTCATAGTTTTATTTGGTGATGCTCTTCATGCACAGATAGGATAAAAGGGAAGCGGAGAATCCGGACGTCCTTCACGGTTGAGCAGGTGTGTGAGCTCGAGCGGATCTTCCGGGTGACGCACTACCCCGACGTCCAGACGCGCGACCAGCTGGCGGCCGCCATCAGCCTACCCGAGACACGAGTCCAGGTAATCACAAAATGGAGCGTGCCTCCTACGTATTTGTTTTACTCAGCTGAGTTATTTTGTGTATGTTTTCAAACTTCTACGCAGTGATGTGGATTGCAGCAATTGTGTAGTGGGCCATACCCTGTAGTGGAGCACTGAAGTGCAGTGCCAGACGGGTTGCACGCTACACTGTGGGGAGTGCGTGATTGGCAGGGTGTTGTATTTGTTGTGATCCTATGTGGGAAGCGCTTTTGGTGTCGTGCATGTGGGACCAGCGAGGTTCTTATCTTGTCTTGGGTTGCAGGGCCTAGCAGTGTGAGGGAGGAGGAGATGTGAGAGATAGGCACCAAAATATAAACATAGCTGGCAGTTATAATTTACTTTGCAGATTCCATGTCATGTTTCATGAGGTCTGTTATGCTGGAGACAGGGAATCAGTATTATAGATAGTGATGTTCACTAAATACAAAAGGCAACAAGCAGCCTCGGCACCCCAGCCTATAAAAGAATAACCATAAAGTCTGATCTGACCAATCATCCGCTGGAAGTGGTCCCTTCAGAGTAGAGATGTACTGGTCAGGTAGTGTTGAGGCACTGACAATTCCGACACACTAACGTCGCTTCCTTCATCTTTTCTTGGAATTACCATTGCATAGAAACAGTGTTTGTCCCCAATCCTTGTACTACCTGGTATTGGAATGAGGGCCTGGGTGGCCCAATTCACAAACACAGTCATAAATCAAGGCAGGGGAGGGCCAGGCCTAAGCATGCATAATTTACAAGTCTTTGGGTTTCCACAGACTCCTCTGGATCCGTAAATTCACCATACATGTCACAGACTGCATAACAGTTGAATACAGACAACTCAAAGAGTTTTGGCCTATTGTCTGGACAGTAGATATCTGTAGCGTAAGAGGTATGTGTACACACGCCTATGGTTAAGAAAAAATACAAACTGTACAATTTTTTTTTTTTTTACGTATATTACCTCCGAATTTAAATTCTATTCCCATACCCATCTGTTCCTTCACATGTCCTGCAAGACCTGCATAGATTTACAACTACACGTTATGTGGCTAATACCTTTTTATGATTAATATAAAGTTGTGGATTGTAGAACATTCCACATGTTTGTTTTATGCCTTTTTCAGGCTAAAGATGCATTCACGCACAAAAAACTTTGGCAATTGAACTGTAGGTATGGAGTCCATATCATCAAATACTCTTTTTAAATGTAGTCTTTGAGAACAAGCTGAAAGCATTAGGTTATAAAATGTCTAAAAGAGAAGCAGGGAAAACTGAATTATTGAGGCAAAAAGGATGACCATGAGTGGCTATAGAAGAACAAACACAGGTGAGGAAGCTGCTTGCCCATGCACACATAAAAGTCTTCCTGTGGCTTGCAGAACCCTAGTGGGATGAGGTAGTGCCAGGGTGTGATAGATGGGGGCTACATCCTGAGAAAAGAAAGAAGTTTACTAACATTTATTATTAATGTATTTATTTATTGATTGATTTATTCATTTATTGCTAATTTCTCAGGCGCTAGACATGCCACTAGAAGTTGCTTAAGACTGCCATAAAGTAAGTAGGAGGAGAGGAGCCAGGAAGAAGGGGTGGGCAGGAGTATTCAAAGCTAACAGAGGAAACAGTCTAATTCCGCAACAACCAAAGGGACCTTGAGATAGATGGGTTTAGTCTGAAATAAGCAGGAAAGTAAGTTTATCCAGATTCGAAGTAGACATGGTGAGATATTTGGGTATCATATCACTGTTGACTCCAGTGACCAGGTGCTTTAGGGTGAGGGCCAGGAGTGGGTGACAGAACAGGACAGTTTTTACATCTCTTCTGCATTTGAGGTGGTCCTGTTGTGCAAAAATGTAGGAGGCAAACTGTTCCAGGACACTGGACCCCAAGTGCTTAGTGTTTACCCCCAGCACTCTTCTTGATAAATGATGTTAGAATGATCCGGTTGTTGTAAGTTGACCTAAGCCAGCGTGGTCTTATCTTGAAACATCTAGTCATTCATCGCGGGTCTACAAACGTGAATGCTCTGTGTGTAATGCAGTGTAAGCAATATCAGGAACCAGAACACTAAGTCTACCGTTGCAATGCATTGGAAGCATGCAAGACATAACATCATTCAATTGCGATTCACCATTTCGGAAGTTCTAAAACCAAGACCTGATGCTGATCACCAGAAACTGTTAGCCAGATCCGAATTTTTTGGGATCAAAAAACTGAATGCCATGCAGCCGCATGGGATGAACGACAGATTGGAATTTAATTGTTTTTTGTAATTGATCATGATGTATAATTTCAAACACAGTAACATAATACACAAATGTCACAACCGTATCACTTTTCATTTTACAATGGGTAAAGCGTATACCTGCGGGTCACGTTTAACTTGCCCATTTAGTTTTTGTTTTTGTGTTGTCTTTCTATCTTGTTTTGACTCCTTCTAACTTTATCAACTCGCCGTGCTAACACCATCTCCTCTGATAACATCTTTCTGATCGCTATCCCTTTAAGCACTTACTTTGCATGTAAGAGAAGACGTCATGATCATTTAAGTAATTGACGGTAAGGCTCGCACTAGAGCGTTTCCAGTTTCCGAAGCGAGAACGCACACCGTCCGAGTCGATTGGGTAAGCACATTGGCGCTCGGTTAGGGTATGCAAGTCACTTTTTCATTTTAAGATCGTGGTTACACATTTTTCAATCTTAGACCACGTTTACACACTTTTAGCAAGTTTTGGAGTTTGTATAAATCATGGGTGATTTCAGTTGCATGGAAACACGGAGTTTAGTTAACGGTCGCGTGCACTACTAACAGCGGCATGGCTTTGATAAGAGGTATGTTTTAACATTACGATGATTTACGGATATGCTATTAGCACATTATTGTGAAGGATTCACCCTAGTTTGAGCACTTTGTGAAAGCTGGTGTTGTGCACACTGCCATGTGTAGGTTTTTATTGTTCAGCTATCAGTCGTCGTCATTTTTCTGGTGTTTTCAACGGATTAAGTCACAATCTTAATTCTTTGGTAACGTGACGAATTTCTCTGTATATCTTTGAGAATTGAGGACTGAATTGAGTAGTCTCTTATTTCATTTTGGTTTTCAGACTTTCATGATGAGACCCCTGAGGAAGGGTCTCCAATGACTCGAAATGCATTGGGTTTAACACAATTTACAGTCTAAACTGCAACACTTACCAAGACGCAATTGGTACATTAGAATTTTCCTAATCAATGAATAAAAAGGAAATAATGAATCATTGATGAATTGGAATTAATTGGAAAATATTTGTAACTAACTCTTTAAATCTAGAAAAGAAAACAGGACAGTTTTCGAGATAAGTGCTCCCGTCAGCCGGGCAGCGGTTTTCCAAACCTGGCATTCCTGCGGTCATTAAAATTGGAACATAACATAGGACACATTTTTAAAGTACTTCTTCATAAGAGTTTTCAATATAAAAATACAGAGATGTCACAGCCATCAAGGGGCTTACTAGTAGAACATAGGGTTTTAAAGTTGGCATCTGAGGAAAGGAAGCAATGAACAAATCCTTCCACCCTTCTCACATCCATGAAAACATTCACCTCTGTACTACTTGAATATCTGTCCCAGTGCACAGTGACGTATTTCTCCTCCTCTTTCTAAATCTCCATTAACCCCTAGAGTCACGTTTACACGTGTTGCTTATTACTCATGACAAAGTAGTTCTTAGTTGTGTGAGGAGCTGCAATGTTCGGACTCTGAGTGGGCATGCACATTCAGTACTCACTGTAACATATAGTCCAGCAATGGTTTCCAAATCATTTTACTTTCTCTTTTAACATTACTTGAACTTATTCCATTGCTAGGATAATCCTCAATTACCCATGCCATAATTTTAAAAATAGGGACAGGCTTTATATTTCACTGGCTTTGAATGACCAATTTAGCAGCCTAAAAGCAGAGATATATATAGAAAAGATATGCCCATTCTCAGGACCCCTCGCAAGCCTGCGGCCTTAGGCGTAATACCACCACCTACAACTTCCAGGATGGGGTAACCCAAGATCGCATTAATTTCTGCTAATCCCTTCTAGCATATGACATTTTAAACAAGCATTGGCATGAACATAATTCTGGCTTTAGTGTGCTAGCAGATGCAAAAACAGGCATGGACAAATGCATACAAACTGTTAGTGGCATGGCTCAGTGCAGGCTGCTTCTTTCTGTGTCTCCTACCTCTGAGCCCTATTTTGTTGTTCCACAAGCATGCTGCATGGCATCAGCAATGCAGGCTTAGGGAATTGAAAAACAGTAGTACTTTGCGCATTAGCACATTAAAGCAGACTTCTTGGCTGGGGGTCTCTAGATTTTTTATTTCCTGTTTAGCATGGAGAGGGTGCGTTGAGGTCAAGGTTTTTATAGGAATGAAGAAATGATCTGACCAATCCAATATGAAGAAGTACCTAATTTCCGCTCTCTCTATTGGTATGGAGTTGCTGCCATCATCCACTGAATTTTGTAAAAAAAAAAAAAAATAACAAAGAAAACACCAAATTTTGGAACTTGTTAATTTCAATAAATATTTCTGTAGTTCATTGGCTCTATTGGTTTAATGTCATGTTACAGGAATTATAACCACTTGCATATCTGAATGAGTAAAACGGAAATGGGGTTTGAACTTTCTAACTTTAAATAAGAGCCGAAGGAGAAAGCTGAAAATGCTAACATCTCTTCTGATCTAGTTCCCTTCAACATAATGAGCCAGCGAGAAAAGGATGTGAAAATGAATTAACCGACCATTCAATAGTTAATTTATTGAAGTTTTTTCATTCCTCTGGACCAGAGCTGTCCAGTTTTGGTGGAAAATGCCAAGATTTTTGGGCTATACACCTGAGATATACTTACAAACTGTGAATAATAATCAGTGGTTATCCTGAAAATCTGGCATGTCACTGACCCGTTTGGTCTAATGTTCAGCACGCCTGCCCTACTCAGGAAACCTAAATTACGTTAGGTGTTATATGGATGCAGGCAGTACTGTGACATCAGGAAGAGAGCATCATCTAAAGCAACAAGAGATTCAACTTAAATATTGAAAAAGTGTTATCTTGGCGGTTATACCGTTTTAATCGCATATCGAACAAATTGTTTACTTCATCTTTTCAATTTCTGTTAAGAGTTTTGACACTATCTGGAGTGCTTACGAAAATCATAGATTGGCTATTCTTAGGTGCTTCATTTTTATATCTTATGGATTTGATGATCAGGTTAACTCAGATATTTTAAGGTTTAATACCTACATATGTGAAAAGATGGGCAAGAGTTAGAAGGATTGCTACTCTATCCTGTTGGATGATGATTTTAATCAGATCAGATTTTAATGGAGGAATGAGTAAAAATATAGTTAAAAAAACTAAGGAGAAGAAAACATCTATTGGATCAAAAGTAGAAGAAGTTTACTCACACGACTTTAGCTCTGTCAGCTAGTGTGTACCCTCTCATGCTCCACTTAGGAAGACATTTTATGCATTTTGTGGATCAGAAAAAGTATTATAAATTGCCTTGGAAGTGAGGTGGAGCATTGTGGGTTTGGACCAAGATAAGCCGGAAAAATAGTGAATAAATATTGCTGCTGCTAAGAACGAAGAAGATAGCCAACTACTAAACTGTAAAACAACAAATTATTCTTAGGCAGAAGAATCATGTAATGAGAATAATTAGGGCTAGTCAAAGATACAAGATTTTTTCATGTGTGTCCTAGATGCTGGTAAAATAACACATGCACGAGATAGTAACTTTGTAGCATTTCTGGATGCCATTATAAATCTGTTCATGATCTAAAAAATACACTTAATTAAACTGAATTGTATATCATGCCTTTATGCCTGAATAGGGAACTTTGATCAGTAAACGCAGGTTAGGGAAACTGTAGTTATTGGGAATGAAACTAACAGCAGTAAAACATTTTGAGAAAGCCTGGGTAACTCTAAAGGCAGTGGCTGCTCTGAATGGTAACCAATATAGCAACATTGGGGGCTCTAGAGGGCGCGCACGCAAGATGGCCGCACTGTTGTGAGGCTCCTGTGGCCCGGGACATTAATCAGTAATAATCCTGCCCCAATGGACAGCATCGATCACCAAATCTACTGCGTAGTGGACCGTACACCCTGCGGTGGTCCCGAGAGGCTCTTTATGTCCCAGATGGCAGCGAGATAGTGGACGAGATGCCTCAAGGCCGCGCTGCGATTAATTAATAGGCAAGATGGCGGCTGCTTGAGAAGAGGAATGCAATGACTATGGCGCTCGCTGCAGCGGATAGCTGACCCTGAGATCGCTGTTTCTGGAGACCTCCCTCGCTGCTGCCCCCATGACAACTCCCGAACGCTGCTGCCTCAGAGGGTGAGGAGAACTACTGCCGCTGTCTTCGCCGCGCACCCCCAGTTCCTGGGGAGTGACGGCTGCTGGTAGGAGGGCAAGCCGACTCCGAGGCGGGAGGCGCAAGCAGACAGCCGGACGCCTGAAGGGCAGCGGCTCTTGCTGTGGCAGTGAACCGAAGGTGAGAGGACATAAGGCGGGGGGATCTTAGACCTGGCGACACTACTAAATTGACATGGGCAGGACCGAAGGAAGACAAACCAAGATATAGTTTGACGCCCGAAAACCTCCACGCATGCAAAATAGCGTCACTGACTCAACTATGGCGGAGGGTTCAAATGAGTGTAGTCAAGTGCCAGCGGATGATCTTAAAACACTGCTCATTACAATGCACCATAGCCTCTCGTTCATCAAAACAAAAACGGACTCAATGGGTAACCGCATAGATGCGATGGCCCAGAAAATTGAAAAACACGACGGGCAGTTTGAAGAGGCTGAGCAAAGGATATCGGCGCTGAAGGACACATCGGAGGGCAGCCGGGAAAAGCTGCTGAATATGGAACGCCTGCTGAAAGTGATCACAGCCAAAAACAAAGATCTAGAGGCAATAACATACGTATCATTGGCGTATCCGAATCCACAAACTTTGGGATGATGGAAGACTACGTGGAGCGGCTGCTTACCACTGTCTTCGGCGTCGGAGCATTCTCGACACAACCTGTGGTGGAAAGAGCACGGACCTAACAGTGATGACCCGGAATTTTTCAACAACCTATGGGGGAAGGTCACTAATATAGGATCTACACACATTATATGGGGAGGAGATCTAAACATTACTATTGACCCGCAGCAGGACAGATCACACCCACAGCCCCACCACTATACCAACGCCCAGCGACAGGTCAGGAATATTGTAGAGTCACACCACTTGCTAGATGCCTGGAGATCTCTACATCCCTCGAGTGCTGAGGGGACATGCCATTCTACGGTTCATTCATCGTGGTCAAGACTTGACTACTTGCTGATCTCTAGAGGGCTGGGTCCTTGGTTGAGAGAGGCCTTCCATTTGGCGCGCACCTATTCAGACCATTCTCTGGTTGTGATGAAATTGGTGCCTCCTGACGCTCCTTCTCCCCATTCGGCCTGGAGACTCTACCCCCTCTTCTGGATGTCGCGTTTAGAAACGAGTTGGGGTAGGAGATACAAGACTTTTTCCAATGCAATAATGGGCCTGTGCCACTGCGGGCAACAGTATGGGAGGCCTTTAAGGTCACCATACGAGGACTGTGCATAGCAAAAGGAGGAGGTATACTAAGAGACATTCGCACCACCCTTCATAACCTGGAGACAGACATCAAGCGGATAGAGAGGGAGCTAGGAGAGGCTCTTAGCGGAGACCTCCGGGCGACGCTCAGACACACACTTTCCGAATATCAAGAAACAGCAGAACGCAAATGTCTGTTCCAAGGGAAATATTGTCAGGACAGTAGATACGGGGAGTAGGAGCGACCTGGGAGAGCACTCGCTGAACTACTTCGCAAGCCTAGATTCTCTAATACTGTTATAGAGCTCACCATCACGAATGGGAAAGTATACAGAGACAAACCAGACATACTACACGCATTTCACAGCTTCTACACAACATTATAACTGCACAGTGGGAGAGACCCCCAGATCTCGACCAATATATGGAGGACGTGGCACTGGGATGGCTGGGAGACTCCCAAAGAGAGTTCTTGTCTGCTGATATCGAAGAGGATGAGGTCAGAGCAGTTGTTATGCAACTTCGCTTGGGACGAGCCCCCGGTCCGGACGGGCTCCAGGCTGGCTCCTATAAAACATACATAGATTATTTAGTCCCTATTCTGAAAGGCCTATATGAAGAGGCCTGAGAATCTGGCACTCTTCCGCTGTCCATGCGGGAAGCCCTAATCATCTCAATATTGAAATCGGGGAAACCGGGAGATAGATGCAAGTCCCATATGCCTCTTTCCATGAAAAACTGCAATTTGAAAATACTAGCTAAGATACTCGCTAACCAGTTGAGTTTACTTATGGATTCCTTGGTCCTACCTGACCAATCGGGACTCATCCCCGGGCGTGCCACGTCACATAACCTTCGAACCCTTTTTACGGTAATACAAGACATTGACCCCCGTCCTCTCTGCGGTGGCGATTTTTCTCGACGCCACTAAGGCGTTTGATTCCCTAGAATGGGGCTATCTCCTGGGCCTCTTCCGTCGAATGGGATTCCCACCTTCTTTTCTAGCCTGGATTAAATTGTTGTACAGCCAGCCACAGGCGAGAGTATTGATTAATGGGGCACGCTGTCCTCTCTTTAATATCACGCGCGGTACAAGACAGGGATGGGCTACATGGACCGGGTTCCGATGTCTGCTTTCTTTGGAGCGCCTACTCGCCCCAGAGATGCAGTCCCATCAACAGTTGCTTGTACCTTGGTAGCTTGGTGGGGAATAGCTAAACGATTGCAGGCGTCCATGCTGTACTCCCCATTGTTGGCCATTTCTTGGCACCCAGACCTTGGGGTGACGCGCAAGGCTGGGTGTCGCCGGATGCTTCAGAGAGTCAGGATGAGGGAATGGGGAGACCTGTATTCCGAGAGAGGGGGTGTTCTTTCGGGGAGCTCAGCCTACCGTGATGGAGCGGTTTCTATATGTGAGGCTGAGACAAGATGTTACGAAACCACCCCAGACTTTCCCAGCGAACCTTCGGCGCTACGTCCCTTGCATAAGTTACTCCAAAGCGATAACCTTGCACATGTGATCTCGCTACTTTACCATACTATTCAGGCTGAGAGCAATGAGATAGGTCGAGGCTTGTGCCTGAATTGGGAACGGGATCTGGCTACGCCACTCGAAGATAGACAATGGTGATACTGCTGCCAGCAAACAGGTCAGATATCGGCAAGTAGAAGGCTGCGAATCGTACATTTTAAATTCTTGCATAGGCTGTACTGCACCCCTGCTCGACTCCATCGCTTTCACCTCCGAACCGATGACAAATGCAACAGTTGTGGGGGGATGGGGACGGACATCCTACATTTAGCGAGGGAATGCGTGCCGGTCAAAGCATACTGAGCAAAGGTTTTCAAAGCACTGGAGCAGATGACGGAATCTGTAATTCCTGCAACCCCACTTACAGCACTGTTGGGATATACCGAAGAGCTACCGTTATCGATCCGAAGGTATGTCTCCCTAAGGCTACTATTAGCTAAACGAAGCGTGGCCTGCAGATGGGGTAGGGGGCAAGCCCCTAAGTTTAAGGAATGGCTACAAGATTTAAAATACTGTCAAGAGCAATCACTCATCTATGCTGAGCTCCTACCTCCTTCTCTGGCCCCTGGGACATATGGGACCCTCTAAGGGGATAGTTACTAGAGTCGCATGGAAATGCGAGAACAACTGATACTCAGCTTTAACCCGCTGAACCGCATGGGACGAAAAGTTACTTGGGAAGCAGTGCAGTCATTGAGTCTTAATTCCACCATAGGCGGGATGAAATGTCATAGCTAATATTGTTGGTTTCGCCAGACTGCTGCGACAGCGATGCGCAGTTCAGTGCGATGGTTTCTGCAGGTGCTGTGGCGGGTCTGATGTAATGCTCCCGGTTTTGCTCCTGCCCCAGAGACGATGCGTCGATTCCTGCTCACACAGTCATCGGACGTATTGGTGCCTCTGAAGCCAGTATCTTAGTCCACATCCAGTGAGACAGGCACAAGAGCAGGGGTAGAGACTTTGATTTCCCTGGGACTCAATACCAGGAAGCAAGCCAAGAGGGTCGTTGGAGATCACTTTGGTGCAATGCAGAGTCCAGCTCTCCTCAGCATGGTCAGAGAGCAGCAGGATGCAGGGCAGCACAAGAGAAAAGCAGGCCTTCCAGGTCAGCAGTCCAGCAGACTGTCAGTCCTTGATGCAGCACAGCAGTTCCTCTGACAGAGTCCAGTTGTAGGTGCAGAAGTGTCTGGTTTGGTGAGGTCAGAGCCCCAGTACTTATATCCAGTTGTGTTTTTGAAGTGGGGGTGACCTCAAAGAGGGGTCTTTGAAGTGCACAAATACCCTCCCTTCCCAGTCCAGGCTCCAAACTACCTGTGGGGGGTAATCAGTCCTTTGTGTGGGAACAGAGCACTGCCTATTCAGGTGTAAGTGTCAGCCACACCCTCTATTCCTGCCCAGGAAGAGCCATCATAATGCAGATGAGTACTCAGACGCACCTAACCTGTGTTCGTGGCTGTCTAGAAGGAATTCACGAAGTGTACTTGTCACCCACCCCAGACGTGTATTAAAGACATGCTGCAGGCACACAGAGCTTTAAGAGCAGAGAAATGCCAACTTACTAAGAGGCATTTTTAAAATAGTAATGTTAAATCCAGCTTTAACCAGTAAAGATGATTTATCATTACCATTCCCAAGATATAAAACACGACACAGCTACTCATTTTTAATCAGGAATTACAGCTTAAAAGTGTATTAAGGAATTCTCAATGTTGACCTATGAGAGGAGTAGGTCTCACAGTAGTGAAAAATGAATTTTGGTGTTCTTCACTACCAGGGCATGCAAAACCTAAAAGTACACGTCCTACCTTTTACTTACACAGCACCCAACCCTATGGGCTACATAGGGCCTACCTTAGGGGAGCCATATGTGTAATAAAAGGGGAGTTTGAGGCTTGGCAAAGGGTTTTAAATGCCAAGTGGAAGTGGCACTAAAACTGCACATACAGGCTCTACAATGGCAGTCCTGAGACATATTTAAAGGGCTACTTGTGAGGGTGGCACAATCAGTGCTGCAGGCCCACTAGTAGCACTTAATTTATAGGCCCTGGGCACATGTAATGCACTTTACTAGGGACTTATAGGTAAATTAAATATGCCATTTGTGGAATAGCCAATGTTACCAAATAATGGGAGAGAGCACGGGCACTTAAGCATTGGTTAACAGTGGTTAAGTGCTCAGATTACTGAAACCAACAAAAACAAGGTCAGAAAAGGGGGAGGAGGGATGGCCCTTCGGAGAGGGCCATTTTTCAACAGTTTTCCTTAGAAGTTCCAGATACCAGCTCTACAGAGGTATATATTATCCCTCAAAAATATTTAAAGTGAAAAACACAGGTGAAAGAACAATGCAATTCCTTCACCCAAAACCACAAAATACCCAGCTTTACAATCTTATGCAAGCAAATGGCCGGCTTCTGGTTCGAGGAGCTTTACAAGATTCCATGTTGAAGATTTGTCACATATCGGTGATTCCGAAGAAGCTGCGTTGCTGCCATGCGGAGTCCTGCAGTGTTGTTGGAGATGCCGTCGATAAGGGGCTTCCAATGCGAAGGCCTCCGTTGAGGATGTGTTGTGCAGCGGTTGTTCCAACAAAGCTGCAGGGCTGTGTTGCAAAGTGCTGCGTTGTCATCAAGGATGCCATCGATGAGGGGATTGCAATGCAAAGGCCTGCATCTAGGATACATCATGCAGTGATGTTTCTGAGGAGACTGGGCTGTGATGTGCAGTCCTGTGGTGGGGATGCGTTGCTAAGAGGTGGTTCCGATGCAGCTGTGGGGAGATGCGTTCCACTGCATCAGTTCTCCTCACAGGGCCACAGCTGGGCTGGCAGAGCACCTTCAGGCCCACTTCCAAGGGTCCAGAACTGGGGTGGCACCACTTGAGGGAGTAGGACCCACAGCAGACAGAGTCCAGGTGCTGGGTTCCTGCTGGTTGGAGCCTTACCTGTCCCTGAGGCTCTGATCAGAAGACAAGCCAACTAGCGCTGAGTCACTCTGGTGGTCCTGGGTGCAAGATGCAGGTCCAGTCCTTCTCGCTAAGCCAGCAGGGCAGCCCAGCACCTAGGCAGCAGAGTAGCAGTCCTTCCTGCCGGGCAGCACAGCAGTTCTGAATCTTTCACAGATCCAAAAGTGTACTGAAGAGTTGGGCCGGAGGGTCCAAAATTTATAACTGGCGCCAGCTTTGTAGTAGGGGCAGGTTCTGGAAGTTTCCACCCCCAGAGGTGTCTGGAATTTACTGCCTTCCTGCCCTGGTCCCAGCTTGTCAGGGGGCACAAAAGACTAGTGTCAAACCCTTTGTGAGTTAGCTCGGGCTGTTATATCCCGCATAGGTGCCCCAATGTAGACCCGTTCGTACATGCCCTAAAATGGACGTATTCATATTTACCCTAATATGGTCATATTCGTACTTGCCCATTTATGGTCATGGCTGCATATGCCCAATTATGGTCACAACTGTACATGTCCTATTTTGGTATGATTCCTTATATAGGCATGATCTTTCACCTACATTGGTCCCAGCTAGCACACAACGAGCTCTGAGGGCTGAACGTTATCTATCCTGTGGTTTTGAATGCAGCAGGGTTTTTCCAAACACCGGCCCACACTGTACTCATTAATTATGCATGGCTTTCTAAGAATACACCACCAGCATAATGTATGTACAAAGTTCACCCCTGACGTCTTCCTCATGTCCAATACAAACCATACTGAGGACCGAGACTCTTTAGGGTATAAATACACCACATCTTGCCCCGGTAAAGCAGAGGGAACCGAGACTTCCATGCTGACACACTGACCAGAGACGCTGAGGCTCAGGCATGCAGTCGCTCAAGCTGACAGTGGTCTGACACAACCCGGACGGGGTGTCCAGCTCGAGATCAGGACGAAGTCCCACTAAGGTAATGGGGTTAGACCAAATCCTAGGGGGATTCTTGGCTCTCTAAGACCTACACACATGCTAGGTACACTTAGGTACATCTAGTTAGGCATCGTAGGAGTATAGGCTTTATCTTATGCATTCTGTATTCATGTATGTGTTCATTACTATTGCAAAATGGTAGAACTATACAATGCATTTTTATTTACTGCACTGCTGATCATATATCTCTGCTATTGTCTGCTGGTCTCTGCAGCACATATATTTTACACTAGAATAACAACTGTTCAATAAATACTTATTGAAACGCCCGACTGTTTATTCTGTGTAACTCTCTGAGACAAACCGAATAAGTAAGCACGAATGACTGAGCGAAAGGTAGTACATTGTTTCCACGATTCTGAGGGACCACTCTACTTATGTTCCCTAGCCAAACTGTATGTTCCATCGCGCTGCTTGCGCTCATCTTCTCACGGAAGGTTCTCTGTTCCCAGATTTAGGCTTTCTCGAATGGGAGGGCGCTCTTTTTCCTTCCTTGGTCCTTCACTCTGGAATACCCTTCCCATTGCCATCCGGAACTAAACAGTTTATGTTCAATTTCGTAAGGCATTAAAGACCTGGCTCTTTAACAAATAATTTTGCTACTAAGTCTCAATATCTGGTCTTTGTTTTTGCCTGGCGCCGGGAAACCCTTTTTGGGTAGCTGTTGCGCCTTATAAATTGAATAAATAAATAAATAAATAAATATCCTGTGGTTTTGAATGCAGCAGGGTTTTTCCAAACACAGGCCCACACTGTACTCAATAATTATGCATGGCTTTCTAAGAATACACCACCAGCATAATGTATGTACAAAGTTCACCCCTGACGTCTTCCTCATGTCCAATACAAACCATACTGAGGACCGAGACTCTTTAGTGTATAAATACACCACATCTTACCCCGGTAAAGCAGAGGGAACCGAGACTTCCATGCTGACACACTGACCAGAGACGCTGAGGCTCCTGCATGCAGTCACTCAAGCTGACAGTGGTCTGACACAACCCGGACGGGGTGTTCAGCTCGAGATCAGGACGAAGTCCCACTAAGGTAATGGGGTTAGACCAAATCCTAGGGGGATTCTTGGCTCTCTAAGACCTACACACATGCTAGGTACACTTAGGTACATCTAGTTAGGCATTGTAGTAGTATAGGCTTTATCTTATGCATTCTGTATTCATGTATGTGTTCATTACTATTGCAAAATGGTAGAACTATACAATGCATTTTTATTTACTGCACTGCTGATCATATATCTCTGCTATTGTCTGCTGGTCTCTGCAGCACATATATTTTACACTAGAATAACAACAGTTCAATAAATACTTATTGAAACGCCCGACTGTTTATTCTGTGTAACTCTCTGAGACAAACCGAATAAGTAAGCACGAATGCCTGAGCGAAAGGTAGTACATTGTGTCCACGATTCTGAGGGAATCGAGGTTGTCATGTTCTAAGGTTGCCAGAAACGAATCTCTCCCCGATAAGAGGAGACACTAGTGGCACTGCGAGCTAGCTAATGCAAAACAATCTAACATAAGCGGTGGGGGTGCACAGAGTCAATCTGCCACCAAGCCCACAGCTTATGTTACACAAACGCGCAGGTCCTGCATGGGTACTATAGGAACTACACGACATGGCGCCACCAACGTTGGTTTGGTACTTATTTAACAGTAGAATCTGAGTAGTTCAGTCATGCTAGTCTCAGAGAACCTACTCACAAAACACCAGAGACGTCTGGAGTGGGTAGGCACAAAACTCCGCCACAGCTGAGTAGGCGAGATACCCTATGTATCGGCTGTTGGTTAATCAAGCTTGAAGGAAATAGTTCCTGAACAATTGTGCTTTTTAAAACCTTATCTTAAAACCCTTTTTTAGGACATTTTGTTTTTACAACACAATGTCTGTCGAGGCAGCTGCTCCTGTCACTGGGACACAGGTCTCAAACGACGAAGAGGAAGCAAATGCAATACATTTTGCACCCAATATCAGGCATATTGATAGAAGCACACGAAGATCATCAAACAGATGTGTTCTATTCACGGGTTACATTCCCAGCAGTAAATGCAACAACTCAGACTTTTCATTCATACATACATGAAGAAGTCCCAGCGGTCTACACTCCGTTCGAGGAGATTGAGATTCCGCTCACTGACCAGGACCACAATTTCTGGTTTATGGCGCCCTACAACACTTAACAAATAAAACCAGGCTCCATCCACTAGATAGACCAGGAGCTACATGGCCAATATTAGCCGGCTACACACCACATCCTGACATTGACATAATGCCACAAGATGCACTGCTCTTACAACACAAAGAGTTGGTAAAACTCTTACAGAGCCATGACGCAACTCGTCATGAGGACACTTGGTGTCCAGTACACAGTAGCTACAAATAACACAGCTCCTACACAGAGCACTGCTACTAAAATCACTCCACAAACCTTACACACAGTAATGGGTAAACTGCCCACGAAACGTGAACAGATTCCTTTCTGGGTAGCTCAGAAAATCACCCAGTTAGAAGCAGTATTTCCAAATACCACACCATTTGAAAGCACAGAATGCTAACAATCTGCTTGCCCATGGGGATCACACCACAGTTAGAGGATTGCACCACTTGGGGTACAGTCCTTGCTGCCATATATACCAGGACTCATGGTATTCCTTCCTTAGCAGTAATTCCAGATGGCTTACGACAGATACAGAACGAGTATGGAGCTGAACCAGCTCTGAACTTAGGTATGAAATTACTAGGTAATTACGACCAGGTATCGACAATATTACTAGCTAACATTAAAGGGGAAGCAGTTTCAGTGGCGATCCGCCAACGCCTAAGAGAGGTCAGTCTTATAGACCAACCACAAGAACTTCCCAAATAATTGAAACTGCATATGCAGAACTGGGAAGGGACAGTTTGGGTGGGAAAGCTTTAAAACCACAGCTAATGGGCAGTCCTGAGAAGGACATTTCTAAGCAGGCACCTACTAAAAAGAAGTGGGATAATAATAAAAACAAAATTTTTCAGAAAAAGATCTCAGTCCCGAGGTAGGTCTCCTCAACAGGAGCCCTCTGAAAAGAGGTTTAACCTTAGGAATAGGGATAATATTAGGAAACCTGACAGGTATCAGGATACTGATACAAGTTTCTCTCGACAAACAACACAGAGAGAGAATGAAGGTCAGCACACAAAGAAGAGCGCAAGCAGTCCAGGGACAAGCACGCTCAGGACTCTTCTAAAACAGAAGACAAGCCACAATCCAAACCTGAGTTTAAAAAGAAGAAAGTTGCAGGTCTCAAAGTTAGACATGCACAGAATCCTAAGGACTCAACTTCTGAACGGGGAATGGGCTCAGACAATGCTAGACAGCGTGGCAAAAGTAACAATAGCTCGCCAGAACGTGAAGGAATTTCTGGAGACAGCGGAATTGAATGATTACATCACGGTGGAAACACCAGACAAAAGGGTGAGCGTCCCACACAAGTTATATGAAATAACACTCCGAATGGAGGGGGACTAGCCCAGGAAAATAAAAGGTCTCTTTTGGAAGAACCTATCATCTGGTTATGACATACTGTTAGCAGAACAAGATTGGCCGCCAGCATTCGTCAGGGAGTGCCCAAAGGGAGAAAGTATAATTTTTCCTGCATTTTCCAACCATGTTCTCATTCACCTTAAACATACATATGCACGGGAGTCGGCAGTAGCCCAAGCTCCAGCATTGTATATAAATATCGCTGGATGGGATGAGGACTCAACCCACCACGTGATCCCGTTAATAGTTTCACCACATGCTCAAAGACAATATCCTATTAAGCAAGAAGCTAAAACACAGGTCAGGGAGATCTTAGATCAACTTGAATACCAGGAGATCATTGAAAAATGCACTTCACAAATGAACAATCCCTTGTTTCACTTATCAAAACCTGATAATACATTTCGTCTAGTTTTCAATTACAGACACTTGAACACTTGCACAAAGACATATGCTGTCCAACATGCAGATAGTGCTGCATTAATGAATAACATTATGCGGGAAAAAATACAAAACGACACTTGTTATCTCAAATGGATTTTTCTGTCAAAATATAGCACCTGAAAGCAGGTACCTAACAACATTTAGTATGTTAGAGTCCCAGCGGCAATTTGTCGTCTCCCCTGTGGGTATAAGAACAGCTCAGGGGTATTTTCTGAAAGAGTTACTGAATTGCTAAAGAAATTTGATGAAGAAGCGTTGTCCTATATGGATGATATTTATCTGGCGGACGACCTATTGGGAAACACTTGACCAGGGTGAGCACCATTATTATGGGATTCGCCTCTGAGGGCTACAAATGTAATTTTGAGAAATCAAAAATTGCCCACCTCAGTGTCCTATTTTTGGGATACGAGCTTTCAAGTGAAGGGAAAAGCCTGGCAGCTAACTTTTTATAAAAATGTGCGCTGCTCCAGCCTCCAAAGACATTAAACAACTTACAATCAGTACTGGGATTCCTAGATTTTGGCAGAACATACATTTTGGATTTCGCAGAGAGAGTAAACCTTTCTACGACCTTTTCAAACCTGACTTTTCAGTCAAACACTGGACACAAGAACACACCAATATTCTTCGTTCACTCCAGGAAGACATGATTGCTTCCAAACACTTACACACACTTGTAAACTTACACCACTTGGTAATCCGTATCATTTTGGGTCAATGCTGGTACACTTATTTAAACCTTTAATGAAGGTGAAACTGTACCAATCGCATACAAATCTCATCTGTACACAAACGCAGAAATGCGTTTTAGTTCAACAGAAATTTTTCTTTTTTTCTGAAAGCCATTCAGACTGCTGTAGCAAGAGAAAGAGCTCTGGCTCAGGGAAAACGCATAATTGTCGTGACCCCAGTACCAGCTTTAGAAGCGGTTACAAAAGCTAGCATTCCAAATGCGAAAGCCTTACATCCAAGATGGATACAATGGGCTAATTCTCTTACTGCAACGGATGTTGAATACAGATTTGATCCAAGTTTAAAAACACAGGCATTCCTGCAATACGAACAAGAATACCCTCTGCCAAATGAAATTTTGCCTCTAGATCAGTATGAATACATTATTTACACTGACGGATCTGCTCAACCAGCCACAGGAAGCAAGCAAGCTTACAGCGCAGCGTGTGCGATTGTTAAAGGTCGCATGCGTGATGGCAAGTTCCATCCAAGTTGCACAAAAACGCAATCTTTAGGAGACTGCACGGCTCAGTTGGCAGAACTCAAAGCACTAATACTGGCCCTTATAAATACAGATCACGAATTCCCCACACTTATTGTGTGTGATTCCTTTTACTGTGTACAGACGTACAATGAATATCTACATCATTGGGAACAAAACGGGTTCAAAGATGCAAAAGGTGGCATCATTAAGCATAAAATGCTATGGGAACAGGTAGTGGAGTTGAGAAACGAACTACCAAGGGCTCACGTGATACATACACTGAGTAATCAGCATGACGGCGTTCACGTTGAAGGGAATTCATTGGCTGATGAAGCCGCAAAGGGGGCTGTTCGCACAGCCGCCGTAGCTGCGCACACTCGTTCAACAACGAGAATAAAACAGTGAGATTATGGTGGCTGTAATTGCTTCGCGCAAAGGCAGCACAGCAGTGCCTAAGAAATTTCCACTCAAATACTCCTACAAGTTAGGTGCAAACAACATTCCATATGCTCAGGTTTCTGGAGTGGGGGATAGAGTAATTCCAAATATGGATCGTAGGCAGGAATTAATCCTTAAAGCACACAAGGGCTTAGGCTCCGCGCATTCAGGGGTCATAGCTACTATTTCTTCATTACAACAGTGCTATTGGTGGCCAGGGTTCAGAAGACAGACTATTGACTTTGTCTTGAACTGCAACATCTGTAAACAGATGCCAGACTCCACCATCACAAGACCCGCGCAAGTCCCATTGCTAGACAGCATCAGACTGTCCACTAGATTGTGTTGTGTAACAGGATCACTGTGGCCCCTCAAATTTTGAGGTGGCTTAAAAATATATCTTAGTGGCAGTGGATTCGTGCTCAAATTTCCTATAGGTATGGCCTCAGCGCTCGGCTGACGCTCGAACTGTTATAAAAGATTTGCGAGTCAATATCAGGACATACGCAATCAACGTTACACCCTGACTGTGGCTCTGCGTTTGGCTCTCGGGCTTACAAAGAGGCCATGGAAGGGATGGGCGTAGCATTGCGGTACTCCTCTCCAACACCATCCTGAGGGAATTTAGGTAGTGGAAAGGAAGAACTGGGACATAGAGCAATCTTTAACAGCTAGGATATTAGGCAGGGGCGTTAGTGGGGTCAAACACTTATATGGATTCAGGGGGCAATACACACCCAGCCAAGAAGCTCTCTAGGAGGTCTGACTCCATTTACGAATGTGGGTACCTGATATTGAATGTGAAGGCACAGTGGCGGATGAAAACCATTCTGTATCCATCATCATTTGGCTGTTTTACAGGAACTAAATGAAACAAAGAAACAAACAAAGATTCTGACAACGTGAAACAGGCCGCCACTGGGAAGTCGAGGTAATCACGGCAAGACCTTTCTGGATCCCAAAAGTCGGGGATCTGGGCAGAGAGAGAAAAAGATCACGGACACAAAGGAATTTGGCCCCTCATACAGGAAAACCTGTGCCAGTCCTTGAAGTGAAAGGAACAAGAACTGTACTTTTGCTGCTTCTTGCCGTGAAAAAGGAAAACAGATTAATTTCAATTGAAAGAATCAACCAACACTATGTGGCCAATAATGAGCAGTAGGCCTCGTGGACTCCACAGTAGTAGACGTCCCTCTCACTACTATTAAAGAAGTTCAAACTGAAAGGCTCATCACGTTTGAGGAGTCAAATACAAGGAGTGGAGGACTATGCAATAATGCAATGGAACTAGTTCCCTTGAACCAACATTTCAAATTCAAAATAAAAGTCAAGACAACAATCAAGTTGCAATTTGGCCAAAAACAAATGTGTACACCAACGTTTTTCAACAAAAACATCAAATAATAAATGCTTCAACGTTTTTCAACAAAAACATCAAATATTAATTTCAACGTTTTTTCAACAAAAACAGCAAAAATAACTTCAACTAAACACGATGCAATTTTAACAATTGATCATACAGCTTCTGGCTATTTCATTAATTTTGATACGTTTTCCATTGCTCCACGTGAACAGGAAACAACGCCAGCCAAACAACAAACATGCAAACACAAACTTTTGAACCTTTTTTCTTTTTCCAAAAGATACATACCTGGTTTCACCATGGGTAGAACTATGGAGTATTTCTGGGTTCATCTTTTTTCTTTTCCCCCTTTGCTTAGAGCTAGCTTTTAGTTTGACTCTTAGTGGACACTTTCTACAAAACAGGCTCAACATAAAACTGAAGCCACGTCCATTTTCAATTCAAAAGCAAAGAGACTTGTAAATGTATTCGGCCTGAACAAGCCTTTTTTATTCTAAATAATGTATTTAATCATCCGGATTTAATTCTGCTAATGTATTTTGAACTTTCATTCATTTCATTCATTTTATCATTCATTCAGTGATGTCATTACCTGCAGTGCTTTTTTCTGAAAATTGGGTTACTGATACACTGAATAACATGCTGTCTGTTTTAGGAATAATTGCTACATTTTCAGATCATGAAATGTTAGAGATTCATTCTTATTGTGACGCTTTATACCTGTTACCTTCATTTAAGGTTATCAACTCCTACATAACTGTAATGCATCTAGAAATGTGGTAGTTTAAACACCAGTAGGAACGTTGCCAAACACCACCAAACACCATCACACGGGGGTGGAATAATTGACATGCAGAGGCAACATTAGATGCCGTTTACAAAACAACAGGACAGACCCAGTTAGGAAAGTATGGATGGTTTGGCCCTTTGACACAAATACCTGTCACAAAAATGATTCCTGAACATCTCCAAGGGACTCAGTATACATAAGCCAGACCTACGTTATGCACAGATAACATCCAGAGGTAGGGAAATCCTACAGTGTAGGGAAGTTGTGCCCTTTTTGGCTAGAAACCCCAACACTGACAGTAGTGAAACGAAGGTTTCCTTTGTAAAATTCAAATGGTTTAAGCAATCTGAAAACCATGCTTTTGCAGCACTTTTATTTTTCATTTCAATTCAGCTCAAGAAATATTTTTTCTTTTTTGAAAATAGCACTCTTAAATACAGACTGCCCCTTTCCTTTTTGATGGGTTGTATCTTTCACATACAAGCAGTGTGGTACACCTTGGGAATACCTCGCCAGCAGAAACTAAGCTCCTCATGGTTGCTAATATTTAAAGAACAGTCTGAAAGGACTGCTACGTACCTGTTCCTCGATGCCTATTTTTGCAGTGAAGAATGCATGGTCAACATCTGTCTGACACTTCCAGAGGAAACGCCAGTGGCCTTTACCACCGGGCTGGAACCGCTGAGGACCCATGCTTGGCTGTGTCCCAAGCGTATTCCCATCAAACCAAAGCATTCCTTGCAAATCCCGAGGGTGCCTTTTGCTTCCCTTAGCAGCACCCAGGTATCGATTACAGCACCGGCTGCCTCAGAACCAGCAATTGGCAGCACTGTTACATCTATGGTCCCACAACGACTCTGCGAGGTGTTACAAAGGTCCGTCCCCTGCAGCAACTAGCAACAAAAATGTTGTGTCTCCCAGCCAGCACTTTTTATCTCTATTTGGCTAAACATGTCCTGGAACATATTTTTTCTCTTACTGTTTCAACTCTCACCGAGTGCTTGGAGCTTTCCCTCTAAATTGATTTAAAAAAAAAAAAAAAAAAGTATGGTCTTCTGAACAGCTTGTAAGAGTTTTCAATTTTATAAACAGGAACTTTTTAGAAGTAACTACTGACTCTACAGAGGTATTTTTTTTTTTTTACTGACACTATAGATTTTTACTGTCTCCACAGACTCTATAGTAATATTCTTTTTACTCCCTCTTAGACTTTTAGAAGTTTCTACATATTTTTAACAACTGCTATTTTTCGGCTCATAAACCACTTTCAGGCAACTACCTGCAAATTATATGCAAATGCCTATTTTAGTCACGTAGTTTGCTTTTCATGGGTTATTCACGGTTGTCCATAGAGTGGAGTGGGTGTTATTTTTTGTATTGAGGCCCTAACATAGGTGCGCACCATCATGTCGTTTCAGAGGTACAAATCCTTCGTGCCACAAAGACAGGCAGGCCCTTTCACCTACTAAAGGCCCTTTCACCTACATTAGCTGCCCTCCCTTCACAATAACGAGCAACGAAGGCTGTCCCTTATATATTGACTTTTAAGTGGCAACTAGAAAAAGCTGAATTTAAACTTTTTTTTTTTTTTTAAGCACCAAAATTTTTAAACGATTTTTTAGAACCATGTTTTTACCTGCTTTTAAACAAAAAGTTTTTAAATTGTCCAGATTTTAAGTATGGTCATTTATTATCCCGTTCGGAAGAGGAGTGGGTGTTATATCCCGCATAGGTGCCCCAATGTAGACCCGTTCGTACATGCCCTAAAATGGACGTATTCATATTTACCCTAATATGGTCATATTCGTACTTGTCCATTTATGGTCATGGCCGCATATGCCCAATTATGGTCACAACTGTACATGTCCTATTATGGTATGATTCCTTATATAGGCATGATCTTTCACCTACATTGGTCCCAGCTAGCACACAACAAGCTCTGAGGGCTGAACGTTATCTATCCTGTAAGTGCCGCTCCTGGTCCTGGGGTTGCGTTCCAGAATTGGGGACACTGGTGGGGCAGCGGGAAAAATCATTTTGAACTCTGTGTCGCTGGAGCGAACAGATTTGTTTTTAAAAAGCTTTTAACTTCTCTCACCTGTTTTAAAAAGCCCGCACTCCGACCCCGGTCCACCGCAGCCTCGCTGTTTGTGTGGAGGGCGGACCTGCGTTTCCTGTGACACCCCTTGCTGACGTCACTCACAAGGTGGTAGGCGGGGGCTACAAGAGGACCGATGCCACGGACGCGCAGCGGACAACTGTAAGTGCCGCTCCTGGTCCTGTGGTTGCGTTCCAGAATTGGGGACACTGGTGGGGCAGCGGGAAAAATCATTTTGAACTCTGTGTCGCTGGAGCGAACAGATTTGTTTTTAAAAAGCTTTTAACTTCTCTCACCTGTTTTAAAAGCCCGCACTCCGACCCCGGTCCACCGCAGCCTTGCTGTTTGTGTGGAGGGCGGACCTGCGTTTCCTGTGACACCCCTTGCTGACGTCACTCACAAGGTGGTAGGCGGGGGCTACAAGAGGACCGATGCCACGGACGCGCAGCGGACGCGCGCAGCGGGCGCGCCGAAGGCGCACCAAAGGCAAGCCCGTCTGCGCCCGTCCGTGCCTGGTCCGAGACTAGGGCTAAAACCCCTGGTCCATGCCGGACTGACACTCTGGTTTATTCCAGAGAAGCATTATTAAAACTTAATAACACAGCCTCTGCCTCCCACTGCATACTGCCGTTGGCCTATGACACCAATTCAGCTTGTCCATGCGGTTTCAAACTACCTCTAGCCCAACAGATCAAGTCACGCCACTCTATACATAAGACACCTCATTTTAGTCCCCATAATCATGTCAAACTTGCAACAAGGCCCCCAAACAATAATATTAGTAAAACATACTTCATGAATAAGGACAAACAAACGAATAAGGACTTTCAGTTCCTTAGTACGAATTGTCGCTCTCTTTCCAAACACAAATGTGACATTTTTGACTTACTAACCAGCGAGCAACCCGATGCTTTTTTCCTAACTGAAACCTGGCTTAATGAAAGCTCCGATCCAGAGTTGATAACCTTAAATGAAGGTAACAGGTATAAAGCGTCACAATAAGAATGAATCTCTAACATTTCATGATCTGAAAATGTAGCAATTATTCCTAAAACAGACAGCATGTTATTCAGTGTATCAGTAACCCAATTTTCAGAAAAAAGCACTGCAGGTAATGACATCACTGAATGAATGATAAAATGAATGAAATGAATGAAAGTTCAAAATACATTAGCAGAATTAAATCCGGATGATTAAATACATTATTTAGAATAAAAAAGGCTTGTTCAGGCCGAATACATTTACAAGTCTCTTTGCTTTTGAATTGAAAATGGACGTGGCTTCAGTTTTATGTACCATCTAACTACACCATTGTCCGGAAAGATAGAGACAACCAAGTAGGCGGCGGAATAGCTATTATCTTTAAAAACAACTATCAATGCAAACTGGTCAATCTACCACTTGAGAACTGTGAAGCAGCACTTTTCAAGTTGTTTTTGACCCCTCATGTCACTTTCACTGGCATTCTTGCATACCGCCCTCCGGGGTCTGCGATCTCCTGGGCAGCATCCTTCCCTGAATTTATTGCCCCTTTTCTGCTGAATACTTCTAACTTCTCTATCCTAGGCGATTTAAACTTACATTTAGATGATTCAGCATGTAAAACCAGCGTAAATTTTATATCAGACATGGAAGCTTTTAATATTCGCCTTCACAACTCTGGTCTCACGCACAGAGGAGGTCACTTATTGGACCCGATTTTTTCAAATCTACCTGACCTGCACTGTTCCCCGGCACTTCCGTTGTGTTGGACTGACAATTATATTATTAAATTTAGCGTAAGATTCCCAGTGTATTTTGGCTCTCCCGTTCCCACTCAGGAGTCCTCTTCCAGGAACTGGAAAAACTGAACACCACCGTTTTAAATGAACTTCTTCACTCTCATCCACCGGTGTCTAAATATACGGTGGGCACACTTGCCGTTTCAGTGCAAGACTGGCTTCTGAAAGCCATTGACACCTGTCTTCCTGCTTCCTTAAAAAGAAATTCTAATAACCGTATCCCGGCACCGTGGTACAATGAAGAATTAAAAACTGAAAAAGCCAAATGTAAAGTTTTGGAAAGGAAATGGAGAAGGGACTACGCCTTAGAATCAAAAAATATCTATAAAAAAGCAACGAAAGCTTATCACAAGCTATGCAAATCAGCTCGTGCAAATTATGTATCTTCCACCATTACCAATGCTATGAATTCCTCAAAAACTTTATTTAATATGGTGAAAGAGTTGGCAGGTTCAAAAATACAATCCAAACCTCCCCCATTAGATAAAAAACAATGCGACGAGCTGGCCAACTTCTTTGTGCAAAAAGTTGAAGATATCCACTCGGAAGTAGCTAATAAACATATGGATGGCCTCCCCCTAAAGCAATCTGATACCCATTCTCAATATACACCTCCCCTGATCCCAAGGGCTGTGTCCCTTTCCAATCAGACTCCCATGATCACATCATCTCCAAACTGTTTGCACTCATAGCCCCTCCTCAACCTCGATTCTTTCAACAAACTTTTACATAGCATCAAATCTGGGTCACCTAGGGACCCTCTACCTATCTCGGTGCTCCAACAATTAGAGTCGTCATCCCTGCAAATCATCATGGATCTTCTGAATCTCTCATTAGAAGAAGCGCTAGTTCCATCTGAATGGAAACACGCTATGGTGCTTCCTCTTCTAAAAAAGGCCAATGCCGATCCTGCTGTGTTATCGAACTAGCGACCTATTTCATTACTTCCGGCCTTTTCTAAGATCCTTGAGAAGCACATTTACTCCCATTTTTCATTCTTTGTTGAAATTCAAGGTTTACTTCGCTCATCACAATCAGGTTTCAGAGCGGGTTTCTCTACTGAAACTACACTATTGGGAGTCACGGAAAGACTACGGCAACATCTGGATGATGGAGAGACAGCTGCCCTCATCTTATTAGATTTAAGCGCGGCTTTTGATACCGTGTCTCACTCCATCCTTGCAAATACTCTGAGGTCATTAGGTATTTGCGGTCCGGCTCTATAAATGGCTAATTTCATTTCTGGCCAACCGTACCTTCCAAGTCTTTTCTGAGGAGGCCAGCTCTGAAATCTATGCATCACCGTATGGAGTCCTCCAGGGCTCCGTTCTTAGCCCTCTGCTCTTTAATTTGTACATGAGGCCTCTAGCTGCAGTAGCTGAAGAGGCAGGTCTGACTTTGCTATCCTATGCAGATGACTCTCAAATCATCTTCTCCCTTTCTGCAGTGAGAACAAATGAGCAGTCCCCTCTTCAATCTGGCCTGAGAAAAATTGCATTATGGATGCAGTCGAACTGTCTCAAATTAAATGGGGGGAAAACGGAGGTGCTCATCCTTGGCAAAGACAAGGATCTTTGGAGCCCACAACATTGGCCATGTGAGATGGGAGTCTTGCCTCAGCTCGTCTGCCAAGTTCGTAACCTGGGTTTTACCATCGATGACTCGCTATCAATGCGCGCCCAGGTGGTGAAGGTAGCCGCCACTTGCTTTTCTATCCTCAAGTGGCTCAAGAAGATCATTTGGATGCTACCTGAGGCCACCAAAAGAACGGTAGTCCAAGCTCTAATTACATCAAGACTGGACTATGGTAACGTTCTTTATCTCGGCGCTAACAAAGAGGTGACACGCAAGCTGCAGATGATCCAAAATTCTGCAGCCCGACTTCTCCTCCAATTACCTAGGACCGCCTCTGTTTCCAACCATTTGCGAAACTTGCACTGGCTTAGGGTGGAAAATCGAATTTGATTCAAAGCTCTGACATATATGTTCAAGATCAAAACTGGAACTGCACCACTCTACTTATGTTCCCTAGCCAAACTGTATGTTCCATCGCGCTGCTTGCGCTCATCTTCTCACGGAAGGTTCTCTGTTCCCAGATTTAGGCTTTCTCGAATGGGAGGGCGCTCTTTTTCCTTCCTTGGTCCTTCACTCTGGAATACCCTTCCCATTGCCATCCAGAACTAAACAGTTTATGTTCAATTTCGTAAGGCATTAAAGACCTGGCTCTTTAACAAATAATTTTGCTACTAAGTCTCAATATCTGGTCTTTGTTTTTGCCTGGCGCCGGGAAACCCTTTTTGGGTAGCTGTTGCGCCTTATAAATTGAATAAATAAATAAATAAATAAATAAATAAATAAATATCCTGTGGTTTTGAATGCAGCAGGGTTTTTCCAAACACAGGCCCACACTGTACTCAATAATTATGCATGGCTTTCTAAGAATACACCACCAGCATAATGTATGTACAAAGTTCACCCCTGACGTCTTCCTCATGTCCAATACAAACCATACTGAGGACCGAGACTCTTTAGTGTATAAATACACCACATCTTACCCCGGTAAAGCAGAGGGAACCGAGACTTCCATGCTGACACACTGACCAGAGACGCTGAGGCTCCTGCATGCAGTCGCTCAAGCTGACAGTGGTCTGACACAACCCGGACGGGGTGTTCAGCTCGAGATCAGGACGAAGTCCCACTAAGGTAATGGGGTTAGACCAAATCCTAGGGGGATTCTTGGCTCTCTAAGACCTACACACATGCTAGGTACACTTAGGTACATCTAGTTAGGCATTGTAGGAGTATAGGCTTTATCTTATGCATTCTGTATTCATGTATGTGTTCATTACTATTGCAAAATGGTAGAACTATACAATGCATTTTTATTTACTGCACTGCTGATCATATATCTCTGCTATTGTCTGCTGGTCTCTGCAGCACATATATTTTACACTAGAATAACAACAGTTCAATAAATACTTATTGAAACGCCCGACTGTTTATTCTGTGTAACTCTCTGAGACAAACCGAATAAGTAAGCACGAATGCCTGAGCGAAAGGTAGTACATTGTTTCCACGATTCTGAGGGAATCGAGGTTGTCATGTTCTAAGGTTGCCAGAAACTAATCTCTCCCCGATAAGAGGAGACACTAGTGGCACTGCGAGCTAGCTAATGCAAAACAATCTAACATAAGCGGTGGGGGTGCACAGAGTCAGTCTGCCACCAAGCCCACAGCTTATGTTACACAAACGCGCAGGTCCTGCATGGGTACTATAGGAACTACACGACAGGGCAGAGGATTTATGATGTGGAATTGTGGTATATCTCAGGGGTGTGGCTTGGCATCAGCCTAGATGGCAGCGTAATCCAAGAGCTCCGTGGCAGCTACTAAACTTTCCCCAAATATCCGTCCGAAATCCGACCGACTCCGACATACGGAGCACATCGGAGTGTCCACTACAACCTGCTGCACCCCCGGGAGCAATGCTGATACCCGGGGTGACGTAGCAGGAGAGCAAGGCGGCACTGAAGA
The DNA here is from genome assembly GCA_963921515.1 of Calotriton arnoldi. Classification (NCBI taxonomy): domain Eukaryota; kingdom Metazoa; phylum Chordata; class Amphibia; order Caudata; family Salamandridae; genus Calotriton; species Calotriton arnoldi. The sequence continues at coordinate 678,777 of CAWUFW010001295.1, read as the reverse complement.
TCCAGCCGCGTGGATCCAGCCTGTGGAGATCAGCTCAGCGGAGGGCGGGCTTCGAGGGGCCGCGCCTCAAGCGTAACTGCCCTCAGCAGTAGGCCCCGGGCGAGGACCAAGCGGTCAGGGCTTGGCGACACCGGCTGCCGCCCAAGGAATTCGAAGGCGCGACCCTCCCCCAGGTAGGGAGCTCGGACAAAAGCACAGGGCTAAGAGAGACAGAGCCGGCCCGCGGAGAAGACGCCAAGAGAGGAGACCAACCTTGGAACCACTGAGCCATCAAGGAGTGCTGCAGAGGCGGTGGAGACGGGCCCCTGACACATGAGTGGCGACGGAGCCCTGGGGACCGGAGATCCTTGGAGCGGCGGGAGTGAGTGGCCCGTTCCTTCCCCATATGCGGGATACCGGAGAGTGCGAGAGGAGAGCCCCCACTGGAAGGGATCGCGTGGGGGTGGACAGTGAGCCAAGGAGGGAGTGACGCCAAACAGGGCCACGCATTGAACTTCCATGGTGGATGGTGGGCAGACGACTGGCCTCCACCTATCTCCCCCAGGTCGCAAACAGATGGGAAGTGAATGAAGGGCCTCAGCCCGATGCGCGATTGGGAGTTGACGATGATGCTGCGGGAGGGGGGGGCCGGAGCCTGCAGCATGTGACATTGCAAATCAGTCGGTAGCGGAAGGTGGATATCCTGGAGCAGTCGTACTTTAAGAAACCGGTGCGGCCGGAGTCCCTCCCCACTGAACGAGTGGCAGAGTGGCTGCGACAGGGTGGAGCCACCCGATAGCTCAGCAGGTAAACTGAAGACCAGGGGGGAGCAAACCCACGAGGTCCCCCGCGTGAACGGCACTCAGGTCGGAACGCTTCACAGGGAGTGGCCGGCAGGGGCCTGGGTGGAAGCCTGAGGACAAACAGCAGCGCAGGCGGTATGGGGCTATGCCCCCCTCCCAGAGTGCGAGATGAGGCCAAAAAGGGCACCCCGCCACAAACCAACAAGATGGATAAATATGCTGTGCCCAGACAGGTGGGAAGTCGCAGTGGCCACAGAGAATCAGGAGACTGCAGAGCCCTCACTAGGGGCCATAATGGTGGCCATAACTGATTTAACCTCGAGCCTAAACTGGATAAGGTGACCATGGACGTTAACCTCCTCCGGGCAGACATGAATAAGATACCGAGGAAGGTCACCGAGGCGGAGAACAACATTGGCGAACTCCAATCCAAGACGTGCAAGCTGGGAGAAAAGGTGCAGCAACTGGCCCAACAGCACAAGATGATAGCCTTAAAACTGGAGGATCAGGAGGGTAACAATATAAGAGTGGTGGGGGTCCCCGAGGGGGCAGAAGGGCCCAATGTGGACCTCTTTTTGGAAGATTTTATACTCAACAAATTGAAGCCTAAACGACTCTCAAACTTTTTCACCATTGAAAGGGCACATAGAGCACTTATATCACCGCCAAAGCCCGGTGTCCCCCCGCCCCCAGAACAATCATAGCCAGGATCCTCAATTACAGAGACAGGGATGTCATACTGCAGGCGGCTCACACACCGGGAGACCTGGTGCATAAGAACGCCACTATCTTATTTCTCCCAGACTTTACGCTACAGGTGCAGCGGCAGCTGCGCACCTTTGAAGAGGTCAAGAGAGCACTCTGCGCCGAAAACCTCAAGTACATGATGTTATTCCCGGCCAAACTCAGGGTGCTGAACAACGGCAGGTCCTGGTACTTCACGACACCGGAAGAGGTGTGGGACTGGCTGGAGGGGGGCGGGCGGCCAAAAGACAACAGAGACCTGATCGGGAACAGAGGCAGTGAAGAGACAGACAGGAGAGCTGTCTCTAGGGATGCATTGATAAGTCGCGGGGGTGGGGGCCTCCCAGGAGGAGCCTTCTCCAAGCCCCCCTAAGTGACCAGGACTGGGTAAGAGCCTCGAACAACGCTTGGATATGAGTCTATGGAAGGGGAACCTCTAAACCAGGGACAGACATTCTGGGCGCTCGCCTGGGATACTGAACTGATGTATAGACGCTGGACTACCTAACATCTGAGAATGTATGTAAGTGAAGAGATAATAATTGTGCGACAAAAATGGATACGAAGTACGCATTAGACACACAAAAGGGGAAGGGGCCCTATCTGGTCAGATAAGGCGGGACTAGCCAACCCTAGGTTATGGTAATGGTTACAGCTGGGTGCCAGGCACTCTGCAAATTGGGGTTGTGGGTAGTTCTAGAACTATGGTGCAGGGTAGCATGGTGTGGGGCGTTTCAAATGGGGAAATGTTTTCACAGCTTTGATTCATGCTTGATTTACATGTTTTTTGATATAACTTTAGTGACACCTGAGTATAATGAACACAATGCTCAGACACGGAGAGTTGAAGGAAGGAGGGGAGGGAAAGGGTGGCCGAGAGGTACACTCTTCACTTCAGCTAAGATATGGCACTACAACCAGTAAATTCTCTGAAAGTCCTGACGTGGAATGTCAACGGCGTCAGGGACAAAATTTAGCGCACCACGGTCCTGCGATACCTGCGACGACAGTCCCCGGACATAGTCCTGCTGCAGGAGACCCATCTGAGGGGAAACCACTGCCTGGCATTGGATAGGTTTGCCTCCTGGCCCACGCTGAGTTCATATCGGGCTCCAGGGGAGTGGCTATCCTGGTTAAGAACTCGGTCCCCTTTCTGCCGGGTCGTACATGCCAAGATCCCCTGGGTAGATATGTGGTGCTGGCTGGGACACGGGAGGGTTGTGCTCTGAATTTCTGCTCCACTTATATACCACCAAGACTACATGCCAACACTTTTTCAGACCTCAGTAAATTACTGCTTGACATACCCTTGGGCATCCTGATACTGGGAGGAGACATGAATTCTACAATGTCCCCGGACATGGACAGGGTGTCGGCTTCCCCCCAAGGCGTTGACCCCGAGCCACTATGGGCATTCGTGAAGGCAATGAGGCTAACGGACCAATGGCGCACACACAATTCTACCGTTAGGCAGTACACACACCTGTCGGCGGCACATGGCAGCGGGCCCCACCTAGATTACATGTTTACGCAATGCACACATGCAGGGCAGTTCCGTGAAGCCCGACAAAGAGCACAGGGCATATCTGACCACTCCCTGGTGGAAGTGCTACTTCGGGGCCCGGCTCAAGACTATACTCTCCCTCCTCGAATAGATCCATGGCACCTTAAGGATCAGAGTTTCAGGGAAAAGTTGAGGGACAGAACGATAACATGGGGTCAGTGAACTCACACAGCACTCTCTGAGAGGCTTACAAAGTGGTGGTTAGTGGCTATGCCCAAGCAGTGATATGGGGGACGAGGAAGGAGCGGTGCTCCCAATGCGAGGTCCTGGACCAGGAAAGGACGGCTATAGAGTCCCGAATGGGGCGGGAGGGGGATCCTGACCACTCACTGGGGCATCAGCTACGCCTCAAACAGAGGGAGTTGAGGGATATGGAAGAAAACTCGGCTCGAACGCATGCCATTGCCTCGCAGAGACGGTTCTATGACCTGGGCGATAAAGTGAATAAGATTGATAGCGTGGTTGGAAAGGAGAGACAGAGCAGGAATTGGGTTCTGGGATTAAGAATGCCTGGCAAACCTCAGTGGACCACCGGGAAGGACATAGCTGAGGCCTTTGCGGACTATTATGAGGCCTTATACCAATCTGTCTCCGACAGATCGGATTAAGCATGTGCTGACCTGCTCAGGGATATTTCCCTGTTAGAGTTATCAGTGGAAGACAGGGAGGAGTTAGACAATGACCTAACAGTCGAAGAGATAGAGGGTGCAGTTTGGGACATACAGTCTGGAAAGGCAGCGTGTCCGAAATGGTCTACCCGCGGAATTGAATAAATGCATGGCAAATAAAGTGGCGCAACCTATGCTTAATATGTTTCAAGTAGCAAGGGAAGACGGGCGGTTGCCTAACAACCTGAGAATGGCTACCATAGTAGTCATCCCGAAAAAAGATACACCTCAGTAACTGTGTGGCTCGTATAGGCCCATCTCACTGTTGAACTTTGAGGCCAAGGTCCTGGCCAAGCACTGGCAAACAGATTAAGCCCGATTATCTCATCGGTAACCCACCCTTACCATTCGGGATTGATGCCGCAGAGGAGCACCCGGCTGAACCTCCGGCACCTCTACAGAGTCATGCAAATGACTGTGACCCATCCGACTGAACCCGCAGCACTTCTCTCAGATGCTCGTATGGCATTCAACAGCATCGAGTGGCTGTACTTGTTTGCTGTGTTGTCTAGAATAGGCTTCGGGGAAAATTGAGCGAATGGGTCAGGCTCCTCTATGGTGATCCAACGGCGAGAGTATGGGTCAATGGGCCGGTTTCCAGGTCATTCATATTGCATAGGGTCACATGCCAGGACTGCCCCCTGACCCTCATGATCTTCGCGTTGGCACTCAAGCCACTCGTGACGTGGGTACATCAAGATCCGCTCGTCCATGGTATCGAAGGAGAAGGAGGTTGGGAAGAGCGTATTTCTCTGTTCGCTGATGAAGTTCTATTATATGTGCACAAACCCCGATAGACGACCCACAGACTCCCTAGTCCCAGGTGTTTGCGCTGGCCAGTGAACTCCCCCCTCACCTCCCCTGACGTGCCCCTGCGAGGCACTGGTAAAGAAAGAAGAGTTTAAATATCTGGGTATCCGAATCACAAGATCGGAAGGGGAGTTCGCATCTCTCAACTTACTCCTGCAGTTAAGGAGATTGCAGGAGGATATTGCTCATTGGCGGCGGCTTCCGATATCCTTGATGGGTCGGGCCATCAGCTGTGGTCCATGCAGGTAACAGCGGTGGGGCGCTGGGGCCACATGGGGGGGGGATTCCGACAGACGATAACGAGAGAAAATCAATTATTTATTAATTTTCCCTCAGCATCGTCCCTCGAAATCCCCCCACCTAGCCCCACCGCCCCACCGCTGTTACCTGCATGGACCGCGGCTGCGGGCCGTCCTCTTCAAGATGATGGCCCTCATGCGTCTGCTATATGTGCTTCAGAACACCCCAAATGACTTTTTGATAGCGAACTACACGGCTTGCTATGGGGGGGAGGTAGCCTGCACAATGCACTGTGTAAACTTCAGCTTGGGGTGTATGAGGGCGGCCTAGCGGTCCCGGATATTAGGTATTAACTGGCATCCCAGCTGGTAAATATCAATGACTGGATGTTTGCGGCTACCACTGAACCGGCGTATTGGATGGACAGACATGCCATGGGAGCAGAAGGTTATCCAGCGGCGAAAAAAAAGTTGCGAGAAACAGCTCCCAACACACACGACGCAGTCAGTAGTGCGAACATGGCGAGAAGCCACAAACCTGTTGGGATGGGTGTTATATCGTAGGTAAGTAGTTCCAGTAGTCTTGGTTAGGTTACAGATGATAAGTTTATTGATCTTAGATGTTCAGATAGGTTTTCCAGTATAGATGTAATAAAGCCCCACCAGGAGCAGCTTCTCTGCCGCTCAGCCCAGGATCCAACTGACAGTCCCACTCACAGCATACCCAACATTCGAATGACATCACATTCACACTAACATTCTACTCTCACTGGCTGAACAGCAGAGGCAGAGAAACAGGGAAGATGTAAGGTAGAAACCTAGATATAACACACCTTCCCTCTTTATAAAATGAACAAAGAGAAAGCAAATATAAATAGTAACATTGCAGTAACATCACAGTAATACTGAAGAAACTTGCCAGAAGAAGTATAGCAAATTGCACATAAGTTATGAAAAACATGCTAAAATAAGCAAGTAGAAAGGTGATGTAAAAGGAAGCAATAAGGAAAAGAAATTGCAAAATGTAAACGGTAATGCAATGAGTAAACACGAAGATAGAGTAAAGGAAATTGAAAACTAGAAAAGACACACATCTCCTTCCTTAGCAGAGCAAAAAATTGAAGCAAGAAGTTTCAAAAGGAAGGAAATAGTAAAAGAACGTACATACATGAACAAGAAAGAGGTATACCACGAAAAATTAACAAAGAAATAGTGCACCAATGTAACCACCACAACCACACCAACTGGCCAGACTGGCGAGGAGGATGGAAACACTGAACACAGCAGGAAGAAGGAAAACGACAAGAACAAATGTAAGCAAAAGGTGACCAGCACCCAAAACAGAAAGCAAGCAAAGGTGAATTCCAAAAGCAGGAAGAGAAAAACACCCAAACAGAAAGCAATCATAAGTAAATAACGGGTGACTTACACCCTACCAGAAATCAAGCAGAGGTGAAAACACAAAATAGTGAATCCCCAAGCAGTAAATGCAAGGAAAATGCGATCTGGGTGAGCTGCACCACACGTAAATCAAAAGTACAGTCACACCTCAAGTTAGACCATGCATGAAAGTGCAAGGAAAATGCGATCTGGGAGAGCTGCACAACATATAAAGCAAAAGTACAGTCACACCTCAAGTTAGACCATGCATGAAAGTGCAAAGAAAATGCGATCAGGGAGAGCTGCACAACATAAAAATTAAAAGTACAGTCACACCTCAAGTTAGACCACATATGAAAACCTGCGCACAATAAAACAAAATCATGTAAAGAATCAGAGGAAAAGAAAAATGCTCCAGGAAAGTGCGATCTGGGTGAACTGAACTACACAGCAAATAAAATTCAGTCACACCTCAAGTTAGACCACGTATGAAAACTTGCGCACAATATAACAAATGCACCGTAAGTAAAAATCATGTAAAGAATCAAAGGAACAAGAAAAATGCTCCATAACAAAGTACAGACTGCAAAACGTAAGAACCTGCATGCCATGCAACAAATACATTACTAACACAGTAGCATGTATAAAGTAATATGATCAAAGGTACATCCAAGAATAAATCAATACAGGTAAATAAGTAAACTTTAGCATGGTAACATAGCAAAAAATCAATGTAGGTATACGTAGAAACATAAAAATGCATAATAATAGAGCACCGTAGTAATGGGAGCCAAAGATGAGAAAATGAACATGGAATAGGCAATATGGCAGTACATTAAAGAAATGTAGCACAGTATTAGTTACAGAAATAAAAATGATAAAGTTGGTATAAGTCTCAAAACAATGAACTAAAACAAATAAAGTAGTCACCGTGGTCCGTAAGAAAACATGCTGGGCTTAAAGAAGATGTAGCGATAAGAAAACAGTACCTTGGTTGAAGATTACCCTATAGAGGACGCTGGCAGTAAGCGCTGTAAGGTAAAAATGAAGAAGAGTGACTTCACTCCATGAGATATGTCACATCTAAATAAATACAATTGCTCCGGCATGTAGAATGTAAGGCAAAGTGACAGCTCCAAATAAATGATGGATCCCTTGAAAATTCAGTTTCTCAGACGAGAAGTACGGAGGCAGTGTAACTGAAGCGCACTGCGGAGGTGCACAAGACAGCAAGGCCAGGAGAGGGAAACTGTCAGCAAAGCCCAGGTGCTGCATGACATCAACGCTTGAAATACTTTATTGGCACGCAAGAAAAGAAAAACGTGGTTGGCAAGATGCTGAAGTACGTTGAATCCTGCGAGACACTTCATATGCTGAGAACAGCTTGATGAGTCCAACCGCAAGATGGCGGCACGTTCGTGACGCAGTGCTGGGTGGTTGTAGGCAAGTGCGTGCACCCAAAATTGCTGCACGGTAACGCTGAGACGGAGAAGGATTCGAAAGCGTCACTGAAGATCAGAGGATCCACGAGAAGGTAAGAGCGCGTGCTGAGCATGGCGCGCGTTGTTTTTCAAACCACGACAGGACGGTTGAACTGCCAAATGTAGAGGGGAAACCGAGGCCCATAATTAAATCAATTATGATTTACCTCAAAATGTTCACAATACTTGCCACCAAACAGGATCCATGTAAAGTGTCAGCGAGTAAGCAAAGCTCAGTCTCTGGGGTGTCCAAAGTTGATTCTTGGCATAGTTGATGCTAGTCACTGGTTCCACGAAAGCATCCCAAAATACACAACGGGTTTGGGAAGTGCTCCTCCTACACCTCTGATGTAGAGCCAGGGTACATCGGCAGTTTGTATGGATGGCGCTTGCTCAAATTGCTTGCTGGGTGCAACGTTAGTGTTTCCCATGTAGAAAGAGTAGGTACACAGGATGAGGTACAGGCAGTATTTGGCAGACAAAGGCAGCAGGAATCAGGCAGGAAGAAGATGTAGCAGGAAACATGCGTCCTGTAAAATGGGTTCTTAGATATAGTGCCAATCTTTGAAGATGCCGGATCCACACAATGGTAGAAATTTTAAAGTAGCAGGAATCAGGTTGGAAAGACATGTAGCAGGAAACATGCCCAGTAAGAAGCAGGCAGTAGAAATCAGGCAGGAAGAAGCAGGTAGCAGGAAATTTACGCCTTGTCTATGGGCTGTCCGGTGAATATGGACACTGGTGGGGCAGGAGGGCGTAAGATCCTTAGGTAAGTTCTTTTTTTAAGTAAAATCTTGTATAAAAGTACCTTTTCAAGCTTGAAGTAAGTCCTCACGCATGGTTTTGAATCCAACTCGTCGCCAATTTATGTTATATCGTAGGTAAGTAGTTCCAGTAGTCTTGGTTAGGTTACAGATGATAAGTTTATTGATCTTAGATGTTCAGATAGGTTTTCCAGTATAGATGTAATAAAGCCCCACCAGGAGCAGCTTCTCTGCCGCTCAGCCCAGGATCCAACTGACAGTCCCACTCACAGCATACCCAACATTCCAATGACATCACATTCACACTAACATTCTACTCTCACTGGCTGAACAGCAGAGGCAGAGAAACAGGGAAGATGTAAGGTAGAAACCTAGATATAACAATGGGGCAACAAACTGACAGCTCCCAACCCATTATGGGTCTGCAATGGGTTGCGGGAGGTAGGATGTCTGCAGGGCTTCCGAAGATGGAGCCTCATAGAGATTGATCGCCTTGGCAGTGTCTGGCAGGATGGGACAATCATCTCATTCGAGGACCTAAAAACTGAGTATCAAATGGCGGACAGCAAGCGCTTTCGATACCTACAGTTAAGGCAGTTCTTACGATGTCATATGCCAGAAGGGGAATAGATACCTGACTACTCCCCTCTTGAGGACCAGCTCCTCGTCAATCCGATGGTGGAGAAGGCCATCTCTTCCACATACCAGAAGCTCATCAATAATTCTCCGGACCCACTGGGCCCCCTGAGGGAGGTGTGGGAAACAGACGTGGGGCTCCTAGACGATGTTGACTGGGTGGAGGCGCTGCAGTGCCCAAGAGAGATAGCCATACGGGCACGCTTTTGACTGATCCAACTTCGAATCTTACACTGGTCGTATACCTCCAGAACACTTCAACATCGATGGGGTCATTGCGACTCAGACCGGGGGGGCGGGGAAGAGGGGACCTTTTTTCACATAGTATGAGCCTGCCCAAACATTCAGCGTTATTGGGAGGGGGTGACCAGGATTATGGCTGAGGCCACGGGTCTTCAGGTCCCTCTAGAAGTGAGATGGCAAATATTGGGCATAAGAGGAGAGGAAAGGTGGCCCAAGTATCTTGGACTATGGCTTATGATGGCCTCAGGAGTGGCAAAGAAAAGCATTGCACATTTATGGGGCGCGGCAGAACCCCTTAGGGTGAGGGACTGGGAACACAATATGGACTGGAGCCAGCAGGCAGAGAAGGTTGTTTATCAAAGCAGGGGATTCCCCCAAAATGGGAAAAGACCTGGACCCACTGGGAGGAATATAGATACAAAAAGTTGGCAGCTGGAGACGGGCGGCAGCACTGAAGGGACGGGGATCTGGTTGGCGGGAGGTGTAACCACGAGATGTTATTGTCCAAGTAGGGCAGCCTATCAGTATATAACATTCCTCCCAATTCACCGAATGTAATGTACTTCTGTATATGCAACAACTGTAATGGTGTCCTAAGTGATTGTTCAGTAAAAAGAAATTTAAAAAAAAGAGTGGTAGGTGACAGCTCCTTCTCCTCATCAACACAGAGGCCCAATCCTGTCAACGCCTATTCCTCCTTTGTCTTGCTGTCTGGGAGCAATACCCAAAGACCAACTGCCGGCTACAGTCATGTTACCCGGGATACAGGCAGCAGGCACCAAATGGTTGGGACTAGAACATGCCAACATTCTTATCTTTAACTTGTTACTTAAAATCTGACTTTACCGTTAACTTTATCATTAAAGAGGGTTTTAAATTACAATTCCTTAGACACCAAACTCGACATTCCTACCTGCTCTCAATTGAAAGTTGTTAGACCTGGCATCCTTGGTGTGGGTTTCCCACTATTTTTTGCCATCAACCATCCTGTTTTGCTGACTTTGCTTTTGCTGGCTTCAGGACTCTGCACACTTTACTACTGCTAACCAGTGAGAAAGTGCTTGTGATCTCTCCCTAAAACATGGTAGAATTGGCTTATACCCTATTGGCACATTTAATTTATTTGTAAGTCCCTAGTAAAATGGTACTACCTGTGCCCAGGTCTTGTAAATTAAATGCTACTAGTGAGCCTGCAAAAAGAACAATTGATGGATAGAATGTTAAACAATGTCAAACATTCACCCCAGTACAGAGATCTGGGCCTAAATCCATAGTTTTTTTGCTCCTCATGCCACTGGATTCAAGCTAGCCTTGCTGATGAGGGGCGATACCCCGAAAGCAGTCCTAGGATGCCTGTTTCCGGTCCAGGTAGGACCTGGCCTGGCAGTTTGGACCAGACTGTTCCCATGAAGAGCAGGGTCAAGACTGATTTGCATATGGCTGGGTCCAAACTGGGGTGGCATAGTGAGCAAAAGAACGATGGATTAAACCCAGATCTCTTGACTGAGGGTAAGTGGTTGAAAAGCTTCAGCACTCCGTCCATCATCTTGTTGTGTTTGCTATGTTCGTCTTAAGTGGCCAAGGGTATGCCCAGACGTGGGCCCCTTGTTCACTGTTCCACTAGATTCATGGTAGCCTTGCTGATGAGGGGCGATACCCATAAGCCGGTCCTAGGATGCTTGTTTCCAGTCCAGGGAGGACGTGGCCTGGTAGTTCGGACTAGACTGTTCCCATGAGGAGCAGGGTCAAGACTGATTTGCATATGTCTGGGTCCAAACTGGGGTGGCATAGTTGGCAAAAGAATAATGGATTAAGCCCAGATCTCTTGACTGGGGGTGAGTGGTTGAAAAGTTTCAGCACTCCGTCCATCAACTTGTTGTGTTTACTAGTGAGCCTTCAGCACTGATTGTGTCCCCCACATAACTTGCCCCCTTAAACATGCTTTAGGTCTGCCATTGCAACCTTTGTGTGCAGTTTTAAACTGCCATTCCAACCTGGTGAAACAAACTTTTGCCAGGCCTAAACCTCCTCTTTTAAGACTTATGTCAGACATGGGTAGGATCTAAACAGTCAAAAAAGGTGTGACGCGCGCTGTGCGAGTCACCTAGGGTTGCACAGCCTTATGCACATTTGTGATCAACATTATTCACGTACTCAAAAGTATTCAAAAAAGTTCAGTCTGTTAATTTCTATTCATTTTTCAACATTTGTCCATCACATCAAAGGTACGAAATTCCACGGTTTTCTTCCATTTTATTTGCACAGGACTTGCCCATCCGGGCCTAATCACATAGGGCAGAGTGAAGTGTATTTAAAACATTGGACATATACTTTTAAGTTTTGCATGTCCTGGTAGTAATAAACTCCTACATTCATTTTTCAGTACTGTGAGGCCTGCCTCTCCAATAGGATAGTCTTGGGTTAACTAATTACATTTAACACGTGATAACTATTGTGAGTAAGTGGGTTGCTGGTTGAGGGGGGTGAAACTCAAGCAGCAACCACAATCCTTGTCAGGGTGTAGCAAAAGCAAACCTCAAATAACCTGTGCTCAACCCTCTGGTAACTTGGCACCGAGCAGTCAGACTTGACATAGAGGCAATGTGTAAAGTATTTATGCAGCACTTCAAACAGTAATAAAGTGAAAACACAACACAAAAAAGATTGTACACTAAATTAGACATATAGAGCAAATTTAAATAAATAAATCAAGACCAAAACAACAAACATCCATTCAGTTGAACTGGAGATATGCAATTTAAAACATTTAAGTGAAAATAGCACCAAAAAACCAAAGCACCACTCTCAGCAATCTGGTCGTGCGAGACTGGGAGAAAGTCACAAGTTCAGGCTGACCGCGATGGAGTGTGGGTGGGATACAGGGAGTAGGTTAGTCATACTGAAAAGTGACCTTCTCAGTCCAGCGAAAGAGTCCCGTTCATTGTGGAATGTTCCACGTAGAGCAAGGAAGTGTCACAGATGGTTGTCGATGTAGCGTGAAGGGTCAGGCTGACAAAACTTCGCATTGGCAGGTAGTGCGAGCGACAAGGTTTTGGCGACAGTGGGCTACTTCGCGAGGAGTCCAGAAACTTCATTCAGCTCCACTGAGGTCACACCAACGGTGCAGGACCTGAGAGGCCCAACCTGGGGGTCAGAGGCTTATTCCAGCTGTGGCTGGGTGCTAGTCAGGTGGTGAGGAACCTCTTATGTCCCTGTGGCTCTGATCAGAAGGCCAGTAGCCTAGCCCTTAGAGTCATTCTGGGAGTCCTCGGCTCAGTTTCGAGGTCCAGTCCCTCTGACTCAGGCAGCAGGACAGCAGGGAAGCAATCCAACAAGGCAGTAGTACAGAAAGGTAGTAGTCCAGCAAGGCAGCAGTCCAGCAGAGTAGCAGTTCTTTCAGCAGCACAGCAGTCTTTCTTAATGGCAGTCTTCACAGGTCTAGAAGTGTACTGAGGAGGTGGTGTCTGAGGTCCAATATTTATACCAGGTGCCTCCTTTGAAATGGGAGAAGTTTCTAGAAGTTTTCTTTCTTTGAAGTGCAAATGTTTTCTGCCTCTTCTGCCCTGGCTCCAGACTAACTACAGGGGGTATGCAACCCTTTGTGTGGAGGCAGGACACATCCAATTCAAGTAAAGCTGTGCCCGGCTACACTCTCCCATCCTGCAATGTAGCAGTCTAGGAGAATTACGCCAAACCCAACTGTCCGCTACACCCAGTCATATGACCCAGAGACAGGCTAAAGGCACTAAATGCATAAGGCAGGAATATGGCAACTTTCTAAAACTGGCATTTTCAAAACTGTAACTGAAACCCCTACTTGACCTTAAGCAAGGATTTTTCATTACAAATCCAAAGACACAAACCATGTTACCTGTTCCTATTTGGAAGTTACAGCTTATCAACTGTAATAAGGTAACTCCAATGTTTCTGTGGGCGAGGTGGGCCTTTCAGTAGTAAAAAACTAATTTACAGATTTTTCAGTACCAGGACATGTAAAACTAAAATGTACATGTCCAACTTTTCAAATACACTGCACCCTGCCCTAGGGGCTATCCATTGGACTGGCAAGGTGCTTCAGAATCTCATTTAAAACTATCCAATCCTTTTAAAGCAGGCTGGGATACTGGGATAGTATATTTTGGAGTTGTTATGAAGTTGTGCATACATTAATCTAGCATATGCGCTTACCTCAGAGTCAGTCTTTTCTCATGTGTTCCACATGCCCACAAAAAAACGACAAAACAATAAAATAACATTGGGTGACATGTCCTCTTGTACCCAGAATTGTATGGTTGACATGGTCTGTGCTCACCCATCATAATAATTTTCACAGCATTTCTCACTGTTAAGCCATTGAGAAAGTCATAGAGGCTAGAGTCTTGGCTTCCACCTTCATGCATGGCAGCTATTTGCACCCAGAGTCTTTAAAATTGAAAGAAAACTGTTACATTGACCCTAATTTTGTATCCCACCTCCAAACAGATATGGTTCCAGAACCGACGAGCAAAGTGGAGAAAACACGAGAAGCTTGGAGATTTTGGAGGCTTGCAACATCTCATGGAAATTGACATGATCCCAGCTCCAAAGCCAAATCCCCCGGTAAGAGCCAATTGCCACAAGTGCAATACAGTGCACAGCGACGCATCATGCTACTGTGGACCAGACAGGTCGATGGCTGCAAATTGTCACTTGTCTTCCATGCTTGTATTGATTTTCTCACAGAAGCCATGAACGGACCATGTACAAAATCAGAAGGTACAAAATATTCTGTAATAGATGACTTCTGTTGCCACTGTAGATTGACAAGCCTGAGGCTGCGGGTAGTAGTGCTGACTCAAGGATTCGTCCTAGATAAGGTGTGTGACAACTTATCTAAAATCCTAAATGGAAATGCAAATGCAGTAAATCCATAATTATGTGGTAATTGCTGCAGCCACAGAATTGCCTAAGTCCATTGACCCGCGCCAATGCCCATTCTTTTATTAACAATTTATTCAAGTAAGGTAAACACAACCTAAACATTCTAATTCCAATCAGTACCTATTGTTTGCTGTGACTGTAAAGGAAACCTCTTTTTCAAGCTAACTACCCCAAACAAACATCTAATACAAAAAAAATATAATGGGCACCATGTGTAATATGGTACTATGTCATCTTAGGAATCTCGGGATTCTGGCAACATTTATAAACCACTCAGCTTTTGGCCATATTACCCAGTTACCGTTTAAGCATATATAGCCTCTCTGAACAAAACAACAAATAAACTGAAGTTATGGTTAGCGTTAGTTCTAGCACATTAACATATGTTTAAAAAAACCTTAGCATTCACAGAAAACACAAAACACTGATAAAGTTGAGTTATGGTTTCAAAATCAAAACCAACAAAAACTAGTGGAATTCACAAATTATGGTTAGGACTGCAATCCATAATTCACATAGCTCACATAATCCTCATAATTTACACAGTAGATGCTGTGCTCTTGACCTCACAACTAGGGGCTCATTACGATGTTGGGCGGAAAGCCTCCACCCGACAGTCAGAATCTTCCCAACCGCATCGGAGCCCTTCCGACCGACTCGGTCGTTTACATTCCGACCTCCCGATTACGATGTTCGCGGTCGGAACCGGCTGGTCATTCCGACTCGGTTCCGACCGACTCGCGGAGTATTCCTGTCGGTCGGAACCGCACCGTAACCCTCTATGGACGGCGTTTCCGCCGTCGGGATTACGATGTCGGTTTCCAACAGCCTTTCCTTGCCTGCCTTTCTGACACGGAAAGGTTATCGGAAAGTGACTTTGGGGGCCCCTGGCAGGGCCACCTACCCCCCGCGGCCTACAGTTGGTGGCCAAGGGGGTACCTAAGGTACGCCCCTGTAAAACCCTGCACTATGTGGCAGGATCCATGGGGTGCCTGCAACAGGGTGCAGGGTTTTACACACACACACTATATCCCCATAGGAGCCTGTGTTATGGACGGTTCTCGGGCATAACATAGGCTCCCATTGGAAACAATGGGAATCTGATCAAACAGCGTTCGGTCGCATCGTAATCCGGAGGCCGGAACCGCTGCCCGCAAGTCGGTTGGTCCAGAATCCGAGACAGTGTCGGGCGGAGGCTTTCTGCCCAACATCATAATAAGCCCCTTAATGTGGCATTTGCAAATACAAATTTCATAATTAACTTTACAGATGAGATTACACATTATATTAACCTTAAAACTATGAAAGAGAACACTTTGAATGTTTTTTTATTTATTGTTTTGAGTATTTATTGTTATTTAATTACATTATGCTTTGAGGTGTTGTACTTATTGGGATAAATATTGCGAGGTCAAAAGCATTGCATTTGTGCTCAGCCCGGTAGCTACAAAATCTTCCCTCATATCCACACAACCAACTGTGGAGGTTTTTAATTTTCTCATCCCTTGTGTCACATAATGGCAGCTGCATCAAAAAATCATCCAGAACTGATTTGCCTCTGTAGATCCTGCAAATGCTACTTCATCCAAATCAAAATAATCTACGAAAAATCTAAAAATTAATGGTTAGGATATTATTCTCATTAAAACTGGGCAATCCGCCATATACATTTTTGAAATACAAATATGTAAATAAACTACTGAATGGATTAACTCCAAAACACAAAATGGTGTATTCTGAGTAAAGTTCCATCTTCATGCCAAATAGTGTGTAGTGCTATTAATCTCTATTTCTGGAACAGGAAGATCAAAAATTATTTTGGGACTTAAAATGCAAAATTCAACTTGTTTACCCTGTCCCTTTAACTGTGAACCCCTCGCCCCAACCAGCAGATGTGCATGAAACCTATTGAAACCTGACATTCTGAAACCAACCTAAAACATGCTAAAAATGTGTCAAGTTTATGTGCAGATTTGATAAAAGGCAGCAAAGTTATTACCTATTAGCAAACAACAAAATACTCTCCTATTTTTACACACTGGGCAGGATTCATTGGTAGATGCTTGCATCAAGAAGTGTCCTGCAAGGCTGAACTTGTCAGGTGTGGTAATTAATGCTCTGAGAGCAGCACTGCCATTGTAAAATGAAAGTGTTTTTTACCTGCTGTGAAAGAAATGTGAACTGCTGTGTTGAATACCCATGTACGTTTTTTATTTGTTTATTGAAGCTAAATATCCTCCAAATTAGTTCAGCACTGATAATTATGAAATCATTTACATTTAGAACAGTTAGACTTCTTTTCTGTGAAAAACAGTTTTGAAACCACTTGCAAACATGGATTAGGAAAGTAAGGCTTACCCGTGAAACATATATGTGCGTGTGTGTGTGTGTGTGTGTATATGTGTGTGTGTGTGTATGTGTGTGTGTATATATCTATATATATATATATATATAAAACCCAATGGCAGTCGCCTCTGGGTAGTTATAGTTAGGTCAGAGTTTCCATAGGAAATTCATTTTTTGTGTTTGTAACAACTTTAGCACCATTTGACGAATCTCCATGAACCTATCCAAAAAGAGTGCTCTTTTTTACCTAGTTTGTGCATGGAAAGTTTGGGGGAGATCCGTCAAGCAGGAGCTGAGAAAAAGGGGGTCCAAAAAATGCAAAATCCCCATGCATTTTCCATAGACCTCTTTAAGAATCCCCACTGCAAAAACAGCTCAACGGAATTACACCAAATTTGGCAGGAAGCTAGATCCTGGTCCGCAGACTGTGCTGTTTGTCATTTGATATAAATCCTTTTAATAGCTTTTGAGAAATTAAGGCTAAAAAATATTTGTATATCTGGACGGTTGGGTTCGAGGGACTCTCGCAAGAGCCCCTCGAACCCAATTAAAAAAAAAAAGCATTCTGATTGACCCAGGGAGCTTTTTTTCCCTTAGACCATCTTGGGCTCCCATCCCATGGGGCTGAATTTGATTGTTTAGGGGAGTGGGCATGCTGCCCCCCTCCCCAGGCTGTATTTACCTCAATGAAAGTAATATGGGAAGAGGGGGCACGCAGCCCCCCTTCCTGGGCTGTTTTGGCCCTAGGGAGCCCCCAACCCCGGGGCCCTATGTAGTTACAAAAGGGAGGGGGGCCACGTAGTCCTCCTCCCCAGCCCTAAAAAAGGCCCTGGAGACCCCATACCCCAGGGCCGCTGCTTAAATTAAAATGGAGGGGGCCATTATAGGCCCGGGCAGCCCACCCCTGGTGCCGCATTCAATAAGGGGAGGGGGCACGCGGCCTCACTCCTCGACCCATTAAGGGCCCAGGGAGCCTATCTCTGGAGCCAAAATTTAACAAAAAGGGGGAGGTAGCCACACAGCCCCTCTTCGCGAGCATTGAAAAGACCATGTGGACCCCATCCCCCAGGGCTGCTAACTTTATTAAAACAGGAGGGGGGCCGCGCAGCCCACCCCCCTAACCTTTTTTTCCCCGGGGACCCCATCCCCTAGAGCCGGCTCACATGCTATTGCCTTGGGAGCCCACCCCTTGGACACAGTGGTTTCCCTGTCCACACTGACATGACAGGGAAACTTGTACTCCCACCAAACAGGAGCAAACACTGAATCTGCTCCCAGCAGGCAGCAGCTTTGAAAATGCTCCCGCCAACTTGGAGCATATTGCTCTCACCCTGAGGGAGCAGCTATTTATACTGCTCCCTCCGGGCGGGAGCAATATCTTGATGTTTCCATGCCCGCACTGATCAAAAGTCTGCTCCCAGCTGACGGGAGCATCTGCAACCCTTCCGCCTGCTGGGAGCAGACTCAGTGTTTACTCCCGCCAGGTGGAAGCAAACACAGGTTTCCCTTCCTGTGCCGGTACAGGCAGGGAAACCACTGTGTTTTGGGGGTCGACTCCCTGGGACATATCATGTGAGCAGGCCCAGGGGATGGGGTCCCCGGGGCCATTAATGGCCCCATCCCATTTTAGAAAGTTAGCAGCCCTGGGGTATGGGCTCCCCAAGACCTTTTCAATGATCAGGGAGGGAGGGGCCCTCCCCCTTTATAGTGAATTTGTTACCTGCGGCTCCCCGGGCCTATAATGGCTCGGAGAGAGGGGCAGCGCTGCCCCCCTCCCCTTTCTAAATGGATTTCGGCCCCGGTGATGGGTACCCCAGGGCCTATAAAGGCTCGGTGAGAGGGACCATGCACCCCCTCCCCATATTTGATGATTCGGGGTCTCCTGGGGTATTCCAGTGTCGACGGGCTCGTCGACGAGCACTTCTACAGCAACGTCGACGATGGTGTCGACGAAGATCTCATCTACGGTGCCGTCGACGACTGTGGCGTCGATGACGAGAGTGTCGACAACGACGGCCACGACAGTGATGACGACGTCAGCAGGGGTGCTGCTTATCTCGTCGACGACAGGTTCGACGACGCCCATCGTTTCGACGACGATCAGCTCGTCGACTGTGCTTCCGTCGACGCTGGTTCCAGCTACATTCTCGTCGACGGTGCTTCCGTCGACGATGTCGTCGACGACGGTTTTTTCCTCCACGTCGATGGGATAAAGACCATGAAAAATCCTGCCACAGTAGTTCCATTCTTACCACAACTAGACAAGAAGTATAAAGCCCCAGACGACAGCCCGGCTTCTTTGACTGGTCAACCGAAGCCAGATTCGGTCATTTCCAAAGCAGCTCAGAGGAAATTGAAGAATCCTTCAGCACCTCTGACTACACCACCGGACAGGGAGGGCAGGCGCCTAGACAATGCAGGGAAACGATTTTCCTCCATGGCGAGTCTGGTGATTAGAGCGGCGAACGCATTAGCGATCCTTGGAAGATACGACCGCCAGATGTGGTGCGACCTTTCGCCTTATCTTGACCAGTTGCCCGATACTTCCAAGTCTGAGGCAAAGAAGATCCTACAAGAGGGGGAAATTACATCAGCGGAGATCATCGACTGTGCGATGGACATCGCTACCACAGCTTTCTGGCAGGGGCAGCTGTACTTCATCGACAGGGTTGGCTAAGGGCAACGTGGTTCCGGCCAGAGGTTCAGAACAAGATCCTGGACCTCCCCTTTGATGGTGAGGCATTGTTCGGCAAACACATAGATGATGCCCTCCAAGACATTAAAAAGGATACTGAAACTGCTAGGTCCTTGGGGACCCTTCAATATCGGAAAGTCCCTTTCCGTGGAGCTAGAGGCAGGGGTGCTCCTTCATACAGAGGATCCTATCAACAGCAGCGGTATTCCTCTTATGCTTCCTCATCCCAATCTTACCGTCCTTCTTACAACCAGAAGCAAGGCCAGGCATCGTCTTTCTCCAGATCGAACTCTAGGGGAAAACAGAATCGTCAGGGGCGAGACGCCTCCAAGAGGCAATAGCGGCGTCCTGGCTCTTTGCGCTGTGCCCTCCTCCTCCTCCAAAACATCTGTAGGAGGCAGGGTGTCTCGTTACCTCCGCAACTGGCAATGGATTACAACAGACCGTTGGGTTCTGAACATCATTCAGAGTGGCCACACCCTGGAGTTCATGCATCTTCCACCATCCAAAGCCCCTGCCGCCACCTCCATGAAACATCTGCGTCTCCTTCGGCTCGAAGTTCATCAGCTGCTGATCAAGGGAGCAGTAGAGCCAGTCCCTCTATCCCAGAGGGGCAAGGGATTCTATTCCAGGTTTTTCCTGGTAAAAAAGACGTTGGAGAAATGGCGTCCCATTCTCGACCTCAGGGAGCTCAACACTTATCTCACAAAGCAATACTTTCGGATGGTGTCTCTCCAGGACATCCTGCGTCTTCTCAACACTGGAGATTTTATGGCCACTCTCGATCTCGAGGATGCGTATTTCCACATACCCATCCATCCGGCCCACAGGAGATTTCTTCGGTTTACAGACGCCAAGAGCCATTTCCAGTTCAAAGTGCTGCCGTTTGGCCTTCGCTCAGCTCCGAGAGTCTTCTCCAAGGTGCTAGCACCGGTAGCAGCTTTCCTCAGGAAGCATCATTTCCAGGTCTTTCCCTACCTGGACGACTGGTTACTAAAGGCCCCGTCCAGGAGGCAGCAGCAGATGCGGTCGCCGCTTGCACCTGTCTCTTCTCCAATCTGGGCTTGACTCTCAACAGCACCAAGTCTCTCCGCCCGTCCAGGAAGGTTCAGTTTCTTGGAGCGATTTTAAACACATCTCTCAGCAAGGTATTTCCATCTCTGGAGCGACAAAGAAATCTAATCTCCATGGCCCATCTGGTGCGAAGAAAAAGTATCTTTCTGTTCGCCGCTACAAATCCCTGCTGGGGATGATGTCCTCCTGCATACCCTTGATACCTCACTGCAGATTGCGAATGCGCCCCCTGCAGGAGCACCTGGACTTGCAGTGGAAGCAGGTGAGCGGGTCCTTCGACGACAAGCTTCTGATCACTCAGGACATGCGCCAAGCCATTCTATGGTGGACAAGAGAAAAGCATTTGTCCCGAGGTCTATCCTTCGTAAGCACTCCAGCACCTCAGGTGGTGACTACAGATGCTTCGCTAGAGGACTGGGGCGCAGTGTTGCAGGATCTGCAGGTCAGTGGTCGTTGGCTTCCGGAACATCGCCTCCTTCACATCAACCTCTTGGAACTAAGAGCGATTTGTCTAGCTCTTCAAGCTTTTCTTCCAAGGTTGCAAGGTTTGTCGGTTCTTGTCTGGACGGACAACACCACTGCCATGCACTACATCAACAAGGAAGGCGGCACCAGGTCCCTACCCTTGTCACAAGAAGCCCAAGCGATCTGGGAATGGGCGATCCTTCATGGAATTTCTCTGAAGGCAGAACATTTGCCAGGAGTGCTCAACGACAAAGCAGGCAGGCTCAGCAGGCTGAAGTCGGTCACCCACGAGTGGGAACTGGATCAGACAACGCTGGAAGGGGGTCTTTCGCCGGTGGGGCAGACCCTCCATAGACCTGTTTGCCACACCAGAAAACAGGAAATGCCAGTTTTACGCCAGCAAGCTACACCATCGAGGGTCGCTGGGGAATGCGCTTTCGATAGCCTGGTCAGGCGCATTTGTTTACGCTTTTCCCCCCATTCCGCTAATTCCCAGGTTGCTCAAGAAGATCAAAACGGAACGGTGCAAAATGATTCTGGTAGCCCCAGCCTGGCCAAGACAGTTTTGGTTCACCGAACTCCACCTTCTCTCCTTGGACCATCCTCTTCCACTACAACCGATTCCGCACCTCCTCACAATGTCTCAGGGCCAGTTATGGCACCCAGATCCTCGCTCGTTGCAGCTCTCAGCATGGCTCCTGAGCAGCGAGAATTTCTTCACTTAGATCTTCCAGAAGAGATTAAGGATGTTCTTTCACAGGCGAGTGCTCCGTCCACTAACAAGACCTACCCCTTGAAATGGAAGCGTTTCTCCATCTGGTGTCAAGGCAAGGGTTTGGATCCTTTCTTATCGCAACCGCACCAGGTCCTTCCTTATTTCCTGTCCTTGGCTAAGGCAGGTTTGGCTCATTCTTCCATTAAGGTACACTTAGCAGCGGTTTCTCGTTTTCGACGTACATCCTCTGGGCCTTCTCTTTGGTCAGCCAGAATTGTCAAACAATTTCTTAAGGGCCTCTTCAGAGTGTTCCCGCCAGTGAAGCCTCCACCGCCTACATGGCATTTGAACTTGGTTCTTTCTCAACTTATGAGACATCCATTCGAACCCATTCATCGAGCAGATCTCAAGTTCCTCTCCTGGAAGGTGGCTTTGTTGCTAGCCCTCACTTCAGCCAGGAGAATAGGAGAATTACAGGCGCTTTCAATTCAGGAACCCTTCCTACAGTTCAAGAAAAATACCGTCATCATGAGAACTAATCCTAAGTTTATTCCTAAAGTACCTTCTTCTTTTCATCTCAACGAACCAGTGATCCTTAAAGCCTTTTTTCCTCAGCCTACTTCGCCGGCTGAGAGAGCTCTTCACTCTCTGGATCTCCAAAGATGTTTGAAGTTCTACCTGGACCAAACAAAGTCCTTCCGCAAGTCTTCGCAACTTTTTGTATCATACAGCGCTCCCCGTAAGGGGTTTCCCCTTTCCAAGCAGGGGATATCTCGGTGGATTGTGAGCGCTATTCGATATTGTCACGCAGCAGCGGGCAAAACCCTGGAGGGTAGTGTCCGGGCACATTCAACAAGATCTATGGCATCTTCAGCCGCCTTGTTTGCTGGTGTCCAGATCAAAGACATTTGTAGGGCTGCAACTTGGAGCAGCACTCATACTTTTACGAAGCACTACTGCCTGGATGCATCACTCCAAGACGACGCAGCGGTGGGCCAGGCAGTCCTGAGGAACCTCTTCCAATGAGTGGTGAGCTTTCCCTTGCTACCCTCCTTCCTTCTTTCTGTGCTTTATACACATTTTCTCTTGTTTCTAGATGCATTAGCTTATCATCCTACCCTTTGGGTACTAGCTGTTTATTTGTTTTTCACATCTCTGCTTTTTGCTGGTTTTAAAATGCATTTAAACAATGTTTCTCAAACAAGTAATATTTTATGGAAAATGTGTATGTTTACTGCTAGCTACTCTGATTCCAAGCATGGGAATCTATGAAAGCTCCAATACTGGAGTAAGAAAACAAGTTACTTACCTGTAACTTTGGTTCTCCAGTATTGGAAGCTTTCATAGATTCCCATGCGACCCACCCTCCTCCCCTGGGAAAGCTCAGCCTCTCTCTGTGTTATCTTTCACAACGTATACGAAAATCTGAGGAGCTGAGG
Organism: Calotriton arnoldi; assembly: GCA_963921515.1. NCBI lineage: Eukaryota > Metazoa > Chordata > Amphibia > Caudata > Salamandridae > Calotriton > Calotriton arnoldi. The sequence goes on along the minus strand of CAWUFW010001295.1, from coordinate 655,812 downwards.
TTCTTTCACCAAGGTTCTAGAGGGTGAGGCTGCTCTGATTGGTTGATGGTTCTTTTTGGTCTCTTTTACAAAAAGACATGGTCTGGTTACAAAATGGGATTAGGCCTACGCCTCTTTCTCTTTTGTAATGGTTATTTACTACTGTTTTATATTTACCAAGGCTCCCATCTCGACGACGGGGAATGATTCCAAGCATGGGAATCTATGAAAGCTTCCAATACTGGAGAACCAAAGTTACAGGTAAGTAACTTGTTTTCTTCTCTTGCCTCTTTCTGCACATCTCTTCTGCTTTCTGTACCTCCCTTCTTTCTGCACCTCTCTTGCTTCTTTCTGCACCTCTCTTCCTTCTTTCTTCTGCACCTCTCTTGCCTCTTTCTGCACCTCTGTTGCTTCTTTCTGCACCCCTCTTGCCTCTTTCTGCACCCCTCTTCCATCTTTCTGTACCTCTCTTGCCTCTTTCTGCACTCCTGTTCCCTCTTTCTGCATCTCTCCTACCTGTTTCTGCACCTCTGTTGGTCCTTTCTGCACTCCTCTTGCCTCTTTCTGCACCTGTGTTGCTTCTTTCTGCACCCCTGTTCCCTCTTTCTGCAGCTCTCCTGCCTGTTTCTGCACCTCTCTTGCCTCTTTCTGTACTTCTCTTGCCTCTTTCTGCACCTCTGTTGCTTCTTTCTGCACCCCTCTTGCCTCTTTCTTTACCCTGTACCCTCTTTCTGCAAGTCTCTTCCCTCTTTCTGCACTTCTCTTCCCTCTTTCTGCACCCCTCTTGCCTCTTTCTGCACCTCACTTGCCTCTTTCTGCAACTCTCTTTCCTCTTTCTGCAACTCTCTTGCCTCTTTCTGCAACTCTCTTGCCTCTTTCTGCACCTCACTTGCCTCTTTCTGCACCTTTCTTGCCTCTTTCTGCACCTGTCTTGCCTCTTTCTGCACTTCTCTTCCTTTTTTATGCACCTTTCTTGTTTCTTTCTGCAACTCTCTTGTCTGTTTCATCACTTCGCTTGCTTCTTTCTGCACCTCTGTTGCTTCTTTCAGCACTTCTCTTGCCTCTTTTTGCACTTCTTTGCCTGTTTCTGCAACTCTCGTCTCTTTCATCACTTCTCTTGCCTCTTTCTGCACCTCTGTTGCTTCTTTCTGCACCCCTCTTGCCTCTTTCTGTACCCCTGGTCCCTCTTTCTGCACGTCTCTTCCCTCTTTCTGCACTTCTCTTCCCTCTTTCTGCACCCATCTTGCCTCTGTCTGCACCTCACTTGCCTCTTTCTGCACCTCTCCTGCCTCTTCCTGCACCTGTCTTGCCTCTTTCTGCACTTCTCTTCCTTTTTTCTGCACCTTTCTTGTTACTTTCTGCAACTCTCTTGTCTGTTTAATCACTTCTCTTGCTTCTTTCTGCACCTCTGTTGCTTCTTTCAGCACTCTCTTGCCTCTTTCTGCACTTCTTTTGCCTGTTTCTGCAACTCTCTTGTATCTTTCATCACTTCTCTTGCTTCTTTCTGCACCTCTGTAGCTTCTTTCTGCACCCCTCTTACCTCTTTCTACGCCCCTCTTCGCTCTTTCTGCACCTCTCTTGCCTCTTTCTGCATCCCTGTTCCCTCTTTCTGTACCTCTCTTGCCTGTTTCTGTACCTCTCTTGCCTCTTTCTTTACCTCTCTTTCCTCTTTCTGCACTTCTGTTGCTTCTTTCTGCACTTCTCTTGCTTCTTTCTACACCCCTTGTGCTTCTTTCTGCACCCCTTGCCTCTTTCTGCACCCCTCTTCCCTCTTTCTGCACCTGTCTTTCCTCTTTCTGCACCCCTGTTCCCTCTTTCTGCAGTTCCCTTACCTCTTTCTGTACCTTTGTAACTTCTTTCTGCACTTCTCTTGCCTTTTCTGCACTCCTCTTGCCTCTTTCTGCACCTCTGTTGGTTCTTTCTGCACTCCTCTTGGTTCTTTCGGCACCTCTCTTGCAAATTTCTGCACCCCTCTTGCCTCTTTCTGCACCCCTGTTCCCTATTTCTGTACCTCTCTTGCCTCTGTCTGCACCCGTGTTCCATCTTGCTGCACCTTGTTTGCCTGTTTGTGCAACTTTCTTGCCTCTTTCTGCAGTTCTCTTGCCTCCTGCACCTCTGTTGCTTCTTTGTGCACTTCTCTTGCCTCTTTCTTCACCCCTCTTGCCTCTTTCTGCACCCATTTTGCTTCTTTCTGCACTTCTCTTGCTTCTTTCTGTACCTCTCTTGCTACTTTCTGCACCCCTGTTGCCTCTTTCTGCACCCCTCTTCCCACTTTCTGTACCTCTCTTGCCTCTTTCTGCACTTCTCTTGCCTCTTTCTACATTTCTGTTGCTTGTTCTGGACTTCTCTTACCTCTTTCTGCACTTCTATTGCTTCTTTCTGTACCTCTGTTGGTTCTTTCTGCACCCCTCTTCCCTCTTTCTGTACCTCTCTTGCCTCCCCCTGCACCTTTCTTGCCTCTTTCTATAGTTCTCTTGCCTCTTTCTGACCCTCTGTTGCTTCTTTCTACTGTTCTCTTGCCTCTTTCTGTACCTCTGTAGCTTCTTTCTGTACCTCTGTTGCTTCTTTCTGTACTTCTCTTGCTTCTTTCAGCAGCCATCTTGCCTCTGTCTGCACCTCTTTTGGTTCTTTCTGCACTTCTCTTGCCTCTTTCTGCACTTCTCTTGCCTCTTTCTACATTTTTCTTGCTTCTTTCTGGACTACTCTTGCCTCTTTCTGCAACCCTCTTGCCTCTTTCTGCACCTCTGTTGCTTCTTTCTGCACTTCCCTTGCCTCTTTCAGCACCCCTCTTGCCTCTGTCTGCACCAATGTTGGTTCTTTCTGCAGTTCTTTTGCCTCTTTCTGCACCACTCTTGCCTTTTTCTGCGCATCTCTTGCCTCTTTCTGCTTTCTGCTCTTCTCTTGCCTCTTTCTGCACTTCTCTTGCTTCTTTCTGCACTCCTCTTGCTTCTTTCTGCGCTTCTCTTGCTTCTTTCTGCACTTCTCTGGCCTCTTTCTGCACTTCTAGTGCTTCTTTTTTCTGCACTTCTCTTGCCTCTTTCTGCACCCCTCTTGCCTCTTTCTGCACCTCTCTTCCCTCTTTCTGCACCTCTCTTGCCTCCTTCTGCACCTCTCTTCCCTCTTTCTACTGTTCTCTTGCCTCTTTCTGTACCTCTGTTGCTTCTTTCTGCACTTCTCTTGCCTCTTTCAGCACCCCTCTTGCCTCTTTCTGCACCTCTGTTGGTTCTTTCTGCACTTCTCTTGCTTCTTTCTGCACTTCTCTTCCTTCTTTCTGCTCCTCTCTTGCTTCTTTCTGCACCTCTGTTGTCTCTTTGTGCACCTGTTGTCTGTTTCTGTACCTCTTTGCCTCTTTCTGCACTTCTCTTGCCTCTTTCTGCACCTCTGTTGCTTCTTTCTGCATTTCTCTTGCCTCTTTCTGTATTTCTGTTCCTTCTTTCAGCACTTCTCTTGCCTCTTTCTGCACCTCTGTTACTTCTTTCAGCACTTCTCTTGCCTCTTTCTGCAATCCTGTTCCCTCTTTCTGTACCTCTCTTGCCTGTTTCTGCACCTCTCGCCTCTTTCTGCACCCCTGTTCCCTCTTTCTGCACCTCTCTTGCCTGTTTCTGCAACTCTCTTGCCTGTTTCTGCAGTTCTCTCTCCTGTTTCTGCACCTCTCTTGCCCAGGGGCGTAGCTAGGCCTTAGGCTGCCCGTGGCGGCCCCTGCGTTTGCCGCCCTCGGCAAAATTATAGAAGAGCGGGGGGTAGCGGCCGCAACGGCCGCAGGTAAGAGCGGGGGGAAGGGGGGCCGGCTGCCGCCCCAAAACTCGTGCCGCCTGGGGCGGTCCGCCCCCATCGCCCCCCCTAGCTACGCTGCTGCTCTTGCCTCTTTCTGCTCCTCTCTTGCCTCTTTCTGCACTTCTCTTGTCTCTTTCGACACTTCTCTTGCCCCTTTCTGCACTTCTCTTGCCTCTTTCTGCACTTCTCTTGCCTTTTTCTGCACATTTCTTACTCTTGCCTCTTTCTGCACATTTCTTACTCTTTCTGCACCTCTCTTGTTTTTTTCTGCAATTCTCTTGCTTCTTTCTGTACTTCTCTCGCCTGTTTCTATATTGAAATGGGAAGTGCAAGCTGTTAAGTTTAAAGGTCTGCTTGCTCTCATGACTGAGGTATATGTCTACTTGTCATGTATTCTCACATGTGTTATGGATCTGAAGATGGTAGCTTAAAAAGCGGCTAGCTTCTCTTATAGGTGGTCAAATCTTGTTAGTTCTGCTCTGTTATTCGGTTGCACAGGCAGACGTGTTATGTATATAGGTGTTATAGAGCCCCTCAAATATACTATTGAATATGCATGTGCCCTGTATTAGGAGCAGAAAGAAATACATGCACCTTCTTGTACACAAATTTACAGAGTATGCTGTTTGAATCACGGATATTCAAGTTTTTGTATGTTTATTTTTATGTAACATGTCACCAGGTAAAAGCAGAGACACACGCATGCATACCTTCATATCTTCACAAACCTTCACAAACTTGGTCAGACTTACAACAGTGATATGGTTAGGATTGCTGTTTTACATTTGGTAGGCCTAACATTCTGTACAGTCGATGAATAGTGAACCTTCAAGAGAAAAGTGAGGTTTAAGACATTTTGGGAGAAGGATTAGTGATTAGGCTACTTTGTATGAGTCTGTGGAAAGGTACACTCGAAGTAGGCCTCTTTCTGCACCTCTGTCGCTTCTTTCTGCACTTCTCTTGCTTCTGTTTGCACCTTTCTTCCTCTTTCTGGACTTCTGTTGCCTCTTTCTGTACTTCTCTTGCTTCTTTCTTTACCTTTCTTCCTCTTTCTGCAAATGTCTTACCTATGTAGGCATATTTAGAAATTAGCATTTAAAAAACCTTAGAAATTCACTGAAAAAACCAGAGGTTTCAGGGATGTTATAGTTAGGAATTCGCAGTTAAACAACCTTTGAAATTCAGTGAAAAAACCATAGGTTTCAGGCACGTTATAGTTAGAAATTAGCATTTAAAAAACCTTAGAAATTCACTGAAAAAAACACAGGTTTCGGGGACCTTATAGTTAGTTGGACATTTCACTCGTACAAAACCAGAGAAATTCGGCCGTTACAATTAGTTGAGCTAACTATAACTGCGCCCCCGCAATGCACTGCTGATGACTTCACATATTACATCACTCATGACATGGTCAGTGACATCACTGATGACATCACTGATGACATCATCTACTTAATATCTGATGCACCTCTTCACACCATAACATAACCTTTGATACATTCACTATAAAATATAGAGTAGCATTCTTGAAACCATAGACACACCAATACCAGTTAGTACATACCCATTCTCTGATTCATAGGTGTACACACATCCACTCATTCACCCATACATTCACGTAGTCACTCATCTATACAGCCACTGATATATGCAATCATATACCCATACAGACACTCAAACACTACCACTTACCCATAGAGTTACTCACACACTTAGTCAGTCACGCAAAGAATTAATCCCATTGCCATTTACTCACCTATAGAGTTATACACACACCACCTCACTTATTCATACAGATACTAACTCATGCTTACTCTCTTATACAATCACTGACACAAGTATACACTCATCCATACAGTCACACTCACAATCCTTTTTTTTTTTTATTCATTTCAAACATACATCACAAACAAAATCATAAAAATCATAATAATAATAATTAACCGAAGAGAAAAGAAGAAGAAAATGAAGACCAAGCACTTCACAATAGCATGTCATTGACGTCTAAATAGTCCATCATCATGATTATTCCTTCCGGCCCAAAATGCACATAATACTCCATCAATTCAACAAATCACAGTGTACCAACAGTGTTATCTATGCTTCACTTTGCTATAGCTGTGATTTCTGCGGTCTATCCAGGTCATCCTCTCAGCATCACCTTTATGTGTGTTTACTCTTCCCCCTTTACAGCTTATGCACACATTTATCGGGTGAGAAATTTGTGCCTATTGCGACTGTGGCTACCCCTCCGTCTGCGAGGCCGTGATTGGGTGAGCTGCTGTTTGTGTCTCAATGTATGTGGCATACAGGGACCAAAAGTTCTTCGGGCGGTTCCTAGGGGGAAGGAGCTCACTGTATATTTCTGTTTGCGTGTTGCAATATAACATATCCCTGGACCACTGCCTCAACGTGGGAGGGGGGCCCCTGAGCCAATGCATCGCCAAAACCCTCTTGGCAACTAGCAGTGACATATCCACCAGGCGCCGAATGGGTTTCTGTATTTTTTGTGAGTATCCCAGAATTGCCAGCAGTGGGTCAGGTCTAATGTCCACCTGTACTATCCTCTGGAGTTCTGCAAATATCTGTATCCAATAATTTGCTATTGGTGGGCATAGCCATGCCAGGTGCAGGAAGTCAGCCCCAGGGGCCCCACAACGTTCACAATTCGACGCCTCACGAAGCCCATATTTCTGAAGGCGTATCGGCGTATGGTAAATGCGATTTAAAAATTTGAACTGTATAAGCCTATGTCGCCCGTTGAGCGAGATACGCTTGGTTGCTTCACAGCAGTATCTCCACATGTTATCGTCTATTGTCACTGTCAGGTCCGCCTGCCATTCCAGCCTAGCCTTATTGTGTTGGTCCCTACTCAGCTCTTGTGTCTGGGAGTATAGCCTAGCTACTAAGTGTGTAGGGGATGTTGCCCGAATCAGCTCCGTAAATGAGCGCACCTCCGGGGGTTCCAACATCTCGTCTCCTAGCATCCGTCTCAACGCACTCCGGGCTCTGAAGTAATGAAACGAAACCAAAGGTGTGGGCTGTGGATCCCTTTCTAAGAAATCAGTCCATTGCCTGCCTCTTCCCTCACTGAAGAAGTCTCCTATCGTGTCTAGGCCAAGTGCTTTCAATGCCACTAGCATTTCTGTGGAAGTTAAGGTAGGCAGCCATTCGCACCACGCTATAGGGGTGTTAGGCGAATATAATATAGTAGCCGCCTGTCTGTTAACCAGGTTATGCCATGCATGTACCGTGGTATTAATCGAATCTAGTATGACAATGTTCCTACTTGGCAGGCAGTGCAGGGCAGTCGCCAAGTGGGCCGGGGCCAGGGCGATGCGCTCTATGTGTATATGCGGTGGGGGAGTCTGCTGGTGCAGCCAAAAATAGGCATGTGAAGCTTGAGCTGCTCGATAATAAAGTCTGAGATCCGGTGCACCAAGTCCGCCCATTGAATAAGGCAGCACTAAGAGCCTCCAACTCGCACGTGGCTGTTTGTTAGCCCATGCCAATTTAATTAGCAATGAACGAAGGTGGTTGAAAAATTGGACCGGCAGGACCATAGGTATGTTGATGAAAAGGAATAAAAAGCGGGGCAAAACAATCATTTTCATTAATGATATTCTACCCAAGAGTGAGAGAGGGAGGCGAACCCAGCGCGCTATATCGCCTTCCAAGTTAGTAATCGCATGTCCATAGTTCTCGCGGAATACCAGGTCAGGATCTGTGTGCAGTTGGATCCCCAGGTAACGTATCGGATCCGTAGTCCATTGTAACGGGAAGTCTAGTTCCTCAGGTGAAGTCTCTGGAGTGAGGGGAAATATCACTGACTTTGACCAATTTATTTTGAGTCCTGATAATTCTCCGAATCGTACTATTTCGCGCAATACTGGAGACACATTATTGGCTGGATCTCTGATGTACAAGAGAGTATCATCTGCGTATGTGGAACCTATGAGGTTATAACCCGGAAATCGTATCCCCCTATTGCCATGATATTCTCTCAGCGCGCACGCCAGTGGTTCGGCCACTAAGGCATACAGCAGCGGCGACAAGGGGCAACCCTGCCTGGTGCCTCTAGATATTTCCAATGGTGCAGTCACCATGTCTCCCACCTTCACTCTAGCCGTAGGATTCGCATATAGCGTGCCTATTAGACTTAGATAGATGCCACCCAGCCCCATGCGTTCCAAGGTCTGCATCATAAACGTCCATTCCACCGAATCGAATGCTTTTTCAGCATCTAAAAAGATTGCCGCTGCTTTGGTAGCAGGGGCAGTGTGTTGTATAGCACCGAAGACAGTACGCAAATTATACGTAAGAGTGCGTCCTGGTATAAAACCCGCCTGTTCTGCTCCCACCAAAGTTGGCATTAACGGGGCAAGTCTATTTGCTAGCACCTTGGCAAAAATCTTTGTGTCTACATTCAATAGAGATAGCGGGCGGTAGGAGGAGCAGCTATCTGGGGGCCTGCCAGGTTTCAGTATGACTACCAGAAGCGCCTCTCTCATTGTGGGCGGCATTCAATCAATCAATCAAGCATTTGTATAGCGCGCTACTCACCCGGAGGGTCTCAAGGCGCTTGGGGGGGGGGGTCCACTACTGTTCGAACAGCCAGGTCTTGAGTTGCTTCCTGAAGGAGAGGTGGTCTTGGGTAAGGCGGAGGTGGATGGTTAGGGAGTTCCACGTCTTGGCAGCCAGGTAGGAGAAGGATCTTCCTCCCGTTGTGGCTCTTCAGATGTGGGGGCGAGGGCGTGGTTGGTCGATCGTAGCTGGCGGGTGGGAGTGTAGAAGGTCAGACGGTCGTTGAGGTATCTGGGGCCTTGGTTGTGGAGAGCTTTGTGTGCGTGGGTGAGGAGTCGGAACGTGATTCTCTTGCTGACAGGGAGCCAGTGCAGGTCTCTCAGGTGTCCGGCGATGTGGCTGTGTCGGGGGATGTCCAGGATGAGTCGAGCTGAGGCGTTCTGGATGCGTTGGAGTCTTTTTGAAGTTTGGCTGTGGTTCCGGCGTAGAGGAGTTGCCGTAGTCCAGTCGGCTGGTGACGAGGGCCTGGGTGACCGTCTTCCTGGTTTCGGTGGGGATCCACCGGAAGATCTTGCGCAGCATGCGTAGGATGTTGAAGCAAGACGAGGAGACGGCGTTGACTTGTCGGGTCATTGAGAGGGAGGAGTCCAGGATGAAGCCCAGGTTGCGTGCGTGGTCCGTTGGTTTGGGTGCGTTGCCCAGGGCAGGGGGCCACCAGGAGTCGTCCCAGGCGGAGGGTGATGATCCTAGGATGAGGACTTCCGTCTTATCTGAGTTCAGTTTCAGGTGGCTGTTCCTCATCCACTCGGCTACGTCCTTCATCCCTTCATGTAGGTTGGTTCTGGCGGTTGTGGGGTCATTGGTGAGGGAGAGGATCAGCTGGGTGTCGTCGGCGTAGGAGATGATGTTGAGGTTGTGTTGGCGTGCGATGGCTGCGAGGGGCTCATGTAGACGTTGAAGAGGGTGGGGCTGAGTGATGATCCTTGTGGTACGCCGCAGCTGACTTCGGTGGCCTCGGAACTGAACGGGGAGGCGGACTCTCTGGGTTCTTCCGGCGAGGAAGGAGATGATCCACTCCAGTGCCTTCTCTTGGATTCCGACGTTGTTCAGGCGTTGCACTAGGGTGCGGTGGCAGACTGTGTCGAACGCTGCGGAGAGGTCCAGGAGGATGAGGGCCGCTGTTTCCCCGTTGTCGAGCAGGGCTCGGATGTCGTCGGTGGCTGCGATGAGGGCGGTCTCGGTGCTGTGGTTGGCCCGGAAGCCGGACTGCGAGTGGTCGAGGGATCCATTCGTCTCGAGGAAGGCGGCCAGTTGTCTGTTGACGGTCTTCTCGATGACTTTGGCAGGAAAAGGAAGGAGCGAGATGGGGCGGTAGTTTTTGAGGTCGGTGGGATCCGCTGACGGTTTCTTCAGTAGGGCGCTGAGTTCGGCGTGCTTCCAGCTCTCTGGGAAGGTGGCGGTGTCGAGGAGGTGTTGATGATGTCCTGGAGGTGGGGTGCGATGACGGCGTCGGCCTTGTTGAAGACGTGGTGAGGGCAGGGGTCGGTTGGTGATCCGGAGTGGATGGAGTTCATCGTGCGGATAGTGTCTTCGGTGTTGATCGGGGTCCAGGCTCGGAGGGTGGAGGTGGGGGACGTTGGAACGGTCGTAGGGTACGTCGGCTGAGTGCTGAAACTGTTGTGTATGTCTGCGATCTTGCTGTGGAAGAACGAGGCGAGCGAGTTGCAGAGGTCTTGTGAGGGAGTGATGTCGTTGTTTCCGGCGCTGGGGTTCGAGAGTTCTTTGACGATGATGAAGAGTTCCTTGCTGTTGTGGGCGTTGTTGTCCAGTCGTTCCTTGAATGCGGTTTTCTTGGTGGTGTGGATCAGCTGGTGGTGTTTTCGGGTGGCGTGCTTGAGGGTGGTCATGTTGTCTGCAGTCGGGTCTCTGCGCCATGCTTTCTCGAGGGCCCGGCAGTTCTTCTTGGATTTCTTGAGTTCGTCGGTGAACCAGGATGCTTTCTTGTTGCCGGGTCTGACTGGGGGGTCTTCAATGGGGCGAGGTCGTCTGCGCAGTTGGTGATCCATCTTGTGAGGTTGCTGGCGGCTTGGTTGGGGTTCGTTGAGCTGGCGGGAGGGTTCTGGCTCAGGGATGTGGTGAGTTGGTCGGTGGTGATCTTGTTCCAGCTTCTGCGCGGAAACTGTTGCGGGTGGTGGTGTGTGGTGATCCTGCTGAAGCTGAAGTGGACGCAGCTGTGGTCTGTCCAGTGGAGTCCGGTGGTGTGGCTGAAGGAGATGTCCTTGCTGGAGGAGAAGACGGGGTCAAGCGTGTGGCCGGCGTGGTGTGTGGGGGTGGTCACCAGTTGCTTGAGTCCGAGGTTGGCGAGGTTGTCCAGCAGGGTGGTGGTGTTGCGATCGTTGTTGTTCTCTAGGTGGAAGTTGAGGTCCCCAAGGAGGATGTAGTCAGCCGAGGGGAGGGCGTGCGGGCTGATGAGGTCGGCGATGTCTTCGCTGAATTGTGTGCGTGGTCCTGGGGGTCTGTAGATGAGGGTGCCTCTGAGGGTGGTCTTGGGGTCGGTGTGTATCTGGAAGTGCAGGTGTTCGCCGGCTGTGAAGGTGTCGTCGGAGTTGGTCGTGATGCGGATGGTGTTCTTGTGGACGATGGCGATGCCTCCTCCGGTCTGGTTGGCGCGGTCCCTTCGGGTGATCTTGTATCCGTCCGGGATGGCGATGTCGGGCGCTGAGGAGGCGTTCATCCATGTTTCCGTGAGGAAAGCGACGTCTGGTGATGTGGACTCGAGCAGGTTCCAAAGTTCCACGGCGTGTCTGTGGACGGAGCGGTGTTGAGCAGGATGCACTTCAGGTGGTTGCTGCTGGTGCTCGGCTTGGCGGGTGCGGTGCAGGTCCGGAGGCAGGAGAACTTGCAGGATTGGCAGCCGAAGGGTCCGTGGGTGCGACCTGGCGTGGCACGGTGGCAGCCGGGGATACGGCCGGTGTTGAGTGTGTTGAGGGTGGCGGTGTCGTAAGTCCGGTGGGTGGGTTGGCTGCTGCGGGGGCCAGGGGGTTTGGCGCTGGGCGCGGTCCAGGCACGGACGGGCGCAGACGGGCTTGACTTAGGCGCGCCTTTGGCGCGCCAGCGCGCGGCCGCACAGCGGCCGCCATTTATGGGGAGGTGGGAGGAGGAGCAGCTGGGAGGCGGGAGGCAGGGTCAGCGAATGGGCAGACAGGGGGCGGGGCCGCAGAGGACGCAGCGGCGGGAATGGCGAGAGGCAGCGGGGGCACAAAAGGAAAAAGGGGAGAGAAAACGGGCACAAATACGGGCACAATGCAAATGGGGCAGCGAGGGGTACAGAAGGGAAAATGGGGAGAGAAAAGCAGACACAAATACGGGCACAATGCAAATGGGGCAGCGAGGGGCACAGAAGGGAAAATGGGGAGAGAAAAGCAGACACAAATACGGGTACAATGCAAATGGGGCAGCGAGGGGTACAGAAGGGAAAATGGGGAGAGAAAAGCAGACACAAATACGGGCTCAATGCAAATGGGGCAGCGAGGGGTACAGAAGGGAAAATGGGGAGAGAAAAGCAGACACAAATACGGGCACAATGCAAATGGGGCAGCGAGGGGCACAGAAGGGAAAATAGGGAGAGAAAAGCAGACACAAATACGGGCACAATGCAAATGGGGCAGCGAGGGGTACAGAAGGGAAAATGGGGAGAGAAAAGCAGACACAAATACGGGCACAATGCAAATGGGGCAGCGAGGGGCACAGAAGGGAAAATGGGGAGAGAAAAGCAGACACAAATACGGGCACAATGCAAATGGGGCAGCGAGGGGTACAGAAGGGAAACTGGGGAGAGAAAAGCAGACACAAATACGGGCACAATGCAAATGGGGCAGCGAGGGGTACAGAAGGGAAAATGGGGAGAGAAAAGCAGACACAAATACGGGCACAATGCAAATGGGGCAGCGAGGGGTACAGAAGGGAAAATGGGGAGAGAAAAGCAGACACAAATACGGGCACAATGCAAATGGGGCAGCGAGGGGTACAGAAGGGAAAATGGGGAGAGAAAAGCAGACACAAATACGGGCACAATGCAAATGGGGCAGCGAGGGGACAGAAGGGAAAATGGGGAGAGAAAAGCAGACACAAATACGGGCACAATGCAAATGGGGCAGCGAGGGGTACAGAAGGGAAAATGGGGAGAGAAAAGCAGACACAAATACGGGCACAATGCAAATGGGGCAGCGAGGGGTACAGAAGGGAAAATGGGGAGAGAAAAGCAGACACAAATACGGGCACAATGCAAATGGGGCAGCGAGGGGCACAGAAGGGAAAATGGGGAGAGAAAAGCAGACACAAATACGGGCACAATGCAAATGGGGCAGCGAGGGGTACAGAAGGGAAAATGGGGAGAGAAAAGCAGACACAAATACGGGCACAATGCAAATGGGGCAGCGAGGGGCACAGAAGGGAAAATGGGGAGAGAAAAGCAGACACAAATACGGGCACAATGCAAATGGGGCAGCGAGGGGTACAGAAGGGAAAATGGGAGAGAAAAGCAGACACAAATACGGGCACAATGCAAATGGGGCAGCGAGGGGTACAGAAGGGAAAATGGGGAGAGAAAAGCAGACACAAATACGGGCACAATGCAAATGGGGCAGCGAGGGGCACAGAAGGGAAAATGGGGAGAGAAAAGCAGACACAAATACGGGCACAATGCAAATGGGGCAGCGAGGGGTACAGAAGGGAAAATGGGGAGAGAAAAGCAGACACAAATACGGGCACAATGCAAATGGGGCAGCGAGGGGCACAGAAGGGAAAATGGGGAGAGAAAAGCAGACACAAATACGGGCACAATGCAAATGGGGCAGCGAGGGGTACAGAAGGGAAAATGGGGAGAGAAAAGCAGACACAAATACGGGCACAATGCAAATGGGGCAGCGAGGGGCACAGAAGGGAAAATGGGGAGAGAAAAGCAGACACAAATACGGGCACAATGCAAATGGGGCAGCGAGGGGTACAGAAGGGAAAATGGGGAGAGAAAAGCAGACACAAATACGGGCACAATGCAAATGGGGCAGCGAGGGGTACAGAAGGGAAAATGGGGAGAGAAAAGCAGACCCAAATACGGGCACAATGCAAATGGGGCAGCGAGGGGTACAGAAGGAAAAATGAGGAGAGAAAAGCAGACACAAATACGGGCACAATGCAAATGGGGCAGCGAGGGGTACAGAAGGAAAAGGGGAGACAAGCAAGAAATGCGGGCACCGAGGCCACAAGCGGAACGGCGATCTTACCAGCAGCGGCAGCGGGCGGCCAACACAGGCGGAGCTGTGTGGTGGGGGAGCGACCTACCTGGCAAGGTCAAGGGTCGCTCTCCTCACGCGCAGCGGCCGCCATTTATGGGGAGGTGGGAGGGAGGAGCAGCTGGGAGGCGGGAGGCAGGGTCAGCGAATGGGCAGACAGGGGGCGGGGCCGCAGGGGACGCAGCGGCGGGAATGGCGAGAGGCAGCGGGGGCACAAAAGGAAAAAAGGGGAGAGAAAACGGGCACAAATACGGGCACAATGCAAATGGGGCAGCGAGGGGCACAGAAGGGAAAATGGGGAGAGAAAAGCAGACACAAATACGGGCACAATGCAAATGGGGCAGCGAGGGGTACAGAAGGGAAAATGGGGAGAGAAAAGCAGACACAAATACGGGCACAATGCAAATGGGGCAGCGAGGGGCACAGAAGGGAAAATGGGGAGAGAAAAGCAGACACAAATACGGGCACAATGCAAATGGGGCAGCGAGGGGTACAGAAGGGAAAATGGGGAGAGAAAAGCAGACACAAATACGGGCACAATGCAAATGGGGCAGCGAGGGGCACAGAAGGGAAAATGGGGAGAGAAAAGCAGACACAAATACGGGCACAATGCAAATGAGGCAGCGAGGGGTACAGAAGGGAAAATGGGGAGAGAAAAGCAGACACAAATACGGGCACAATGCAAATGGGGCAGCGAGGGGTACAGAAGGGAAAATGGGGAGAGAAAAGCAGACACAAATACGGGCACAATGCAAATGGGGCAGCGAGGGGCACAGAAGGGAAAATGGGGAGAGAAAAGCAGACACAAATACGGGCACAATGCAAATGGGGCAGCGAGGGGTACAGAAGGGAAAATGGGGAGAGAAAAGCAGACACAAATACGGGCACAATGCAAATGGGGCAGCGAGGGGTACAGAAGGAAAAATGAGGAGAGAAAAGCAGACACAAATACGGGCACAATGCAAATGGGGCAGCGAGGGGTACAGAAGGAAAAGGGGAGACAAGCAAGAAATGCGGGCACCGAGGCCACAAGCGGAACGGCGATCTTACCAGCAGCGGCAGCGGAGCGGCCAACACAGGCAGAGCTGTGTGGTGGGGGAGCGACCTACCTGCATTGTGCCTTCTTCAGCCATTTCTTCAAATAGCGTCAGTAAATGCGGGGTCAGCAATTCCTGAAAGTCTTTGTAGAACCCCACTGTGAGTCCGTCTTGTCCTGGCGCACTGCCAGAACGCATTGCAGTAATAGCAGCTTTTATTTCCCACGGTTCCAGCAGACGCATCAGGTATTCTCTATGATTATCTAGGAGCCAGGGTAGTTTAATATACTCTAGATAGTCCCGTATATCAGTTTGGTTGGTATTAGACCTAGTTTGGTAAAGGTCCGCATAATACTTCCGGAAGCACTCCGCCACCTTCTCTGTATCTGTCAGCGCCTCTCCACTATCAGTCGTCAATGCTATTGGGTGTGATGTCTCTCTACGCCCCTTCATTAGGTTAGCGAGGGTGGCACCTGGGCGTTCACCCTCTCCATATACCCTTGCCACTGCATATTTACCCAGGAGTTTTACCTCCCTATCCGCCTCCGCGTGGTAGTCTTCTAGTGTAGTTGTTAACGTGTCTTGTATAGTAGGATCGTCGCTAGTCAAGGCCTCTCTTTCTAACCCCACTAGTGTTTGTTCTAAACTCTTCAGTCGGTCTCTGATCGATTTAAGCACTCCAGAGTGTTTTGAGATCGCTACGCCCCTTACATATACTTTAAAAGTCTCCCAAACCGTGGAGAAGTGTGGAACAGAGCCTATATTTGTCTCGAAGAAGGTTTCCATAGCATCTAACATCTCGGCTCTGAACAACTCATCCAGTAGTGCATTTGGAGGAAATCGCCAAGTGAACGGGGGGGGGTCGTTTGGCAGGGATAGTCAAAGCCAGGAGTACTGGGGAATGGTCGGAGTAGGTACGGGGGAACACCTCACACTCTCTAATTGAGTTTTGTAATGTCCTAGGGAGAAACCAGTAATCTATTCTGGTGTGTAGGTTGTGGGGGGCAGAGTAATGCGTGTAGCCTCCATCCAGTGGGGAGCAGAAGCACCAGGTGTATACCATGTTCAATTCCGTAAGAGCATCTAATATTGTGCGGCGTCGCGGAAGGCCCCCCGATCGGTCAAGATCGGGGTGTAGCATGCAGTTAAAGTCACCCCCCCCCATATCTGCGGTGTGTCAGGCAAGTGTCTAGCTAGTGCCAGGAGATCAGAGTAAAATTGTGGGCAGTCGTAGTTAGGGCCATATACATTTATCAGTAAATAGTCTGCCCCAGCCCCCTGCATCTGGACACTGCGTATCTACCATTGGCATCTGTATTTAATTCTTCGAGTGTCAATCTGGATGCAGGATTGACCCATGTCAGCACTCCTCGGGCATGTGAAGTAAATCCTGCTGCATGTATCATACCCCTAATCCTGCTCCTAGTTTGGGAGAGTTCAGACGTAGGTAGATGCGTCTCCTGGAGTAGAGCTACATCCACATTGTGTCTTTTGAGATATGACATAACCTTTCTGGTCTTTCGTTGATCGTTTAGGCCTCTGACATTCACGTCAGAAACCTCAGTTTAGCTTCCACTGACTATAGCGATATAGCAGCATCCTTCAAGGTAGTGATACCGTGATGTGTAAGTTTGTACCTGTTTACTGCATATTATGAGCATGCTGTGTCCTCTATATCTTGCAGGTCCTGCCATTGTGTCTAGATGGGCTAACTACATAATGAGGTCTATGTGTGAAGTAAAGTAAGGTCAAAGGAACTGAATTAAAAACAAAAATACCAATCCCCACATGCCATCCCTCCTCCCACCTCCCACACCATGCCATCCCCAACTGGGCATCGTTTAATGTCTCCTCCCCCCTCCCAAATTGAGAATTATCCCCGTGAGCAACCATGTAGTGGGTAACACGCAGGGGCGGATGTTACCTAAGCTCCTTGACAGACCCATCAGCGGTCAACCACTTAATAATCTAAACAATAACTTGTCATCCAACCTTTTAGAACCCTTAAACTAATTGCTACATATATACTCCATACAGACGAATCTCCCGTATGCACCATTCTGGTCCCTCCACCGCGGGGCGGCTCCTCCCCAGGTCTTAAACTGTCCTTGTTAACAAATATTGCAAACTGTTCTATTTTACTTGCGATTGGTACAGGCGAGTACAGGCATCAAGTCTCCATTCATCGTTATACCAATGTCCGTGGTGATTGGAGCGCTGAGGCACCCCTCGCACCAGGTTTCCATACCAGCTAAGATGTCCCAGCTCCCGGAGACCGCCATTGCATGGTGATAGATGCGAACAGACAGAGGTCTAGTCATTGTCTCCAAGTGTACTCGTTCCCGTCTCCGCTCCCTCCACCACCGCGTCGTCTTGTTGCGTTTCCTGTCTCACTTTTTTGAGCACATCTTTCATTGCTTTTTGCAGTGACTTCGGATCCGTGAAAATGCGTGTGGAGCCGTTTATGTTGACCCTCAGCTTGGCCGGGTAGAGCATAGCGTACGTGATGTTGTGATCCCGGAGCTGTCGTTTGAGAGGGTTGAATTGGCGGCGAGCCTCCTGTACTCGTGCTGTGAAGTCCGGGTAGAGGGAGATGGCAGATCCCTCGTATCAAAGTTCACCAAGTTCTCTGGCTCGCCTCAAGGCCGAGTCGCGATCCCGGTAGTTCAAAAGTTTTGCGATCACCGGGCGTGGTGGGGCCCCCTGGGCCGACCTCGGTCCTAGCGAGCGGTGAGCTCTTTCGACTACAAATATGTCCGAGAATGTCTGGCGGCCTAACAGAGAGATCAGGAATTTTTCGACGAATTGTTCTACATTCCCCATCGAGGTCGTTTCCGGTAGGCCCGTGATGCGTAGATTGCTACGGCACGAACGGGCTTCTAAATCCTCCGCCTTGTCTTGGAGGTCCATAATAGTTTTAGCCATTTGTCTCTGCATTTGGTCCGTAGCTGTTTGAGCCTCTTCAACCTCCGTGATCCGTCTCTCCACCATGTCTGTGCGTTCCGCTTGCTTGTCAAGCCTCTCCGTCATTCTATCCATGCGGTAGGCCAGTGAGTCTATTTTCCCATCCATTGTCATCATGCTTTTTTGAATAGTGGCAAACATTTGCTTCACGTCGCCAGCATCCTCCTCCGGTGTATCCTTCCTAGTATCTGCAGATCGAGCCCTGTCCATGTCTTTGTGTCTGGTGGCTTTAGCGTCGAACAGTAGCTTAGTTTGTGTTTTGTCGACTCTGCCCATGGCTCCTACTATTGGCCCCTCAGCTTATGGACGTGTATCTCTAGGCACCAGATAAACAGTCACCGCGCCTGGGCGATACCCCTATTAGTGTGTTGTCCGGGCTTGCTGCGTCTCCACCACAGAACGAGCGAGTCACGCGCCCAAGGCCCCCGTTTCGGCTATATCCGCAGTCAGGCTGGTGGTCAGGGGGCAGTTCAATTCTCCTCTGGGCCCCCCAGGTCCCCACTCCTGCGTGAGCAAAAACACGGTTAGTGATCGGCTCACAAGGCTCCCTCTCCGCTCCAGTGCTTCGGCGTCAGTCTCTGCACTTCAGCGGAGGCGCCCCCACTCAGCGTCTCCGGGCGCGCCGGGGCGGCGGAGTGCCCCTCACCCACATGCAGGGACCACACACCCAGCAGCGGATCAGGCGGCTAGGCGGTGTATGCTCGCGCCGTTCCAGCTCCGTGCATCAGACCACCGTCAGGGAATGCCGGCTCCAACTCACCACAGGGCGATAGTCCCCCGTCGCAGGTGCGCACCCGCAGCCCACAGCCCCGACCAAGGCCCGGGACGCGCGGTCGCTCGCGGTCGTCCGACAGCAGGGGCAACCCCGGCCGTGCGAGTGCAGCGCTCCGTATCTAGGAGAGGGGGCGGTAAGGGCCGCTCGACGCCTCACCCTCCTCACTGTCGTATCGAGCGGGGGCCGGGCTCCGTCTGCATTCCGGTCTCTGCACCCTCCGCACCTCGCAGCTGTCTTCTGGCGTGCCTGGGCTTTCCGATCACACCTCCGTCCAGGCCCAGGTGTCGCTTCTCTATTACGCCGTTTTGCAGGCTCTGTCTCCCGTCCCGAGTCAGGGCTGCTGCTACGGGCCGCCAGGCATCAGGGTGCTCCGCTTCCAAGCTCGGCGGACAGGCCTCCTCTCACGTCGTCGTTTCGATAGGTATTTCGCCGGCCCCCAGATCGCCTCAATCGGTAGCGCCGCTCTCAGGGAGCCCCACGCCGTGAGTTTTCTTAACTAATGCCGGTTAGATGACAGGATTGTTCTGAAGTGGTGTCGATGGCTCGCGGAGCTCTCGTTCTACGCGGCCATCTTGCTGTGCGGCAAGCTCCGCCCCCCACTCTCACAATCCTTACTCTCACATATAGTCACTTATATACTCCAATACTTACATATACTACCTTTCACATATGTAGTTACTCACACATATACCACTGAGATATCCAGTCACTCACGAACACAGCCATATGCACACTCACTCACCCATACAGCCCTTCGCAGCGCACTCATGAACCTATAAACCCAGTGACTCACCCACTCACACATCCATGCAGGGAGTCTCACACCCCCCCACCCACTCACAAAGACACTCAGGCAATCATACAGGTACTCAGACAACCAATCATTAACCCATATAGACACTCATGTAGCTACTCACCAACTCATGCAGCCACTTACATGCCAACTGACAGACTGATACAGATATTCACACAGATTAGTCATTCACCCATGCATTCACTAAGACATGTTTAATCACTCACTTATACAGTCAGTCATGCACCCACAAAATCATCCATTCAGACACTCATACACCCACTCATTCTTCAATACACCTTGGCGTATATATATATAAAACATATTGAAACTTTTCAGAAACACACAGTCACTGGATGATGTCAACAGTGATGTCAACAGCGATGTCATTTGAGAAATCATCAGTGATGTCACTGACCATGTCATTAGTGATGTAATATGTGACATCATCAGCAGTGCATTGCGGGGGCGCGGGTTATAGTTAGCTCAACTAGCTATAATGGCCGAATTTCTCTGGTTTTGTACGAGTGAAATGTCCAACTAACTATAACGTCCCTGAAACTTGTGGTTTTTTCAGTGAATATATATATATATATGTGTGTGTGTGTGTGTGCATACATATAGTGCACAGGGGCAAGCACCACTGTGTAGTTATATGTAAGTCAGAGTTTCCATAGGAAGTGTTTTCAGTGTTGCTAATAACGTTGGCACCGTTTGCTAAATCTTTGCAAAACATTTTTTTAAAGTTCATTCAATTTAGCTTTTTCCTGGAAAGTTTCAGTCTAATGCATCACGTGGGGGCTGAGCAAAAGGGAAGGTCCACAAACACTATTTTTCTATGCAATTTCCGTAGGAAATTTCAGACAACGATACAGAGAAAACGGCTGAACAGGATTGCACCAATTTTGGGAGAAGGCTAGAACTTTTCTCAATAAGCATGCTTTTTGTGATTGGTTGTAAATCTGTTCATCCGTTTTTGATATGTTAAGGTTTAAAAATAGTAATATTGAGTGCGGCAGGACTCCCACAGGAAAAAAGCGTTAATACAAAGCAGTATGATTGGCTGGGCCCACTGGAGCAAAGGCTGGTCCCACGGACCGAGAGCTTTAATTGGCTAGCCTCAACATGAAGAGAAATGTTGCGGCCACCATTAGAGGACTCAGTGACTCGTTCCTGAATCCTAAAAAATACCCTGACCCTGTAGCCCTTGTGGGGTGTCTCAGAGGGACAAGCTATGTGGCCAAAATGTAAAAACTATTTAAGGTTGTCATAGTTCTGCGGTAATCTCGTGGGAGTAAATGTGACCCCCATATACTACTGTTGGTTGGCTGCCTGCAGACTTTGGGCACAGTAGGGGTTTGACTGCAGACATATTGTAATAAGATCTTACTTTAGATTAAAAAACATACAAATTCACATAAAAAAGCAAAGGTTAAAGTAGAGTTTACGTAAATTAGTAAGATTTTAACCCACATTCAAAAAAACTTCAAAATTCACTGAAAAAAACCAAAGGTTAAAGTGGAAGTAAAACGATTTTTCGAGCTCACTACCCTAAACAAACATGTAATGTTAAAATTGTATAACTGGTGCCATGTGTAATATTGCCCTGTATTGCCTTCTAGGTATTCTGGTGACATTTAAAAGCCATGATGCCGTCTGTCCGAGGGTTTTGATGTCACCAGAACCCCTTGATGGCAATATTGGACCATTTTACACAGTATCTCACCCCCAACGCACGCCCTCTCTCTCTCTATATATATATATATATATATATATAAATGCTCCGTTTTCCACCTCTCGCCGTTTTGCACGAGTGATTAAATAATCTTTGAAACTCACCCCCCGCGAGTGACTCTTTTTCAGGGCAGGACTTTCCCTGATTTGGTGGAGCTGTAATATATATATATATATATATATATATATATATATATATATATATATATATATATATATATATATATATATATATATATATTCAAACACACACATATTGTCTACTGACGCTTTTCTTTTCATGATTGTTACCAACACATTTAGATTTATTTTCACAAATGTTCTTTCTGGGTTTTTTTACAGCTGGATTTTAACCTGCTCAGGCTTCCTGGAAACTATTACGTTCCTGTCCATGGCTATCGGACATCCATGCTTGCTCCCACCATGCTGCCCTTTTCACCACAACTGCAGCGGTTACCTTTTACAACACCACTTTGGCTTAGTTTTCCATCATATGGCCTGCCATTGTCAACAAAGGGCGAATGGAGCTGCATCTCTTCCACCCCCACCTAGTTGACAGTCTTCTTCCTTAATTCTATATAAGGTCTCAGAACGGATGTATCAGCATTCTACACCATCTAGAAGGTTAACTTGGACTCCAGTGGCCGACCTTTGCTACTTACTATTCACCGAGAGACATGAAACAATAGATGTAGCCATGTTCACAGACAGAGTGACCAGGGCAGCAGACATGAGGGACAGCCTGGCATCAGTTTGCACCTCTAGTCTGTAGGAGGTTTGTCAAATCTTCGAGCTACTTTTCTGAACTCTGACTAACAGAAGAATATTCCTCACCCAAGCTGCAGTCCCCATCTCCATGCAATAGGAGTAGAAAGGGTAACTATGGGCTAGTATCATATCCACCACTGGGGGTGCAGAACATTCACCACACTACCACAAACCACTGCTTTTCTCGCCCTGTTTCTATGCAGGGTGGTATAAATCTAACCTCTTCCAATGTCTTTCAGAGAAGAAGAGTGGCGTTAACTTTCATAGCTGTGGTTCTCACTTGCAATTAGTAAGGAGGTTCGACCAGTGACAGTAAAAGCAAAGAAGTTCTGGTAAACACATCAACATTAAAAGACAATGGTGTTGAACAGCAAGGATATCCAAGGCAAGGGATTACCAAAGCAATGGTTTGTACTCATGAACCATCGCTTACTACAGCCCTAACTATATACAACAGTGCCAGCACTCTCGGCATAGCATTGTCAAGGTGCTTCTTGAAACCTCACAGACTAAGAACAAGAAGTGTATTCAATTTTTATCAGGATGAACTTGGTTGGAAGAGCACATTTGCCTTGGCCTTAAATCAGCTGTGTTCAACAGCCGTGTGTGCAGTATGCCCTTGTTTCTGTGTTATTTGGATTTTCTTATGGAAAGGCTGAATGCATAGTGAAAGAGAGCAAATAACTGGATAGTGCAATGACAATGTGGATAGACAATCACTGCTGACCTCAGGGCACCTTCTGTGTTTTTCGTATTGACCATGTGAAGGATGCAGGGCACCTGCTGGACTCAAAGGACCAGATGTAGCCAACAGGGTTCAGACCCTCTCATGCACTGCATTTAGTGGAAATCATTCGCACTGAAGATAATGAGATTAGGTCAAAGATTAAACATGTTTACTGAGCTTTTTTTGACACTTTAGTATCTAAATAAAAATTAGCACATGGTAAGTGTTGTCAGCAGTTATATGTTTCTACACTTTTTATAAGAGTACTCTCAGTGGCTGCTTGATCAACATAATTTAGTTTGTTACAATTAATCGGGCGGAGCATCTGAAGCAGTAAATATTTAGAGACGCTAGGGGTGTGGCTCAGGCATCTTAACTCCTGGATATGCAATCCCACAGATACAAAGAATGAATATTACAAAAATTCCTTTCTCACAGGCAAGTTGGTTTAACAGTGCCTCTAGGCATAATATTGAAAGGGTGCCTAGGCCTAGTTTGCACACAAGCAACTATGAACCTGGTGCATCATGCACTAACTGTCACCATGCTCTCTGAAGACAAAAGATTCACAGTCGTCTGTGGGTGAACGAACTGTTGCAGTAGAGTTGTATGTTACTACCTTGATGTACATACTTTGAGGTACAACTTATTTCAGTGCTGATACATTGACTGCTATACAAACACAGTGTATATTTTAAATGTATCTTTGCACTTCATGGAACATAGTACCTCAGCCCTACAACTACTTTTTTTTTTTAATTAAAGAAACATTATTGTAATTAATTTATCTTTAAATATGGATTTTAATTAACCAAATTATAACCTTAATGTTATCCGTAACCTTAAAATGAATTAAATGTGCTCAAAGGTAATTACTACCCTTAACATAAATCTCATGCCAACCATAATCTCTTAATTAACTTAAATTCAATTAAAATAAATTAGCTATTTTTATCCTAAATCTACTACTAGCCATAATCCCTAATGAATGTAATTAAATGTAGTTTACTACTAAACCTTAACCCAAAACTAATACGAACAAAAACTATTTCTTTAATTTATATGTTGCAAATAGTCCAATTAATAATTAATTATTTAACCATAACCATTTTTAACTTTAATAATTAATAACGAATTAGCCCTTACCCCTTAAATTCATTCTAGAACTTTGTGACAACATTAAATGCTACTGTACATATCTTTAACAATTTAGCAGCCTTCTTTGTAGTGAGAATCCCAATAGAGTTCATATTGGGTGCCGCTGATGTAGTCATGGTGTTTCCTCAGAAGGACCCAACAATGAGAAGTGTAGTCACAATTCATTTCAATTATTATGGGAGCCTTTAAGGCATCTCTGTGGTAAGAGATTCAGGATTTCCACATTATGATACTGACAATGTGATCACTGCAATGACTCCCCCGCCTTCATTTGGAATGTGACAGAAGAACACTGTTTTTTGAGTGTGTGATTGCTGCCTTATAGTCCATTGCAACATGTAACTGAATGACCTAGAGCTTTTACCCACTGAGCTAACTTACCAGTGTAATTAGTAAATTAGGACTCAATTTACAGTTTGGCAGACAGGGTACTCCATCACAAATGGGACGGAGTACCCTGCCCAGCAAATCCTTGATCCCCCTGCCTCATTTGGAGACAGATGTACCTTAAGCACTCACACGTCAAGAGTTTGTTTTTGAAAAACAAAACACTTCTGAAACGTTTGACGGTCGGCTGTCATGGATAACGGTACCATCCATCCAGCTTTACCTACATTGACAGGAACCGCCATGACAGTGGTTCCTGTCAATGTAAAGAGATGTTCGTGGGGCTGGCGGACATCTATACATTTGGCAGGCGGAATTCCCTTTGAATGGCGGAGGTAATGTCCTCCACTATCCCAACTGAGTAAACTCTGTCTGCCAAACTCTAAATCAACTCCCTTAGTCTTTGAATCTAATAGCCATAAGGATAGTTCCTGGACAAGCAGGCTTGTTACAAGAGTCAAGCGGTAGCTGTGCTGCCCCTGAGAGTGTGAAGGAGTATGATCAATAGAATATATGAGTAATGGGAAGTGGCTTGTAGCTTAAATGTATTCTTATTTTGGTAGCAAGAAGTCTTGGTACCAGCGTGCCTAATAAACGACAATAACATTTTCATTTTCAACACATTAAATGTATATATTAATCAGATTTTGACTTTTCATAGCATGTAGAGCACAGTCAAGGTTAGAGGTGAGACTAAACATCAAGGCAGGGGAAAGAGCCAGCAGGAAAACATGTTTGGTTCATTTTTAATATTATACACCAGCTTGTCCTTTCTGAGCTGAGTAACAAATGGGTCTAGAAAGTTTAGAAATAGTATATGTGTCCTATCGTTGCAGGAAAACCACATAAACATATAATTCCTCTTTATGGGATGGCATGTGCCTCCTCCATCACCCATTCTGCTGCCCTTCCTATAGATCAGTGTGGGACTCCCGGGTCATCACTGTATAGTTTTTTCCTCCTGACATTGCCCACTATTGCTAATAACCTAAGTATGCATTTTGTAAACATGTTATTGATTTTAAAAAGCTGTAGCATTACAATGATCAATTGTACGAGCGTTCCTGGTATGAGATTATATGGAACAGACACACAAAAAACACTTAACTGTCTGGGCCACTTATTTTAATTTTGCCAAGATACTCTCTGAATAGCCTACCAGAATCTTCAAAATGAATGTTGACAATTTAATTTAAAAGTGCAATAGGTCCGTAATACCCACAAATTGTCTCACATATCTCTTAGCAGCATAGGGTCCTGTACGCAAAATGCATTTTGTAGTACGTTTAGTAGTACTACACTAGTACTGCTCACTTACTACAAAATGCTATTTACAACCCTACATGCAGAGCTCTCCATCTCCTTTCTTCTCTTTAATATGCGCAGAGACCTCTACCCTGACTGCTGTGGCTGGAAAATAAGAAATACTTACTACTAAATTGGATGGGTTTAGATAGGAGTAAGAAGGGTTTAAAGGATGGGTAGGGTGGGATTTAGGGAGGAACACTCACCCATCCGCATAGGAGTAAACCCATTCCTGTTCACAAACTGCCCTTCTAAAATAACTACAGCTAAAAAAGGACCCACAACAGTAGTATATGTACTCCAGCTCAGACCTGGAGTAAGTCCAGCACCATAGATGACCAACCACTGGTTGTGCAACACCCGCCCATAGAAAATAATGGCAGCAAAGATTTAAAATAACACCCCATAGAAAATAATATTGAAAAGAATTATCATTTATTTTGTCTTCTTACAAATATATATATACATTTATTGAAATGATAAAAATATATATATATATTATTTTATAAAATATCTTAACCTTTTTGAATTTACAAATAAATATAACTTTATTTTTTTCAAAGATAATTAAATGAATTTAAATTAATTATATGCATGTCTTTTAGTATTTCAACTACATAATAAATTTATAAAACCATTTCACTTTAGGTATTTTATCAAATCTGTAAAAATATTAAGTTAATTTCATATATTTAAAATAATTAAAAAATTAAGGTAATAGTTTTGTAACATCTTCTTAGTCTACATTTTAAATTAAATATTCAAAATTAATTTACCTTAATATTTGCCATAAAAAAATTTTTTAGTATTTTTTAATAATCTTTTTTCAATTTCCTGATACTTTACAGTAGGGAGATCTCTGCCTCAGTGGGGGAGATCTTCACCTACATGTGAAAAGTTAGAAGTAGTAACTTTACACTTGTTAATTAGGCTCTACCCCCTGACATCAGGGGGTGGAGACATATAAGTCTACATTTTGTAGTAAATTTACCTTCATAAATGGTGAATAGCCAAAAGTAGTAAATTTGCTACAAAGTGTAAGAGTACATTTACATATGTAGATTTTCTTGCTTTAGTTAAGGTTTGTGAATACGCCCCCTAGACTTCAACTAAGTAGCTGTCACGCTTCCCATGTGTGACACAGAAATAAACAGGGCTAATAAAGAATCCAATGCAATTTAAGAGTGTGGTTGGTAAACCCTCTGGTCTAAGGATACGGATAGCAGATTTTATTTCAGCTTTCATTATTAGCAGTTCGAGCTAAGCTTTAGCTTCATAAAATCTATTAGCCATGTATTCTTTTGTGACCTCCTACTCTAGTTCTTCATAAGAAAAAGGCCTTGTAAATAAAGGAGTATCTACCTAATCTTTTCAAACTCATCATAGTAGGGGCAGCCACCTTTATCATTGATACCTATTTTGTAGTGTCAGTAATTTAAGATTAAGCATTGGTCTGTCTTGTCACTTTAGCTTTTTCTGTACATCAGACTTTTTTCCACTCACCAATTAATTTAAATGCCCTCTCATGTCAGTTTTTCATTACACTCACGATCAACAATTTGTGAGTTTACGAGCCTGATGTAGCGTTTGGTGGATGGGTACTCCATCACAAATGTGATGGATCTCCCGTCTGCCTTATTAGAAGTGTATTACATTCTAATGCACTTATAATTAAGTGTCCTCCGAACTCTAAATCAGGCCCTCAGACTAGTTTCATAGCGCTGGTGGCCTTCTTCAGTGCTACAGAAAGGTGAATAATATTCCCTTTCACCTCTGCTTTTGCTGCCTCCAAATTATCTCCCACATACCATTGTGTTGAAAGTATTTCTTTATACTATGACTACTCTTGCGACATGGAATCTTGAAGCAGGATATCATTTATTCCCAATTGCACCAATGAATTGCACTATTGGGATTACCAATGAATAATAGGTAAAGCAAGACAATGGTCTGACAACACTCTATTCCCAACTTTGGCCTCAAAGAACCCAATATATCAACCCTGCCTTCATTAAAAGCAAGCTTGGGCATATCCAGTAAGTCTGACTTCCATCTTGATTCCTGAGAAAAACGTTAAACAACCGCCTGCTGCAGTTACAACAAAAAAACAATATGCTCTCCCTATACTGTACATCTATGACATAAATAATTTAATGTGTGATTATTCAGAGTTCTTTTGATGTGTAAAATGGTCCCTAATGCATTGCATGCAAGCACTCCATAGGAGGTGCTGTGCCAGTGCAGAAGACATCTGAGTGTGTCTTTTTGGCCTCTT
The DNA here is from genome assembly GCA_963921515.1 of Calotriton arnoldi. Classification (NCBI taxonomy): domain Eukaryota; kingdom Metazoa; phylum Chordata; class Amphibia; order Caudata; family Salamandridae; genus Calotriton; species Calotriton arnoldi. The sequence goes on along the minus strand of CAWUFW010001295.1, from coordinate 628,321 downwards.
CACTGCATACATTATGACACAAAATTGCCTCTTTGTACTTACCACCTCTGCTATGAGCAAAGCATGGATTAACTAAAAGCACTCCATAGGAGGCAAATTGATATACCAAACAGCCAGTAGCATGAGACGAAACAAAAATACTCCCTTAGGCAGAGTCAAAGACAACTCTATGTATAGTCTGATAAATTGGTAACAATAGGTCAGACTGTCAAACCAGCCCTAAAAATGGTCTAACATAGCATATTATTAGATGACATGCAAAAGTGTGTGAAAACTGTGCAGCTGAGTAATAAACATATTGCTCTGAGTTTGTGAAAAATAGATTGTGACTCACCAGTATCACTGTTTTCACAGTGACATACGGGTTCTGTGCTATGCCAGTGCAGAAGACGTCTATATGTGTCTCTTTGGCCTCTTCACCGCAAACGTTAACACGAAAAATCACCAAATTAGTGTATGTTCTGCTGATAGAAGTTCTCAGAAACACCGGTCAGTAATTGCCTCTTTGAGCTTATCAGCTCTGCTATGAGCAAAGCATGCATTAACTCAAATGTTATTCGAGTTAATGTATGCACTGACGATGCCAAAAATAAAGACACAGACCCCTTCTTCATCAACGCAGCAGAAAAAAACAGGATCATGATAAAGCCTCTGATGCCCATTTCGATGTGTTGGATTCACACTTTTTGTGGGTCAAGTAAATAAATAATTAATTCAGAGATCAGAGGCTATCTATGAAGAACAAATTTTGATCCCCATTGGATACGAAGATGGAGAGGAAGGTAATCGCCTAACTTTCTATGGTGTCTCGAAAATCTGCCATATTACCCTTTTTATCAATCAATTAATCAATCATCATACTTTATTCGGTCAGGTATATGACCATAAAAGCTCATAAAAGGAGAATAATTTCTATACAACAGAGTATAAAAGTACTATTAAGTACCAGGTAAAATTATAAAACCTCACTTTACCAGTTTAAATACATAATTCATACATATTTCTCCGCCTCAGCAGTATATAAAACAAGGATTTGCAATGCAATAGATCTCGCATTTGCGAGAGTTTGACCTATTGGCATTGTAAATGACGATGCCTTATATTTATGTGTTTTGAAAACCTGCAAGGGTGCATATGTACTTGTAGTCCTTGCTTACGAGAAGCAAGGCTGGTAGTAAAAGAGGTGCAGTTACTTCCAGCCTTGGTTTTCGTAAGCAACGACTATAAGTACAAAGTGCGTGCTTACGCACCGCTCACAGGTTTTTAAAACGCATAAATAAAAGGCATTGTTATTTATAATGCCAATAGCTCAAACTCTCGCAAATGTGAAACCTATGGCCCAGCGGGAAAGCCGTGTGAACGTGCAAGATGGCACAGCTCTCCGCACAGTGGGAGTACTTTCGTTTCTACAGCAGGCATCCTTTATCATAATGAAGGGCTTTGCATCAGAAATCTGGAACTCTGCTCATGGAAAATCAGAGGCAGTTGTCACCCCATAACAAAGGACTTGTTACAACCAAGCTTAAGGTTATAAAAATTGGTAGTTTTGCATTGTCCCTATATTTTTAAGATTGTATTAGTGCCCTCAAGTGAGTGAAATGATGTCCGCATTACAGTTTTTGGTTAGTATAATAATAGATGTCAAGTTAAGTTTATTTTATTTGTTTGATTAATTAAAATCTTACAAAAGCCACTAAAAATGTCCATAGATAAATGAAATTTTAAAACAATTGTTTGTAAAAACCTTGAATTATAGCCAGATAAATACAGTACACAATGTATTATTTTTTAAAATACAATAGATACAAATTTCAAATTATTTTCCTATAATTTTTTCCCAATTAAAATAAAAAATTTTACAAATGCAGAGTTCAAGGCAATATCATCAGAGCTTAAACATGCTATCAAGGCTTGCCTGCATGTCCTTAGTCCACGATCATTAAATAGTCTCTTAAGTGTTCTTTTCCTTTCATTTTCTAATTCGGGGCAAAGACACAGTAAATGAATAATGTTCTCTTGTCCTGTTTTGCATAACCTACATTGAGTATCCTCTTCTATTTTCTTCCATGGCGGTAAATGACATAATCCCGGCGTTAAGCCAAATCGAGCATTAATGAAAATGTTTATTTTTTTGTGACCACGATGTTACTAAATATTCTTGGACCTTTTTTTTCTGAAATCCATTTATTATCGGCCAAGCATGTTTTCTTTTTACAAATATTTCTTTATCTTTTGCCAGCGATAGATGATTGGTTAGTTTATTGATTGTTTTTTAAAACTTTCCCGGGCAATAGTAGTTTCCCAAATTGGTGTAACACCAAATTCTTCTATCGCTGCATTTAAATAAGTCCACACTTGCAATTTCCTATTAGCTTTTACTTCGTGCCATAGTAGCTGAGAGATTTGGTTTTCTTGATCATTTTTAATTTATTCCACACTTTCAGAAATTGACCTTTCCTTGCGTATAACTGATTATTTAACCCAAATTCCAGCCTCACTTGAGCTTGCGAGGCATTGTTAGGCAGACGAAATAGGGTTTTATAAATTCTTGCAACCGCATTATTAATAATCTCCGCATCCTTCCCATTTAGTACCTCGCTACCATATGTCAAAGTAGGTAGCAATTTTGCTGTAATAACCTTTAAGAATGGACAATAAGACAGATCACTTATTGCTTTCTGGATGATCCTAAATGCTGCTACCAAAGAATTTGCTTTTCTGTTGATATCCTTTTTTTGGGGAGAAAATTCCCAGTATCATTAAATATGACTCCAAGATATTTATACGATTCAACTTGCTCTATTTGAAATTCTTCCAGTAACCATTTGTATTTATGTTTTATTCTTGTATTTTTGTAACTACCATTACTTTAGTCTTCACTTCATTTATTATCATATCGTTGTCCTTTGCATATGTTGAGATACAATCAATTAGCCGTTGCAATCCAATTTTAGTTTGACTTAAAAGAATAACGTCGTCTGCATACAGCAAATTGGATATTTGCTTATCCGCTAGCTTTGGGGAATGTGCATTAACACCATTTAGAATTGCTGTAAGATCTGCTAAAAACAAGTTAAAAAGGAGCGGGGCTAGGACGCACCCTTGTTTTAATCAACCAGCCGTAGGTATTTCTCTCGTTAGCCCTCGACCATCGCCGATCCTCACCCTGGTCCAAGTGTCCGTGTACAAAAGTTGAACCAGTTTTAATAATAAATCCGGAATTTCCTGCTCTTTTAGTTTTTGCCACAGACGATGTCTATTCACACAGTCAAAAGCCGATTTAAAATCGACAAAGCAAAGATACAAGGGCTGTTTTGCTAAAATTGCCTTATTCATTAATACCGATAAAATTAAAATGTTTGTAGAAGTGCCTAGACCTTTAATGAATCCTGTTTGATTCCAAGGCAAAACCCGTTTTTCCTTTACCCAATCTGTTAAGCTTGACAATAAAACTCCTGCAAATAACTTTGCATCAGTATCCTGAAGGGTTATCAAACGATAGTTCTCCGGCAATTCCCAATTTCCTTTTTTAAAATAGAAGCTATTAATGACCCTCTCCAAGATTTTGGAATGAACCCCGTCTGAACAACTTCATTAAAAACCTCTGTTAGATATTCCGACCAGAAGTCCGGATCTTCTTTATAAAGAGAAAACGGAATGCCATTTGGGCCTGGTGCCCCATCTTTTGTTTCTTTATCAGCTTGGCCACTTGGGTTTTTATTATGTTAATTTCTATATCATTTTCAAAATCTACTTTAACCATCCCAGTCAGTTTGGTATTCAAAGTATCTGCTTTAGTCACTGGATTTAGATGTCTTATAAGGAATGTAGACCATTCTTCTTCAGTTAATACAGATACTACCGCATTTTTATTAGGTCTAACTAAGCCATTTATTATTTTCCAAAACTCCCTTGAGTTTGTTTGATTACTTGCGTAGAATATTTTGGTCCACAAATCCTGCCTAGCTTTGTTTTTTTCATTCCAGATAAGTTTACGCAGATTTTGATTTACCTTTTTTAGTTGAATTTGTATGTCTTCATTCCTTGGAAACTTAGGGGCACATTACGATGGCGGGCGGAAGCACCACCGCCGTGCTGGCGGATGCAAAAACCACCAGTTACCGCCGGCACGCAGCAGTCCACACGCCCGCCCAATTACGATGCGAAAAGTAGGCCAAACACCGCCGGCAAGCCAGCAACACCGTCCGCCATCAAAGTGCGCCCGTACACGTAGCGGCGCAGCACAACTGACACACACCGTCCGACGAAACACGTCCCGCCCGGCGCATAAATTACGATGCCGCAAACAAACGGCTCCCACGGCCAAGAGATACCGTACGACAAACCGGAGCGGTAACACGGACGCCGAGCACGGACAACGAAAAAGCGGCTCCCCGAGCATGAATCCAGCACTGCAGGCCGTCCCCATGCTCCTGCTGATGCACCACCAAGGACGCAACGTACCGCGGAGACGCAGGTAGGCACACACACAACAAGTGCACGCAAACAGCGCACACAGTGCAAGGGCGGAAAAAGCGGACAACCCCCCACCAGCGCGTGTACACAACACATCCACCATCGCATCCACATATGACACACAGGCCAAATCGTAACATCGCAGAACACATGTGTACACACCACCTGGGACTAGGAACCAACCACCCCGTCACGGCCCCAAAGCGCCGATGACGCCGCCACACATGCGCACAACGCAGAGGCCAACCGCAGCGCCATGCATGCGTCGCACACAGACACAGGGACACAACCAAGCAGCACACACATCAGCCCCACCCCGAACGCACATGACACGTGACAGGCCGGCCACAGACATGTCCCCAACGCCCAATTCACGGACAACACCCAACGCCACACAACCGACGCACACATGTCAGTGAAGACACGCAACAGCAGGACACACCCCAGTGTAACAAACATGGCGTAGCACACAGCGGCGGCAACACCAACTAGGAGAAGCAGGGCCCCTTCGGGAAGAGGAACGCCAGTACCACACAGAAACACCCATACCACCCTGCACATATGAACAAGACATATAAAACGGAACACCAAAGAGCCCGGGGACCGACAACAGGTGGCCCAAGAATAACATTCACACACAAGGCCCAACGCAGAGCGGAAAGGCAGCCTGCCGCCCACACAAGGGAGAGCAGACAGCACTGAATGACCTTCCATTCCAACTCCGAAACCACAGCCCTACGACAGAAGCCGGTGAATACAGCCATTGTCCAAGAATAGACCAACACAGGCATGCCGAGGAGACCGACCACAGGGCAGATAGCGCATATCACAGAAGCACACAACGGACGGGGAAGAAAGAAGAAAACACTCCCCCATGTCGGCCACATGCAAGTTAATTGGAAGGAGTCACACAGCACTGACCTTGAACTGTCTGAGAAGCATGTGGGAAGAGGGCCCGTGTCCTCCAAACAAGCCAACAGAACACAAGTCCTGTCTCCCTACGACTACACAGAGCTCACAGCAACCCCGGAGCGTGCACATTGCAGACTGCACACACAGCCGGAGCACGCCACCTCAACGAACCGCTGCGAAATGGCAACCCGCAACACACCTACCCAACTACGCCGAACAGCTCAAGCTGTACAAAACCAACCTGTGCCATACATTGGGATGCGATCTCCTGTCCCTGCTGAACGTAAGTTACCGACTGACTTACCGCATCACATTGTTCAGCTGCGTCATGCCCGTCTTCTACTGTCGGAGGTGTCCCTACCAGCATCCCGTCGAGATATGCCTCTCCAACCCGGCATGTCTGAAGGCGGACCTGCTACCACTACTCCTCCCGCTGGACGCACACGACAGGGCCTGCTCTGCCTATGGGGGCATGGCGTATGTGGCCAACATCGCACCCGCACTGAAATGGGACCACTGTGCCTCCACACGACGGATCATCGATAACAGCTACATCGAATGTCACCCAGCATGCCCCATCATGGTCCTCCAAGGGACAACCTACGAACAACACCTTGACAGCCACCATCCGCTTCATTGGCTGGCAAACATGTACACCACCAATGACATGGAAGCCCTGCTGGACGGCATCGCATACCTGACAACCTGTAAATACGTCGGACCACAACGCAGGTTCCCGAGTGACCTATGATGTCCAACCCCGCACCCATGCTTAGCTTCCGCACGGACTGGCCAGTCACCACCACAACAGCCATACCAAACGACCGGCAACTGTAACCACACCATCAACGACATCGCCATGACATCGGATAGGACCGGGACATGCACACTGTTCCCCATCACATCCAGGAACACCGCATGCATCGTGGGAGGCAGTGGCATGGGCTCTGTGTATCGCACCCACATGGACGGAACTGCACGAACAACCAGGACACGACATGGATCCAGCGCACATGGACACACACACCGCTCAGTGGACATGAATAGGTCGCCTGGAGTCTGTGGGTGCTGCACCCCTCCCACCCCCGCCCCGGGAATCCCATACCAGGACCTTTGCATGGACGACAAGTGCATACAACAACAACACGACCCCAGTGACTGTGACATGACCAGTAACCACCACAGTGCAACAACAAGTGGCACGCCGCTGCATGCACGCATGCACATGCCCTGATGTCATCTCACATGCACGCGTGCATGAGGAACAACCGCAGCAAACCTGTCACATGGAACTGAGATGGACTGTGCCCATGATGCCAAGCGGTCTGGTAGGCTACATGTATACCGTCTGTGTCAAAGTCCGCAGCTCCGCAGCTATACGTAAATGTACATTAGCACAGCCTTGGCCAAGCAGATGTCACTCTGAAGCCCACATCCCACATGCAACAGCCAATCACATGTAACCCCACTCCCTATCCCATTTGCAATCATGCTCAGTATATCCTCAACATGTATTCCGCTGCCAGTAGTGTCCACTATACTGCATCACAGAGGACAGAAGACTCAATATAATGTTTGAAACCAAAACTGTCTCCGCTGACTCATTTCACAAGTACGAATGAGAGAGGATGAGAGTATGTGAAGTACACGGCAGTCGTGACATGACCATGTAGTCCACTGGTATTGGATGTCAACGCAAATGAGTAGCACTACTGTGGAAGACACACATGTGTCGTGTGAAGTCGTATGGACGCAGTGCTCAGGTGGGTGGGTGCGACGGGTAGATGCGCACATGCCAAGTTGGAGCACGCCGTGTTGGGAGGGGTCATGAACAGTACACCACCGCTTCCCTGGGCATTGTGAGAGGACACCTGTCGGGGGAGTGAACACGTGTGTGCACAGCAGCCGGGCACACGTACAAAGCGGTACCAGGCGCACCTCAGCCCACCCTCTGTGGACAAGCTGGATCCTGTTGTGCGCCCGCCATGCCCCTGACAAGGCACACACAGCCCCAGTCGACCAGGTGTAACCCCAACATAGTCAATCCGCACAGGCGATACAGGGCACGGGATGGCAGTGGAGCATGGTGTGTGAGAGGTCTCCTCGCGCTCCTCCTGGTCATATCACGCAGGCAATAGAACCTCAACGTCTAGCATGGCACAAGTCAGATGGAAGTGTAGGGGGACGCACCACAGCACGAGCAGCACTGACGTCACGGGAGGTGGCTCGCACCATCCCATCCATTGCCCATCATACCAACCACGCCACATGCCATTGCGACTAAGTGCAAGCGCGTGCGCCACCACCCCCGAGCCCTCCCCAGAGAGGCCAAAGAGTGAATGTGTGGGCCATCAGCCACAGACGGACGCGGCATGGCCGCAAGGGCAGCCACAGCCACTGGGTGTCGCAGGTGGCGGATCCGGAAGGCGAAGACTGTGATGCATAGTCCATGCAGGCCGGGTCTCCATTTGGGGCACCACGCAGGTGGACGGCGTCCCGCGACACATCATACCCTGAGACAGCCCACTCGTGCAACTGGACCCACACATACACTCCTTGCCCTCTCTGGTGCGAGCTTGGGGCTGCCTGTGCAAGCGCTAGCCTCGCAGGTGAGCATGCATATTGGGGGAGCGAGGGGAGGACATGAGGGCTGGGGCGAAGATGACTGTATCACTGTCAGTTAGTACAAGGGATGACCCAGATGTGGAAAGGAAGAGACGTGTCCCGTGTGTACTGCAACTAGTCGCCAATCCAACTACTCCCCATGTCCGGAATGTAAGCCCGCACCTAGGCCCGCCCATCCGCCACATCGAACATACCACCAGCACGACAACCTTCCCATTCGAAACACTGACTGGGGGTGGCGACCAGTGTACAATCATGTGTAGCCTACCCACGCGTACATGTGGGCCCTCCATGATCCATGTCACCTGCGGCAAAGTCATGACATGCGCAATGAGGGAAGTGAGGAGAGTTGTCCGCCCCACGCGCAGAAGGTGCATCAGCTCCACAGACCCAGCAGCGAGTCCAGCAGGGGTCACATGTGCAGGGGCAGCTGTGCCTGGTGTGAAGGCACATGCATATAGACAGCACATCGACCAATGTGTAGTCTGCCCACATCTACAGTCCATCATCATGCGGACATAGGAATTGAACACAGGGCAACACATCTTAGTTGGTGCACCCACCGTGACCAACAATGCGCAATCATCGACGTACCCGCCCTGTGCATGGCCCCCACCCAACGGAGGCACATCCAGTGCCACCATCCCACACACACAAGCCTTCCACGGAACATGCTGTGTCCAATGGTCAGTACAGAGTCAGCGCCCATCTGGTGGATCCTGAACAGGAGACACATGCACACACATGCCAGCTCCCACTGTGTACGTCTGCCACCTGGCACGTGCAATGTAACCTCTCACCTGTGACGTGTGACTGCAAGCACACAGCCGTCTTGGCATGGGGCTGTCAATGTGGACACCTGTCAATGTTTCGGGAGGTGTGATCCGTACAGTGCTGTACATAGGGTGCAGTGCTGACACCTACTACTGTCTCATATCCCCTCGTGCCACAGGTCCCACTTGTTTCGGCCGCTCAGCCTGTGCCCACATCGTCGTCGTCGTGTGCCATACTCATCCAGCCGCGGAAGCAGTTCCATGCTCAGCAGACATTCATGTTGCCGTGGCGTTGCCGCTTGACGGATATGCAGTCAGTCCCCATCAGCACGCCCCGCAAGTCATTGGGGCCTAGATCCTCATGTGCATGCACATGGCAGTGGTTTGTATCACTAGCCATTGCCATTGTTGGGAGACCTGTGTAAGTGTATTGTGGCCGTGCCGTCCCAGCTTGACAGCTGGGCTGTGGCTCATGTGCTTGCTCAGTCATGTCAGTGATGTGTATGCGAAATTGCTATGTGTCGTGTTGCTTTGACATGTGTCCTCTGCCATTGTCCCTAGGCGGAGACCGAACATTGACCGCCCATACCAATTGCTGGCAGACATGGAGGATACGGAGGTCATTAGGAAGTTTCAGCTGGACAGGCCAACCCTGCATCGACTGTGTGCCATGTTAGAACCCCATCTCCGTCCCCGCAGGGTGTATCCGACTGCTGTCACCCCCACGGCTAAGGTGATGGCCGCCATGCATTTCTTCGCCACTGGGTCATTCCAGCACACAGTGGGCAGTGGAGGAGGGATGTCCCAGCCCATGTTCAGCAAGGTGCTGAGGGATGTACTGGCAGCCATGATGCTGTACCGGAATAGGTACATCCGCTTCCCCAGGGCTCGTGAATTGGCGGCAGTGAAGGGTGCATTCTATGCCCTTGGCAGAATCCCACACGTCGTTGGAGCCATTGACTGCACACATGTCGGCCTTGTTCCACCACAGGCCACTGAGCACCTGTACCGCAACAGGAAGCACACGCACTCCCTGAATGTGCAAGTGGTGTGCTTTGCGGACATGGTGATCACCCACGTGTGTGCAAAGTTCCCAGGCTCGGCCCATGACGCACACATAATGCGCAACAGCATCTTGCCACGACTGATGTCCAATATGCAACAGGATCGTGCCTGTATTGTCGGTGAGTATGTGGAGTGGTGTAGCGTGCTGGCTGTGCGATGCTGTCCCCTGTCCAGTTGGATTAGCAACGGTGCTCTGTGTCCCTCACACCCAGGTGACTCTGCGTATCCGAATGGGGCATGGCTGCTCAGTCCATTGAGGAATCCTCGCACCCCAGCAGATGATCGCTACAATGAGGCACATGGGAGGACCAGACGTGTGGTCGAGCGTACCTTTGGCCTCCTCAAGTCCAGGTTCAGGTGCCTGGACCGCACCGGGGGTGCGCTGGCGTACTCCCCACAGAAGGTGTGCCGGATAGTGGTGGCGTGCTGCATGCTGCACAATCTGGCCATTCGGAAGCAGATCCCCTCATCGTGGATGACGGAGACCAACCAGGGCCCCAGCCCGCAGACCAGGACAGCTCGAGTGAGGAGGACAGCGGAGAGGAGGAAGCTGGTAATGTGCGGCAGCAGCTCATCGCCCGCTACTTCACTTGACGGTGAGTGTCCATGTACGACGGCTGATGTGGCAGTATCTGTGCAGGTGTGTGTGTGCTGTGTCAGGGTGGCCGTTTGTTCACTGCGTGCTGTGTGTCAACGCTCCATGGCCAGGGTAGTATGCCACTGTTGGTGGCTGTGGCATTGTGCCCTATAGCTCTGTGCGATGTGTGTACATTGCTTGTAGTTGTTGACATGTACTGTGTGATGGGTGTGTGACACACTCATTGAATGTGCTCCTGTTCTGTCTCCCACCCCTAGGTCCCTACAGGCCCTCCGGATTCAAATGCCATGCCACGCATCAGGTGCCTTTCCGCCCAAGGTGGCCGTTGTATTCCGTACCAATAAGACACAGGGCACAAACAGCAGTTAGTGAAAAAGGTGCATTTATTACAAACTGTGACATGTGATTGTGTGTAAGATGATGACAAAAGTGGTGCGTGCAGTGACAATGAGCTGTCGGTCATGGCTGCGTGATGATCAGGGTGTACCCACTGGTTCTATGTCCATAGTCCAACACACACATGCCATCCAGATGGCTGTGTGGAGTGGGATCGTAGTCCATGTCAATGCAGTGGCTGGTCAAGGAAGGCTGGCGGAAGGCTGGCTGGCTGCCTCACTTGCGACTGGAGCGTGCGAAGTCCTCCCGGGAGATCTGTTTCCTCTTCGGACGGCCCCTTCCACGTTTGCGAGGGGGTGCCTGCTTGCGACATGCTGGTGGTTGAGGTGTGATCACTGGCTGTGGACGCAGGGGAACTGGACACTGCTGCTCCACCCTGCGCCCGGCAGGTGGTGGCGGAGGGGAGCTGCTGTCCCTGGCTGTGACCTCACCGCCACCACCAGCTGTCCCATGAGGTCCACGATTTGGCCCATACGGGCGTCCATGGACCTCAACACCCCCAGCACCTCACGCGTGTCTGAGGCAGACCGGACCCATTGTCCTTGGGCCTCTTCATAGGCCCCAAGGACTCTGGCCATGTGAGGCAGGGCATGGCTCCCAGGGGAGGCTGGCGTTTCCCTGACCCTGCTCCTCCTACCAGTCCTGCTGCCACCGGCCTGCCCACTAGCCACATTGCTCACCACGGTCCTCGCTGTGGCTCCCAGGGTGGATCCAGTCGTCCGGGCCACCACCTGCGCTGGGGCTGGTGCCAGCGGAGACGTGGCGGTGGTGGCGGCGGTGGTGGTCGGTGCGGCGATGGTGGCGGTTGCGGCAGTGGTAGTGGCCACAATGACCGTGGGTGTGGCCGCAACGACAGTGGCAGCAGGGGCTGTGAATGTTCAGCAGCCCTGGATGATGGGTTGGTGGGTAGGAGGGGTCCTGGGGAGCGGCTGGGCCCTGCCACACCAGATGGGCCTGCTTGGTTGTCCGTGTCCGAAGAGGAGGACAGATCCTCCAGATCCGTGTGTCCTCGTTGGGGGCTTGTAGGCTGGCTGTGCTGGCTGCTGGCTCCATCCCCAGCATCCAGCAGTTCGTCACCTGTGGAGAGAATGAGATTAGTTATTGTGTTGCACCTGGCGAAGTATGTATTTGTCGTCTGACATTGACAGTTCGTGCAATCTCGTACATGGGTTTCCCGGAGGCGTGTGTGTGGCTGTAGCATCTGTAGTTGTGTGTGCTTGGCAATGGGACTGTGTGCTGTGCACATGTGGCATGGGACGGATTGGCCATGCCGATGGGTGTGTTGCTGTGCCCCTACTTATTGTGACTCTGGTGTATGCGGGCTCCTGGCCCATCCTGGGTCTGGTTTGTACTTTGCTTTTGGGGTTCAAATGGAACAGCTTAGGAACGCATATGGCAACATGGGGGCCATGCCCCAGATTCGCATTTGGGAGGGAATCTGCTTTTGGGGTTCAAATGGAACGCTTAGGAACGCATATGGCAACATGGGGGCCATGCCCCAGATTCGCATTTGGGAGGGAATCTGCTTTTGGGGTTCAAATGGAACGCTTAGGAACGCATATGGCAACATGGGGGCCATGCCCCAGATTCGCATTTGGGAGGGAATCTGCTTTTGGGGTTCAAATGGAACGCTTAGGAACGCATATGGCAACATGGGGGCCATGCCCCAGATTCGCATTTGGGAGGGAATCTGCTTTTGGGGTTCAAATGGAACGCTTAGGAACGCATATGGCAACATGGGGGCCATGCCCCAGATTCGCATTTGGGAGGGAATATGCTTTTGGGGTACATGCTGTGAGCCATGGGTGCCGAACGTGACATGTGTTGTGGCAGCATGACAGTGCATGGTTTGAGGTGTGTGCATGCTTGACATGGCCTGCATATTTGCTGTCTGTTGTGATTACTGGACATGGCATTGGACGCATCGTTATGAGTGAGTGATGGTTGTGTGCCAGCCAACGTATTGCAGTTGTCCCATCTCCTTGGTGTGCGTGCTGCCCTGTGCCATGTGCATCACTGCAGTGCTCGGGGGGTGTGGCCCATGTTGTGTGTTGTTGCTCACGGTGTCGTGCAATTCATTGACTTCTGGCACATGGTTGGTAATGGGCATGTATCTTAGCGTGACTGCTGTATGTGTGGCAGCTGTGCGGATGACATGCCTTTCATGAGACTGGGGCTGACGGATGGGATGGATGGTATGTTGTTTGGTGTGTCTGTGTGTTTGATGGGTTCAGTGGTGTTCGTGTGCATTTATGTTGTTCCGCTCTGTTGCGTCTAGTGTTGTTTGTCTTACATAGGCGTAGTTGTGGGGTGTGTGGTTGACAGGCAGTTGGGGCTACATGGACAGGACTTCAATGGTGTTTCGGTTGTGTGTGATGAGTTGCACAGTGGCTGCCGTGTGGTACTATATTCAGTGTGGCTTGTGCATGCAGACGTGGCTCCTTGGGTGTTGCTATGTCTGTGATGGGTCATGTGGGGTGTGAGTCTGTTGTTCATGTCCGTGTGCACATTGTTCACTTGTTCGTGACGGTGGGCGGTGCTGCGTGTTCGTCTGCTACGTGACATGTCCCATGTGTTGGTCGTGTTACGGTCCTCATGCCTCCAGTAATCCGGCCCTGTCCAGTTTCCCACCTGCAAGTTGTTCGTGCGTGCACTGTACTGGATGCCACATGGCTCTAAGCGGGGGTGCTCCATGTTGCAGGTCTGTGGGGGTGGGAGGGTGTTGTGGGTCGTGGGGTGGCTGGATACCCACTGACACCGATTGCTGTGGACCGTGATGTCTGCCTTTCGGCTGTCGTTGTGCACTGCGGTGGCTGACACGTGGGTGTGGGGTGTGGGGATGCTCCTCCTTGCTGTGCTGTGGGACTGGGGCCTGGTGTGTGTTGTACTTGGGCTGTCCACCGTCCCACCCACTGCACTTTGTGTTCCTGCCACTTACCTGTTACTTGTCGGTTGGTGCAGCTGTGCCTGACACATGGGTGTGGGGAGTGCTCCACCTTGCTGGTCTGTGGGAGTGGGGGCCTGGTGGGTGTTGTACTTCAGCTGTCCCCCTCCGACCCACTGCACTTTGTGTTCCTGCCACTTACCTGTTACTTGTCGGTTGGTGCAGCTGTGGCGGACACATGGGTGTGGTGGGTGCTCGTTGTGGCGCTTCTGGCATATTTGGGGACCTGTTGGTGGTTACGTGGCTGGCTTAGTGTACACATGTCCCCACGCATCTTGCAGTTGTTCGGTTTGGGCTGTGTGTGGTGGTGTCTGTTGCATGTGTGTGTGATGTGTTGTGTATTGTGTGCTGGACATGGGGGTGTTTGTCCCTGGGAGCTGTGGCATGGTGGTAGTGCATGTGAGTACATAGCGGTGTGCTGGTATACATTAGTTTGTACTTACCAGCCTCCACTCCCCTGCTAATCCGGCGAGGATCTCCGGATGGATTACGACTCGCACCTTCTCCTCCCACGCTTTGAAGGTCTTAAAGAGCGCGGGATTCCCTCCGCCAGTGACGGCAGCCAGCTCTCTGTTTTTGCCCTCCTTCTTCTTGACCAGGCTCTTGACGTCATTCCAACGTTTGTTAATCTCGACTCTGTTCCTGGGCAGGGTCCCGACTGCATTGACCTGGTCTACGATCCGGTTCCACATTCTGTTTCTGGTGGCTAGTGGTGTGTGCTGGACCATGTTCCCATAGATTTGTGGGTACACCTTGATGATCTCGTCGACCATGACCGTCAGCTCCATGGGCGTGAACTTGGGCATCCTTTGTGGTGCCATGGTGTTTGTGGTGCTGGTGCGGTGTGTGTTGTGTAATGTGCAGGGGGTTTGTGGTGCCGGTGTTTGGTGGTGGTGGTGGTGGTGGTGGTGGTGGTGTTTGGTGGTGATGGTGGTGGTGGTGGTGGTTGTGATGTGTGCGTTTCTGTGGTGTGCTGCTGTCCTTGCTGTGTCACTGTGTCCTCTCCTCTCCTCTCCTCTCTGGTTTGCAATGTAGCAAGGGGTTGTGGTCTGTGGGAGTGCTGCTTTTGTACTCACCTATGTGGGTGTGTCCTCATGGTCTGTTGTTTTCAGGTGTGTTGTGTCTGGGGTTCTGGCCTTTGTATTTTTTGTTTGTCCGGGGGGTGTTTTCGGGATATGTACTGTGCTTGTGTATTTGTGCGTGCCTTGCTGTGTGGACTTGTTGGCCATGTTGTGTGCTATTGGTTTTGTGTGCGGATGGTTTCTGTGCAGGTACGTGGGCGCCATGGCTTCTGCCGTGTCGATTCTCATCGGCGTTGTTTGCGCTGGCGGGCGGTATATTTGTGGTTTTTCCGCGCTCATGGCGGTGCGATCGTAATTTCACGTGCGGTGTGTCGGCCGTGAGGGCGGGCGGTTTTGTGTTGTCGTGCGTGTTTCCGTCCGTGGCGGGCGGTTTGTCTCCGACTCCGGACGTTGGCGGGCGGTATTTTGTGTGCTTTTTCGCCGATGGCGGTATTCGGTTTGTGTAATCGTAATGGCGTGGTCGGTGTTCAGGCGGTGTGTGCGGGCGGATTTTTGCCGCTTCCATGCCTGCCGGATTTTTTTACGCCGGGTATCGTAATGGGCCCCTTAGTAATCTGTTTCCTAAGTCTATTGCGGGTCCTTCTTGTTTTCCTAACCGTATATGATAAATTGATCTTAGTTTCCCATTTTTTCATTTCAGTCACTTGTTTAATCTCGACGCTAGATGTAGACTCAAAAGACTTAACTAGTTTCTGTATAAAATTTTCCCATTGGTCAATTGCCGACATCATAGTATTATCTTTAAAACATTCTTTTACCATGCCTTGCGCCTTTTCATTTATTTTATCCATATTATTTGTTTTCCATATAAGTTTCCTATAATTAATAGTACACGTCTGGCCTTGCATTGTTAAATACTTTTGATGTTTCGAGCACGACAATTTTATATTAATTATCTGTTGACTATGGTCGCTATCAGGCACCTTCCTTAACTGATACGACATAATGGTATTAAAGATGTTTAGTGATACCATTGTGTAATCAATTCATGATTTGGTATAATGTGAAAAAAATGACCAAGCCGGTGGTATATCTGAAGTGAATCTACCATTTAATATTCTTAGGCCCAGTGCTTCTATATCCATCAATAGATTTCGCCCCATTAAGTTTTGTTTTGCATGTCTAACAGAATCCAATATTTGCTCAGGAATTGCCCACTGTTGGTTCTGAAACTGTACAACATCATCTCGTAAAAGGGTATTAATAGATTTAAATTGAAATCACCCGTTAAAATAAAATCAGCAGAAGGATCTTTCATCATTCGCTCCAATAGAAGGCTTATCAGGGCAGTACACATATCCTTCCTCGAATTCTGTTTTGGCGGGATATATATATTTATTATAATTAGAGCTTTTAATTGTTTTTGTTCACCTGATGTTAAACACAACTTTACCATTTGAATATTAGAATTATTCGTAGCTAGCTGCTCATGAACAACTTTCAGATCAATGGATATAAATATTGCCAAACCCCCACATGGGCGACCAAATTTTTGAGTTTTAGTTGCAGGCTCAAAATATCCTTTATATCCTTCTATCAAAAATGGGTCCATTGCCCACGTTTCCTGCAATAATATGATATGAAAGGAACTTGATAGGCTATCTATTTGAGCATTTTTTGTTTTTTTACATATCCCATTTATGTTCCAAGAGCACATTCCTATTATTAAACTATCCATATTCCATTCTTCTTTATTATCTTCAAATGTATTCTGTCATTTTCCTTCATTTCCATGTAATGCTGTCAAAATCCACTCTTTATTTATTCCGTTGACTTTATCCACTTTTGTTTCGTTAAACAACTTTTCTTCTTCACTATCTATTTTTCTAAGAGGATTTTTTAATATAGAATAGACCATATCGTCATTTTGCCTTTTTCCCTTTTTTTATTGGACTTTCTTCTTTTATCAGCGGTGTTGGATATACCTTTGGGGCTGGTTGACTAATTATTATCCCCCAACTACGAAAGATTTCTTGTTCATGAATAATTCGTTCCGCTATATCGTCATTAGCCACAGTCAGCAGAGTTATTGGATGCCCACCTTCAGGATTTTTTTGAAATCCAACGCATTCTAAATCTTCTGTTGTCACTTTTTCTAATAGCGGAATTGATTTCAACAAGCGAAGTATGTTCCCTCTATTCAAAATGTCATAAAGCATGAGTGCTATATGGCTTTTTCAGACTGCAGGTGTTGAGACTCTTTGGATTTTTTTTTTAATTTCCCTTTCATTGTCAGAGCTCATTTTAGGAGGATTTAGAGCAGATGATGCCATTTTGTAATTTCAGTGCTATCCCGCCAGCCCGCTAATGAGTACTGTAGTGCCCAGATGAAAATACACATAACAAAACAAACACAATAAAACAAATAACTGAAATGTTTTGCTCAAAAACAGTTTTCACTGACAAATGCTAGAAGGCTGTGACTACTGAATGACAAAATATGTTATGTCCACGGTACCAGCGAACAAAGACTGACTACAATAAAGTGTTTGTATTTGAAAATATGAATCCTTTAAAATAATTATTTATATATAATGAAACCCGCGTTGCAATAAAAAAATGTTGGGCCTCAAAGTGTAGATGCGTATAGAATTGGGTAATGTATGGAAAGTAACAGTCCGAAATACGCTCCATTAAATAAAGAATTGTGGATGACACTGAATAATGAATCAGAAGCTGAGGGAGGAAACTATTAAGTAATTAGCGTTATTTCAGAATGCCGGCTGGGAAAAGGTAGTCACCGTGGAGTAGCTAAGCACAAGGCACCATGCACAGTGTTCACAGGTGCCTCCAAGCCCGAGCCTCTAACTCGCCCTCCCTCTGAATTTAGACATCTCGCTTGATCTTCGAGTAGGCCGACAGTATGCTGGGTAAGTATGTTATTACAAACAACCACCCTGATAAACCACCCTGATAAAAGTTGATATCCTCATTAATTCTTGCTGGCCTGAGTCCACACCTGCAGAGCATACTGCCTGGAACTGCACAGAAAAGGCACAGCGCCATAACGCCCAGGGTGTGCTTTGGCACACCACACCAGAGTCCTACCACAGAAAGGGAACCCCTCGTCTACAATTTGCTGCAGTGCCTCTGGAACGAAGCCAGGTGGGATGCGGGCGTGTTTTCCATTGATGTTCAACTTGCACCATCCTGGTGACCGTGTGCCCCAAATTAAAACAGGAAGCAAGCACTCTGCACAATTACAAGCCAGAAACGTTGCAAGACAATATGCTTCGCGGAGGAATATTTATAAAAATAAGCTTTCGGTTTACTGCATTAACTTTTGCAAATGTTTTGCTCGGAAGGCAGAGATTGCAACTAAACCTCTTTCTGTGACGACATCTGCTGTAGAATACCGTGACGTCAGCACTCGTTTCAAGCCGGTGGGGTGGTCGGTTGCCAGTGACTGCTTGTCCACATGTCCCTCCGCACTGTTACTGAAGGTTGTACAAGCAGTCAGTAAAGGTACAATACATGCAGGGAGTGGCTCTCACTCTGCAATCCAAGGCTAATTTCCGATTCACAAAGCGTTCATGAGCATGGGGAGTGACACTGCAGGGGCACTCTTTAATGTACCCTTGCACGCCCTGGTGAGTCGGACACGAATGTCTGAATTCCACATTAGTAAAACTGCAAAGAGGGCGCAATCCTTTCTGCTTATGGTAATTGTATATGAATAGAGTCCGAATATTCTCACTTCATTCCCATTTCAGCTGTTTTGAGGATGATTCACAAAGGCAGGTTAGAGTATGTAAAATAATGCTAATTGGGTACTCCTTTACATACTCTTACATACCACACAGGGTGGGTCACTCCGACAAACCAGCCCTACTGACCTTTGTTGTCTCTTCACATTAAAAGCGCTTCCTCGCTTGCTGCTCGCTCATTGCATTCTGGACTTTGCAGTTCTAGAATTTGCATGTTCCATTCCCACCCTCGGGCTTCATGGTCCAGATTTGAAGTCCCAGTTGCAGCAGGTACTGTCCTGAGACTTCGGTGCACTGGCACAGACAATCACAGCAGCTTTAATATTAAACGGCGCTTTACTTTTGATTTGGCGCCAGAAGGCGCTTCTGACGACGATGCGAGGCAGGGGCCCCTCGTTACATATCCAGCAGTGTCGCTGCTTTGTAACTTTTCTGCACAATCAACAGGCACTTTTCCCCTTTCCTTAGCATGTTATTTGTTCATCCGCCACAGGGGATATTACAGGCTGTCTCTTCCAGCAGGTAAAATGTAATAAGTTCCCGGAGCTGTGCCGCAAAACTGGGCCAAGCGGATGACGGGCCACAGCCGTCCATCAGCCCCGCTTTCAGCGCCTCTAGGTAAAAGAAGCGCGCCCATCCTCACAGGATGAAGAATGGCTGGGGAGGCAGGTATTAGCACTATTTTAATGTATATTGTAGTCCTTAACAACTGTTATACTGCTCATCTCTAAATTACATTAGCAGCGCCACCTTGTGGCAGACTGCCCTAAGTGTGGTGTTGACAATTAGGTGCCGGTGCTGAGCACCGGAAACCAATTAAGTGCCGGTGCTCAGCACCTGAAAGCTCCGGCTCAAATTAAGCACAGGTAAGTGAACGGAGGTGTGCGAGACACACTTTGTGCAAAACAAAGGTGCTGCCGCCATTGTTGAAGATACGGCTGGGCATGCCTGCGCTGTAATAAAAAAAGAGTTCTCCGGAATTCTAGAAAAGCAATTGAAGTGGAAGGGAACTGTAGTTGAGCGGTGCTGCTGTGCCAGAACACGGAAGTGACCTTACGCTAACAGAGCCATTTAGGAAGCAGAATAAAAGAGCAGCACTGCAGTGTACCAATCGGAAACCAGCAGGCGGGAGCCAAGTCATTTTTCAAGTACTCCAGGTCTTGCAGACAGCGCATGCGCTGCCTAGGCTCGACCTAAAAAGGACAGCAAAGTACATTTAAATATCTCATCAGAACAAATCCTGAAACCTCACATCACCAATTTAGCTTCATGAAGGATACCTTTTTCTCAGGCTCAAGGCCTGAGTAATAAAATGTAAAAAAGTTGAACAAATCAAAGGAAACTCTAAACACTGCAAGAAAGTCAGACCTTCAAGATGCGAGTTAAAAGACCTCTTTTTAAGGATTGGCCGTAAGAATCGGGATCTATAGACTGCATAGAGTGGGTAGAATAATCTAAAGTGCTTGGTAGTTTGGCGGGAAATCCTGTCAAAATGGCAAGGAAGGAAAACCAAGAACCTGTGGTCGGGAATGCCCCTAGATAATGATTCATATTCATACAAAAATGTGAAAGATAAAATCAATGTTGGGGAGTTCTAATCCACAAAAGATAGGACTCAATGCCAATGCATGTAGAAAGATCTATATACTGTTGGACCGTTGTCATGTCAAAAGCTTTCTCCATTATTAGCTTTTCCTCACATTTTAAGAATTTTAACTTAATCTGTGCCATAGTAAGTATTCTGTTTCCTGTATTTGCCCACAGATCTGGCCGCCCCAGTTCTTGCAAAAATAACTTAACATAGTTTAACCATGGAATGGCCTGTGCATTACTCTGTTCTGACTGTAAACAATCATCAACAATGTCATGCGTAAATTTCAGATCCGGAGACAGCCATATTTTGACCCATAGCATAATAGGAGCTAGCCTCACCGAGTCTTCCAGGAAACCTAGCCCAATTTCACAATGCATAATTAGGCTCTTTAATGGATCTCGGAGGTCCTAAATTTTGGACAGAAATTTGTTCTCTACTGTCTGTAAGGGTGACACCGGGGCATAGCCATAGGTAGCCAGTGACAGACACTTACTTTTATATAGCATCCCTAATTCTTTCGGGGGTTTATGTCCCAATTTTTTGGCAAATCTATAGAGAGCCTCGCATGCTGCTTCAGTAGGTTGTGACCTCTGATTTACAAGTCTGTCCCAGGTCAGGTTTGCAGAAAATAAAAGCCCCCCGATAGCTAAATGTTGATGTTTTCATTATTGGTTTACCGCCCACAAAAAACTTCAGAGAGCTGGTGTTTTTATGGTCAATAGTCAAAATGTAAGATTTGTTATGACTGACCTTAAGCTTCAGATCACCCATAAAGGTATTGAACCCATCCAGCAAAATTTGAAGCCTGTTAGCGGTGCGCGATAAAAGCACTACGTCATCCGCATAAAAAAGTACGGGAACCAGATGGTTACCCACTTTGGGGATATCAGTGGTTAGGGACCTTAAAAATGCATCTCGTGCATTAATATAAAATAAAAAATAAAAAGGGGGCCAGAATACAGCCTTGTCTGACCCCCCAAGTAACTGGAATCGGAGACGTCAAATCCCCATCTTGTGTAAAACGAACCCTCATGGAAGTGTCTTGATGTAATCTTCTCAAAACCGCTAAAAGGGGGGATCAACTCCAGCTCACCCCATAATCTCCCAAAGTTTATCTCTGCCACTAAATCAAAGGCCGAGAAGAGGTCCTTACCTCTCCTGACCTTGACATACTTATTTATCATAAGGGGCAGGTTAAGTGCTTTTCCTGAGGTGCCTAAACCTCGTCAGAACCAGTATTGGACCTCTGTAAAGAAGGTTTTCTCTTTGCCCAGGCTTCCAGTTTCCCCAGGATCACTCTCTCAAAGATCTTTGCAGAAGAATTGATAAGAGAGATCGGCCGGTAGTTTCACAGGTTGTTTTTACCTTCCTTCTTATAAATGGGGATTGTCACTGATTCCTTCCAGGGATCAACTGGGCCTCTAAAGACATTTGTTAATAATGGAGCCCTGAGGTCTAGATCATACTTAAAAAGCTCGACGGGAACACCATCTGGGCCTGAAGCTTTTTCTGAAGCTGAGCATGCAATAGCTTTTCGGACTTCCCCAATTGTAATTGAATTAATGAGTCACCAAGTCCTCACAATTAAAAGCAGCATCAAATGGGGCAACATGAGACATTTCACTTAACTCAGCTGTAAATATTTTCAAAAAGTGGGAAACCCAATATTGCTCTAAAATAAGACAGGTAGGGGCATATTTACAAGCACCTATCGCCACAGCAACGTCACTTTTAGTGACGTTGCTGTGGCGATATGGGCTTTGCCTTATCTACAAGACAGCGCTAAGCCAATAAGGCCCCCTTTCACGCTATACTTAGCATGAAAGGGGCGGGCAATGGGTGTTGTGGTGGGCGCTCCACCGCAAAACCCATTGATTTTGACGCTGCCCCATATTTACAAGGGCAGAGTAAATATGGGGCAGCACCAAAATTAAGACCAGGGAAAACCTGGTCTTAAACAGGCGCAACGAGGAGAAATGTTTAATTTCTCCTCATTTTTGCTGTTTCTATATGTGCTGCGTTGTGCAGCACACATAGAAACAGCAAAAGGCCATTGATTGTTTATGTGCAGGAAGGTGTTCCTTCCTGCACATAAACAATCAATTTAAAAATGACGTTTTGCATCTTCTATGTGTGCTGCATTAAGCAGCACACATAGAAGTTACAAAACACCATTTAAAGATTGTTTATGTGCAGGAAGGGACACCTTCCTGCACATAAACCATCTTCCCTTACAAAGGAGGCGCCCTTGCACTATGATGCAAGGGTGCCTGCGTTGGCGCTAGGCAGCTAAAATTAGCGCCAGAGCAGGGGGAAACGCAGGGCTGCACCATATCCTTGTAAATACTGTGCAGCCCTGCGTTTTGGAAGTGGCAGAGTGCGGCGTTTAGCCAAGGAGGCTAGCGCCCCACTCCGCCACTTCCTAGTAAATATGCCCCGTTGCTCCTGAGGGGGTTTCACCTGTAAAGAAAGGATGGTTTACTATCTCCCAGAAAGCCTTTATGTCTTTGACAGAAGTGGCACGTTCCAGATCTTACCATGCCTGAGTACATATCTCTTGTTTTCTTTTTTCAAGCACAACAGTATAATTCCGCCTCCCTTCTCTAACTTCCACAGCATCACGGGGCACTTTATTAGTTACATCTTTCACAAGTTTGCAAGCCGTAGTGAAATCTTTGTTAAATCATGAGTATACAGGGCGGACCTTCAAAGGTTTAACCTCAGTTAGCAACCCCGCGATAGCTGTGCAGATTCTCTCAAAATTATCCTGAATTATCCCACCATCTATGCTTTCAGATAAGCAATAAATAAACTCATCAAGACTAGACGAGACCAGTTCAGAATGAATTTTGGGGTATATACTTTTTTCCAGTTTCTACGGACTCTGGTTTTGCGAGAAAGTTAAGGGTGCGGTCTGTCTAGAAGGCAGGGAGGGTGTGGAAGGAAAAGAAAAAATTAGGCTAATTGGACGATGATCACTAAAAGGAGAAGACAAACTCTCATATTTACTTAAAAAAAGAATCAAGGTAGGAGAGACTAGAATGTGATCAATAGCACTCCCCTTCCCACATAAGTCGGAGTGTAGTCATCAGGATCACCAGAGATTTCAGATGCGAAGCGCAGGTTTTTCGTCAGCAACATCCTTGTCTGCTTCTCCACAGGGGGAATGGTGAAAGTATGCCACCTTAACATCTTGCCTATCTACTATCCCACACACCCGGCTCCCACCAAAAGTAAATTTAACAATATTATCACCTGTTCTTTTTGCATTCATCGGCCTAAGTGGGAAAAGTATGCTCAGACGTGGGTCCCATGCTCGCTACGCCACCAGATCCAAGCTAGCCTGGCTGATGAGGGGTGATACCCCAAAACCGGTAACAGAATGGTTGTTTCTGGTCCAGGGAAGACCTGGCCTGCCAGTTTGAGCTAGACTGTTCTCATGAGGAGCAGGGTCAAGACTGATTTGCATATGGTTGGGTCTAAACTGGAATGGTTTCAAGTTTATTTTTATTAGCATAGTTACTTAAAACCATTGGTAAAAAAATTCTTTACACGTTATGTTATAAGGAAAAGTTAATAAAAGAGTTTGGTTAAAACAGGTAATTGTTCGTTTCCATTGCAGTCTATAGTAGGAGGTTCGTTTGCTGGATGACTGTTGGCTGCCATGTATTTGGGTGAAGATGTTGCTATGCAGGGGGTAATGTTGGTGCCGACGCTCCCTCCCGCACTGGTGGCATTTTCTTCCCCACCTGCCTCTAGAACGTCACCAAGCGACAATTTAGCTGCGGATCATCAGGTGCAAAGCAGGCCAACACGGCTTGTCTCCGCTTGCAAATGCCTCTTTGGTTAAATAGTGGTTTTAAAAGTTGTTTTCGTTCGACCGTCAGTTCTGTACAAGTACACAGTAGGTGTAGCATGTCATCCTGTGCTGTACCACATAAGCGGCAGGTGGAGTCAGTTTGGGCCTTCAGCCAATGCGGAAAGTGCTTTATGCAGGGTAACAGGTTTAGTCGGTACTTTAAGAATTGGATTTTGGTAGATCTAGCATACCCCAGGGCTAGATATTCTTGTGCAGCGGGGGTGGAGTAGGTGCTCAGAGTCATCCAGCCATGCGTCCTTTTTGATAGGGATTCTTTGTCCTCAATCCATGATAAGAGTTTTACTGCTTTCCATGCTAATTTTTTGAGAAGGTAGTGATTGGTGGGTGTTTCCCAGAGCTGGGTTAGCCTCAGGATGATCTGACTTGTTTGTAGATATTTTGCGGCTGGTGATGATGTTTGCTGTTGTAACTCTAACCACAAGTGCCAATTAAGAGTTCATGGTCCAGATCTTCGTATCTTATCCCAAAAGATGGTGTATGCTCCTTGTCTTGCCAGGGTCTGCTTTTGTACACCAAACTCTAGCCTGATCTGTGCAGGAGAGGTGTATTTTGGCAACCCAAAAACTATTCGGTACGCTGTTGCAACCGTGCTGTCCAGTAATTTAGAGTCCCTGCCCCTCTGTGCCTCCCTGCCATAAGCTATTGTCGGTAAAAGTTTTGCCCGGATCGGCTCGTGGGAGGAGTGATGGGCCATTCAGTTTGGAGTTGAAATTTCTTATTGAATCTGCCAGGGCTGTGCCCTTCCTCCTGATTGAGTCCCTTTGGACAGTAAAGTGGCCACCTTTGTCAATAACCACTCCTAAATATTTATATTCTGATACGGAATCAATACGGGTTTGCCCCCAGAACCAGGCCGGTGGTTTCTTTAAATTCTTCTTGATTGTCATAGTCTTAGTTTTGTCCAAGTTGATACTCAAGCTGTTGGCTTCGGAGTATTCAAGTGTGGTGGTGAGGAGATGCTGTAGACCCACCTTCGTCTGGCTAATTAAGACTAAGTCATCTGCATAGAGTAGGCATGGTAGCACTGAGTTCCCTAACCTTGGGGCGTGTGAGTTGCTGGGGTTTAGTAGCGGGACAAGGTCTGCAAGGAACAGATTAAAAAGAGTCGGTGCCAGCACACAACCTTGCTTAAGTCCTTTCGTTGTTGGTATCCGTCTCGAAAGGGTTGATCCATCACCCAGTTTTATTTGGATCCAGGTGTCAGTGTGCAGATTGATTAGCTAGCTGAGCAGTGGCTGTGGTATGCCCCATTTGGCTAATTCTGCCCACAATCTGTTGCGGTTTACATGATCAAAGGCAGCCCTGTAATCGATGAAGCATAGGTATAATGGCATTTTTGTTTTTTCTCCCTTATCGATCAGCAAAGCCATAGTCATGATATTTGTTACTGTTCCAACAGACTTAGAGAAGCTGGTCTGGTTTAGAGGGATGATTGAATTACCTTCGACCCATAGCTAGAGTTCGTCCAGAAGTGTTCCTGCAAAGCATTTTGCCTCGTTGTCCAAGAGGGCTACTAAATGGTAATTTTTTGGCAGGGATTTGTCTCCTGACTTAAAGCTTGGTGAAATTATCGAGGCCCTCCAGGAGGGGGTAGTAGACCCGTCTGCCTTATTTCAGTGAAGAGAGGGCTGAGTGCTTTTACCCAGTAATCTGCATCGTGTTTGTAGAGCACCAGCGGGATTCCGTTTGGGCCCGGAGCCCCTTCTCTTTTTCCCTTCCCTATTTGTCGTTTGATTGCTTTACAGTAGTCGCTTGGGAGTAAAGCTCCCAGCATTGTACCTTCTTCCCCTTGCGGTGCTGTTGCGCTCCCCTCATTGTGTCGGGTCTTGAGTGGGGCTGTTCTCAGAATTGCGGCTGTCCTTGCTCCTGTAGACGGTAAGATGTCATCTTGATGGAAGTGCTTTCCAAGATAGGTTGCCCAATCCTCTTCTGATATGTTGGATGATAGTCCCTCGTGTGCAGGGCGAATGAGTCGATTTATTGTCCCCCAGAATCTTGCACTGTCGCTCTGTTTGATGTCGGCGTGCAGTTTCGCCCAGACCGTGTCCTCCGAGGCTCTCTTGGCCGCCCATATTACTCGCTTTAGCTGAACTTTCTGCTGGCGTAATGCGGCTAGATGTGTAGTGTCGATTGGATTTCGTCGGAGGTGCCGCAGCGTGTGATTGATTATGTTTTTTATGGCTCTTATCAGGATTTTTTGTGTTTTTGTGAAGTTGTTTACACTATTGTAGCCGGGGAGCGCTCTTGTCTTAATTGAGGCGGCAAAAGACTGCCATTGAGGTTGTGAAGTTCACCCATTTCTCTTTTTCATTGCTCCCTTCCTGTGCTTCAAATAAAAGTGTCGCGGTTTGCAAGAAGTTCCTTTGCGATGCTTGCACAAATTTTATTTTCCTGTAATCGGTTGTAAAGTTCTCTCCTTGTAGGTTGTGTGATTTCCCGAATTTAGGCATATTTGTGCAGAGTGTAATTTCCTGGGGGCGATGGTCACTCTCCGCGTTATCGCCCATGTTGAATGTAACAATTTGATTGAACAGAGTCAGGGACACAAAAGTATAGTCTAATGTCGAGTTTTTGGTTGATGAGTAGTGAGTGATTGCCGGGGGGTTGTCGCCTGTGCTTTTGCCATTTACTGCTCTAAAATTGAGGTGTTTAAGGTCCTCTAAGAGACGCTGGACAGTTTTTGTAGGCTGTCCTGATGGACTCTTCCTCTGTGGTGGGATGTTCCATATCAGGTTTTGTATGTACACTTCCTCCGATGTTGTTGAGCCAATTAGATGCAAATTGAGGTCCCCTGTGAGTATCATATCTGGTGAGTTTACCTCGCTTATGCATGACTCTAAGAAATCAGTCAGTTGTTTCACTGCCTTAGATTTCCTGTTTGGGTGTATATAAGCGTTTATTATTATAATGTTCTTACATGCGTTCCTCGGTGGCACGCTGAGTGCAGATATTTTTATTGCAATGGTTTCTCATGTTGTCAGGCCAACTGAGCGGGCTGAGGTTGTGCTTGTGTTGGAAACATAGATTGTGAGGCCTCCCTGCAGATGTCCGTATCTTGCCCCTTTAACAGCTGGTGCGATAAAACGTAGATATCCTTGGAAATGGGGTGGATCAATCAGCCAAGTCTCCTGCAGTGCGAAGATGTGGAATGTCCTTTGATAGTTGATAAAGTCCAAGTCTGTCATCTTGCTGGACAGCCCGTTGATATTCCATGAGCATATCCGCAGTAGGTTGGTTTCTCCTGTTGGTGGGGGTTGGTAACTGACTTGTCAATTATTTCTTGTTTGGTTATTGATTGTCCTTGAGAACCATCCCAGGTCTTCGAGCTGGTTCACTTGGTGTACAGATTCTGGGCATGTTCTGTATGTTTCCTGTGAATGCCCATTCTTGGGAGGAGAGTGCCTTCTTGTGCCTTTTAATACAGATCTTGGAATGTTTTTCCGAGCTGTCAGAGCTTTGTCTGTGTGCTCCTGGGCCAGCGGAGCAGGATATCCGGGTACGCTAATGGGGATCATCTTTATCCCTTAGCCTTTAAATATGGAGCTTTCCAGGAGTATTTTTTGTGTGATGGTTGGCTGTCTCTAAGTGCTCATTGTATCCTCTCCCCCCTGGGGGTCTTTACGATTGATGAATTCTACTGAGTCCAGGTCTGTGGTAGTTACATCTGTCAGTGTTGGTATGTGTGACATTAGGCGGAGGATATTTCCTCGGTTTAGTATGTCGTGTGGGCCTCTTGATCTATATTCTGGTACAAACTTGAGGGTGTTTCCATTCTTGTATTGGTTGCCAGCTGTGTCGGCCCCTTGCTGGTTAGTAGTAGACCTATAGTTGTTATTTCCCGGTTTGTCCGATGTTAGCGGACCTTCGGCGACAACCCTGCACTGATAACTCTGCGTTGTGTTTGCGGCCTATCCAGTGCTGGACAGTTGATCTCTTTTTTTCGCTGAGATGGTCCTAAGGCTGGGCCAGCCTAGCTTTGGCAGTACCAAAGTTATTGACCGCTCGTCCCTTATTGAAAGCGTAGCGGGGTCAGTCGAGATTTGGATTGCCAGTGCGGGTTGAAGCTCCCTTGGGTCTGGGTGGGGTTTAGATAGACTAGTCAGAGTATCCGAGACAACCTGGGAAATCTTGGCGTGGTGTGCAAAAAACCGATGGATTTAACCCAGATATGTGATCGGGAGTGAATGTTTGCATTTTTCTGCATTCCGACTTTTTTTAACATTTTTAAAACCCTGGAATAGAACGTCATTATCTAACAACATGTGTTTGATGTGGGTTGAGTATAACTACAGGGGAGGATCCTTTGACAGGAATTTATGTAAGTCTGATGCCAATAAATTATTCTCCTATCTCCATATTGGAAGGTTTGCCAAACACGCTTTACATTTTCAGTGCTTAACAAAAACCCTGGATGTTCAAAATCAATACTATAAACAGGCCTACCCACATTCATATAAACATTCTATGCATTGTTGCCCTGTCACCCATCTGATTGGCACCCATAAGCCCAGTCCACTTACATGGGGGCTGAGCTTTAGCTGTCTTGCCAACCTCATGTTTTCCTTAAACTGTCATAACAAATACATATGTGTATATATATATATATGCCATAAA
Source organism: Calotriton arnoldi (assembly GCA_963921515.1). Classification (NCBI taxonomy): domain Eukaryota; kingdom Metazoa; phylum Chordata; class Amphibia; order Caudata; family Salamandridae; genus Calotriton; species Calotriton arnoldi. The sequence goes on along the minus strand of CAWUFW010001295.1, from coordinate 599,655 downwards.
CAACAGGGTGCAGTTTGATCAGCGTACTGCCAGAACGCTGGTGGTGCACGTGAAAGCACTACCGCTAGCGCTTTTGAAATGCCACAAAAAATCCTTTCATACTGATAGAAGGAAAACGGTACTCTGGGACGGAGGAAATTCCACCTCGGTTTATTTAAAACAGGCCACTCTGGACAGAGGACGCGTTTTGGCTGTGCAACAGCCTTAATCATCTGAGGAGCGCCATTTTGCGACCCGTATATATACTCAGTTTAACAGAGAAAAAATACTTTCATGTTTTGACATAAAAAAAAATACTCCCATGTTATTTCCTGGGTACCTGCAGATAACACAATTAATTAATAATTACTGGATACTCGGGGTAGTTATAACCAACAGCATTATTCACAATCACTTTGCGCATTACAAACGGTGTTGTTCATCTGCAATAAATAACTTAAACTTGATTATTAGCTGTTATCAGCACCAATCGTACAGTTCACTGAAACTGCGTGCTTAAATACACCAAATTCTGACTGAAAGTCTTGCACCGAGCACTTTTAAATATAGACCCTATTGGCAAAAATCTCTGTAATCCGATACAACCATGCATTTGGAAAGTTATACAGCGCTCGAGATCTCTCAGTGTTGTGATATCACATCGCGTTTCAAAAGGTACACTGCTGCATGTCCAAAGTTCATATTCCAAACTGTTCCATTTGAATCACCTGCTGTGCACTGATAAAATACGGGCCCCGAGAGAGAGTCCATAAAACAATTACTGCTGCAGGAGCCTCATGTCACAAACAAGCATTGGCATAGCCAATAGGTCTCGCCTTTGGGACCTTATAAGTGTTTTGCCATGAAACAGTTGATGTTGTTGCACCAAGGATAATGTGCTGCATAACTAAATACTTATAAGGTCCCAAAAGCGAGACCTATTAGCTATGCCAATGCTTTTTTTTGTTCTTTTGAAGAGCTTGTGGAAGGAGGAATAACTGATTCTTTACTTCGAGGAGCTGCCTCGCGGGTATGCCTATATTTTTTCCCTTTGGAACCCGGAAATTAATCTTAATTAAATAATTAAATATATGTAGTTCTGCTGAAGAAAGACTGAATCGTCGTGCCAGGACGCTAACTCATGAACCACTGATCATCACTCTTTTTATTTTATGTCACTATCAGTGTTAAAACTGTCTGCCACAGAGTCACATCAAAAGCGGATGGCACACACAAATTTAAAGTTTCCAGTATAAACCGCCAGCGTGGTGTCTGGCTAACACACAAGACATTCAAGCTTCCATAAATAGCTGGGAAGAGGATAATGTGTGGTGAAACTGTGTTTACAAGATCCGGTATTTCACCGCACATTAACCCATTTTAAGTACAAAGGGAACTATTTTAGCGCAACAGCGGGCAGGGTATAAATAGGAAAAATGCTAATGCTATTCGCGTTTCTTCGTCATAATCACTGCGTGATTTGCGCAAAAAAAAAGTATAAAACTCAATTATGGAGCTTTGTCCACTTGTTGCAGACTCCCATTTTTATGAAAAACACATTTTAATTGACTTCGAATTTTAATAAACGAGCGCCTGGAAATGTTGGCAAAAACTAATTGTAGATTGGTATAACAACTAGATACAAGCGCCTTAAAAAGCGCAGGTAAATGTACAATCCATGTTTAAAAGTGTTGAACGCTCCCTTTCACGTGTCTGTGGCGGGACTGCCAGACATTGCTCAACTATCAATAAACACTGACCACGTATACAAGAAACGGGTTTGCAATTGGTGTTCGAAACATGGTTAGAGTTTAATTATGTGATTAAACATTGCCACTCAGGAATTGCCAATGTTTTACAGAATTTAAGTATTAGAAGCCAGGGCCAACAAACAAAAAAATAACAGCACCCTTCTGTTTAATTCTGAAAGGTTTACGATTGGTACATTAACTGTTAAAGTCTCTTGTTTGGTATTAGTAATTCTTCGGGATGTTTTAGGAATTACTTGGGTGGAGATTGGGTTAGTGGTAGAATTGAACATGTCAGGACGGAGGACCACGGTTTTAATCACAGCTTCCCCATTTTATCAATTTCTGTGATCCTGTACAGAACATGTGCATCCCTCGGCTCACTTTCCGAGTCTTTAAACATTTTGGGAATGCTTAGAAGTGTTTCCCCAGCAGCATGCCCAGTAAAACAAAACAGTATTGATCGCATCGACCAATGTAAAGCCTGCTGACACTTCTGATACAAGGGGGTCAATCAATAAGTATTTGTTAAGCGGGACTACTCATCCGCTAGGGCCTCAAGGCGCTGGGTTGCTGCAGGTCCTACTGGGCGCTGCTGAGGTTCAGTGGAAGAGCCAGGTCTTGAGTGAGTAGTCTCACTGAATAACTCTCTTCCTCCAAGATATACCATGAGACCTCTCGCACTCCAAAATGGCACTAGCAAAGGAGATCGATTTGTGCTGGTTGCTTATATTCTTTGTCGGTACTTTGGAGGATGGGTATATGAATACTCATTTGGGGGTGACTATCATGTCCCAATGTACACGCCAATCCCACTTTATGCCGAATCAAACCGGGGGGCATATATCTAGCGTTACCGGACTTTTGATGGTAGCGCGCTACCCACGTAGGCACGCGCTCAGTCAGCCCCACACGTAGTTGTAGTAAACTATATAAATGTTGAAATAGGAGTGTGAAAAATAACAAGGCTCTCAAGCGTCCAGTGATTAGCCTAAGCAATCCAATTCGCTGCATTCTGGGACTTGTAGTCCTGATTAATGGCATGATCAGACCTAGAAGTCTCAGAATGAAAAGCAAGGAAGCTGAGCGGATGAGTTACTCGCACGGACCTGGGAAGCTTGAAAGAGCTGTACAAATACAGAATTAAGTAAAGCATGCTGCACCTCAGGCTGAAAATCGTCTGCTCTCTGCAATTTGCGCGCCTCTTACCTGTACACTGGCAAGTCTGGTTGAAGAACTTAATCGGCCACCTCTCACGGTCGTCCACGTTACGCAGGTTATAGGGGCCACTCCACGGCCTCTCGTCCACGCGCACCGGCGCGCACCTGCCCCGGCTCTGCAGAGAACCAGAAATTTTAGACCCATCTCTAAACTACCCCTGCCAGCCAAAATGATAGAAAGTAACATGAATGTTCAACTCAACCAGTTTCATAAACTATCTCAGGCGCTGAACCGGACCCAATATGGATTTAGAGAGGGCCATAGCACGGAAACTGCTCTTATTAAGTCCACGGAAGAGATTAGGCTCATTCTTGATCAGGGAGGTAAGGCCGCCCTGATCATGCTGGACCTTTCGGCCGCTTTTGATACGGTACATCATGCCCTTTTGGTGGACCGGTTAGAGGAGATAGGAGTTAAGAGCAGGGCTAAAAAACTTCTTGAATCCTTTCTCTTAGAAAGAACTCAAACGGTCAATTTGGATAAATTTGAGGCAGAAGCTTTCTCCCTTCTGTGTGGAGTTCCGCAGGGGTCTTCATTGAGCCCGACGCTTTTTAATATTTATGTGTCCTCTCTAGCCCCCTTATTGAATCCTTCGGTTTTAGTTTGACTTCCTACGCTGATGACACCCAAATTGTGGTGGCAATACGACCGGAGCTGGTACAGGATACCACATCCAGGCTACAGGACTGCATGAAATCAGTGGGAACTTGGATGGCTCAGAACTGTTTAAAGCTAAATTCTAGCAAAACGGAGGTTGTGCTTTTCGGTAACAATCCTACTTTTTGGACCCCAGATTGTTGGCCGAACACCTTAGGACCCCTGCCTTCTCCGACTAGGAAGGTAAAGAACTTGGGAGTATGGATTAATGACACACTCAGTCTTAAGGACCAGGTGAACACTGTGGTAGCTACCACTTCGTACATTCTTAGATCTTGTAGAAAAAATTATGCCTTTTCTTCCTAAAGAGGTACAACAAACGGTGGTCTCTGCATTAGTAATGTCTAGATTAGACTATTGCAACAGTCTTTACCTTAAGCTACAAGAAGGATCTATGAACAAATTACAAATGCTGCAGAATGCAGCAGCCAGACTCCTTACGGGTACCCCGAAGTATGTATCGGTCAAAGCAGAGATTAGAAAACTTCATTGGCTGCCAGTTAGAAAGCGCACCCAGTTTAAGGCACTCTGTCTGGTCTTTAAGGCGATTCAGGGAACGGGACCAGATTTCTTAAAACAACATTTCCGCTGGTATCTTCCGAAAAGAGAACTCAGGTCCTCGGATGCAAAACTGGTGATGATGCCCCGGGTGAAAAAAGCTAATTGGGGGGGTAGAAGTTTCATTGCAAATGCGGCTAGGGCCTGGAATACCCTCCCAATTCATCTGAGACGTATGACCAAGCTGATGGCTTTCAGGAGGGCTCTAAAGACTTGGCTTTTTACAAATTAGGTTATCGCAATTCACCAAGCATTATGATCCCCGTGGAGAGCTTTACCTTAGCGCCAGGACACCTTCGGGTAGCAGCTGCGCTCTACAAGTGCAATTAACATTAACATTAACCACACACGCTGGAAGGCTCCGGCCCCAGCGATGGGCAGCACTGCTTGGACACCAGCGATTCCAAAGTCATGCATGCCCGGGGGAACTGGGCGTGCACGAGGACAAGCCCGAAGGCTGCCAGCCAGAAAAGCGCCCCCCAGAGCGCGTGCACTGTTTGGTCCAAAATACTGTATAAGCACACCTAACAACGCCCTTTATAGCTTTCAAAGGCTACCACTAGTACACACTGCGGATGAGAAGAGCTAACTAGTAAATATGCGTGTCAGGGTCTCTCTGCTCGCTAGTGTAACGGAAGAGTGTAACACGATCCACAACAGATGGCAGAAACGTTTAAAGACACGGACAAACAAGCCCGTGAGTGGTGCGCGCGCGCTCGTGTGAAATCTGACACATAACAGATGGCACACTGCGCGCCGCTGCTCGTAACCGCAAGCCGTAGGCCGTGGGCGGATACATTTCCTGGGAAAGGTGGGACATGCACCCGCCTTTGCCCAATTGCGTGCTGTCTTTTTTAGAAAGACGCACGCAAAGCCCAATAGAAAAAATACTAAAAAAAAAACACACGCACGAGCGTGTGAAAAGTCTAGAGTGATTCCAAGAGGTCGTTTTCCTAGAGCAGCGCATGCGCGCTGCACTGGGCTCGACCTAAAAGAGCACACAAAACTGCTATTAGCAACAAGTCGTAAGTGCAGCTTACTGGTGTATACAGCACGCTTGTCAAATTGAGTCAAATCACTCCTTTACTTTTACTGATAATGTTCTTTAACTGCTGACAATTCCTTTACCTTTTGACATCCCTTTTATCCTATTGATATGCCAATACCAGTAAGTCTGCAAATCCGTGCTGCTCCACTCCAGTGTGTTCTGATTGCCTCAAACTCGATTTAAAATCTCCGTCCCCCACCGCAAAACAATATCGCAGTGCCCAGCTCCGAAATACTCAAGTCAGTGGGGGGGGCTGAAATGCAGGAATAGAAGGCCCCACCGGGAGCACACATGGGCTCTCCACGCCGAGCCCTCGCTCCAACACACCAGCCTCCGCTTCTCCAACCAATTCATGTTTCAGGGGCTCGCCGATTTTCACTATTGCATAAACAACAGGGTGCAGTTTGATCGGCGTGCTGCCGGAACGCTGGTGGTGCACATGAAAGCGCTACCGCTAGTGCTTTTGAAATGCCACAAAAAATCCTTTCATACTGATAGAAGGAAAACGGTACTCTGGGAGGGAGGAAATTCTACCTCGGTTTATTTAAAACAGGCCACTCTGGAGAGAGTACGCGTTTCGGCTGTGCAACAGCCTTAATCATCTGAGGAGCGCCATTTTGCGACCCATATATATACTCAGTTTAAGAGAGAAAAAATACTATCATGTTTTGGCATAAAAAAATACTCCCATGTTATTTCGTGGGTACCTGCAGAGAACACAATGAATAAACTGAAAACAACACAAGAATGTAAAAATAGCACCCAGAGGAGCGATGTGCCAACTGCGAGTATCTGGTTGTGCAGGACCAAGGCATAGTCACAAGTTGAGGCAATGGAGTGCAGGCTGAGTGAGGGATGATGTTCGGTCCTCTGGGAGTTGTACCTTCTGTCCTTGGTGCGGGGGCTGCGCATTGCTGTGGGGGCTGCGCATTGCTGAGAGAGTCATTCGAAAGAAACAAAAGAGTGGCAATTGCAGATTTTAAGTCAAGGTTGGTTTCATGCAGGGTTTTTAGGAATATTGTGGAGGGTTTCTGAGATAACACGCAAAACTCTAGAAGGAAACAACATTATTTGTATGTGTTACAATACCACTGTACGCCATGAGAACCCCAGTGTGCACACACACCACCATCACCCACAGGGTAAATACACTTAAATAAATATGGTTTCATTTTCCCATAAAAATGATGGAAGGAAAAATCCCAAGCAGGAATGTATTTCAAATTTTTGTATATTAAAAGCATCAAACTGTAGGCTCGGCAGAATGTAATTTTCTGTGTCGTCCTCCTCGCCTCTACAAAATGGCGGAAGTCCATGGGCCTGGTGTTTGTGTTGCAATAAGAGCTGTTGAGATCCTTCCCAGGGAAGCTGCCAAGGAGGGAAAGAGAAGCCGCGCGTTCCACTCCACAGATGAACTTCTGAACTTGCCTCACCTGGGTCTGACCTGTGCACAATTGGTTTACAACTCTACAACTCACTTTACAACTGCAGCTATAAATTCTTCTGCGATTACATTTCACGGCAGCAACCTGTGTTTCATGTCGATGTACATGTTTGGCATCCTCGTGTCGTTGTCATGGTGATGGTGTCTCCCGTGTCCTTGTGTCCGCATCTTCTTGTTTCGATGAATGTGTTTTTCCTTGTCCAAATGTCTGTGTCACCTGTCTCCCGTCCCAGTGTCTTTATTGTTTATTCCAGTATTGGTGTCACCCTGTCACATCATCGGTGTATTTCAGTCCCGAGATCTATTACTACCTCTCCCTGTGTCAGTTTTCCTGTCTTGTGTTTTCTTATTCCACCATCCCTGTCTCACTCTTCCAGTATCCATGTTTCATTGTCCCCGCAATTCAGTGCTTAATTTGAGCTGTGGTTTCCGGTGCTCGGGACTGGCACTTAATTGTCAAGGCTGGCACTTGTGACAGTTTGCCACGTGGTGGAACTATTTGTCTAATTTAAAGATCAGCACAATTACATGTTTAATAATTCAATACATATTAAAACAACTAATAACTGCTGAACAATCCATTCTTCTAGTTTTCGGGCCTGGAATAGTCTGAAGTGTCACAATTGTAGGAGTGTGATGGTTAGCAGTTGTGTTGTTTGGCCTGGCAGGGGCAATACCCTCGTCAGGAGGCCACTGCAGTTTGCACCCCATTATGGGGTGCAAACTGCAGTGACCTCCTGACGAGGGTCCAGGCACTTTTTTTTTTTTTTTTACAAATTAAGCACTGCCTTGCATTCATGTCTATCTGTCGTACTGTCTCTCTGTCCATGAGTTTGTGGTGTCCTGACCAGTGTCTGTGTATTCTTCTCCACTATTCTTGTCTTCTATCCCGTTTCTCCCCGTACCAGTTTGTGTGTGCCTCTGTCCTTATTCCTGTAGCTCCCTATCCCAGCGTTTTCTTGCTGCAGTGTTCACTACCCAGGTGTCAGTGTCTTCTTGACCTGGTTATCATTTCTAAACTGTCCATTGTATGTGTGTCCCTGTCCTGTGTCTCTCTGTGTCCCTAGTCCCAATGGCTGCAGACTCCAGGTCTGATATCCACGTTTCTAAGAATCTGTGTTAATCTGTCACTGCCCTTTTGTCTTCGCTTTCCTAAACCCTTACATGTACACACACTGCTTGGATAAGTCACGTTGTGAGGACTGACCACTGGACCAGTGGCGAGAGACAGTCTGAGGATAGATGCTTCTTCTGATGGGGTGTTCTCTCGTCAGTCTTGTAACCTACATCTGGAATAAAGTGCATATCCTCAAATCACCTACCAGTGTCTGGGCTCCTGCTTGTCAAGGATCAAATGTAGTTGTACGCTAGTGACAAGTCTCAAATAAACTACTGAAGAAGGAGAAGGAGGCTGCGCCTCGACTACGGTGATGCTTTGTATGAGGCTTGCTTAATTCACTCGTACAGAAACTTCAGATAGTTCACAACATCACCATCAGATAAATGTTTGGTCTACAAAAAGGACCATGTCCCTGAAGCAAGAACATCTTTGTATTGGCTACCTGTCAGGACCTGAATTACTATAATATTTGCCTGTCTAATGGTCAAATGCTTTAAATCTATTCCGGTTGTCTAATGTTGAAGATCTTTCTCATACCCCTCCAGGACTTTTGCTGCACTCCAAAATTTAAACAGACCTCTAAGACAAAGAAAAACTTTTATCATCCTAATCTGCCTTCCTGGGAACAAACTCCCTGATCATATTCAAACCTTTGATGCATTTTACTCCTTCAAACGTCTGTTAAAGCACATAGGGGCATATTTGCATATTTATAAAGGGATATTTCAACCAGAACGTCACTTTTAGTGACGTTCTAGTGGCGATATCCCCTTCTCTTCATTTACAAAGCAGTGTTAAGCCACTTAACGTGGCTTAACGCCGCCTTGTAAATAAGGCACCTTTTCACGCTTGACTTAGTGTGAAAGGGGCGGGCAATGGGTGTTGCTGTGGGCGTTCCGCTGCAACACCCATTGCTTTTTGATGCTGCCCCATATTTACAAGGCTGGGGCAGTGCCAAAAACTAAGAGCAGGAATACCTGGTCTTAGACTGGCGATACGAGGAGGAATTATTAATTTCTCCTCGTCTTTTGATCTTTCTATGTGTGCTGCATTAAGCAAACATAGAAAGAGCAAATTGCCTTTCAAGATTGTTTATGTGCAGGAAGGTGCAACATGGCGCAAGGGTGCCTGCGCTGCTGCTAGGCAGCTTTATTAGAGCCAGCTCTAGGTGAAACTCGGGTGCGCCATATTTTTGTAAATACGGCGTATCCTGACGTTTTAAAAATGTCAAAGCGCACCGCTACCAGTTTTGGAGTAACACTGTGCTCCGACATTGTGTTGTAAATGTCTCCCATAGTTTCTAAAACAATGTAGGTCATCAAAGACGAGAGATTAGTGCACCAGAGAAAGCCATTGTAAAGTGTTCCTACCGGTGCAGGCAAGTGAAATGCCCAGTTGTAACTAACTGTTTAACTACAATTACATAACAACATTATTCTAACAGGGTCAGGGCACCTATTCCACAGGGGCAAGCAAGTTGTGCAAGGAACTTTCTGGTGCAAGAAATTCAAGCCAGACTTGTATATGAATCTCACCACAGTCCTCTATCAGGCAAGAAGGAATTCCTCAAGTTAGCAAACAGGGAAGTATGAAAAGGCATATAATGGATATAACCAATCTGTGAGCAACAGGAGGCAAGATAACAGGCCCTTGGAGACTTGTTGGCTTGTCGATGCTCCGGTTCTGCTACACGCAGACAGGAGATGTGCCGACATCCATGTTGCAAGTATCTTGGCCACTTCCAGTGAGCCAGGCACAGGAGCAGGGGTAGAGACTTTGATATCTCTGAGTCTCAAGCAATATGAGGCAAGCCAACAATCCCTTGAAGATCATTAGAGTTGAGTTCTCCTTCAACTGTGTCAGAGAGCAGCAGGCAGCAGGGCAACAAACAGAAAAGCAGGCCTTCCAGATCAGCAGTCCAGTTGAGTCTTTTGAGCAGCACAGCAGTTCTTCTGACAGAGGTTCAGTGTAGGTCCAGAAGTTTCTGATTTGCTGGGGTCAGAGACCCAGTACTTATACCGAAATATGCCTTTGAGTGGGGGAAACTTCAAAGAATGGCTTTAAAGTGCACCAGTATCCCTTTCAACCCAGTCCTGTCTGCCAGGCTATCTGTGGGGTGTAATCTGTCCTTTGTGTGGGGTCAGGCCACTACCCTTTAAAGTGTAAGTGTGAGCCCCTTCCTCCTTTCCTGCCCATGAAGGGCCATCAGAATGCAGATGTATATAGATGGGTACACATCCACACCTAGCCTTCCTATGTTTGTGGCTGTCTGCAGGGAATGCACAGGGGTAACTGTCACCCAGCCCAGACATGTATTGGAAATAGGCTGCAAGGCACATAGAGCAGTAACAGCAGAGAAATGGCAACTTTCTAAAAGTAGCAAACACAACAAAATGATGGACGGAGTGCTGAAACATTTCAACCACTCACCCCAGTCAACAGACCTGGGTTGAATCCATCGGAATCCATTGTTCTTTAGCTCACTATGCTACCCCAGTTTGCACCCAGCCTTATACAAATCAGTCTTGACCCTGCTCCTGATGGACTTCCAAGCCAGGTCCTCCCTGGACCAGAAACAAGCATCCTGGGACCAGTTTCAGAGTTTCACCCCTCATCAACCAGGCTAGCTTGAATCCAGTGACACAGCGAGCAAGGACCCACATGTGGGCATACCCTTGGCCACTTAGCAAGAACATAGCAAACACAACAAGATGATGGCTGGAGTGCTGAAACTCTTCAACCACTCACCCCCAGTCAACAGATCTGGGTTGAATCCATCATTCTTTAGCTCTCTATGCCACCCCAGTTTAGATCCAGCCATATGCAAATCAGTCTTGACCCTGCTGCTCATGGGAACAGTCCAGCCCAAATAGGCCAGGTCCTCCCTGGACCAGAAACAAGCATCCTGGGGCCGGTTTCGGGTATCGCCCCTCATCAGCCAGGCTAGCTTGAATCCAGTGGCACAGAGAGCAAGGGACCCATGCCTTGGCATACCCTTGGCCACTTAGGGCAAACATAGCAAACACAACAAGATGATAGACGGAGTGCTGAAACTTTTCAACCACTCACCCCCAGTCAACAGATCTGGGTTGAATCCATCGTTCTTTATTCACTATGCCACCCCAGTTTGGACCCAGCCATATGCAAATCAGTCTTGACCCTGCTCCTTATGGGAACAGTCCAACCCGAACTTCCAGGCCAGGTCCTCCCTGGACCAGAAACAAGCATCCTGGGACCGGTTTTGGGGTATCACCCCTCATTGCTGCAGCAACTTTCTAAAAGAGGCATTTCTAAATAGTAATGTTAAGTCTGACTTTTCCAGTAAAGAGGATCTATCATTATCATTCCAAAGATATGAAACATGATGCAGCTACTCCTTTCTAATGAGGAATTACAGTTTAAAGGTATTTTAAGGAATTCCTAATGTTAGCCTATGAGAGGAGCAGGTCTCACAGCAGTGAAAAATGAATTTAGCTGTTTTTCACTTCCAGGACATGTAAAACATGCAAGTGCGTGTCCTGCCTTTTAGTTACACAGCACCCTTCCCTTAGAGCTTCCTAGGCCTACCTTAGGGGGGACTTATAGGTAAATTAAATATGCCAATTGGGTATGAACCAATGCTCATGTTTTAGAGAGAGAGCACATGCGCGTTAGCATTGGTTAGCAGTTGTAAAATGTGCAGAGTCCTAAAGCCAGCAAAAATGAGTACAGAAAAATGGAGGGAGGCAGGCAAAAAGTTGGGGGAAGACCACCCTAAGGCTGTTAGGTCTAACATGGGCTGTCTTTCAAAATGCATTGCATTTTTGCTGCAAGATGGCAGAACCTTACCCCCTTATGCTTGACACCTAGAACTTAATTGTGACCCTATTTTGGCCTCTGTGCTGTGGTTGCAGCCCCTTTCCCATACAGGGCCTTTGTTTGGTTATCATCTCCTGACTGGAACCAGGAACCAGGAATTGTCAAAGAGTTTAAAGTTGGGTCTCATTATGCCCCTCCTAAAAAACACAAAGCAGGCCCTTTGACCATCAACACTAGCCCTCAAAATATAGGCCTGTTGATCCTTCTTGTGTAAAACCATAGATAGCTATTGCCTCTTAATTGAACAAGCTAATGTCAAATAACAGTTTGCTTGTATATAACCAGTTGAGCGTAAGCAGTGTTCTCTATGTCATGGGTGATGAACTGAGCATCCTTGATAACTGTGAGAGCCTGATGCCCTTTGATGGGCAAGCCCTTCTTCTCTGAAGGATGACATGCAGTTAATACAAATAGAGAACTTTGTGTGTCAACCAGTTCCACTGCCATAAGGGGTCTCAAAGACTCAATTTTCTCATTATCCACATTAGAAAAATCACAAAAAAATAGAAACCGCTGCTTATTTGTTTCCTTATGTTAACACACTGACAGTGTTACATCTTTTGCTGATATCTAAGGCAAAAAAACTTTTATTATACCAAGCCGCCTTCATGGGAAAAAACTCCCTGATCATATTAAGACCTATAAAGCATTTTGCTCCTTCAAATGCCTGTTCAAGCACATAGCAATAAAGAATGGAGACAGCAAACGCCAGTGGTTCTGAAGAATGCCTTTGATCTTCAGAGGCAGTGAATTTAGATAGAAACATATTGACAACTGTTGAGGTATTCAAAGGCTCATAGTCAACTCTATTATTGTGATTGTTGGGGCTAAAAATAAAGTTATAGTTCCCCACAACTGTTTGGTCCTGAACCACAAAGGATAGAACCACTAGTATTTGATACTTGAGGCAGGGACAAACAGCATTCAAATGGCCCATCTGGGACCTTGCGTTGCATCCTGGGTGAGGAGCAACTAGAGGATGAAGCATGTCATCTAGAGTGGGTAAAGGTTCACGTCATTTTCAGTAATAGACAGTAAAAACCGGACTGTTCGAAACCCAGCCTAATGTGTGTGGGGGGGGGGATGAGGTCACTACCAACTGACTCGTTATAGAGCTAGTCCGGATGAAGATTTATAGAGAGGGTAATCCATAAACCCTTGTAATTATTTCCTCCCACTCCCTCTTTGGTAAGTACTCAATTTCCTCTCAGAGATTGTTCAATCCTTACCTACCAGACCTTGTCAACCTGACAAAGAACTTTATATCATTCCCCAATATGCCAATGATGAGAAGTTGTAGCTCAAAGTAACTGGTAAAAAAGATATATTTGATCTGACGGTCCCCAATGCGAATTTATATGTGGGTGTCCCAAGGCTGTTCTAAAGCCCAACCCACTGAAAATTGAATTTGTGGTTATCTTTTTGTGCTCCTCCCACAATTGGTTATGTCAGTTAAATGTTGCACTCGTGATAAGTGCAATCGTTCAGTTGTATTTCTGATGTCAAGTTCTGGATAGGTGATCATTTTCTCTGTAGGGCAGACACTAGAGGAAGGTCGCCTGGGGCTCTCTGCACCAGGCCCCGCATTTTCTGGGGGCCCTGTGCTCATGTTACAATATGTATTTAGAATTTTTTTTAAAACAGACCTGAGATTTTCTGCTTCTTAGTTTGCTTGTAGAGTTAAGTGCAGTCTGTGCTTACATCCCTGTGGTAGTATCGCTGGAATCCTCCTTGCCCCTCCCCAAAGGTCCTCTTGGGGGCGGTAGTTGGGACACAGCAACTCTGCGCCGTCAACAGGTGGTGTATAGTTCCCTGGCAGGTTTATCTGCATGTCTGCATCTGTACTATTGCATAGGATAGGTTCTCAGCCAGAGATTTTTATCTCACTTATTTGGGTAAGGAGCGTAGAAATGGGCACCGAACAAATACCTGTAGGATGGTGTATGACTGTAGAGGGACTCTTCCCATCAAGCTGGGAGACTAGAGATGGATGCTGCGAAGAAAGCTCAAGTCTTCTCTCTGAATGCCCTGATCATGGCAATCCCTACTGCCCTGGTAATGCCAAAGAGGAGTTAGCAGCCAAGGGTCAGATTTATCAAAATGTCACGCAACGCAGTAAAACAACGCAGGCACCCTTGCGCCATAGTGCAAGGGTGCCTGCGTTACAGGCAGGCTTGTGTTTGTGCAGGAAGGGACACCTTCCTGCACAAAAATAATCCTTAGAGGCATTTTTCTCTTCCTACGTGTGTTGCATTCTTCAGCACACATAGAAAGAGGAAATAACAAGGAGAAATGACAATATTTCTCCTCATTTTTGCCTCTTTTGGGAAGGCATACCATTTTGACACACTCCCAGGTATACTACCCTTAGTAAATGTGGAACTACGTCAGAATTCATGGGTGGATGCATGAGAATGCCCAGGCTCCACCCATGGAACACCTTCCTACCGCAGAGTAATGCAAGGCAGCGATTTGTGCTACCTGTGTTCCTCTTGATTTATTAAGCCACACAGACCCACGCAAGAAGGCTTTACGTGGCTTAGCAAATCTCACTTAAGATCCTGCGTTGCCTTGAGTCACCTTGTGTGACACCTTGGCAACACAAGGGCTTTATAACTCTGGTCCCAAATCAGGAGACGAAGCTGCAACCAAATGTCGATTATTTTCCCGGCATAAAATTAGAATGGGGGAAAACATGCACTATAACCATAGCAGGGTGGGCACACACTGCCTCACATCCCAGTACTCAGTTTGCCTCAATGTATTATGGTAATGCAATGCATAATAACACTTACTTCAGTGGTAGTCTTTAGTCTTTCGCCCTTGCTGGTACAGTCAGTGCTGTATATCTCTAGACACGTCTTTCTTGATTTAGTCCTTCATCAGTTGAAAGCAGAAAATCTTTTGAGGGTGCTGGAAAGGTTGCCCAAAGTCTTCTTAGGTCTCTATACCACTCACTGGGCGCGCAGGTACATCAACCAGACCTCATTAGTTTAAGGGAGTCTTTTCAAACAAAAGGAGGGTGGGTGTACACTGCCTCACATCCCAGCCCTCACTTTGCCCCAATGCATTATGGTAAATGCTGTGCATAACAAGATTTACTTAAGTGGTAGTATTTAGGCAGTGTTCACCCACCCTCCTTATGCACTATACCTGTGTTCAGTGATGTAGCTCCCCCTTCCCCCCCCCCCGACTTAAGCAGGTTAAGCAGCAGCTGCCACTGGGCCTTATAAGTTGGCGGACTGGGTTCCACTAAAACATTAATTAGTTGTTTCTGAGTCTTTTTTTGGTTACAGGCCTGCAGACAAAGGACTCATAAGTAATACTGTTAGTCATTTTCATGAGTGAGAGAGGAGTGTGGGCAGGTGGCTGACATAGAGCAAGGAAATAGATTAAGAAAAATAGGGGAAACACACTGAGAGAGTGGCAAATAGAAAACGCACGAGAGGTAAAAAGAAAAGAAAAAGTAATAATGAGAGACAAATGATTGGTAGGTAGTGGAAAGACATACCCAGAGGAGAAAGAAAGGGTAGAAGTAAAGAAACTTGGAAGGAAATAAGGGAGAAAATGTAATAGGCAGGGTGGATGGGTGAAAGGAAGGATGGCGGAAATGATGAAATGATGGATGGACGCGTGAAAAGATCAATAGGTGAAAGGGTGAACAAATGGAAGGCTGAAGAATGGATAGATGTGGAACAGTCAAGAATGAATCCGTTAAATAATGGAGAGATGGGTACAAAGATATGATTGGTGGATGTATGAAAGGATGGCTGTATGTAGGAGGAAAGAATGAATGGATTAATGGATGGAAAGGTGACGAGATTTACAGATGAATGAAGGAATGGATAGAAGGTCGAAAGGATGGATGGAAGGAAGAGGAAATTGTGAAGGGAACGCTCCTAGGGAGGGTCGGGTTTGCTTGCCTTGAGTGTTGGTGTGTGATCAGATGTTTGGTTCGAGTGGGGGGTAATTTAATTTTCTGGCTACTCCCTCAATTGTGTTGTCTCAAATTTCAACATGCAGGACTTGTAATGGCGAGGTAAAAATGCACCCAGGAAATACTGCACCTTGCGGTATTAGTATTTTGAGGGCATGGTATTATGTTCCCCAAATAAGCAGGCACTGTAAGTGAGGCATTTAGGGCCTCGATTGCAATCAGGACAATGAGAACAGCAGGGAGAAGGAATTACATAACAGACACCGGGAGAATAGGGAAGAAGAAGATGAAATGGACATGAAGCCTGACCTAGGAGAACTTGCACAGTGAAGCTCAGATGCAGCGGGAAGGATCAAGTTTAGGGGAATCAGAGGGAAGTCCATGGAGGTCCTCTCCAAGCCGTAAAGTTATCAAATGCAAGCACAAAGAGGAAGAGAAAATTGAGTGAGTGCCATAGAATAATAGTGAAGCAACAGAACCAAACAGGAAGCGCCAGCCCTTTGATTTAGGTTAACCCTTACCCAGGTTGCATGGATAAATGCAAGAGACGTGCCAGATGCTGATCATTAATCTTGGTAAGGACACCGTGCTCCCCGCCTCACCTGGTAGATCTGTCTGTTATCATTTCCTGCCTCAGCAGGTAAACTTTTCACCTTTCTACCTTTTCACCCCTGCCTGACTCGGTGACCGTTATCTATTTCGTTTATTGCTTGCTGCTGCAGGAGATAAGCCCTCTCTCTATGTCTGCCTGAGGCCTTCAAGTCTAATGATCAGATGTGGCAAGGTAGCACATGGGAATGTAGCACCATCGCTGGCAGACTCCTGTTCAACTGTCCTCCTCACTGCTGACCTCGCGTGTATAACCTCAGCCCAATATCGTAAAAAAGTCTTGGCAAAATCAATAGGGTTTGTATTTGAAACCAAGAGGCGACTTATTAACTGTGCATATTTTTTTCCCAAATGACTGCCAGTGATGTCAGCTTGCAATGGATTTTTTTTAATGTTTTTGGGAAAATCTTTACAAGACGTACTTTATGCAATGGCCTTCTTATGAAGCCAAAGATAAACCATTCCTAGATAACTACCATGCATGCACTTGCATGTGCAGCTGCCATCTTGTAATGGATTTTTAAAAGCTTTTTGAAAAAACATTCCAATTTGGTTGCTGTGCATCCACTCTTGAAAGGTGGCCAGCCTGGAAGGGATTTTTAAAAACGTAAACAAATTACATTAAAAGGTGGCCATCGTGCATATGCGCACATGCAATGGTTTTTCTTCATTCCACGTAAGTGGGTGATATGATTGGCCTTGCCAATGCATGTAATGACAATGTAAAGCTAAAAGCATGAACAGTGATGGCACCTAGTAGCAGGAGGTGGGCAGATGGCAGTGGGGCCACTTCCTGCACTGGGTGGGTACAGAGACAACAAGGGGGAGGGGTCGGATTGATTTGGGCATCAGTGGAGAGAGACCACAAGGGACTTCTTAAAGCCCCTTGTAACCTTGCACAAAATAACATTATTTTAACGACAGCCCACCCAACCAATGGCAACACATTAAAGAAACTACCTCTAGCCAGTGGCTGAAGGAGTGTGAAGGAAAGCCTACTCTCTTAACTGTATGTTGTACTTTATTGGTTTTCAGATAGACAGCTACAGTTGTCTGTAGATGAGACATAAAAAGGAGAGTCAGAACTATCTCTTGAAGCTATATCTTACCATTCAGTGGTCACTACAGAAAGAAAAAAGTTATTGTCTTGAGGCGTAACACAATGACTCCACTTCTCAGGTTCTGCGGTGTTTGTGGGACAACATGAATGCTAATGTGGACCAACAAGTCCTAATGGCCTAAGGAATGCACAGATATTTCACCAGCCTGTGCTGAAGCATCTGAGTCTCTAGACTGATAACATGACCCCTTCTGGAAGTGGTACTGTGATTACATGGCCTATCATAATAAAGAGTCTTTTAGTCCCATTATTTATTTGATTGTGGTCAACAGGACCTGCAGTACAGTAGTGGCCCAATTATAAGTCAGCCAATATTCCCACTTTTGGCTGAATTTTTTGGCAAACCATTACAAGTGGCCTAGTAATTATAGTCACCTGTGCCTGGACAATGGCCTTACATGTGAAGAAAGCGTGGAAATAAGTGCAGTAACTCTCATTTCAGCATGTTATTCCTCATTCAAGATGTGGAATCTCATATTGCCCTGTTAAAGGCATGGAAATAATGTGTGCTGTAATAATGTGCATTGGTACCAGGCCCCTTGTAATGGGGCCAGATGTGTCATTTACAAATTGGGTTAGAAAAACCTTTATCTTTCCAGAACAGCTAACTAACACAATGATTACGATAAAGCAGGATGTTCTCTGGAGACTTTAGGCCAACTGGTGAATAGGCTAAAATCCTGCATGAATAAGCATTGCCAAAGTCAATAGATTTCACCTTTGGGACCTATTGGCTTTGCCAATGCCTTTTAGTCACTGCCAAGATGCTGTGCAGCATGGTGAAAAGAGTTTTTTTTAAAAGGAGTGATCTACGATGCGACTGCGTCATTTTGTAGGTATGTGCATGCTCTATTACACATTTGTGCCTACAAAATGACGTAGGCGCCATTTTTGTTATTTACCGATTTGAGATAAATCGGGAAATAAAATATATATATAGCTAAGTAGCATAAAAGCTATTTGCTGCCTGGTCCTCTGCCCAAATAAATGAACAAATAAATAAAAGTCTGCAAGTGGTGGGAAGGGGCAGCAATGGGGATCTGGAAGAAGCACTCGATGGAGAAGTGCATGAGCGATAAGTGATAAAACAACGTGAGGGGAGAAGCATATGAGGGTGAGCGCAACACAGAGGGGAGTGAGAGAGAAGCACCTAAATGGGAGAGAGCAACACGGAGCATAGTGGAGAGGAGAGGACAAGTACGGGGGGAGACAGCTGGAAAACTTACACATTCTCACGGAGTGCTTAACCAAAAAGTAGCGCCTGAAAAGTAAGCAGTGGAAGGACACAAGTAATGAGGTTTGCTCCAGGGGATGGATGAACACAAAAAGAGGAAGGAAAGTCCACATAAGCTAACGAATAAAAAGCCAGCAAATAAGAGTGACAACAAAGCCAGCCAACGGTAAGCAAAGGATGGGCACTAAGCCCACTGTAAGCTGAAAATAAGTATTTTTGCAACCAGACAGCTTGTGCTGCCTGGTAGGCAAGACCTAATAAATGTGCATTCAGGAACTTTGTGTATTTTAGAAGCTTGTCTTTTATGCTCAAGATGGCAGAGGCTAGAGGTGGAAATACACTACCATCAAAACATTTGTATTTTGCTGGATGTATAAAGTCAGCTTTGGGCAGGCTAGTTTAGGCATCTGGATGACCAGGATGACAACAGCAAGTTAAAGAAGTAGGAAGGCTCTTGGATTTAAAGTATCTTATGTGCAAGGTATAATGTCTTGTATTCTGTCCTTTGTTTGACTATGAGACAATAAAGAGGTATCAGTCCAGGGATGATGTGACTAGTGTGCTTCCCCCCTCCAAGGATAAGATAGACAATCATATTTATGTACATTTTGGAGTTTGGCAATAGCCTCAGTTGGAAGACATCCCACATTCTGTTATGTTAGTCAGTTGTGGAAATACCAAAGCAAGCACCAGCACAAGTCTTTGAGGTTAAAGTAGCAGGGAAAGAGTTTCTCAAAGAACACCAACAAGTTTGAAATACTAGCAAAGCATTGGTGCATCGTATTGACACAGAGAAGGGGCAGTAAACGTAACCCGCCCTGGAGGATGTGATGCAACGGGAAACAACCCTAACAACGCGGGCATCACATCGCGATGCCATTACAACGCGGTTGTTACAACGACCTCGTTGTAACCACGCAATGCCATTACTACGCAAGTCGTTACATCGACTTGCGGTAGATGGCGTGCTAACATTAGAAATAGTATAGTTTACTATAACACCTTCCCTACTGTTACGTAGGCTGGAGTTGGAATAGTAAATTATACATTTCTAATGTCAGCGCGCCATCTACTGCAAGTCGAAGTAACGACTTGCGTAGTAATGGCTTTGCGTGGTAACAACGCGGTCGTTGTAACGACCGCGTTGTAATGGCATGCGGAGTATTGGCTCGCGATGTAACGAGTCATATTCGATGCAACTGGCCTACTAAGCCCTATTAGGTAAATAGCAAGCTCACCCTAGGTATATAGGTTACTATTGGTAGGCATACCTTTTCATTGCATACTCCAGTGTGCCTTCAACTGCATAACTGTCATTGTATTAATTTTTAAGATTTGCATGTCATTCAGTGTCAAATGGAAGGAGTGACATACTTCAAGGTAACTGCCTGCAGGAGGCCCTACCAAATTAACACCCAGGAAAAAAAGCATTTTCTCATTAGCAAAGAATTACTCTGCTAGGGTCACATGTATAGGTTTGGCAACATTTCCACTTTTTGTTCTAAAAATTAGTCAGAATGTAGAATGTTCCATAAACGACATCAGGTATCCAACACAACTCCATCATTCCTATTATAGACATCAGCCATGCTTTTGGGTCCACCCTCAGTTGGAGGGAGTTACAATCATAAGTCTTCTTGGTCGTTACGTAGAGGGCGCTGGGTGGCAGATTTGCTAAATAATAGCACAATTCAGAGCAGCAATGTTGGTTCCTGCACCGCACTATGCAAAGTGAAAAAATTGGCTCAGAGCAATATTTACTAAAAATGGCCTGCTGTTGCTGTCGTGCACTGTGCTGGAGCTCAAAAAGGGTGCCAGACACACCTTTGCACCATAGTATACCCTTCCCAGACAATATCCTATGCCCAGACAATATTTTATTATTTTATGCATTGACATGTGCTGTACAACGCAGCACATATGCATAAGAACATTAAAACATTTCTTCAACTTTATGCCTGCCTCAAGTAGGTGTTATTTTTTGGCGCACAGCCAGGTTTGACAATCTTTGTAGATCTGACTTTGCATAAAAACCATGGATACTTGAACTGGAGCATCCAAGTTCTGCCATGGAATGACCCCTTGACACTAAGGAACTGATTATGAGTGGCTTATAAAAATTCTAACCCATACGTTAACCCCTGTTTACGCATGAGTCGGAATTACGAGTTTGAAGGTATTTAACACATCTGATATTTATCGGATGCGTTAAATAACTCAACCTTCATTAAATTTCGGCAGATCAAACTTGCCGAAATTTAGCAGGGGAAAACATATGGTATTTACCGTATTATGTGGATTTTGGTGCATAGTCCGCTTGTTATTCCCCATAAACTCGTAATAGGTGTTATTTCTTGCACCCAATAAATAACAGACACAGTGAAATCGATATTTATCAGGGGCGTTAAATAACGCCTAAACTCGTAATCAGTTCCTAAGTAGCACAAAGCATCTCAAAGAGGTATTTATGCAATAAAAAAGGGCACCTCTGAAGCAAAAAAAAACTTTTGCACTGAAAAGTAAATACTGTTTCAAGACTTTGCACTGGTTTGCGTCACTTTGCACGACTTTCTGGCAGTGTAAAGTCTGATTCTTTATAAATCTGCCCCTAGAACTCATGCGTCTTTCACGGTCCCGTTTTCTACTCTGCGAAGGCGCAGAAGGGATTTGTACATTTATTTTTCGTGTCCTAAGCGCATACATTCACTTGAGTATCTCCGAGTTAGTGCATGTTTTGCTGACAGCAGAACTCAGAAACACAAGATACAATTACTGCCTTGTGTTTCTGAAAGCTGCTGTCGGCAGGGCATGCACTAACTCGGAGATATTTCAAGTTAATGTATTGGTGAAACGTACAGATCCCTTCTGACCGGGGCAGCAGCGCAGATTGCACCATTATGATAAGGCCCCTGTAGACATTGGGGCTTATTTACAAGCGACTTGCGCCACCCGTACGTCACTTTTCCCATGTTAAAAATGACGCAAAAGTGGCGCAAGGGGCTTGTAAATAAGCCCCATTGTCTTTTAGGTGAAGGTCAGGTTAATCGGCCTCGTACTAAGAACTTGGCAGCTGAGTTCAGAAAGTTTCAAAGTCTGAACACCGAGGGGAGCCCATGAAAAAGCCCTTCGGTCAGCACGTGAAAGCAGTGATTGATTGCCACGAGGCAGGCGGTGTACCTTATCATGCTCAGGGATAAAAGTGATGGATAGTGCAGGATTTGGAAAGAGCTAAATCCATGCGCCTCTCTGCAGCTCGGGCTTAATGGGCCAGTGAAAGAAAGAAACATAGGCGAATGTTTGTGTAAGACAATAAAAACTTACCAGGCGTCTGCTAAAGTGTGTGCATGTGGTCATGTTTTACAGCATCAATGTAAGTTCACCCAGCGAGCATCAGAGCAAATGGATAGATTGGCAGCTCCGTCACTGGCCATCAGTGCAGCTTCATTTAAAGGCCCATCCGCTGAATTTCTTCCAGTATAAGGACCATGAGTCCAAAACAATGCCAGCAACACAGTACCTCTAGGGGGACAAACTCTGTTGTCTCCAATGACCATCAGGGTCAACAGCCACAGTGCTTTAACCCCAGTATCAATTTATACTACTGATTTATCTGGCCCCCAACAGTGACAATTGAGACAGCAGGCCTTTTCCAGCTATGCAACCAGGATCTGTAAGGACATCACCGTATCCATCAGGACCTCTACAAATCTGCCCCAATTTTGGACAGAGCTAAAGACCTCTTTAAAGAACAATACGTCATGATGCTCTAACAGTCCACTCTCACCCCTAGAAACGGCTGCTCCTCCAATCACAAGCTGACAGTGTCTTACGGCCTGATTATGAGTTTGGCGGTGTGGGAGCTGCCCGCCACACCAGCGATCCACTCCCACACTGCCAAACTCGATAGCTGGCTGCCCGCTAGATTACGAGTTCCTCGTGGTCTGCCGGGCGGTCCTTTGGCGGTCTCACGGTGGTGCCTATGAGAAAGCACCACAATGGGAGCGCCAAGTCCCGTTCCTGCACGGCAAGCAGCAACAGAAAAATAAAATTATAATAACATTGGGTTATTATCATTTTATCTTTCCTTTTCAAGCTGCTCACCGAGCAGTGGGGCGATGCTCCTCCGCCTTCGCAGAGGAGTCTCCGTTGAGTGTAAGTTAAGATGCTGCAGCCGCTGGGAGAGCCACCAGGTTGCAAACTTCTATTCAACAATACAGCTGACTTTGTGTGAAAAAGCTCAGTGTGGAACAAACCAGCAAGTTATAGACACAAAGGTTACATCTTTCTCTGTGACCATTGATATATTGCTCAGTCCCCTGGAGTTAAAAAAATGTATTACATCTCATTTTCTTTTAGATTCTGGAAAACATACTTCTTGTCTTCTGAGGCTTCCATTAAAGGCTCATCAGGTCTAGGACTCTTTCCAACCAGGGCTCCTACTGGGTCTAACATAGTATACTTCTAACTGGGTATTTGGTTGTTCCACACGGAATGGAGCCCTTGTTCAGTTTTTCCTATCCCTGAGGCAAACAGAAGGCCAGCCACATGACCCTTGAAAGGCACCTTCTGTCCCTGGGTACAAGTGAACAGCAGGTCACACCCCTCAGTACTCTTCAGAGTAGATCCAGACTGCATGCCCCGTGGTATTTTGATGAGCTGGTGGTGGATTGTCATTTTTACCATGCACATTAATAAGTGATTGGAGACTAATTCCAACACAATCACAACAGAGTTCCCGAAGCCTAGCCACCCCAAGTTTACAGTAGTTCCTGTTTGCAGGAACCTTGCTCCAGGGTCCAGAGCTCGCAAACACCAACCGGTATCACTAGCAATAAGATCAGTGTAGCTGAGGATTCCTGGTAACTGATTTAAAAATAAGGATAAGCTTTTACTGCTGCACATTCCTGCATCAACTTACTAAGGTCTTACTGTAGGAAGCTAGTTCTATATATACTATACCAAAGTAAGGTATAGTGTGCACAGAGTCCAGGGGATCCCCAGTGGTATAGCAGAGGCTAAATTAGATAATCACTAACAGCTCTCTTTGTGGTAGTGTGGTTGAGAAGTTAGGCTTATCAGGAGGGTGTGTTAAGCATTTATTGTATTCACTCAATCAAGAGACAGAATCCAGACCAATTAGTTAAGTATAAAAAAAAAGGTATACTTATGTTTTATTTCCAGAACCAAGCAAGAGTTGGCACAGGGAAGTAGAATATACTTTCAAAAGAAAACCTTTACAAGGAAATGCAACTGTAGATGGAATTGGAATCGTTACAGGTTTGTAGTTGATTTTAAAATAGTTTAGAAGGGATAGAAATTACTTTTTATTACTTTCAGATTACTTTTCAGTTACTTTGACTACTTGAGGTGATATTCCTAGATATAACACAAGGGGTCTTACAAAATACAGGTAAGACCAACAGTTTTGGGTTTAAAGCAAAGTTACTTTGTTTCTCATACATTAGTCAGTTCAACACAACATTTTTGGGACAAAAATCATAACATTGGTTCCTATGGGAGGAAAGAAGGTTATCGGTTTTCAGGTAAGTAAACGACCTGCAAGAATAGCTTTTGGGGGTTTGAACCAAGGTGTAGGAAGGTGGAATCTGACTACATGGTTGCCCCCACTTTTTTCTGGTGTTTTGATGGTTTTTGACTTAGTTTGGCTGGGAACCTGCTATTCAGGTCCCCAGCCTATCTGCTTTCTCTTATAAATTGATTCCATGTACTTTAGGTACACCACAGATTGGATTCTGGAGTGCCCTTATAAGTCCCTAGTATATGGTATACTATGTACCCAGGGCATAGGTACCCCAGAGGCCTACCAGGGGCTGAAGCATGTATTGTGCCACCCCTGGAAAGCCCTCCAAAATGACACCACAGGACTGCTACTGCAGCCTGAGTAAGGTGGTGCATGCACCCCTTACAGAGATATAGGTTCACTATATCTCACCTATCACTGCACATAGAAACCTATCAGTCACCCCTATGGCAGGCCTTATCAATCCTGAAGGCAGGGTGCTTGGTTTTATGTGAGAGGGTGCCCATGCATGAGCAGAGCACCTCTGCAGCCTTCGGAATCTCCTCTCCGGGGTTGTCTGTGGTGCAGCCTGACCATATACTCTTAAGTGCATTATATCCTCGCGGTAAATGCTAACTTTGGGATGGCTGCACGGAAACATGTCGTGTTTGGTGTCAAACACCTTGGAATCATACCCCCACACCAGTAACTGGTGTGGGAGTATGATCCCACCCTTCTAGAGGGAGAGACATGACAGCACCGGTATACCCGGTACCAACTAAACAGAGCCCTGGCATCACAAAATGGATGCTGCAGCCACAGACACGAGTCTGGCCTCCTGCTGCTGACCGAAACTCCGGCAGGGGAGGCCTGGACAATAGGTTTCCTGTCACAGGGAGGTGTTACCACCTCCCAGACAGGCCTTAGTGGATTGGGGCTGGGTGGGTGCACTCCAAGAGTGCTTTGAAGTCCTGCACTGGGGGCACATTTGGTGTCCTCGTGCATACCCCAGTTCAAACCGGTTGCAGGGGCTGCCAGCCCCTGCTCTGGCGCGAAACTGGACAAAGGAAATGGGTGTAGCCACCCCTCTTTCCAAACCCTCCCATAGGTGGGTCCCCAGAGTTAGTCCAACCCCTTTCTTAGGTATAAGTAAGGAACCCCTGGCAACAGGACTTTAGATATCCCTGGACGAAACTCTGCAACTGAATCCTGGAACTTCGACGCTCTACTCAAGACTAGAGGACTGAAGAAATCTCCCTTGGGGTCAAGGAGTGACTCCCCTGCTTGGCAGGCACCAACAAAGCTTTTGCCGGTCTGCATCTCCGAAGCTCCCGCCGGACTCCGAAGTAACTGCAGCCCAGGAAAAGGATTTCCAGACTTCTCAGAGGCCGACCCGAGTCCCCAGCAAATCTGAGACCCGCAGCCCTCATGAGTGACGTGGAACCGGAACTCCTGGACAACGTGCACATTTGCTAGTGCATCAACTTCTCGACGTCTCTTGAATTCCTGCTTTAGGTTTCTTGTAGCCCAGGCCCCGAGCACCATTTGCACTGAAGATTGTGAGCCTACACTCCATGAGAGTTCCGTGGGCCTGCTTCTTGCATTTACGCTTGAGGCTCCTTTGCGATCCCTGGTCCGTCGACTGGTGGGTCCCTGTGAAGGCAACTCTGATTTTCTTTGGGCTTCCCTGGTTGCTCCAGACGTGCCCTGACTCCCCACTGAGTGGTGAGTCCCTCAGACTTTGTCGGTCTGCACAGAAGCATCTTTCTCCTTTCTGTGTGGGTTGCTGTTGCCAAGGCTTGTTGTGTTCAATCCGGACACCAACGCTGCAGCACTCGACATCCTTTGTGGGACAGCTCAAATCCAGCTCCTGGTCATCGTCGACGCCTCCTGGTCCTCGTGGCTGAAGAGTCAAGCTTCACCTCTTTCACCTGAAGCACCCGACATCGGTGGGCATTCGACTATCGTGCCCCTGGTCACTGGCAAGTGACCCAGACTCTGTCCCCTCTGCTTTCAGGTTCTTCTCATCTCCGATCCAGGCTTGGATCTCTTCGGACACTTCGCATCTTCCCGGCAGCAGCACTTCCTTGCAGGCTGCCATTGAAATCGACGACGCGACCCGACACCATTCGACACCTATGCACCCGGCTTCCCTGGGTGAGGTAACTCGAGTACTCCGGTGCTCCCGTGGGTGTTGACCCTAGAACTGTCTAAGTCCAAGAGGGTTTGGTCCTAATCCATTTCTAAGTGTCCTTAAACTCTAAAACTCTGACCGCGACTTTCCCATAGACGATAACGGAGCTCGCGGCTGTGTTCACACACTGCACACAGCCCCCGTGGGTCCCCTGTGTCACTACCTTGGGTGGTTCCTTGGGGTCCCAGCGATTCTACAGGCTCTAGGCCTTGTGTCTACTTAAGTCGTGGTTCTTATACCACTTTCTTAATATATGGTTTGGTACGCCCCTAGGGCTAATCGTATATTGTGCTAATTTACTGTGCTATTTGACTTGTAACTTGTGTACTTTGACCTCTAGCCTCATAAAGAGACTATTGGGTAGTGTTTAGTAATAAATACATATATTTTATATATATACCTGGTGTGGTTCTCCTTTCATTTGGTCATTCACGAGATTATAACTGGTAAAACAAACAGCTTAACACTCCTTCAAGACTTAGCCTGAAGGCTGCTCTCCATAGCTACCACTAGGATAGCTTTCAATAAAGGTTGTCTTTAAACCTATCATCAATAAAGGTCGTTTGGACTGGTGCAAGGTGCCCACTATAACTAGTGGACAGCATATACCAGGCCAACTTCTCACATTGGTGTGCAGCGGTTGGATTCAAGCTTGCCTTTGTTTTACCAGATAATCTCAAGTGTGTGACTAACTGAAAACCACTAAAGGTACCTCAGGTACATATAAATTCAAGCTTAGAAATACAGTAAGTTCTACTGAACTTAGAGTTGTGTGTCAAGGGCTTAGCACACCCTTTCTACAACTCAAGAGAGTTTAGTAGGCCACACTAGAGTAGGTAGTGCATACACCACACCTCACTAGTGATGTCTTCAAGGCCAGGAACCAGTGGGTCCCTGCCAGAAGCCAATGGGCTTCTACCATCCAAGTATGACAACCTCCCATTCTTGGAATTGAGAGCATTGTGCAGTACTAGGAAGCTGAAGACAGGCAAAAGTGCCAACACCCAACGCCTCATAGAGGTGCTTCTGTTGGATGATCTCAGAAGACCCACAGGGTCTGAAGGGGTAGGCAGAGAGGGTGGGGCAGAAGATGAGGAAGGGACCAGGGGTGAAGAAACCCAGGACCTGACCTCTGAAACTGGCCAGGAAGATGACAATGATCTTGCCCTGGAAAATCCAGCTCCTCCTGAAGATGAGGAGGAGGACCAGAATGGCCTCCCCTTTGTCCCACCAGGAAGAGTTGTGAGTGTGCCTAGAAGGTCCAGATCTCCTTCTCAGGAATCTAACCATTCTGACACCTCAGTAGGGACCTCTGTTTCCTCTCATAGGAGGGAATCCTCTCATGAAAGGAAAGAGAGACTGCTCAAGTATGGAGAAGCTCAGCTTAGGATCAGAAGAGAGCAGTTGGCTATAGACAGGGAGTCCCTAGAGCTTCATAGACAAAGAAGAAAGTTGGGACTAGAGTCCCATGGTGGCAGCAACTTCCCTAGTGGTAGGGAAAGGTCTTATGACCATAGAAACCTGAGCAAGATTGTCCCTCCCTACCAGAGTGGGGATGACATCCACAAATGGATTACTGCACTGGAAAGGGCCTGTAAAGTTCAGAGGGTCCCCCAGGAGCAGTGGGCAGCAATCTTGTGGCTCTCCTTTGCAGACAAAGGTAGAGACAAGCTCCTCACTGTTAGAGAAGAGGATGCTGACAATTACAAAGTCTTGAAGAGTGCTCTGATTGATGGGTTTGGCCTAACCACTGAACAGTATAGGTTGAAGTTCAGAGATACCCAAAAGGCTCAGACTCAAGACTGGGTTGACTTTGTAGATTGTGCTACTAAGGCTCTGGAAGGTTGGATACATGGCAGCAAGGTGCATGACTTTATAGGATTGTACAATTTGATTATGAGGGAGCAGATCCTTAATAATTGTCAAAACCAGCTTTTACACCAGTACCTGGTGGACTCTGATCTGACCTCTCCCCAAGAATTGGGAAAGAAGGCAGACAAATGGGTCAGAACCAGGGTAAGGCCTAAGAATCAGGGTGGTGACCAGAAGAAAAATTCTACCAAGTCCCAAGAGAAAGGTGGGGATAAATCTAAGGATAAGTCCACTACAGGGCCCCAAAAGTCCTCTTCTGGGGGTGGGTCCCAAACTCCTTCCTCTCCTGAAAAGAAACCATATTGCCATGTCTGTAAAAAGCCTGGACACTGGAAAACTGATCCCAGTTGCCCCAGGATTGGCAATAAAGAAAATGTTCCTCCAACAAATACTACCACCCCTCCTGGTACTACCAGTAGTAATCCCCCAGTTGGGAGTAGTGCACCCAAAAAGTTAGGTGCTTTTGCAAGGGGAACAGAGGTGGGCCCTAGTTTAGACAGGACCCCCTCAACAGACTCCTCTGACTCTGATGGTGGTATAGGATTTGCCACCTTTACCATGGGTCCCAATGCATTGGGCAGGTACAGACTGGAGCCAATGATTAATGGTCAGAAAGCTGTGGCATTCAGGGACACAGGGGCTAGTGTCACCATGGTGGCAGGGAAACTAGTCCCCCCTCACCAGCTTTTACCTGAGTTTAAATACCAGGTGACCAACATTGATGGTGTCAGAACAGATCACCCCATGGCCATAGTCAATCTCAGCTGGGAAGGGGTCACAGGCCCAAAAAGAGTGGCAGTGTCCCCAACCTTGCCTGTATATTGCCTGATGGGCAATGATCTAGAAATTTCAGCCTGGGCTGAAGTTGAACACCAAGCCCATCTGAGAATGCTGGGCATCCCTGAGAAAGTTAGGGGGGCTGTGATGGCCACAGCCCCACCCCAGGAAAATTTTGGAGTGATGGAGCCTGAAAGAATGGCCCACTCTCCTCCACAAGAGAGCACAAGGGTTGAAGAAAAGTCTTCTTCCCCCCAGACTATAGGTAAGGGTCAGCCTCCTCAGGGAACTGATCCTACCCCTAGTGAAGGAACTGCCCCAGAGGTAGTCAGGCCTGGCCTGGCAACCCCTCTGATGGCAGGGGACCCTTCCAAGGTGGTACCCAGTCTGGAGCAGGTAACCTGCCCCTCTCTACCCTGCCTCAGTCAGCCCAGGGCTGCAGAGGTCAGGGAGGTCAGTGGACCCCACAGGGCCCCCTGTCCAGAGGAACCCCCCATCAGCAGATTAGGGGCACCCAGTCTAGTAGCCCTAGCCAGGTGAAAATTCCTCAACACACTGAGGGATCCCCCATACCTTTGTGTAGGGACCTCCCCCAGAAGGACTCTGTTAGGCAAGGGCAAACCTGGGACCAAAAGGTTCCAAACCTGCCATGTCCCTCCAGTGTTCCATCCAAAGGGACCCAACCCCCAGCTGTAGGCAGCCAAAGGTTGACCCTTAGAGCAAAGTGCAACTCAGTCATGGAAAGACAGGCATACATGGTGACCAGTGATCTGAGGAAGCTGAGACCAACTTTCCTAGGGTCTCACTTCCCTACTCAGACACCTCATCAGCCTTTTACTTTACCAAAGCACACCACAGGTAGTAATTCCCCATGGTGGAGACCCTCTCATACCCTTAGGGTGAGGGATGGCTTAGTGGACCATAAGACAGGGGGTAACCATGCTAGTGCAGGTACTTCCTTATATGGCCACTTAGTCAATAAAGGCTCAACTGGCCAAGGTTAGCCTTATCTCCTTTCGTTTGGGGGGGGGGTTATGTAGGAAGGTGGAATCTGACTACATGGTTGCCCCCACTTTTTTTCTGGTGTTTTGATGGTTTTTGACTTAGTTTGGCTGGGAACCTGCTATTCAGGTCCCCAGCCTATCTGCTTTCTCTTATAAATTGATTCCATGTACTTTAGGTACACCACAGATTGGATTCTGGAGTGCCCTTATAAGTCCCTAGTATATGGTATACTATGTACCCAGGGCATAGGTACCCCAGAGGCCTACCAGGGGCTGAAGCATGTATTGTGCCACCCCTGGAAAGCCACTCCAAAATGACACCACAGGACTGCTACTGCAGCCTGAGTAAGGTGGTGCATGCACCCCTTACAGAGATATAGGTTCACTATATCTCACCTATCACTGCACATAGAAACCTATCAGTCACCCCTATGGCAGGCCTTATCAATCCTGAAGGCAGGGTGCTTGGTTTTATGTGAGAGGGTGCCCATGCATGAGCAGAGCCCCTCTGCAGCCTTCGGAATCTCCTCTCCGGGGTTGTCTGTGGTGCAGCCTGACCATATACTCTTAAGTGCATTATATCCTCGCGGTAAATGCTAACTTTGGGATGGCTGCACGGAAACATGTCGTGTTTGGTGTCAAACACCTTGGAATCATACCCCCACACCAGTAACTGGTGTGGGAGTATGATCCCACCCTTCTAGAGGGAGAGACATGACAGCACCGGTATACCCGGTACCAACTAAACAGAGCCCTGGCATCACAAAATGGATGCTGCAGCCACAGACACGAGTCTGGCCTCCTGCTGCTGACCGAAACTCCGGCAGGGGAGGCCTGGACAATAGGTTTCCTGTCACAGGGAGGTGTTACCACCTCCCAGACAGGCCTTAGTGGATTGGGGCTGGGTGGGTGCACTCCAAGAGTGCTTTGAAGTCCTGCACTGGGGGCACATTTGGTGTCCTCGTGCATACCCCAGTTCAAACCGGTTGCAGGGGCTGCCAGCCCCTGCTCTGGTGCGAAACTGGACAAAGGAAATGGGTGTAGCCACCCCTCTTTCCAAACCCTCCCATAGGTGGGTCCCCAGAGTTAGTCCAACCCCTTTCTTAGGTATAAGTAAGGAACCCCTGGCAACAGGACTTTAGATATCCCTGGACGAAACTCTGCAACTGAATCCTGGAACTTCGACGCTCTACTCAAGACTAGAGGACTGAAGAAATCTCCCTTGGGGTCAAGGAGTGACTCCCCTGCTTGGCAGGCACCAACAAAGCATTTGCCGGTCTGCATCTCCGAAGCTCCCGCCGGACTCCGAAGTAATTGCAGCCCAGGAAGAGGATTTCCAGACTTCTCAGAGGCCGACCCGAGTCCCCAGCAAAGCTGAGACCCACAGCCCTCACGAGTGACGTGGAACCGGAACTCCTGGACACCGTGCACATTTGCTAGTGCATCAACTTCTCGACATCTCTTGAAGTCCTGCTTTGGGTTACTTGTAGCCCAGGCCCCGAGCACCATTTGCACTGAAGATTGTGAGCCTACACTCCACGAGTGTTCCGTGGGCCCGCTTCTTGCATTTCCGCTCGAGGCTCCTTTGCGATCCCTGGTCCGTCGACTGGTGGGTCCCTGTGAAGGCAACTCTGATTTTCTTTGGGCTTCCCTGGTTGCTCCAGACGTGCCCTGACTCCCCACTGAGTGGTGAGTCCCTCAGACCTTGCTGGTCTGCACAGAAGCATCTTTCTCCTTTCTGCGTGGGTTGCTGTTGCCAAGGCTTGTTGTGTTCAATCCGGACACCAATGCTGCAGCACTCGACATCCTTCGTGGGACAGCTCGAATCCAGCTCCTGGTCATCGTCGATGCCTCCTGGTCCTCGTGGCTGAAGAGTCAAGCTTCACCTCTTTCACCTGAAGCACCCGACATCGGTGGGCATTCGACTATCGTGCCCCTGGTCACTGGCAAGTGACCCAGACTCTGTCCCCTCTGCTTTCAGGTTCTTCTCATCTCCGATCCAGGCTTGGATCTCTTCGGACACTTCGCATCTTCCCGGCAGCAGCACTTCCTTGCAGGCTGCCATTGAAATCGACGACGCGACCCGACACCATTCGACACCTATGCACCCGGCTTCCCTGGGTGAGGTAACTCGAGTACTCCGGTGCTCCCGTGGGTGTTGACCCTAGAACTGTCTAAGTCCAAGAGGGTTTGGTCCTAATCCATTTCTAAGTGTCCTTAAACTCTAAAACTCTGACCGCGACTTTCCCATAGACGATAACGGAGCTCGCGGCTGTGTTCACACACTGCACACAGCCCCCGTGGGTCCCCTGTGTCACTACCTTGGGTGGTTCCTTGGGGTCCCAGCGATTCTACAGGCTCTAGGCCTTGTGTCTACTTAAGTCGTGGTTCTTATACCACTTTCTTAATATATGGTTTGGTACGCCCCTAGGGCTAATCGTATATTGTGCTAATTTACTGTGCTATTTGACTTGTAACTTGTGTACTTTGACCTCTAGCCTCATAAAGAGACTATTGGGTTGTGTTTAGTAATAAATACATATATTTTATATATATACCTGGTGTGGTTCTCCTTTCATTTGGTCATTCACGAGATTATAACTGGTAAAACAAACAGCTTAACACTCCTTCAAGACTTAGCCTGAAGGCTGCTCTCCATAGCTACCACTAGGATAGCTTTCAATAAAGGTTGTCTTTAAACCTATCATCAATAAAGGTCGTTTGGACTGGTGCAAGGTGCCCACTATAACTAGTGGACAGCATATGCCAGGCCAACTTCTCACAATGGTGTGCAGCGGTTGGATTCAAGCTTGCCTTTGTTTTACCAGATAATCTCAAGTGTGTGACTAACTGAAAACCACTAAAGGTACCTCAGGTACATATAAATTCAAGCTTAGAAATACAGTACGTTCTACTGAACTTAGAGTTGTGTGTCAAGGGCTTAGCACACCCTTTCTACAACTCAAGAGAGTTTAGTAGGCCACACTAGAGTAGGTAGTGCATACACCACACCTCACTAGTGATGTCTTCAAGGCCAGGAACCAGTGGGTCCCTGCCAGAAGCCAATGGGCTTCTACCATCCAAGTATGACAACCTCCCATTCTTGGAATTGAGAGCATTGTGCAGTACTAGGAAGCTGAAGACAGGCAAAAGTGCCAACACCCAACGCCTCATAGAGGTGCTTCTGTTGGATGATCTCAGAAGACCCACAGGGTCTGAAGGGGTAAGCAGAGAGGGTGGGGCAGAAGATGAGGAAGGGACCAGGGGTGAAGAAACCCAGGACCTGACCTCTGAAACTGGCCAGGAAGATGACAATGATCTTGCCCTGGAAAATCCAGCTCCTCCTGAAGATGAGGAGGAGGACCAGAATGGCCTCCCCTTTGTCCCACCAGGAAGAGTTGTGAGTGTGCCTAGAAGGTCCAGATCTCCTTCTCAGGAATCTAACCATTCTGACACCTCAGTAGGGACCTCTGTTTCCTCTCATAGGAGGGAATCCTCTCATGAAAGGAAAGAGAGACTGCTCAAGTATGGAGAAGCTCAGCTTAGGATCAGAAGAGAGCAGTTGGCTATAGACAGGGAGTCCCTAGAGCTTCATAGACAAAGAAGAAAGTTGGGACTAGAGTCCCATGGTGGCAGCAACTTCCCTAGTGGTAGGGAAAGGTCTTATGACCATAGAAACCTGAGCAAGATTGTCCCTCCCTACCAGAGTGGGGATGACATCCACAAATGGATTACTGCACTGGAAAGGGCCTGTAAAGTTCAGAGGGTCCCCCAGGAGCAGTGGGCAGCAATCTTGTGGCTCTCCTTTGCAGACAAAGGTAGAGACAAGCTCCTCACTGTTAGAGAAGAGGATGCTGACAATTACAAAGTCTTGAAGAGTGCTCTGATTGATGGGTTTGGCCTAACCACTGAACAGTATAGGTTGAAGTTCAGAGATACCCAAAAGGCTCAGACTCAAGACTGGGTTGACTTTGTAGATTGTGCTACTAAGGCTCTGGAAGGTTGGATACATGGCAGCAAGGTGCATGACTTTATAGGATTGTACAATGTGATTATGAGGGAGCAGATCCTTAATAATTGTCAAAACCAGCTTTTACACCAGTACCTGGTGGACTCTGATCTGACCTCTCCCCAAGAATTGGGAAAGAAGACAGATAAGTGGGTCAGAACCAGGGTAAGGCCTAAGAATCAGGGTGGTGACCAGAAGAAAGATTCTACCAAGTCCCAAGAGAAAGGTGGGGATAAATCCAAGGATAAGTCCACTACAGGGCCCCAAAAGTCCTCTTCTGGGGGTGGGTCCCAAACTCCTTCCTCTCCTGAAAAGAAACCCTATTGCCATGTCTGTAAAAAGCCTGGACACTGGAAAACTGATCCCAGTTGCCCCAGGATTGGCAATAAAGAAAATGTTCCTCCAACAAATACTACCACCCCTCCTGGTACTACCAGTAGTAATCCCCCAGTTGGGAGTAGTGCACCCAAAAAGTTAGGTGCTTTTGCAAGGGGAACAGAGGTGGGCCCTAATTTAGAAAGAACCCCCTCACCAGGCTCCTCTGACTCTGATGGTGGTATCGGATTTGCCATCTTTACCATGGGTCCCAATGCATTGGGCAGGTACAGACTGGAGCCAATGATTAATGGTCAGAAAGCTGTGGCATTTAGGGACACAGGGGCTAGTGTCACCATGGTGGCAGGGAAACTAGTCCCCCCTCACCAGCTTTTACCTGAGTTTAAATACCAGGTGACCAACATTGATGGTGTCAGAACAGATCACCCCATGGCCATAGTCAATCTCAGCTGGGAAGGGGTCACAGGCCCAAAAAGAGTGGCAGTGTCCCCAACCTTGCCTGTAGATTGCCTGATGGGCAATGATCTAGAAATTTCAGCCTGGGCTGAAGTTGAACACCAAGCCCATCTGAGAATGCTGGGCATCCCTGAGAAAGTTAGGGGGGCTGTGATGGCCACAGCCCCACCCCAGGAACATTTTGGAGTGATGGAGCCTGAAAGAATGGCCCACTCTCCTCCACAAGAGAGCACAAGGGTTGAAGAAAAGTCTTCTTCCCCCCAGGCTATAGGTAAGGGTTAGCCTCCTCAGGGAACTGATCCTACCCCTAGTGAAGGAACTGCCCCAGAGGTAGTCAGGCCTGGCCTGGCAACCCCTCTGATGGCAGGGGACCCTTCCAAGGTGGTACCCAGTCTGGAGCAGGTAACCTGCCCCTCTCTACCCTGCCTCAGTCAGCCCAGGGTTGCAGAGGTCAGGGAGGTCAGTGGACCCCACAGGGCCCCCTGTCCAGAGGAACCCCCCCATCAGCAGATTAGGGGCACCTAGTCTAGTAGCCCTAGCCAGGTGAAAATTCCTCAACACACTGAGGGATCCCCCGTACCTTTGTGTAGGGACCTCCCCCAGAAGGACTCTGTTAGGCAAGGGCAAACCTGGGACCAAAAGGTTCCAAACCTGCCATGTCCCTCCAGTGTTCCATCCAAAGGGAATCAACCCCCAGCTGTAGGCAGCCAAAGGTTGACCCTTAGAGCAAAGTGCAACTCAGTCATGGAAAGACAGGCATACATGGTGACCAGTGATCTGAGGAAGCTGAGACCAACTTTCCTAGGGTCTCACTTCCCTACTCAGACACCTCATCAGCCTTTTACTTTGCCAAAGCACACCACAGGTAGTAATCCCCCATGGTGGAGACCCTCTCATACCCTTAGGATGAGGGATAGCTTAGTGGACCATAAGACAGGGGGTAACCATGCTAGTGCAGGTACTTCCTTATATGGCCACTTAGTCAATAAAGGCTTAACTGGCCAAGGTTAGCCTTATCTCCTTTCGTTTGGGGGGTGGGGGTTATGTAGGAAGGTGGAATCTGACTACATGGTTGCCCCCACTTATTTTTGGTGTTTTGATGGTTTTTGACTTAGTTTGGCTGGGAACCTGCTATTCAGGTCCCCAGCCTAACTGCTTACTCTTATAAATTGATTCCATGTACCTTAAGTACACTTCAGATTGGATTCTGGGGTGCCCTTATAAGTCCTTAGTATATGGTATACTATGTAC
The DNA here is from genome assembly GCA_963921515.1 of Calotriton arnoldi. Classification (NCBI taxonomy): domain Eukaryota; kingdom Metazoa; phylum Chordata; class Amphibia; order Caudata; family Salamandridae; genus Calotriton; species Calotriton arnoldi. Next base: position 563,702 of record CAWUFW010001295.1, on the reverse strand, counting down.
CCAGGGCATAGGTACCCCAGAGGCCTACCAGGGGCTGAAGCATGTATTGTGCCACCCCTGGAAAGCCCTCCAAAATTACACCACAGGACTGCTACTGCAGCCTGTGTAAGGTGGTGCATGCACCCCTTACAGAGATATAGGTTCACTATATCTCACCTATCACTGCACATAGAAACCTATCAGTCACCCCTATGGCAGGCCTTATGAATGCTGAAGGCAGGGTGCTTGGTTATATGTGAGAGGGTGCCCATGCATGAGCAGAGCACCCCTGCAGCCTTCGGAATCTCCTCTCTGGGGTTGTCTGTGGTGCAGCCTGACCATATACTCTTAAGTGCATTATATCCTCGCGGTAAATGCTAACTTTGGGATGGCTGCACGGAAACATGTCGTGTTTGGTATCAAACACCTTGGAATCATACCCCCACACCAGTAACTCGTGTGGGAGTATGATGCCACCCTTCTAGAGGGAGAGACATGACAGCACCGGTATACCCTGTACCAACTAAACAGAGCTCTGGCATCACAAAATGGATGCTGCAGCCACAGACACGAGTCTGGCCTCCTGCTGCTGACCGAAACTCCGGCAGGGGAGGCCTGGACAATAGGTTTCCTGTCACAGGGAGGTGTTACCACCTCCCAGACAGGCCTTAGTGGATTGGGGCTGGGTGGGTGCACTCCAAGAGTGCTTTGAAGTCCTGCACTGGGGGCACATTTGGTGTCCTCGTGCATACCCCAGTTCAAACCGGTTGCAGGGGCTGCCAGCCCCTGCTGTGGCGCGAAACTGGACAAAGGAAATGGGTGTAGCCACCCCTCTTTCCAAACCCTCCCATAGGTGGGTCCCCAGAGTTAGTCCAACCCCTTTCTTAGGTATAAGTAAGAAACCCCTGGCAACAGGACTTGAGATATCCCTGGACGAAACTCTGCAACTGAATCCTGGAACTTTGATGCTCTACTCAAGACTAGAGGACTGAAGAAATCTCCCTTAGGGTCAAGGAGTGACTCCCCTGCTTGGGCTGGCACCAACGAAGCATTTGCCGGTCTGCATCTCCGAAGCTCCCGCCGGACTCCGAAGTAATTGCAGCCCAGGAAGAGGATTTCCAGACTTCTCAGAAGCCGACCCGAGTCCCCAGCAAAGCTGAGACCCGCAGCCCTCACGAGTGACGTGGAACTGGAACTCCTGGACACCGTGCACATTTGCTAGTGCATCAACTTCTCGACATCTCTTGAAGTCCTGCTTTGGGTTACTTGTAGCCCAGGCCCTGAGCACCATTTGCACTGAAGATTGTGAGCCTACACTCCACGAGTGTTCCGTGGGCCTGCTTCTTGCATTTCCGCTTGAGGCTCCTTTGCGATCCCTGGTCCATCAACTGGTGGGTCCCTGTGAAAGCAACTCTGATTTTCTTTGGGCTTCCCTGGTTGCTACAGACGTGCCCTGACTCCCCACCGAGTGGTGAGTCCCTCAGACCTTGCCGGTCTGCACAGAAGCATCTTTCTCCTTTCTGCGTGGGTTGCTGTTGCCAAGGCTTGTTGTGTTCAATCCGGACACCAATGCTGCAGCACTCGACATCCTTTGTGGGACAGCTCGAATCCAGCTCCTGGTCATCGTCGACGCCTCCTGGTCCTTGTGGCTGAAGAGTCAAGCTTCACCTCTTTCACCTGAAGCACCCGACATCAGTGGGTATTCGACTATCGTGCCCTGGGTCACTGGCAAGTGACCCAGACTCTGTCCCCTCTGCTTTCAGGTTCTTCTCATCTCCGATCCAGGCTTGGATCTCTTCGGACACTTCGCATCTTCCCGGCAGCAGCACTTCCTTGCAGGCTGCCATTGAAATCGATGACGCGACCCGACACCATCCGACACCTATGCACCCGGCTTCCCTGGGTGAGGTAACTCGAGTACTCCGGTGCTCCCGTGGGTGTTGACCCTAGAACTGTCTAAGTCCAAGAGGGTTTGGTCCTAATCCATTTCTAAGTGTCCTTAAACTCTAAAACTCTGACCGCGACTTTCCCATAGACGATAACGGAGCTCGCGGCTGTGTTCACACACTGCACACAGCCCCCGTGGGTCCCCTGTGTCACTACCTTGGGTGGTTCCTTGGGGTCCCAGTGATTCTACAGGCTCTAGGCCTTGTGTCTACTTAAGTCGTGGGTCTTATACCACTTTCTTAATATATGGTTTGGTACGCCCCTAGGGCTAATCGTATATTGTGCTAATTTTCTGTGCTATTTGACTTGTAACTTGTGTACTTTGACCTCTAGCCTCATAAAGAGACTATTGGGTTGTGTTTAGTAATAAATACATATATTTTATATATATACCTGTTGTGGTTCTCCTTTCATTTGGTCATTCACGAGATTATAACTGGTAAAACAAACAGCTTAACACTCCTTCAAGACTTAGCCTGAAGGCTGCTCTCCATAGCTACCACTAGGATAGCTTTCAATAAAGGTTGTCTTTAAACCTATCATCAATAAAGGTCGTTTGGACTGGTGCAAGGTGCCCACTATAACTAGTGGACAGCAAATACCAGGCCAACTTCTCACACAAGGTTCCCCAGGGTTCAGGTAGGCACTCAAATTGCACCATCAGCGGCACTAGGGCGGCCGGGTGCAGAGTGCAGGGGCCTAATGTTAGACAATGGGGCTAGGGGGCCTTCAGTCAGGGGCCACTGGGGTTAGGATCAGCCTTGCAGTAGCCAACAATCAGCACAAGAGCTCCACCACCAGCGGCACAGAGGCGTTACAAATGCAGAGGGACAGGAAAACATCGGAAGTCTTGTGATTTTCAATGGAGATCTCCGGTTCGAAGAAAAAGCTGCAGGCTCGGCAAGGAGGTTTCCTGAAGGCGACCACCAACAGGAGAGGTAATTTGGGTTCTTGGGGGAAGCCTGGACACCGTCGGTTGGACCACCCAAGTCCGTGGGGGGTCGGGTGCAGGGGTGTCTTTAGGCATCGGATCTTCTTACCAGCTCCGGTCGCGGTCGGGGGGACCCCTCAGGTTGAGGCTGTAGGCGTCAGTCTGAAGCTCGAGGTAGGTCAGGCATCACCAGATCCCAGGTCAGGATCGCTAGGGAGACTTCCTCGTGGTGCAGAGCCTCTCGAACTCGGGCAATGGGCATCAGGTGCAAAACCGTGGAGCCGCCTGGATCCTGGTTCTGTTTTGGAGTATTAGTTTGAGCAAATCCGGTGTTCACGGGAGACAGAGTCCTTGAGATGAAGGCATGGCAGGTCCTCCGGGTTCTGGGGGGCTGCTGGACAAACCTAGGTTTTGCTGTGGGCAGGTCGGATTTGGGACAGACCGGTAGGGCTGGAGCCAAAGCAGTTGGTGTCCTCTTCTTCCTGGGTCAGCACGGCTCTTTGGTCCTTCTTCTTTCTTCCTCAAATTTGAGGAGGCAAGGTTCAGGGTTACCCCTAAATACTACATTTAGGGGCATTTACAGGGGTGTGCAGATCGCGACCAATTGGTCCCTTCCTTGGGGGGAGTACACCCCCTATTTTGCCACACTCCAGTGGGAGGGGGGCATGAGCCTCTCTCTAATTTGCTGTGTCCCCTCATCTTCAAGATGGAGGGGACTAAGATGTGTGCATCACCTTGCCTCCTCCACCTGAGGGGTGGGGTCAGAACCAGTGGTAGCCAGTTGCTGGGGGCAGCAAAAGGCAGGGTCAGCTACCAAAGGTGGCAGGCCTTTGAAATTTCCCCTATCGAGGACCCAGCCCACCCTGGGGAGGAGGATGGGCTTTGTTTCTGGACCCAGAGACTGGAGGCCCTCTACCCAGGGGTCCAGAAACCTGTCTGGTGGTGGAAAATGGCAGGTAGCCATTCAGGAACTACACCTGGGCTGGTCGTTTTCCAGGGGGCAACTCTAAGATGCCCTCTGAATGCATTTTGCATTAAAACTCAAACTGGCATCAGTGTGGGTTTAATGTGCTGAGAAGTTTGCTACTAAACGTCCCAGGTTTCATAAAAGCCATTATGGAGCTGTGGAGTTCGTAATGACCAACTCCCAGACCATATACTTTTTATGGCTTTACTGCACTTACAAGGTCTAAGAATGGACTTAGACACTGTAGGGGTACAGTGCTCAAGCAACTGTACCCTCACCTGTGGTCTAGTGCACCCTGCTAGAGGGTTGACTTACCTAGGCCACAAGCAGTGGATTGCAGGGCATGGCGCAAATTGATTTGTGCCATATTGACTCTTCACTTTTCTCTGTACCAAAACACGCAGCCTGCAATGGCAATGTGTGGGTGTTAAGGTGCAGGGCCCTTAAGGGTGGAACAATAGATGCTGCAGCCCTTAGAGGCCTTCCCTGGCCACAGTGCCCTTGGTACCCATGGTACCTTTTACAAGGGGCTTACCTGCGGCCAGAGATGTGCCAAATGTGGGTACAAAGGTACAGTTTTGGGAAAGAACACATGCCCTGGGAATCTGATTGGCAGGGACCCAGGGTTCATCAAGTCGAAGTGCCTCCAGTATCAGGCAAAAAGTGTGGGGGTTACTGCAACAGAAACCCACTTTCCTACACTTACTTATAAGTTAAATAAGCCAGTTGGCTTTAGCTAATTTTTGGGTCAGAGCACATGTACGTTGAATGTCAGTCTCACAGTGCCCTGAGTCCATATACCAGCAAAACTAGTACCAATAAATATGAAAAATCTGGGAAGACAAAGTAGCATAGATGCCTGGGTAGACACATCAACCATTTGATGGGCTTCACTGCTCATATGATAGAATTTAGAAAACTCACTAGGTATGCAGTGGCACTTGACTCTTCCATGACCTTCTGGAACGACCTGTACCCATTTTTCAGGCTCTGCCCTACCCATTAACCTCATCCAAGGGGAACCAAACACATTACCTTCAGCGCTACTTGTAAGATGAATAATCCTATTTCATTATTAGATGCAACCCAGTAAGTGATCAGTACTACCATAACCAGCTAGGGTATGTGTCCCACCTTTCTTCTGTGTTAGGGTGGGGCCCTCAGCTGTGACTTCATGGCAACCAGCAATAAGCAAATACTCAGTGCTAGCCTACCTGATTTGTGACAACTGCCAGCTGTCAGTTTACTTAACCAGGAGTCTCACTATTGACCCACCAGTAAATGCACAAATCCATGACCTTGGATAGCTCTCACTTCCAGTGTTTGGATGGGCAAAGATTCACCTACTGCTGCCTGGGGTTTGTCTGGAAACAATCCATGATCTCTCAGCTCACTCAGCCTCACAGTCTTACTCACTTGTCATTACTAGAACTGCAAAGGGATCCCTGAATGTTTCGCTTGAGAACCAAGTAGACAACTCCTCACATTCCTTGTTGTGGCTCAACTTTTCTGTTCCCAAGTCACTGGCTAAGGAACCATCAGGAGGCGTCTCAAACCTACTGGTGCACTCAGAGTGGGGGATAAATAGAGAGTCAAGCTACAGTCAATCCACTTCCATTCACACCTCTGCCATTTCAGAGATAAACCCTTGAGGTTGGTATTTGAGCTCATGGTCTGTACCCTTGGGCTGAACACTTGCCATACCAGTATAGAAATTCCAACGTGAACCCAACATCCACCTTAACCTATTCAGTGTGGAGGACAAACTCCAGCACCATCTATACTACCTTAGTTGGTCGCTTCCTTCCACTAAAGGAGGACATTACATTTTTTACCTCAAGCTGCGAAGGTAGTGCTTCCCTCACAACCTGAGATGTTCTTGTGTACTGTGACATGCAGTGTGCCATGCATGCTGACATAACAGTTTGTGAAAGCGAAAATAGCCAGAGCCTTTAGCCTCTGGCAGGTTTCATTGTAATTGGTACTCAAGAGCATATCACAACCCCCGAGCACCGACTGTAATGGGAAAGGTATCATTATACAGGCGAGAGTGTACCCATTCCAGTGGTACCTATCGATAGTGGATCCCTGCTCTGGAGTCACCAAAGGAGGTGGTTCGTGAGTAGGGATCCACCTTTCAGCCTGGCCGAATGCCCCCCCCCTCCATTTGGGGGCACTCCAGTCTTTCTGCCCCCCTGGGGAAGGTGAATGGGGGGTTTGTACCTTCTGGGGACAGACTGGGGTATTTACCCTTCAATTCGCCCTCTCCCATGGGGGAGGGGCAGAAAGCCTACTACCACCAGGGTTATTTATTTTTAAGAAATAGAATGGAGTGGATGCTGGCCTGTCCTGGCATTGTGCTTCACCGTATCCCTAATCCCCAATAATCTTTCTACCCCCCTGTGATGAACAGATTCAGAAATGTACCCCCAGTCTGCTCTACGGGAGGTGCTGGGCACAGAAAGTGCACTGTTCATACACTTTTATATATATAAAAAAAAAGGAATGAGTGGGAGCCGATCAGCCCTGGTAGCAAGCTCCACACCTCATCCCTAAGGCCCAACAGACTTTCTGCCCCCCCCTGCAGAGGGGAAATTGTGGAATTTAGCCCCAATCCACTCTCCTGGGGGACAAAAAGTGCACTAGAGAGGGAGCATATTAAAGAAAGTGCTTCTATGTCACAATGGGTGTTTGTGCTTGCTCCTTGTACCCCCAGGACATTTTGCCTTTGCACCAACACCATATTGCAGATGTGGGTGCAAAGCTGAAAAAAGAATTGTGAGGCACACATAGAGATGGCACACAATCAGTGCATGCTCTGGGGGTGCCCCTTGGAAGGGGGTGCATGGAGGTCCAGTGGTCCCTAGGCATTCCCCTCTTCACAGAGAAGCAGGTATGCCTTAAGTAAAAGATGGAGCTGCAGTTTCAACCCATGGAAAAAAGTGGGAAAAGGAATAGGGTGTTGTGATGCACCATTTTGGCATCCGACCAGACAGTATGTCTTCCCCCAGAGAGCAGTAAAATGGGGGGTTTACCCCCTCTCTGCCAGTCCATATGCCAAAACTACCCCAAAAGAAAAGAAATCCCAATTTCTTCTCACTTGCCAGGGGGATTAACTGCAGCATTTGAGCTCCGGGTCAGCCAGCATCCAGAGAACTGTATCAATTGATGCACGATTGGTACATAAAGAAAAAGAATTAAGAGCTCCAGCTTGACTGCCAGCTCTAGGTATCGCATGTTTTTTAGACAACCACCAAACACTATAACAACTAGAAGAGTTGCACAAATCTAACTGTATGTTGTTTTTGGAAATCAGTTATTAGAGCAGAAAATTGCTGGTGAAAGCATTGTCTCCTATTTCTATTTTTTTTCCAACTTAAATTCATTGATGTTTTATTTTAATTATTATTTTCTTTGGGAAATCCACAAGTGATCTATACAAATGACCCCATGTTGAATTCTGAATATTATCTGCTTTACAAATATGTATAGCTTCTAGAGTTCACTCTTGGATTTCATACCTGCTTTCACCACAAAATGCACATGGATAGAAACCACAAAAATATGAAAAACAGACTACCACTTAGAAAATATTACTGAGGTAAAAACAATTTAACAACTCTGCCTGTTCGTGAAAGCTGGGTAGAGGGTGGTCTTAGCACAGCAAATCTTTTGTTGAGTCCAAAAGCCACATACGTTCTTGCACTTTTAAACTTTTCTACAAAAAAAACCTACTACATTTTGGCTGATTTCTCAGTTCCGTCCTGGGGAATCCATAAAACTTGAGTGCATTTAGAATCCTGTGCTTGTGGGAAAAATGGAAGATGCAAACATTTTGTTGCTGACAAAAACCGCACATGATCTTCCACATTTAAAAAAAATATATATTTTGCTACATTTTGGCTATTTCTTAGTTCCCTCCAGGGGAATCCGCAAACCCTGGGTGCAATTAGAATTCCCAACATGTGGGAGGAAAGGAAGGAAATTTGGCCTGGACATCTTTTGTGGGAAACAATTATGAAAGTTTAAGTGCAAGCTGCCCAAACATGAAACAAAAATCTCAGCACTGGTGACGGGGGAGGGTGGGACCGTATCTACAGCACTCATCGGGTTAAGGGTGGCATGCTCCGTCTGTGCCATGTTTAAAAATGTCAGTCTAGGGGGGATATTCACAAGAACGTGCACTAAACATCTCCAAAAAATGTTAATGCAACTTTACACATCGCAGTCCAGCACAGGAAAATAACCCAGTGTTAACGTGGAATTCACAACACGGCGGTACCATGTGATAGTCTCCCGAAAACGCGGACGATGTCCGCGATACAACAACCGTGACCGTGATAAAAACCCAAACCCCAACGCAAAAAAAATGCGATGGGCCAAACCGCGATGAGGAAATCAGCGATAAGCAGCGCCAGGCCTGCTATACACACACGGCAGGCGGGAAAATCACTACAAAAGTAGAAAAAACCCACAAACACAAAATGACCAACACCGAAGCACCATGGAGGCAGCCGGAGCAGGCGCAGAGGACGAGCGGAACCCCACAAGCACCCCGGTCGACCAGCCTGGGACCTCGGAGACAGGGAAGGGCAAGGACAAGAAGAAGAGGAAGATGAAGTTCAGTCCGCAGGAGAATAGGATCCTGGTCACGGAGGTGATAGAACACCATCAACAACTGTTCGTCACCTCCAATGTGTCATTGGGCACCAAAAATGGAATATGGCGGTCCATCGTGGACAAGGTGAATGCCGTCGGAGAGCACAAGAGGTCAATGGACGAGGTCAAGAGGCGATGGATTGACATCAAGCGCAAAACCAAGGAGAAACTCGCAGGCAACCAGAAGGCAGCAATGCAGACTGCAGGTGGGAGCCCAGCGCCACAGCTGGAGTTGGATGACATGGAGGAGCTGGTGTCGACAGTCATCAGTGTGGAGACCGTGGCAGGAGTCGGGGCACCGGACACTGCTCGACATGACACAACACAACAGCAACAGGGTGAGTAACCACCAGGTACTGGGGGGACGGGGGGAGATGGCCACAATGGCACACATGCACAATCAAGCAGAGGACAGTGCACACCCACAATGACTCTGGATCATGGCTCTGATCTACAGACTGTCACAATGTACATTGCCATGCTGTCTGAATGTGAACATGTACCATGCGGCTACATACATGTGGACACATTGTAACACAGCAACTCCCCTTCACATTGCAGGGGCACCATCAACACCTCCTGCAGAGCAGTCCCAGCCACTCTTCACTGATGACGAGGAGGACACCACCAGCATCGACACCCAAGCCCTCCAAGACATCATTGAACTCATCCGCCAATCACCTCCAGGACCAGGGCAGCCCAGCTGCATCGAGGAGACCCCACCCACTCCACAAACCACCCAGCAGGAGGCACCCACAACCCTGGCTGTCTCCCAAGACCCCCCCGAACAACACATGGCCTTCCAACGCCGTGTGTTGGAGGACCAGAGGGAGATGGCTGAGCAGGTGCGGGTGGGGTTCGACCTCATGGCCACCAGACTTGACGCCATCCATGGGTGTCTGAGTCCCATCAGGGACCACCTCCAGTCCCTAACGGACACCCACAGGCCGCTCCATGGTCTCCAACAATCCCTGGCTGACATCGCTGGAGTCATGACTCGGAGACAAGAACACCTGTCCGCTCAGAGTGGCTCCAGCGATCTCCGCAGTGAGCTGGCACACATGCGGAGGCTCATGGAGGACATGGTGCAGATGGAGGCGGAAAGGATGGCAGCCACCGCTGCACATCAGCAAAATGTAGCTGGGATCTACCATGCCCTGCATGTCCTCATCATGGCATTGCTGCCACAAGGCGTGGGGCAGATGAATGCTGCTGCTCCTACACCATCCACATCTCCGCCCCCTGGTGTGTCAGTGCCTCACAGTGTGGCAGGCATTTCCACTCCGGCACCTGATGTGTCACTGCCACACAGTGCGGCCGACAATCCACCTCCGGCCCCTGATGTGTCAGTGGCACACAGTGCCGCAGCCGGAACTGCACCACCCACAGGTGGGGCAGAGCACACATCCGAGGACGTGGATGGGCTTGAGATCAGAAGGAGGCACTAGCATTCATGTCCGCCACCTGGCCTGTTGCTAGTTGGTGCTGCACATGGCCCCATGACCTTCCACTGACCCCCGATACACTCTGCTGCACTCACCTAGGACCGCGACATGGACTGCCATATCCTGTTTGGTGACCAATGACATGGCGACCAGACTGCGGACTGTACCCTTCCTCTTCCACTGTACTTGTCATTCCCCGATGGACTCTGGCTGGCCCTCCACGGGCCCATATTGTGAAGTGGGGTTGGCATGGCCCTGTACTGCTCCAGCTGCAAAACTCCACTGGATGTGCATTAAACATTCAGAAACGCACTGCTGTGTCATGTCTTTCATCATTCATGAATGAATGTGTGGATGAATGTAGGGTCAGTGATTCCCCCTAACATCAATGATGCTCATCTAGTGGGATTCCAGTCACAGTGTGCTACATTGCCGATTGCGTTCCGGGTGCCGTAGACACTACAACAGGGACACACGCATTAGTCACTTCCTTGTCCGGACATGGACTGAACCACGCCCAGAGCCCCCGAGTCATTGTTGCAAGCCCTGCGCTGGTCCGGCGTATGCCAGGCCAGAACACTCCGCTTACGCTCCGAGGGGGGGCCACATAGCTACAAGTCGCAGGTTTACACGCTAGTGGTCTGCAGGTCGCTGGTCTAGTTGTCAGCATGTCACGGCCACTCCCTGAGGGCAGGTTTGCACACACACCACACCCATCCGGCACAGGCGTCACAGGCCATGTGACCCCGCCAATATAAGGGGCCGACTATGTCACATTCCCCACTGCCGGTGGTGACTGGATGACGGACGTTCCACGATTCTCAATCATAAAGGGCCCATGAGTTGTTGCGCACAGGGTTAGTGGCACCCGAAGCCTTGCGGCCGTCACAGGCCTACCACCACGTGGGGCTGACTGGGGTTGCACAGGGTTAGTGGCACCGAAATTGCTGAGCGGGTGTGCAGCCTGCAATGATGACGTGTGCACTGATGTGGTCTCTGCCATTGATGCCTCAGGACTCAGCGTCATGTGTGGGACCTTCTGGGCCGCGGTGCGGGTCCGCTTGATGTGGAGCATGCCATGGTGGCGGGACCTGGGCCTGGAGCTTGCACGGGCACGTGGTGTGCCCACTGGTGGACACACCGTTGGCGGCAGGTGAGCAGTGGGGCCTGCCAGCGCTGGCCGGCGGGAGGGGGTAGGGTGTGGCTGCATGTGTGCGCAGGGACGGACAGGCGTTGTTGCCTTGTGCAGTGAGATGGACTCTGCCATGATTGACTCTGGCCTCGATTACAGATTGCAGACCTGGTGGCTTGCCGTGTATACCGGCGTGTGGTTGGAGACACACCGGTGGCAGCAGGTGAGCAGTGGTGCCTGGGTGCGCGGGGGCGGCAGTGTCCCTCCTTCTCTCTCTCTCTCTCTCTCCCTTCCTTTCCTTCTCTCTCTCGCTCCCTTCCTTTCCTTCTCTCTCTCTCTCTCCCTTCCTTTCCTTCTCTCTCTCTCTCCCTTCCTTTCCTTCTCTCTCTCTCTCCCTTCCTTTCCTTCTCTCTCTTTCTCTCTCTGCCTTTCTTACTTTCTCTGTGTCTCGCTCCTTTGATGTGCGCATGACACACGTTCTGATTTTGTTCTTTATTTTCCAGGCTGTGACATCAAGATTGTCCCGGACGGGCCCGACAGGAGTCTTCCGCATTGGTGTTTTGTGTTGTATTTCAATAAAGTTTTTGGTTGTTACTTCAATGATGAGTGACTGTTTCTCGTTCTTCTGACCACACATGTGTGTTTCTTGTTGTCATTGTGCGACATCATGCGCTTTTTGTGGCTCTTGTGTCGTGCACGGTATGTGTTTGTCCGGAGGGAGGGTCCGGGGGGGGGGGGGCCTGGGAGTGGTGGCGGTGGCGGTGGGTGTTGTGGCCCTCATGGGTCTCCAAGCTGCATGATCATTGTCTCCATGGCATCTGTGGGTCTTCAGTTGTGGCTCTGGGCTGGGCTCCCTTTCATACTGCAGGTAGTCGTCCTGCTTAACACCAGCAGAAGGCAGGTGCTAAATCCCTGTTGCTACCGCGGCGTATCGCCTGTTTTTGGTTCGCATCGCAGATCTGGCAGTTCATTGTGAATGTGGTGTAGTGGTGTTTTCGTGTGTTTTTGCACGGGAACGCCTACTCTGCATCTCATTAGGGTTAGTTGGTGGTGTCACCCGTGGAGGTAAATTTTGCGGCAGTTATCGCGGGAATACTGGCGTTGTCTGCAGTTTGCACCCGCTTGTGAATGGGGCGTTAAATCTATCTCCGATTTTGATGTGTTAAGGTAGCGATAACTCAGTGATAAGTCCTTGTGAATATGCCCCTAGGTCTTCTTTTGTCTGTTTTTCTCACAGCACAGCTAGCACCTCCATTGTAGAGGTTCCCTCTCAGTAATGGTCTCAGGGCTCCTCTACCATATGAGTAGGTACCTCCTAAGCTAATGGCTTCACTACTATGGGTTACACCCACCTCCTACCCCTTACTGTTTTCTCGGATCCTTGATCCCTAACATCAAGATCAGTATTTCCAGAGACCTGGCGTGGGGCAAGATGGGTGCTCACCCCCTTTTATTCTTCCCCCATGGGGTAAATCAATGCTCAGGATGCCTCCTAAATATGAGATGGAATATGCATTCCCCTCTACCGTTGGATAATAGAGACAGAGTGCAATTATTTACACCCAGTGACATTCCTTAGTCCACAGATTTCTCCTTTCTGTTACTCTTCTGGTTGAGTACAGCTGTTCTAACACCTGGATATAGATGGCACATGTATCCTGCAGAGAAGTCACAGGGACCCACCCACTGATGGCCTCTGAAAGTTTGCCCCTATATCATTTACTGCCATTATCTAAGATTTGCTAACAAGTAAACTGTGATGAGCAGATCACTGACATAATGTTGATCCATTAAATATCGAACCACAGAAATATTGGAAATTAAATATCGATAACAAAAATATGGACTTCATATACTTAACTATAAAAAACACAAATATCAAGAACACAAACATCATTGTTAGGAATATCGATTTTTACATACATCGGAAACAAAAATATTGTTACCTTTAAATAAACATATATGTCAAAATTATCGATTCACACAATATCGACTACATTATTGTAACCCAAAAAATTTAATTATCATTAATGAAAAGATTAAAAAAACACTTGTCACATTAAACTATTACTTCAAATAAACCCTAAACTTGTTAAACACATATTTAGATTAAATAAAAATATACTATAAAACAAAATATTTACCATTCACCCCAAAATAATTATATATCTAACACATATACAATAAAACTCCCCCAAAAATTTGCATGAACTACAAACATTCAAACACCAATCTAAATTTTTACAAATAAAAAAAATATAGATATAGATATATATATCTATCTATATATATATACATGTATAACCAAAAATATCAAACTAGATACTATACATAAAAACTAAAACCTAAATTAGCGTTTACCATAGAAAGACTCATCTGATAAAAAAATTCAAACTATACTAAACCAACCAATAAAATAAAACTATAGATAACTTTATACAATAAAATCACACAAACAATTAAATCAGCAATATAAAAGGCACACTAATTTAAACAACTTAGGGGCCCATTACGATACCCGGCGTAAATAAATCCGCCAGGCATGGAAGCGGCAAAAATCCGCCCGCACACACCGCCTGAACACCGACCACGCCATTACGATTACACAAACCGAAAACCGCCATCGGCGGAAAAAGCACACAAAATACCGCCCGCCAACGTCCGAGTCGGAGTCAAACCGCCCGCCACGGACGGAAACACGCACGACAACACAAAACCGCCCGCCCTCACGGCCGACACACCGCACGTGAAATTACGATCGCACCGACATGAGCGCGGAAAAACCACAAATATACCGCCCGCCAGCGCAAACAACGCCGATGAGAATCGACACGGCAGAAGCCATGGCGCCCACGTACCTGCACAGAAACCATCCGCACACAAAACCAATAGCACACAACATGGCCAACAAGTCCACACAGCAAGGCACGCACAAATACACAAGCACAGTACACATCCCGAAAACACCCCCGGACAAACAAAAAATACAAAGGCCAGAACCCCAGACACAACACACCTGAAAACAACAGACCATGAGGACACACCCACATAGGTGAGTACAAAAGCAGCACTCCCACAGACCACAACCCCTTGCTACATTGCAAACCAGAGAGGAGAGGAGAGGACACAGTGACACAGCAAGGACAGCAGCACACCACAGAAACGCACACATCACAACCACCACCACCACCACCACCAAACACCACCACCACCACCACCACCACCACCACCACCAAACACCGGCACCACAAACCCCCTGCACATTACACAACACACACCGCACCAGCACCACAAACACCATGGCACCACAAAGAATGCCCAAGTTCACGCCCATGGAGCTGACGGTCATGGTCGACGAGATCATCAAGGTGTACCCACAAATCTATGGGAACATGGTCCAGCACACACCACTAGCCACCAGAAACAGAATGTGGAACCGGATCGTAGACCAGGTCAATGCAGTCGGGACCCTGCCCAGGAACAGAGTCGAGATTAACAAACGTTGGAATGACGTAAAGAGCCTGGTCAAGAAGAAGGAGGGCAAAAACAGAGAGCTGGCTGCCGTCACTGGCGGAGGGAATCCCGCGCTCTTTAAGACCTTCAAAGCGTGGGAGGAGAAGGTGCGAGTCGTAATACATCCGGAGATCCTCGCCGGATTAGCAGGGGAGTGGAGGCTGGTAAGTACAAACTAATGTATACCAGCACACCGCTATGTACTCACATGCACTACCACCATGCCACAGCTCCCAGGGACAAACACCCCCATGTCCAGCACACAATACACAACACATCACACACACATGCAACAGACACTACCACACACAGCCCAAACCGAACAACTGTAAAATGCGTGGGGACATGTGTACACTAAGCCAGCCACGTAACCACCAACAGGTCCCCAAATATGCCAGAAGCGCCACAACGAGCACCCACCACACCCATGTGTCCGCCACAGCTGCACTAACCGACAAGTAACAGGTAAGTGGCAGGAACACAAAGTGCAGTGGGTGGGACGGTGGACAGCCCAAGTACAACACACACCAGGCCCCAGTCCCACAGCACAGCAAGGAGGAGCATCCCCCACACCCCACAGCCACGTGTCAGCCACCGCAGTGCACAACGACAGCCAAAAGGCAGACATCACGGTCCACAGCAATCGGTGTCAGTGGGTGTCCAGCCACCCCCACGACCCACAACACCCCCCCACCCCCACAGACCTGCAACATGGAGCACCCCCCGCTTAGAGCCATGTGGCATCCAGTACAGTGCATGCACGAACAACTTGCAGGTGGGAAACTGGACAGGGCTGGATTACTGGAGGCATGAGGACCATAACACGACCAACACATGGGACATGTCACGTAGCAGACGAACACGCAGCACCGCCCACCGTCACGAACAAGTGAACAATGTGCACACGGACATGAACAACAGACTCACACCCCACATGACCCATCACAGACATAGCAACACCCAAGGAGCCACGTCTGCATGCACAAGCCACACTGAATATAGTCCCACACGGCAGCCACTGTGCAACTCATCACACACAACCGAAACACCATTGAAGTCCTGTCCATGTAGCCCCTACTGCCTGTCAACAACACACCCCACAACTACGCCTATGTAAGACAAACAACACTAGACGCAACAGAGCGGAACAACATAAATGCACACGAACACCACTGAACCCATCAAACTCACAGACACACCATGCACATACAACATACCATCCATCCCATCCGTCAGCCCCAGTCTCATGAAAGGCATGTCATCCGCACAGCTGCCACACATACAGCAGTCACGCTAAGACACATGCCCATGACCAACCATGTGCCAGAAGTCAATTAAGCGCACGACACACTGTGAGCAACAACACACAACATGGGCCACACCCCCCCGAGCACTGCAGTGATGCACATGGCACAGGGCAGCACGCACACCAAGGAGATGGGACAACTGCAATACGCTGGCTGGCACACAACTATCACTCACTCATAACGATGCGTCCAATGCCATGTCCAGTAATCACAACAGACAGCAAATATGCAGGCCATGTCAAGCATGCACACACCTCAAACCATGCACTGTCATGCTGCCACAACACATGTCACGTTCGGCACCCATGGCTCACAGCATGTACCCCAAAAGCATATCCCCTCCCAAATGCGAATCTGGGGCATGGCCCCCATGTTGCCATATGCATTCCTAAGCGTTCCATTTGAACCCCAAAAGCATATCCCCTCCCAAATGCGAATCTGGGGCATGGCCCCCATGTTGCCATATGCGTACCTAAGCGTTCCATTTGAACCCCAAAAGCATATCCCCTCCCAAATGCGAATCTGGGGCATGGCCCCCATGTTGCCATATGCGTTCCTAAGCGTTCCATTTGAACCCCAAAAGCATATCCCCTCCCAAATGCGAATCTGGGGCATAGCCCCCATGTTGCCATATGCGTTCCTAAGCGTTCCATTTGAACCCCAAAAGCATATCCCCTCCCAAATGCGAATCTGGGGCATAGCCCCCATGTTGCCATATGCGTTCCTAAGCGTTCCATTTGAACCCCAAAAGCATATCCCCTCCCAAATGCGAATCTGGGGCATGGCCCCCATGTTGCCATATGCGTTCCTAAGCGTTCCATTTGAACCCCAAAAGCATATCCCCTCCCAAATGCGAATCTGGGGCATAGCCCCCATGTTGCCATATGCGTTCCTAAGCGTTCCATTTGAACCCCAAAAGCATATCCCCTCCCAAATGCGAATCTGGGGCATAGCCCCCATGTTGCCATATGCGTTCCTAAGCGTTCCATTTGAACCCCAAAAGCATATCCCCTCCCAAATGCGAATCTGGGGCATAGCCCCCATGTTGCCATATGCGTTCCTAAGCGTTCCATTTGAACCCCAAAAGCATATCCCCTCCCAAATGCGAATCTGGGGCATAGCCCCCATGTTGCCATATGCGTTCCTAAGCGTTCCATTTGAACCCCAAAAGCATATCCCCTCCCAAATGCGAATCTGGGGCATAGCCCCCATGTTGCCATATGCGTTCCTAAGCGTTCCATTTGAACCCCAAAAGCATATCCCCTCCCAAATGCGAATCTGGGGCATAGCCCCCATGTTGCCATATGCGTTCCTAAGCGTTCCATTTGAACCCCAAAAGCATATCCCCTCCCAAATGCGAATCAGGGGCATAGCCCCCATGTTGCCATATGCGTTCCTAAGCGTTCCATTTGAACCCCAAAAGCATATCCCCTCCCAAATGCGAATCTGGGGCATGGCCCCCATGTTGCCATATGCGTTCCTAAGCGTTCCATCTGAACACCAAAAGCAAAGTACAAACCAGACCCAGGATGGGCCAGGAGCCCGCATACACCAGAGTCACAATAAGTAGGGGCACAGCAACACACCCATCGGCATGGCCAATCCGTCCCATGCCACATGTGCACAGCACACAGTCCCATTGCCAAGCACACACAACTACAGATGCTACAGCCACACACACGCCTCCGGGAAACCCATGTACGAGATTGCACGAACTGTCAATGTCAGACGACAAATACATACTTCGCCAGGTGCAACACAATAACAAATCTCATTCTCTCCACAGGTGACGAACTGCTGGATGCTGGGGATGGAGCCAGCAGCCAGCACAGCCAGCCTACAAGCCCCCAACGAGGACACACGGATCTGGAGGATCTGTCCTCCTCTTCGGACACGGACAACCAAGCAGGCCCATCTGGTGTGGCAGGGCCCAGCCGCTCCCCAGGACCCCTCCTACCCACCAACCCATCATCCAGGGCTGCTGAACATTCACAGCCCCCTGCTGCCACTGTCGTTGCGGCCACACCCACGGTCATTGTGGCCACTACCACTGCCGCAACCGCCACCATCGCCGCACCGACCACCACCGCCGCCACCACCGCCACGTCTTCGCTGGCACCAGCCCCAGCGCAGGTGGTGGCCCGGACGACTGGATCCACCCTGGGAGCCACAGCGAGGACCGTGGTGAGCAATGTGGCTAGTGGGCAGGCCGGTGGCAGCAGGACTGGTAGGAGGAGCAGGGTCAGGGAAACGCCAGCCTCCCCTGGGAGCCATGCCCTGCCTCACATGGCCAGAGTCCTTGGGGCCTATGAAGAGGCCCAAGGACAATGGGTCCGGTCTGCTTCAGACACGCGTGAGGTGCTGGGGGTGCTGAGGTCCATGGACGCCCGTATGGGCCAAATCGTGGACCTCATGGGACAGCTGGTGGTGGCGGTGAGGTCACAGCCAGGGACAGCAGCTCCCCTCCGCCACCACCTGCCGGGGCGCAGGGTGGAGCAGCAGTGTCCAGTTCCCCTGCGTCCACAGCCAGTGATCACACCTCAACCACCAGCATGTCGCAAGCAGGCACCCCCTCGCAAACGTGGAAGGGGCCGTCCGAAGTGGAAACAGATCTCCCGGGAGGACTTCGCACGCTCCAAACGCAAGTGAGGCAGCCAGCCAGCCTTCCGCCAGCCTTCCTTGACCAGCCACTGCATTGACTTGGACTACGATCCCACTCCACACAGCCATCTGGATGGCATGTGTGTGTTGGACTATGGACATAGAACCAGTGGGTACACCCTGATCATCACGCAGCCATGACCGACAGCTCATTGTCACTGCACGCACCACTTTTGTCATCACCTTACACACAATCACATGTCACAGTTTGTAATAAATGCACCTTTTTCACTAACTGCTGTTTGTGCCCTGTGTCTTATTTGTACGGAATACAACGGCCACCTTGGGCGGAAAGGCACCTGATGCGTGGCATGGCATTTGAATCCGGAGGGCCTGTAGGGACCTATGGGTGGGAGACAGAACAGGAGCACATTCAATGAGTGTGTCACACACCCATCACACAGTACATGTCAACAACTACAAGCAATGTACACACATCGCACAGAGCAATAGGGCACAATGCCACAGCCACCAACAGTGGCATACTACCCTGGCCATGGAGCGTTGACACACAGCACGCAGTGAACAAACGGCCACCCTGACACAGCACACACACACCTGCACAGATACAGCCACATCAGCCGTCGTACATGGACACTCACCGTCAAGTGAAGTAGCGGGCGATGAGCTGCTGCCGCACATTACCAGCTTCCTCCTCTCCGCTGTCCTCCTCACTCGAGCTGTCCTGGTCTGCGGGCTGGGGCCCTGGTTGATCTCCGTCATCCACGATGACGGGGATCTGCTTCCGAATGGCCAGATTGTGCAGCATGCAGCACGCCACCACTATCCGGCACACCTTCTGTGGGGAGTACGCCAGCGCACCCTCGGTGCAGTCCAGGCACCTGAACCTGGACTTGAGGAGGCCAAAGGTACGCTCGACCACACGTCTGGTCCTCCCATGTGCCTCATTGTAGCGATCGTCTGCTGGGGTGCGAGGATTCCTCAATGGACTGAGCAGCCATGCCCCATTCGGATACGCAGAGTCACCTGGGTGTGAGGGACACAGAGAACCGTTGCTAATCCAACTGGACAGGGGACAGATTCGCACAGCCAGCACGCTACACCACTCCACATACTCACCGACAATACAGGCACGATCCTGTTGCATATTGGACATCAGTCGTGGCAAGATGCTGTTGCGCATTATGTGTGCGTCATGGGCCGAGCCTGGGAACTTTGCACACACGTGGGTGATCACCATGTCCGCAAGGCACACCACTTGCACATTCAGGGAGTGCGTGTGCTTCCTGTTGCGGTACAGGTGCTCAGTGGCCTGTGGTAGAACAAGGCCGACATGTGTGCAGTCAATGGCTCCAACGACGTGTGGGATTCTGCCAAGGGCATAGAATGCACCCTTCACTGCCGCCAATTCACGAGCCCTGGGAAGCGGATGTACCTGTTCCGGTACAGCATCATGGCTGCCAGTACATCCCTCAGCACCTTGCTGAACATGGGCTGGGACATCCCTCCTCCACTGCCCACTGTGTGCTGGAATGACCCAGTGGCGAAGAAATGCATGGCGGCCATCACCTTAGCCGTGGGGGTGACAGCAGTCGGATACACCCTGCGGGGACGGAGATGGGGTTCTAACATGGCACACAGTCGATGCAGGGTTGGCCTGTCCAGCCGAAACTTCCTAATAACCTCTGTATCGTCCATGTCCGCCAGCAATTGGTATGGGCGGTCAATGTTCGGTCTCCGCCTAGGGACAATGGCAGAGGACACATGTCAATGCAACACGACACATAGCAATTTCGCATACACATCACTGACATGACTGAGCAAGCACATGAGCCACAGCCCAGCTGTCAAGCTGGGACGGCACGGCCACAATACACTTACACAGGTCTCCCAACAATGGCAATGGCTAGTGATACAAACCACTGCCATGTGCATGCACATGGGGATCTAGGCCCCAATGACTTGCGGGGCGTGCTGATGGGGACTGACTGCATATCCGTCAAGCGGCAACGCCACGGCAACATGAATGTCTGCTGAGCATGGAACTGCTTCCGCGGCTGGATGAGTATGGCACACGACGACGACGATGTGGGCACAGGCTGAGCGGCCAAAACAAGTGGGACCTGTGGCACGAGGGGATATGAGACAGTAGTAGGTGTCAGCACTGCACCCTATGTACAGCACTGTACGGATCACACCTCCCGAAACATTGACAGGTGTCCACATTGACAGCCCCATGCCAAGACGGCTGTGTGCTTGCAGTCACACGTCACAGGTGAGAGGTTACATTGCACGTGCCAGGTGGCAGTCGTACATAGTGGGAGCTGGCATGTGTGTGCATGTGTCTCCTGTTCAGGATCCACCAGATGGGCGCTGACTCTGTACTGACCATTGGACACAGCATGTTCCGTGGAAGGCTTGTGTGTGTGGGATGGTGGCACTGGATGTGCCTCCGTTGGGTGGGGGGCCATGCACAGGGCGGGTACGTCAATGATTGCGCATTGTTGGTCACGGTGGGTGCACCCACTAAGATGTGTTGCCCTGTGTTCAATTCCTATGTCCGCATGATGATGGACTGTAGATGTGGGCAGACTACACATTGGTCGATGTGCTGTCTATATGCATGTGCCTTCACACCAGGCACAGCTGCCCCTGCACATGTGACCCCTGCTGGACTCGCTGCTGGGTCTGTGGAGCTGATGCACCTTCTGCGCGTGGGGCGGGCAGCTCTCCTCACTTCCCTCATTGCGCATGTCATGACTTTGCCGCAGGTGACATGGATCATGGAGGGCCCACATGTACGCGTGGGTAGGCTACACATGATTGTACACTGGTCGCCACCCCCAGTCAGTGTTTCGAATGGGAAGGTTGTCGTGCTGGTGGTATGTTCGATGTGGCGGATGGGCGGGCCTAGGTGCGGGCTTACATTCCGGACATGGGGGTAGTTGGATTGGCGACTAGTTGCAGTACACACGGGACACGTCTCTTCCTTTCCACATCTGGGTCATCCCTTGTACTAACTGACAGTGATACAGTCATCTTCGCCCCAGCCCTCATGTCCTCCCTCGCTCCCCCAATATGCATGCTCACCTGCGAGGCTAGCGCTTGCACAGGCAGCCCCAAGCTCGCACCAGAGAGGGCAAGGAGTGTATGTGTGGGTCCAGTTGCACGAGTGGGCTGTCTCAGGGTATGATGTGTTGCGGGACGCCGTCCACCTGCGTGGTGCCCCAAATGGAGACCCGGCCTGCATGGACTATGCATCACAGTCTTCGCCTTCCGGATCCGCCACCTGTGACACCCAGTGGCTGTGGCTGCCCTTGCGGCCAGGCCGCGTCCGTCTGTGGCTGATGGCCCACACATTCACTCTTTGGCCTCTCTGGGGAGGGCTCGGGGGTGGTGGCGCACGCGCTTGCACTTAGTCGCAATGGCATGTGGCGTGGTTGGTATGATGGGCAATGGATGGGATGGTGCGAGCCACCTCCCGTGACGTCAGTGCTGCTCGTGCTGTGGTGCGTCCCCCCTACACTTCCATGTGACTTGTGCCATACTAGACGTTGAGGTTCTATTGCCTGCGTGATATGACCAGGAGGAGCGCGAGGAGACCTCTCACACACCATGCTCCACTGCCATCCCGTGCCCTGTATCGCCTGTGCGGATTGCCTATGTTGGGGTTACACCTGGTCGACTGGGGCTGTGTGTGCCTTGTCAAGGGGCATGGCGGGCGCACAACAGGATCCAGCTTGTCCACAGAGGGTGGGCTGAGGTGCGCCTGGTACCGCTTTGTACGTGTGCCCGGCTGCTGTGCACACACGTGTTCACTCCCCCCGACAGGTGTCCTCTCACAATGCCCAGGGAAGCGGTGGTGTACTGTTCATGACCCCTCCCAACACGGCGTGCTCCAACTTGGCATGTGCGCATCTACCCGTCGCACCCACCCACCTGAGCACTGCGTCCATACGACTTCACATGACACATGTGTGTCTTCCACAGTAGTGCTACTCATTTGCGTTGACATCCAATACCAGTGGACTACATGGTCATGTCACGACTGCCGTGTACTTCACATACTCTCATCCTCTCTCATTCGTACTTGTGAAATGAGTCAGCGGAGACAGTTTTGGTTTCAAACATTATATTGAGTCTTCTGTCCTCTGTGATGCAGTATAGTGGACACTACTGGCAGCGGAATACATGTTGAGGATATACTGAGCATGATTGCAAATGGGATAGGGTGTGGGGTTACATGTGATTGGCTGTTGCATGTGGGATGTGGGCTTCAGAGTGACATCTGCTTGGCCAAGGCTGTGCTAATGTACATTTACGTATAGCTGCGGAGCTGCGGACTTTGACACAGACGGTATACATGTAGCCTACCAGACCGCTTGGCATCATGGGCACAGTCCATCTCAGTTCCATGTGACATGTTTGCTGCGGTTGTTCCTCATGCACGCGTGCATGTGAGTTGACATCAGGGCATGTGCTTGCGTGCATGCAGCGGCGTGCCACTTGTTGTTGCACTGTGGTGGTTACTGGACATGTCACAGTCACTGGGGTCGTGTTGTTGTTGTATGCACTTGTCGTCCATGCAAAGGTCCTGGTATGGGATTCCCGGGGCGGGGGTGGGAGGGTGCAGCACCCACAGACTCCAGGCGACCTATTCATGTCCACTGAGCGGTGTGTGTGTCCATGTGCGCTGGATCCATGTCGTGTCCTGGTTGTTCGTGCAGTTCCGTCCATGTGGGTGCGATACACAGAGCCCATGCCACTGCCTCCCACGATGCATGCGGTGTTCCTGGATGTGATGGGGAACAGTGTGCATGTCCCGGTCATATCCGATGTCATGGCGATGTCGTTGATGGTGTGGTTACAGTTGCCGGTCGTTTGGTATGGCTGTTGTGGTGGTGACTGGCCAGTCCGTGCGGAAGCTAAGCATGGGTGCGGGGTTGGACATCATAGGTCACTCGGGGAACCTGCGTTGTGGTCCGACGTATTTACAGGTTGTCAGGTATGCGATGCCGTCCAGCAGGGCTTCCATGTCATTGGTGGTGTACATGTTTGCCAGCCAATGTAGCGGATGGTGGCTGTCAAGGTGTTGTTCGTAAGTTGTCCCTTGGAGGACCATGATGGGGCATGCTGGGTGACATTCGATGTAGCTGTTCTCGATGATCCGTCGTGTGGAGGCACAGTGGTCCCATTTCAGTGCGGGTGCGATGTTGGCCCATAGGCAGAGCAGGCCCTGTCGTGTGCGTCCAGAGGGAGGAGTAGTGGTAGCAGGTCCGCCTTCAGACATGCCGGGTTGGAGAGGCATATCTCGACGGGATGCTGGTAGGGACACCTCCGACAGTAGAAGACGGGCATGACGCAGCTGAACAATGTGATGCGGTAAGTCAGTCGGTAACTTACGTTCAGCAGGGACAGGAGATCGCATCCCAATGTATGGCACAGGTTGGTTTTGTACAGCTTGAGCTGTTCGGCGTAGTTGGGTAGGTGTGTTGCGGTTGCCATTTCGCAGCGGTTCGTTGAGGTGGTGTGCTCCGGCTGTGTGTGCAGTCTGCAATGTGCACGCTCCGGGGTTGCTGTGAGCTCTGTGTAGTCGTAGGGAGACAGGACTTGTGTTCTGTTGGCTTGTTTGGAGGACACGGGCCCTCTTCCCACATGCTTCTCAGACAGTTCAAGGTCAGTGCTGTGTGACTCCTTCCAATTAACTTGCATGTGGCCGACATGGGGGAGTGTTTTCTTCTTTCTTCCCCGTCCGTTGTGTGCTTCTGTGATATGCGCTATCTGCCCTGTGGTCGGTCTCCTCGGCATGCCTGTGTTGGTCTATTCTTGGACAATGGCTGTATTCACCGGCTTCTGTCGTAGGGCTGTGGTTTCGGAGTTGGAATGGAAGGTCATTCAGTGATGTCTGCTCTCCCTTGTGTGGGCGGCAGGCTGCCTTTCCGCTCTGCGTTGGGCCTTGTGTGTGAATGTTATTCTTGGGCCACCTGTTGTCGGTCCCCGGGCTCTTTGGTGTTCCGTTTTATATGTCTTGTTCATATGTGCAGGGTGGTATGGGTGTTTCTGTGTGGTACTGGCGTTCCTCTTCCCGAAGGGGCCCTGCTTCTCCTAGTTGGTGTTGCCGCCGCTGTGTGCTACGCCATGTTTGTTACACTGGGGTGTGTCCTGCTGTTGCGTGTCTTCACTGACATGTGTGCGTCGGTTGTGTGGCGTTGGGTGTTGTCCGTGAATTGTGCGTTGGGGACATGTCTGTGGCCGGCCTGTCACGTGTCATGTGCGTTCGGGGTGGGGCTGATGTGTGTGCTGCTTGGTTGTGTCCCTGTGTCTGTGTGCGACGCATGCATGGCGCTGCGGTTGGCCTCTGCGTTGTGCGCATGTGTGGCGGCGCCATCGGCGCTTTGGGGCCGTGACGGGGTGGTTGGTTCCTAGTCCCAGGTGGTGTGTACACATGTGTTCTGCGATGTTACGATTTGGCCTGTGTGTCATATGTGGATGCGATGGTGGATGTGTAGTGTACACGCGCTGGTGGGGGGTTGTCCGCTTTTCCGCCCTTGCACTGTGTGCGCTGTTTGCGTGCACTTGTTGTGTGTGTGCCTACCTGCGTCTCCGCGGTACGTTGCGTCCTTGGTGGTGCATCAGCAGAAGCATGGGGAGTGCCTGCAGTGCTGGATTCATGCTCGGGGAGCCGCTTCTTCGTTGTCCGTGCTCGGCATCCGTGTTACCGCTTCGGTTTGTCGTACGGTATCTCTTGGCCGTGGGAGCCGTTTGTTTGCGGCATCGTAATTTATGCGCCGGGCGGGACGTGTTTCGTCGGACGGTGTGTGTCAGTTGAGCTGCGCCGCTACATGTACGGGCGCACTTTGATGGCGGACGGTGTTGCTGGCTTGCCGGCGGTGTTTGGCCTACTTTTCGCATCGTAATTGGACGGGCGTGTGGACTGCTGCGTGCCGGCGGTAACTGGTGGTTTTTGCATTCGCCAGCACGGCGGTGGTGCTTCCGCCCGCCATCGTAATGTGCCCCTAAATACTTAAAAAACAGAAAACACTGCAAGACTAGAAAACTCCACCTGATTCGCTCAACAAACCATTAAAGGGGAAAAATATACATCTGAACAACTACATAACCAAGTAAGTAATATTTATATTTAAACTAAAACTTAACTATTATGAAACTTAAAAATGTAAAATAGCAAAAAAGTATTAACACACTCTCCAACTTTTATCTTTTTGCATTGACTTCTGAAAAGAAAAAATCTGCAACCTAAAAACAGATAAACTTCCAGAAAATACCAATTATCACAAACGAGCAAAAATATATAAGAAAGTAAGTATACATTAATAAATAACAAATTATGAACTCACCCAAATAGCAACCAAAAATAAACCTAATGACCTCAACCTCTACCATCTATCAACAAAATACCATTTCAAAGGTAACATGTTTTATTTTCATTCAACAGAAAATATACCACCTGCCTACATTAAAATACCCCCAACAGCAAAGCTGCACAACCTTGCGAAACATCTCAACAGAACATACATGTAGTTATACAAAACTGAAATAATTGTATTTTTTAACATATTAATAACAAAGGTGCAAAAGTTAAAACATATTGTATATTTATACTACTGCACTACGTACAGGTACAATGACAGAGGCCGACAAATTTATCACTTTGCAGAAAGGAAAGCAGTTACTAAATCACATGGGCTACACCTACAAAAGTCCTTCAGAAACTATAAAATGTAAATGTAAATATTTATTTATTTATAGAGTTTATATAGCGCAAACATGACCTAAAAGGTATCAGAGCGCTTTACAAATGATCAGGGTCAAAATCGAGAGCGACAAGTATGGCAGAACAACAACAAGCATATGTAAGATACATGTGTACAATAGACGATATATCGCAACACCGCAAGGAGAATATACATGAGCATATAAAAGCAATAACAATAACAAATAAGCAATAACAAATAAGGATGATGTAAACAACCATACGAGCAGAAATTAAACAGGATGTGGCCGCGCCCATCCGGGCGAGGAAGTCCATACACGGAGGAAAAACAAATGTGTGGTGAAAGCATCATAACATGGTACCAAGGGCGGAATAGGTACAGTTCCAGATCAGAAAGCATTCATCAGTAGTGCTTTTACTTCTTTTTTGAATGACGCCTTTGAGGGATTCAGTCTAGTTTCCAGAGGCAAGGAGTTCCAGAGTCTCGGTGCAATACCAGAAAAGGCTCGGTTATAGGTTTAATTTCTTTTGAATTTTTGTGGTTTCAGCAACTAGGTGCTGGAGCGCCTAGAAGACCTGCAACCACCAAGAGTTCCAGTTTTTGGGGTAGGTACAAAGGAGTGTTAAAGTGAAGGGCTTTGTGGGTCATGCAAGCAATTTTAAGATGTATCCTAGCCTCAAATGGAAGCCAGTTTAGGGATTTCAGTTCCAGTGTGATGTGGTTATTTCTTCTGGATCCTGTGATAAGCCTTGCAGCCGAATTCAGAGAGGCCCTGAGTGGTGCCAACTTGTAGCTAGGTAGACCACAGAGAATTGCACTACCATACTCCAACATGGAAATGACTAGCTCTTGAACAGCAGACTTGAAGTCATCCGGGGGGAGGCAGGGTTTTTTCTTTCTTAGGATGCTCATTTGGAAGTTGGCTCATTTGGCTGAGCTGCTGCATGTTCAAGGTCAAGTATTTTTCCAAGAGATCTTGTGGAATCAATGATGTGTGTTATACAGTTGAGAGCCGTTAGGTGTTTCATTTATTTAACCATAATGTGAGCCTGTTTAGGTGGGGAGAAAAGGAGGAATCCCGTTTTGATGGAGTTTAGCTTGAGATGGTTGGAAGTCAGCCAGTGTTGGGTTTTGAGTATGGTTTAGTTGAGTGACCTGATTTCTTCCGGGGAGGAGATTTTCAGGTACAGTTGTGTGTCGTCCACATACATGTGATAGTGAATGTTAGATGATTTGAGCATTTCCCTTAGAGGCTCCATGAATACGTTGAAAAGCATGGGTGAAAGCGAGAACCCCTGAGGGACCCCAAGTGTGATCGGAGTAAAATTGGAGAGGGCTTGATTGACTTTAATTCTTTGGCAAACCAGTTTAACACTGAACCTGATAAACCCATCCTGCGTTCCAGTAAGTCCAGGAGGTTGTCATGTGTGACCGTATCAAAAACTGACGAGAGGTCAAGGAGGATTAAGAGGCAGGCTTCGTTCCGATTCAGCATTTTTAGAGAGTCATCCACTATGTGAGTAAGGGCCATTTCAGTTCTATGGCCCTGATGAACACCAGCTTGAAATTGATCTGGAAGCTGGAATTGGTCAATGTGGCTACATAGCTGGACATGAAAACATTTCTCAAGGAGCTTCGACAGAGTTGGAATGCTAGTGATTGGATGGAAGTTATTAAGGTCGTCTTGATCCGCAGTGGGTTTTTTAAGAATGGGCGTAACCTGTCCTGCCTTTGGACAATCCGGAATTACACCCTGCAGTAGGGAGGCATTTACTATTTTGGTCCAGAGTGGGACTAAGGACCTCTTCATCTCGCTGAAGAAACTTGAGGGTAAGGGGTCACTAAAGTGGTTTGAGGGTTTCAGTGTTGTGAGCATGTTGAGTATAGAGATTTTGTCAAAGGGCGTAAATTGGCTCCAGGAAGCACTATTTTTGGGGGTGAACCCTGGAGCAGGCAGGGGCTGTGGAGGAAGAGGGGATGAGTGGTTGATAGGGTATGGGAATGTCAGTTGGTTCATCTAAATGCACTAAGTATTATTCTAAAGCATGCTATAGGAGGGCAACTACAAAAGATGATGTCCTAATTCATGTAAGAGAGTACAACCACCCCCCAAACATGACAGAAATAGAAGTAAAAGAAATATTGCAAGATATAAGAGAGGCAAGCACTAGCTCCCAGGAACCCACAAGCAAAATCCTGAAAGATATACTACCTAGAGTCCCCGAACACAAAACACGGCAACTACCATCTATACCCGCTTTAAAATGTTTAATTGCACTGTTGTAGAGCTTACATTTATTCTCTATTTTTCCTTTTTAAAATAGTATCTTGTTCTGATGGTGGTTTGTACGCTTCCCCTAACACGAGGAAGTGTCATACATGCATTTATTCCTGGTAGGTATTGCTGTCTTGCAGTCTGCACAATTAGTTCCAGGGTCACACATATTAGAATGCAATGCCCTTAGTATTTTTTGTGCTCGTAAGAGACAACTCTTTCTCTCTAGACTAACTAAAGACATTGTTCTGCACCTCTGGCCCAGTGCAATAAGGCTGATGTTTTATTATTTAAACAGCATCCATGCACGGCATTTCAAGGCAAAGTTGTCATGTAAGCTGCTGTGAGCTGAGATCCAGCTCTGCAGGCCTGTCCTTCATCTAGAGAAAGAAGATAGATTGCCGGTGCAAGAGAAGTGTGCAGGCCTGCACACTAAGACAGGGTACATTCGTTAATGCACTGAGGCCGGGTTCCTGACACATTATACTAAGGTATGGGGTTAGATCATTCCAACAGGTCTGGCAGAATGGTACTCCCTATCTACTCTACTATAGATATATCAGTTATAGATAGGAATAACATTAGGAACAATTAACATGGTTGAATTGTTTGTATTTTTCACCATTCTAATAATGTTCATAACAATGATGTGTCTCATCTGTCTAATAATCGTAACTCATGCTTTATTTACAAGGATTAGATATTTCCAATAAATATTTGAAAATGTATTCTCCTATCTTTTTTATTTGTGACACCTTGGGCATGCAAAATTGACAAACGAAATGGTTATATCTGTTTCCACTAATTCCTTGGGAATCAGAGTGGTCATGTTCGAGGTTACTGACAACATCTATAACTCTGAAAGGGTAGGAGTTTAGATGTGGTACTGTGAGCTAGCCAAAACCATATTTACTGATGATACAAGTAGACTGTCTCTATATTGTGAAGTTTTGTTGATCTAATACACAGTCCTACTAAATTTGTAGGAACTGTATAACATTGTGCCACCAACGTTTTAGGTTTGGTACCGATTTATTGGGCTTCCTGAATAGTTTTCTTGCGTGTGCCCAAGGCTCCTTTTTTCACCTTTATATGGAGACATCTGTGCTGATTGGGTTTATCCTTGTCAGCTTTAATAGGAAGCTTATTTATGTCTGTATGTTGATCAAGCTTGATCTTTAAAAAGGACTACCCCGTATAGTGTTTCCTTTCTTTGAATTCCATTCATTAAATATGGCGAAAGCAGTGATTATTGCTGTTATATGTAGACAAGCTGTCACTAATCATTTGGATAGATATGGGCTCGCCAATAGCAGTGGAGATCTTACCCTTGGGGCTGAGGCACACAAAGCTTATAAATGTGAAGTTTTTTATCCCTGGGTTAATTTTCCCGCTGTCGATGCCAATTCACAGACATTTCACACATACAGTGAGGCTGCAATTCCAGCTGCATAAATACCTTATGAAAATTTAGAGATACCATTAACTTACCAAGAACATTATAATTGGTTCCAAGGCACCCTCCACATACAGTTCAAAATGTAAGATTGGTCTCTCTCAGTAATGATGGGGCAACCTGGCCGATCTTAGCAGGCTATATGCCTTTTCCATATGCAAATGCATTAAACCAGCGAGAGACGCTTGCTCGCTTGAACCATTTGATAAGGCTGTATCAACGTCTGATGCAGTATATTATGCGTACATCAACTACTGCCCCAGCAAGGCCTCTTCAAGCTGGGCAGGCACAGTTAGCTGTGCCTGCAATTAGTCCAGTTACCATAAATCCCATTATAGGTAAAACCCCTACTAGAAGTGTTGAGATTGTATTTTGGATTGCACAAAAAAACAAATCAGCTTGAGACAGTGTATCCCCATACGGGACCCCAAAGTACATTTTGAATTTTATGTGTCTTTCACTTGGCATGGTTGCCCCTGTTGAGGAGTGTAATACATGGGGTACTGTATTTGCTGCCATTTACACCATTACTCATTGTACTCCAGCAGTTTTACCTGGAGTCCTTAAAAAATTCAGGCTGAATATGGAGCAGCCCTTGCCCTGGATTTTGGAATTAAACTCATGGAAACGTTGCCACTGTGTCCTCAATTATTTTAAGTAATATCAAAGGGAAGCAGCTTCTTTGGAGATACACGAACATCTTGCTTCAGTTCCTGTTGTAGATCAGGAACAAAAGCTACCTAAGATAATTTCTGAAACCTATACATCCATAGGTTGTGATAGTTTGGGAACCAGGCCTAACAAGGCACAACTTACAGACAAATCTGATTCCGATACTGCCAAGCAAATGCCTGTGGGGCATATTATCAAGGGCTTTATCGCCGATTTAGCAGCACTTTTTGCCGCTAAATCGGTGAAATTTTTAACGCCCTATTAGCAAGCTGTCGCTAACAGGCGTTAGCGACAGCTTTCAGGCGTTAGAGGCCGGGAATTACATCGCCTTGCATGTCAGCGATATTTATCGCTAATGACATGCAAGGTAGGCGTTCCCCACTAAAAGCGACTGTAAACAGTCGCTAACACCACTAACCCCTATTATCAAGGCAGGCGAAGCGATAAAATAAATCGCGCTAAGCGCGTTTATCGCTAGATTTTAACACCTGCTACTGACTATGACTTACCTGTTTAAGGTATAGGAGGTGGATTCTAATGCTGAATCCATCTTAGCGTTAATGCAAGAATATCGCTGGTTTTCCAGCGATATTCTCGCATTTTGCTGCTATCGCTGGAAATATTATCGCTATGGAGATAAACCTTACTAATAGGGTGTTATCTCAGCGATATTTTCCAGCGATAGGCGGCGTTAACAGGATTCGCGCTAAGCGCGTTTAGCGATAAATATCGCTATTCCTTGCTAATATGCCCCTAAGTCTTCTAAAAAGCGCTGGGATAAAAATAAAGGCACAGCTAAAACTAAAACACAGACTGGATCTCCACAACCATAGTCTTCCAAAAAATGTTACAATCTACGTAACCGTGATACAATTAAACAGCCAGATAGGTATCGGTATTCTGATGCTCGTCCCTC
Source organism: Calotriton arnoldi (assembly GCA_963921515.1). NCBI lineage: Eukaryota > Metazoa > Chordata > Amphibia > Caudata > Salamandridae > Calotriton > Calotriton arnoldi. The sequence goes on along the minus strand of CAWUFW010001295.1, from coordinate 532,145 downwards.
TCGTTCATTTCAGGACTCTACAGACAAGTGGTCAGAGAGAGGGGGAGAGGCGACTGCAGACAGGAGGAGTATGTGAAACTGAAAAAGAACTCGCAGCATTCCCCTAAAGTCATCATAAAAAAGGAAGAAAAACTTCCACAACAAAAAGAACAATTTAAAAAGAAGAAAGTGGCAGGAATTCCTGCCAAATACACCATGAATACTCAGAACTCTTCTTCAAAACAAGACGTGGATGAGAACTCTTCTCGACAGCAGAGCAGAGGTCACAATAGTGCATCAAACTAGACTGACTACTGACTATAAACAGGTTGAAATTCCAATTCAGCGGCTAAGCCCTACTGATAGACTTTATGATTGGTATAAACAAATTGAGTTCGATATACCATGTACTATTAAAATAATATTCTGGCAGAATTTAAGTAATGAATATGACATTCTTTTGGCTGAGGTTGATTGGCCACGAGAGTTTGTTAGAAAAGTCTCACATAGGGAGGATGTTCTAATACCTTCCTTTTCGGCTCTTGTTCCCAAAGAAGTTAAATGAGCACATGCTGAAGAATGGGCTCTTTTGCAGACCCCAGCATTATATCATAATCAGGTGGGCTGGGATAAAGACTCACCTTATCATATCATACCTATAAGCTCCAGCCCTCAGATGCAAACACAATACTCCATTAAACATGAGGCTAAGCACCCTGTGAGGGAGATTTTATCACAGTTAAAATATCAAGGTGTGATTGAGCACTGTGTCTCCCCTATAAATGATCCATTATTTCCTGTGAATAAACTAGATAATTCCTAACGTATAGTCTTATACTATCGACATTTTGTCACTGATACACTGACTTTTGCTATACAAAATTTACACAGAGCAGGCCTAATCAATAATATAGTTCATAAAAAATACAAAGCTACATTGGACATTTCCAATGGATTTTTCTGTCAAGATATAGGGCCAGATGTATCAACATTGTATTTTGCGAGTCCCTAATAGCGAATTTTACCGATTCGCTATTATGGACTCGCAAAATGCAATGTATGTAGGATTCGCAAATAAAATTGCGAATCCTACGCATTCCTTATTTGCGACTCGCAAATTGCGACTCGCAAATAAGGAATGGCTTTCCATTCATTTCTATGGGCCTAGAGGCCCATAGGAATGAATGGGAATTGCATGCGCAATTTGCGAGTACCCAGTAGGTCCTCGCAAATTGCGCATGCAATTTCAAGGGTGCAAGGGTACCAAAAGGACACCCTGTTGCACCCCGGAAATATGCATGTGTGCACATGTGGCGCACATACAATCCCTAAGAGCATGTATGTGCGCCACATGGCACTTAGAAAAATGCAAAAATTTGCATTTTTCTAAGAATTTGCAATTTATCACCAACTTGAAGTTGGTAGTAAATTGCGATTCCTTAAAGCAGGGTCGCAATTGGAAAAGCGCTTCCTGCATTGCATTTAGAGAATCGCAAATTGCGATTCTCTAAATGCATTCGCAAAATAGGTAATCGCAAAAATTGCGATTCCCTATTTTGCGTATGCCTTTTGGTATGATACATCCCAAAAGGCTTTTTCCCATTCGCAAACGGGCCTTTTGCGAACGGGAAAACGCTTGATACATCTGGCCCATAGTGTCTGAGAGCCGAAATTAGAACGCAATCTCAGCGTTTAAAGCCCAAAAAAGTTTGTTTAGGCTCCCACAGGGGTATAAGAACAGTCCAGGTCTGTTTGCAACCTGAGTAATGTCAATTTTACAAAAAATACACTCTGAAGCATTGTCTTACGTTGATTGCAGGTTACAGGAATCAAGTACTTCCTCAGCAACGGCTGTGGGAACTGGAGAAGATCACCTTTGCTCAATAGACCTGATCCAAGAGGTGTTATAGGGGCCGTCGTCTGCGAAGGCAGACAACTGTGATGTTGTGTCTCCCGCACAGGACACATAAACATTTGGCTCTCCGTGTGCTGGGAACAATTTGGCCTTTTTCGAAAACAACTAAAACTGGGATTCAAAAACATAATTTTTGTTTTATTTTTCCTCTTCTGCTCTCACTTAGCACTATGGTTTTTGGCATGCTCAGTTGGTCTCACTGTATATTGACTTTCTAGAGGACTCATAGGGCTTTGTCATGGCTACATCATTTACCTTTATTTAACATATATCGTGTTTTTAGATGTTTTTATATTCATATTTTAGCAATGTTTTTAAGCTTTTTTATACAGGCATATTTTAGCATTTATTATTATGTCGTCCAGTCGGATGAAGAGTGGGTGTTATGAATCCCAATGTACCCCAATATAGGCCTAGGTAGTTACACGACCTTTTGCCTACATCTGTCCTACCATTGTTCTACATAACGGGTCTGGCACTGACCTTTTACCTGGTTAGGTGCTACATGACTGTCGTGTGGTTTTCTCGGAAAACTAGCCTCATGTATTATGCATGAGGATGCTCAGTATCACAGCAGAATTCCCATCTTCTGCATAATAACTCTGTATAAGGGTCACCTCTATTGCCATCCTTGCCTGACATGCCCATAGTACACTTCTAGGTAGAACCCCTGAGGGTACCTTTCGGTATATAAGCACTACATCTTCGCTGGGCAAAGCAGAGGAGAAAAAGACTTCCATGCTTACACGCTGACGCGAGACGCTGAGGTTCCTGCACGCATACTCCAGCACGCGGTGGTCTGACATCCCTCGCAGGGTGTCCATTTCAAGACCAAGATGGGGTCCTTTGCTCTCACACATCAGGTAATGGGGCTGGCTTTATCCTAAGGGGATTCTTGGCTCTACACCTACATACATGCTAGGTACATTTAGGTACATCTAGTTAGGGTTGCATTGTAGGAGTACGCATTTTTACTGCCATGTATTCATATGCCTGCATATATTCGTTATTTTAGCACTATGGTAGAATTCTACCTTCTCTTTACTCTCCTGGTGCTTATAACCGTATATATCTGTTTCTGTCTCATGGTTGTTGCAGCACACATATTTTATACTAGAATGATGCTGGTTCAATAAATACTTATTTAAAACGTCCCCATCGTGTATTCTGTGTATCTCTCTGAGACAAAGTGAGCACGAGTGACTGAGCGAAAAGTAATGTACTGTTTCCACGATGCCTGAGGGATCAGGGTTGTCATGTTCGATAGTTGCCAGAAGCTATTCGCTCCTTGGTAAGAGGGGCTCATAGTGGCACTGTGAGCTAGTTGGTCTACAGACTAACATATCCTTTGGGGGTTTCTGGAATCAGTCTGGACACCAATCCCTTAGTTAATGTTGTCTAAACGTGCAGATCCTATATAGATTCGTAGGAACTACACGACAAGGGGGTTTACATTAACGTGTTTCCAGTCCTCAAGAAAGGAGGCCGAGGTGATGGAGGTGTTCAGGACTTTCTTGAGCTTGTCGCCAATTGTCTTGTCCCGAGGTTGAAAGTTGCTGCAACATTTGTCAAAAAATTAAAAGGCTCCACAGTTGCTTGTCCACTGAAGACACCACTTTTAGTTTCAAATAAGCCATTATAATGTGTCTATTTAGATCATTATGGACCACTCCGTACAGATGGTGCCTTTAAATATGCCTTTAAATATATCTTCGTGACTGTTGATTCTTCTTCTCGATTTCTATGGGTGTGGCCGCAGTGATAGACTGACTCTCAAACGGTTATTAAAGATTTGCAAGTCTTTATCTGTACATATGCAGTGGCAGCATTCCACTCGGACCAAGGACCGACTTTTACTTCTAAGGCATTCCAGGACACCATGGGCACCCTGAGTGTTGCTCTGCCTTATTCCACCCCCTAGGATCCTGTTGAAATGAAACGTTGAAATGGGAAAAGAAATGAAACCATGGATGAGCCAGACGGCAGATGGCGTCTCAGCTACTGTAAAAGGCAGATTTTCAAAATGTTTAACATTAATGCATGCATGTCAAATTATAAGGCAAAAACAATCCAGTTGCATTCATATAATTCAATGGCACTCTATTTGACTTTAAAACCTGCAAGATCCAACTTAATTGCAAAAGCGATCTTAACGGACTCTGGCCATGTTGAAGCATAGACATGCCATTTTGTATGATATTGAATGCAAATGAAACAACATTATTCAATGAATAAATACGAGTTGACAGTGTAGTCAGGCCTTTATCAACAACCGCCAAAGCTTTCTCCAAGTTTTCAAAATATAACTAACATGACACATTTTAACATATCAATTAATCAATCAATCAATCAGGTTACTTGTAAAGCGCGACTACTCAACCGTAAGGGTCTCAAGGTGCTGGGGAGGAAACAGCTGGTACGCTGGAAGCGCTGTGGGTCAGTTGAAGAGCCAGGTCTTAAGGTCCTTCCTGAATTGAGGCAGTGACAGTGATTGCCTGAGGTGGAGAGGCAGGGTGTTCCAGGGCTTTGCTGCGAGGTAGAAGAAGGATCTTCCTCTGGCGTCGTCTTGTGGATATGTGGGATGGTAGCCAGGGCCAGTTGGGTGGAGGGGAGGTCTCTCGTGGGTGTGTGGAATGCGAGGCGGTGGTTAAGGTACGCAGGTCACGCGCCGTGTAGTGCTTTGTAGGCATGTGTGAGGAGCTTAAAGGTATTCTTTTGCTGACTGGGAGTCAGTGGAGGTCTCTCAGGTGGCCGGTGATGTGGCTGCGGCAGGGTATGTTGAGTAGGAGTCTAGTGGAGGCGTCCTGAATGTTCTACAGTTCCTTGAGAAGTTTCTGGGTGATTCCGATGATGCCGTAGTTGATTCTTCTGCTGATGAGTGCCTGGATGGCCATCTTTCTGGACTCGGTGGGTATCCAGTTGAAGATCTTTCAGAGCAAGATGATGAGACAGCGTTGATCATGTTCATGGTGAGCGAGGAGTCCAAGATGATGCCTAGGTTTCGTGCGTGGTCTGTGGGGGGTTCCAAGTGCTGCGGGTCACCAGGAGTCATCCTAGGTGGAGGGGATGGAGCCCATGATGAGGACTTTGGTCTTCTCTGAGTTGAGCGTGAGGTAGCTGTCCTTCATCCAGGTGGCGACAGCCTTCATCCTGTCGTGGAAGTTGGTCTTGGCGACTGTGGGTTCGTTGGTGAGCTAGCGAATCAGCTGGGTGTCGTTGGCGCAGGAGACAATGTTGAGTGCATGGTTCCTGACGAGGGCAGCGAGCAGGGCCATGTAGATGTTGAAGAGAGTGGGGCTCAGGGAGGAGCCCTGGGGGACACCACAGAAGATCTCTGTGGGTTTGGAGAGGAATGGTGGTAGTCGGCCGGTGAGGAAGGAGCAGATCCATTCCAGGGCTTTGTCACGGATGCCGGAGTTGTGGAGTTTTGTGAATAGGGTGCGGTGAGAGACGGTATCAAAAGCGGCCGAGAGGTCCAGGAGGACGAGGGCTGCAGTTTCGCCTTGGTTGAGGAGGGTGTGGACGCCATCTGTGGTGGCAAGGAGGGCGGTCTCGGTGCTGTGGTTGCTTCGGAAGCCGATTGGGAGAGGTCCAGGATGTGATTTGCTTCGATGAACTCGGAGAGTTGGGCGTTGATGGCCTTCTCAATGACCTTGGCTGGGAAGGGGAAAAGATAGATGGGTATGAAGTTCTTGAGGTCCGTTGGGTCGGCAGTGGGTTTCTTCAGCTAGGTGTTGATCTCTGTGTGTTTCCAGTCTTCGGGGAAGGTGGCGGAGGTGATCGAGGAGTTGATGGTGTGGCAGAGTTCACGGGCGATGGTGGTGCTGGCTCTGTTAAAGATGTGGTGCTGGCAGGGGTCCGAGGGTGCTCCGCAGTGGATGCTCTTCATGATCTTGAGGGTGTCATCCCCGGTGAGGGGAGTCCAGCTGAGCAGGGTCTTCTGGGATCCGGGGTGGGAGGGTCGTGGGTATCGAGGCTGTCAAAGCTGTTGCATATCTCCTTAATGTTGCGGTGGAAGAAGATGCCTAGGTTGTTGCAGAGGTTTTGGGAGGCAGGGATGTCTGCTGTCTCTGTGCTGGGTCTGGTGAATTCTTTGACCGCAGCAAAGAGTTCTTTACTGTTGAGTGCGATGGCGTTGATTCTTTCTTGTAGGGCCGCTTTTTTTGATGTTCTGATGAGGTGGTGGTTTGCGGTGACGGCGGTTTTGAAGGCTGAGTGGTCTTCCGGGGTTTTATTTCTCCTCCATCTCTTCTCAAGCCTTCTACAGCTACGCCTGGATTCGTGAAGGGTGGGAGAGAACCATCTAGCTTTCTTGGGGTACCGCTTGCCTGATGCTTTCTTCTGGGGAGCCAGGGTATCAGCGCAGTTGGAGATCCATCGGTAGCGGGGTTGTGCTGAGGTGTTGGTGTCTGTGGATGTTGATGGGGGGGTTTTGCTGAGGCAGATGGTGCGCTGCGAAGGTATCGGTGGGCGTGGTTGTATATGGTGGTTTTGGTGAAGGAGAAGTGGATGCAGCGGTGGTCGGTACACAGGAGCTCGGTGGTGTGGCTGAAGGTGATGTTGTCGCTGGTGAAGATGGGGTCGAGCGTGTGTCCGGCTGAGTGAGTTGGAGAGGTGACTCATTGTTTGAGTCTGATGGTGGCGAGATTCTTCAACAGAGACAAGGTGATTTTGTTGTTGGAGTTGTCCAGGTGGAAGCTGAGGTCACCGAGGAGGATGTAGTCTGTGGAGGCGAGAGCGTGCGGTGCGATGAAGTCAATGATGGAATCGCTGAAGGATGGGCGGGGCCCACGGGCCCGGTAGATGAGGGTGCCACAGAGGGTGGTGTTTGGGTTGGTCTGGAAGTGGAGGTGCTCCATGTTGGTCGCGTGGTCGTCCACATGGGTGGTGAGGCAGAGGGTGCTTTTGTGTACGATGGCAATGCCTATTCCCGGTTTCTTGATACGTCCTTATGGATGATCTTGTAGCCGTCCGGGATGGCGGTGGCGATGTCCGGGGCTGAAGTGGAGTTCATCCAGGTTTCTGTGATGAAGGCGATGTCGGGGTCGACGACATCGAGCAGGTCCCAGATCTCTACGGCGTGTTTGTGGAGGGAGCATGTGTTGAGTAGGATACGGTTGAGGTGGTTGGGTCCATTATCTAGCGGTCTTACGGTGGGAGTGCTGGTGTGCGGTGGCAGTCGAAGGTGCAGCTGCAGTTCCGGTAGGAAAACGGGCCCTTGGTGTCGTTTGGCAATGCCTGGCAGCAGGTGGTGTGGCATCTGGTGTTGGGGGCGTGGAGGGTGCTGTCGTCGTAGCCGAGGATGGTCCGAGAACCAGGGCTCATAGCGCTGGGCACGGTCCAGGCACGGACACTGGCAGACGGGCTTGCCTTTGGCACGCCAGCGGCACGCCAGCTGGGCGCGGCCGCCATATGCAGTGTGAGGGGGAGGGCTGGACAGCTGGGAGGTGGGTAAGCGGGAATCAGCACTGGATGGGGTGGGGCCGAGGGACAGGCAGGGGCACGGGAAAAAAGGGCACAAAAAAGAGGGAAGAGAGCAGAAGCAGAAAAGAACAGAAAAAGTGGAAAAAAGAAAAGTTGAAGAAAAACGAAAAAGAGAAGGAAAAAGGAAAAAGAGATCAGAAGGCAGAGAGACAGAGGGCAGAGCAGCGGCAGAGCAGAGAAGCTCCCCACTGGACAGCCAGGGATGAGGCGCAGAGGGGTGCCTGTGGGTCGAGGAGGGCCTCGAACTCTGACCAGCAAGGGTCAGGGGCAGCAGCTACTTCAGCGGAGCTGCGCAGGAAGTGAAGCACTTCACTGACAAGGTAATAGCATAGTAATACATTAGTAAAACAGTGTAAAACCCAAAAACCCAAAACAACAAACTAGTGTAAAACACTAACAGCAATACATCTAAATATAACAAAAACCCACAAACAACACTATAACTAACTTTTAAACCTCCCTTCTAAATCCCCCCTACCCTCATAACCCTTTTTAACAAAAGGTTGAATATTCATATGTGAATTTCTTTCCCTGGGTCACCCATTGTGAACATACTCCATCACTGACTTCAGAGCTTCATCGTGGCCTCTTGACATTCTTTGTGTGAGCATGCACATGCTTGCTCCACTTCCACCATTGTAACTTTCCACATCCTCTTCTCTTCCATTGGGAACCTGGACAGAAAAGTAGCTCTACCAATTTTGCATCTGGAATGTAACCAACATCAAACTGATATTAAGTCATTTATGGCGTACCTGGAAATACAAGGGGTTGTGTTTTTTAATTTTTTTGATCAATTGGTAAGGTGAATTTTATATGTAGGAGTGGAAATTTTCAACTGCCACAAAAAAAGGCTGGCTGTTCTTTCTTGATAACCAAGTAAAGGAGCTTGGCTTCTCTCAACATGAGAAATGCAAACTCACTGTAATTTCCGCCCTTTCTCTAGTTTGTGTGACCACTGCTCCTAAACCATACGTTTGGCATCAACAGTGATGATAAAGGATCTAAAGACATGAGAGCCTTGGCATTGGTCATTTATGCTTATGAACAGGCCCAACACTGTTCAATATCGATTTGGCTCCCTTGGCTGACATCATATCCTGATTACACCCAGCTCATCTTTTCCTTCCAGGAGCTCCAGGATGCATTCAAGTCCTGCCTTGAGAAAGTATCCAAATGGAAGAAGAACTGTTGTTTAAAGCTTCATTCTGATAAAAAACGAAATACCGTTCTTCAAGTGTTCTCCGTTTATTTGGTCAAGTGAATGGCGGCTGTCAGAACCATGGCCACCCATCACCCCAGTGGACGTGATGAGAAATCTAGAAATCAGAATCGACAAAGATCTCTGTTTTCGTCCCCAGGTGAGGGCTGTGACCTGTTTCGCTCTCTTAAAAAGTCTGAAGGAGATTCTTAAAATTCCTCTTATTGTTACATGCCTGGATTATATAAATATTTTATATCTTGCTTTTCCTGACTATTTTCTCCTTCATCTTCAGGCTGCGTGGAAAACAGCTGCCAAGTTGTTTCTCAATCTTCCTAGACTGGAACCCATCACTCCCCATTTGAGGAACTTACACTGACTCCCAATGAGCAATTGTATTTTGTTTAAATGTTACTGATGTTCTGAACCTACCACACCTGAGGGAAACAATTTACCCTTATCTCCCTTTAAGACCTCTAAGATCATCTCAGCAGTTTCTGTTACATATTCCAAGCATGCGATGCACCCAACTGGATGGATGCTCTTTCTCGTTCCTGGCCCCTAAAATGTGGAATGTACTCCCATACTCCATCCACATTTGTTCGACTGAACAAGAGTTTAAAAAACAGATAAAACTTGGTTATTTCGCCCCAACTAAAGGTTCAGTTAATTACTACTTCTATGTTATTTTGGGCCAGGTCGCCTCTCAGGCAGCTGCGCACTGTATAAATGGTTCATTCATTCAACAAAGCCAATCATAGAGTTGTACTGTTCAATCTAGCAGAATCAAACTTTTTCTTCAACATGTTTGACAATAATTTCATCTGTCAAACATAGTCAGAAATAAACCTTGAATAAAAGTTGCAGACCATCTTTGTCCTTTGGTGGCAATGCCTCAATAACAGCTCTGATCAGTCCAGGCTGAGGTTCTACACATTCTGTAGATATCACATATCCCAAGAACTCCATTCTTTGCTTAGGAAATTGGATTTTTTCTCTTTGAACCACCCGACTGCATTCCATGAAGATGCTTACCACCATGTGTAAAACTGAATCATGCACTTGGCAAATATTAACACATCGTCCGGAAATACAGGAACCCTTGTGATTCCCTTTAGCAGATGGAACATGAGGCTAATGTAGTCAAACTGAAAGTTATTAGGCGGTATTGATGAGTTGAAGGAAAAGAGAAATTAACCCAGCTAAGTGTCTCGATTTCGATACTAGCAGTGGTATGTAGAGGCTTAGTCAAGTTTCATGAACTACTCTGCTCCACCCAACATGCCTAACAATTCTCTGATCTTCGGTGGCAGATGGGAAACCATCCAGATTTCTTTAAAGAGGCTGCAGAAATCTACAAAGACTCTCATTTCACCATTGGAAGAAAAATTCACCATACCGTTTTCATGCCACAATCCAGAGACAAGAGTCACAATGTTGATTCCACAAGTTGAATGAGTCCCTGTCCACACAACTTACTCTTTCTTTCTTTCTTTCTTTCTTTCTTTCTTTCTTTCTTTCTTTCTTTCTTTCTTTCTTTCTAAATTCCTTCTACTGGTCATCTCTCAGACTAAATAGGACACCTCTCAACAAGTGTTTCACAGTGATGGCATTGGCCTTCACTCTGATCTAATTGTTAAACGCTTTGATCCTTCCTAACTCATCTGAAAATACCATTTGAAATCTAGGTGCTAGCTCTTCTGCAATACTTCTTTTAAAACCAATACCTAATCTCTAGCTACAGGAATAAAACATCCCAAAAAGGCCTTGGTGAAACAACCCAGGATGTTTAAACCCTTGACCACCATGAATCTTCCACTCTTTGAATTTGAGGATGCCCTCAAGAAATCCTAGAGGGTCAATTTTTCTTCTTCATGACACTGGGGCCCTATCGGGAAGCTTATCGTCATAATTGTTGCTCGTGACTCTACCAACAAATTGAGTCACTTATCTTCCACCCACACAATCAATGTAATGATCCAAAAATTCTATGGCTTCTCGCTTTGTAACACCATTTTCCGTGGCAACCAGATCCATTGATCCTTTTTTTAGAATCAGTTTAGAATACAGCCCAAGATTTGGATTCTCAAAACTCTCTGGCAGCACAGACTTAGGGCCTGATTACGAGTTTGGTAGTGTAGGAGCGGGCCGCCATGTGAGCGCCTCGCTCCCACACAGCCAAACTCATCCACACACTGCCCGCCAGATTACGAGTACATTTGTGGTCTGGCGGGCAGTGCATTGGTGGTCTCACAGTGGTGTCTGTTAGAAATGCACCGCAATGGGAGCGCCAAAGCACATTCCTGCATGGCATGGACTGTGAAGTCCATGCCATGCAATAACTGGGGATGCATGCAGAAAGGAGGGCACACCATGTGCCCCTCTGAATGCATTCCCTGGCCCAAAGGCAACAGTGGGCCCTGTAGGGCCCCCTTAGTTTCCTCACCGCCACACTTTTCATTGTGGGCTCGCTACCATGTAAACTGTGGTGGTGAGGAAACTCGTATTATGCTTGGCATATTGCGGCCTCAGACCGCCGCACCACCACCGAGGGATCACAGATTCCTGCGGTTGTGGCAGTCCAATGGTGGTCCAACCGCCAAAGTCATAATACGGCGGTTGGACCGCCGGTGCGGCGGTTGCTGCACCGCCACCGTGGGTTTGGTGGACCACTGGACCACCAAACTCATAATCAGACCCTTAGTCAACATACCATAATGAGACAAAGTACCCAGTGGCCTCTAACCCACTGAGCATTACATGAGGAAGGTGCTTATTAGGCAACAATCAGTCCTGTGAGAGTCACAGGAGAATTTGTGGACTCCAAACCTCTTTTCACCATGAAAAGAAACACTCAAGAATTCACAGTAGGAGTGTACTTCTTTACCTATCCTAGTGCATACAATATGTATAGTGGTTACAATAAAGACAAACAAGATAGTGGCAACAATATTGGTGTACAAACAGAAAAGTAATTCAGAATTTCTCTGCATCCACTTTCCAACCTCACCCTTTCTCTCTCTCTCTAACTAAGCTATTCTAAGCACCAAAAGGAGCCTATTTGGGTTTCTTAGATGGCCTTCCTCTCACGTTAGAGAACAACAGTATTATTCTGTAAAAAGACACCACTTGTTTTTCTCTATCTCCTCTCAGCAGATATTGTGTCTCCAGGCATGGCCTGGCATTAGCCAGTTTGGAGCTGGATTTGCCTTCCTTTAGCCTTCAGAAAGGAAGGAAGAGGTGTTTACAGCTTTTATCTGCCTGTTGACCCTGTTATCCTGCATGCTTGCCTGATGTGATGCTCACTACCTAGTTGTGTTTATTTTTGAAAGTTGTCAGGAATATCTTCCCACATGAGTGAGGTAAACACATCTAAAACAGATACTATGTTGCTTGAAAAAAACTCCTATCATTAACTTTGGCTTCCTCTGAAGATACTGTCTGCCTTTCACTGCACACTGGTTCTGAGCAAGCATTGATAAGTTCTCTAACAGAAGATTGGGAAGTCTTAGTACTCAATAGCTGTTTTGACTACCTCATCCAGTGTTGGATTTCCCTTGGTCAGCAACATCTATTGAGGGGTACCATAATTACAGTGATTAATAAACTGGTCTCTAATTAGGTGGCCTATGAACTTTTCAAGCTGACACCCTGCAATTAGTCTGTATGAGGCAACACTATGGGCCCGATTCACAAAGGTTAACTGAGACGAAAGTCTAACCTTACGACTTTCGGTATTCACACAGAACATTTACGAGTAGTAAAGTTAGACTTTTGTCTCAGTTTAACTTAAGTTTTGGTCTTAAGTCTAAATGAGTGCAAACTTAAGTTTAACTGAGTCAAAAGTCTAACTTTACTACTCGTAAATGCCCTTTGTTAATCCCAAAAGTCACAAAGTTAGACTTTTGTCTCAGTTTAACTTAAGTTTTGGTCTTAAGTCTAACTGAGACCAAAACATAAGTTAAACTGAGACAAAAGTCTAACTTTACTACTCATAAATGACCTTTGCGAATACCGAAAGTCGTAAAGTTAAACCTTCGTCTCAGTTTACCTTTGTGAATCGGGCCCTATCTTCTTGTGTTTGAACCTTCTTAAAGAATTTTTAACGAAGAACAACTAAACTAGGTTGGACAAACCAACAATTAATTTTCATAACTACTTCTTCATATAACTCTTCCCTTGTAACAGTAAACCTGAGAAGTGTTTGTATATTCCTCAGCCTTCACACCATATAGAATTTCGCATCAGAAATGTCTCTCTTTCCGGTGTGAAAATTGATGCACAAACCACACCTATAGATGTCAGCAAGGTGTTGTACCATTGTTTCCACATAATTGGTGTGTCCCCTGACGTCTTTAAAAATGGTGGTGGAAGATTCACTGATTGCATGATGGAGATTTAAAGAGAAAGATGTTCTCCCAACAATTCCATCACACTTTTCTCACTGTGCCCAAGGAGTATCAAGACAGTGTGAATTCAACTCTCCCAATTACTTCCAAAATCCAAACTCTATAAATGTTCTAGATATCACAATCCTGAGTGTGCATATCGATAACTCAGGAATATGCATTGAGAGACACGCACAAAAACAACACACTAGGAGATAAAATGTAAACCATGTATCACAGATGTTCTCCAAAAACAAAACTGAGATGACTGATATGCGTGTCACCATCGCACTGTTCACTGATATGCAAAACACCTGTTCATATCACGGTTGTGCTATTCAAATCAAAGTTTGTCTCCAAACCAAATTCATTTCAGAGACACTCAATCCTAATAATTTTCTCAGTTGCTCTTTTGGTGATTTCCTGTGATACACAATGTTGCCAAGTAGTCTTTTGGTGTGCGTACCACCTTTTCTGAGAACACTTGTCGTAGTATACACCACCATCCGCTGCACACAGCTAGAACACTCATCTTCAGGATTGGCCCCTAACCAGCTCACAATGAGGCTTGGGAGTGTCAGTAGAAGCCACTGTGTGAAACGTGTTGCTGCCGGCCCCACGCTAACCAGAGGTAAGCTTGAAATTCATCCTTCATTCCACTGTGCATCAGCAGCCTTTCTAAAACTGCGCCATCAATGGCTTCTAGGATTCTCACCATCTTGTGAATTGCTGATCACTACTTGCCTCAGCATGGCATATTTGCTAGCTCCGCCGACTGGAAGTGAAGTCTCTTCTTCAGATTTCTCAACCTCAGCATGGGTTCATTTTACCTCTTGGATGGTGACTTGCTTTCTACTCAACTCATCACCAAAAAGATGCTGTAATGCACCACAAAAGTCTTGAGGCATTAAGATTCAGGTAAAATGTATTATGTTGATCTTTGCCGCGTGCCCCCATGCAACAGTTGACTGCCTCTCTCCAAGTTATTAACTGCCTGTTAGACTTGGCATCTTTTGGCGTGTTTCCCCTGAGTTCTTGCTTTCTGACCTCCCGGTTTTGACTCTGTTTTTGCTGGCTTAGTGTCTCTGCCCACTTTCTCACTGCTGTTCAGTGTTAAAGTGCAAGTCCTCCTGTTGTAAATTGTGTTATGGATTGGTGTTTCCATGATTGGCATATTTGATTTACTTGTCAGTCCCTAGTAAAGTGCACTGAGTGTGCCAGGGCCTGTGAATCAAATCCTGCTAGTGGGCTGCAGCACTGGATTGTGCCACCCACACAAGCAGCCTTTAAATGTAACTCTGGCCTGCCATTGCAGACCCTGATTGCAGTCTGGGACTGCCATGTCGACTTGGCAAGTGTACCCACTTGCCAGGCCATAACCTTCCCTTTTCTTACATGTCAGTCACCCCTAGGGTAGGCCCAAGGTACCCCTGTGGGCAGGGGGCAGTGTATGTGAAAGGTAGGACATGCCCTGGTGTGTGTGGCATGTCCTGATAGTGAATTACTGCCAATTTCGTTTTTCACTATTGCAAGGCTACCTGTTCCCATAAGACAGAATGGGGAGTTTGTTTATAACATCTTATAAACATAACTGGCCCTGGGAAGTAGGTGGAAAAATAGAGTTTAGTGTGCCTGAACACAGAATCTAAAGATGCATCTTTTAGAAAAGGTGATTTTTACATTCTGTGTTTGAAAATACCACTTTTAGAAAGTAGGTATTTTCTTGCTCAGCCATCTAGCAGGCCTTTGCTGGGTTTGTGGATTGACTGTCTGGGTTTTGGATGACAGGGGCTGGGGAGCAGCAGTGGCTCCAGATAGTCTAGGTGGGTCAGGAAAGGGCTGAATAGACCTGGGCTGCATTTAGAGTAGGGGGAGGAGATTTCCTTTCACCTGAATGGGCCTGGTCTGCCTCTGACAATGCCGTCTCCACCTCCTGCCAGGAAGCCACACCAGAGAGGGCAGTCCTAGTTCTGGCTGGGCACAGACACTCTTTGCCTAAGAGGACCAAGGATTTTGGGCTATAAAAAGTGGGGCCCAAACCCCTGAACTTTAGAACTCTTTTGGACCAAGAAGACTGCCAAGAAGAAGAGCTGGAGAAGCTGTGAGGAGGAACTACCACTTTGCTGAGTGTTGGCCTGCAGTGGCTGCTTCTGTCTTGGGCAGTGAAAGGACTGGACTGAACTTTCTGCAATCTATTTTTGTGAGCTTCTCCAAGGGCTTGAGGTAGAGCTTGCCCCCTGTTCAGGAAGTCTCAGGAACAGCAAAGACTTCAAGTTCTTCTGCCCTCAGCACTGGGAACTGTGTGTTTTGTGCTGCAACAAGAAGAAAAAGCAACCCGACGCCGTCTACGACGCCGCTGCCGACTCCGTGTCCTGAAGGCACCGCAGAGGGCACCGCCGCAATGCCGCACCGCGACCCTAGTCTCACCGACAACGCCTGCTGATGCCGCCACCGAGCCGCTGCTTGCACCGCGACCTGTGGGCACCGTACTCCGCATCGCCTCGCTTCACAACGCCGCCTTGGTATTCCCAACGACGATGCTCCACGCCGAAATTGTCGCCGCTGCTTGCACCGTGGTTCGAGGGCACCGCTCATAGAGTTACACGACGCACTGCCCTCATCCCACACCGCAGCCTTGGCCTACCGACGCCGGCGCCATCGACTCCACTTCGTCAGCCGACGACAGCGCTTCAGCAACGACGACGACGCTGCTTGCACCATGACCTGCCAGCACCGCGACGAGCACCGCATCACTTCGCACCGCGACCCTGGTCTCACCGACGACGAAATCTGATGCCGCCACTGAGCCGCTGCTCGCACCGCGACCTGAGGGCATCGCACGCCGCACTGCTGCACTTCGCACCGCAGCACCCGACGCCCGCCGACGCCAGCGCTCCTGACTTCAACCGCGAGTAGTTCGATCTGCAACGCGCGTGACTTCACGGGCCCGACGACTCTTGCACCGACCTCCAGAACCAACGCCTGCAGACGCCGTGCTTTCAAAAGCTCAAAGAGAGGTCGCCGACGCCCTGCTTTTCTAAAGGTATTGTTTTGCGGGTCTTCCCGACACCGTAGCTGGCCCGCGACGCCGCGGTCAGCCAGAACTGTTTGGATTTGTTGTTCACGACGCCGTGATAGCCACAGACGGAGCTATCGACTTCAAGGAACTGTTTTTCAAGTTTAGTTTGATAACTGAAGATTTTTGAATACTGTATTGTGGATTTTTATCGTTTTTGGTCTTGTGTTAAATATATAAAAATATTGGATATTTTTCTAAACTGGTGTGGTGTCCTTTTGTAGTGCTTACACTGTATTACTGTTGGTTATGTGCACATGCTTTACACACTGCCTCTAAGATAAGCCTGACTGCTCGTGCCAAGCTACCAAGGGTGTGAGCAGGGGTTATTTTAGGAGTGTAACGCCCTTATCCTGACTAGAAGGAAGGGTCCCTACTTGGACAAAGGTACCTACCTCTGCCAACTAGAGACCCCCATTTCTAACACTGCCATTAATAGAACCCCCATGACAAACAGTCCAATGCCCCTTCAGATTCATCAGAAACTTAGACTCTAAAGGTTCTGAGCTAGGATGAGTGACAATATGACAGAATGCGAGGGTATGGGTCTAATAATGCACAATGCAGCTCATTGGGTTTCATGCAGTGATGGCAACCCTCTAGAGATTATGAGTAATTGCCATGTTTTGCCTTGGGACTTGGGAGAGAGAAATCTGAGCATGTGGGCATTGAAAAGTATGCCACATTTATGATGATATACAGAAGTTTAAAGACTTAGAGCCTGATTAGGACCACCCGTCTGACTGCCGCAGCTGCACTCAGATTCCGACCGCCGAGGCCAGGAAAGCTCCACCAGCCATATTACCATGCTACCACTGCTACCCCGGAGGCCTCATCGTGGGTGGTGCCCTGCTCCCTGGACATGTGGCTGCAAGTGGGTACAAATGTACAGGAAACATGTGCAGTTGTTCACACATGCATGACGCATGTGGTGACATGCCCTGTGCACCATGTACCCCATTGCTGAAGTCTGGCGATATGTGAACGGTCCGGTTACTGGGGATACATGCCACATGAGGACTTACGTAGATTCCACTGCCCAAAGGACCGTCTACCTCGGGTTTCAGTTGCTTAGATGAAGGGGGACCTAGAGGTAGGGATCCACACCAGAGACCACAAGAGCGAAGGAGTATCGCCTCAGTGTTCATCCCATTTCCTACATTTCCGACGACTTGAGGCAGGTGGTCAGACCACCACGGTCGGGTCGTCGGAAACACACATCGTAATCCGAATGGCAGTCAGATCTGCCTGTACATCCCTATGGCTGCTGATTCTCTCCGACCGCCAACTCGGAGGTCGAAGGAAGGCTGTCAGAATCGGCGGTCTGTCAGCAGTCATTCGGAGTACACACTGAATACATTGTAATCTGGCCGTTGGACCGACCGCTTCCGACAAGACCTTTGGCAGTCCGACCACATCCAATAGGGTTGCGGAATGCGGTCCCACTGCCATCCTACTCTGGTCCTTAATGCCTAGCTCCCGGCCACCGATGAGAGCTCAGACAACAGACCCACCAAATGAAATCTATTGCTTGCCTTGAATTATTGAGTCTGATTCTCTCCCCTTCCTGTGCAAACACTCAGATTGGGCATTGCTGTGTGATGGTGGCTTTTAGGTTTCTGCCACTGCTGCCAGCCTAGTCAGTAAAGGCAGTTGAACACCAGCCCTTATATGCGAGACCGCAACCGCGTGGCATGACCACAAGTGCCGATCTCCATCCTTTTATCACCGCAATAACCATTGTCATGGAAATGAGAGACGAACAATGGTGCTCTGGGCTCATTTGTATCAGAATGCGAATGGTGCCCCTCGAGCTTGGCTGCTTTTGGCTCACAGTTCGACAGCACCAGTGGCACCCCTCTGAAGCCAATGCTGGCTGCTATTACTACAGTAGTTATAACTGACTCTGGAAGGTCAAATTTACTTATCAGACTCAGCCATAGAATATTTGGGGAAAGTGCAACTGTTTCCAAAATAGTCCAAAACACTTTTTTACTATTTTAATTCCAGTCTTGGAATATTTTGTGTAAAGCTAAAAATGCCCCAAGTATTTTAAGAAAGGGTTAAAATGTTGTAGTTTTGCATTTAGCAAAGTGATAACCAGAATGTGCTACTCACGGCAAAAAAAACTAGGAATAACGTCTGTATTCAATTATGAGTTTGTTTGTATTTAACACATCCGATAATTATCAAATGCGTTAAATACCTCAACCTTCGTTAAATTTTCAGCAGGTCAAACCTGAAATTTAGGAGGGAAAAAGCTGACGATATTGACCGTATCATGCGGTTTTTGGTGTGTTAAACATCAAAATCTGTATGTTAGTCCCCACAAACTCATAGGGGGATATTCACAAGAACATGTGATAATCATCGCCAAATTAGCTTAACGCAACTTTGCACATCGCGGGAAAATAACACCGTGTTAACGTAGCATTCACAACCTGGTGGCACCATGCGATAGACCCACGGCAACGCGCCAAATGACCGCGTTAAAATTAACGCGACGCCGAAAACAATGCGAAACACGAACGCGAAAAAAGGTGCGATGCGCCCCAATTCGCGATACAAAAATCAGCGGTAACCAGCGACAGCCCTGCAATTCCCACCCGTCAAGCGGGAAAATGCACTATAAAAGCACCGAAAAACACAAACAAAACAAATCAAACTGCGTAGCACCATGGATGCACCCGGACGTAGTGCAGAGGACATCGCGAACCCCACAAGCCCCACAGACGACCAGCAAGGTACCCCGGTGTCGGGGAAGGCCAAGGAGAAGAGGAAGACGCGGTTCGGTCCGCAGGAAAACCGGATCATCGTCACGGAGGTGATAGAACACTACCAACAACTGATCCTCACCTCCACTGTGTCATTGGCAACACAAACGGAAATATGGCAGTCGATCGTGAACAACGTGAATGCAGTCGGAGTGTCGAGGAGGTCAATGGAGGAGGTCAAGAGGCGCTGGCATGATGTGAATAGCCAAACCAAGCAGAAACTCGCTGCCAACCGGAAGGCACCAACGGTGACTGGAGGTGGGAGTCCTGTGCCACAGGAGGAGCTGGATGAGCTGGAGGAAATGGTGGCCACAGTCATCAGTGTGGAGACGGTGGCAGGAGTCGGGGGACCGAACACAGCTCGACATGACCTGACCCAACAGCAACAGGGTGAGTAACGACCAGGGACTGGGGGGACGGGGGGAGATGGGCACAATGGTACACATGCTCAATTATGCGTAGCCCACTGCCCACCCACAATGACTTGGAACAAGTCCCTGATACCCTTGGGACACTGCAGCACACATAGAAACACCAAGTAGGCCCCGCCCACTATGTGCACACAGGGGCCCTCCTCCCTATCACCAATCTCACAACCAACCCATGTACATGGGCTGAATCCAGCAAAGTAGCGGCTCTGTGAGCCACACTGACAATGCAAGTGACACTGCATGACCAATAATGTCGTGTGGTTTGTGGCCTCATGGTCTGCCTTGCTAAGTTGGCCTAGGCCTGACTGCCATGGTGCCTTTTTTTGCGCACGTTACTTCGTGCCTTTGTTTTTCCAGCCTCTGCTTCTGCCCGGCTATTTTAGAACTGTCTGCATTTCTGTCTTTCACCTTTTCTCCTGTTCCCTCTGGGTTACGTCTGCACAACATGTACAAGGTCGAAAAACAACGTCCCTTGTTCTTGCTGATCTGGCCAGTCCCTCGCACTTAGACATAACACTACGTACAGCTGCACTGGAGAAATTTGTGTGCTTTTAATATTGTGATTTCACTGTTAGAGGGACTTGGAGAAAAACCTTTCCAGAGAGAAGAGCTGTGCTTGTCTAATGATGTAAACCTTGCATCTAGATATTGAGGTATGGGGGTTCGCCTGACAATGCCCAGAGGTCTTCTGTTTTTATAATAAACTAGCTACTAGCACGGGGAGGGTGGTATGGTCATTTAGCCCTATATCCACTGCTTTATGAAATGCTTTTCCCGTTTGTATTCTATGGAATTGTAACTATGCTGATTATTTTATCCTTATGCATTATGCTGATAGTACTGGCACGTGTACTGTATCGTAGAGCACGGTAGTGAAAATAAACATTTTAAACTATACAGTGTCTCTTATTATGCACGTTGTGGACAGGTATGAGTGAGTTATGAAAGGGTGGTCTTGCTCACGCTAGTCCTGAGAGAGAGAGATACCGTGTTCTGGGTTGTCTAATCATTGGTAGCATCGCTGCTCATGAGACGCTAAAGCTAGTCAGATTGGGATTGTGGGTACTAAGGTGTATGGTTGGCTCACCACTATACTCCAAGGTCCTATTATCCTGTGCATAGCTCTGTGTATGTGCAGAATCCCTACAACATGGCGCAACCAACGAGTGGGCTGCTTATCTGCTAGACGCTTGAGTAACACTTGTGCTTGTCCACAACCCCCTTCGCAGACGCTTCCGGAAGCGTGTGTGAGGGTGATACCTCCTATATTGACTTTTTTATAGGTTCTTTCAAGCTTGAAGTTGTTAAAAGGTTTTTAAATAAAACCCTATATTGTGCTGCCTCATATTAGGTTGTCGTATATTGTTAGCCTTAAATGGCTGTCCAAATTGCGGCACATAGCCGCGCAGCGCTCCGGGCACACTTGACAGTGTATGGAGTGCCTGACGCGGGTGTCGATCTGATCTTTGTGGTACAAGCGGATCCTGCTTACCACTTTGAGGTGTTTTACTCTTGGGTCACCTTTCCGGCGGTGGATGGGGCTGATAATTTGTTCCATGAATATACAGCCACCACAGTTCCTAATCTCTATAGACCGTATAGGAATCTTGAAGTACCGCTCACGGCATGGCAACACCGTGTTTGGTTTGATGGCGCCCTCCCCCAACCAGTTACCTCGGTTCGTTTAGGCCCCTTATTGATTGAAGGGGCCACTTGGCCTGTTTTGGCCGGGTATACCCCACATCCACGTTATATGACGCTTGCAGTCGCTGAACTGCGTAATTTGCATTCGTCTTTGATACGTGTGCATAGAGCTTTAGCACAGTTTGTTACAGGCAACATCCAAGGAGCCCCGCCTGGAGTTGCAGCACATCCAGCTGGAGCAGGCGGTGTAACCATAAGTCCCATCATGGTTAATTCGGTGATGGGCAAGCGACCACAAAATAAGGACGATTTGCCTTATTGGCTTGCAGAAAAATTTGACCAGCTGGAGGCAGTTTTTCCAAATACTTCTCCTGTGAAAAAACACAGGATTTTGACGATTAGTTTGCCAAAAGACTTAGGGGCATATTATCAATGGGGCGATAAACAATTATCGCCGCTTTTGCGTCCGTTTTCGGACGAAAAGCGGCGATAATTTTATCGCTTAATCAGCAAGGTCACACTATCGCGTGAATCCTTGCATTATCGCCCTTTCCCCCAACGCCCATCTTTGCATCTCTAATGAGATGCAAAGTGGGCGTTACTGGGCGTACCCCGGATGGACTACGTTGCAAATATCGCTGATGTTCACATCGCGATATTTACAAGGCAGCCCACATGATTTTAGCAGAGGTTAGTCTTTGGCGAAAACGGCCGTTTTCGCCAAAATCTAACGTCTGCTAAAATCCTGACTTAGCCATCCCTAACATAGGGGTGGATTCTGCTGATACGACCACAGGGTCGTATCAGCAAGGTTACTCGCCGTTTGCAGGGAACATCGCTGGAAAACCAGCGATGTTCCCTGCAAAACGGCGATAACCTCGCTATCTCTGGAATTTTTATCGCCCTGGAGAAACGCGTTGTTAATAACGCGCTACCAGGGGCGATAATTTCCAGAGATAGCCTGCGATAGGACTATTAACGCTAAGCACGGCCAGCGATAATTATCGTTGGCCGTTGATAATATGCCCCTTAATTCCCGAGTTGACAGAATGTAACAACTGGGGTAAGGTATTCGCCGCAGTATATGCGAAGTGTTTCGGCACTCCTTCCATGACGGTTCTCCCCTCTGTAATTAAACGAGTGCAGGATGAGCATGGCCCTGAAGCGGCTGTGGAATTAGGGATGAGACTGGTGGGAGTGTTCGATGTAGTTGCTGATTTGATCCTTGCGAATGTCAAGGGCGATGCAGTTAACTTTCAAGTAGCTAATGCTTTGGCTTTGATCCCAGAACCGGACAAGCCGCGCGAATTACCGAAGATTATTGCACAGGCTTACAAAACAATTGGCCGCAATAGCCTGGGAGTTAAGCCTTTTGCTAAACCGCAAACACAATCGCAACAACAACCAAAAACTCAATCTGAGAAAGATGAGAAACCGTTCTTCACTAAAAAGAGCTGGAGGTTGAAAAAACAGGATAAGCAACAGAAAAAGCCAGGGTCACGAGGCGCTTCCCCGGTTTCGGTCTCTTCTGAACGCACTTATGATTTGCGCGATAGGGCGAGAATTAAATCTTCAGAGAGATTTCAAGTCCCTGATTCGCGTTCTCCTCGTTCTTCACAGGCACCAACAACTTCACAGGCTGGTGGAGGAGATCTCCAGGATAGAGGCAGGGGTCGAGAGGCTCCACAGGGACGAGACCAACCTCGACAACAGGTCAGAGGGAAATCAGAAGAATTTCAACGTTCTCGCCCACAGTTTCAGAAGAAGAAAGTTGCAGCTGTAACAGCGAGGTATGCCACAGACGGTGAGAACGAGACTCCTGAATTGGACGTGGGCAGTGACACTCCTAGTCAGCGCCGCGGAAGTTACCATAGTGCGGGAGGCGCTACGTCCTCATGTGGAGGCGACAGCAACTGAAACATTCATTACTGTCGAGACAGCAGACACCAGAGTGGCACCCCTGACAGACTATATAATATTGTCATTCAAATGAAGGTGACATACAGCGTGTTATTAAAGGGATTTTTTGGGAGAATCTGACCTC
Source organism: Calotriton arnoldi (assembly GCA_963921515.1). Taxonomy (NCBI): domain Eukaryota; kingdom Metazoa; phylum Chordata; class Amphibia; order Caudata; family Salamandridae; genus Calotriton; species Calotriton arnoldi. The sequence continues at coordinate 509,209 of CAWUFW010001295.1, read as the reverse complement.
TTCTTATGACATTCTGTTGGCAGAGGCGGATTGGCCGCCCCCATTCGTACTTGCTGCGCGTAGAGGGGAGGAGGTAATCCTTCCGAGCTTTTCTCGTCATGTCCCCAAGGACAAAGCGGGAGGCTCTCGCAGCTGAATGGGCAGTGTCCCTGGCTCCAGCGTTATACCGCAACCACGTGGGCTGGGATGAAGACTCTCCCCCCCATGATATTCCTTTGCGGTCGCTGCCACAGCCACAACCCCAATATCCCATTAAACGGGAAGCTAAAGGTCCCGTTTCCGAAATTCTGACACAGTTAGAATATCAAGGAGTGATTGAAACATGCGTGTCACCCATGAATAATCCCCTTTTCGCGGTTTCTAAACCCGATGGGTCGTACCGCTTAGTTTTGGATTACCGACATTTGAACTCTTATTGTCGGACCTTTGTGGTACAAAATACACACAGTTCTGCGCTTGTAGACAGTCTTGTTCGTAAGAAATATAAAACGACACTTGATTTATCCAATGGATTTTACACGCACAACTTATCCACGGAGTGTAGCCAATGGAGCGCTTTTACCTCCGGTGGTAAACAGTTCAAATTCCGGTGTTTACACATGGGCTACAAGAACAGTCCAGGCGTATTCGCTGCCCGTGTTGTCTCTTTGTTAGACGGCATAGACCCAGATGCATGTTCGTACGTCGATGATATCTATCTGACAGACGACAAATTATACCCGCATCTTTCCAGAGTGGACCGCATTATTCTAGAATTTGCGGTTTTAGGTTACAAGTTTAACTTTGCCAAATCTCACATTGCTGAATTTACCGTTTTGTTTTTGGGCTATGAGCTCAACAATGAAGGTAAGGGCTTAGCCCCCCATTTCTTGGAGAAATGTGCACTTTTGTGCCCTCCAACCACTCTGAAGAAACTTCAGTCTTTACTGGGTTTTCTGAACTTCTGGCGTACTTACATTCCCGAATATGCCCAGCGTATCAAGCCACTGTATGCCTTGATACAACCTAACTTTTCGAAGTCATGCTGGCTTCCGGAGCATTCCTCCATACTGCAGTCTTTGCAGTCAGATCTACTTGAATCTAAATTCTTGTTGACTCGTGACAACCACACAAACCTGGTGATTAGAATCATTCCGGGGGCAGTGGGTTTCACGTACTTAACCTTTAACGAAGGTGACACAGTACCGATTGCATACAAGTCACATCTTTACACTTCCGCAGAAATGCGCTTTTCATCTGTGGAGAAAGTTTTGACTGCAGTGCAAATGGCGATTCTAAAGGAACGCGCACTGGCACAGGGAAAACGCATTCTGGTGGTAACACCATATCCTGCCCTGGAGGCAGTGACGAAAGCAAGTGTTCCGAACTCTAAAGCTTTGCACCCCGTTGGATACAATGGGCAACATCTTTGACGTCTCCGGATGTCACTTTTATCTTTGATTCTTCTCTTCAGACTCAGGAGTTTTTACAGTATGAATTCGTTCATCCTCCTCCTCTGTCCTTGCTACCGCTTGAGGAATACGAATGTATTATTGATACCGATGGTTCGGCACAACCGGCCACGGGTTCCAAGCATGCTTATTCAGCAGCATGTGCTATTGTTGCAGGTACCATGGTGAACGGTAAGTTCAAATCAACTGTAGTGCACACTCAGGCACTAGGAGACAGTACTGCACAATTGGCCGAGCTGCGAGCATTGGTGCTCGCACTTGAGTTCGCTAATCCGGATGTGACCACTCTTATTGTGTGCGATTCTTACTACTGTGTTCAGTCTTACAATGACAATCTATTCTTTTGGTCGCAAAATGACTACAGAGACGCAAAAGGTAGCACAATTAAGCATAAAATGCTTTGGGTTCGAGTGGCAGATTTGAAACAGCGTCTGCCACTCACACAGGTGATTCACACTCTTGGCCACCAGCGTGTGGGCGCACACGCTGTTTGTAACGGTTTGGCGGATGAAGCTGCCAAATCAGCAGTACCCACGTGTTCAGTCGCAGCAGTTACAAGATCCATGACTAAAATAGATCATGATATTTTAGCAGCTATTGCTGCAACAAAGGACGGTGCTAATTACCCTGGGGTTTCCCTTCCAAATATTCTTATCAGTTAGGTCCCGAACAGGCTCCTTACGTAAAAATTCCAGACGTTGGTGATCGGCTAATTCCCAACGCGGACCGCAGACTTTCCTTGATAACAGCCGCACACGAAGGCTTGGCTTTGGCTCATTCTGGCGTGTCTGTGACGGTTTCCATCTTGCAGCAGCGTTACTGGTGGCGTGGTTTATATAAACAGACCCGTACTTATGTGCTTTCTTGCGACGTTTGTCAGAAAATTAAGCCTTCCACGGTTACACGACCACCACAAACCCCGCTCTGCATTTCTAACAGACCTTTTGGGTGTGTTTACCTGGATCACTGCGGTCCATTTTCTTCAGACACTGCGTATAAGTACATCTTAGTTGCAGTGGATTCATGCACACGTTTCATCTGGGTTTGGCCACAACGGAGTGCTGACGCTCGAAATGTCATAAGGGATTTGCGTGTCTTTGTGGGAATTTTCGCCTGTGGCACCTTCCATTCTGACCAAGGTCCAGCGTTCGCTTCTAAGGCGTACAAGGACGCAATGGGTTCACTGGGGGTGCGGGTGAAATTTTCGTCTCCATATCGGGCTGAGGGCAATTTGATTGTTGAACGAATGAACCGTGACTTAAAGCAATCCTTGACAGCTAGAGTCTTAGGTACTGGCAGGAACTGGCTGGCCCACTTGTATACCGTACAACGTGCACTTAATAATCTCCCTAGAAGACCTCTTGGTGGGCGGACCCCATATGAAATGCTCTTTGGCATACGCATGTTTGTGCCCGACCTTGATGGTCTAGAGATGGCGGCGCACTCCGCCATCTTTGATGTAGATAACCATTCTACTATGTTACAGGACTTACAAGAAGCCCGAGACAAACTTGCAAACGAACATTTACCTTCAGCCACAGACGCTGCGCTGCAGATTCCGGTTGCCGGCTGGCTTCCGAAGATTGGAGATCTGGTTCGAGAGAAGGTGGAGAACAAAAAAGAATTTGGCCCCTCTTATCGTGCACCGGTTCCAGTCCTTGGCTTGAAGGGTACTCGTACAGTCATCTTACCACCGCTTCCTGGTCGCAAAGAGAACAGATACATCTCAGTGGAAAATGTCAAGCTACAACATCTGGCCGATCCTGAATAGTGTAACACCAGCGGTCTCTTGTTTGTGGCCCGAACGGTCACTGATGTTGCTATTGAGATGGTAGATTTGCCTGATCACTTACTCGACTACCCGGACTCCCCCTGCAACGAGGAGACTGAGTATGCCTACCCCGCCAACGAGTCAGTGGCTCACCTACCAACAACGCCACTGAGCCGAACACGTTATTCCTTTGACTCGGATTCCACCTCATCACTTGTCCCGTCCAAATTCAGTATTTTTGTATCCTGGTTCAGAGACAATTTTTGATTCCCACCTGGACATATATCTGGTTGGTACTATTCCTGATTTTTCTGTTCATGTCCATTGGCTTTGTCACAGTGTTTTTTCTACTCATCAATGGTCACTATTTACCAGAACGCTCTGCAGTGAACTGTGTCGCTGGAACTTTGGCTCCACATTCTTCATCTCACATCATGAAGCGTGACCACACATTTGTGAACATTTCAGCTTACCCAGTCGCTGATGGCATCATATGGGATGCGGTAAATTTCCAAATTCATGGACCGACCGAGATTATTAATGTACCAAATGTCCTCCGTGTTTCAATGGGTGATGTCGTTAAAAGTAATATTCATTCTGACGATTGGGATGTGCATGCAGTTGAATCATTATTTACTGATTTGAAATATTATGCTGCTTTTAATGCTGAAGATTTGTACATGAATTCTGCAAGTTATGCCGATTTGTATTGTTACCAGCATTGGGGCAACCACTTTGTCCATAAACCAAGTGCACTGCGGGGTCCTTTTAACTACACCCAATGGGAGCATTGTCCAACCCCTTTGCCACGTAGCTCCCAGACTCTTAGAAATAAGTTTACTTACTTTACAGACTTTGATAGATCGAACCCTGGGTCCTATTATTTTAAATTAAACACTTCATCCACACAGAAAATCATGTTGACCCACACCAAATTGCTATATTCGGGTACCTTTTTGAACGCCTTAGCTGTGGGTGGTTATGAATACTGGCAGGACACCATTGACTTAAAATCTATTTGGGGGACCAAATCATGGCAGGTGCAAGGCACAGAAGCCTTGCATCGTGCTTGCCTTATCCCGGCCCAAATTTTATTTTTAAATAATACCATCTATCAGACTACGTGTTGGGGTTTGGCTACTTCCAAACAATTGAATGCACCTTCCATTCCTGTATTGTCTTCCGCTCCCAACACAAGCTTGCATTTCAATGTTACAGATTTGCAAGCTTTGTTTCAGAACAATTCATTTAATATCTCCACGTTTGTTCAGTCACCCTGGTTGGCTTGGCCAACGGCGGCAAATGCCTGCCAACTTCGTTTTCATGACTCAGCTCCTGGTTACAAACAGGATAGGCCAGACCCGCGGTTTTCTGACTCTCGTACTGTTACAACATATTCTGTTGGTAAATTATGTAAACAGTGGTTGCATCACTCTTCTTTAGATTCTGTAAAACAGCATTTATCCCTGCTATCAGGCAACATTGATCTGTCCGATTTTGTTCTGGGGCCTCGTGGCCTTCGACCTAAGAGGTTCATTTATGAGACTTATAATGAACTCTGGAAGCTTTCGCAAATTGAAGCTGCTTCCCGTCTAAGGGAAATAGATCAAGCAAATTTGGAAAAGGTGCTTGCTGTTGTTGACAATAGTATTAATACCCTGTCTTCCCGCATTTACACGTTAGAGAATATTGTTTCCTCTGTTGTTGATATTGTACAAGATGATGTCTCTGTGTTATATCATGGTCAGAATCAGTTGCGTTCAGTGATGCAGTTTGCATGGACTTTGCAAACGCTTAAAATGGGTAAAGTTCCTTGGCACTTTTTGAACACCTCTGCCTTATTCTTGCCTTTTAATTTGACTGACAAACAGCAATTCATGTCCATGAAAGATGCAACATACACTCTGTTACATATTGAAAAAATAGAGCCTTTACCATTCTCTGTGGTGGAATTGGATTCTGCCGTGTGGCTAGTGCACGGGGTTATCGCCTTGCCTTTTTCTTTATTTGAATTTAGTTTGTGCATGAAACATTATCCTGTGGGCCATTTTCAGCCCTTGGGCAGTGCCTTCCTGCATGAACTTTGGTCCCTGCCTTTCATGTATAAATGCCTTAGGGACGAGAAAGAAGTTTTTCTCACAGGGGAGTCATGCGATTCTACTGTGGGTCATTCCCTTATTTGCAAAAACATTAAATTGCACGGAGCTTGTAACGTTTCGGCTCCGAATCTTGCTTGTGTTTTAAAGGGCATTCCTGCTCCTGCTATATCTCCTACTTTCACTGTGCTTGCAAATGGTAGCTATCTGCTTCTGAATAATCAGGACTGCTGTGGCATGCTGGCCGGCATCCCCTATATTGTAACAGTTTCCCACAGGGTTGTCTGCTGCAAAAATGTGCTTTTTCCTCCCCCGCACAACATCATAGATAGTTCCATTTGGCCTTCCATTCCTACTTTGAAGGCAGATTTCAATAAATTGAGCAGAATAAAGGCACTATTATTGAACCAGGAGGTTATGCTCACATTCGCCTGGGAGACATTCATCCTCCAGGTGGCTAGTACCCACAGTGAAATACAGGCCCTTTTGAACACTAACCTCCCACAACTTTCGGTGAACTGATTCACCGTGTTTTTAATGCATCACGCACCGAAGGTCTGATGCACTTTTTTAAAGTTGTGGGCTCTGGCCTTGTAACCTCCTTTCAAACTATCTTTGGTGTAATACCGGCTTTTATTCATTCCATTTTTTCCAGTGTCTTTGGCGGCTTTCCGTTGATCCTCGCCTTAGCGGCTGGTATATTGCTTTTGGTCTGTTTACTACGCAATGGCTGCACCTCCTTGGGCCCTTCCCGACCCAGGTCGACTCCAGATGTTCTGTGAGCGCATCCTCGCTGGCTTCGGCATCCTGCCATTGGCGACACTCAGTGTGTCCTATAGACTTTCTTTTCGCTATGTGTATTTCACTTGCGTACAACCTGTGATGTCTTGCATCAGATGTCCTTTCTCGTGGTCCTTGGATTATTGCCTCTCCAATACGTCTTTGTCTCGACCGGATTTTTTCCTGCTGGTGGGTCCCTTAGAGGCCCATGAACGGGACTGTTCCGGTGCAGGCTACATGGCGCGTGCGGCTGCACTGGGGATTTTGGCACAATGGGATATCTGGGCGGCTACTCAGAATCTCCTGCAACAAAGTTATATTGAGTATCACGCAAGTTGTCCCGCAATGCTGTTCGCTGCTCCCTCGTGCGAGGAACATGACTGCAGTTTTGATTTATTGGACTGGATGGCATCGCTTTTTTCTGCCGGTTCCAACGATGTCCTCTTGGAAGGTGTGGTGTTTTTCTGCACTTACACTCTGTTGGATTAAATGGGCTTTCACTTTCAGCGACCTGCCTCACTGGACTTTTCTTTTTTTCCTGCAATTTTTTTCCCCTCTCCCATTCATTGTCCTTCATGGGGACTATCCCAAAACAGATGCTACCAATGATTAGACAACCCAGAACACGGTATCTCTCTCTCTCAGGACTAGCGTGAGCAAGATCACCCTTTCATAACTCACTCATACCTGTCCACAACGTGCGTAATAAGAGACACTGTATTGTTTAAAATGTTTATTTTCACTACCGTGCTCTACGATACAGTACACGTGCCAGTACTATCAGCATAATGCATAAGGATAAAATAATCAGCATAGTTACAATTCCATAGAATACAAACAGGGAAAGCATTTCATAAAGCAGTGGATATAGGGCTAAATGACCATACCACCCTCCCCGTGCTAGTAGCTAGTTTATTATAAAAACAGAAGACCTCTGGGCATTGTCAGGCGAACCCCCATACCTCAATATCTAGATGCAAGGTTTACATCATCAGACAAGCACAGCTCTTCTCTCTGGAAAGGTTTTTCTCCAAGTCCCTCTAACAGTGAAATCACAATATTAAAAGCACACAAATTTCTCCAGTGCAGCTGTACGTAGTGTTATGTCTAAGTGCGAGGGACTGGCCAGATCAGCAAGAACAAGGGACGTTGTTTTTCGACATGTTGTGCAGACGTAACCCAGAGGGAACAGGAGAAAAGGTGAAAGACAGAAATGCAGACAGTTCTAAAATAGCCGGGCAGAAGCAGAGGCTGGAAAAACAAAGGCACGAAGTAACGTGCGCAAAAATAGGCACCATGGCAGTCAGGCCTAGGCCAACTTAGCAAGGCAGACCATGAGGCCACAAACCACACGACACCCTCCCCTGGTCAGTCCATTGGCGAAGACATAGGACGAAGACAGAGTTCAAGGCGATGGAGCAGAACAGCATGAGACGCTAAAGCTAGTCGGATTGGGATTGTGGGTACTAAGGTGTTTGGTTGGCTCACCACTATATCCTGTGCATAGCTCTGTGTATGTGCAGAATCCCTACAACAATAGCATGGCTGCAGTCAAAATACAGGACATGGTGCACGACACGACACTGAGGTGGCCCAGTGTGGAGCACATCCTCAAAGGAGCAGGTCACACTCTGACACATCCACATGCACATACAACCCCTGACCTCAACAACACATCCGCAGACAAACAATGCACAAGAGTACAACAACCGTCCAAGAGCACAAATGACCCAAGTCGCCAACATCTCAGCACCTTAAAAGCACACAAGTCAAAGGCACATTGCCTCAAAGGGATAAGGGGCCGCTAAATAAGAGCCGCAGGGCCGACTCTCCCACAATGCAGCACACACACATAGCAACCACAGCATATCAACATTGACGACAATGTGGTACAAAGTGCAACACTTTCACTACAGAACAGAGGACACAACAGGTGCCGCTTGGGCGTAGAAACTGGCCAATCACATCTGGCATAGCAGGAAACTGTGAGATGATAATGTACGAGTACAACCTCACCTCCGCCATGTCGTCGTAATGTCCTCTGTCTCCCATCAAATAGCCAGCTCAGCCCAAACAGTCACAACGTACATTGTCATGCAGTCTGTATGTAAACATGTCCAACATACATGGAACACACTGTTAACCTGCATCTCCCCTTGACATTGCAGAGGGACAATCTACACCACCTGCAGGGCAGATCAGACATCTCTTCAGTGATGAGGAGGAGGACCCCCTGGCCATCTGCTCCGACACCCTCCAACGGATCGTGGACAGCCTCCGCACCCCACCTCCAGGAGCAGGGCAGCCCAGCTGCATCGAGGTGACCCCACCCCCTGCACAGCCCACACAGCAGAAAGCACCCACCACCACGGCTAACTTCCAGCACCTCATGGAAAGACACATGGCATTCCAACGCCGTGTGTTAGAATGCCAGAGGGGGCTGGCCGAACAGGTGCGTGTGGGTTTCCACCTCATGGCAGCCAAACCTGATGCCATACGTGGGTGTGTGAGTCCCATCAGGGACCACTTACAGTCCATAATGGACACCCACAGTCCGCTCCATGCACTACAACAATCCTTGGCTGACCTCGCTGGAGCCATTACTCGGATACAAGAACTGTCCAGTCAGACAGGCTCCAGCGATTACAGCACAGAGGTGGCACAGATGCGGAAGACAATGGAGAACATGGAGCGGATGCAGGCCGGAAGGATGGCTGCCACGGCTGTACACCAGCGAGATGTATCTGGGATCTTCCATGCCCTGCAGGACCTCATCTTGCCATTGCTGCCACGGAGCCTGTCCCAGATGACTGCTGCAGGAACTGAGACACACACATCTCCGCCACCAGATGTGTCAGTGGCACACAGTGATGCAGCCATACCACCACCGCCCCCTGATGTGTCAGTGGCACACAGTGATGCAGCCACACCACCCCCGCCCCCTGATGTGTCAGTGGCACACAGTGATGCAGCCACACCACCACCGCCCCCTGATGTGTCAGTGGCACACAGTGATGCAGCCATACCACCACTGCCCCCTGATGTGTCAGTGGCACACAGTGATGCAGCCATGACACCACCACACACACCTGACACACCTGACACAGAAGACATATCAGACGACTAAGATGTGGATGGCAATGACTCTGTGTGAGAAAGGAGGTCGTAGCACACATCCCCGCCATATGGCCTGTACCTGCTTGGTTCAGCCCTCTGCATCATGCCCGGGAACAACACCTTCCACTGTCCCCCGCAAGACTCTGCGACATTCACCTGGACCCGCACATGGGCTGCCATATCTGCTCTGGTCACCAATGACACAGCAACCAGGCTGCAGACTCAACCCTTCCTCTACCGATTAACTAGACATTCCCCAAAGGACTCAGTTTGGCCCTCCACTGGGCAACCATGTAATGTGGGGTGTGCATGGCCACGTAGTGCTCCAGCTCCGACACACCACAGAATGTGAATAAAACATTCCAAATCACACAGATGTGTCATGTCTATGTTCAATCAAGTATGACAGTATGTATGACTGTAGGGACATTGATCGCACAAAAAGGTACACCCTGGAAATGAAATCAATGCGCATGTTTGACCGTGACACACATGGCCAATTCGATGACTGTTAAGGTTTGAACAAGCTGTGGCCTCATTGATCATGAACATCAATCTCGCAACCCCCCAACGTAGCCCCACGACCATGTATTAAATAGGGCTGAGTTTTCACAAATGTCAAAGTCCGTAGGAGGCCTAAAGTAGTGTCCCACATCACATGTGACAACAGAACATCCCTTCGCATACCTACACACACTCAACTGTGTGGACACAGCCAGGTTTGATGGAACACAGTGATCCACATGACAAGAAGTGTGACACCATACTCACATTGCTGAAGACACGTAAGCGCACAGGTCTACCAGCACCTCTCCCAACCACAATGTCTGGCTCACAGAGGTGGAGCTGACAATGGGACTCACCCCTAAGTGAAATGCGTCAGTCAGTCCCTCCCTGTGTACAGACAATGCTCATTGAGGCACACGACTTGGCATGCTAATCAACACTCATCACAGTTGAACACTAGTGAAGTTGCATACAAATCATTGGCATGTGCGTGTCAGTACGGGCAAGACAAGGGCCACGACATGCAGACCAATGCATCATACACTAACACGCAGCAAAGGAACATGTAGGGGTGCAAGACATGGGTAGGCACAAATGAACACCAGTCATTACGGATGCCAACGGGCTCAGCCCACCTTGCCTTGCTGGACGAGTCATGTGGTGTTTGGCGAATGCTCATTGCACCGTGTGAGGGGACACCACTCACAGCCCATGGGATCTGCAAAGTCCTGTACCACCGGGCAGCGCTGACTGTCTGCTCTGCTGACAGTGAGCAGGTGAATGAGTCCAACAAGGTCACATGTAGTGCTACATTGCCATGTGTGTACTCTCCCACCAGCGGTGTGTCACGTTGAGGAACGTTGGCAGGCACCGCTGTCCACTCACCTTGCACAGGTGTGTGTCAAGTTCAACCCACAGTGTTGCACGCACATGCATTCTGAGTCCAGGCGAATGCAGCCATGTCCACTGTAATGGTGGGATATGTTCCCATTTCTCCAAGCTGCAGAAGGGTTTTGGGACCTGTGCTATGGGTCACAATCCTATTGTGGGTGCAGGAACGTAGTTACTCATCCATGAAAGCGAGCGCAGCTTCATGGGCAATCAGTTCCAAGAGTACGTCGTTGTCGACTTCAACGGACACCGGTGTGAGCCAATCCATTAGCTGGTCCGGACAGATGTGCTCCGTCCATGCCGTTTCACCAATCCGCAACACAGCCCAATAGGGGAGCGCTTCGATGTGGTCACTGCACACGAGGAATTGTGCAATCTCACATGCCCAACTGCCAGCACATACGCCAAATACCAAGGCATGCCATGTACGGGTATCACGGTTACACTCCTGGTCGTGGACCAACAGGGGGCGCACACACATCTCAAAATCCAGTTCAGCAACCGTTGTGTTGGATAGGCAGACATCCATGGGCCACTCGAATATGCATGATCGACAGTAGAACCAGGGCTGGACGCAGGTGACGTACGCAAGAGGGAAGCTCAGACGGTAACTGATGCGCAACACTGCCAGTGGCAGTGCCCCCAACAAATGCAGCATTCGGTCACGGTACAGTTCCACGTGACAGGGGTTGTGCATGTGCCCGGGATGTGCTGACATTGCGTTGTTCGCTCTCGTAGAACCGGCACTCTTCTGACCTGCGGCTGTTATGTGGATGATATGGCACAGCTCGGAGCAATGAGTCGTATGAGTGTGCAAAGTATGAACGTATGGGTTGTCCTGTACGTAAGTGTCAAGGCCATTCCATGCAGGAGTACCTCGGCAGAGACTTCTGTGTGTGGGGTGTGGACACGTTGGTCTGTCATTAGCGCTGTGCGTAGTGTGGGAGTCGTCGTCATCTGCTATGGTATATCTCTCAGGGGGTGCCTGCTGCATGCAAGCCCAAGGTCGGAGGCGCAGGTGTCCTTCCGCCTCATGTATTGAGACAAAGGAGCTTTCATCCCGAATGTTAGTCTGACTACTGCTTGCATTCTGGAAATGTGATGCGGCTTTCGCGCTGCAATTGTGGATAGGCCTTGGCCTTATGGTGCACCAATGGCGATGCAGACACAACAGTTGCCAGGCATGAGCCAAGAGCCCGAGCGGCCTTGCGCTCCTTGTGCAATCCCTTCGTGCGCGGCAGCACTCCGGGTGCATACTACCTTGCAACATTGTCGATTGCGGGCCGTGTTGCGCAGACACTGCAACAGAGACACACGCATCAGTTGGTTTCCTGTCCAGCCCAGGATGAACCATGCCCAGAGCCCAGGGATGATTGTTCATACCCCTACGCTGGCCTGGCGTACGCCGAGCCTGCCCACTCGGCTTAACTATAAAGGGGGGGGCGACGACGCAACGTGGCCCAGTTCTTCCCCACTGCCGGAGGTGACATGACTGCGTCCGCCTGGCAGGACACGGGACTCAATCAGAAAGGGCCCATGACTTACGTTGCACAGAGTTTGTGGCACCGGAAACACTGCGGCCGGCACGGGCCTACCGCCATGGGACGGTGACTTACGGTGCACTGAGGTACGGGCACCTTAGGTGCTGAGCGGGTGCGCAGCCTGCGATGATGCGCCGTCCTGGCGGTCCGGACTGGTAGGGATTTGTGTGAGCCCTGCTGGACCGCAGTGTTGGCCTGAGCCAGTGGGCAGCGCGGGGCGACCGCCACGTGGCGTTGCCTCACGGTTCACAGAGTTGGTGGCACCTATAGTGCTGGGCGGGTGTGCAGCCTGCGATGATGCCGTGTGCACTGATATGATCTCTGCCATTGCGAAATCAAGACCCAGAATCACGTGTGTGACCTAGTGGCACACGGGGCGGGGCTGCATGATGTGGAGGCTGCCAAGGTCGCGGACCCCGGGCTTGGAGATTGCACCGGCACGTGGTGGGCCCTCTTGGAGACACGATGGTGGCGGAAGGTGAGCAGTGGGGCCTGGGTGCGCTGGGGCGGGAAAACACCGCTGGGCGGCGGGAGGGGCTGGGGTGCAGCAGCCTGTGTGCGCAGGGGCGGCCAAGCGATGATGGCATGTGCAATGATTTGTACTCTGCCATTCATGCATCTGGGCTCTGTTTCAGATCAGGGACATGGTGGACTGCGGTGTATGCCGGCACGTGGTTGGAGACACACCGGTGGCTGCAGGTGAGCAGTGAGGCCTGGGTCCGCAGTGTTGGCACTCTCTCCCTCTCCCTCTCTTTCTTTCACTGTCTCTCTCTCTTCCTCTGTTACTCTCTCTCCCTCTCCCTCTCTTCCTTTCACTGTCTCTCTCTCTTCCTCTGTTGCTCTCTCTCCCTCTCTCCCCCTTTCACTGTCTTTCTCTCTTCCTCTGTTGCTCGCTCTCTCCTTCTCCCTCTCTCCCCCTTTCTCTCTCTCTCTCTTTCTCTCTCTCTCTGTCCTTTGATGGGCGCATGACACACCTTCTTATCTTGTGTTTTGTCTTGCAGGCTGTGTCTCACAGATTGTCCGGAGGAGACCCGCCATGACTCTTCCAAATAGTTGTTTTGAGTTACATTTGAATAAAATTATTTGTTTGGCAATTCTATGATGAATGTATGATTCTCCTTTTTCTGTGCACACATGTATGTTGATTGTTGTACTTGTGCGACATCTGGCGAATTGTTTTGTTCATGATTTCGTTACGTTGATGTGAATTATCTTTGTCCGGGGTAGGGCCCCGGACAAAGGGGTGGGGGGGGGGCGGGGCGGTCCGGAGGTGGGGGGGGGGCGGTGGGTGTTGTGGCCCTCTTGGGTGTCCGGCTGCGTGATCAGTTGCTCCATGGCATCTGTTGTTCTTCTGGTGTGGCTGCGGGCTGGGCTCCCATTTCTGGTGCAGGTTATCGTCCGACTTAATACCAGGAAAAAGCAGGTGTTATTTCCCTGCTGCTAACGTGCCTTATCGCATGTTTTGTGCTCTTCTCGCCGATCTGGCTGGACGTTGAGAATGTTGCGGAGTGGTTTTCTTGTGTATTTTTTGCACGGGAACGCCTACTCTGCATCTCATTAGCGTTAGTTGCCGGTGTCATCCGTGGCGATATTTTTTGCGGCTGTTATCGCAGGAATACTGGCGGTATCTGCTGTTCGCACCAGCTTGTGAATAGGGCGATAAATCTATCGCCACTTTGGCTGCGATAAAATGCCGCTAACTCGGCGATAAGTCCTTGAGAATATGCCCCATAATAGGTGCTATTTATCGCACTCAATAAATAACGTGCCCTGTGGTATTGTTATCTATCAGGCGCGATACATAGCTTCTATACTCGTAATCAGGGCCAAAGTGTCATGATGCCTCCTACATACGCAGGTGCAAAATGTGATGCACCCTATACACAATTCCAGAGGGCTCCCCTTACGTAACTTACTATATGTTACACCTTATTGGCACGCGCCAAAACATATAAATAGCAAAACCCAACCAATAGAAAGAAGTTGAATTTTCATGTCAGTTCTTTTTCCTAACACATATTTGACCCTAGTTTCTCCTTGGAGCACAAGTGGGCTGTGTCATGCAGTGACACAATCTCGCTTTCTTTTCAATCTCGCCGTGACTGATAACAGGAATTTTCCAGGTTTATAATTTATCTGGTGCCCTCAATAATAATTTACTGCTTTAATCGATTTCTTAAGCGCGTTACAGATAAACCTGATAAACAATTATAATGTCCCAACTGCGATGGATTCGCATTTTATCTGCTTGGGAAGGACAAAAGTCTGAACCTGGAACACGTGGCGCCAGACTCGTGCATCGCTCCACTCCACCCGACCCTCTTCACAAAATCTTTCCAGGAGTGTAGCTATCAAGTGAGCAGCAGGTACAGTGCCACCGGGGGCCACCAGCTTGATGGGCCCACATCATCTCAGTTAATCAGAGTTGAACTGGGGAACCAAAAACAGCACTGGCAAATATGCTCAAACCAGCCCCGCTCCCTTCGTATCCTCGCACAATCTCACAATCTCTCTTCCCATCCATCCATTCTCTCTCTCTTTCTCTCTACCTTCCCCCTCACTCTCTTTCTCTCTCTCAGCCTCCCTGTGCCTGCTGCAATTAACCTTAGGTCCTGGGCTTTCAAAAACCAGCCTCCAAAGCCTCCAGCCCATGGGGAAATGTCTGGTGAGATAAAAGGCCTCTCTGGCCCTGCAGTTAATAGCTGTGTTTTTTGCTTGCAATCCAAGAGATTAGAGGCCCACTTTCCTTGCTTTCTTTTGGGCCCAATGGAACCTTGCTAAGCAGCTGGATTTTTACACTTTGCAGTGTCTCACAAGACACCTACCAGTTTCTCGTATACCTACATGAAGCTCTCCAACAACCTGTGCAAATGCTGGTGTATTCTTTTTTCCATAATGACTTATAATGAAATGTTGCCTCATTTATTATTGCTTCATTTTCCAAAATTTTGTTTTTGATACATTCTTTGACTTCAACGTTAACGTGCTGTCCCTACATTTGTGGTTGCAAAACGCACTTGCAATTTGCGACACTACTTTTTGTGAACAGAACCTTATTTTGCATATGAACCTATGCACTAATATGTCAGTGCGCAAAATAAGGGCTATGTGGCTTTCAGTCCCACCTACCTAATTAATATACATTAGGTAGTTTGCTAATTGCGACTCACTCTGATTGGTCGTAATCACAGGGATTGTTGCCTGCAGGGGTCAACATGCCACCATGGCTGCGATTGCTTACAAATAAAGGGCCGAGTCTCCGCACTGCAGTTTCTCATTGCGGTGATTCCGCCCCGAGTGCAGAACCTCTGCCATGACTGTGGAGGCTCTTTGTGAATCGCACCCAAAGACTTTTTGCAAAGCAGCACATTTTTGTTAAAGGACACAGGGCTTCTTTTAAGAAAAAGGCTTCTTTTAAAAAAAAACGAATTTCAGTGAGAGTTGCCAGTGGCCCTATGGAACACTGCCCAATTCCCCTTGAACCTTTTACCCTAATTCGCAAAAGGGGAGGCGGACAAAGGGTACCCCTTTCTTTTACCAAATCAGTAAGCACCCCAGCTTGAGGGTCAGTATCTTCTTAATGGTTTGCCTCTGCTATTACCTTTGTAAACCGTTGGTACATATAGATAGGAATCACAATTTTTAATGAATGCTCACAACATGCCTCTTCCAAATTGCCATTCGTAATCCTTTTCTAAACCCATTTTAGGATTCGGTAAAACCTTTTTGACTCCGAAAATGGGTTTAGTACATAGTACAAAACCTTTTAGCAGTCGCAAACCCACAAATTTAGAGAATTGCAGGGTGGCGATATATAAAAATGTGAGTATATCTAGCCAAAACGTCTGCCAAAAAATCAATCAGTCGAGAACCCATAAAATTGGCATTGTGAATGGAATATATTTCCAGGATACCATACAATATTACATCAATTTCATTTAAACTTAATTTGAAGTTAAAATCCCATCTCATAATTTTGGTAGCATATGGACATTTCTCTTGAAATATGAATATATCCTATCTTAAGTTGCTCAATTCAACAAAGTGCTGACTTGTGAGTTATGCAAATTAACAAATAAAAAGCCAAGAGTGCTCATTCTTCACAAAAAGCAATGATTACAGATAGGCCCCAATCACAACTCATTTCCAGCTTCAAAAGTTTAGAATTAATTTCAGTGGAACAACTGGAAAAATTGGCCAACGTCTCCACACATTTTTTGCTAACTGATTGAAGCGCGATCAACCCAATAGGATTGTTAGCCAGGTTTCTTTTAACTTTGTTCTTGGATAAACAGCTACAAAATCAATAAAATCAGCAGAATGCAGCACACATAGAAAAAGAGAAAAACGAGGAGAAATAAAGATATTTCTCCTCGTTGTGTCTCCCTTACACCTCCCCTGGGAAGGCTAAATTTTTGGCGCTGCCTCAGATTCACGATTTCTCGTAAATCCGGGTCAGTGTCAAAAAATGCCATAGATGTTGCTGGGAACGCCCACAGCAACACCCAGCAACACCCATTGCACGCCCCTTTAACGCAGAAAACTGTGTTAAAGGGGACAATATTTACGAGGCAGCATTGACACCAAAAAACTGGCTTCGTGCTGCCTCGTAAATATGGAGCAGGCTCCTGCGCAACGGAAGGTAATAAAAAGTGACGTTCCGGCAGCGCAAGGGCCCCCATAAATGAGGCCCTATGTCTTCATGCATGACCAGAAGACGGCCATGTTTATACAGTAGAATAACCAATACAGCTCAGCATGGTCCCCATCAACTGCTGTTATCGTCCACTGGAATTGCAAGCCAGTGGCTCAAAGGCAAGCAGGAAGAGGTCAAAACATTACATAACACAATCTTCATTGGGGAGAGGCAATGAACACACCGATTTAAATACTGAAACATGCACCACCTAGCATCCTAGTTCATCAGCTGCCGCGTTATTACTTTTGCATGCGGCAAAAACTTCAGGAGTAGAAAACCTACAGCCCACCATGCAGCATTGTAAAGGCCCTCCTGCTGCTGACACACCCAACATGACAAGTGATTGCTTTTTTTTCAATGGCCGCAAACACTGTAAATGGCTGATAATTGTTGTGGCCTAGTGCAGGTTTCCAATAGTGATTTTTTTTTTTGGGGTGAATGTTGTTTATATAATTTTGCAGATATGCTTCTTGATTCATTGTTAAATGGCAGTCCTCTTTGGGTGCATCCATACATGCAGCATCAGGAACATAGGACATAGAACCGCCATCCCTATCCATCCTTCACACTGATACTAGAGGACAAAGACTGTGGTTTGATCAGTCTGGGAGGGATACAAAAATGTTAGGGACTTCATTCATCCGGTCCTAGGGGTGGGCCAGTGGAATACCTATTGTTGTCTACAAAACTCTGATAAATACTGGGTAGAACCCCAGATCAGTCTACTAGTATTCTCCTGGACCAATGACAGGATCCAGCCATCAGAGTGGATGGAACTTACTTGAGCACCAGAGCCAGTATCTCTGATTGCTGGCTTCCTTCCTGGTATGGACAACATGGGCAATAGATGATCTGTAGACAGCCGAGAGGAAAACAAGGATCTGCCTGCTGGAAAAGAGGGGTGTTGGATGGCATTGTGGAGCCATGTGCCCAACTGCCTCGCAAGTAAGGAACTGCACAAGTACTTGTGCCCTAAAGCTGCAGGAGGAGCTGCATCTGCCCTGTGGGTAGAGGCCAGTTTCCCAAGAGAGGGCTACTTTAAAAGTGTATTGCAGAGGAATGCTGGCCAGAAAAGGACAGTCTACATAAAGCACAAAAAACTAACACCAAACAATTGGGTGGGTGAGGGGGGGTAGTGGAGGTTCCTGGAGTTGGTCCTGCTTATGAGATCCCACCACTTGGAATACAAAAGCTGAAAATCCCATGCATATCAGTGCACCGGGGTCTGAGAGATTCTAAGTTGAAGAGTCCACTTTTGGAGGACTTTGTTCAGTGTTGACAACACTCCTGCCTGGAGGTCTGGGAACATTAACGCGCAGGAAAATTGTGACCATGTCCAGCGGATATCCAGAAATCGTTCCTTTTGTGCAAGGTTCCCCCAGGGAAGCTGGTGCAGGAGCCCACGCACTTCAACAAACACCCCCCTCACCACCCCCGTTAAAGGAGTGGGGAACCAACACAAACCTCTGCAAGTCCCTGTTCAGGAAGAAGTTTAAAATATTGTTCTTATTTGTGTTGCGATTACTTCTTGGTATACTATTTTGCCAACTGTATCATTTATATATATATATATATATATGTATATATATATATATATATATATATCGCAAGTAAATCACCACTCTTGTAACGGGCAATAATCCAGCACTACGAGGGGTAGTTTCCACTCGACTTTTATTAATACGGTGACGGTATCTACGCGTTTCGGCTGCTGCCCGCAGCCTTGTTCACGATGCTGAACGCCATTCTGACAAACAATAAAATACTCTTAGTGATACACAAACATTGACAAAGGACAACATCCCATTAGCACAAGGAAGTTTGTCATTTCACAATTTTGGGCGCCATATTGGAACATGTTTAAATGTTAATACTTCAATAAACATTTTTAAGATGCAAGTGCAAGATAGGTATCCCTGTCTAAGTTCGAGCAGTATAATTCATCACTTTCTCTAAACTTTACAACTAATGGATACATAGAAAATTTAATTTCCTTATTCTTACAAATAAACATTTGTTATAGCATGTTCCATAACAACGCACAATGTATTTAGGATTTATCCTAAATTTTAAATGACATAAACTTCATTAAAGTGCAAGTGCTCAACCTTATTTTTCACTTTTTCTTTTTTTCCTTTTTTCTTCATTTTGTACAGTACTATAATTATTAAAGTGCTAGTGCTCATTTTTTTACATAAAGAAAAAAAAATCTTTTTAAAATGTCTTTACTTGATTTTTTGACTTCCTCCGTATATTAAAATTCATGTACTTTTATAAAAACTACTCATATATAAAGTGCTAGTGCATACTTATTCATATGAATAGATTAAAGTGCTTAATCTAAAGTGCTAAATATTAAAGTGCCAGTGTCCTTTGTTCTCCTCGTTATTATATACAAGTCTGTCTTTAAAAAAATCGTTCTTTCGAATGTGCAAACTCTCCAGCTCTTCTTAGTACAGACAAGTAAATAAATCTTCATCTACGTTTAACCCATTGGGTTCTTTACTGTCGAACTCCAGTATATACTATGTTTCCAACTTACGGAGTTCTTTTTCTCTATTCCCCGTCCCCCCTCTTTTTCCTGGGGACTTCAGCTATACAGCTGTATCGCATCAGTGTGGGATCACTTTGGTGATTTTCTTCAAAATGACTCGCTACAGGGTAGCTTCTGTCCCTATTGCTTATTGCTCTTCTGTGTTGCAGTATTCTTTTATGGGCAGGTAGGGTGGTACTCCCTATATACACTTTTTCACAGGGGCATTTCAGCATGTAAACTACAAAGCTCGACCTGCATGTTAAATAACCTTTTATATCAATGGTTTTATTAAAAGGTGTTTTAAAATTCGTAAGATTTACTCCATGCTGACATGCTTTGCATTTAAAACACTTTCTAAAACCTGTTCTCTGTTGTAGCCATGATTGATTGCCCACGCTCTCTTGAAACTCACTCCTAACAATCTGATCTTTTAACGATTTAGATTTCCTATACGTTATTTCTGGATGTTTTTAATCTCAGGACCCAAGACCGGATCTGCTCTGATAAGGTGCCAATGTTTTTTAGTATGGATCTAACATCATTATGCTTAGTATTAAAAGTTGTTATAAATCTATGAGTTTTCAAACCATCTTGTTGCTCTTTCTTGTACTGCGTCTTAGATGGTTCGAATAGTACCTTCTCTCTGATTAGATTCCTAGCTTTGTCCGATGCCCCACGTATAGTTTTTGGTGAGTAGCCTCTTTGAATAAAACAACTGGTCATCTCTTGTTCTACTCTGTCATATTCTTCTAGGTTGCTGCAGGTTCTCCGTGCCCTATAAAACTCTCCAAAAGGAATACTCCTGATGAGTGGCATTGGGTGGGAGCTCCCCGCATGCAAAATTGTATTTCCAGCCGTGGGCTTACGAAAAATAGTTGTTTCCAGTTTGTCTCCTTTAGGTTTTATTCTAATAGCCAGGAAATCTATTGAGGTTTTACTGTAGTGTCCCACAAATTTTAAATTGAGATTATTTGTGTTAAGGTCACTGATAAACAAATCAATATTAGCTTCCGTGCCCTGCCACAGCACAAAAACATCATCAATAAACCTTACCCACAGTAAGACACTATCAGTCCAGTGTTCCAGCTCCGGGCCACCGAGCACCTGCTCCTCCCACCAGCCAAGATGTAGATTAGCATAGCTGGGGGCGAAGCAGGTGCCCATGGTCCAGCCTCTTCCCTGGACCTGAAACAAGCATCCTGGGACCAGTTTCGGTGTAACACCCCTCATCAGCCAGTAAGACCTGGCTTGGCAGTTCGGGCTGGACTTTTCCTATGAGGAGCAGGGTCAAGAATAATTTGCATATGGCTGGGTCTGAACTGAGGTGACGAAGTGAGCTAAAGAACGATGATGGATTCAACCCAGATCTGTGACTGGGGGTGAGTATCTGAAAAGTTTCAGCGCTCCGCCCATCATCTCCTTGTGTTTGCCACAAATATAAGAGACAGCAGGGGCAGAAAGCAAAAAGAGCCACGGAAATAAACTAGCCCTCTCATGCACTACAACATAA
The DNA here is from genome assembly GCA_963921515.1 of Calotriton arnoldi. Classification (NCBI taxonomy): domain Eukaryota; kingdom Metazoa; phylum Chordata; class Amphibia; order Caudata; family Salamandridae; genus Calotriton; species Calotriton arnoldi. Next base: position 488,310 of record CAWUFW010001295.1, on the reverse strand, counting down.
AGACACCATAGGAGTTGCAAGGACACGAAAAACGGGCAATAGCACTTGTTGAGACAGCCAATATCTATGGATCTTCGTTCAGTTGAAGTCATTGGCTACTTGGTTTGTTATCACTAAGACTGTTTTATCATTTTGTTATTCTATTATATGCTGTTGTATGCTTTTATGGTTTTAATGCTTAAAAACCGAATAACGATTACTTTGATTTGATTGATTTGAGACAGCCAGTAGTCTATGGGCTGATCTATGGTTTGATTGGTAATGTATGTTTCAAGCCAATGGCTTAAAGAGAGGCAGAACCAAACAAGCCAGTGGTTGAAGTGGGCTGCTCCAGAGACCACACTAATGACATTGCTGACAATAGGTCTTTCCACAACAGAAACAAAAGCTTGCTGTAGACAAGAGATAAAATTCATTGGCCCTGGCAAACAAGGATTTTCTCCATTGATAATTTTCACTGCAATCCTCGCGTGGAGAATTATCAGCAGATTTGCAGGATTTCTCCCGTCTATACTCACAACCAATCTCTAAATGGTCATTTAAGTTCAAATGTTGTCATGTACGCAGTCCATAGAATGCATATTGTGGGACATTCATTAGATCTTGCAACTTGCAACCAATATCTATCGTTACTATTAGGAGTGTGTACTTGAGCTCAATTGTATCTGACTTAGGGTTGCGATATACATTCTCTGGCGTAATTTATTAATATTTTTGCTACAGTACCATATTCAGTTTATCCAAACTATATCAGAGAGGTAAAAAAATAGGAAGCAAGCTTAGCAAGAGTGCTAACATTTTAAATGTGTGTAAGTGATCCTCAAAATTACAATTGAGAAACTGAGCCTAAATTCTTGAGTGAGCAGAGCTAATATGCACAAAATTCTGAAAGTTGGTGGCAAGGGAGATTAAAGCAGTGCTAAATTTGAGCCGGTGGTTTCCGGTGCAGGGCACTGGCACAATTGGCAACACCGGGGCTTATGACAGTCTGCCACATGATGGTGCATTTTGTCTTATAGAGATGAGCACAACAACAGGTGGTCATTAATTCAATATTCAAATTGCTAATACCATTTAAGTGTCAGGGCAATAGATAAAGCTGTAAGTGGCAGGTAAAACATGAGCACACAAATAAATGGGGCCACTAGATTTATGGAATTCAGCACCTACAGTGTTTTCTACAAAATGATGTTTTTACCTGCATTTGCCGCATAATTTGCAGATTTCAAAGTGGGTAACTGTTTGCAAAGGTTAACTCGTCATTTTTCAGTTGGTGATATCTCTTGTACTACAGTAAAATGAGACCCGTGCAGTATAATTTTGATCTCTTTGTTCAATGAAAATGAAAAATCAATTTTAAAAAATGCTTTAAAAATGGTACTAATGAGGTGAGCTTTTGAATGGTTACATTATTTCATGGTAAAATGTAAAAATAATGAACTGTTTTCACAGGCTATGCCACAATATGCAAAATAAGTTGCCTTTTCTTGTTGAATAATTATTTAACATAGCATGTGTATTTGTAAAGTGCACATTCACCCCCAAAGGGGTATCTTTGCACTGAATAACAGATGTTTATTGTTACCCATCTCAATGGTACTCATTTAATCCACCTCAGAAAAGATGAGAGGCTGAGTGGACCCACCAGGATTTGAACCTGTGGCCATGAGATCGAACACTGGTCACTGCAGTGGATGCATTAATCCATTAGACCACCAGACACGGAATAAGCATGCAAAATAATTTGGTGCTCTGTTGCGCAAAATTCCTGTGGCCCTGCTTATGTAGGAGCATTGTCTCCTTAAATATTCAGATGTTGAAAATCTTAAGTTTGCATGCACTGCCATGATTGTCATTGGCTTTCAAATATGTTTAACATAAAAGGCTGGTGAAACAGCCAAACATTTCTGCCCGTGGATACCAGGAAAGGAAAAGAGTTTGTTTGCCTTTCTGAGAGGAACACCATGTTGTTTTTGCATTAAAACCCGAACGCTAGCTATCAAATTGGGACAGGCGGCAATCCCGCCCAGACTGACAAAGCTAAAATTGATATGGGGCCATCAAGACTTTTCCCCCATGCCGTGTTTTTTAGACACTGCCATGTTCTGGTCTGGCACGACATTTTCCGGAATCAGGAGCCGCGCGCGAAATCTTGACCTGAACAGCACACCGAATCAACCCTCCAGCCATAGCTGCAATCTATGTTTTTTTTACAATCTAACAGGCTTGTAAACCAATTAAATCCTGGGCTCAGGACTCTTGCTGTGTGTGTATGTGTGTGTGAGAGAGAGAGATATGGCGTTTCTACCTTGTTAAGTTTAATCAGTTTAGCGATAAGGCTTCCAATTTCAATCGTGTGAGGTGTAATTATATTGTAAACTCCATGTTACAACCTGGTGGGACAGGGCAAGGGAAGGTGAAGAGGTAAGTTCATGAAAAGTTCAGGAGGAGGAACTTAATGATGCTTTCATAGGAAGATATGGAGATAGGACAGATTGTGTACTGTTTGGAGTGCAGAGGCTTTTCTGAACACTGGGCTCTATATATGAATGTACGACACAGAGGCAATTGAATGCAATGACTCTCGAGGGACATTGAACACATTGAAAAGGATTGTAGCTTCTTGTCGATTAAAAAGAGGCTGTGCACAAAACATCCCCAGAGTGGTGATGGAGCAAGGACTCACAAATGAGACTTGCTTGGATGCAATCTCCTCACAGTATTAATTTATTAAACTTGTATTGTTCATATTAACTCTTGCATACACAACCATAAGTAGCAAGGAAGCTTGCCTATGTGTTTAAACTAACAAATAACGCTTGTCTTTTCTAAAATGGCCGTTAAAACGCGGGAACTTTACTGTGCATGTCTCAACCATATCACGTGTTGTGACGTCTTCTTTGCTTGGTGGGAAAACTCTTGCTTCTGCGCAGTGTGCATTAAAATGGCTGCTTTATGTTTTCACATGCTACAGCTTGCTCTCGTGTTATAATTAAATTGTCGTTTTCCTAACGCTATTAATGCGGGATAGAATTTATAAGTAAATGGGAATAGAATAGAAAGAGTGGGTATACAGTGAAACATTTTATTTGTGATTTTAATATTTTCTTCTTTGACTTTTATTAGTTCGTAATTCGGGCCTGGGTTTGGTGAACTGAAAACTCGTGTGACAATGATCCTGCGCATGCGTCCTGCATGGCTGCCCAGAAAGAAAAGGATGAAGTCAACCTGGACGTCGTCCAAGGCCATGACCTGATGGCCAACACTGCTGTACCCATGAATGTCCCTACTAATATGCAACAATGTTCATGAAGAATGTAAAAACTTTGTCGTGAGACGGGTGGGAAATAAAGCAAATGTATTAAATGTGATGGGCGGTATTTTAAAGCAATGGGCTTTAGGAAATTGAACTAAATCAATATGGTGTGAGGATCAACCCCCTGTCAACGTCCAATCAGAAATAGTGGTCCCATATTTTGGCAACATTAATGGGAGGTACATGGGCGTAGAGGGGTATAATAGATATAGAATTAGTTAATTAGCAGGCAGAGGAGCTCAGAGAACAGGCGTTCATGCTGACAGGCAGAAGCTCCAGACCTACAAGCTGATCGATTGCAGACTGAACCGTTGTCCAGAGAGGTCCTGAGGAGGGGGCGGCGGAGTCCATTAGAAGGAAGGCACGGGAGAATCGAGGAGAAGTCGAGTATCAGAGAGGGGAACGACGCAGGCGTCATTGTAGAGAGGTCACCGGTCCTGTCCTGAACCTGGAGGAGGTCTTTGCTCTTCATCCTTCCTGGGTCCTATCTTTTCCAACTCCTTGGCCAAGGGGTTTGGTTCTCGCACTTTAGGTAAATATACATGCAACCCTTAGTTGCGCTGCTGTCTCTATCTTCTCCTTTCTGAGGGACCGTCATTGATCAATAATTATTATTCTAGGCTTCATCCTTGATATGCGACTGAGTATCATGTGGTTCTGTATTTTACTCTGCTAAATCTTTAGATAAACATTTTAAAACTTCCCTACTCAGTGATTATTTCAGGATTATGAATTGTAATGAATGTCACTCATTTTAAACTTCCCAATTAGCAAAGGATTCATTGGTAAGTCATTACCCTTCAAGCAGAAAAGTAATTGGTAGCAGGGATTTTGATAAAGAGTATAACTGACTCACCAGCGTAAGTATTAGCGTAGTATGAATGTATGGGCCCAAGTGAGTATTTGGTGTATGAATGCTGTTTGCTAGTATCGCGCTGGATCAGTGGAAAGTCAATACCAATCTTTTAGACCTTGGTGGCAGCCCACTAGGTCAGTTGACTCATTGGCTTCCCCTGCCCTGGCAAAGGAACGCTTGTCATCGCCACCTGCCTGGCACTGACCCCATTGCCTTCAGAGCATCCACAGGTGCGACAGATGATCTAACTATGAGAGCGGGCGCCATGTTTTTTGGCCCGCCCACCTTACTTTTTTGTTTTTGAAAAACAAACTCTCAAAGTGGAAATTTCTTTTGCTGAAACAAAAACAGTGACCCTTATGTATAAGGTGTTTTCTTCCTCCAAAGAGGGGCCATTGGGTGGTTTCCCTGCCTGGGCATGTCATGCCTCGAATGGTCGGCCTTGGCAGTCAATATGAGTGATGGTCACCCTGCCTTTATGTGGTGAGACATTATCCCTCTACCGGGAGGCCCAGGGGCAAACGAGCCAACAGGTAAAGGGTTTCAGATGGCAGAGCTGGCAAAGGACTTGTCATCATTAGGAACCTTGCAGCTCGCCCACCTCTAAATGGGACGCGGGAGCCATGAGTTCAATGAGGGTGTGGCACTGCCAGCTTATGGTGGTTCTCCTGCCATGCCAAACGTTTAATGAGCATCTTTGTCTTCCTACAGCCTGCTCTTCTAAGCTTGCCAGTAGACACAAACTGGTCTAGGATATTAGTTGGCTGTAATGGGAGGTAGAACTTGTTGCGCAGAAATAACTCCCTTCTAGGGGTCTTTGGATCTCTTTTAGATTGCTTTGTAACATATCTAATTTATCAAATCTCTTTACCAATCTTTTTTTATTTTTTTATTTCCGTGTATCTGTCGTGCCCTGACGAAAGCTCAGGACCTTTTCTGGCCACTCATTTTTGGGCTGAAACATGTTGGCAGTCTATTAGGGTCATAGGACCATAACCTCCAGGAAGACCCTTCTTAAAGGCATTAGCCAGGATACACGGAGACCGAATAGGTGCACCATGGGGCAGGACCTTTGAAGTACGTTTGACTACAAGGCTCCCCTCCCGTGATCCATGAGAAATGACAGTTCCCCTCTAATTGGGTGGAATTTTTTCGTGTACAAAAGAAGGGAGATAAGTATTCTCCCCATTTTTGTTATTATTACTATTGTCACGAAGGTTACAGCTTTCTGTACCTTCAACACTAATATATAGGCTACATTTTGGTCAACACCAGGGAGGGATATCTGTCATGTCCTGACGAAAGCCCAGGACCTTTTCTGGCCACTCATTTTTGGGCTGAAACATGTTGACAGTCTATTAGGGTCATAGGACCATAACCTCCAAGAAGACCCTTCTTAATCTTTTTTAACGTCCACTACATCCCCGTGAATAAAAGTGATACCTGGGGTCCTAGTAGGATTTTTATCTTTAAGTCCCCCTGGCCTACATCTCTTAAGAGCTCCCTGAAATATGGTCGAGCCCACCCTGACCTTTAGGAGTCAGGGTGAACCCGATGATGAAGCATGACAACAATAGGGTGTGTGAGGGTTAAATAACAACAAGGATTTGCTTCCTTCCCGCATGTTGCGGTATACGCCACGTAAGGATTTAAGTAGTTCAAAGAGCCTCTTTTGAGTCTGGATACAATTTTGTGAGTATAGAAGTTCCAGTATAAACAAACAAGACATAGTCAAGGTGTAAAATGTGAGACACTATGTTTAGCCAAAGGTCAGTGAGAAAAATGCTTAGAGTGGAGAAATAGTTGATTTTCTCACATGTCGGTCGCCTATTGCAGCTAAGAGGTAGAGAGGTTGATGTTACGTTTCATAAAGCTATCCAGAGTTCACCATACTATCTGCGAGATATTGGGCCTAGTCTGGGACTCATCTTGAGAGCATTGTGCCCCTCTAAGGTAAAAGATCCAGGCCCACCAAGTGTGATGGGATATGTTGTTGAACGACTTCCACTCCATGAGGATTATGTTAACTGCAATGGACAGTAATAGGTCCAGCAATCCCATATCATTGAAATTGAGGTGTAGAGAGTCTGGTGAAACCCAGGGACCTAGAGCAATCATTGGGAAGTATAAGGAAATTGGTGTTTCAAATATCTCACATAGTTGGTCTCTAATTGAAGACCAAAATGAGCCAAGTATGCTACAGCTGGAAAACATATGTTCGGTAGTCCGCGAGGTCAGGTTACCGTTCCAATATTTGTCGTCGTCACATTGTTTTAATTTGTGTAATTTGGTGGGCATCCAATTAAGGAAGTTCATAGTGAAAGAGTTTGATTGTATACGAGATGGGACAGTTTTGTTGTGGAGTGCTATAATACATATTTTTGACCAGTTTTCTTCCATGAGGTAGTCCGTATGTCGGGGATCTAGCTGATTAGACCGTTTCGATTGTAGTGGCGGCTTTAGTGTTGGAGGGGGCTGGATAGAGTTTTGTATATTTTTGAGCCATATGGCCAGTTGAGTGCTATGTTAGCGAACGTGAAGCAATACAGGGGCAGGCAGAATGGTTTAACTTAGACAATGTTACTTTAAGTTTTAAGAAGGCGTAGAAATCTAAGTTATGTAGGTTGAATGTGGATCGGAGATCCGCAAAAGAGCGAGGCCTGTTGTTCTCATCTAACTGGTCTTGAATTAGTCTTATACGTTTTGAAGTCTATGACGGGCCTAAGGTAGTGACTGTTTTGTCTTTACTTTTTGGGTTATGCCAAATAGAAGCTAATGATGAATTATAGACGGAATGTGGGAATCATTTGTTGAGTAACTCTGCAGTGTCTGTAAGTATTTGCTGAGAGTGCGTGAACTTAAATTTCGACCTCAAAATAATGGAGGCGGTATGGAAGGGGCGCTTAATGTTCGTTCTAGTTCTAGCCAGCAGGGATAATCGATTGTATCCGGTAACAGCCAATACGCTCCTTGTGCTGCCAAGACTGGCAACGGTTCCAATTTGGCAGGTTACAGTCCCCATCCACGAAATTTTGTCAGAGAGATTTGTAATTGATTGTGGCTCTTTTATCGTTCCAGAGGAAGTCTGATGTGAGTTTGTGAATCGATTTAAAGAAGCAGGTGAAAGTTTCAGGGGTAGCATTGATGTGACAAAATTGACTAGTGGGGTAATCATCATTTTAACAGTTTGACGTCTGCTCCACCAGGATATGTTTTTAGGGAACCAGGAGGTGGGAAGGTCTTTAACTTTAGTTATGGTTTGGGATTCATTGTATTGCAATGATTCGATTAAGCCACTGGTAAACTAGATACCCAGATATTTGACTCACTTGGGTTGCTGTTTGAGTCCCAAATCCTCCAAAAGTGTGGGCAAGCAATGTGGGTTGAGAGGAAGTATCTCAGTTTTGTCTTTGTTTAAGGAATATCCAGATACCTGGGAAAATCTGTGGATTATTTTAGTAATCGGTGAGAGGACCTTCCCAATGTCGTCAGAAAATATGGGGATGTCGTCTGCATACCCAGCGGTTTTGCATGATGTAGTACCAAAGTGGAACCCTTTAATTTCTGGGGAGATGTTAATCATTTGCAGAAGTGGATCAAGGGAAAGTAGGAAAAGTAAAGGAGAGGGGGCATCCCTGTTGAGTACCTTGGTGAAGGTGAAAGGGATTGGAAAGCGCACCGTTAGCTTTGATTCTTGCTTTCGGATTGGCATATAATGCAATACTTATTTTAATGTGTTTCCCAAGGTTACTTTGTCTCAAGAACTGACTGAAGAACATCCACGAAACCTTATCAAAGGCCTATTCGGCGTCAAATGTAATGGCCACGGCTGGGAGGGTGGAGAGATGGGCCTTTTCTGCTATGTGACCGAATGTGTGCACGTTGTCTCTGGCAAGCCTTCTTTTAACAAAACCCATCTGAGATTTGTGAATAAGTTTAAGGATGCATGGTTCTAGTCTTTTGGCAAAAATTTTGGTGTAGATTTTGGCTTCCATGTTGAGGAGGGATAATGGGTGGTAATTTTCCGGTTCCTTGTGGTCTTTACCCTCCTTAGGTATTACTATAATTGTGGCTTATGCTGCAGTTCCTGAAACCGTACCTTATAGGGCAAAGTGGTCAAGAGTGTCTTTGAAAGGTTTAATTATCACTCTCGTCAATTTTTTATAGAATATTATGAGGAAGCCGTCTGGGTCAGGGGCTTTCCAAGAGAGGATGGAGTTTATTGCATACACAATTTCATACATTTCTAAGGGTTTATTTAAGCAGATTGGATCAATTTCTGAAATTTCTTTTATTGGAAGACTCTGAAGGTAATCTAGACAGTCTCTCTTATTAATGTTTGCCTGAGGGCTGTAGAGGGCAGCATAGAACTTTTTAGACACCTTTACAATTTCAGTATTTCTGCATTTTTGTGAGCCATCCGGAGCTTTGATGTGTGGGATTTAGTTACTGCGATTTTTTAATTTAAGGGTGGTAGCTAAAGCTTTACCCGCTCTATTAAGGAATAATAGCCTTTTGAATTTCTGTGTGAGAACTCCTAAATGTGCATGTTCTCTGATTATGGAGTTGTAGTTGTTTGAATCTTTTAAAAGGTGAGCATCTTCGGAGTGTCGAAAGGATACTTCATTCCTTTTTATTTCGCTGGCTAAGTTTTGTGATATTTCTTTTATATCCCTCTTTTTTTTGGACATGCGTTTGATAATTTGACCTCTTGTGACGCTGTTAAATGTGTCCCATAGGTCTACTGGGGAGGAGACAGAGTGCTCATTTTCTTAAAAGTATAGTTCTATTTCCCTCTCTAATTCTTGTCTGTTTTTAACATTGTCTATAATTTCTGTGGTCAAACGCCAAATTCAATGTCTTTCTTTATTAGGAAGATTCAGAATAGATACTGATATTGCTGCATGATGTGATACAACAATAGGTTGAATTGTGGCATTGGAGGTGGCAGGTAATAGAGCTGCATCTACTAGGAGGTAGTCTATGCGAGAAAAGCTTGAGTGGGGTGGGGTAAAGAATGTAAAATTGCTACCTGTAGGATTATGATCCTCCAGACGTATAAAAGACCATGTGCATTGCACATGTTGAGCATTTGTTTGTGTGCCGTAGGAGGTCTGAATTTCATTGCCTAGTGTTGGTCTAGTATGGGGTCCATTGGGAGGTTAAAATCGCCTCCAAAGATAATTTTGGAGTTGAGTGGGATGTTTGCTAGTTTCCTGTTAAGTGTGCACCAAAAATATTGGTCGACCCCGTTAGGAGCATAAATGTCTATTGTATCGAGGTCCTTATCTCCATTTTTAAGTCTGGGGGAAACCATTTACTGTCCGTATCATGTTCTGAGGAGATGACAGATAGTCCAGATCTTTCAGGGCCTGATTCACAGAACTAACTTACGTCAAAACGTAAAGTTAGTACTTTTGGTATTCACAGAATACACTTACTCATTTTGGTATTCACAGAATGAACTTACTCATTTCGGTATTCACAGAAGTTAGTAGTCCTAACTTTAGGACTCCTAAATGCCTTCTGTGAATACCGAAAGTCTTAAAGTTAGGATTTTTCTCAGTTTAGGAGTAGTAAAGTTAGGACTCCTAACTTTACTACTCCTAAACTGAGAAAAATCCTAACTTTAAGACTTTCGGTATTCACAGAAGGCATTTAGGAGTCCTAAAGTTAGGACTACTAACTTCTGTGAATACCGAAATGAGTAAATTCATTCTGTGAATACCAAAATGAGTAAGTGTATTCTGTGAATACCAAAAGTACTAACTACGTTTTTGACGTAAGTTAGTTCTGTGAATCAGGCCCTCAGAGATTAAGGTAATCACACCATTTTTTTTCTACAGGTGTCCGAGCAGATCACCTCAGAGACCCAGCCTTTTCTCAATGATAGTGCCTCTTTGGAGCCTATTTTTATTTCTTGTAGAAAAACTATGTCACCTAACATGTCTTTACAATAATCATATATCGTAGTTCTTTTAACTGGGTGATTCAACCCCTTGGTATTCAGGAAGATTATGTTTAGTGCTGTCATTGTTGCTGGTAGTGATTGTTAGATAAAGTTTTGGATTAAGGGGGCCTATGTAAGGCCTTTGAGGTTTTTGCGACCAACATCATAGGACTTAGATTCACACTGTGTTGGAGAGGGGAAGAGATGAAGGATGGACAAACAATAGGGGGTAACCACTGCAAAATTGTGTAACATATGTGGGTCTTAAGATACCCATTTGGTGAATTTGCCGCCCATCCCACCTGGGGGCTCTGTAAGAGACAGAGTGGATTTGGGGAGCTTGGAGCGGAGGACGTCCAAATTGGAAGTCTCCAACACACCGGGCGAATAGGCGTAAGAGCTCATGAGAGTTTAAGATGGCAAGTGTATAGAGTGAACTAAGAGGCTTGGTCCATCACCATCATAGAGAGAGCGCATGAGTCATGTGGGGAGTGGGTGATTGCACATACTTGATGTTATGGGCAGGTCAGTCGTATGGTGTGGCTAAAATTGAGGGAATAGTTGAAAATGTAGGGAATATGGGCGTGTTAGTTGGCAACCTCAGTGTGAGTGGAGCGTTGTGCATACATTGTCGTAGGTCGAGGGGGGACATCACGTGTACAGCGTTGATGTATGTGAATCTGTCAGATGGTAAACATTTGACCCAGATTTGGTAGGGGCACAAATTGTCCATGTAAGAACATGAGCAATATAGAAACTTAATTGCTATAACAGTATAACATGAATGATCATAGAAGATGCATGAACATAATTGGTAAAACATCACACCTATGGACAAATTGATGTAACAGTAACACCGTAGCTTACAGATGTACTATTATCCGTATCTTTCCAACAGAAAACAGTTAGATGAATTTACATACTATTGTGTTCTCATATATTTGTTCGCCATCTAGAAGTGTATTCTATATCCTTGTACATCAGTAAATGGTTGATTATACTAATGATTTACAAGTAGCCCTGGAAGTAGTAGAACATGGAAACCTACTTATGTAACTCATGATGAACTAGCGAGGTATAGATGTGTGTCAAGCCACAGACGTTCTTGTTAAACCCTATATTAGAATGAACAGTCAATGTCAAATAATGACCAACATATGCATTGAAACTGCTCAGGAGTAACCATATAGCCGTAAAATCAAGTACCATTAACATTGGTTCTCTATACCCTATATAGGTCTTACATGGAGGTAATAGAAAAGGTGACAACTTTGGTCAGTCTACCAAATGTATACGTTCTTGATCATTATATGGTAACATGGAAATATGGGTGACGTCAAGTCACATAAAATGACTAGTATCGACCTGCATAAGAGAGGGCACTAGTAAGTTCTCTATATCGTGTAAAGGATACATATGTCCCTGACAGATATATCTGAGTCGATGCAGCATTGATTGTAGGAGTTCATCTTTGAAGTTGATCAATAGGTAGTGTTATAGTTCAACAAAGAAAGATGATGCATACAGTTGTCACACTAGTATCAGACTGGTCATAATGGAAGGATGTCCTAGGGCGATTATGCACCAGACTTATAAAATCAGTAATGTTCTTAGCACTGGGTGTCACCCCTATGTGGTCTCTAGGACGTAGTCTGCATCCGTCTTTATTTGCTGTCCAAAAATGTAGAGAGCTCCGTCGGGTCAGTGAAGATTTTCGGTTGACCTTTAAAGGTGATTCTAAATTTCGATGGGCCAGCAAATGAGTATGGGATCTCCATTTCCGTGAGTTTTTTCTGTTGGGCTAGGAATCCCTTTCGTTGGATGACTGTTTCTCTTGAATAGTCTTGAGATATGGATATTTTGTGGCCTTGCCAGTTTATTGCTCTAATTCCCCTCATGTGGGCTAAAATCTGTTCGGTGTGCTGGTGACTCAGTGGTTTAAAAATCAGAGGACGTGGGGAGGACATGTTTTTTGGTTTATAAATTGGGACTCTGTGAGCCCTTTCGATCTCAAAATCTTTGATGAAAGAGATTTGAAGAGATTCGGGGATCCATGAGATTAAGAAGTCAGCAGTCGATTAAGACGAATTCTCAATTCCTTCTGGTAGACCAAAGATACACAGATTGCTCTGCCAATTTCAATCTTCAAGTTCCGTTATTTCGCATTTAAGATTGACACTGACTGTTGGACCTGGCATCATTGGCGCGGGTGCCCCTTCCACTTCTCGCTCCTTACCTTTTATGTTGGCTGGATTTAGATGCTCTGGGCGCTGTGCCACTGCCAATCAGTGACACAGCGCAAATGCTCCCTGTGTAAAGATAACTGTATGAATTGGGATAACCATAATTGGCTCGTTTGGTTTACCTGTCAGCCCCTAGTATCAGTGCATTGTGTGTGCCCAGGGCTGGTAGACCAAATACTGCCGGTGGGCCTGCAGCGCTGATTTGCGCTACCCACCGAAGCAGCTTTTAAAAGTATGCCTGTGTAGCATGTTATAATAGCGAGTTACCCTCCATTTTACTGTTTACCATTGTGAGGCTATCCGTTCTAATAGGCCAGAATGGGCAGGCTGAGTATTACGTGCCCTAATCCTACCTGCCCTCAGGAACCTGATAGGAACATCGAGTTTGATATGTTTAAGCTCAGAACATTGAGATACATCTTTTAGTAAGGATTATTAGCGTAGCCCGTGTTCGAAAATGCCTCTGCTAGAAACGAGGCATTTTCAGGCCTAAGCTTTCCTGTAGGCTTAGCTAGCGTGTGTATTGGCCGTCTGGTTTTGGAGCAGCAGGGCCAGCTGGGTCAGACCTGCCTGGAGAGAGAGATCGGCATTTAGAGTATGGGGAGGGGTGACTCTTTGATCCGAGCAGGGCCGTGCCTGGCAAGGTGAATGATGGCTGCACCGCCCACTGGGCGCCTGATAGCAGACCCACCGATTCACAAAGGGCAGGATGTCGCCTCGTAAACCAAGTGCTCCCCGACCCCACCGAACTGGTTCTGGCTACATGCAGTGATTTGTGACTGCAGAGAACAAAGACTTTTTAGGTATAAAACGCTTCGCTGAAACCTTGTTCGGTGTGTTCCTTCTGGATGTCAAGACGAAACTCTGTCCGAGCGGACAGAGGAAAGGACTTTGAAACTTTCACCAAGCTTACTGAAGAAACTACCCAAGGGCCTGAATTGAGAGCGCCTCCTGTTGAAGTCTCAGGGACATTAGACTTCACCCCATCAGCTGCCTGAATTCCTGTGCTAGGTATTCTACTTGCAGGTGAGGCCTCCGTCGAGTAATCCGGAACCTCTAGTTCTACTGTGAGGAACGCGGACTGGTAACCCTTGTGAACTCTGTGTGTGGGCCGCCGCAGCTAAGAGAGAGCTGCCGCCGCTGAGCGCCCGCCTTGATTTGAATCTTCAGAACCTTCGCTGAAACTGTGGGGGTCGCCGCAGCTAAGAGAGAGCTGCCGCCGCTGAGCACCCGCCTTAATTTGAATCTTCAGAACCTTCGCTGAAACTGTGTGGGCCGCCTCAGCTAAGAGAGAGTTGCCGCCGCTGAGTGCCCGCACTTGTGTCAGCTGTGCCGCCTCGTGAATTGTCCTGTGGGCCGCCGCAGCTAAGAGAGAGCTGCCGCCGCTGAGTGCCCGCACTTGTGTCAGCTGTGCAGCCTCGTGATTTGTCCTGTGGGCCGCCACAGCTAAGAGAGAGCTGTTGCTGCTGAGTGCCCGCACTTGTGTCAGCTGTGCATTATCGTGATTTGTCCTGTGAGCCGCCGCAGCTAAGAGAGAGCTGCTGCCGCTGAGTGCTCGCACCTTTGCTAACTTTGCAACATCGTGATTTGTCCTGTGAGCTGCCGCAGCTAAGAGAGAGCTGCTGCCGCTGAGTGCTCGCACCTTTGCTAACTTTGCAACATCGTGATTTGTCCTGTGAGCCGCCGCAGCTAAGAGACAGCTGCCGCCACTGAGTGCTCGCACTTTTGCTAACTTTGCAACATCGTGATTTGTCCTGTGAGCCGCCGCAGCTAAGAGAGAGCTGCCGCCGCTGTGTGCTCGCACCTTTGCCAACGTTGCATCATTGGGATTTGTCCCGTGGGCCGCCGCAGCTAGGAGAGTGCTGCTGCCGCTGTGAGCCCACCACCGAGCTGCACGACGAGAATCATCGCCACCACCAGCCCGGGCTGCCGCAGCCGCGTGCTGCTGCCGCTGGGAGCCCGCCTGTCCCCAAGTGCCCGAATCATTGTGAGTGCACATTGCGGACCACTGCAGTCGAGAACTGTGGTCGCTGGGAGTCCGCCTGTCACCGTCTCCGCTTCTTCGAGAAGCTACGTGCTGTGTCCCCGTCCAACTGCAGGTATCTGGTGCGCAACGGGTCACGTAGACCCAGGCCTTGAACTCAGTCAGTGCCACGTTCTGGTGAATACGTATTGCCTTTTTAAGTCCCTACTGATTTACGTGCATTGTGTCTGGTTAAAACGCTTTTGAGAGTCACAGGAGGAATTGGGTGTTCCAGGACAAGGTCATTTTCACCTTCCTGGCCAGTTTCAGAGGGGGGGCCTGGGTTTCTTCACCCCTGACCCCTTCCTCATCTTCTGCTCCACCCTCTTTGCCTACCCCTTCAGACCCTAGGGGCCTGCTGAGATCATCAGCTAGTAACACCTCCCTGAGGTGTTGGGTGCTAGCACTTTGCCTGCCTTCAACTTCCTAGTATTGCATAATGCTCTCAATTCCAAGAATGGGAGTTTATCATACTTGGAGGAAGAAGCCCACTGGCTTCTGGCAAGGACTCACTGGGTCCTGGCTTTGAAGACATTACTAGTGAGGTGTGGTGTATGCACTACCTACTCTAGTGTGGCCTACTAAACTCTCCTGAGTTGTAGAAAGGGTGTGCTGTCCCTTAACACACAACTCTAAGTTCAGTAGAACTTACTGTATTACTAAGCTTGATTTATATGTACCTTAGGTACCCTTAGTGGTTTTCAGTTGATCAATTCAATTGAGATTATCTGGAAAAACAATAGCAAGCTGGAATCCCACACGCTGCACACCAATGTGAGAAGTTGGCCTGGCATATGCTGTCCACTAATTATAGTGGGCACCTTGCACCAGTCCAAACAACCCCTTATTGGAGATAGGTTAAAGACAACCTTTATTGAAAGCTATCCTAGTGGTAGCTATGGAGAGCAGCCTTCAGGCTAAGTCTTGAAGGAATGTAAAGCAGCTTGTTTTACCAGTCTATAATCTCTTGAGTGACCAAATGAAAGAGGACCACACCAGGTATATATTCAAAATATATGTATTTATTACTAAACACACCCCTCTAGTCTCTTTATGAGGCTAGAGTTCGAAGTACATAAATTATAAGTTAGTTATCTACAGTAATAGCACAAATACACGTTTGAGCCCCAGGGGCGTACCAAACCATATACCAATAAAGTGGTATAAGAACCACGACTGAGCTAGACACAAGGCCTAGAGCCTGTAGAAGTGCTTGGACCACAAGGAACCACCCAAGGCAGTGACACAGGGGACCCACGGGGGACGCGTGCAGTGTATGAACACAGCCGCGAACCACCGTTAACTTCTATGGGGAAAGTCGCGATTAGAATTTAAAAGAAAAGGGACACTTAGAGGAGGACTTGGAGCAAACCCTTTGAGAACTAGGCTGTTCTAGTGTCAATACCCACGGGAGCACCGGAGTACTCGAGTTACCTCACCCAGGGGAGCCGGGTGCATAGGTGTCTTTCGGGGTCGGGTTTCGTCGTCGCTTTCAATGGCGATCTGCTGCAAAGTGCTGCTGGCGGCCAAGTCGAAAGTGTTCGGGTGGATCCAAAGGTGGATCGAAGATCTGAAGAACCTGAAAGCAGAGGGGACAGAGTCTGGGTCACTAGCCAGTGACCAGGAAGGCGATGAGCAGATGCCCACCGATGTCGAGTGCTTCAGGTAGGTTGACGGTCGTCTTGACTCTTCAGCCACGAGGTCCAGGAGGTGTCGACGACAACCAGGAGCTGGATTCGAGCTGTCCCACGACGTCTGTCGATTGCAGGGGTATCGGCGACCGGATTGGACCCAACAAGCCTTGGCAACGGCAAGTCTCGTGGAAATGGAAGAAGGACGATGTTGCAGACCAGCAAGGTCTGGGGGACTCACCCAGCGAGGATAAGTCAGGGCACACCTGGAGCAACCAGGGAGCCCAAGCAGAAAAAGATTGGCCTTCGGGAGGGCCTACTAGCCAACGGACTAGCGACCGCGAAGGAGCCTCAAGACGATGCACGTGGAGCTGGCTCACAGGACACTCGTGGAGTGGAGGCCAGTGATCTTCGGTGCAGTTGGTGCTGGAGGCTGGGGCTACTCGGAGCCCAAAGCACGACTTCGTGGGAGACCCAGAAGAGGATGCACTTGCAAATGCGTTCGGTGTCCAGGGGTCACGGTTCCACGTTACCCACGACAGCTACGGGCCTCAGCTTTGCTGGGGACTCAGGGCAGCCTCGGGGAAGTCTGGAAATCCACCTCTGGTGATGCAAAGACTTCGGCGTCCGACGGGAGCTTCAGCGATGCAGACCGGACAATTGCTTCTTTGGTGCCTGCCAAGCAGGGGAGTCACTCCTTGACCCCAAGGGAGATTCTTCAGTCCTCTAATCTTGAAGTAGAGCGTCGAAGGTCCAGGATTCTGTGTCAGAGTTTCGTCCAGGTAAATCTAAAGTCCTAAGGACTGGGTTCCCCTACTTATACTAAGGTAGGGGGTTGGACATACTCTGTGGCCCCACCTATGGGAGGGCCAGGGCAGAGGGGTGGTTACACCCCTTTCCCTTTGTCCAGTTTCGCGCCAGAGCAGGGGCTGGAAGCCCCTGAGCCGGTTTGAACTGGGGTATGCACAGGGACACCAAGTGTGCCCCCAGTGCAGGATTTCAAAGCACCCGAGAGTGCTCCCGCCCAGCCCCAATACACACTATCCTGTCTGGGGAGGTGGTCACACCTCCCTGGGACAGGAAACCTGTGTCCAGGCCTCCCCTGCCGGAGTTTCGGTCAGCAGCAGGAGGCCAGACTCGTGTCTGTGGCAGCGGCATCCATTTTGTGATGCCAGGGCTCTGGAAAGTCAGTACCGGGCATACCGGTGTGTACATGTCTTTCCCTCTAGAAGGGTGGAATGCTACCCCCGCCGCCAGAACTGGCGGGGGGTAGTATTCCAAGATGTTTGACACCAAACACGACATGTTTCCGTGCAGCCATCCCAAAGTTAGCATTTAACGCGAGGTTATAATGCGCTTAAGAGTATATGGTCAGGCTGCACTACAAACAGCATCAGAGAAGGGTCTCCGAACGCTGCAGAGGGGCCCTGCTCATGCAGGGGCACCCTCTCACATAGGAACCACGCACTCTGCCTTCAGGATTGATAAGGCCTGCCATAGGAGTGACTTATAGGTTTATATGTGTGTATGTATGTAGTGATATAGGTAGCCTATATCACAGTAAAGGGTGCATGCACCACCTTACCCAGGCTGCAGTAGCAGACCTGTGGTGTCAGTTTGGATGGCCTTCCAGGGGTGGCACAATACATGCTGCAGCCCCTGGTAGGCCTCTGAGGTACCTATGCCCTGGGTACATAGTATACCATATACTAGGGACTTATAAGGGCACTCAGATTCCAATCAGAGATGTGCCTAAGGCACATGGAAACCATTTTAAAGAGGAAGCAGCTAGGCTGGGGTTCTGATTAGCAGGGCCCCAGCCAGACTAAGGTCGAAAAACAGTGAAGCATCAGCAAAAAGTGGGGGTACCCATGTGAAGCAGATCCTACTCTCCTACACAACCCCCCCAAACGTAGGGACATTAAACTAACCTTGCCCAGTTAAGTCTTCATGTTCTAAGTGGAAGTACCTAGAGAGTCCATCTGCATTGGCATGGTTACTCCCAGGTCTATGTTCCACTGTGAAGTCCATCCCCTGTAGGGAAATGGACCACCTAAGCAGTTTGGGGTTTTCACCCTTCATTTGTTTTAGCCATAAGAGGGGCTTATGGTCTGTTTGAACAAGGAAGTGAGTACCAAACAAGTATGGCCTCAACTTCTTCAGAGCCCAGACCACAGCAAAGGCCTCCCTCTCAATGGCTGACCAACGTTTCTCTCTAGGGGTCAGCCTTCTGCTAATGAAAGCTACTGGCTGATCCTGACCTTCATCATTCAATTGTGACAGTACAGCCCCTACCCCCAATTCAGATGCATCAGTTTGAACAATGAACTTCTTGGAGTAATCAGGACTCTGTAGAATGGGAGCAGTGCACATGGCCTGCTTCAGGTCATCAAATGCCTTTTGACAGCTAACTGTCCACTGAACCTTTTTGGGCATTTTCTTGGAAGTTAAGTCATTCAGGGGTGTCACTATTGATCCATACCCCTTGACAAATCTCCTATAGTACCCAGTCAGGCCTAAGAAGGCTCTCACCTGAGTCTGGGTAGTTGGAGCAGTCCAGTCCATGATGGTCTGGATCTTGCTCTGCAGTGGTTGAACCTGGCCTCCACCCACAAGGTGGCCCAGGTACACAACCTGACTCTGCCCTATCTGGCACTTGGTGGCCTTGATAGTCAGGCCTGCTTTCTGCAGGGCCTGTAAAACATTTCTGAGGTGGACCAGGTGATCCTCCCAGGTGGAGCTAAAGACAGCAATATCATCTAGATATGCTGCACTATAGGCTTCAGACCTGTAAGGACTGTATTCACCAGCCTCTGAAAAGTGGCAGGTGCATTCTTCAGACCAAAGGGCATCACCACAAATTGATAATGCCCACTAGGGGTTGAGAATGCTGTCTTTGGCTTTGCATCATCAGCTAGTCTGATCTGCCAGTAGCCAGCTGTCAGGTCAAATGTGCTTAGATACTTGGCTGAGGCCAAAGTGTCTATTAGCTCATCTGCCCTTGGTATTGGATGGGCATCAGTCCTAGTGACTGCATTGAGACCCCTGTAGTCCACACAAAACCTCATCTCTCTTTTCCCACCATTGGTGTGAGGTTTTGGCACAAGGACCACTGGACTAGCCCAAGGGCTATCTGAGGGTTCAATAACTCCCAAATCCAACATCTTCTGGACTTCTGTCCTGATACAGTCCCTGACATGGTCAGGTTGCCTATAAATCTTATTTTTAATAGGCAGACTGTCCCCAGTGTCCACTTCATGAGTGCACCAGGTAGTCTGACTGGGTGTCAGTGAGAATATGTGTCTGAACTGATTGAGCACCTGTCTGCAATCAGTCTGCTGCTGGGTAGTGAGGCTGCCTGCCAAGGCTGCACCATCCACTGACCCATCACCAGGGTTCTGTGAGAGCAGGTCAGGGAGTGGGTCACTCTCTTCCTCCTGTCCCTCATCAGTAGCCATGAGCAAGCCCATGTCTGCCCTGTCCACATATGGTTTTAACCTGTTGACATGGAGAACCCTGTGGGGACTCCTGGGTGTTCCTAGGTCTACTAAGTAGGTAACCTCACCCTTCTGTTCAACAATGGTATGGGGTCCACTCCATTTGTCTTGGAGAGCTGCTGGGGCCACTGGCTCCAACACCCACACCTTCTGTCCTGGCTGGTAAACAGTCAGTACAGGCTTTTAGTCATGCCAGGCCTTTTGAAGTTCCTGGCTAGCCTCAAGGTTTTTAGTTGCCTTTTTCATTTACTCAGCCATCCGGGAGCGGAGACCAAGTACGTAGTCCACTATGTCTTGCTTTGGGGGCTTGAGAGGTAACTCCCATCCTTCCTTCACCAAGCACAGTGGACCCCTGACAGGGTGACCAAACAAAAGTTCAAAAGGGCTGTAGCCAACCCCTTTTGAGGCACCTCCCTGTATGCAAATAAAAGGCAGGGCAAGAGTATGTCCCATCTTCGCCTAAGCTTTTCTGGGAGCCCTTTAATCATGCCCTTCAAGGTTTTGTTGAATCTCTCAACTAAACCATTGCATTGTGGGTGATAGGGTGTGGTGAACTTGTAAGTCACTCCACACTCCTTCCACATTGCTTTTAAGTATCCAGACATAAAGTTTGCACCCCTGTCTGATACAACCTCCTTAGGGAAGCCCACTCTTGAGAAAATTCCCAGGAGGGCCCTTGCCACCACAGGTGCTGTAGTGGTCCTAAGGGGAATAGCCTCTGGGTACCTGGTGGCATGATCCACTACCACCAGGATAAACCTGTGCCCAGATGCTGTTTGGGGATCCATGGGACCAACAATGTCAATCCCCACCCTTTCAAAGGGAACCCCCACCACAGGTAGTGGTATCAGGGGGCCTTTGTAGTGCCACCTGCCTTGCCACTGGCCTGGCAGGTTACACAGGAGCGACAAAACTCCTTGGTGTCTTCAGACATGTGGGGCCAGTGAAAGTGAGGGACAATTCTGTCCCAAGTCTTGTTCTGGCCCAGGTGACCTGCTAAGGGAATATCATGGGCTAGGGTCAATAGGAAGCCCCTGAACTTCAGAGGTATAACCAACCTCCTGGTAGCACCAGGCTTGGGGTCTCTACACTCTGAGTACAAGAGTCCATCATCCCAATACACAGTATGGGGACCACTAGCTTTCCCAGCAGCCTCAGCAGCAGCTTGCTGTCTGAGGGGTTCAAGAGAGGGGCAGCTCTGCTGCTCCTGGCTCAGATCTGCCCTGGAAGGTCCCCCTGTCCCCAAGAACTCAACCTGGTCAGGTTCAAGCTCCTCTGGGACAGTTCCTTCCTCAGGACTGAGATCATCCCCCTCAAGGGACTGATCTTCCTTCTGAGCCAAGGGGAAGGCACTGCCTTTACCCTACTACTCCTCTTCTTGGAGGGCACTTGGTCCATTATTCCAGAATCCAAGGCCTGTTCAGTGCTAGACATTTTGGCTTGTGACCTGGTCACAGCAAACACATCTGCAGGGATCCCCAGCATTTCTGCATGGGTCCTGAGCTCCACTTCTGCCCAAGCTGAAGTTTCTAAGTCATTGCCAAGCAAGCATTCAACGGGTAGGTCTGCACTTACCACAACCTTCTTAAGGCCAGTTACCCCTCCCCAGGAGAAGTTAACAACTGCCAGAGTATGGTCTGTTCTGACGTTGCTAGCATTGGTCACTTGGTACATTTCACCAAGTATTATCTGCCCAGGATTCACAAGGTCTTGTGTCACCATGGTGACACTTGCCCCTGTGTCCCTAAATGCCAAAGCCTCTCTTCCATTGATTAAAGGCTGTTGTCTGTACTTGCCCAGATTACTGGGACTCACAGAGGAGGTCATATCCATGCCTCCATCACAGACTAGGACAGCCTGAGTGAGTTCTCTGACTAGGTCAGAGCTCATCTCTTTACCCAGGGTCAACCCTACTAAACCCTTGGCTTGTGTAGTCCCACCACCAACTGTAACTGCACTAGGGGGAGCAGGTGCCTTAGGGGCATTGGTGGGGGCTGGAGTCGAGTCTTTGGACTTGGTGCAATCACTGGTCCAGTGGGTCTTTTGCTTACAGACCTTGCACCATGGTTTTCTTTGGCCTTTCCCTTTGGTAGACTGTGAATCCCCACCTGAAGAAGATTTTTGGGGGCCTTGTGAAGACTTTTGATCTTTACCCTTCTCCCCACCCTTATCAGAGGTTTTCGAATCTTGCTTCTTAGGGTCACCACCTTGGTTCTGTACCTTCTGCTTCACCCTGGTTCTGACCCATTTGTCTGCCTTCTTTCCCAATTCTTGGGGAGAGGTCAGATCAGAGTCTACCAGGTGCTGATGCAACAGCTGATTTTGACAGTTATTAAGAATCTGCTCCCTCATTATCAGATTGTACAATCCTGTGAAGTCACATACCTTACTGCCCAATAACCAACCTTCCAGAGCCTTGGCAGAACAATCAACAAAGTCCACCCAGTCTTGAGTCTGTGCTTTTTGGGTATCCCTGAACTTTAACCTGTATTGTTCAGTGGTTAGGCCAAACCCATCAATTAGAGCACTCTTCAAGACTTTGTAATTATCAGCATCCTCCTCTCTAACAGTGAGGAGCTTGTCTCTACCTTTGTCTGCAAAGGAGAGCCACAAGATTGCTGCCCACTGCTCCTGAGGGACCCTCTGTACTTTACAGGCCCTCTCTAGAGCAGTTATCCATTTGTGGATGTCATCCCCACTCTGGTAGGGAGGGACAATCTTGCTCAGGTTTCTATGGTCATAAGACCTTTCCCTATCTTTGGGGAAACTGCTGCCACCATGGGACTCTAGTCCCAACTTTTGTCTCTCTCTATAGAGATCTAGGGACTCCCTGTCTATAGCCAATTGCTGTTTCCTGAGTTCAAGCTGAGTTTGCTCATATTGAATCAGTCTCTTTCTCCTCTCATGAGAGGATTCCCTCCTATGAGAGGAGACAGAGGTCCCTATTGAGGTGTCAGAGTGGTTAGACTCCTGAGAAGGAGACCTAGACCTTCTGGGCACACTCAGAACTCTTCCTGGGGGGACAAAGGGGAGGTCATTCTGATCCTCTCCCTCCTCCTCCTCCACAGGAGGAATTGGGTTTTCCAGGACAAGGTCATTTTCACCTTCCTGGCCAGTTTCAGAGGGGGGGCCTG
Source organism: Calotriton arnoldi (assembly GCA_963921515.1). Classification (NCBI taxonomy): domain Eukaryota; kingdom Metazoa; phylum Chordata; class Amphibia; order Caudata; family Salamandridae; genus Calotriton; species Calotriton arnoldi. The sequence goes on along the minus strand of CAWUFW010001295.1, from coordinate 465,660 downwards.
GGTTTCTTCACCCCTGGCCCCTTCCTCATCTTCTGCCCCACCCTCTTTGCCTACCCCTTCAGACCCTAGGGGCCTGCTGAGATCATCAGCTAGTAACACCTCCCTGAGGTGTTGGGTGCTAGCACTTTTGCCTGCCTTCAACTTCCTAGTATTGCATAATGCTCTCAATTCCAAGAATGGGAGTTTATCATACTTGGAGGAAGAAGCCCACTGGCTTCTGGCAAGGACTCACTGGGTCCTGGCTTTGAAGACATTACTAGTGAGGTGTGGTGTATGCACTACCTACTCTAGTGTGGCCTACTAAACTCTCTTGAGTTGTAGAAAGGGTGTGCTGTCCCTTAACACACAACTCTAAGTTCAGTAGAACTTACTGTATTACTAAGCTTGATTTATATGTACCTTAGGTACCCTTAGTGGTTTTCAGTTGATCAATTCAATTGAGATTATCTGGTAAAACAATAGCAAGCTGGAATCCCACACGCTGCACACCAATGTGAGAAGTTGGCCTGGCATATGCTGTCCACTAATTATAGTGGGCACCTTGCACCAGTCCAAACAACCCCTTATTGGAGATAGGTTAAAGACAACCTTTATTGAAAGCTATCCTAGTGGTAGCTATGGAGAGCAGCCTTCAGGCTAAGTCTTGAAGGAATGTAAAGCAGCTTGTTTTACCAGTCTATAATCTCTTGAGTGACCAAATGAAAGAGGACCACACCAGGTATATATTCAAAATATATGTATTTATTACTAAACACACCCCTCTAGTCTCTTTATGAGGCTAGAGTTCGAAATACATAAATTATAAGTTAGTTATCTACAGTAATAGCACAAATACACGTTTGAGCCCCAGGGGCGTACCAAACCATATACCAATAAAGTGGTATAAGAACCACGACTGAGCTAGACACAAGGCCTAGAGCCTGTAGAAGTGCTTGGACCACAAGGAACCACCCAAGGCAGTGACACAGGGGACCCACGGGGGACGCGTGCAGTGTATGAACACAGCCGCGAACCACCGTTAACTTCTATGGGGAAAGTCGCGATTAGAATTTAAAAGAAAAGGGACACTTAGAGGAGGACTTGGAGCAAACCCTTTGAGAACTAGGCTGTTCTAGTGTCAATACCCACGGGAGCACCGGAGTACTCGAGTTACCTCACCCAGGGGAGCCGGGTGCATAGGTGTCTTTCGGGGTCGGGTTTCGTCGTCGCTTTCAATGGCGATCTGCTGCAAAGTGCTGCTGGCGGCCAAGTCGAAAGTGTTCGGGTGGATCCAAAGGTGGATCGAAGATCTGAAGAACCTGAAAGCAGAGGGGACAGAGTCTGGGTCACTAGCCAGTGACCAGGAAGGCGATGAGCAGATGCCCACCGATGTCGAGTGCTTCAGGTAGGTTGACGGTCGTCTTGACTCTTCAGCCACGAGGTCCAGGAGGCGTCGACGACAACCAGGAGCTGGATTCGAGCTGTCCCACGACGTTTGTCAATTGCAGGGGTGTCGGCGACCGGATTGGACCCAACAAGCCTTGGCAACGGCAAGTCTTGTGGAAATGGAAGAAGGACGATGTTGCAGACCAGCAAGGTCTGGGGGACTCACCCAGCAAGGATAAGTCAGGGCACACCTGGAGCAACCAGGGAGCCCAAGCAGAAAAAGATTGGCCTTCGGGAGGGCCTACTAGCCAACGGACTAGCAACCGCGAAGGAGCCTCAAGACGATGCACGTGGAGCTGGCTCACAGGACACTCGTGGAGTGGAGGCCAGTGATCTTCGGTGCAGTTGGTGCTGGAGGCTGGGGCTACTCGGAGCCCAAAGCACGACTTCGTGGGAGACCCAGAAGAGGATGCACTTGCAAATGCGTTTGGTGTCCAGGGGTCACGGTTCCACGTTACCCACGACAGCTACGGGCCTCAGCTTTGCTGGGGACTCAGGGCAGCCTCGGGAAGTCTGGAAATCCACCTCTGGTGATGCAAAGACTTCGGCGTCCGACGGGAGCTTCAGCGATGCAGACCGGACAATTGCTTCTTTGGTGCCTGCCAAGCAGGGGAGTCACTCCTTGACCCCAAGGGAGATTCTTCAGTCCTCTAATCTTGAAGTAGAGCGTCGAAGGTCCAGGATTCTGTGTCAGAGTTTCGTCCAGGTAAATCTAAAGTCCTAAGGACTGGGTTCCCCTACTTATACTAAGGTAGGGGGTTGGACATACTCTGGGGCCCCACCTATGGGAGGGCCAGGGCAGAGGGTGGTTACACCCCTTTCCCTTTGTCCAGTTTCGCGCCAGAGCAGGGGCTGGAAGCCCTTGAGCCGGTTTGAACTGGGGTATGCACAGGGACACCAAGTGTGCCCCCAGTGCAGGATTTCAAAGCACCCGAGAGTGCTCCCGCCCAGCCCCAATACACACTATCCTGTCTGGGGAGGTGGTCACACCTCCCTGGGACAGAAACCTGTTGTCCAGGCCTCCCCTGCCGGAGTTTCGGTCAGCAGCAGGAGGCCAGACTCGTGTCTGTGGCAGCGGCATCCATTTTGTGATGCCAGGGCTCTGGAAAGTCAGTACCGGGCATACCGGTGTGTACATGTCTTTCCCTCTAGAAGGGTGGAATGCTACCCCCGCCGCCAGAACTGGCGGGGGGTAGTATTCCAAGATGTTTGACACCAAACACGACATGTTTCCGTGCAGCCATCCCAAAGTTAGCATTTAACGCGAGGTTATAATGCGCTTAAGAGTATATGGTCAGGCTGCACTACAAACAGCATCAGAGAAGGGTCTCCGAACGCTGCAGAGGGGCCCTGCTCATGCAGGGGCACCCTCTCACATAGGAACCACGCACTCTGCCTTCAGGATTGATAAGGCCTGCCATAGGAGTGACTTATAGGTTTATATGTGTGTATGTATGTAGTGATATAGGTAGCCTATATCACAGTAAGGAGTGCATGCACCACCTTACCCAGGCTGCAGTAGCAGACCTGTGGTGTCAGTTTGGATGGCCTTCCAGGGGTGGCACAATACATGCTGCAGCCCCTGGTAGGCCTCTGAGGTACCTATGCCCTGGGTACATAGTATACCATATACTAGGGACTTATAAGGGCACTCCAGATTCCAATCAGAGATGTGCCTAAGGCACATGGAAACCATTTTAAAGAGGAAGCAGCTAGGCTGGGGTTCTGATTAGCAGGGCCCCAGCCAGACTAAGGTCGAAAAACAGTGAAGCATCAGCAAAAAGTGGGGGTACCCATGTGAAGCAGATCCTACTCTCCTACACCTTAGATAAAGATACTATTTTTCTATACCTACTTGAGTTGTGTCCTTTTGTGGTGTCGTTACTGCCTTATTGTGCATGGTCATAAATGCTTCACACACTGCCTCTGAGATAGGCCTAACTGCTCGTGCTACGTTACCACAGGGTTGAGCAGGGGTTATCAAAGGGGTAGCCCACTTGCCCTGACTTAGGAAGAAGGGTCCCTATTTGGACAGTGGCGCCAGCCATTGCCAACTAGAGACCCCATTTCTAACATTGGCGGTCAGCGGTCAGGATCAGGACTTGCATTTATGATCCACGTACAATAACTGGTAGACACCACTAGTGAGTACAGACCAAAGCGCAGACACGCTGGGATTTTTTTTCCCTCTCCGAATTTTTTCTGTTGGTTGTTTTAGTATTGAATTGTTGATCGCAGCCATGAGTACTGCTAATATGGGAAGGCCAACATCCAATGCTTCGGAGGATCTCGCCTTTGAGGAGGAAAGATTAGATACCTATACTGCCAAACAGCTGAAGTCATTTTGTAAGCAATTCGCAGTCCCCGTGATAGGTCTCTCTAGGAAGGAGGAGTACCACAAGGCGCTGAAGGCCTGGTGGCAAGCGAGAGAGTCCGCTGGGGATGAGGAGGAGAATGCTGGAGGGCAGCAGGATGATGCAGTAGAGGGGGGGAAGATAGAACACCCTCCAATCCAGGTACCAGTGTATCCCAAAGGAGCCTGACCCCAGAAGAGCTGGAGGACAGGGAGAGAGATAGGAGGCATAGTTTGGAGATGGCTAAATTGGAAGGTCAGAAGGACCTTGAGAGTAGAAGTTAGACATTGAGAAGAATCGATTGTCAATTGAACTTGAGAAAATGAGAATGGAACATGAGAGGAATGTTGAGGAGATAGAGATCAGGGCGAGGAGTGTCCCGGTCTCCCCCTCTGGTGGCAGCATACCTTTAGTAACTCCTGAGAGTAGAGTTTATATTCCTAAGGATGTCATTAAGGATTTTCACAAGAGTGAGGATATTGGGCAATGGTTTGCCGCATATGAGATAGCAATGGTGTCCCACCGGGTCCACAGAGCAGGATTGGGGAGCGGGATTGTGGGGGCGCTTTGTGAGTGATGGTAGGGATACCCTGTTGGACCTGCCTGAGGAGAGCAGGATAGTGTATGCCCATATGAAAGAAGCTTTGATGACCCGTTATGGTTTGACCCCAGAAATGTACAGGCAGAGGTTTAGGACATGTAAGAAGTTAGAGGGTACCACGTGGGTTGAATATGTGTCTTTTTTCTGCAGAGCAATGGATCGCTGGGTAAAGGGTAGCAAAGTGGAAACTTTCAAGCAATTGTATGATTTGTTTGCGTGGGAGCATTTGTCCAGTAACTGTTTTCCAGAGCTACGCCAGCACCTGATTGATAGCAAGCTGACTAACCCTAGGATGCTTGCTGAGGAGGCAGACCGCTGGGTGAGCACCCGGGTCCGTAAAGGTTTTGTGGGAGAATTCGCCAGAGGTGGGCAGGGTCCCCAGCAGAGAAGTGGGGGGGACAAGGGTAAGCAGAGGGAGTTCCAGAGAGGGCCCCAAAGCAATTCCCAAGGGAACCAAGCAGTGGTGTCCCAGCCTCCCCCTGAGAAGAAGCCAGTGTCCCCGACAGGTAGGCCTGTCCAGAGGGGGCCACTCACTTGTTTCAAGTGTGGTCAAGTGGGCCACCGGTATTATGATCCCCAGTGTCCCCAGAGGGACCCCAATGCATCCCCTCGGGCATCACCCCGTGCACCATCCCGCCAGATTGCCAGTGTAGCCCTGGGGGGGGAGGAGGTGGAGGTCCAAGGTGGGTGGGATCCCGTAGAGTTAACCCTTGTCTCGCTAGGAGACTTCGAGAAGGTCCCTAACCCCACACTGCCGAATAACACTCAGAAGTACTGGCAGTGGGTGACCATCAATGGCCATAGGGTGGAGGCTCTCAGGGACACCGGAGCTAGTGTGACTGCTGTCAGCTCCCGGTTGGTGTCCAAAGAGCAGGTTGTCCCCCATGCATTCTGCCCCATAGTGTCAGCAGACAACTCAGAGAGCCAGTGTGAAGTCGCTCAGGTTCCCTTCGAGTGGGGGGGGGGTCGCAGGAACTCTTCAAGTGGCTGTGAGGCCCGCCATGCCTGTAGACTGTCTGTTGGGAAACGATCTAGAGAACTCCCCGTGGGCTACGGTGGAGAGAAAGTCTGATTTGGAAATGTTGGGTCTGCCTGAGTGGGCGGGTGTGACCACTCGGTCCATGACAGCTCAGAAGGATGTTCAGGAGGGTCTGGAGCCTGGAAGTATGGCCCAGGCCCCTGCCTCAAAGAGAAGGAGTAGGGGGCGGGAAACTGGCCCCGCGGTTCCCACGGTCCCGGAGGGAGCAGACCTTGAGGGGGATGCCCTGGAACCTACAGGGGAACAAGTGGCCGAACTGGGGGACTTACCGGAGCTGACCCATTGGCAGCAGGAAGGGGGGCCCTCCAGGGAGGAATTTTGCGAGCAGCAGAGAACCTGCCCTTCTCTTGAGGGGGTGCGGCGACAGGCCGCCGCCCAGGCAGTAGGTGACCAAACAGGGTCACATTGGATCTATTGGGAGAACGACCTCCTTTACAGCGAGCCTAAGGTTGCTGAGCCTGGGTCAGCCCGTGTGCTGGTGGTACCGCAGCGCTTCAGGACCTTCCTACTGGGGTTGGCTCATGATGTGCCACTGGCCGGACATCTGGGGCAGACCAAAACCTTTGAGAGGCTGGTCACCCACTTCTATTGGCCCCAGATGCGCAGGAGCTCAGATGCTCACTGCAGGACGTGTGAGACTTGCCAGGCAAGTGGGAAGAGTGGGGGGAAGATTAAGGCCCCACTACAGCCCTTTCGAGAGAGTGGGCATTGATATTGTGGGGCCTCTGGATCCCAAGACAGCCATGGGCAACAGGTTCATCCTGGTCTTGGTGGACCATGCCACCCGGTACCCTGAGGCCATCCCGCTCAGGACAGTGATGGCCCCCGTGGTGGGACGGGCACTGATGGGGATTTTCTCCCGTGTGGGATTCCCCAGAGAGGTGGTGTCCGATAGGGGAACTAACTTCATCTCCAAGTACATGAAGTCTCTGTGGGAGGAGTGTGGGGTAACGTATAAGTTCACCATTCCTTACCACCCCCAGGGTAATGGGCTGGTTGAGAGATTCAACCGGACCCTTAAGGGCATGATTATGGTCCTAGGCGAGCCCATGAGGCGTAAGTAGGATGTCCTCTTGCCATGCCTGTTGTTTGCTTACCTTGAGGTGCCACAGAAGTCCTTAGGGTTCAGTCCCTGTGAGCTGCTCTATGGTCACCCGGTAAGAGGGCCTCTGAGTCTGGTCAAGGAAGGCTGGGAGAAATCTCCCAGGAAACCTCCCCATGATGTGTTTAGTTACATGCTGGCCTTCAGGAACCAGACTCGGCGTTTCAGGGAACTTGCTGAGGCAAACCTGGAAGCCAGCCAGGAAGAGATGAAACGCTGGCACGATCAGAATCCCACTCTGATCAAGTTTCAGCCTGGACAAAAGGTTTGGGTTATGGCCCCGGTGGAGCCCTGTGCGCTCCAGGATAGGTGGACCAGCCCCTTTGAGGTGGTGGAGCGCAAGAGTCCTGTTACCTACATGGTGGACTTGCAGTCTCCCAGGAACCCTTTGCGGGTCCTGCATGTTAACCGCCTGAAGCCCCACTTTGAGAGGTCTGAAGTGGGCATGCTTCTGGCCACAGATGCTGGGATGGAGGAGGAGAGCGAGCCCCTTCCTGACCTCCTGTGTGCAGGGGAGCGAGATGGGTCGGTGGAGGGTGTGGTGCTCTCCACCACACTGACCCCTGAGCAGCAGGGTGATTGTCGCCAACTGTTAGGGCAATTCAGTGATCTGTTCTCCCTGGTACCTAGTGTCACTGATTGGTGTGTCCATGACGTGGACACCGGGGACAGTCCTCCCATTAAGCACAAGGCTTACCGAGTGACTGACCGGGTAAGGGCCTACATTAAGGATGAGGTTACCAAAATGTTTGCCCTTGGGGTGATTGAGTCCTCTAGCAGCCCTTGGTCCAGCCAGTGGTCCTGGTACCAAAAGCTGCAGCGCCTGGTACCACCCCAGAACTTCGGTTCTGCGTGGACTATCGGGGCCTCAATTCAGTCACGAGACTGACGCGCACCCCATCCCCAGAGCTGATGAGCTCATAGATCGGATTAGGGGCCGCAAAATACCTCAGTACATTTGATTTGACGTCTGGGTATTGGCAGATCGCCTTGACCGAGGGAGCAAAGGAGAGGTCAGCCTTCTCCACATCCGATGGGCACTACCAGTTCCAGGTGATGCCCTTTGGAATGAAGAATGCCCCTGCCACCTTTCAGAGGCTGGTCAACCGGGTGTTGGTTGGGCTGGAAGACTTCAGCGCCGCCTACCTGGATGACATTGCGGTGTTTAGCTCCTCTTGGGAGGACCACATGCGCCACCTCTGGGAGGTATTGATGGCACTGCGGAAGGCAGGCCTCTCAATCAAAGCCAGTAAGTGCCAGATTGGGCAGGGTTCTGTAGTGTATTTGGGGCACCAGGTGGGGAGCGGCCAGGTGGTGCCCCCTCAGCCCAAAATTGAAATTATCCTGGCATGGGAACCCCAAAACTCAGACGCAGGTGAGAGCCTTCTTAGGACTCACGGGGTATTACAGGAGGTTTGTCAAGGGATATGGCAACATTGTTGCACCCTTGACTGAGCTGACTTCTAAGAAGCAGCCAAAGAAGGTAAACTGTACTGACACCTGTCAGAACGCGTTTGACGCCCTGAAGACTGCCATGTGCACCGCACCCGTGCTTCAGGCGCCCGACTTTTCAAAGGAATTTGTTGTCCAGACAGATGCCTCAGAGCATGGTATAGGGGCTGTTCTGTCACAGATCAATGAGGAGGGACTAGACCAACCGGTAGCCTTCCTGAGCAGCAGGTTACTTCCCCGGGAACAGAGGTGGAGTGCAATTGAGCGTGAGGCATTTGCTGTGGTCTGGGCGCTGAAGAAGCTGAGACCATATCTGTTTGGGATTCACTTCGGGTTCAGACAGACCACAGGCCCCTTAGATGGTTGATGCATATGAGGGTGAGAATCCCAAGTTGTTGAGATGGTCCATTTCCCTACAGGGTATGGATTTCACGGTGGAACACCGCCCGGTACAGAACACGCCAATGCTGACGGTCTGTCCAGGTTTTCCGCCTTAGTGATGAGAACTCCAAAGGGAATGGTTAGTTCTCCCACATTTCAGCTGGAGGGGACGCGTGTTGGACCTGGCATCATTGGCGCGGGTCTCCCTTCCACTTTTCGCTCCTTACCTTTTATGTTGGCTGGATTTAGATGCTCTGGGCGCTGTGCCACTGCCAATCAGTGACACAGCGCAAATGCTCCCTGTGTAAAGATAACTGTATGAATTGGGATAACCATAATTGGCTCGTTTGGTTTACCTGTCAGCCCCTAGTATCAGTGCATTGTGTGTGCCCAGGGCTGGTAGACCAAATACTGCCGGTGGGCCTGCAGCGCTGATTTGCGCTACCCACCGAAACAGCTTTTAAAGTATGCCTGTGTAGCATGTTATATTAGCGAGTTACCCTCCATTTTACTGTTTACCGTTGTGAGGCTATCCGTTCTAATAGGCCAGAATGGGCAGGCTGAGTATTACGTGCCCTAATCCTACCTGCCCCCAGGAACCTGATAGGAACGTCGAGTTTGATATGTTTAAGCTCAGAACATTGAGATACATCTTTTAGTAAGGATTATTAGCGTAGCCCGTGTTCGAAAATGCCTCTACTAGAAACGAGGTATTTTCAGGCCTAAGCTTTCCTGTAGGCTTTGCTAGCGTGTGTATTAGCCGTCTGGTTTTGGAGCAGCAGGGCCAGCTGCGTCAGACCTGGCTGGAGAGAGAGATCGGCATTTAGATTATGGGGAGGGGTGACTCTTTGATCCGAGCAGGGCCGTGCCTGGCAAGGTGAATGATGGCTCCACCTCCCACTGGGCGTCTGATAGCTGATGGAGCAGGGTAAATATAAAAATGTTAACCTCCTAATATTTTCGTATAATATTAATAAACATGTTCGTTCAAGTAAATAACCAACAATGTATGTATTGCAAAGACAAAATTATGAAAGTACAGAGTGGCAAGCAAGTCATTTCTGAGGTGTAGTGACACAATTTTCTAGAAAACAAGTACAAAATGGAGAATATTAGAGATAGAAAATGTAGATGTGAGTTTTTAAGTAGATGGTGCAAAATGTGTTGTTTTTGTACAGGTTTATTAATAACAGTATGGGTAGTTTTGGCAATAACTATTCCGATTAGTTTAGCTGTAGTGGAAAAGTCTAATAACACTGAGAAAGGAAAGGGAGCTAACACTCAAGAGCCAGTTATTTTAAGGAGTAGTGCAGAATTACATAAGGACAAATCAATAACAGATTTTTCAAAGAATGTGTTTACTAAATTACTGTATGAGTACGTAGAAACAATGGATGTAAGGGATTGCTATGTTTGTATGCAGTTCCCTGCATCTGTAGCAGAGAGTGTGACTTATCATCACCTCCCTTTGACATATGGAATAACATGTAGTGTATTAGCAAGCTTATTTTATAAAACAGGCAGATTAGAATACTATTACACTGATGTAGATAGGATTTTTGCAAAGGTTTCTGTAGTTCCCGAGCTTAACAAAATAAAAGAGGGAAAGATATTTGGAGAATATTTCTTAGAAAATAAGATTTTAACATTAGACAATATATTTAGGTACAACCTTACCTGTGAGTTAAAGAAGGAAGAAAAGGTATTTCTAGAAATGGTTGAAGAGAAAGAGTGAAATTTGAAAGAAAAGTAATAGAAGAGACAAAAACACCTCTTTGGGCGTTTGAGGAAGATCATCATGACAAGAAAAAGACAAATGCAGCTATGACTCTGGATTGGCCCCAACAGGAAGGTTGTGCATTAGAAGAAATAAGACAAGATATGACAATTATTTTGTGGGTTCCAGTAATTGCCATGACAATTGCCAAATTATAGGTGGATGGGGATGCAAAGGGGAAAAGATCCAATATTTCCAGGGATTTATTACGTTTGTGGGAATAGGGCTTATTATAGGTTACCGGACCATTGGTATGGATCATGTTATTTAGGCCTGGTCTTTCCAAAGATTTTTCATGTGGATAGAAAAGAAAAAGGAACACACAAAATGATAAATACCTTTACACGTAGAAAAAGGGAAAGTTTTTCAGAAATAGTAGGTGATATTTTTGGTGCATTGATACCAGCAGTGGGAATATCTTTGAATGCATTCAGAATTCGGAAATTATCCACAGTAGTAGATCGTTTATCTACAGATACTGCTGGAGGGTTCTTGATGGTAAATACCGAGATGGTTGCCATGAGAGCTATGGTGATGCAAAATCGCCTTGCCCTTGACATTCTTTTGGCAAAGAGGGCGGAGTCTGTGGAATGTTGAAAGTCCAACATTGTTGCACTTACATTCCTGATAAAAGCGAAAATATACAGAAGTATATAACAAATATTACAAATTTGCACAAAGAACTAGTACCACTGGAGGTTGAAAGTGTTTGGGGAAAACTTGGTAAAGGGTTTTCGTCTGTAACGAATTGGTTAACAAGAATGAGTGGATTTATAATAGGGAAAGTTATAATAATAGCAACCATGGTAATAATAATAATATTAGTATTGAAGCTTGCAGTAACATGTATAAAGAGAAGAAGAAAGCAGAATAAGATAGAAAAAGAAAATATGATAAACAAAGAGAGAGAGAGAGAAATAGGTGAAATAGAGTTAGAAGAAATAAAAGAGAACATGTACAAGAAAACAAAGAGACAAGTTGAAAGCGATACAGAAGTATAAAACTAACAAAAGCAAATGGATAAAAGATATATGCTGTCTGAGAAAATTGTATAACTTGGGTTTGTGTGGTGATGTTAAAAATCACCAAAGGGGGGAGTTGATGGAGCAGGGTAAATATAAAAATTTTAACCTCCTAATATTTTCGTATAATAATAATAAACATGTTCGTTCAAGTAAATAACCAACAATGTATGTATTGGGGTAAGGATAACACGCAGTTTAATGTGCAAAATAATGAACTAATAATTGTTTACGTTTCTAACATAACATAATATTTTGCGTACTAAAATAATAATAAAATGCATGATTTTGTGCTTTGAATAAAACGTGTGGTTGCAAAATAAAGCGATGGTAAGTAAGGGACAGCTTTATATGTTGCTTCTGCTAGGTAATACCTAATTGGGGTACGTAGAAAGACGGGAGGGAAACGAAAGGGTTTATATTTCATTGTTTTAATAACATTTTGTTTTCTTTAGAAATAGTGCGCTTAGGCCTGCCGAGCAGTAATATAAAATGGCCGCGAGTTACTAGAGTGCGCAGGAGCGGATGCGACCATGTGATAGAGGAGAGAGGCTGTTGCAAAGGGATGATCACGTGCTGATGCCGAGAGGCTAAGATGAAAGTATGGTCAAGGCTGCTGTGACCCTTCTGAGCAGATGTGTGCCAAGATGATCAGCAAGAAGCGTGAGAAGCCTGGTTGAATCAATAGAAAGAACTCTATTATATAAATTGTTGCAGAAAAAGAAACAATTTGGACTGATCGAAACGGATGAGCAAGTGCATGAACTGTGGGAAACGATGCTTGCATGGACATTCCTCACGGAACTAGTTAAGACCAGGAAGTTTGATTAAAATGTATAGGGACCTGAGTTTTGGACCAATGAGAATGAATCGCGCCATGTAAGAAGAAACATTTTATGCTGTAAGCTAGAATTAGGGTATAAGAAGACCTACTCTTGGTGGGAGGGGTTAGAATGCTGCGGGATGCTGCGGGAGATGCTGAAGAAGTTAGATGCTGTAGATGGGAGAGTTTGCGGTTGCTGATGCTGACGAGCTGATGCTGCTGCTGTTATTTTCTTTTTCCAGTTGAGTATGAAATGCCGCTTTAGGAGAACTAGCATTTGACAAGATTTATATTAGAATTATTAGGATTTCCCGAGAGATAGATAGGTTGATCTATAGAGTCCTTAGTATGATAACCTCATTTTTGGTCTAATAAAAGTGTCATGCAATTTACAATTATTCTTATAATGATGATAAACGCAATGATCTGAATAATAAATTAATCTCGAATTTCCTGCATTCAAAACTTTATATAAACTTTATTATTCTTTAAACAAATGACTCAGTGATTTTCTTTAGCATAATGATTAATAATGTTTTGGTAAAAGAGTTCATTGTGATTGAGCTGGTCTTAATCACCATCAACTGATTCCTACTAGTTGGTCCATCGACCAATGAGCGGAATACCTTAAAAGCAAATGAGAATTATTGTGTCTTTATAAAAGAGGTATCCCGTCTCCTTCCAGCAAATCGTTTTCTCCTAGGTTTCATGTCGGAGGAAAATCCAGGGAAATAAATGAGTAAGTGAATGTATATGCGGTGTTATGGGCCCCACCGTCATATGGATATAGTGTGTGTGTGTTAGAGAAATAATTGCACCTGGATGACCCAAAAACATAGTAGGAGAAAATATTTTTATTGTAAGCGCTGGATCAGATTTCTTGGTAGCAGAGTTATGGTTACTATAGATTAGTTTGGTGATTATTGATTTTTGATTATAGATTATTGATAAGTTTATGTCTAACACTTTTTGTTGAGTCGCGTTATGTTATATGTAAGTTTTCACGCTTCCGGGAAGTAGGAAGTGGAACACGTGTGGCAAGAGAAGTCGCATGGAATTTTACACTGTCTGAGTTCAATTTGGTAATAACACAGGTTGTGTTATTTAGGGACATTTTGCGTATAAAAGGTGTGTAAGTGAAATAGTGATCGGTTTTCTTGTGAAACTCTGGCCTTAATTCTCAGGAGCAGTATAGTCTCCACATGTGTTTTATCCCCAGAGAAACGGGTTTACCGTTTGCTTGAAAGAAGGGTAAGGTAGAGGGAAGTGCTACTTTATCGACGAAACTGAAAGTTCTGTGGTAGGGTAGAGGTAAGCGCTGCCTACTGGAAAATACAGAATTCTTGTGTGAATGGTCAAAGCTATCTTTTCGGTTTAGCGAATCAGACAATGGAAATGTGGATAAAATGTTGTAACTAACAAGAATTGTTGAAAAAGAAATTGCCGATAAATTTTATAAAGGAGGGGTCAAGAGCAGAAGTGACGTAGAAAACAGCCGTGCTGGGATTGGACAGTGCGCTAGTCACATGAGAACAGGAGCGAAGTGACGTAGACAAAAGCTGCGCTGGGATTGGACAGTGCGCCGTAGACAGAAATCGTTGTGATTGGAGCGTTGGTGTGAGTCGCGCTAGCATTGGTTGAAATAAACGCATAGGGAACAGAGTTGATTTTGCCGATTGTTGTAGGAGAGAAAGGTTGTGAATCATGTCGTACTATGAGTATGGAAAAGAGAAAACGTCTTGGATGTCGAAAGTTAAGAACTTCTTTAAGAAGGACAAAAAGGTAGTGACTAGAGAGGGACAAATAATTCCTCCGCCGAAATCACCAGCTTCACATATGATGCTGAAATATGGATATCATACATGCATTTGGTTAGAAAATTGGACAAAATACACCAAGAACGATGGAGCATTGGCTTTTCCTGAGAATGGTTCATTTAATGTAGCTGTATTACGGAACTTGAGAGAAAAGATGGTAATGTTAGAACCTAGACCTAGACCAACACAGTTTGAAGCTTTAGCGGAATGGGAAGATGAGATGTATGAACGAGAGAGATCCAGAGGATTGAAGAATCATGAGTTTATACCATGGAAGGTTGTGGGGAATAAATCATGAGGACAGAGTAAAGCGTTGGAGATACGCTAACATGGCAGGAGGTTTGTTTCCAGCTTTTGCGGTTGAGGAAGAAGCAAAGAGAAAGTGTACTGAGAAAAAGAAACATGTAGTGGTAGAAAAGTATGTGTATGGTGGTAGTGAAACGGATGACGAATTGCTGGAAGATATTTTAAACAGAAACCCACCTCCATATCAACAGACTTCTGTAGTGGTGACACCTAATGCACCGCAAATGGAAACTGGGAGGAATAAAAAACCCGAACGAAGAAATGAAATAAATAGGTCACAAGAAACATTTAAAATTTCACAAAATGATGAGACAGAAAGTGACAATGCAACTGAACTAGCAAAAACGACAAAAGAATTGACTGAGAAAATAAGAGAATTGACAAAGAATATGGAAGCTGTAACTGTACCAGTAACGATAGGTCCAGTAATGCCAATTTTTGAAAATCAGAAAATAAATGAACATTCTTTGGTGATTCCCATGAATTCACATGTGCAAAGAAAAAGAGAAGGGATGGAACTGAATAATGAAGGTGCACACAATTCGGCGAGTACGTGTAGACCAAGTCCACCTACAAATTTGACGATAAATGAGAGTGAGGTTAGAAGAATGCCTATGGTGACAGAGTCCGCATCAGGAACACCAGAAAGAACCAGTGATTGGATTGAGTTAAATAGTACACCTGTAGGTCCGACTCCAGAAGAGTTAAATGAATGGATGAAAGCACTAAAAGCAAAAGAACCAGAAGAAAAACCATTAGATGTAATTAGGTTAAAAATAGACATGGAAGAGTTGATTTTGGGAACAATTGGAACGGAAAAACTAAAGAATTATCAGGATGATGAGATTATGTTTTTGTGTAAGAGTCTTACATGGAGAGCTAGAAATTTACATGACAAATTGGAAGAGATTGCAGGTGAACTAGGAGTGGAATTTGTGAAAGTGAGGACATTGCAGAAACCGTACAGAGTAGATTTTTGTGAGAAAGACATAGAAAATTTGAACACATCAGGAAGATTGACCCAGATAAAAGAACTGATTGTTTTATTGAGAAAGTGGGGTGATGTGGATAGATGGAGAAATAGATGGACAAAGAGGAATGAGAAAACAACAGATAAAGCATCTTTGGCTTTTGCAATGACAGATAAGGAACCAGTTACCAGAGAGTACCCAATGAGAGAAACACCAGGTGGTAGTTATGTGCATGTTCCGTGGACCAGACAGGATATACTGTCATTTACAAATGACTTCCCAAAATTGAGAGAGAAACCAGTAGAATGGTACAGACAAGTGGAGAGATTTGTTAAGGTGTCAAAAGTGTTGTGGATAGATCTAGATGGATTGTTTGACATAGTAGTGCCTGCTGATTTATGGACGGAATGTAAGATTACAATTGATTGGCCAACTGTGGAATATCCAAGGGATGCCAAAACAGGAGCGCCAGGTCCAGAAGTGATGCGGAAATATGATCAGGTAGTTACCTTTTTGAAGAATAAGATTCCACCAAAAGAAACAGATTGGGTGAAAATAGACAGAACAACACAGGAAAGCAAAGAATCAGTGCATGCGTACTATGAGAGATTGTTGTTGGTTTTCAAACAGTATAGTGGTTATGAGACGCTAAGTGAGAAGGACATGAGTCATTTTGTATATAGGTTTGTGTATGGATTAACACCGGAGATAAGTGAAAGGATTAAGCAGCATTTGATAGGGTGGCAGAATAGCACAGTGGATGATGTTTTGAGATATGCTAAGTATTGCAGTGATGAAATTGAGAGTAAACAGCGTAAATTGAAAGAAAAAGCCATGTGGGCACAGGTGAAAGTTGCAGAGAAGCAAGAAGCTCAATTGAATAATACTAGCAGTGAAACAGGACAGTTTAAATCCCGACCTAATATAGGTAAAGGAAAAGGACAAATGAGCATAGATGAGGCGAAGAAAAAGTGGCCATGCCACAACTGCGGAAAGCTAGGGCATTGGAGAAACGAGTGTAAATTTCCTCCTAAACCTAATGTAGAAAATCAAACATTAAATTCACAGGTGCAGAGTGAGGTAGTTACTCAACAAGGTCAGGTGCCGCAACCACCACTTCCCAAGAGTGCTAATCAACAGAAATACAGTGCAGAAACAGGATTCTACGGAGGAGAACAGGTAAAACAGTTGTCACGTGCAGCTGAAATCTCACAATATTGGTTACGACAGAGTGAGGATGAGTCGTATGAAAGCTCATGACGGTGTCTGAAAGAGAGGGAAGAGTGCGTGCTTGGCGCAACTCTAGAGGTAGACCAGTCAGGTCCATTTGTGGATGGAGAAGTGAATGGTGCAAATATAACCTTCCTTGTTGACACTGGAGCTACCCGTTCTACTGTTAGGTCAGTGGAAATTCCAAATCTTCCTCTCTCAGGTGAACATATACAAGTGGTTGGAGTTTCCAATCAGCAAATTGAAACGCCTCTTACTAGATTAGTAAAGGTAAGAATTGGTCCATTTAGTGAAATGCACCGATTTGTGGTGTGTGATTGTAGTCCCGTTAACCTTTTAGGACGCGATTTATTGTGTAAGATGAATTGCACAATTTATTGTACTCCAGACGGAATTGCATTTCAGACTCCAGATGAGGATGTACTGTACAAAATGACAATGGTAAATTTAGAACCAGAAGTAAATCGTTTGTTTCCTGTATTTGATGCAGAGAAAATCCCAATTGAGTTGAAAGGGACAGTAAAAGAAGAAGTGTGGGACTTGACAGGAGAAGATGTAGGATTAATGAAAGGAGTAGATCCCGTAAAAATTTCAGTAAAAGAAGGAACGAGTTACCCAAATACGCCCCAGTATAAATTGACTCCAGAAATAATTGAAGGAATAACGCCAGTAATAAATAAAATGATTGAACAAGGGATTCTAAAAGAAATCATGAGCAGTCCATGTAATTCGCCAATAATGGGACTGAAAAAGCCAAATGGAACATATAGAATCGTACAGGATTTAAGAAAGGTAAACAAAATTGTTGTACCTTGTTGCCCAATAGTACCGAACCCTGCCGTGATTCTATACCAGATTCCACGCGAAGCAGAGTGGTACACTGTGATTGATTTATGTCATGCATTTTTCTCTATTCCATTACATCCAGATAGCCAGCCAATATTTGCGTTTAGGTTTGGAGAGCGTATTTTGGCATGGTGCCGAATTCCTCAAGGGTATACAGAAAGTCCCTCAATCTTTAATCAGATCCTAAAGAAATCATTGGAAGATTTAAGAATGCCAGAAAAGTCAGTAATGGTTCAGTATATTGATGACCTACTGGTGGCATCAAAAACGAAAGGAAGCCTGTGTTAATGACACGATTGCGTTGCTGAATCATTTAGCAAAAAGAGGACATAAAGTGTCCCCTTCAAAATTGCAGTTTTGTAAACAAGAAGTCCAGTATTTAGGGCATAAAATTGAGAAAGGAGTACGAAAGGTAACGACAGAGAGAATAAAAATGATTCAAGGAATGAGAGCTCCAATGACACAAAGAGAGGTAAGAATGTTTTTGGGAATGGTTGGATATTGTCGACAATGGATAAGCGGTTTTTCACTAATTGCTAAACCATTGCAGAAACTGACAAAGAAGGATGTTAAAGATCCTTTTGAAATGAATGATGAAGAAATGAAAGCATTCAGAGAGCTGAAAAAGAAATTGTGTGAGGCTCCAGCATTAGGAATGCCTGACTATGAGAAAGATTTTGAGCTGTTTTGCAGTGAAAGAGATGGATGTGCATTTTCAGTTTTGGTGCAGAGACATGGAACTATGAAAAGACCAATTGCATATTTTTCAGCTGTTTTAGACCCTGTAGCAAAAGCGTTGCCTGGATGTTTGAAAGCAGTTGCTGCTACTTGTGTGAGTCTGGAACAGAGTGAAGGCATAGTGATGGGGTATCCATTAAGAGTGTACGTTCCCCATTCTGTGGAAATTCTTTTAACAAGAACAAAAACACAATACATGACACATAGTCGGCTGACTAGGTATGAAAAGGTAATTTTGAGTGCAGATAATGTGACCATTGACAGATGTATGAATGTAAATCCTTCAACATCATTGCCAGATGAAGAGAATGTGATTGAAATGGATGAAGTAGATCACGATTGTCTGAATGTGCTCGAATACTGTACTAAACCAAGAGCTGATATACGAGATGAGCCTTTGAAAGAATCAGATTACATTCTGTTTGTGGATGGCTCATGTTTAAGAACGAGTGATGGAGTTCTAAGTGCAGCATATGCAGTTTGCACAGTAGCAACTGTATTGGAAGCATCTTGTTTGAAAGGTGTACGGTCTGCCCAAGTTGCAGAATTAGTAGCTCTGATTCAAGCATGTAAGTTGGGAAGAAATGTACGGGTTACGATTATGACTGACAGCCAGTACGGCTTTGGGGTCGTGCATGATTTTGGTCAGATTTGGTCACAAAGGGGTTTCTTGACGTCTGCAGGGACACCCATAAGGAATGGAGATTTTGTGAAAAAGTTGCTTGAGGCGATACAGCTGCCTAAAGAGATCGCTGTAGTGAAGTGCAATGCACATAAAAATGGGGAAGACTACATTACTGTTGGCAACAAATATGCTGACGAAATGGCACAGTACTGTGCAAAGAATGTGGTTTCTTTGAATAAATGCCGCGAGAGAGAGCATATTTCTTGTCCATTGCTTTTTACTAACTCAATTGAAACATGGGATGAGGTGAGACAGTTACAAGAGGCTGCAGAAGATGAAGAAAAAGATACTTGGCTAAAAGCAGGTTGTAGGAAACATGAAGAAACTGATGTATGGGTTTACAGGGATGAGAGACCAGTTATGCCTGATAGCATGATTTCTGACATGGCACGGATGTACCATGGGCAAGCCCATATTGGGAGAGATTCAATGATCAGACTTTTTAGACAGACATGGTACAATCCAAAATTCAGAGCCATAGCTGAGAGTCTTTGTCAAAGATGTCTGACTTGTCAACAGTTAAATCCAGGAAGGAAGACAGTAGTGAGTCTAGGAAGAATAGGACGAGAAGGGGGTCCTTTCACCAGAATGCAGATGGATTTCATAGAAATGCCACCTTGCAGCAGATTGAGGTATGTTTTAGTGGTCGTCTGTTTGTTTTCCCGTTGGGTGGAAGCATATCCAACAAGAAGGAATGACAGTATCACAGTAGCAAAACTTTTGCTGCGAGAATTCATTCCGAGGTATGGTTTTCCAGTCACGATTGAAACAGATAGAGGAACACATTTCCAAAACGAATTAGTTAAACTGATTTGTGAAGCCCTTAGTATTAAACAGAAACTGCATTGTGCATACAGACCAGAGGCTTCTGAAATAGTAGAGCAAGTGAATGGAACAATCAAAAACAGGTTAGGAAAAATGTGTCAAGCTACAGGACTGAAATGGCCAGATGCTTTGCCATTGGTTCTGATGACAATCAGAAGTATTCCGGAAAGGAAGACTGGACTCAGTCCACATGAGATAATCATGGGACGAGCAATGAGACAAGCACAAGTACCTGTCAACAAGCTACTGACTATAACTGATGATCTAGTACTGGATTATTGCAAAGGATTGGCTGATGTGGTGCGTTCTGTGTTTCATCAGGTTGGACCGGATGCGACCACTCTTGAAAGAAAACCAGCTCACGACTTGAATCCAGGAGATTGGGTTCGAATAAAAGTCCACCGGAGAAGAAACTGTTTGGTTCCTCGCTGGGACGAACCACGACAAGTGATCCTAGTGACGACCACCGCAGTTAAGTGTGCAGGAGTGAAACACTGGGTACATGCCAGCCACACCATCAGAGTTCCAGAACCTAAAGATCGACCTGTGAGTCGGCATCTGGAAATATCAGACAACAGTTCAGCATCAGAAAGAGAAGAGGAGACAAACAGGGTGCCAGAACTTGAAGATCGACCTGTAAGTCGACATCTGGAAGACCCAACTACAAGTGAAACGATAGAAGAAGAAGAATAAATAGAGGAAATAGCTGAAGTTCCAGAATTTGAAGATCGACCTGTAAGTCGACATCTAGAAATATCTGATACTAGTTCAGAATCTGATACAGAACATTCAGAAGAAGAAGAAATCTCAAAAACAAAGTGGAATTTTGAAAGCATAAGAGAAGAAACTGAGCCAGAAAACAGTGACAGTGAACAACCAAGTACAAGTGGTGGTAAAATTCCTTCGAAAGATAATATTAATAGATGAAGAAGGGAGAGTTTCAGACCAAAAGTTAGAAAAATCGGAAAAACCCCGAGGAGCAGTAGGGACAGATAGTCAAACACAAGAACAGGGAAATTTAGAAGCAGATAGAGAAACTGACACAAAACCGGAAGAACCTCGAGGAGGGACAGAAGTAGGTGAACGAAGGAAGATAAGAAAAGAACCACAAGTAACTGAAAGTGAAATAATTAGTTTCAAAATAAGAGGAAATAACGAAAAGATTGAAACAGAATCAGAAGAAAGTGGAGAAGAAAGAAATGAAAAACTAGAGACAAGAAAAAGAAATTGGAAAACAGAAAGAGAGGAAAAAGGAAGTGAAGCAAAAAGGCCAAGAAAAGGAGACAATTGGCCCAACGAAGTAAGAAAATTAAGATACAGAATCGTAAAATTGGATGGAAAAAGTGCTGAACAAGTGAATGAAATAACAAGTCAAAAGGAGCAAGGAAAACAAGGTGGTAAACACTTGCAGAAAACAAAAAGAATAAAGAAAGTGAATCAGAAGTACAGATCACCTGAATGGTTGTATCGTGCTCTGACTAGTTACAAAGAAGAATTGAACACTCACGAAAACCCAGAACAAAGAAACCTGATGGGAGAAAGTGAAGTGCAACAAACCTGAAGCAACAAACCTGAAGTGGTTTCTGTAGATAGTTTACCGGATTTGACAAAACACTGAACTGACAGAATTCACCGGATGTGACAAGGAAAGAATTCTGAGAAAGAATTAAAAGAAAGAACCAAGCAAAGACAAAATTATGAAAGTACAGAGTGGCAAGCAAGTCATTTTTGAGGTGTAGTGACACAATTTTCTAGAAAACAAGTACAAAATGGAGAATATTAGAGATAGAAAATGTAGATGTGAGTTTTTAAGTAGATGGTGCAAAATGTGTTGTTTTTGTACAGGTTTATTAATAACAGTATGGGTAGTTTTGGCAATAACTATTCCGATTAGTTTAGCTGTAGTGGAAAAGTCTAATAACACTGAGAAAGGAAAAGGAGCTAACACTCAAGAGCCAGTTATTTTAAGGAGTAGTGCAGAATTACATAAGGACAAATCAATAACAGATTTTTCAAAGAATGTGTTTACTAAATTACTGTATGAGTACGTAGAAACAATGGATGTAAGGGATTGCTATGTTTGTATGCAGTTGCCTGCATCTGTAGCAGAGGGTGTGACTTATCATCACCTCCCTTTGACATATGGAATAACATGTAGTGTATTAGCAAGCTTATTTTATAAAACAGGCAGATTAGAATATTATTACACTGATGTAGATAGGATTTTTGCAAAGGTTTCTGTAGTTCCCGAGCTTAACAAAATAAAAGAGGGAAAGATATTTGGTGAATATTTCTTAGAAGATAAGATTTTAACATTAGACAATATATTTAGGTACAACCTTACCTGTGAGTTAAAGAAGGAAGAAAAGGTATTTCTAGAAATGGTTGAGGAGAGAAGAGTGAAATTTGAAAGAAAAGTAATAGAAGTGACAAAAACACCTCTTTGGGCGTTTGAGGAAGACCATCATGACAAGAAAAAGACAAATGCAGCTATGACTCTGGATTGGCCCCAACAGGGAAGGTTGTGCATTAGAAGAAATAAGACAAGATATGACAATTATTTTGTGGGTTCCAGTAATTGCCATGACAATTACCAAATTATAGGTGGATGGGGATTCAAAGGGGGAAAAGATCCAATATTTCCAGGGATTTATTACGTTTGTGGGAATAGGGCTTATTATAGGTTGCCGGACCATTGGTATGGATCATGTTATTTAGGCCTGGTCTTTCCAAAGATTTTTCATGTGGATAGAAAAGAAAAAGGAACACACAAAATGATAAATACCTTTACACGTAGAAAAAGGGAAAGTTTTTCAGAAATAGTAGGTGATATTTTTGGTGCATTGATACCAGCAGTGGGAATATCTTTGAATGCATTCAGAATTCGGAAATTATCCACAGTAGTAGATCGTTTATCTACAGATACTGCTGGAGGGTTCTTGATGGTAAATACCGAGATGGTTGCCATGAGAGCTATGGTGATGCAAAATCGCCTTGCCCTTGACATTCTTTTGGCAAAAGAGGGCGGAGTCTGTGGAATGTTGAAAGTCCAACATTGTTGCACTTACATTCCTGATAAAAGCGAAAATATACAGAAGTATATAACAAATATTACAAATTTGCACAAAGAACTAGTACCACTGGAGGTTGAAAGTGTTTGGGGAAAACTTGGTAAAGGGTTTTCGTCTGTAACGAATTGGTTAACAAGAATGAGTGGATTAATAATAGGGAAAGTTATAATAATAGCAACCATGGTAATAATAATAATATTAGTATTGAAGCTTGCAGTAACATGTATAAAGAGAAGAAGAAAGCAGAATAAGATAGAAAAAGAAAATATGATAAACAAAGAGAGAGAGAGAGAAATAGGTGAAATAGAGTTAGAAGAAATAAAAGAGAACATGTACAAGAAAACAAAGAGACAAGTTGAAAGCGATACAGAAGTATAAAACTAACAAAAGCAAATGGATAAAAGATATATGCTGTCTGAGAAAATTGTATAACTTGGGTTTGTGTGGTGATGTTAAAAATCACCAAAGGGGGAGTTGATGGAGCAGGGTAAATATAAAAATTTTAACCTCCTAATATTTTCGTATAATATTAATAAACATGTTCGTTCAAGTAAATAACCAACAATGTATGTATTGGGGTAAGGATAACACGCAGTTTAATGTGCAAAATAATGAACTAATAATTGTTTACGTTTCTAACATAACATAATATTTTGCGTACTAAAATAATAATAAAATGCATGATTTTGTGCTTTGAATAAAACGTGTGGTTGCAAAATAAAGCGATGGTAAGTAAGGGACAGCTTTATATGTTGCTTCTGCTAGGTAATACCTAATTGGGGTACGTAGAAAGACGGGAGGGAAACGAAAGGGTTTATATTTCATTGTTTTAATAACATTTTGTTTTCTTTAGAAATAGTGCGCTTAGGCCTGCCGAGCAGTAATATAAAATGGCCGTGAGTTACTAGAGTGCGCAGGAGCGGATGCGACCATGTGATAGAGGAGAGAGGCTGTTGCAAAGGGATGATCACGTGCTGATGCCGAGAGGCTAAGATGAAAGTATGGTCAAGGCTGCTGTGACCCTTCTGAGCAGATGTGTGCCAAGATGATCAGCAAGAAGCGTGAGAAGCCTGGTTGAATCAATAGAAAGAACTCTATTATATAATTTGTTGCAGAAAAAGAAACAATTTGGACTGATCGAAATGGATGAGCAAGTGCATGAACTGTGGGAAACGATGCTTGCATGGACATTCCTCACGGAACTAGTTAAGACCAGGAAGTTTGATTAGAATGTATAGGGACCTGAGTTTTGGACCAATGAGAATGAATCGCGCCATGTAAGAAGAAACATTTTATGCTGTAAGCTAGAATTAGGGTATAAGAAGACCTACTCTTGGTGGGAGGGGTTAGAATGCTGCGGGATGCTGCGGGAGATGCTGAAGAAGTTATATGCTGTAGATGGGAGAGTTTGCGGTTGCTGATGCTGACGAGCTGATGCTGCTGCTGTTATTTTCTTTTTCCAGTTGAGTATGAAATGCCGCTTTAGGAGAACTAGCATTTGACAAGATTTATATTAGAATTATTAGGATTTCCCGAGAGATAGATAGGTTGATCTATAGAGTCCTTAGTATGATAACCTCATTTTTGGTCTAATAAAAGTGTCATGCAATTTACAATTATTTTTATAATGATGATAAACGCAATGATCTGAATAATAAATTAATCTCGAATTTCCTGCATTCAAAACTTTATATAAACTTTATTATTCTTTAAACAAATGACTCAGTGACTTTCTTTAGCATAATGATTAATAATGTTTTGGTAAAAGAGTTCATTGTGATTGAGCTGGTCTTAATCACCATCAACTGATTCCTACTAGTTGGTCCATCGACCAATGAGCGGAATACCTTAAAAGCAAATGAGAATTATTGTGTCTTTATAAAAGAGGTATCCCGTCTCCTTCCAGCAAATCGTTTTCTCCTAGGGTTTCATGTCGGAGGAAAATCCAGGGAAATAAATGAGTAAGTGAATGTATATGCAGTGTTATGGGCCCCACCGTCATATGGATATAGTGTGTGTGTGTTAGAGAAATAATTGCACCTGGATGACCCAAAAAACATAGTAGGAGAAAATATTTTTATTGTAAGGGCTGGATCATAGCAGACCCCCAGATTCTCAAAGGGCAGGATGTCGCCTCGTAAACCAAGTGCTCCCCGACCCCACCGAACTGGTTCTGGCTGGATGCAGTGATTTGTGACTGCAGAGAACAAAGACTTTTTAGGTATAAAAAGCTGCGCTGAAACCTTGTGCGGTGTGTTCCTTCTGGATGTCAAGACGAAACTCTATCCGAGCGGACAGAAGAAAGGACTTTGAAACTTTCACCAAGCTTGCTGAAGAAACTACCCAAGGGCCTGAATTGAGAGCGCCTCCTGTTGAAGTCTCAGGGACATTAGACTTCACCCCATCAGCCGCCTGAATTCCTGTGCTAGGTATTCTACTTGCAGGTGAGGCCTCCATCGAGTAATCCGGAACCTCTAGTTCTACTGTGAGGAACGCGGACTGGTAACCCTTGTGAACTCTGTGTGTGGGCCGCCGCAGCTAAGAGAGAGCTGCCGCCGCTGAGCGCCCGCCTTAATTTGAATCTTCAGAACCTTCGCTGAAACTGTGGGGGCCGCCGCAGTTAAGGGAGAACTGCTGCCTCTGAGCGCCCGCCTTAATTGAATCTTCAGAACCTTCGCTGCCACTGTGTGGGCCGCCACAGCTAAGAGAGAGTTGCCGCCGCTGAGTGCCCGCACTTGTGTCAGCTGTGCCGCCTCGTGAATTGTCCTGTGGGCCGCCGCACCTAAGAGAGAGCTGCCGCCGCTGAGTGCCCGCACTTGTGTCAGCTGTGCATCATCGGGATTTGTCCTGTGAGCCGCCGCAGCTAAGAGAGAGCTGCTGCCGCTGAGTGCTCGCACCTTTGCTAACTTTGCAACATCGTGATTTGTCCTGTGAGCCGCCGCAGCTAAGAGAGAGCTGCCGCCGCTGAGTGCTCGCACCTTTGCTAACTTTGCAACATCGTGATTTGTCCTGTGAGCCGCCACAGCTAAGAGAGAGCTGCCGCCGCTGAGTGCTCGCACCTTTGCTAACTTTGCAACATCGTGATTTGTCCTGTGAGCCGCCGCAGCTAAGAGAGAGCTGCCGCCGCTGAGTGCTCGCACCTTTGCCAACGTTGCATCATTGGGATTTGTCCTGTGGGCCGCCACAGCTAAGAGAGAGCTGCTGTCGCTGAGTGCCCACATCTTTGTCAGCTTTGCATCATCGTGAATCGTCCCGTGGGCCGCCGCAGCTAGGAGAGCACTGCTGCTGCTGTGAGCCCACCATCGAGCTGCACGACGAGAATCATCGCCACCACCAGCCCGGGCCGCCGCAGCCGAATGCTGCTGCCGCTGGGAACCCACCTGTCCCCGAGTGCCCGAATCATTGTGAGTGCATGTTGCGGCCCACTGCAGTCGAGAACTGTGGTCACTGGGAGTCCGCCTGTCACCGTCTCCGCTTCTTCGAGAAGCTATGTGCTGTGTCCCCGTCCAACGGCAGGTATCTGGTGCGCAACGGGTCGCGTAGACCCAGGCCTTGAACTCAATCAGTGCCACGTTCTGGTGAATACGTATTGCCTTTTTAAGTCCCTACTGATTTCCGTGCATTGTGTCTGGTTAAAACGCTTTTGAGAGTCTCGTACTAAACCTTAGATAAAGATACTATTTTTCTATACCTACTTGAGTTGTGTCCTTTTGTGGTGTCGTTACTGCCTTATTGTGCATGGTCATAAATGCTTCACACACTGCCTCTGAGATAGGCCTAACTGCTCGTGCTACGTTACCACAGGGTTGAGCAGGGGTTATCAAAGGGGGTAGCCCACTTGCCCTGACTTAGGAAGAAGGGTCCCTATTTGGACAGTGGCGCCAGCCATTGCCAACTAGAGACCCCCATTTCTAACACTGACCATTCTAATCCTTGTAGACATTTGGTTTATACGTTGTTGTAGTCTTCAACTGAGCAGATTCTTGATTCAGCGTTCAATATTCTTATTGTCAAGTATTTATGGTCTTTGCGAATTCCAGCAACTTCAATCTGTAGAAAAACAGTGTTTGTTTTAGTACTTAGGGCTATTTCGTGCACCGTGTTTAGTTTTTTGAGAATAATATCTAGTGTGGAGGAAGCACCTGATTACTCTTTCACCGGGGACTCCAGAATGGGAGGAGATTGTTTCCAGCATTTAAAATTGGCTTTAGTTTCTTTATCTTTCATGTTGGTTTCTTTGAGTTCAGCCATGGTGTTAGGCCACAGGAGGAGTCTGAGCCAGCAGAGAGTTGGGCTGGTCGCTTGCGACTGCCTCTAAAGTAGAGTGTGGTAGACACAGCCATGGATACTGTGATGTACATGACTTGCATAACGGCACAGGCTTGACTCGAGCAGGACACAACAGTCACAACAGTCCTGACAGCCTCAACAGGCAGCAATACTACATGCGCATGTCTCAGGAGCGTGGAAGAAGACAAACACAACACAAACACCAGGGATGTGGAATTCCTATAGCCCAACACCCAGGACATGTTGTTTGGGGTCAAGGGTGATCCAGCACGAGGCCAATGCCTAATCAGGGATCAATACTCAATAATATAGCAGAACAATGGCCCATACACATTCACCCAAATCCCTGATGCGCTGGGGTCAATTTTATAAAAGTTCAATTCTCTTCCTCCTAAAATTCATATATGGCATTTCCAAAATACTTATCTATTTTATACATCAACTCTTACTCTACTTGGTCGATAAACCAATTAGTTGAATAGTTGATGGTAATGATACTCCTTATCTGACTAATCATTCGATCAACTAAATAAAACACAGACTCTCGTTGAAGTCAATAAGTTTATCTCAAATCAAAGGATAAAATGCTCAAAGCATATGGTTACAAGTGTAAACAATGAACTCACAAAGGGAGAGAACATTAGCAATTCAAAATAGAGACAAACTCATCAATCAAATAATAACATTGTGCATGAAGGAGTGGATAGATAAAGAGACAAACGTTTCAGAGACAAAATACATTCGCAGATAAAATATGCAAGAACAAATCAGAATAATACAAACCCGACGGATTTGTAGATAACCACCCCTCAGGCCTAAGTGGTGGTGGGGATCCCCTGAAATAGAGTCAGGGGACAAAGATTTCAGGGACAGGAACAGGACAGGAACAGCTAGGCCTCTCTGCAAACCGACGAACCATGACGCATCTCCCCTCTCTCAGCCTCTCTGCCTAACGAACCTTAACCACACCCCTAAAGGCACCCCAGTTATACCCTGAAACCTACATGTCCGTCCCACATCAGTTGTAACATTCAGCGTAACTAAACAGTTGATTGGTGGACTTTGGGGGTGGTATGTCACACCATGGCGACTTCACTAATATTTGGGCTTATTCATTGTTTTATGCCTATTCTCATGAAATCATATTCACTCCGTTCACACGATCTGGTCCCTGTTACAATTGTATACAAATTTAAGCAATGTCTGCGGAAGGAGTCCATCTGTCCCACGGTCTGTCACATCGCTTGGCAGACGATCATCACATTGGCCTTCAACCCTTTCATTTCTTCTGCTGTGCTCAGTGCTTCAGCGTGCCTTTGTCAGAACAGCTTTACTCATTTATCCAACCCCGCCTTCATTCGGCCAACTTAAGGAAAAATTGAGTCTTATCCAGCTCACTATAGCAAATGGAAAATGAACATTCATTAATTATATGATAATGTAGTTTTCACTGTTTACCACCCACCTTTGCACTATTCCCTGTTAACGTTTTTTTCTAGCATAGCTTTATGCAAAACGATATTATTTATTAATTCAAAGTAAGCTGCAACATGCAAACTACGAAATGCACATGCGGCCTAGTCATGCATTGTTTCTCGTTTCTTTCAAAGCATAATGTAAATACGGTTTTAGTTCTTTCATGCGTTATCTCACGTTAGAGCATGCATGCGCAAAGCAGTTTCCCCTGTGTTCATGTAAGGTGCACGTTAATTTTCTATTACTACTTACTGTTAGTACGTATTATGGGGGTATTCATTTGAGCAGGTTTCTTTTTGCGAAATCCTGCCCCATCAATACCCCCTTTGATGGCTTTCTGGAGCCATCATAAAAATACCTACCATACCGAGTGCCATCCTCATTTATCTAAAACTCTGTGGGGCATATTATCAAGAACGGCGTTAAAAATTATCGCCGGTTTAGCGTCAGAAAACTGCTGCTAAAGCGGCGATAATGGGCTTGATAATATGCCCTTGAGAATTCCAATAGAAGCCCATGTTCTGGTGTCCACATGGGCTTCTATTGGAATTCTCCAGGGCATATTATCAAGCCCATTATCGCCGATTTAGCGGCAGTTTTCTGCCGCTAAACCGGCGATAATTCTAACGACGTTCTTGATAATATGCCCCTGTATTCTTCTCTCTTTTTATGGCACTTTCATCTATATCTTTCATCATTTTATAGTATTCTTCTAGCTCAATTTCCTCCATTTTTCTTTTTCTCGCTCTTCGTCTATCTTCTGATTCTGTCATTTCCTTTTTCCCGCTCCTACACTTACAACATTTATACATTGTTATTGTCACTAAGACTATTATGGCTACTGAAATAAGTGGTATTATTATTTTTCCTAATGAACTACTTCCAAAGGTTGTAAACCATTTACCTACAGAGGAGAAACTCTTACCAAGTCTCTCCCAAACACCGTCAACCTCCAGTTGGGTCAAATCTTCATGCAATTTCGTAATATTCTTTATATATCCCTCAATTCCTTTACTTTTGTCAGGGATATAAGTACAGCAGTGTTGGATCTTCAACATGCCACAGACTCCACCCTCTTTTGTCAATAAGATATCAAGGGCAAGTCGATTTTGCAAAACCATTGATCTGATTGCAACCATTTCTGTGTCAATCATTAAGAAACCACCAGCAGTATCTGTTGATAAATGATCAACCACTGTGGATAACTTCCGAATTTTGTGCGAATTTAGAACGACTCCAACTGATGGTATCAGTGCACCAAAAATATCACCTACTATTTCTGAGAAACTTGCTCTCTTGTTATGTGTTAGTCCGTGATTTATTTCCTTCAGTCTGTTGCTGTTTCGGTCCATGTGATAGACCTTTGGAAAGACAATAGCAAAATAACAACTACCATACCAATGTGCAGGCAATCTATAACAGGCTTACTTACCACATACATAATAAACTCCTGGAAAGACAGGATCAGTTCCACCCTTCAATCCCCAACCTCCAGTAATCTGAAAGGTATGCTCACATTCACTAGTACCAATGAAATAATTTTTATAGTTAGTTTTCATTCTAAGCCAACATATTTTTCCCTTCTGATGCCAGTCCAGGGACATTGCAGTGTATGTTTCGCCTTTCTGATAATTTCCTTCCCTGAAAGCCCATGGTGGAGCTTGTGACTTCTGTTCAACAGCTTTTCTCTGGAAACTTTCCCTTCTACTTTCTACCATTTCTATAAATACTTTTTCTTCAATCTGTAAACTTCTGTAAATGTTAAATTGTTTTTATAAGCATACTCTATATCTAAAGCCTTAGTAATACGGAAAAACTCTCCCATATAACGTGCATTTTTACTACTCAAAACCTTATTTAGTTCCTTAATAACAGGTATTTCTGAAAACACTAAGGGGCATATTATCAAGGGCTGGCGATATAATTATCGCCGCTTTAGCGTCCGTTTTCGGGCGAAAAGCGGTGATAATTATATCGCAATATCATCAAGGACACGCTAGCGCGTGTTTCCTTGATGTAGAGCCCGTTTTTCACAGCCTCGCCTTGCATCGCTAATGAGATGCAAAGAAGGCGTGGCTGTGAAAACAACACATGTTAATATCGCGAAGGCAGCCGCGATATTAACAAAGAGATGCAGCGATAAAAGAAATCGCGCTACCTCAGCTTTAACTCAGGAATTTAACGTCTGTTAAATTCCTGACTTAAGCATACTTTACATGGGAGATGGATTCTGCTGATACGACCACAGGGTCGTATCAGCAAGGTTATCGCCGTTTTCCATGGAACATCGCTGGAAAACCAGCGATGTTCCATGGAAAACAAGCTATCGCAGGAATAATTATCGCCATTGCGCTATGCGTTGTTAATACAGCGCTAGCATGGCGATAATTATCTGCGGTAGCCGGCGATAACTATTCTCACGCTGTGAACGGCCAGCGATAATTATCGCTGGCCGTTGATAATATGCCCCTAAATCTATATTAGAATAATGATATTCGAGCTCCCCCGTCACGTAAAACAAACTTGTTAAGACACTGCAAGACACACCATATGTTAAAGGAAGGTGATGGTACGTCACCCCCTCTGAGACAGACGAAGGTAATTGCATGCACACATAACAATCACTCACATTCATTGTGTTAATGTATTCATACAACAATTTAGTAAACACATTTAATGAGAAATCACTAATTGATTTATCATGATGGAGAATGCTTCCATCCAATTGTTCTATGTTAGGATTAGGTGTTCTTTTAGTAACATCATTCACCCTTTCACTTGTCACATCATTAGTATTATTTCCATTATTAGTTACCATTAGGATAGGTACAAGGACAGTTAGTAATATCCACATGAATGTTAATAGCAAGACACTACATAAGCAAGCTTTAATACATCTATGTTTTAGACTAGATTTTGGATGTTCAGTCACCTTTTCTTTAGCCGTTTTGTATTCTACCAAAAATATAAAATTCTAAATCTATAAACACTAAGAGGCCCATTAGGATGGCGGGCGGACTTCCGTCCGCCCGCCACCCTAGCGGTGCTGGGACCGGCCGCCAGTGGTGCGGCGGTCCCGCACCGGCGATTAGGATGCCACCGCCACCGTGGCGGTGGCATCCTCCATTCCCAGCATTGTGGCGGCGGTGCTCACAGCACCGCCCGCCACAATGCTGGGAATACACTGCGTGCATTGTCATGCACAAGGTGACAGGCACCGCGAGGTGCCTGCCACCATGTCCATGACAATGCAGAGGGTACCGTAGGTACCCCCATGTGTACCCCCACCCCCAACATCTTGGGGGCCCGCAACGAGCCCCCAGAAGAGAAATTCCACATGCCTTTCCGTGGCGGCAACGCCGCCGCGGAAGCATGTTTCCGTACCCATGCTAATATGGATGGCGGTGTCTAGCAGACACCGCCACCATATTAAACCCTTTCCGCCCGGTCGACTTGTCGACCAGGTGGAAAAGCGGCGGACGGTCTTCCCGTCTGCCGCGGTACCCCCGCCATACTAATATGGCGGGGGGTAAATGGGTGGCGGGCGGGGAAGGATGTAGGGCGGATCGCCTCCGCCATGCGGGCAGTGGCGATCCGCCCTACATCCTAATGGGCCCCTAAGCTTTACTAAAAAAAAATGTTACATTCTAGGGAAAATTGTGTAATCCTACACTTCAGACTTTCTTCTTTATCCCTTTCTTTTTTTTTTCTTTTCTTTAGATCTTCAGAATTCTTTGCTTCTTCTCCCAACTGACAATGCTGCACCTTAGTTTTTGTCACAGTTCTTTTAAGGTGGTCTCAATTTGCTTTCATCAACATGTTCAGTGTCTGATTTGTCTTTTTCTTCACTTGGATCTGAGCTTTCAATTTCTTCCAAGATTATGTAGGTCCATTCTGGTGCTGTATATTTTCTACTTGGAATTCTTGCTCTCCTTGTTTTTCGTACTAATTCTTCTCCTGACTCTTCTGGTTCTGTCTGACTTGATACCTCATTACTTTGCTCTGGTCTTTTCTTTGACTTTCTCTTTACAAGAGTGTATTTCAGTCTTTTCACTCCACCTGGCCAACTATCACCTTTTCTTGGTTTCTTGGTTTGAACTACTCTTTCACCTTCTGTCTCTGGTTCACAGGTTCTCTTATTTGGCCTTCCTTCTATCTGTCTTTCTTTCTGTGTTTCAGCAACTTCTGTTTCTTCTGCTTCAACAGTAATTTCACTGACTCCTTGCTCAACCGCGAACTCACTTCCTTCTGGTTCAGCAGTGAACTCACTTTCTCCTGGCTCCACAGCAGTTTCACCTTCCTCTGGTTCAACAGCAGTTTCACGAGGCCCAGTAACTGGTGCCCACTTTACTTGACTTGTGCTCGGCTGTTCGTCATCCGTTTGTTCTTCAGAATCTGTTATTCTAGAATCTTCAGCTTCACACAGTTCAACCTCTGGTCTTTGACTTTTGTTTACTACCAGTTGCTGCTCTTGTCTTTCAAGTGGACTTGGGACGCGTCTGGTGTGGCTTGCGTGAATCCAATTTGGAAGACCACCACACTTCACCGCCGTCGTCGTCACCAGAATTATTTGGTAAGGACCTCTCCACCTGGGTTCTAAACACGATTTCCTCACCTGTTTCTTGATGAGAACCCACGCACCAGGACTCAGATCATGAGCTTGATTTGGCTGTATTGTTGTGGCATCTTCTCCAACCTGGCGAGACACAGAACGCACCAGATCAGCCAATCCTCTGCAATAATCAAGCACTAGATCATCAGATATATTCATCAGTTTGTTCACTGGTATGTATGCTTGTCTCATTGCTCTTCCCATTAGGATTTCATGTGGACTCAGACCCGTCTTTTTGTCAGGAATGCTTCCAAGACTCATTAGTACAAGGGGTAAAGCGTCAGGCCATTTCAGTGTTGTGGATGCACACACCTTTCCGAACCTAGATTTTATTGTGCCATTTAACTGCTCAACCACTCCAGATGCTTCAGGTCAATAGGCACAATGCAGCTTCTGTTCAATCTGTAATGCTGCACAAATCATCCGAATTATCTCATTATTAAAATGTGTTCCTCTATCTGTCTCTAAGGTGACTGGAAATTCGAACCTAGGAATCAGTTCTCTCAGAAGTAGTTTGGCGACAGTTAAGCTGTCATTCCTTCTTGTCGGATAGGCTGCCACCCAACGAGAGAACAAGCAGACAACAGCCAGCACATATTTCAGCCCATTGCATGGGGGCAGCTCGATAAAATCTAGTTGGAGGCGGGTAAATGGTCCTCCTGCTCTTCCAATTCGTCCCCAACTAACAACTGTCTTTCTGCCTGGATTTTGCTTTTGACAAATGATGCACCTCTGGCAAAGGCTCTCTGCAATGACTCTGAACCTTGGCTTATACCATGACTGCTTGAAGAGTCTGATCATTGCATCTCTTCCAACATGTGCAATTCCATGAGATACCCTGGCCATATGGGAGATTAAAGAATCTGGCAAGACTGGTCTTTCGTCAGAATAGACCTACACTTCATCTTCTGCTCGCTTTCTACAACCTGTATTTTTCCAGATTTCCTTTTCCTCATCACTTGCCTCTTCCTGCATCTGTCTCACTTCGTCCCAAGTTTCATAAGTGTTTGTAAACATAAGATGGCATTCGGTATTTCCCCTTTCAATTGCTCTGTTTAAAGTCATTAAATTTCGTGCACAGAAACGCGCTATTTGGTCAGCATATCTGTTGCTCTTCGTCACTTAATCATCTCCTGATTTATGTGCGGCACATTTGACCACTGCAATTCTTTTGGGCAATTGCAAAGCATCCAATAATTCTTTTACAGTTCTGCTGTTATGGATAGGGGAACCTAAAGAAGTCAGAAATCCCCTTTGCATCCATAGCTGTCCAAAATCATGGACAACCCCAAACCCATATTGGCTATCCGTGAATATGGTCACCCTCAGACTTTTGGCAATTTTGCACGCTCTAATTAGAGCTATCAATTCAGCAATTTGAGCAGAGTTTACCCCTTTTAGACAGGATGCTTCTAGAACTCCCGCTATGGTGCAAACAGCATAGGCAGTGCATAATTCGCCTTTCTCATTTCTTAGACATGACCCACCCACAAATATTTCACAGTCTGGTTCTTCCAAAGGAACATCCTCTATATCAAACCTGGGTTTGGTGCACAGTTCTGTCACATCCAAACAATCATGATCCGCTTCCTCTCTTACTTCCTCACAACGAGAATTTGGCAATAGAGTTGCCAGGTTTACAGTTGTGCACCTCACCACAGTCACATTTTCAGCACCCAGAATCACTCTCTCGTACTTAGTCTGCCGACTAGAGGTCAGGTATTGAGTCCAGGTTCGAGTTAAAAGGATCTCAACAGAACGTGGCACATACACTTTGACTGGATATCCCATCACAATCGCTTCACTTTGTTCCAGACTCACACAAGTGGCGGCTACTGCTTTCAAACAGCCTGGTAACGCTGCAGCCACTGAATCCAAAGTAGCAGAAAAATGTGCTACCGGACGTCGTGCCTTTCCATGTTTCTGAGTTAGAACTGAAAGTGCACACCCATCTCTTTCGCAACAATACAATGCAAAATCCTTTGCATAATCTGGCATTCCCAATGCAGGTGCTCGACAAAGACTTTTTCTCAATTTCGTAAAGGCTTCCATACTTTCATCATCCAGCACAATCGGATCTTTCACATCTTTTCGTGTCAACCTCTGTAGAGGTTTTGCAATCAGTGAGAAACCACAGATCCACTGCCTACAGTATCCAACCATTCCCAAAAACATTCGCACTTCCTTCTGAGTTTTAGGTGGGCTCATTTGTTTGATCACACTTATTCTTTCTGGTGTCACTTTTCTGACTCCCTTTTCTATTTTGTGTCCTAAGTACTGGACCTCTTGTTTACAGAATTGCAATTTTGCTGGTGACACTTTGTGTCCTCCTTCTGCCAAATGGTTCAGTTAGTCAAGGATATCTGTCACACATGCCTCTCGGGTCTTTGATGCCACAAGTAGGTCATCAATGTACTGAACCAAGACTGAGTTTCCTGGCATGATCAAAGTCTCCATGACATCTTTTCAGAATCTGGTTAAAGATTGAAGGACTCTCGGTATACCCTTGAGGAACTCCGCACCATGCCAAGAAACGGTCTCCGAACCGGAACGCAAAAAGATATTGGCTCTCCAGATGCAAGGGAATCAAGACAAATGCTTGGCATAGATCAATCACTGTGTACCATTCTGAATCGCATGGAATTTGATCAAGGATTACTGCTGGATTTGGTACTACGGGACAGCAAGGTACCACAATCTTATTAATCTTTCCTAAATCTTGTACTACTCTATATTTTCCACTTGGCTTTTTAATTCCTATAATGGGTGAATTTCAAGGACTACTAATTATTTCTCTCAAAATTCCCTGTTCAATCATTTGATCAATCACAGGAGTGACTCCTGCAATTACTTCTGGACTCATTTTGTACTAAGGAGTGTTTGAAAACACAGCACCCTCTTTCACCGTAACCTGAATCGGGTCTACATTTGTCATTAGGCCAATTTCTTTTCCTGTAAAATCCCATACTTCTGACCTCACTGTACTTCTTAATTCTTCAGGCAAACTCTCTTCTGTGAGAAGTGAAAACAACTCATCCACTTCTGTCCCTTGTTTTGCTAACATCATTTTGAATTCAACATCCTCATCAGGTGTCTGAAACGCAATACCATCTGGTGTACAGTAGATGGTACAGTTCATCTTACATAACAAATCTCTACCTAAGAGATTCACTGGACTCGAGTCACATACCACAAACCGATGAATGTCTCTGAAGTTTCCAATATGAACCTCTATTGGATTTGTGACTGGGGTTCTAATATGCTTATTTGAGACTCCTACAACTTGGATAGTTTCTCCCAAGAGGGGTAGGTTTGGAATTTCTGCTGCTCTCAAAGTAGAATGGGTAGCACCAGTGTCCACCAGGAATATAATATCATTACCTTCCACCTTTCCTTCGACAAATGGACCTGACTGATCTACCGCCAATGATGCCCCAAGTACGCACTCTTCCTCCCCCCTCAGGCACCGTCATTGAGATGAGTCTGAATCAGTCTCATTGCACTGCAACCAATATTGCGGAACCATCTGCACACTTTGATTCTTACCGATCTGGTCACCTCCGTGAAATCCAGTGTTCACACCGTACCTCTGCACTTGAGCATTCACATTATTTGGCATAGGAGCTTGTGGCACCTGTAACTGTGGGGTAACTACCTGCTGCTGCTGGTTCACAACCACCTCATTCTGCATCTGTGGATTTAAATTTTGATTTACTCCATTATTCTTTTGAGCAGATCTACACTCATTCTTCCAAGGTCCAATCTTTCCGCACGCATGACAAGGAAATTTCTTCCTAGCCTCTTATTTACTCATTTTACCTCTACCTTCACCTCCATTGGGCACCTGACCATTTTGATTCTGACCATTCATCTGATAACCTGTCTGAGAATTATTATTTACCTCTTGTTGCTCAGCTACCTTCACTTGTGCCCACATCATTTTCTCCTTCAGTTTCTTGTGTCTTGATTCAATGTCATCACTACAATATTTCGCATATCTCAAAATCTCATCAATTGTTTTACTCTGCCAACAAATCAAATGTTGCTGAATCATATTACTAATCTCCGGTTTCAACCCAAACACAAAAAGATACACAAAATGTCCCATATCTTTGTCTCCAATATTCTCAAATCCGCTGTACTGTTTAAATACTTGCAACAACCTTTCATAGTAGGCATGCACTGACTCTTTCGGTTCTTGGGTCGTTCTGTCTATCTTATCCCAATCTGGTTCCTTAGGGGAAATTTTCCCTTTCAAGAAAGTGATTACTTGATTATATGTTTTCATTACCTCTTCGGATGGTGCACCTGTTTTGGGGTCTCTAGGATATTCTTCTTTTGGACAATCGACGGTGATCTTACATTCTGTCCACAAGTCTGCTGGCACAACAATCTTAAACAACCCATCCAAATCCTTTAACAGAACCTTCGAGACCTTCACAAACCTTTCTACCTGTTTGTACCATTCAACGGGTTTCTCTCTTACTCTGGGGAAATCATTTGTAAACAATAATATATCCTGCCTTGACCAAGGAACATGAACATATCCACCGCCTGGTACTTCTCTCATTGGACATGCCCTTTCAACCTGTTCTGTTTCCTTTAACGGGAACATAGACACTCCTTTACTAGCTGCTTCTTCCTTCTTTCTTACCCATCTATTTTTCCATCGATCTACATCTCCCCATTTCTTCAAAATGTTCATCAACTCTTTTATCTGTAACCTTTTCCCAGATGCATTCAAACTCTCCAGATCCTTTTCAGTAAATGCCAATCTGTACGATTTCGGTAACACCTTTGACTTCTCTTTGTCTATTCCATACTCGCTAGCAGCTTCGGATATTTTCTCATGAAGATTCCTTGCTCTCCAAGTAATGCTTTTACACAAAAACAATAATTCATCATCTCGGTAAGTCCCTAATCTGTCTGGACTTATTGTACCAATAATCATCTCTTCTAAATCTACCTTCAATTGTCTCACATTTATATTCCGTGGTTGAGGTTCTTTCTTTTCCATTCCTTTTATCCAATCATTCAATTCTTCTGATGAAGGACCTGCTGAACTCCCTGTCATTGGAGTGACATTTGTCCCTATTCTCTTTGGATTTATTTGTGAACCTCTTCTAGGGGTTTCCGTTATCATTTCACAAACTGGAAGATCTAACAATGTAATATTTGTGTCAGCCTGTCTATTCTCATTGACTACCGTCTCCATTCCGCTCCTGACATTACTCCTTGGAACTGCTAATGTATGTACCTTAGGTGTATTCTGGTTTTCTCCAAACAAAGGAACTACAGGACCTATTGTAACCGGTACCGTCAATGCTTCTGCATTTAGACTCAACTGATTTATTTTCTGAATCTGCTCTACATTTGCCTTGTTTAGCATCTCAATTTCTTTTTCTCGCATTATCCTAGCCATGTCCGCAATCTGTGGGATTAATGGATTTCCCATAAAGGGTGCATTAGGAGTCACCTCAACTGAATTTCTTGATATGGCGGGGGTCTTTTGGTCATAATATCCTTTAATAACTCATCATCTGAATCGTTTACACCATCTCTTACACTTGAGGTTTCTATATTTTTCTTTTTCTCTTTACATTTACCTCCTGTCTGTTCATCAGCAACCAAAACTGGGTACAAACCCTCGGTTACCACAGCTCTCCTCCATCGTTTCATTGTGTCCTCTCTTCTCTCAAAAGGGTACTGTTAGATTTGGGGGTCTCTAGTTAGCAGAGGTAGGTACCTTTGACCAAATAGGGACCTGTTATATCTAGGTTTCTACCTTACATCTTCCCTGTTTCTCTGCCTCTGCTGTTCAGTCAGTGAGAGTAGAATGTTAGTGTGAATGTGATGTCATTGGAATGTTGGGTATGCTGTGAGTGGGACTGTCAGTTGGATCCTGGGCTGAGCAGCAGAGAAGCTGCTCCTGGTGGGGCTTTATTACATCTATACTGGAAAACCTATCTGAACATCTAAGATCAATAAACTTATCATCTGTAACCTAACCAAGACTACTGGAACTACTTACCTCCGATATAACATAAATTGGCGACGAGTTGGATTCAAAACCATGCGTGAGGACTTACTTCAAGCTTGAAAAGGTACTTTTATACAAGATTTTACTTAAAAAGAACTTACCTAAGGATCTTACGCCCTCCCGCCCCACCAGTGTCCACATTCACCGGACAGCCCATTGACAAGGCGTAAATTTCCTGCTACTTGCTTCTTCCTGCCTGATTTCTACTGCCTGCTTCTTACTGGGCATGTTTCCTGCTACATGTCTTTCCAACCTGATTCCTGCTACTTTAAAATTTCTACCATTGTGTGGACCCGGCATCTTCAAAGATTGGCACTATATCTAAGAACCCATTTTACAGGACGCATGTTTCCTGCTACATCTTTTTCCTGCCTGATTCCTGCTGCCTTTGTCTGCCAAATACTGCCTGTACCTCATCCTGTGTACCTACTCTTTCTACATGGGAAACACTAACGTTTGCACCCAGCAAGCAATTTTGAGCAAGCGCCATCCATACAAACTGCCGATGTACCCTGGCTCTACATCAGAGGTGTACCTTCTCTTCATTTTGCGAGCACTTCCCAAACCCGTTGTGTATTTTGGGATGCTTTTGTGGAACCAGTGACTAGCATCAACTATGCCAAGAATCAACCTTGGACACCCCAGAGACTGAGCTTTGCTTACTCGCTGACACTTTACATGGATCCTGTTTGGTGGCAAGTATTGTGAACATTTTGAGGTAAATCATAATTGATTTAATTATGGGCCTCGGTTTCCCCTCTACATTTGGCAGTTCAACCGTCCTGTCGTGGTTTGAAAAACAACGCGCGCCATGCTCAGCACGCGCTCTTACCTTCTCGTGGATCCTCTGATCTTCAGTGACGCTTTCGAATCCTTCTCCGTCTCAGCGTTACCGTGCAGCAATTTTGGGTGCACGCACTTGCCTACAACCACCCAGCACTGCGTCACCGAACGTGCCGCCATCTTGCGGTAGGCACCATCGATACAGCTTACTTTGCTCTGCTTTACACGTTATTGCTGACCATGTTTTGTCGTTACTGTCGTTGAGCTGGCAGTGGACGCTATGCTGACTTTACGCGTGAGGAATCATTTTCAAAGGTGTTTTCTTTTCGTTTGCAAGTTTCTGCGTTCTCCACTCTGGCAGTGAACTGTGCTCGGCAGACACCATTATTTCTGTTCCTTCACTGGATGTAGAACCCGGGTGAGATATTGCTCACCGGTGTTTGCTGTCTCCTGCTTTCGTATTTGACTAATTCATACTTTGCAATGTATTCTTTATATTGTATTGTGTTCATTAAGTTCGTTGTTTCTGGGTTTTATTCTCTATATTCCTGATTCTGAGTGTTCTCTTTCCTTGTACTGCACTAGAGTTTATTTTTGAAGTATTCTTGATTTGCCTGAGATTTTTCTCGTCCTGTCAGGTGTACAGCGTACCTTTGCGCTGTTGAGTTATTTGCTTGTCCATTCTCCTTATACTGTGTTTGAGGCTGTTTACCACCTCTCTTAATGCTTTCTGCTTACATACTTTCCTATGCACTCCTCTTATTAAGTCATTGTTTTCATTCAGTTCACGTGCATGAATATGTGTGTACTCTATTGTGACTGGGGTGCTTTACCTTTTCAGTTTTAAGGCCTAGTTTATACTTCTCTTGTTGTTTATTGAGTTTACATTACTCATTGCAGTCTTTACAGACTTACTGCGCAGTTTATATTTTACGTAATTACCTCTTCTTTGCGGGTTGTGTGTAGGCGTACAATTCAGCTATTACAGACTTCAGCTTCTGCGTTTTTTCTTGAGGGTTTGTCTACTTACCACTTAACACGTACTATTTTCTCTCTTCTGTGTCCTGGTACAGCTCCCCCAGATCCCATTTTCTTTGCAATTTCATGTGTGGTCTAATTCGAGGTGTGACTGTACTTTTGCTTTCTAAGTGGTGCAGCTCTCCCTTATCGCATTTACCTTGCACTTTCATACGTGGTCTACTTTAGGTGTGACTGAATTTTATTTGCTGTGTAGTTCAGTTCACTTAGATCGCACTTTCCCTGGAGCATTTTTCTTTTTTTCCTCTGATTCTTAACACGATTTTACTTTCAGTGCTTTTGTTTTATTGTGCGCAGGTTTTCATATGTGGTCTAACTTGAGGTGTGACTGTACTTTTGCTTTATATGTTGTGCAGCTCTCCCAGATCGCATTTTCCTTGCATTTTCATGCATGGTCTAACTTGAGGTGTGACTGTACTTTTGCTTTATATGTTGTGCAGCTCTCCCGGATCGCATTTTCCTTGCACTTTCATGCATGGTCTAACTTGAGGTGTGACTGTACTTTTGATTTACGTGTGGTGCAGCTCACCCAGATCGCATTTTCCTTGCATTTACTGCTTGGGGATTCACTATTTTGTGTTTTCACCTCTGCTTGATTTCTGGTAGGGTGTAAGTCACCCGTTATTTACTTATGATTGCTTTCTGTTTGGGTGTTTTTCTCTTCCTGCTTTTGGAATTCACCTTTGCTTGCTTTCCGTTTTGGGTGCTGGTCACCTTTTGCTTACATTTGTTCTTGTCGTTTTCCTTCTTCCTGCTGTGTTCAGTGTTTCCATCCTCCTCGCCAGTCTGGCCAGTTGGTGTGGTTGTGGTGGTTACATTGGTGCACTATTTCTTTGTTAATTTTTCGTGGTATACCTCTTTCTTGTTCATGTATGTACGTTCTTTTACTATTTCCTTCCTTTTGAAACTTCTTGCTTCAATTTTTGCTCTGCTAAGGAAGGAGATGTGTGTCTTTTCTAGTTTTCAATTTCCTTTACTCTATCTTCGTGTTTACTCATTGCATTACCGTTTACATTTTGCAATTTCTTTTCCTTATTGCTTCCTTTTACATCACCTTTCTACTTGCTTATTTTAGCATGTTTTTCATAACTTATGTGCAATTTGCTATACTTCTTCTGGCAAGTTTCTTCAGTATTACAGTGATGTTACTGCAATGTTACTATTTATATTTGCTTTCTCTTTGTTCATTTTATAAAGAGGAAGGTGTGTTATATCTAGGTTTCTACCTTACATCTTCCCTGTTTCTCTGCCTCTGCTGTTCAGTCAGTGAGAGTAGAATGTTAGTGTGAATGTGATGTCATTGGAATGTTGGGTATGCTGTGAGTGGGACTGTCAGTTGGATCCTGGGCTGAGCAGCAGAGAAGCTGCTCCTGGTGGGGCTTTATTACATCTATACTGGAAAACCTATCTGAACATCTAAGATCAATAAACTTATCATCTGTAACCTAACCAAGACTACTGGAACTACTTACCTCCGATATAACAGGACCCTTGCGTCTAGTCAGGGTAAGGGGGATACACTACTAAAATAACCCCTGCTCACCCCCTTGGTAGCTTGGCACGAGCAGACAGGCTTATCTCAGAGGCAGTGTGTAAAGCATTTGTGAACACATACAGTAACCCAGTGACAACACTACAGATGGACACCACACAGGTTGTATATTAAAAATAAGTATCTTTTATATAGATTTAACACAAGACCACAAACGACAAAAATATCCACAATACTGTACTTAAAAATGGTAGAATTAGCTTAGTTCTCTTTGGATGGTAAATGCGACACTTTGAGTTCAATGTACCTTTGGATGCGTAACGCTATACAACGAAAGTGTTGCAGGGAAGGTGGTGCGTCGGTTCCTTACACGCAAGAACGGTGATGCGTCGGGTCCCTACTGCTGCATAGGGGATGCGTTGGTTCTTCTCCGCGTGGGGAGGTGATGCGTCGGTTTCTTACTGCGCTTTCGTGGCGATGCGACCAGCAGCGCCGTGATGCGATGAAGATCCGGTGCAATGAAACAAAAATGGCGTCTTCTCCTTGATGCGACAACGATGCGTGCACGCCCGATGGGCGTGCGGCGACTCAACGATTCTTCTGAGCTGCGACAGGCCCTGCGACACGCTTCTCTGGTGATGCGACGGCGTCTGCTGCGACGGCGACACTCTTCTCCAGGGTTGCATGGCGCCTCGGTGATGCGATGCGGCAGCGGCGGCACGCTTTCTCAGCGATGCGACGACAGCGGCTACAGCAGCGACACTCTTCTCCGGTGATGCGACGGCATCTGCTGCAACGGCGACACTCTTCTTCGTCTTGAGTCGCGCTTCCAGCTCCCAGCGACACGCAGTCTCTCAGAAGGCCCAGCTCAACAGCGGGCACTTCAATTCCCAGCAAGGGAAGGCAGGGGAGCTGGTTGGTGAAGTCTGTTGTCCCTGAGACTTCAGCAGGAGGCAAGCTCTATCTCAAGCCCTTGGAGATCCTTGACAAGTTGATGAAAGTACACACAAAGTTCCTTTCTCCTTTCTTTGGCAGTCAGGCAAACACTGCAGGCCAATCCCCCAAACAGCACTCAGCTTAGGGATAGTCTCCTCCTCAGTTTCTCTGGTTCCTCTCCTCAGCAAAGGTTCTTCTTGTTTCCCAAAAGTGATCTAAAGTTCAGGGGTTTGGGTCCCCTCTTTTATACTCATTTTCCCTTTGTTCTCTGAAGGCAGAGAGGCCTTTGCCTAGTCCAAACCAGTTCTGGTCAGTCCTGGAGTACTTTGTTGACAAGACTCCTTCTTTCCTTTCACAGTGTAGGCCAGGGACATCAGACGCACCACAGGACGTGGTGCCAGCATTGTGGAGGGAAGGCACAGCCCTATTCAGGTCCCAGGTGCAACTCCTCCCACCCATCTCCATGCAGATCTCTCTATTCAGCCCTGTGCTAACTCACCCTGTCTCCTGGCATCCCCCAGCCCCTGTCACTCAAACTCCAGACAAGGAATACACAACCTAGCAGAGGCAGGCTTGGATAGTTAGGCAAGAAAATACCTGCTTTCTAAAAGTGGTATTTTCAAACACAGAATGTTAAAACCAACTTCAGTAATAGATGTATTTTATCATTCTGAGTTCAGGCATACTAAATTCGTTTTTCTACCATGTTCCCTGGGTCAGTTAGGATTATAAGATGTAATAATCAAACTGCCCATTCTGGCCTATGGGGAACAGGTAGCCTTGCAATAGTGAAAAACGAAAATGGCTGTAATTCACTATTAGGACATGCCACACACATCAGGGCATGTCCTACCTCTTACCTACAATGCACCCTGCCCTTGGGCCTACCATAGGGGTGTCCTAATAAGCAGAAAAGGGACGGTTTAGGGACTGGCAAGTGGGTGCACTTGCCCAGTCAACATGGCAGTACCAGACTGCAATGATTCCAAAAGGGGGGACAGCGGGGCAGGTTTAGAGAGGTCCAACATACGTGCCCCAACAATACTATACGCAAGAAGGATATGGAGTTCCTCTGAGTCCAAGTGAAAGAACAGGGAGATACTAGAGGTGGGGGTGGTGGTGGCCCCACACTGCGCGTGAAGGGGGAGATCCCCTTATCGGAACTAGGGCTCTCACACACCTAGCAAGCTAGGTGTCATGCTTCATCATATGAGCCTGCCCCTCGTCAGGTCGGCGCTGCAATACCTGACGGGCACCCAGTACGGGGCTCTTTGGCGGGGATCTTTTGTTCCTGCCGTTGGGTGCAGTGGGGGTGAGGGGCCTAGTAAGTGTAGATGTGGGAGGGAAGTGGGTTAAAATAGGTCAGTTAGTCCTCGCAGTTATTTATTCAGGAAGGTAAACTGCCTAGTTAAAAATATAGAGAGTGGCGGTGAACTAGAGGCAAGG
This sequence comes from Calotriton arnoldi, assembly GCA_963921515.1. Lineage (NCBI taxonomy): Eukaryota > Metazoa > Chordata > Amphibia > Caudata > Salamandridae > Calotriton > Calotriton arnoldi. The sequence goes on along the minus strand of CAWUFW010001295.1, from coordinate 421,082 downwards.
TATCTAGCTGTATGCGCCCTACTCTCGGTCGGTCAACATGTTTCGTGCCCTGTGTGTCAGGGGGATCTAGGCACTTCTTCAGGACCAATTGTAAACGCTATCTAAACAACGTGGTAAGTGAAAAACTACATACCACGTTCTCAGGTCAATAACCTGCAACCAAAACGAAAAGGAAAAATATGATTTTGAGGTGGGATGCACACACTGTACATGACACTCATCTCATGGAACTGTTCTTACGGTACCGGAATGGTACGTGTGCTAAGTGAATTTGTATAGTCACACACATACTCAACACCGTGTGGGGGTGAGACTAAGGTTAAAAAGCAAGGTAAGGTCTCTCATGCACAAGAGGATTCATAATAAAACCAAGGTCTCAAGATGGAAATTCCATCAAGAGCCATAAAATAACATAACAGAAAGGACAGAAACCATGCTCACCTATACTGTTGTCTAGTTAGGACTGCAACAGTATCCGGCGGTCATAAAGGACACCAATTTGGGTCCTATGTAAGCAGAAGGAAAAAGGAAAAAGGGGCTGAATACAGTAACAACCTCTATACTGCACAAACCAGAAAAACCCAGGCGTCGGGACCATCAATGAGTAGTAAACAATTGCCAAGAGCAAGAGGTCCAGAAGGTAATAGACGCATCCCCTCAGACCAACCATGTTCCCGTGTAAACCAGGTGTACTAAGGCGCTACCACTGTGTAGCACACACGGTGGAGAGAGTATTTGTAAAGGGATTTGTCACACGTACACACCAATGAGTGAAAACGACAGCTGAGTGGGCCGGTACACCACGAGAGAATATCACGGGGGTTGATAGACAAAAGGGGGGAGTGCCAGTAGTAAACCTGGTACCTCAGCTAGACCCGCAATGTAAGCTCACCTCCGTTGCAGTCCATAGCATACTGGGTCTCCAAGCCAAGAGCAAGAGAGTAACTACTCACCAGCGTTCACAGAGCGCTTCGTGTGCGACCTACCCTGCCGCCGGAAACCGGGATGGTGAATGGTGCCGTAACTCAGGCACAGATGTACCAACCGGTCGGGGACAACGTGGGAGGAGCCTCGTGTAGTGGCATGAACTCGCGAGACTTAGGGTCACGGAGGTTCGATGAGTGGAGTAAGAGGTAGAAGAGGCGGCCATCTTGAGGTGGTCAAGTGGCTACTTATGTCGATGGTATATGGTGAATGGAAAATGCCAAATAGGTGGTGGTTACCCTGGGGCCGAGGAAGTGCAAAGTGTAGCATCGAAGGTACAGCTGCATCAATCACAAAGCTAGTACATTCGCTTGGGATCTGTGCAACCAAAGTCATAGAGATAGATGTAATCTCGTGAGACTTGGTTATACAGTGGGGTTCCGGATCGGATCTGGAGCGATAGGCGCGGCCATCTTGAGATTGTCAAATACAACCTCTACTCGGAAGCACAACTACGCGTGTGCCTCCATGGTGGAGCAGAGTCGCGTAGTCAGGTTGGAGTGGGCTACAGAGGGTAGTAGTGTTAATTAGCACGCACCCCCTCTACGGTACCACTGGAAAAGTCCTAAAGTAGGTGCCTAATGTATACTAGTAAGGGAAATTAAAGACCAAAGTGCACACTCGATGGTTTGATTGCGGTTTAGTGTGTTAAACAGATCTCAGTACCTGTGCACAGAGGAAAATAATAGATGCCAGGCTTCTCAAGGTACAGAACTGATGTGGGGAGTTCTTGATGTAGCACGCCAGGGAAGGTAAGCGATACAGGTGGTGCACTATGTACATATAGGTACAGACGTGGTGGTGGCTGACTCTTATTGCATGGTGCCTCATGACACACAAAATGTGCAGTGACGCCCTCGTAATGGGTACAACCTAGTTAAGTGAACCCCATGGAATGTCGTCATTAAGCCCTTCACTATGGGTTGCAAGTCTATGGACCCATCTCTGCTCAATCCTAAACAAAGATGACTTAGATATCTGTGTGTGTGCTTCCAAGACTACCCATCTAAGTGAGTCAGGGGGGTGTTTCGCATCCTTGAAGTGTGTGTAAAGTCTTGTGGTAACCCTCTGGCACCGTATGTTACTCTTGTGCTCGGTTATCCGTGTGTTGACTGATCGCATGGTCATCCCTATGTATTTCAAGCCACATGGGCAGGTGATCATGTATATGCATTGGTTAGTGTTGCAGTTAGTATGCTTGTTTAATTTCCATTGGAAGTTGGCCGAGAGAGAGATCTCCTTGACTGCATAAGTGAGTTTGCACACTGCGCAGGAGCCACAAGGATGGTGTCCTGTCACTGCCGGGAGACCCCACAAGGTCCTCTGTGTGTTAGGTTTGGTTTGTTTTGGCCTCGTGTGTATCAGAATGTCTTTCAGGTTGTGTGTCCTTTTATATGCAAACCTAGGCCTAGGTATGCGCAGGTCACCTGTACCTAGTATCCCCCAGTGTTTTAGGATAATTTTCTTGATTCTGGCGGAATCGGGGGTGAACGATGTGACACACGTCAGTGTATCTGTCGTAGGTTTCTCGTGTATCTCAAGGAGTGTCTCTCTAGGGTTGTTCCTAGCTCTTTTCATAGAGTCCCTCACTTGCCTTTCCGGGTAACCTCTAACCCTGAGGTTGGCTGCCAAGGAACAGGCTTCAGTTTTGTAATCAGCGACTGTCTTGCAGTTGCGTCTGATACGCAGAAACTGGCCAAAGGGTAAGTTGTCTTTCAGTGCCCTTGGGTGGTGACTATTGTATAAAAGCAAACTGTTGCGATCAGTGGGCTTTCTATACAGAGTGGTGCTAAGTAGTCCCTCAGTGAGTGTGATGTTCAGATCAAGAAACGGGACATTAGTTTCTGAAATGGTGTGAGTAAATCTCAGATAGTCATTCTGATTGTTGATCCACCCCACGAATTCCGCGCAAGTAGAGCGATCCCCTTGCCAAAAGATGAGGATGTCATCTATAAAACGTTTCCATAGTTTCAGGTTATTGAGGTATGGGTTATTAATGTTGTAGATGACATCCTTTTCAAATGCTGCCATATAAAGGCAGGCCAAACTTGGAGCAAAAGTGCTGCCCATTGAAGTACCCTGGCTTTGATGATATAGTTGTTTCTTGAATTCAAAGAAATTCTCAGTCAAAGCCAGGGTAGCGCACTCCATGATGAAAGATACAGGAGTAGGTGAAGACCACTCCAATGCATTCAATGCAGCCTCCACAACTGACAAGGTGGCTCTCTGGGGAATATTTGTATATAGAGCCTCCACGTCAAGTGTGATGAGGAGGTCCATATCGTCAGTATTGCCCGTCTCTTCAATAATTCTCAAGATAACTGTGGTGTCTCTAACAAAGGATGGAGTCTCTCTCACTATTGGCTGTAGAAAGTGATCACAGAATTTGGAGAGTGGCTCAAGTAGTGAGCCAATGCCAGAGACTATGGGGCGGCCAGGAACCGGGGTAGTGCCCTTGTGAATTTTAGGTAAGGTATAAAAGTATGGCATCCTCGGTTCCTTGGTGATTAAAAAGTCTGCCTCCTTGTGACTGATCCATCCATCCATTGGATTCAGCTTCATACACCATCGTAGAGATGATGGAGGTGAGGCGTATTGTGGGATCAACTACGATGGGGGTGTAATACCTGTTGTTTGAAAGTTGACAATTGCATTCTGCATCGTAGTCTTTAGTAGACTGAACTACAGTGGCCCCACCTTTATCAGCCTGTTTAATAGTGATAGTCATGTCTCCACCGTGTGTGCTACACAGTGGTAGCGCCTTAGTACACCTGGTTTACACGGGAACATGGTTGGTCTGAGGGGATGCGTCTATTACCTTCTGGACCTCTTGCTCTTGGCAATTGTTTACTACTCATTGATGGTCCCGACGCCTGGGTTTTTCTGGTTTGTGCAGTATAGAGGTTGTTACTGTATTCAGCCCCTTTTTCCTTTTTCCTTCTGCTTACATAGGACCCAAATTGGTGTCCTTTATGACCGCCGGATACTGTTGCAGTCCTAACTAGACAACAGTATAGGTGAGCATGGTTTCTGTCCTTTCTGTTATGTTATTTTATGGCTCTTGATGGAATTTCCATCTTGAGACCTTGGTTTTATTATGAATCCTCTTGTGCATGAGAGACCTTACCTTGCTTTTTAACCTTAGTCTCACCCCCACACGGTGTTGAGTATGTGTGTGACTATACAAATTCACTTAGCACACGTACCATTCCGGTACCGTAAGAACAGTTCCATGAGATGAGTGTCATGTACAGTGTGTGCATCCCACCTCAAAATCATATTTTTCCTTTTCGTTTTGGTTGCAGGTTATTGACCTGAGAACGTGGTATGTAGTTTTTCACTTACCACGTTGTGTAGATAGCGTTTACAATTGGTCCTGAAGAAGTGCCTAGATCCCCCTGACACACAGGGCACGAAACATGTTGACCGACCGAGAGTAGGGCGCATACAGCTAGATACCTTGCCTCTAGTTCACCGCCACTCTCTATATTTTTAACTAGGCAGTTTACCTTCCTGAATAAATAACTGCGAGGACTAACTGACCTATTTTAACCCACTTCCCTCCCACATCTACACTTATTAGGCCCCTCACCCCCACTGCACCCAACGGCAGGAACAAAAGATCCCCGCCAAAGAGCCACGTACTGGGTGCCCGTCAGGTATTGCAGCGCCGACCTGACGAGGGGCAGGCTCATATGATGAAGCATGACACCTAGCTTGCTAGGTGTGTGAGAGCCCTAGTTCCGATAAGGGGATCTCCCCCTTCACGCACAGTGTGGGGCCACCACCACCCCCACCTCTAGTATCTCCCTGTTCTTTCACTTGGACTCAGAGGAACTCCATATCCTTCTTGCGTATAGTACCAGACTGCACACAGGCTCTGCAATGGCAGACCTGAGACACACTTTTACAGGCTGCTTCTGTGGGTGGCACAACCAGTGCTGCAAGCCCACCAGCAGCATTTGGTTTACAAGCCCTGGGCACACTCAGTGCACTGTACTAGGGTCTGACAAGTGAACCAAACCAACCAATCATGGAATCACTAATCCATACACCAATTTACCATAGGGAGCACCTACACTGTGGCACTGATTAGCAGTGGCACAGTGCCCAAAGCATCTATAACCAGCAAAAACACATGAGGCAACAGCAAAAAATGGAAGGGAGACCCACGCCAACAGTGCCAGGTCTAACACGTGTCCCCTCCAGCTGAAATGTGGGGAGAACTACCCTACCTCCTGGGAGTTCTCTTCACTAAGGCGGAAAAATCTGGACAGACCATCAGCATTGGCGTGTTCTGTACCAGGGCGGTGTTCCACCGTGAAGTCCATCCCCTGTAGGGAAATGGACCACCTCAACAGCTTTGGATTCTCACCCCTCATCTGCATCAACCAACTGAGGGGCCTGTGGTCTGTCTGAACCCGGAAGTGAGTCCCAAACAGGTATGGTCTCAGCTTCTTCAGTGCCCAGACCACAGCAAATACCTCACGCTCAATCGCACTCCACCTCTGTTCCCGTGGAAGTAACCTCCTACTGATGAAGGCTACGGGTTGATCTAGGCCCTCCTCATTTATCTGTGACAAAACAGCCCCCACACCATGCTCTGAAGCGTCTGTTTGAACGATAAACTCTTTTGAGAAGTTGGGTGCCAGGAGCACGGGCGCCGTGCACATGGCAGTTTTCAGGGCCTCAAAAGCTTTCTGACAGGTGTCAGTCCAAATCACTTTCTTGGGCTGCTTCCTGGAAGTCAGCTCTGTCAAGGGTGCAACGATGCTGCCATACCCCTTGACAAACCCCCTGTAATACCCAGTGAGTCATAAAAAGGCTCTCACCTCTGTCTGGGTCTTGGGGGGCTCCCAAGCCAGGATGGTCTCAATCTTGGGCTGTAGGGGCGCCACCTGGCCACTCCCAACCTGGTGTCCCAAGTACACCACGGAACCCTGCCCGATCTGGCACTTACTCGCCTTGATCGTGAAGCCTGCCCTCCGCAGCGCCATCAACACTTCCCAGAGGTGGTACAGATGTTCTTCCCAACTGGCGCTGAATACTGCAATGTCATCCAGGTAGGCGGCACTGAACTCTTCCAGTCCAGCCAACACCTGGTTGACCAACCTCTGAAAGGTGGCAGGGGCATTCTTCATCCCAAAGGGCATAACCCGGAACTGGTAGTGCCCATCTGGTGTGGAGAATGCTGACCTCTCTCTTGCCCCATCAGTCAAGGCGATCTGCTAGTACCCAGACGTTAGATCAAACGTGCTGAGGTACCGGGCAGCCCCTAACCGATCGATGAGCTCATCAGCTCTTGGGATGGGGTGCGCGTCAGTCCTCGTGACTGAATTGAGCCCTCGGTAGTCCACACAGAACCGGAGTTCTGGCGTGGCACCCGATGCGGCAGCCTTTGGGACCAAGACCACTGGGCTGGCCCAAGGGCTGTTAGAGGACTCAATCACCCCTAACGCAAGCATCTTGGAGACCTCCTCCTTGATGCAAGCTCTCACCCTGTCAGTCACCCTGTAAGTTTTGTGCTTCACAGGAGGACTATCTCCAGTGTCCACATCATGGACGCAGCAATCAGTGACACTGGGAATCAGGGAGAACAAATCAGAAAACTGTCCCAGCAACTGGTGACAGTCATTCTGTTGCTCAGGGGTCAGGGTGGAAGAGAGGTTCACACCATCCGCTGACCCATCTCGCTCTGTCGCCGACAGGAGGTCAGGAAGAGGCTCAGTCTCCTCCTCCATTCCAGCATCTGTCGCTAAGAGCATGCCCACTTCGGACCTCTCCAAGTGGGGCTTCAGGCGGTTGACATGCAGGACCCGCAAGGGGTTCCTGGGAGACCGCAAGTCCACCAAGTAGGTAACAGGACTCTTGCGCTCCACCACCTCAAATGGTCCGGTCCACTTATCCTGGAGCGCACAAGGCCCCACTGGGGCCATGACCCACACTTTCTGACCAGGCTGAAGCTCTACCAGAGTGGCATTCTGGTCGTACCACCGCTTCATCTCCTTCTGGCTGGCTTCCAGATTCGCCTCAGCGAGTTGCCTGAAACGCCTAGTCTGGTTCCTGAAGGCCAGCATGTAGCTATATACATCCTGGGGAGGTTTCCTGGGAGATTGCTCCCAGCCTTCCTTGACCAGACTCAGAGGTCCTCTCACTGGGTGTCCATAGAGAAGCTCAAAGGGGCTGCACCCTAGAGATTTCTGTGACACCTCACGGTATGCAAAGAGCAGGCATGGTAAGAGGACGTCCCACTTACGCCTCATAGGTTCCTCAAGACCCATAATCATGCCTTTGAGGGTCCGGTTGAATCTCTCAACCAACCCATTTCCTTGGGGGTGGTAAGGAGTGGTGAACTTATAAGTTACCCCACACTCCTGCCACAGGGACTTCATATACTTGGAAATGAAGTTTGTACCTCGGTCAGACACCACCTCTCTAGGGAATCCCACTCGGGAGAAAATTCCCATCAGTGCCCGTCCCACCACGGGGGCCGTCACTGTCCTCAGAGGTATGGCTTCCGGGTACCGGGTGGCATGGTCCACCAAGACCAGGATGAACCTGTTGCCCATGGCTGTCTTGGGGTCCAGTGGCCCCACAATGTCAATACCCACCCGTTCAAAGGGGGTTCTGACCACAGGGAATGGCTGGAGAGGAGCCTTCTGTTTCCTCCCACTCTTTCCATTTGCCTGGCAAGTCTGACAGGTCCTGCAGTGAGTATCTGAACTCCTGCGCATTTGGGGCCAATAAAAGTGGGTGACAAGCCTCTCAAAGGTCTTGTCCTGCCCCAAATGTCCTGCTAACGGCACATCATGAGCCAGCCCCAGTTGGAAGTCTCTGAAGCGCTGGGGTACCACCAGCACACAGGCTGACCCAGGCTCAGCAACCTTAGGCTCAGTATACAGGAGATCATTCTCCCAGCAGATCCAATGTAATCCAGACTGATCACCTGCTGCCTGGTCTGCAGCCTGCTGCCGCAAACCCACAAGAGAAGGGCACTTCTTCTGCTCCGCGCAGAACTCTTCCCTGGAGGGTCCTCCTTCTTGCTGCCAATGGGTCAGCTCAGGCAGGTCCCCCAGTTCAGCTACCTGTTCCCCTGTAGGCTCCAGGGCATCCCCCTCAGGGTCTACCTCCTCCTGGACCGTGGGAACTTCGGGGCCGGTATCCCGTGCCCCCTGCCTCTTCTCTTTAAGGCAGGCACCTGGGCCCCCCTCTCAGGCTCCAGGTCCTCTTGAACACCCTTACTGGCTGCCATGGACCGTGTGGTCACACACGCCCGGTCAGGCAGACCCAACATCTCCAAATGAGCACTTCGCTCCACCTTAGCCCAAGGTGAGCTCTCCAAATCGTTCCCCAACAAACAGTCAACAGGCATGGCTGGCCTCACAGCTACTTGAAGAGTACCAGAGACCCCTCCCCACTCAAAGGGAACCTGAGCCACCTTGCAGTGGCTCTCTGTGTTGTCAGCGGCAACAACTGGGTAAAATGCATTGGGGACAACCTGCTCTTCAGACACCAGGTGACACTTGGCAGCTGTCACACTGGCTCCTGATTCTCGAAGAGCCTCCACTCTATGGCCATTGATGGTCACCCACTGCCTGTACTTTTTAGTGTTATCAGGCAGTTGGGTCCTGGGACCACCTCACAGTCTCCTAAAGAGACAAGGGACATCTCTGCGGGACCCCAACCACCTTGGACACCCATCTCCTCCCCCAGGGCTACACTCTCCATCTGCCGGGGTGGAGCACCAGTGGGTGCTGTCTTTCCAAACTGTGGGCACTGGGGATCAACAGACTTATGGCCCACTTCACCACACTTGTAGCACCTCAGGGGTCCCCTGGGAACAGGTCTACCTGTCGGGGCCCCGTGCTTCTTCTCAGGGGGAGGCTGGGAACCCTTACCCTTGGTTCCCTTGGGGATTACTTTGGGGCCCTTTCTGGAACTCCCTCTGTTTACCCTTGTCCCCCCACTCTTCTGCTGGGGACCCTGCCCACTCTTGGCGGAGTCTCCCACCTGACCCTTGTGGACCCGGGTGCTCACCCAGCGGTCCACCTCCTCAACAAGTTTCCTAGGGTTAGTCAGCCTGCTATCAATAAGGTGCTGGCGTAGCTCTGGAAAACAATTACTTGACAAGTGCTCCCATGCAATTAAATCAAAGAGCCCCTCAAAATCATTCACTTTGCTACTCTTCACCCAACCATCCAATGCTCCTCAAAAGAAAGTTACATATTCTACCCATGTACTTGACTCCACCTTTTTGCAATTTCTAAACCTCTGTCTATACAATTCAGGAGTCAACCCATACCTGGACATCAATGCATCTTTCATGTGGCTGTAAGAATTATGGACTTAAGAGGGCAAGTCTAACAATGTATCCCACCCCTCACTAAGGAACCGTCCCCACAACCCCGCTCCCCAATCCTTCTCAGGAATCCGGTGGGAGGACATGGCTACCTCATAGGCCTTGAACCACTGCCCAATGTCATCATTCTTGTAAAACTCTCTAACCACATCCTTAGGTATGTACACCCTTGCTTCAACAGGCATTGACGGTGTGCTGCCACCAGAGGGAGTAATCTCTAAGCTCCTAGCTTTCAACTCCAACTCCCTCAAATTCCTGTAACACTTGTCCTATGCACACGCTGATGTCATTGACATTAGTGTCTGATTATACATCTCATATCTTTTATCACTTTTATGTAACAAAGTTAACACAGTGAGATCAATTATTCTTAAGTGTTTGTCCAATAATAAGTCGTTGGGTGTTCTGATGTTCTTTTATTTCATACGAAATTGCCCAGCCAACACGTGTTTCGTCGTGGGAAGTATCCCAAACGACTTCTTCAGGGCTGACAACAAAATGGACGAGTTTGTCCCGTTCTCCCCACCGGTTCTACTCCCGGGTCACTGAACACATGCAGGAAGCGGCAGAATGAAGAGAAGCGTACTCGCTTAGATACTCACCCGTGGCAGTGATTATTCAAATCCTAAGTGTATTGGGACACTACGGACACGGCCAATGAGCTCCTACTTTGAACTAACAATAGACACACCGCTTAACTTAAATTAAGGAATTACTTTACACAGCCGGGACGGAAGTAGAACCGGTGGGGAGAACGGGACAAACTCGTCCATTTTGTTGTCAGCCCTGAAGAAGTCGTTTGGGATACTTCCCACGACGAAACACGTGTTGGCTGGGCAATTTCGTATGAAATAAAAGAACATCAGAACACCCAACGACTTATTATTGGACAAACACTTAAGAATAATTGATCTCACTGTGTTAACTTTGTTACATAAAAGTGATAAAAGATATGAGATGTATAATCAGACACTAATGTCAATGACATCAGCGTGTGCATAGGACAAGTGTTACATTTGTAAGGTGGACCGTATAGACGGTCCAGTGGGAGGGTTCAGGGTGTGTATTTCCCTCACCTCTTGCACCGCATAAAGAGTGAACAAATAATTACGCATACTCAGGAGGCGCCAATACCACACTCACGCAAAACCACCCCACCTTTGTTTCCCTCAAATTCCTCTCATGATCCAACTGCATCCTTTTTTCCTCTAGGGCTAATTTCCTAGTTTGCAACTCAAATTCTAACTGCCCATTCAACTTGAGCTTGGTCAGCTCCATCTCATGCATCCTACTCTTCTCCCTGTCCTCCAACTCCTCTGGGGACAGGCCCTTGGCAGAAACACTGCTACCTACTGGGGAAGTTGCTCTCCTCCCCTCTGGACCCAATGGCCCCTCCAGCTGCCCATCTGCATTCTCAGCCCCCTCCTCATTCTCAGGGGTATTCCTTGCTTCGACCCAGGCCCTCAGCGCCTTTTGGAACTCATCCTTCTTGGAGAGACCGGTCATAGCAACTTTAAATCTTCTGCAGAAGTGCTTCAGCTGTTTCACATTGTAGCATTCTAGTTTCTCCTCTTCCCAATCAAGATCAACAGATGCTATGGATGCTACTTTATCCATGGTGGTTAAACTTGGCAGTTATTGGCAAAAATAGAAAATCCCAGGAAAAACAATCTACCAAAAGTATGTGGTTGCGTTTGGTCTGCACTCACTAGTAGTGTTCACCAATTACTGTACATGAGTCACAAATGCAAGTCCAGAATCCTCACCGCTGACCACCAATGTTAGATTTGGGGGTCTCTAGTTGGCAGAGGTAGGTACCTTTGACCAAATAGGGACCCTTGCGTCTAGTCAGGGTAAGGGGGATACACTACTAAAATAACCCCTGCTCACCCCCTTGGTAGCTTGGCACGAGCAGACAGGCTTATCTCAGAGGCAGTGTGTAAAGCATTTGTGAACACATACAGTAACCCAGTGACAACACTACAGATGGACACCACACAGGTTGTATATTAAAAATAAGTATCTTTTATATAGATTTAACACAAGACCACAAACAACAAAAATATCCACAATACTGTACTTAAAAATGGTAGAATTAGCTTAGTTCTCTTTGGATGGTAAATGCGACACTTTGAGTTCAATGTACCTTTGGATGCGTAACGCTATACAACGAAAGTGTTGCAGGGAAGGTGATGCGTTGGTTCCTTACACGCAAGAACGGTGATGCGTCGGGTCCCTACTGCTGCGTAGGGGATGCGTCGGTTCTTCTCCGCGTGGGGAGGTGATACGTTGGTTTCTTACTGCGCTTTCGTGGCGATGCGACCAGCAGCGCCGTGATGCGATGAAGATCCGGTGCAATGAAACAAAAATGGCGTCTTCTCCTTGATGCGACAACGATGCATGCACGCCCGACGGCCGTGCGGCGACTCTACGATTCTTCTGAGCCGCGACAGGCCCTGCGACATGCTTCTCTGGTGATGCGACGGCGTCTGCTGCGACAGCGACACTCTTCTCCAGGGTTGCGGGGCGCCTCAGTGATGCGATGCGACAGCAACGGCGGCACGCTTTCTCAGCGATGCGACGACAGCGGCTACAGCAGCGATACTCTTCTCCGGTGATGCGACGGCGTCTGCGACACTCTTCTTCATCTTGAGTCGTGCTTCCAGCTCCCAGCGACACGCAGTCTCTCAGAAGGCCCAGCTCAACAGCGGGCACTTCAATTCCCAGCAAGGGAAGGCAGGGGAGCTGGTTGGTGAAGTCTGTTGTCCCTGAGACTTCAGCAGGAGGCAAGCTCTATCTCAAGCCCTTGGAGATCCTTGACAAGTTGATGAAAGTACACACAAAGTTCCTTTCTCCTTTCTTTGGCAGTCAGGCAACCACTGCAGGCCAATCCCCCAAACAGCACTCAGCTTAGGGATAGTCTCCTCCTCAGTTTCTCTGGTTCCTCTCCTCAGCAAAGGTTCTTCTTGTTTCCCAAAAGTGATCTAAAGTTCTGGGGTTTGGGTCCCTCTTTTATACTCATTTTCCCTTTGTTCTCTGAAGGCAGAGAGGCCTTTGCCTAGTCCAAACCAGTTCTGGTCAGTCCTGGAGTACTTTGTTGACAAGACTCCTTCTTTCCTTTCACAGTGTAGGCCAGGGACATCAGACGCACCACAGGAAGGGGGAGCCAGCATTGTGGAGGGAAGGCACAGCCCTATTCAGGTCCCAGGTGCAACTCCTCCCACCCATCTCCATGCAGATCTCTCTATTCAGCCCTGTGCTGACTCACCCTGTCTCCTGGCATCCCCCAGCCCCTGTCACTCAAACTCCAGACAAGGAATACACCACCTAGCAGAGGCAGGCTTGGATAGTTAAGCAAGAAAATACCTGCTTTCTAAAAGTGGTATTTTCAAACACAGAATGTTAAAACCAACTTCACTAAAAGATGTATTTTATCATTCTGAGTTCAGGCATACTAAATTCGTTTTTCTACCATGTTCCCTGGGTCAGTTAGGATTATAAGATGTAATAATCAAACTGCCCATTCTGTCCTATGGGGAACAGGTAGCCTTGCAATAGTGAAAAACGGAAATGGCTGTAATTCACTATTAGGACATGCCACACACATCAGGGCATGTCCTACCTCTTACCTACAATGCACCCTGCCCTTGGGCCTACCATAGGGGTGACTAATATGCAGAAAAGGGAAGGTTTAGGGACTGGCAAGTGGGTGCACTTGCCCAGTCAACATGGCAGTACCAGACTGCACACAGGCTCTGCAATGGCAGACCTGAGACACACTTTTACAGGCTGCTTCTGTGGGTGGCACAACCAGTGCTGCAAGCCCACCACCAGCATTTGGTTTACAAGCCCTGGGCATACTCAGTGCACTGTACTAGGGTCTGACAAGTGAACCAAACCAACCAATCATGGAATCACTAATCCATACACCAATTTACCATAGGGAGCACTTGCACTGTGGCACTGATTAGCAGTGGCACAGTGCCCAAAGCATCTATAACCAGCAAAAACACATGAGGCAACAGCAAAAAATGGAAGGGAGACCCACGCCAACAGTGCCAGGTCTAACACGTACCTAGACATTAAATTTCTGTATCTCCTATCCCCTCGATACTTTTCTCTTACCATTGCTTCTATTTCCCATTCCTCTAACGCTTCATACTGTGTAGGTCTGGGATTCGGCTCTAATGAATTCATTCTATTTCTAAAATTCTGCAAAATCCTCATATTAAACTAACCATGCTGTGGAAAAGCTAAAACACCATCATCCTTTGTATACTTCACCCAATTCTCCAACCATGTACACGTATGATATCCTTGCTCTAACATCATATAGGAAGCAGGCGTTCCTGGCGGGGGAATAAGAATTCCCTCTCTAGTCACAATCGGTTTATCCTTTTTGAATAATTTCTTTATTTTCTCAAGCAACTTCATTTTCCTGACTCTTTATACTAGCGTATTTCAACAAAACAAACAAGGAAACCTTTCCGTAATTCTACTTATTCTATTTGTCAGTTCTCGTCCTATACCAGCGCGACACACACCAACCAACTAATCAGAACACCACTACGTAAGCAAAATCTCAACCAATACTAGGGCGACTCACACCAACCAGTCAATCACAGCTCTGTGCACGCCCGCTGCCTGACCAATGCCAGCGCGGCTTTTCTGACGTCAGTATTACTCCTTCTACTGACCCTACCGTTACAAAATAATACGGCAATATTTTTCTAAGTACTCTTAATCAAAAATTCGATTAGTAACAACACAAAACAATGCTACCTTGTCTGCTCCACTAAATAAAGAGATAGTTTTCACTCTTTCCAAGAGGTTTTCTTCTCTACAAGTCCTAATAACGTCCAGCGCTATTTTACTCTTCAAACAAGCTCCGGGTGGACCTATTACTCCTCTAGGGATAAGGCCAAAAATTCGCAAGAGGACTTTTTGGTGTGAAAAGAGGTCTTGGTACTCCCCTGGGGATAAGGCTAGAGTTTCAGGAGTGGACCCTTCGCTATTTCAGACACGCTACTCTCATACAAAACTTCCCTAAATATAACACCTTCAGCCCTCCGTAGCTTCGGTATTATTACAACAGACAAAGTACTTCTGCAGTGTGATTTCTTTACCACACTCTTCTTCTGCCTATTTCAGGCTAATTCCATTCCTGGTATTCCTCAGGTATCTCCGTACCTGTACTTCTAGACAACATAGAACAGGACACTAACTTTTTCGAGTTAAAACATATCAATAATCAATAATCATTACCAAACTAATCAATAATCAAACCGTCCTCTGCTGCCAAGAAACTGATCCAGCGCGAGGCCAATGCCTAATCAGGGATCAATACTCAATAATATAGCAGAACAATGGCCCATACACATTCACCCAAATCCCTGATGCGCTGGGGTCAATTTTATAAAAGTTCAATTCTCTTCCTCCTAAAATTCATATATGGCATTTCCAAAATACTTATCTATTTTATACATCAACTCTTACTCTACTTGGTCGATGAACCAATTAGTTGAATAGTTGATGGTAATGATACTCCTTATCTGACTAATCATTCGATCAACTAAATAAAACACAGACTCTCGTTGAAGTTAATAAGTTTATCTCAAATCAAAGGATAAAATGCTCAAAGCATACGGTTACAAGTGCAAACAATGAACTCACAAAGGGAGAGAACATTAGCAATTCAAAATAAAGACAAACTCATCAATCAAATAATGACATTGTGCATGAAGGAGTGGATAGAAAAAGAGACAAAAGTTTCAGAGACAAAATATATTCGCAGATAAAATATGCAAGAACGAGTCAGAATAATACAAACCCGACGGATTTGTAGAAAACCCCCCCTCAGGCCTAAGTGGTGGTGGGGAACCCCTGAAATAGAGTCAGGGGACAAAGATTTGAGGGACAGGAACAGGACAGGACAGGAACAGCTAGGCCTCTCTGCAAACCGACGAACCGCGACGCATCTCCCCTCTCTCAGCCTCTCCGCCTAACGAACCTTAACCACGCCCCTAAAGGCACCCCAGTTATACCCTAAAACCTACATGTCCATCCCACATCAGTTGTAACATTCAGCGTAACTAAACAGTTGATTGGTGGACTTTGGGGGTGGTATGTCACAGCATGTTGACTTCACTAATATTTGGGCTTATTCATTGTTTTATGCCTATTCTCATGAAATTATATTCGCTCCGTCACACGATCTGGTCCCTGTTACAATTGTATACAAATTTAAGCAATTTCTACGGAAGGAGTCCTTCTGTCCCACGGTCTGTCACATCGCTTGGCAGACGATCATCATATTGACCTTCAACCCTTTCATTTCTTCTGCTGTGCTCAGCGCTTCAGCGTGCCTTTGTCAGAACAGCTTTACTCATTTATCCAACCCCGCCTTCATTTGGCCAACTTAAGGAAAAATGGAGTCTTATCCAGCTCACTATAGCAAATGGAAAATGAACATTCATTAATTATATGATAATGTAGTTTTCACTGTTTACCACCCACCTTTGCACTATTCCCTGTTAACGTTTTTTTCTAGCATAGCTTTATGCAAAACAATATCATTTATTAATTCAAAGCAAGCTGCAACATGCAAACTACGAAATGCACATTCGGCCTAGTCATGCATTGTTTCTCGTTTCTTTCAAAGCATAATGTAAATACGGTTTTAGTTCTTTCATGCGTTATCTCACGTTAGAGCATGCAGTTTCCCCTGTGTTCATGTAAGGTGCATGTTAATTTTCTATTACTACTTACTGTTAGTGCATCTTATGGGGGTATTCATTTGAGCAGGTTTCTTTTTGCAAAATCCTGTTCCTTCAAGGGCAACAGGTTTTCATGTGCACTTTGTTTTTGGGACAGGTAGGCCCAACCCCCTACAACACAAACACTTTGGCTGCCAGTTTACAGTACCACATCATGAATCACAGAAGGGCACTGTCTGCAGTTAAGGTAATACTTGTGTATAGCTGTTCAGACTAGTATTTATGGTTCATTAATACAAAGCCTTTATTATTAGGGTGAGCACTCTAAGTAAAAGTTGTAAGCTCGGACAGCACTACTGACAGTGGTTCCAGTGTAAAATTGTGTACACATGTTTTCAAAGTTTAGCAATATGAGGCTATGTATACTGCTCCCAGAATGCTCTCTGATTAGATGCAAATATTTGCAGAAGCTTGAAAGCAAGATTGATAATTCTTTGCTTTCAAAATAAAATGTTCACAAGAAAATGTAAGTAGGAAAAAAAACATTACGCTAACCACTGTAAAATTGTAGGTACCATTTCTTTGCAGCATCATTTTAGTGAAATGTGTGGATGTATGTTAGTGTTTCCCCAAAATATTCTTAATGGAAATTCAGTGTAACCAGTTTCAATAAGATTATGGGAAACAAAAATAAACAAGCACTGGCAAGGCCAGTAGGTATGAAATTGGTTCAGCCTTTTGGTTTTGTTAATGCGTGACTAGTTTTGGCATGGTTTTTGTAAAACCATATTAGTGTGGAAGCTGCCGGGCCCACACTATTATAACAAACATTGGCAAAAGCAAAAATTGTTTTAGGTCTGAAAAAGCACACATTGCCACAGTAGTTCCAGGCACTGAACAAAACTACTTTGTGTCCTGATATGCTCCTTGTGAAAGAGCAGAATGCTGTTACAGTGAAGCCAGCCGATAGACAGAGAGAGAGAGAGAGACAGAATTTTCATAAACACAAAAGGTCATGGTTAACGCCAGACCTAATTAGGGGCCCAATAGATTCCCTCATGCGATAATCTGAGTGTTTGCAAGTTCACTTTCCCTCCAAACACTTTTTTCCCCAACCCTGGAAGAAGTTTTACGTCTGCGATTATCAGGAGTGAATTTCCAGCCTTTCTCAGTATGGGAAAAGATTAGAGAAGAGTTTGTGAAAACACTTAAAACGTGCAAGTTAGTATGTTTGCACAGACTCAAAAGGGCATTCCAACCCTGGAACTATTGCTTACCACTACCTTCATTCAGCCCCATTATGTGGATCTGCGGAAACGTGGCAACATAAAAGAACTGCTAGTATTCAAACCCTACTATGGTATGAGCCCTGGCATAATCATAGAGGCTATATCAGAGCTCTTATATAATGAGTTTGCTGCCATAATTTGTCGCCGCATTACATGGCACAAACAGGACAAGTGGATTTTGTTACCGGACAAGTAGATTTATGAAACAACCTGTCCCATGGACAACTAGATATTTTATTAAATTCCACACCCCTGAACACTATGTCAGAGTCAATGTTTTACCCGAGATTTCAGAGTCAACCAACATTTTGTGTGGTTGACTGTTTGAAAGAGTATGAATCAGGAGCTCAGGAATTCAGGAGGGATGGTGTGAGTCAGTTCTTGATTTCATCAGTAAAACCATATAAAGTAGTTTCTGTAGCTGCTATGGCTAGATGTCTGAAGGAAGTGATGAAGGAGTCTGTCAATCATGTTTCAAGTCTCGCTTTTAGAGGATTTGAACATGTATAATGCTAGCCTCCTGTTTTGCCATAAATTGCAGATTCTCAAAGCTCTAATGGACAGAGAATCGTGATTTTATTAAAGACAAGGAGGCTAGCATTATCC
This sequence comes from Calotriton arnoldi, assembly GCA_963921515.1. Classification (NCBI taxonomy): domain Eukaryota; kingdom Metazoa; phylum Chordata; class Amphibia; order Caudata; family Salamandridae; genus Calotriton; species Calotriton arnoldi. The sequence continues at coordinate 403,128 of CAWUFW010001295.1, read as the reverse complement.
CTCCCTCCCTCCCTTCCCAGATATATGAAGAAGGGAATGGAAGGAAGGAAAGGGGAATTTGATTTGAGAGTACAGAGGTTATATTTTTCAAATCAAAAGAATTCTGATTATTGTAGGAAAGGTAAGGTTGGCATGAAACTTTGGAATTATTTATATTTTTTCTAGGGGTAAAAATGTTTTTGTAAAGACATTTTGCTTGTTTTACTATTTGCAGATGTTTAAGGATCAGCTCTGGGCACACCTGAGACAGATGCAGGCTGGATGAACAGAGTGTGCCATAAGAGGGAGAAGATGGAATGTTGTGGCGTTTAATGGACTGAATGTTCTGGAATTCTTTATCAGTCATACAATGCTCTGTTTTTGGAACTTTGAAGTGTTTGCTGATTGGAAGTAGTGAATAAAAGTTAATGCATAAGGCTAGCCTCCTTGTCTTTTTAAAAAATCACTATTCTCCGTCCACTAAAGCTTTCAGAATCGGCATTCTTCCTTAGACTTTTTTCCTCAGTCATTATCAAATCATCGTTCATATGACTCTAGTGCCATCTAGTGGTTATTACAAACACTGACGTTTCTCATAGAGGCATTGGCCTGTGGATGTCAATTGACAACCATCTGAAAGCCACAGTGAGTGCAATTAGCAACTGTTTCGTGCTGGTGAAGAGATGTGTTAGTGAGCTTAAGGGTGGCCACACTGCTTGAAGTTGCTCATTTCCGTCATTGTTTTATTTGTCATGATGCACATGGATATTTCCTTAGATCTAGATCTCCTCTTCTGAAGTTGTTTCCTGTGATGTTACTGTCGGGCCAGGGGACAGGTTCATATAGCTGGTGATTTCGTCATTTTGCTACTTAGTGGTTCGAAGTCTGATAAATCCTTCCTCCTTTTAGTCCCCGAATACTGGGAATGTACAAATTACCCAGTGTTTAGTGTAGTCATTTACTTATTTATATGTATTTATTTCCACTTTTTGAATAGCCCTTCACTTTACTGTCCTTTCAGATGGCATTGAGACTATAAACAAACTGACTGCAAAAGCAACAACAGAATTCAGTAAGCCAGGCAGAGGAAACAGGGACTCGAAGTCTGCATTATTTATTTGGGGATCAGCAGGGCGTAGAATTGTTTGCTTACGTCACTGTGAAGATATGTTCCTGAATATACATTTTGCCAACAAAAAGAGATGTACAGGCCTATTTAATCTTCAAATGTTCTTGTATTCTATAGCCACTGCTTCAGTTAAGTGCCTTTTAACTTTATTAAAAGCAAAACACAAAGGGGCATATTTACAAGCCCCTTGCGCCACTTTTGCGCCGCCGTTGCGTCACGCATGTGACGCAGCGGCGACGCAAACCATGCGCCGCGTTGCGCTATATTTACAACGTGACGCATCTAGGGAGATGCGTCACGTAGTAAACCCCTGCGCCACATGAAACCTGCGTCAGGTTTCATGTGGGCGTACCGGCGCAGGGGGGGGGCGTTCTGGCGCAGGAACGCCTCGGAAAAGTGACGTAGTGAAATCTACAAGATTTCACGCAGTCACTTTTCCAACGCTGGTGCGTAAAATCCTTACGCCTGCTTCAAGCAGGCGTAAGGATTGACGCACCATGTTAGGGATAGGGAAGGTTGGAACAGTGCTGGAGTTGCGTTGCGCTTGCGACACAACTTCAGCACTGCGCCAACCTTCCGCCGGCAGATGCGTCACGCATCTGCTTATCCTTGCGCCACGATGCGCCGCATTGTAAATGCGGCGCATCGGACGTGGCGCAAGGGTTAACTTGCGTGACGCATTTTCCCTGGCGCATCCCTGCTGATATGCAGGGATGCGCTGGGAACGTAAATATGCCCCAAAATATGTGACTCACGATGTCAAACGCTTGCTTAGATTGCATTCTAGGTAATGTATGACGTTCACATCTTTAAGCCTCTGAAGTATTCTCAAAATGACTTTTTTGATTGTGCAAGCTACCCCTTTAAAGCCCTGTGCTAGAATCTGCAGTCTTACAAAGCTCAATGGATGTTCTGTCACTCTTCTCTAAAAAAACATAAACCGGGACACTGAAATTATGTGGTGGGAAGTGCCACATTATGCAACAGGGTTAAGTAAATTATGTGGCAAGAAAAGCCAAATTATGTGGCGTAATGCAGTACATTTTGTGACAGTAAAGGCTCATTATTTTGTCATTTTTACATTTGCTAACACTGGGCGTTGGTTGCATCTCATTAGTACCAGTTTAACACCCAAATATACAGAAGGTGACTGGTCAACCTTTGCAAAGGCCACCCAATGTGCGGCAACATGTGTCGCTGCATTTTTGGTAACATTTGAACCGATTGAGCTAGAAACAAATGTGTTTTTTTGTTACAATCTGCAGATTACGCAGCAGATGATGGATTATGTGGCAAATACGTCAAATCTATCATTATCATTATGTGAAAATCGCTGCAGACACACAATTGCATAATTCCAGTGGCCCTGAACATAAATTCAGTGGGGTCTATTCATAACCTTCACTTTGTAGCACATTTAGTAGTATACTACGATAGTACTACAAAATGCTATTCACAACAGGGGTGGCTCCTCCGTTTGTGCGGAGGAGCATCGCCCCACAAAACAAAAGCCCCAGGCCAGAGCTAAAAAATAAAATGGTAATAAAGTATATTACCATTTTATTTTTCAGCAAGCCACCCGTCCTGAACTGAGCTTCAGGACAGGGTGGGAGCCATTGATGCTGAGTGGCAGCAGGGAGTTGTGTGCCTGAAGTTTAAAATGTGCATATCTCTTTGGCCGGCAGTCTTGTGACTTTTCAGCAGCAAACAGGTACTCTGGGACAAGGAGTACCTACACTTCTACAGTTCCATTTCAAGCACTGCCCCTGCAGGGAACTCGTAATCAGGGCCTAAGTCTCAGCGCAATGTAGTGCATATCTGTTCCAGCTGCTCGTCTTCACTTTTGCTTTTGTCCTTCGGCCTTGATATCTGGATTGATTACCTGCTATAAGGTCCAAAATGAACTCGGACCCTCTTCAGGCAGCCCTGCTAAGTGCCACGCATCAGGCGTTAGACTAACGCATTTCAGTGTGGTGATCCGCATCACCGCACTGAAATGGAAAGTCACGCATTTATATAGCACCTGCTGGGCTCTCAAACCAAGCCGTAGCGCTACTAAATGAACCAGAAAGCTGGCAGCGCGCCGTGTGTGCAGCTTGCAGGCTCAGCTCTCTCAGGGCTCCTCACGGAGGTGAGGTTACAATGTAACTAATTCACCCGCGCCGGCGCGGTTGCGCAGACAGTTTCAGTTGAGTGCTCACACCAAGCATAAACTGTTTGCTTGAGCCGAAATAGTTAAGTACCATAATGTGAGGACACCGTCACCCAGGACCCGTATGCCATCAAAGTGATGGTGCCTGAACAGGTACTGCAGTGATCCCATCAGCACTGAGGCCATTATCAAAATGCTGCACCGGCACTGTTCTCGACTCGAGGCCTGGACCGCGGCCGGCGCTGCTGTAGGGAAAGTAATTGTGGCAGGCTGGCCCGTCAGTCCGAGTCGTTGCGGCTACCAGGCGCAGGAGCAGGCTCAGTGGCAGCAGCTGCTGCAAAAGTAAGTGTCCGGTTACCAAACATAGTTGCTTATACTATTGCTCAACTGTTTCAGCGTGGTTAGTCACCGAAATGCAGAAATACCTTATTTTTGGGCGACTCAGCATTAAACTCATTTTACTCGAGTGAGGCTGAGCTGCAGTAAAGATAGCACAATGACCGACACTCCCAGGATTGTTTCCTCTTCGCCGCAGTCTCCCTTCTCTGGACGCCCCTTCCCCCCACACAGTCCTTCTCTCCTGCCTTATATGGTTCTTGGGGTGGTTCTGTACACGGCACCAGCGAGGCCACGAGCTCCACGCCGTGTTCCCCACAGCCGAGGACCGAGTTGGCTGCTGCAGAAAGGCCAGGGAACGAGGCCTTTCAAAACCGGGAGATAATCCCAGGGCCCAGGGGACGCAGAACTCGCAGGTGTGTCACATCGTACCTAAAAGAACAGCAGACAAAGACTGTGACAGGGGGGCCCAATATAATCTCGGGAAGGGAAGGGGTCGGGGAGCACCTGTGAAGGCCTCACAGAGCACCTGTGAAGGCCAAGCCTCCCAGAGAGTGAGGACAAATCATCCACAAGGGAGGGACGCCCTGAACTAGGGAGACATGGACTGTCAACTCTTGAAAATAAGGTAAAGATAGAGGCAGTGCCTAATTTAAAACAAAAAAAATAAGCACAGGGGTCCAATGTTTTCTTAGAGACCCACTGCAGGAGCAGCTGAAAGCTGGGGTGCCTAGACTTGTGGATAACTAATGCCATTTTTCCACCACCCCCACACTGCTTGTCTCTTTAGCTTTATTCTCTTACAAGTTCTTTTTCATCCATGCTTTCCCCTTTTTTACACTTTTCCTATCTCTTCTTCTTTTTCCTTTCTCTGCCGTTATCTCTCTTACTCTGGGTAAAGTCTGAATAATGAAAAATGTGTCCAATTACGTTAAAAAAGAGCGCTAGACACCACCACCTGCACAAATGAGGCGCTGGAGATGTAGGACGTCAGCCAGATCGACTGTCAGGCCCTTGTCAGCAGGACACCATGTTTACAATCCAAGGATTTCGTTTTAGGTGTCTTTGTTTTCAAGAGTATTTATACAAAGTGGTCCCCTGAGACATATCAAGACCACAACTCCCAGAATGCACAGTAGGGTGACCAACCGTCCATAAATTTCACGGACTGTCCGTAATTTGGACCTCACGTCCGTTGTCCATGAGGATCCCTTTTACGGATGCCTTTTGTCTGTAATTATGGCCATTACAGGGAGCAGCACTGCTCCCCTGCGAGAAGCCTCTGCCCCAGGGACGGACTGGGAACCAAAACCGGCCCTGGCAAAGTGCTCGGCCGGCACCCCCGGGGGGTTGGGTGTGCGGCCGAGCTGTTTGCCAGGGCCGGTTTCGGACGATTTTGTTACAGGGGCCGATATTGCAGCTATGCTGCAAAATCGTCCCTGTAACAAAAACGGCCCCCCATGGGCCCAAAACCAGCCCCCACCCTGGCGGCCCACCAGGGGAATGCCCGGTGCCCGTTACGGCCAGTCCGGCCCTGCTCAGCCCCCAGATGGGGCCGCCTCGCACTCCTAGAGTATAAGAGCAGCACCACCCCGCCCATTCTCATTCTGTATGCTGGCTAATTGCTACATACAGAATGACAATGGGGCAGTCTGGGCTGTTAAAGCATGTGGTGGCCTCCTCCTGCCGCAGTGTACAGCAGGTCATTCTGTTAGATGGATAAAAGGTAAAACGCCCATGCTGCAACGTGAGAAAACAGTTTATACAAAGAAGCCTGTGAAACAAGTTAAAAAGAACGGGTTATAGTTCTTTCACTGTCTCATCATTTTAGAATTGACGCATTTCCAATATTATATTCAACAAAGCCATAGTTGCTGCTTTTTTATTTTAAGCAACTAACAACCATTGACAAAGCCAATAGTCCTGGCTTGTTGTTGGTGTAATGATACTTTCTGTATTATATATCTGGATGTAATGACAGAAACAACATAATACCAGTCGGGCGGAACACTATGCTAAGCACAGATTTTTAGCCTAGGTGTTTTAAGCCATCAAACACCCCCTTTGAAGAGACCCCCCAGTTTTTTTACCCCACTTAAAGCCCTGGAAACAACACCATGTCACAGTCACCTCACGTCCTGGCACTGTGCATCATGCATGACTCATGGCTTCTAAGTTTTCAGATTGCCTATGTGCAGGGGCATAGTGAACCCTCCCCCCACCCCACCCCTTGCTTTAGGAACTACAGCGAGGTGAAGTTCTTGATGGGCCTCTTCTGTCTGCAACTCTGCAGACAAAAGCTCAGCTCATAATGTGAAAAGGTGGGGGAGTAAATAAGTGAAGGAATGTGTGAATGGCTGGATGGATTAGTGAAAGGACGAATGAAAGGGTGAATGGATAGATATTGAAAGAAAGGATGGATGGATGAGTGAGTGAGTGGAAGGATGGATGAGAGAAAAGGTAAATGGATGGATGTATGGGTGGAAGGGAAGATGGATGGGTAAAAGGGTGGATGGGTGAGTGAAAGGATGGATGGATGAGTGAAAGGGTAGATGATGGGCGAGTGAATGGGTGAATGGGTGGATGAATGAGTGAAAGGGTGAATGTAAGGATTGATGAGTGAGTGAAAGGGGGTAGATGGACAAAAGGATGGATAGATGAGTGAAGAAGTGAAAGGGTGGATGGATGAGAGAACGGATGGATGGATGAGTGAAAGAATGGATGAGTAATAGGGTCAATGGATGGATTCATGAATGGATGAGTAGATGGGTGGGTGGGTGGAAAGATGGATGGATGGATGGATGGATAAGTGAAAGGGGGATGGAGAGAGAAAGGGAGGATAAATGACTGAAAGGGTGAATGGGTGGAAGGATAAGTGACTGGACGGATGGATGAGTAAGTGAAAGGATGGCTGGATGGGTGAAAGGGTAAATGGCTGGATGGATGAAGGTTGTTTTCCACGTTGAGCATGGCTTCAGCATGCCTTGCGTGCGCTGTAAACTGTGCACGCGCCGGCGCTTTCGCGCTGTTGCGCAGCAACCTGCCGCTCTCGCGCCTCTCACACCGTCATGAAGGCCCCAGCGAAAGCTCCGCCGGCGGCATCATGGCGCCTCAAGCGCTTCCATGACCAAGCCTCGTCAAGCCCTGTCTGTTATTAGGTGAACGGAAAACTCACAATGTGTGAGCTCCGTTAATAAGTTTAAAAGAGGGCGTAGAAGGCACGAGGGAAGTCTGGGCAAACGAGATGCCGCTTGTTCCAATCTGTGGCGTTCCTTACCTGACCCGTGTACATGAGGTTTGCACCCCTGTGAATGGGGCGACTATTCGCTCGTAAATATCTGCCGTCGTTTCCACCCTGTTAACCCCTGGGAATGACAGCGACGCCGGCCTCCTCTCAGGCGAAGCCGGGTTTTCATTTCATGCACTGTTAGTCAAACATCTCTGCGGCCTTGTCATGTCTCCCTCCCTCCCTCCGTTCTTCTCTAGGTCTCGCCAACGCGCTACATCTCTTCTTGTAAGGTCAGCTCTCCCAATATTTAATTTTAATGGACAGTGCCCCTAAAGTGAGTTTGTAGAAACTGTGCTGCAGAATATCAAACCAGACCTTAAGTCACAGTCACCCCTCAGGCGGGAATCTAATTTCTGGTGTTTTGTAGTCCCTGCTCTTCTAGCCGTGGAAATCGCACATCCAGCTCTGTCAATGCACCTCCTTTCTTGCGTTTAGCACTTCTTTCCGTTCCAACTGATGGGAGTCCTTCTCTCGTAGTTCTGTCAGAAGCTCCTTCCTCAAGATGGCAGCAGGTTTAGGCCAAGGCTTTAAGCAGGGGAGGCTCCTCCGTTGGAGCGGAAGAGAGTCGCCCCGGTTAAGTTACCCCGCAAAGATGAAAAATGAAATGGTAATACATTAATTACCATTTTATTTTTCATCCTCCGGTCCTGAAGGGAGCGTCAGGACGGGGGCGGGGCCGCTGCTGAATGACAGCAGCAGGGAGGAGGGTGGGATGTGTTTGCACTTTTCAAAGTGCGCACGTCCCTTTGGCCATCCGTCTTGTAACCCAGCAAGACAGCTGGGTCAGAGTAAGTGCAGAGCTCTAGTGACCTTGGGAGCGGCAAGTGAATCCGCTCACTCCAATCAGGGCACTGCTCTCACAGCATAAGAGCAGCGTACTGCAGCATCCGATTGAGAAGAGGTCCGGAGTGGAGTACGTCGGTTCAGGTAAGTTTTTTAAAATTAAAATATTTGCGCATGTGCAACCCCCTCACCACCCCTCCATAGATGCCAGCCGCCACTGGCTTTAACTGGGATAAAAACATTGGGGGTTCTCCATGCAGTTAAGGGTGTGGCCTAAACATATAAACTACATTTCTGTGATTCCCATAGTGTGCCACCAGTATTTTGATTCCTCTCTGAGCTTCCTGTTATTGCATCCAGATATATAACACTACAGACATGCACCAAAAAACCAGGCATGGATGTTGGCTTTGTCACTAGTAGTTAGCTGTTTACAATAAATGAGTAACAATGATTTCATTGTAAGTAATTAATATTGAACATTTTCAAATTCAGCAATTATGAGAATTAATGAATCATTACTAAGGCCTGTGAAAGGGTAGTGGTCTTCTGAGGGTCTCAGCCACTCCCATTATATTCACTCTTTGTTAGACAGGTGCACCTTTTTTTCTCCACATCTCATCCATCCACACATCTTACACCTCATCTCTTTCCTCTTCAGCATCCTCTTTTCACTTTCTCTTCAATGCATGTCCTAAAATCTACTTCACTTCAACACATCCCAAACAACAATGCACCCACTCGCCTGTAAGCACTGCATTTTCTTTTACTTTCACCCTGTCAATATTTTGACAGGTATGTACCTCCTTGACACACATTTGCACAGAATCACAATTGCATCTGCAATACATGACCATTTCTATGTGTGCGCTCTGCAGAGAGGCCAACGATTGGATAATCATGTAATCTGAACACCTTTATGACCCGCTGACTGGTGCTGTGAGAAACTCGCACTGCATTCAGCCACAACTTCAGAGCTCTCAATTGTGGCCCTTTATAAACAGCTGGAGGTGACCGCATTCAAAGTATGTACCATACAAGAGTAGTATGTTACACAATTTTTTTTACAGAAACACAACATATTGGAAATAGTTAACACTCTTTAGAAATGCAGGATTGAGTAAAACATGTGAAATACACAGATTACCGTTACATTTTTTAGAAAGGAATCAGTGCTTTTGCTATTAAAGTTAAGGACATGAATATAGGACCCAATAGAACACTGTATCAATGTCCATTTTGAATTACTACTGGGTCTGAGACCAGGTGGGACCCAATCCACTTAAAGCCTGGTTTAGGCCCCATAACAGTTAGAAATGATTAATTGCAATATGTGCAGTAGCTCCTGTTGCCACACATATCACACTTACAAGTTGTGCAGTAAGCCCATCACCCCTTCCAACCCTCCCCCCACAATTTTCTCCAGATAAATTTCAGAAAACTGAAATTCTGATCAAACCTGCTGAAATTTATCAGGGAAAAAGTAACACAATAAATAACGGGGCATGTAGATGTTGGTGCGATAAACACCAAAGTCAATATGCTGTACCTCATTTTTGGGCAATAATAATTGGGTGGTATTCATTGCGCCTGACACATTGTGATCCCTGTGGCTTTGGAATATGTTGGGTACAATAAATGTATTCTTTTCTAGGCCAACCGTAACTGGGATGATTCTATTAGAGACACAAAGGCAACAATCTTTACTCTAAAACGTCTAGCAGCTACATTAAACACCCAAAAACATTTTTAAATGGAAGGAACCAAGTCACACATTAGGGGCCTGTAGGAAAGTGCCCCTTTTTGCATGATTACCCCCCCACTTTTTGCCGGATATCTGATGCAACTTGACTTGATGTGCCCTGGTTTCCTGCCAATCAGGTTCCCAGGGCCTGTGTTCTTTCCCAAAACTGAACCTTTGTACCCATAACTGGCGCATCTCTGGCCACAGGTAAGCACCTTGTAAAAGGTACCATGGGGGGGCGTGGCCAAGATGTCGACTGAGTAGGACGTGCCTGCTCATCGCTCCGGTTCTGATTCCGGGCCCCGGCCTAAGCTTTGAGTAGCGGAACCATTAGACGAGCCCCCTTGCCTCTGGGGGCACTCCGGAAGCAGTGCTGGCAAGCCAAGAGTCCACGATTGAGGTTCGGGACCCTCCACTGCTGAGCTGCGAGCGGGTAAAGTGCTGCAGGGTGCGGCCTAGAGAGAAGCTGCACCAGGCCCTGAGACGCAGCAGACCCAAACCGGGGTGCTGCCAACGATAGGGAGCGGCAAGGTGAAGCAGCGCCTTCGCGGTTGTGCACCCGCGAGTGTCCCTGTGGACGCCTCGATACCAGCTGGAGACATCCGGGGCGGCAATAGCGGATCCAGCCCGGATTGAGACGCGCTGCCAGGACGGGGCCGCGTGGGGAGGATGGCTCAGCGGAAGACAGCGGAGATGAGCGGTGTGCGCTGGTGGAGCTTTCCTCCCCTCCCCCGGGGTCTGTGACGAGCGCAGCCCGTACTGGAGAAGCCAGAAGAGGTTAGCAGGAATTGCAGGGAGCAGACACCGTTGAGAGGCGAGGTGGGGGCCCGGTAAGCCGCAGCAGAGCACCGTCTAGGAAGGGGAGGCGCGACTGCACAAACGGAAGCAGCCCAGTGTGCTGAGGCTCCGAGCAGCGGCGGGGACGCGCCTGACTTACTTTCACCCTCGAAGCTGACACTGCTTCATCACGGCTGCGATCGGCCTGAAGGACTTGAGCAGGCGGCCGGGAGATCCTCGTTTACAACGTTGTAGTGCATGCCCAGGTGAGGGTGGCACGCGGCCCCCAACGCGACGCGCAAGTATACTGGCCAGAGGTGGTAACGTGGGGGGTAGGTGACTGTCCCCGCTACGGGCTGCAGACCGGTGAAGACCCAAGAGGAGCGGTCTTCCCCCCCACTGGGGTACAGATCCCGGGACAAGCTGCGGCTCTTCACCACGAGGGCTGCTGGTGGAACTGGGAGAGCGGCTGAGCGGTGCCTCCGGCTCCTGAGCATTCAAGAAGCTAGCGCTCCGAGAGACCTCAACTCTGCTTCTGGTAGCGAATAGGAGGGAACTGACGACAGGGGGGGCAGTCAAGAGGGGCAGATTCTCTGCACAAGGGAGCTTTTGGATCTCTGCAGCGGAGGAGGAGTATGGCCGCTCTATAGCATATTCACCCCCTAGCTGAAGCCCCAAGCACAAGGTCACTGCTGCAGCACCAGGAGTGCCGGATCTTCCCTGGGCATAGCAGCAAGGGCAAGTGCCCCAGGTCCAGTCCTAGGCAGAGGGGACGGCTGAGCCCCCAGAGAGCCGATCATGGCAACCGCAAAAGGAGGAAAAAAGGACAGATCGGTCAGGGAAATGCTGCTCAAAACGCCGGCTACAACTACAGAGGGGAACATTGACGTGATGGATCATGGAGACGCAGAGGCCCCGCTTACCCGTATTTTCATCGAGACCCTGTTCGCTTCACTCAGAGACGAATTCAAGCTGATGAAGACGGAGATCGCGCAGGAAATCAAGGAGGTGAGCGGGGCGGTCACTGTGGCAAATACGTTCTTGACGAAAATAGACAGACCCAGAAATCTCTACCTCTCGTGTGTCACAAGAGTCCCCCTTAATGCGTGGGACAAAATAGCGGCCCAAAGGAACCTTACTACCTTCCCGTCCCCTCTGACACCCATTGTCGGAAATTCCTCCTTCTCACCGGGAATGGATGCTAAGGATTTCACACAATGGACTAGGGAGGGAAGTAGGTCAATCGGGCACCACTTCGATGAAAGGGGCCCACTTTCTTTTGAAGACCTCCGTAGTCAGCAGAGGCTCCCCGAATCAGAACGTTTTCATTACCAACAGATAAGACTCTGGGTCATGCACCCAGACGTTCGCCCCCTTGCCCACCGCTGCCTCACTGTGTTTGAAAAATGGTTTCTTTCCAAGTCAGACGCCCACCTCTAATGACAGCTATATTGTCTAATCAGACAGATCCCTTCCCCCCATAAGTCACTAAGTCAAAAAAGATGGGAACTGGAATTAGAACGCACCCACTCTCAGCGTGAATGGGAGGATATCTACTATAGAGCTAGGCATACGGCACGCAATGTGGCCAGTGTAGAAACAGCTACCAAGATAGCAACGTATTGGTACTACACTCCTGCCCGTCTCCACAAATGCAACCCGGCAAAAGACCCTTTATGCTGGCGTGGATGCGGTTTGCTGGGCACCCTGACCCACGTTCTGTGGGATTGCCCTTATATGCGGTCTTACTGGGCGCAGGTGCTACAGGACATAGACACTCATTTCGATACGGAACTGCCCCACTTCCCAGCGTACATTCTCCTGGGGTTACCAAACGCCCTCATGTTTCCTCTCAAATCACTTAGAGGCCGCCAAATCGCATTAGCTCTAGGGGCGTCCCTTCAAAACATTCTCACACACTGGGGTTCCACCCTCCAACCTACATACACGGGATGGCTACATCGCATTTGGCACATTCTTGTCATGGAAAAGATCTCACTCTCGCTCATCAATAAAGGCACCTCTTTCCCTAAACTGTGGAAACCCTTCTTACCGCTGTTATCTTCTGAGTTCAACGAAATTATCTGCCCTAAATATTTGAGGTTGCTCTGCCTTACCGACCAGGAGCAGGGGAATTCCCAAAACGAAGCATAATCGACTTGGACATGTGCAAAGCAGAGGGAGAGGGAGGAGGGGTGGGACCCAGTGGGGGGGGGAGTTTCTTTGGGGTGGGGGGTAGGCGTTGGGGTTGTTAACCAAGCAATTTACAGCTTCCCCCACTCTGTGGGAGGTCCGCTCGATACTTTGTTTATTGCTGTTTATCTGTGTTCTGTACAAAACTCAATAAAGAAATTCTAAACTTAAAAGGTACCATGGATACCAAGGGCACTGTGACCAGGAAAGGCCTCTGCAGCACCTATTGCGCCACCCTTAGAGACTCTGTACCTTAACACCTACGCACTGCCATTGCAGGCTGCATGTCTTAGTGCAGAGAAAAGTGAAGAGTCGACATGGCACACATCCCTGTGTGCCATGCCCTCAACCCACTGCCTGAGGCCTAGGTAAGTCACCCCACTAGCAGGGTGCACTAGCCCTCAGGTGAGGGTACAGTGGCATGAGCCCTGTACCCCTAAAGCGTCTAAGTCCATTCTTAGACATTGTAAGTGTAGTAAAACCATAAAGAGTATATGGTCTAGGAGTTGGTCATTACAAACTCCACAGCTCCGAAATGGCTTTAATAAAATCTGGGAAGTTTCGTAGCAAACATATCAGCACATTAAACCCACACTGATGCCAGTGTGAGATTTAATGTAAAAAGCAGTTAGAGGGCATCTTAGAGATGCCCCCTGAAAAACGACCAGCCCTGGTGTGATTCCTGAATGGCTACCCACCATTTGCCACCACCAGACAGGTTTCTGGACACATGGGTAGAGAGCCTCCGCTTCCTTGGTCCAGAAACAAAGCCCATCCTGAGAAGAGGTATCTTGCCTCCTCCCCCAGGATGGGCTGGGTCCATAAAGGGGAAGCTTCAAAGGCCTACTGCCTTTGTAAGCTGACCCTGCCTTTTGCTGCCCCCAGCAACTGGCTCCCACTGGTTCTGAACCCCACTTTGTGTGGGAGAATTGGTGGGAAAACCAAGCTAGGAGGAGAGGTGTGCCCACCTTTGCCAACCCCACCCCTCAGGTGGGGGAGGTCAGGTGAAGCGCACATCTCAGTGCCCTCCATCTTTAACCCCTTCGCTGCTAGGCCTTTCCCCCCCCCCTGTGCTAAGCCTTTTTTTGGCTGTTTGGGGTAGTTCGCGCTTAGGCCCCTGTAACTTTTTGACCACATAAGGTATCCACGCCAAATTTGCGTCCTTTTCTTCCAACATTATGGGGATTCTAAAGGTACCCAGGGTTTGTGGATTCCCCTGGAGGGGTCCCAGAAATTAGCCAAAATACAGCTAACTTTTGTTTTTTGGGGGAAAAATGGGAAAAAAGTGCTGCAAATGAAAGCGTCTGGGTTTTTCCCTGCAAATGGTATCAAAAAAGGGTTTGTGGGGCTGAAATCACCATTTCCCCAGCTTTTAGGGAATGACAGACTTTTGTCAGAAAATGAAAAAAAATTTACACCGTTTTGGCATTTTTCTGGGACATAGCCGATTTTTGCTATTTTTTGTGCTTTCAACCTCCTTCCAGTTAATGGTAGAAATGGGTATGAAAGCATTAATGGATCCTGGAAAGCTATACAGTTTTGAAAAGTAGACAAAATTCTGAATTCAGCAAGGGGTCATTTGTGTAGATCCTTCAAGGTTTCTTTATAGAAACTAACAGTTAAATATAGGAAAAATTGAAAATTAGTTGAAAAAAACAGCCTTTTGTGTCAACGTTTTCACCTGTAACTTCTTCTAATTATGACAGCTCTTTGAAAGCAATATACCGTTACATCCGCGGGACCTTACTGGTTGTGGGGATATATAGGACTTGTAGGTTCACCAAGAACCCGACGAACCCAGAGCCAAAAACTGAGCAGCGACTTGCAATGGTTTTTTATGTAGCGGGTATATAGCAATTATTCTGGAAAAATGTATACATGGAAAAATCGGTATGAAAGACACCTATGTATTTCTGAAATGGGAACAAAATATAGAGTTTAGAAACAGTAGCTATTTGCACATTTCCGAAATTGGCAACACTCATACTAGCATGAGAATTATCGGTCATTTTTCAAAATGACTTCTTTTTTACACATTGTCTTTCATTTGGAAGGCAGAAATGCATCGAAAGTCAATAGGTAATAACAGTTGCTTTACAAATCTGAATTACCCTAAGTCTCCCGATAAAAATGGTACCTCACTTGTGTGGGTAGGCCCACGACAGGAAATGGCTCAAAACCCAACGTGAACACACCACATTTTCACAATGAAAAATTACCCTTTTTTTGCAAAGTGCCTAGCTGTAGTTTTTGAACCCTAGCTCTGCCGGAACCTAGGGAAACCTAGCAAACCTAAACATTTTTGAAAACTAGACACCCAGAGGAATCCAGGATGGGGTGACTTGACTGCCTCTCACCAGGTTCTGTTACCCAGAATCCCTTGCAAACCTAAAGTTTTGTCAAAAAACCCACATTTTCCTCACATTTCTGTGGTAGAAAGTCCTGGAATTTGCGTGGATCCACAAATTTCCACCCACCCCGCGTTCCCCAAAGTCTTCCGAGAAAAATGGTACCTCACTTGCGTGGGTGGGCCTAGTGCCCGCAACAGGAAACGGCGCAAAACGCAATGTGGACACACCCCAATTTCACAGTGAAAAATGACCCTTTTTTGGCTAAGTGCCTAGCTGTAGTTTTCGAACCCTAGCTCTGCCGGCACCTAGGGAAACCTAGCAAACCTATAGATTTTTGAAAACTAGACACCCAGGGGAATCCAGGATGGGGTGACTTGACTGCCTCTCACCAGGTTCTGTTACCCAGAATCCATTGCAAACCTAAACAATTGTAAAAAAAAACACATTTTCCTCACATTTCTGTGGTGGAAAGTTCTGGAATCTGCATGGATCCGCAAATTTCCACCCACCCCGCGTTCCCCAAAGTCTTCCGAGAAAAATGGAACCTCACTTGTGTGGGTAGGCCTAGTGCCCGCGGCAGGAAACGGCGCAAAACGCAACGTGGACACACCCCAATTTCACAGTGAAAAATGACCCTTTTTTGGCAAAGTGCCTAGCTGTAGTTTTTGAACCCTAGCTCTGCCGGCACCTAGGGAAACCTAGCAAACCTATACATTTTTGAAAACTAGACACCCAGGGGAATCCAGGATGGGGTGACTTGACTGGTTCCCACAAGGTTGTGTTACCCGGAATCCCTTGCAAACCTAAACAATTGTCAAAAAAAACACATTTTCCTCACATTTCTGTGGTGGAAAGTTCTGGAATCTGCAAGGATCCACAAATTTCCACCCACCCCGCGTTCCCCAAAGTCTTCAGAAAAAAATGGTACCTCACTTGTGTGGGTCGGCCTAGTGCCTGCGACAGGAAACGGCGTCAAAACGCAACGTGGACACACCTCAATTTCGCAGTGAAAAATGACGCTTTTTTGGCAAAGTGCCTAGCTGTAGTTTTTGAACCATAGCTCTGCCGGCACCTAGGGAAACCTAGCAAACCTATACATTTTTGAAAACTAGACACCCAGGGGAATCCAGGATGGGGTGACTTGACTGCCTTTCACCAGGTTCTGTTACCCAGAATCCCTTGCAAACCTAAAACATTGTAAAAAAAAACACATTTTCCCCACATTTCTGTGGTGGAAAGTTCTGGAAGCTGCGTGGATCCACAAATTTCTACCCACCCCTCGTTCCCCAAAGTCTTCCGAGAAAAATGATACCTCACTTGTGTGGGTTGGCCTAGTGCCCGCGACAGGAAACGGCGCAAAACGCAACGTGGACACACCTCAATTTCGCAGTGAAAAATGACCCTTTTTTGGCAAAGTGCCTAGCTGTAGTTTTTGAACCATAGCTCTGCCGGCACCTAGGGAAACCTAGCAAACCTATACATTTTTGAAAACTAGACACCCAGGGGAATCCAGGATGGGGTGACTTGACTGCCTCTCACCAGGTTCTGTTACCCAGAATCCCATGCAAACCTAACAAATTGTCAAAAAAACCACATTTTCCCCACATTTCTGTGGTTGAAAGTTCTGGAATCTGCGTGGATCCACAAATTTCCACCCACCCCGCGTTCCCCAAAGTCTTCCGAGAAAAATGGTACCTCACTTGTGTGGGTCAGCCTAGTGCCTGCGACAAGAAACGGCGCAAAACGCAACGTTGACACCTCAATTTCGCAGTGAAAAATGACCCTTTTTTGGCAAAGTGCCTAGCTGTAGTTTGTGAACCATAGCTCTGCCAGTACCTAGGGAAACCTAGCAAACCTATACATTTTTGAAAACTAGACACCCAGAGGAATCCAGGATGGGGTGACTTGACTGCCTCTCACCAGGTTCTGTTACCCAGAATCCCTTGCAAACCTAAAAAATTGTCCAAAAAAACACATTTTCCCACATTTCTGTGGTGGAAAGTTCTGGAATCTGCGTGGATCCACAAATTTCCACCCACCCCGCGTTCCCCAAAGTCTTCCGAGAAAAATGGTACCTCACTTGTGTGGGTCGGCCTAGTGCCCGCGACACGAAACGGCACAAAACGCAACGTGGACACACCTCCAGTTTCACAGTGAAAAATGACCCTTTTTTGGCAAAGTGCCTAGCTGTAGTTTTGTAACCATAGCTCTGCCGGCACATAGGAAAACCTAGCAAACCTATACATTTTTGAAAACTAGACACCCAGGGGAATCCAGGATGGGGTGACTTGACTGCCTCTCACCAGGTTCTGTTACCCAGAATCCCTTGCAAACCTAAAAAATTGTCAAAAAAAACACATTTTCCCCACATTTCTGTGGTGGAAAGTTCTGGAATCTGCGTGGATCCACAAATTTCCACCCACCCCGCGTTCCCCAAAGTCTTCCAAGAAAAATGGTACCTCACTTGTGTGAGTCGGCCTAGTGCCCGCGACAGGAAACGGCGCAAAACGCAACGTGGACACACCTCAATTTCGCAGTGAAAAATGACCCTTTTTTGGCAAAGCGCCTAGCTGTAGTTTTTGAACCCTAGCTCTGCTGGCACCTAGGGAAACTGACCAAACCTATACATTTTTGAAAACTAGACACCCAGGGGAATCCAGGATGGGGTGACTTGACTGCCTCTCACCAGGTTCTGTTACCCAGAATCCCTTGCAAACCTAAAAAGTTGTCAAAAAAACATTTTCCTCACATTTCTGTGGTGGAAAGTTCTGGAATCTGCGTGGATCCACAAATTTCCTCCCACCCAGCGTTCCCCCAGGTCTCCCGATAAAAATGGTACCTCACTTGCGTGAGTGGGTCAAGGACCCGCGACAGGCAAGGGCCCAAAACCTATTGAGGCGACATCAAAATTACCTATCACAAACCAACCTTGGTTTTGCAAGGGGGGTCCCATGAGTTTTTGGCCCGGGGCTCGGCAGCCATCTAGGGAAACCTACCTAACCCACACATTTCTGGAAACTAGACACCCGGGGGAGTCCAGCGAGGTATGGCTTGCGTGGGTCCCCCATCATTCTCCTACCCAGAATCCCCTGCAAACCTCAAATTTCGCTGAAAAATTCACTTTTTTCTCAAATTTCTGTGTGGGAAAGTTCTGGAATCTGCGTGGATCCACAAATTTCCTCCCACCCAGCGTTCCCCCAGGTCTCCCGATAAAAATGGTACCTCATTTGCGTGGGTGGGTCAAGGACCCGCGACAGGCAAGGGCCCAAAACCTATTGAGGCGACATCAAAATTACCTATCACAAACCAACCTGGTTTTGCATGGGGGGTCCCATGTGTTTTGGGCCAGGGGCTTGGCAGCCATCTAGGGAAACCTACCTAACCCACACATTTCTGGAAACTAGACACCCGGGGGAGTCCAGCGAGGTATGGCTTGCATGGGTCCCCCATCATTCTCCTACCCAGAATCCCCTGCAAACCTCAAATTTCGCCGAAAAATTCACTTTTTTCTCAAATTTCTGTGTGGGAAAGTTCTGGAATCTGCGTGGATCCACAAATTCTGCCCACCCAGCGTTCCCCCAGGTCTCCCGATAAAAATGGTACCTCACTTGTGTGGGTAGGCATAGTGGCTGCAACAGGAAATGGCCCAAATCGTACTGTGGAGACTTCAAAATTACCTATAGCAAAACTACCTGGTTTTGGGGTGGGGGCACCTGAGATTTTGGCCCCGGGCTCGGCGGCCATCTTGGGAAAGTACCAAACCCAAACATTTCTGAAAACTAGACACCCGGGATTTAGAGTATAGCACAGAGAATTCTAAGCGCTACATTTTTTTAAAAATACGTTTTTAGCCAATTCTGCTTTGGACACCCACACAAGTGAGGTATCATTTTACTCGGGACACTAAGGGGAACGCTGTGGGGTTGGACATTTGTGCCGGCACGGTTATTCCACACAAAAATATGTAGAAAATGTTTTTTTTTCAGCTAAATTTGAGGTTTGCATGGCATTCTGGGTAGGAAAACGTTGGGGGATCCACGCAAGCCATACCTCATTGGACTCCCCCAGGTGTCTAGTTTTCAGAAATGTTTGGGTTTGGTACTTTCCCAAGATGGCCGCCGAGCCCGGGGCCAAAATCTCAGGTGCCCCCCAAACCAGGTAGTTTTGCTATAGGTAATTTTGAAGTCTCCACAGTACGATTTGGGCCATTTCCTGTTGCAGCCACTATGCCTACCCACACAAGTGAGGTACCATTTTTATCGGGAGACCTGGGGGAACGCTGGGTGGGAGGAAATTTGTGGATCCACGCAGATTCCAGAACTTTCCCACACAGAAATTTGAGAAAAAGTGAATTTTTCGGCGAAATTTGAGGTTTGCAGGGGATTCTGGGTAGGAGAATGATGGGGGACCCACGCAAGCCATACCTCGCTGGACTCCCCCGGGTGTCTAGTTTCCAGAAATGTGTGGGTTAGGTAAGTTTCCCTAGATGGCTGCCGAGCCCCGGGCCAAAAACTCATGGGACCCCCCTTGCAAAACCAGGTTGGTTTGTGATAGGTAATTTTGATGTCGCCTCAATAGGTTTTGGGCCTTTACCTGTTGCGGGTCCTTGACCCACCCACGCAAGTGAGGTACCATTTTTATCGGGAGACCTGGGGGAACGCTGGGTGGGAGGAAATTTGTGGATCAACGCAGATTCCAGATATTTCCCACACAGAAATTTGAGAAAAAAGTGAATTTTGGGGCGTAATTTGAGGTTTGCAGGGGATTCTGGGTAGGAGAATGATGGGGGACCCATGCAAGCCATACCTCGATGAACTCCCCCGGGTGTCTAGTTTCCAGAAATGTGTGGGTTTGGTAGGTTTCCCTAGATGGCCACCGAGCCCCGGGACAAAAACTCATGGGACCCCCCTTGCAAAACCAGGTTGGTTTGTGATAGGTAATTTTGATGTCGCATCAATAGGTTTTGGACCCTTCCCTGCCGCGGGTACTTGGCCCACCCATACAAGTGAGGTACCATTTCTATTGGGATACTTGGAGAAATGCTGGGGGGTTGGAAATTTGTTGTTACTTTCTGCAGTGTGAAAATGTGGGCACAATAATGCAAGGAAAATGTCACAGTCACATTTTGAGGTTTGCAGGACATTGTGGGTAAGATAACTTGTTGGGATCCACAAGAGAGACATCACCATTCACTCCCATGGGTGTTTAGTTTACGACAAAAACTACAGTTGTTAGGTTATTCTTAGATGAAATGTACAGCTTGGCAGAGAGACAAAACAGACAAAGATTACTGCACAGCCATCTATTCCTCAAGCACACACACATACTGGTTGTATTTGGCACGAGGGCGAGTGATGGTTCAGTATATAAAAGTTTATTAACAAGAGATTTCACAAAAATGAAATGCACTGTCAATAATTGAAAGGACAAAAAACTGAACCAGTGACTCGCAGCTCGTGAGCTGTAAAGCCACTTCAAGGCACCAACCGCTTTACAGGCTATTCACACACCTTTCATACATGATACACACAAGACCATTCACACCACCAGGCACAAAACCAACACATTACAACATTCACAAAAAAGGACAAGGTACACCCTGCTTGACAAAAATAGAAAAGACACATTTTTATGCCCAACCACCTATTCCTCAAGCACACGTACATACTGGTTGGATTTGGCACAAGGGTGAGTGATGGTTCAGTATATACAGTTGTATTAACCAGAGATTTCACAAAAATGAAATGCACTGTTAATTGAAAGGACGAGAAACTGAACCATTGACTCACAGCTCGTGAGCTGTAAAGCCACGACAAGGCACCAATCTCTTTACAGGCCATTCATACACCTTTCATACGTGTGACACATACAAAACCATTCACAACGCCAGCCGCGGGCCCAGCACATTACAACACTCACACCAGCAGACAGCGCCATTCAAGGGCCCATCACTTTCACATGCCCACATTCCTGACACAGCAACCACACCAGCTCACGGATTGCGTTGCGTGGCGTTTGGCTAGCAGTGTGTGTAGTGACCAGCAGCTACTCACTACTCACACACCGCCAGCCAAGCGCCAGTCCACGTACACCGCCATCCGAGCACCAGTCCACGCACACCGCCAGCCAAGCGCCAGTCCACACACACCGCCAGCCAAGCGCCAGTCCACACACACCGCCAGCCAAGCGCCAGTCCACACACATCGCCAGCCAAGCGCCAGTCCACGCACACCGCCAGCCAAGCGCCAGTGCAAACACACCGCCAGCCAAGCGCCAGTACAAACACACCGCCAGCCAAGCGCCAGTACAAACACACCGCCAGCCAAGCGCCAATCAAAACACACCACCAGCCAAGCGCCAGTCCACGCACACCGCCAGCCAAGCGGCAGTCCACGCACACCGCCAGCCAAGCGCCAGTCCACGCACACCACCAGCCAAGCGCCAGTACAAACACACCACCAGCCAAGCGCCAGTCCACGCACACCGCCAGCCAAGCGCCAATCCAAACACACCGCCAGCCAAGCGCCAGACCATGCACACCGCCAGACAAGCGCCACTCCACGCACACCGCCATCACATTTAGGATTTTTTTTATATAAATAAGAAAACACAAACAAATTGCAAATAGATACAAATCTACTAACACAAAATCTGAAACTAAATACACTACACAAATGCCAACCTTGAAACTGAACAAAAAATATTAAACAATAGAGGCCAGGCAGTTCACTTTACCACTCATGGATGCTCCCAAAAATTCTTTTGCGTGTGGTACATTCTAAAACAAGCAGGCACACACAGCCCAGGGTTAGAAGGACACTCGGGGCAGTACATACGAGTCTCCTTCCGCATACCTCTTCGCCAACAGACTCTACATCTCCTAGTGGGAAAGTCTTTTGAGGGTGTGGGAGGAATGTGATCAGGAAACTGGCGATCTTTCAATCTAGCCACATCCTCCACCACTCCAACTCTAGGAACACTTGCCTGTTCCACTAGAACAAGGCTGCCTATTACAGACTCCTGAAACTTAGTAAAAGTCATCTTTGACTCAGGACAAGAATCCTTGAACACAACAAAAGCATTAAAGGTTGCCAAGTGGAAAAGATGGATAGCCAACTTCTTATACCAAATGTAAGCCTTACGAAGAGCAGTGTAAGGTTCCAACCTCTGATCTACTCTGTCAACACCACCCATGTGCCTATTATAGTCTAAAATGCACACAGGTTTGCGCGCTTCAGCAACCTGACCCCAAACAGTCACAGGTGAAGTGCTTTCATCATGGATGGTAGTCAGCATGTAGACATCTCTCCTGTCTGAAAACTTCACAGCTAGAAGTTCCTCGCAACGCAACGCACTGCACTGTCCCCGCACAAGCTTTTGACAAACAAGTTCTTTTGGGAAAACTTTACGGTTAGAGCGGATTGTGCCACAAGCAACAGTGTCCACTTTGGCCAATTCCCCTGAACAACCGCACACCAGTGTAGAAGTTATCTACATATAAATGGTGGCCTTTGTTAAAAAGTCCTCTACCAAGTTCCCACACAATTTTCTCAGTCACTCCAAAAGTGGATGGACAACCAGGGGGGTTAATCCTGGATTCCTTACCGGTGTACACCCTGAAATTAAAGACATATCCAGTCCTACTGTCACACAGCATATACAGCTTAATTCCATAGCGTGCCCTCTTACTAGGAATGTATTGCCTAAAAACCAAGCGGTCCTTGAACAACACCAAAGACTCATCCACTGCTATTTCTTTTCCTGGAGCATAGATCTCAGAAAATCGATCAACAAAGTGATCAAGGACAGGCCGAATCTTAAAAAGACGGTCGCAATCAGGGTGATCTCGTGCCAACGCTAAACCATAATCGACAAAATGCAGCATCCGAAGCAAAAGCAAATACCTATCACGACTCATGACTGCCGGAAATATATCCGTTGCCATCAAGGAGTAGTAGACCAATATGAAGACATTGATGGCTTCCTTAGCAAGCCCATCAAAAAAGTTAAACCCAAGAACTTCTTCATCTCTTCCAGATTTGTTAGCTCTAGAGTGGGGCTTAAGGCTGACACTGTTGTCCCTCAAAAACTGTTCGGCATACAAATTAGTCTGCTCAACAATCTCTGCCAAAAATACATCGTCCATAAACAACTGAAAAAAATTTATCGGCAAAAAGTTTTCAGTATTCACTCTACACCCTGGAACACCAGTAAAGTCTGGCAATGCCGGCTGCACCATGCCTGGGGCAACCCACAGGTCAGCACTTTCAACGGGATGCCTTGCAGCCCCAGGCTGCAGCCCAGATGCCTCTTGCCGCACTATACCAACGGGAAGCCTTGCAGCCCCAGGCTGCAGCCCAAATGCCTCTTGCCGCACTATCGGCACATCAATGTCCTCCTCTAACACGGGCACTTCATCCGCACTAAGAGTAGCTTCATCCGCACTGAGAGTAGCTTCATCATCCGATGATTCCATGTGGAGAGAAAACTCACTGCCTGAATCTTCCCCTCCCACCTCTGCCTCAGAATCAGAGTCAGTCTCTGAACCATGGTCAGAGGAAGACTCAAAAAGCATACCAACAATCTGCTGATCAGTAATCCTGCGGCTAGCCATTATCCTTACTAAGAAAGGAGACTGCACAAACAAGTCAACAACAACCAACACTGTGCAAAATAAGTAATAAACAAAGTGTGGCTTTACCACAAAGATCTATATACTCAAAAACAATATAACTCTCTTACCAAAGATAGCTACAATCACCAGCACCTACTCTGCAGAGACACAGCAAAAAGCAACGATATCCCACTAGAAAGAAAAAACAAAACCAATTACTCATAAGACAACAAAGTACACATCGAGCACTAATGCAAACAGATTTTGACACTCAAAACACAGAAGCCAAACATACTGCTATTATTACACCATTTGCAAAAAACACATTCATGTAGGGAAATTAAACTAATTTAGAGTAAATAGTACAAAAAAATTCTCTTACCAAGCACATGCAACTACACAAGCTGCAGAACCAGCAGTAACAAAACCGCAACCTGGAACAGTCTAAAGAGCAAAAGCCTTGAACTAGAATAAAACAGAGAAATAAAAAAATTACTATTACATTTCACAAACAATAATACAATTAAAATTATAACACACAATGTCACTACCCAAATGGTCAATCTGCCAGATGGGCCTTCAAATAGGGCTGAGAAAAATGGGGATTAGGTGGGGTTTTCTACCAAGCCACTCTGTCCCCCAGGTGGGGCAGAAAACATACAGATATTTGCCGCCCCTTGAAAAAAAAAATAGATCCCTGGTGCCTAGTAGGGTTTTCTGCCTTCCCCTCCCACCTAGTAAATACAAGACCAAAAAAAGGGGCAGATCTGTCGGGGGCAGAAAATACACAAACATATTTTAACCCCCTTGGAAGCGACCCTTGGCCAAGGGGTCGCTTCCATTACCTATAAAAAAAACTCCTGGGGTTTTCTGCCCCCCATACCTGGGGGCAGTAAGGCCAAAAAAGGACCGACTGCCACCAGGGGGCGGGCAGAAAAAACATCCACAAATTATAACCACCTTTGGAAGCGAACCTTGCCCAAGGGGTCGCTTCCACACACTAAAAAACACAATCCCTAGGGCCTAGTGGGCCGGGGGGGCAGAAAGGCCAAAACAATGGGCAAATCTGTCCCTAGGGGGGGGCAGAAAAGACAGCACAAAACGGCCGAAAAAACGGGCCGATTTGCCCTAAGGGGGCAGAAAATCATCACCAAAAAAATGCTCCCCTTTGGAAGCGACCCTTGCCCAAGGGGTCGCTTCCATTGAAATAAAATAAATCCCTGGTGCTAGTGGGGGCATTTCCGCTGCACGATCGCGACGCTGTGCGCGATCGTGAAGCAGAAATACCCTGCAAAGAGACATCAGGGGAGAGGAAAATCTCTTTCCTCTCCCCGATGCCTCGATGCATTGCGCAAACCCCCCAGGAACAAGGAAACCTACCTTGTTTCTCCGACGCCTGGAAGCAAATGGCTTCCAGAGCGTCTGGGACTTCCTGATGACGTTAGCGCGCTCTGTGTGCGCTGACGTCATGGGATTCCCATGGGGGGTCGGGGTGGCAGCGGAAACTCTTCCGCTGCCATCCCCTTTGTGGGGCGTAATCGGACACCCGTGGGGGAGCGCCAGCGCTTCCCCGTGGGTGGGTGCCATGACGGCCTGGAGCCGTCATGAGCACACGCCCACTGTGCATCATGACGGCTCCAGGCCGTCATGAGCACCGAAAGGGTTAAGATGAGGGGACTCAGCCAATTAAGGAGAGGCTCATAACCCCCTCCCACTGGAGGGTGGCATAATAGGAGGTGGACCAACTCCAAGGAAGGGACTCATTGGTCCCGACTTGCACACCTCCTTTAGTGCCTCTAAATTTAGTATTTAGGGGCAACCCTGAACCTTGCTTCCTCAGATTCGAGGAAGAAAGAAGAAGGACCCAAGAGCTGTGCTGACCCAGGAAGAAGAGGACACCAACTGCTTTGGCCCCATCCCTACCGGCCTGTCCCGACTCAGACCGGACTAGAGCAAAACCCCAGTGTGTCCAGCAGCCCCCCAGAGCCTGGAGGACCTGCCCTGCAACCATCTTTAATACTGTCTCCCATGAGCACCAGATTTGCTCAACCAAAGACTCACCCACAGAATACGGATCCAGGCGGCTCTGCAATTTTGCACCACTCAGCACCCAATGCCCATGGCCCAGTTCGAGTGGCCCAGCACCACGAGGAGGTCTCCTTGCGATCCTGACCTAGGATCTGGTGATACCCGACCTCCCCCAAGCTTCAAGCAGACGCTTGCAGCCTCAACCTGAAGGGTCCCCCCATCCGTGACCGAAGCTGGTAAGAAGAACCCGACGCCAAAAGACAGCCCTGCACCCGATGCCGCACGGCCTTGGGTGGCCCAACTGACGGTGTCCAGGCATCCCCCAAGAACCCAACGTACCTCTCCAGCCGGTGGTCACCTTCAGGAAGCCTCCCTGCCCGAGCCTGCAGCATCTTTGCAGAACCGAAAGTCTCCATTGGAATCTACAGGGTCCCCAACGTCTCCTTGGCACCTTGCTCCCGGCCTCCCCTGTGCCGCTGGTGGTACAGCTCCTGTGCTGATTATTGGCCCCTGCAGTGCTGACCTTAACCCCAGGAGCTTTGCTCCCACACCTGAGTGACCTGCTCGTAAGCAGTCCCTGACCAAAGGCCCCCTTAGCCCCATTGGCTAACGGTGGGCCTCTGCACTCTGCACCCGGCTACCCCAGTGCCGCTGGTCATCCAATTTGAATCCCTACCTCAGGGAACCTTGGTCCTAACCCCCAAAACTCCCACTCGTAAGTCGTTTACTTATCTGAGAACCGTTAATCCTTTTTCTCCCATAGGAACCAATGTTACGAGTTTTGTTCCTAAAAATGTTCGAAGTGTCGAGTTGAACTTTGTTTGAAAGAAAAAGTAACTAAACTGCAAATCCTAAATATCCTTGTATTGTGAGGTCCCCGGTGTGGTATCTAGGCATCCCTGGGTAGTCGATGCAATCCAGAAGTAATTACTGTGTAATTTAACCTGTTTTGAAAGCCAATACAAACCTGTAACTATTGCAATTACATCCACAACTGCATTTACTTGCAAAGTCTTGCATTTGAGAGTAAATTTCACTTACCTGTGCCAAGTCCTGCTTGGTTCTAGAAATAAAACATAAGTATACCTTTTTTAAACTTACCTAATTGGTCTGGATTCAGTCTCTGAGTGTGTGCCATCAGTCTTGAGTGAGTGAATACAATAAATGCTTAACACACCCTCTGGATAAGCCTAACTGCTTGCCCACACTACCACAAAGAGAGCTGTTAGTACTTACCTAATTTAGCCTCTGCTATACCTCTGGGAACTTCCTGGACTCTGTGCACACTATACTTTACTTTGCTATAGTATATACAGAGCCAGCTGCCTACAGGGCCTTACTATGACTTTGGAAGTGTGGCAGCGGGCCGCCACGTCAGCTCCCTGCTGCCACACCACTAGAGCCATAATGTGGCCGCCCGCTGGATTCTGACAGGAATCCAAGTCGGGCGGTCCTGCAGCGGCTGGCCCACGGCAGTGCAGTGCTAAGGCTCATACGTGAGCCTTAGCAAGGCACCCCAATGGGAACGCCATTGCATGTTCCTGCAAGGCATGGACTGTCAAGTCCATGCCCTGCAGGAACAGGGGGTGCATGCAGACAGGGGAGCACACCATGTGCCCCCCTGCATGCAACCCCTGGCGCAGAGGCACCAGGGGGCTCTGTAGGGCCCCCTTTGCTTCCTCAACGCCACACTTATCATGCGGGCTCATCACCATGAAAACTGTGGCGGGGAGGAAACTCCTAATATGCTTGGCGGTGCCGCAGCGGCACTGCCAGCATATATGGGGCCTTAGACCGCTGCAAGACCACCCGGGATCGTGTCTCCCTGGTGGCAGCAGCGGTCCCATGACGGTCCGACCGCTCAACTTGTTATAGGGCGCTCAGACCGCCAGTGCGTTGGCAGCCGCACCCCCAAACTAAAAATAAGGCCCTAAGACACTACATATAGATTCTAGTCATTCTAGAGATTCCTGAGTGCTGATATCATACAGTCCTGACATAATTTCTTTGCAGAGAAAAAAATCAGATTCAGACCAATTTCTTGAACCCATCCAATGATGAATAGAACAACTCCAAGAACTGGAAATTCCAAACTTTTTCCTTGGTAGTCCAACTACAAGAGAAAAACAAATAATTTAAAGAGATGCTAGGAGAGATAATCTTCACATCCATGTCTTCAACAGAATTTAAATCTCCTATCACATAAACTATCTGATCCATCTTCCCAAGGTGAGCAAAAAAGCAAAGTGCAAAAGGCTTCTTGAACAAAATCAAGTGTGAAGAGGACGCAGACGATCCAAAAGCGGCAGTCTGATCTTCATCGGAAGAATGTAACCATGCAAAATTTCGCATTGTAGCAAAATGGATGAAATACAGTAGTCGAAAAAATAATTTGTATGCCTAGTTACATAGAAAGAGACATTCTCAGGGGAGAAAATGATGATGTCTGCATCCTAAACCTTCATAAAAAAACTCTTGTAAAGGAGATGAATGAATGAAAAAACATTTCTAAAGCGCATAGCTACCTATGGGCATCCCAGCGCTGGAGCACAACTGAAGCTTCCGAGACTCATTTGGGGAAAAGCCAGGTTTTCAGCAGTTTGCGGAAGGCCAGGTGGTTAGTCTCCCTTCGTAGCTGAAGGGGAAGGGAGTTCCAGAGCTTGGCGGCATTGTATGAAAATAGACGGCCCCCACTTCTAACTCTCTTAATCCTAGGGACGAAAGCCAGATGTTGTTCATCTGAGCGTAGAGGCCTATTGGCTCGGTAGGGTTTGACCAAGGAGGAGATGATCTCTGGTCCTTTCCCTCCAAACAACCTATGAGTAATACATAGGGCTTTGAAGTGGACTCTCTCCTAGATAGGGAGCCAATGGAGAGCTTTCATGGCAGGTTTAGCCGATTGACGATTCTGAGTTCCCATTAGAATCCTTGCGGCACAGTTCTGTACCATTTGAAGTTTGGCAAAAACCGAACTCGGGGCACCAAGATACAGTGCATTGCCGTAGTCCAGGCGTGACAAAATGAGTGCTTGGACAATAAGTTTCTTTGCCTGCAAGGGAAGCAAGGGTAGTACTTTGCGAAGCACCCTTGTTAGAAATGGGGGTCTCTAGTTGGCAATGGCTGGCCACTGCCAAGTAGGGACCCTTCTTCCTAAGTCAGAGTGAGAGGGCTACACCCTTTGATAACCCCTGCTCAACCCTGTGGTAATGTAGCACAAGCAGCTAGGCTTATCTCAGAGGCAGTGTGTGAAGCATTTATGACCATACACAGTAACACAGTGAGGAACACTACAAAGGGACACCACACAAGTAGTTATCTAAAATAAGTATCTTTATTTATAGACTTAACACAAGACCAATAACGATAAAAAGCCACAGCCAGTCCTGGAGCACTTTGTTTACCAGGCTGCATCCTTCCTTTCAGGAAGAGGGGGTCTGCTATCAGACGCACAGTAGGAGGTGGAGCCAGCATTCACCTTGCCAGGCACAGCCCTGCTCAGATCAAAGGGTCACCCCTCCCCATACTCCAAACGCAGATCTCTCTATTCAACCCAGGTCTGGCTCAGCCTGCCCTGTCCCTCCAAAACCAGACAGCCAATACACATAACAGCAGAGCACACTGGAAGGCTTAGGCAAGAAAATACCTACTTTCTAAAAGTGGTATTTTCAAACACAGAATATAAAAATAAACTTTACTAAAAGATGTATTTTAATATTCTGAGCTCAGGCATACTAAATTCGTTTTTCTACCATGTTCCTGGGGTCAGTTAGGACTATAGAATGTAATAGTCAAACTGCCCATTCTGGCCTATGGGGAACAGGTAGCCTTACAGTAGTGAAAAACGAAATTGGGTGTAATTCACTACCAGGACATGCTTCACACACCAAGGCATGTCCTACCTTACACATACAATGCACCCTACCATAGGGGGGACTTACATGATGCCAAGGAAAGGTTCAGGGGCTGGGAAGTGGGTGCACTTCACAGCCAAGATGGCAATTCTAGACTGCACACAGACTCTGCGGTGGCAGGTCTGAGACACACTTTACAAGCTGCTTCTGTGGGTGGCGCAAACCAGCGCTGCAGGCCCACCAGCAGCAGTTGGTTTACCAGCCCTGGGCACACACAGGCCACGCTTCTAGGGACTAACAGGTAAACCAAATAAGCCAATCATGGATATACCAATTCACATGTCATATTTACACAGGGAGCATTCGCGCTGTGGCACTGAAGGGCAGTGGCACAGCGCCCAGAGCATCTAACACCAGCAAAAACAGAGGAGACAACAGCGAAAAAGGAAGGGAGACCCACGCCAATGGTGCCAGGTCTAACACGTGTCCCCTCCAGCTGAAATGTGGGGAGAACTACCCATCCCCTTGGGAGTTCTCATCACTAAGGCGGAAAAATCTGGACAGACCATCAGCATTGGCGTGTTCTGTACCAGGGCGGTGTTCCACCGTGAAGTCCATACCCTGGAGGGAAATGGACCACCTCAACAACTTGGGATTCTCACCCCTCATCTGCATCAACCATCTGAGGGGCCTGTGGTCTGTCTGAACCCGGAAGTGAGTCCCAAACAGGTATGGTCTCAGCTTCTTCAGTGCCCAGACCACAGCAAATGCCTCACGCTCAATTGCACTCCACCTCTGTTCCCGTGGAAGTAACCTCCTACTGATGAAGGCTACAGGTTGGTCTAGTCCCTCCTCATTTATCTGTGACAGAACGGCCCCCACCCCATGCTCTGAAGCGTCTGTCTGGACAACAAATTCCTTAGCAAAATTGGGCGCCTGGAGTACGGGTGCTGTACACATGGCAGTCTTGAGGGCATCAAAAGCTTTCTGACAGGTGTCAGTCCAGTTCACAATCTTTGGCTGCTTTTTGAAGTCAGCTCAGTCAAGGGTTCAACAATGTTGCCATACCCCTTGACAAACCTCCTGTAGTAACCCGTGAGTCCTAAGAAGGCCCTCACCTGGGTCTGGGTCCTTGGGGGCTCCCAAGCCAGGATGGTTTCAATCTTGGGCTGCAGGGGCGCCACTCGGCCACTCCCCACCTGGTGTCCCAAATACACCACAGAACCCTGCCCAATCTGGCACTTACTGGCCTTGATTGTGAGGCCTGCTCTGCGCAGCGCCATCAACACTTCCCAGAGGTGGCGCAAGTGGTACTCCCAGGAGGAACTGAACACTGCAATGTCATCCAGGTAGGCGGCACTGAAATCCTCCAGCCCAACCAACACCTGGTTGACCAACCTCTGAAAGGTGGCAGGGGCATTCTTCATCCCAAAGGGCATCACACGGAACTGGTAGTGCCCATCTGGTGTGGGGAATGCTGACCTCTCTTTGCCCCATCAGTTAAGGCGATCTGCCAGTACCCAGACGTCAGATCAAACGTGCTGAGGTACCGGGCAGCCCCTAGCCGATCTATGAGCTCATCAGCTCTGGGGATGGGGTGCACGTCGGTCTTCGTGACCGAATTGAGACCTCGGTAGTCCACACAGAGCCTAAGTTCAGGTGTGGCACCAGGCGTTGCAGCTTTTGGTACCAAAACCACGGGGCTGGACCAAGGGCTGCTAGAGGACTCAATCACCCCTAGGGCAAACATTTTGGAGACCTCCTCCTTAATGTAAGCCCTGACCCTGTCAGTCACTCTGTAAGCCTTGTGCTTGACAGGAGGACTGTCCCCGGTGTCCACCTCATGGACGCACCAATCAGTGACACCAGGCACCAGGGAGAACAAATCCGAAAATTGCCCCAACAGTTGGCGACAATCTCTCTGCTGCTCAGGGGTCAGTGTGGTGGAGAGGACCACACCCTCCACTGACCCATCCTTCTCTCCTGCACACAGGAGGTCAGGAAGAGGCTCACTCTCCTCCTCCATCCCAGCATCTGTGGCAAGAAGCATGCCCACTTCAGACCTCTCAAAGTGGGGCTTCAGGCGGTTCACATGCAGGACCCGCAAGGGGTTCCTGGGAGATTGAAAGTCCACCAAGTAGGTAACTGGACTTTGCGCTCCACCACCTCAAATGGGCCGGTCCACTTATCTTGGAGCGCACAAGGCTCCACTGGGGCCAGTACCCAAACCTTCTGACCAGGTTGAAATTCGACCAGAGTGGCATTCTGGTCGTGCCAACATTTCATTTCCTCCTGGCTGGCTTCCAGATTTGCCTCAGCAATTTTTCTGAAACGCCGAGTCTGGTTCCTGAAGGCCAACATGTAGCTAAATACATCTTGGGGAGGTTTCCTGGGAAATTGCTCCCAGCCTTCCTTGACCAGACTCAGAGGCCCTCTTACCGGATGGCCATAGAGGAGTTCAAAGTGACTGAACCCTAAGGACTTCTGTGGCACCTCACGGTAGGCAAACAACAGGCATGGCAAGAGGACGTCCCACTTACGCCTCAGGGGCTCTTCTAGGCCCATGATCATGCCCTTCAAGGTCCGGTTGAACCTTTCAACCAGACCATTACCTTGGGGGTGGTAAGGAGTGGTGAACTTATAAGTTACCCCACACTCCTTCCACAGAGACTTCATGTACTGGGAGATGAAGTTGGTCCCCCTGTCAGACACCACCTCTCTGGGGAACCCCACACGGGAGAAAATCCCCATCAGTGCACGTCCCACCACGGGGGCCGTCACTGTCCTGAGCGGGATGGCTTCAGGGTACCGGGTGGCATGGTCCACCAAGACCAGGATGAACCTGTTCCCCATGGCTGTCTTGGGGTCCAGAGGCCCCACAATGTCAATGCCCACTCGCTCGAATGGGGTACTAACAACTGGAAAGGGCTGGAGTGGGGCCTTGATCTTCCCCCCACTCTTCCCACTTGCCTGGCAAGTCTCGCATGTCCTGCAATAAGTGTCTGAACTCTTGGGCATCTGGGGCCAATAAAAGTGGGTGGCCAGCCTCTCAAAGGTCTTGGTCTGCCCCAGATGTCCTGCCAATGGAATGTCATGAGCCAACCCCAGTAGGAAGGCTCTGAAGCACTCGGGTACCACCAGCACACGGGCTGACCCCGGCTCAGCAGCCTTAGGCTCGCTATACAGGAGACTGTTCTCCCAATAAATCAGATGTGAACCAGACAGGTCACCTGCTGCCTGGGCTGCAGCCTGATGCTGCATACCCTCAAGAGAAGGGCAAACTCTTTGCTGCTCACAAAATTCCTCCCTGGTGGGTCCCCCTTCCTGCTGCCCATGGGTCAGCTCAGGCAGGTCCCCCAGTTCGGTGATCTGCTCCCCGGTAGGCTCCAGGGCATCCCCCTCAGGGTCTGCTCCCTCCTAGGCCGTGGGAACCAAGGGGGCCGGCTCCCGCGCCCCCTGCCCCTCCTCTCTAAGGCAGGGATCTGGGCCATACTCTCAGGCTCCAGGTCCTTCTCAACACCCTCCTTGGCTGCCATGGACCGAGTGGTAGCACACGCCCACTCAGGCAGACCCAACATCTCCAAGTGAGATCTCCTCTCCACCGTAGCCCACGGCGAGTTCTCTAAATCATTGCCCAACAGACAGTCTACAGGCATGGCGGGCCTCACAGCCACCTGAAGAGTTCCTGAGACCCCCCCCACTCAAAGGGAACCTGAGCCACCTCACTTTGGCTCTCTGAGTTATCTGCGGACACTACTGGGTAGAATGCATGGGGGACAACCTGCTCTTTGGACACCAACCGGGAGCTGACAGTAGTTATACTGGCTCCTGTGTCTCTTAGAGCCTCCACCCTATGGCCATTGATGGTCACCCACTGCCTGTACTTTTTAGTGTTATCAGGCAGTGCAGGCTTAGGGACCATCTCAAAGTCTCCTAATGAGACAAGGGTCAACTCTACGGGATCCCACCCACCTTGGGCACCCATCTCCTCCCCTCCCAGGGCTACACTAGCAAGCTGGCGGGGTGGTGCACGGGGTGGTGCACTAGTATCCCTCTGAGGACACTGGGGATCATGGTATCTGTGGCCCACTTGACCACACGTATAACAAGTAAGGGGCCCCTCTGAACAGGCCTACCTGTCGGGGCACTGGCTTCTTCTCTTGGGGAGGCTGGGACACCACTGCTTGGTTCCCTTGGGAATTACTTTGGGGCCCTCTTGGAACTCCCTCGGTTTACCCCTGTCCCCCACTTCTCTGCTGGGGACCCTGCCCACCTTTGGCGAAGTCTCCCACTGGACCCTTGCGAACCCGGGTGCTCACCCAGCGGTCCGCCTCCTCAGCAAGCTTCCTAGGGTTAGTCAGCTTGCAATCAATCAGGTGCTGGCGTAGCTCAGGAAAACAGTTACTAGATAAATGCTCCCATGCAATCAAATCATTAAGCTGCTCAAAAGTTTCTACTTTGCTACCTTTTACCCAGCGTTCCATTGCTCTGCAAAAAAGACACATATTCAACCCACGTGGTACCCTCTAGCTTCTTGCAGGTCCTAAACATCTGCCTATACATCTCAGGGGTCAAACCATAGCGGGTCATCAAAGCTTCCTTCATGTGGCCATAAACCATTCGACTTTCTGGGGGCAGGTCCAACAAGGTATCCCTCCCCTCACTCACAAAGCGTCCCCACAACCCCGCTCCCCAATCCTTCTCAGGGACCCGGTGGGACACCATGGCTAATTCATAAGCGGCAAACCATTGCCCAATATCTTCACTTTTGTGGAAATCCTTAATAACCTCCTTGGGTATATACACTCTATTCTCAGTATGCACCACAGGTATGCTGCCACCAGAGGGGGAGATCTCTACACTCTTTGCTTTAATCTCCAACTCCCTCAATATTCTCTCATGCTCAAGTTTCATTTTCATAATCTCAAATTCTAACTTCTTGTTCTCTAGGTCCCTGTGACCATCCATTTTAAGCTTAGCCATCTCCATATTATGCCGCCTATCTCTCTCCCTGTCCTCCATCTCTTCTGGGGACAGACTCCTGGCGGACACACTAGTGCCCGGGCTGGAAATTGCTTTATCTCCCACCAAATCTACTACCTCACCCTGCTGCTCTCCTGCATTCTCTTCCCCCTCCACAGGCTCTCCCATATTCTATGGGGCATCCCTGGCTTCTAGCCAGGCCTTCAGCGCCTTGTAATACTCCTCCCTTTTAGTGAGACCTGTGATAGGGACTGTGAAGCGTTTGCAAAAATATTTGAGCTGCTTGGCATTGTAGGTTTCTAATTTCTCTTCTTCCCAGGAGAGATCCTCCGAGGCATTGGATCTGGGCTTGCCCATTGTAGCAATAACTGGCAATATTAATCAAAAATAGAATCAGAAAAAACCTCAAAACGTATGTGGTTGCGTTATGGTTTGCACTCACTAGTAGTGTACACTATAATTACTGTATGCGATCATAAATGCAAGTCCAGATCCTCACCGCTGACCACCAATGTTAGAAATGGGGGTCTCTAGTTGGCAATGGCTGGCCACTGTCCAAGTAGGGACCCTTCTTCCTAAGTCAGAGTGAGAGGGCTACACCCTTTGATAACCCCTGCTCAACCCTGTGGTAACGTAGCACGAGCAGCTAGGCTTATCTCAGAGGCAGTATGACCATACACAGTAACACAGTGAGGAACACTACAAAGGGACACCACACAAGTAGTTATCAAAAATAAGTATCTTTATATATAGACTTAACACAAGACCAATAACGATAAAAAGCCACAATACTGTAAAATAGGATTACTCTTGAAATGCTGCAAAAATAGTTCAAAGTGTGCCAAGAGGAGTTCAGTTCAAAGCAGTGGTCTCTGCGACCCTTTTACTTACAAAATACCTGGATTTCGTAGCAAAACCAACAAATTGTCGCAAAGAAGCTGTAGCGATGATTTTCTGCACGCGAGGCCGGCGATGCGATAAATCCTTGCCGCGAGGGAGGATGATGCGCCGATCTGCTGGTGCGTGCGGAGACGATGCGACAAACTTCTGCACGCTAGGTCGTTGATGCAAGGACTCCTTGCCGCGAGGGAGGAGGCGAGGCGACGATCCTGTTGCGTGTGCGATCGGGTTGCGATGCGAAGAAATGGCGCTCCGCGAGGGAGCGACGATCCTGATGCGATGAAAATGGCGGACGCTCGGCGTCCGCGCTGCGATGTCGTGAAGCGATGATTCGATCTTTGGTTGCGAGCACTCGGCGGCAGCAGCGCAATGATTTTCCGGGCGCTTTCGGCTGCGGCGGCTCGCAAACCTGCGTTAGCGACGATTTCAGCACTCTCTTCTCTGTAGTAGAACTAGAGGCCCTGGAACTCACAGGAGCCTCACCTGCAGATAGAAATCCTCGCTGGGAGGAATCAGGAGGCTGGTGGTGAAGTCTGATGTGCCTGAGACTTCAACAGGAGGCTAGCTCTCTCCTAGCCCTTGGGTGATTGCTTTAGCAAGATTAATAAAAGTTCTCTCAAAGTCCTTTTCCCTCTTCTTCCAGGTCCAATGGTAACCACTGCAGGCCAATCCAAGAAACAGCACACAAGCACAAGGATAGTCACCTCCTGCAGATTCCTTCAGTTACACGGACAGAGGTTCGTCTTGATGTCCAGGAGCAATACAAATTGTAGGGGTTTCAGCACAGATATTTATACCCCAAAAGTCTTTGTTCTCAAAAGCTACAAGTCACTGAGCCTAGCCAGAACCAGTTCTGTTCAGTCCTGGAGCACTTTGTTTACCAGGCTGCATCCTTCCTTTCAGGAAGAGGGGTCTGCTATCAGACGCACAGTAGGAGGTGGAGCCAGCATTCACCTTGCCAGGCACAGCCCTGCTCAGATCAAAGGGTCAGCCCTCCCCATACTCCAAACGCAGATCTCTCTATTCAACCCAGGTCTGGCTCAGCCTGCCCTGTCCCTCCAAAACCAGACAGCCAATACACATAACAGCAGAGCACACTGGAAGGCTTAGGCAAGAAAATACCTACTTTCTAAAAGTGGTATTTTCAAACACAGAATATAAAAATAAACTTTACTAAAAGATGTATTTTAATATTCTGAGCTCAGGCATACTAAATTCGTTTTTCTACCATGTTCCTGGGGTCAGTTAGGACTATAGAATGTAATAGTCAAACTGCCCATTCTGGCCTATGGGGAACAGGTAGCCTTACAGTAGTGAAAAACGAAATTGGGTGTAATTCACTACCAGGACATGCTTCACACACCAAGGCATGTCCTACCTTACACATACAATGCACCCTACCATAGTGGGGACTTACATGATGTCAAGGGAAGGTTCAGGGGCTGGGAAGTGGGTGCACTTCACAGCCAAGATGGCAGTTCTAGACTGCACACAGACTCTGCAGTGGCAGGTCTGAGACACACTTTACAAGCTGCTTCTGTGGGTGGCGCAAACCAGCGCTGCAGGCCCACCAGCAGCATTTGGTTTACCAGCCCTGGGCACACGCAGGCCACGCTACTAGGGACTAACAGGTAAACCAAATAAGCCAATCATGGATATACCAATTCACATGTCATATTTACACAGGGAGCATTCGCGCTGTGGCACTGAAGGGCAGTGGCACAGCGCCCAGAGCATCTAACACCAGCAAAAACAGAGGAGACAACAGCGAAAAAAGGAAGGGAGACCCACGCCAATGGTGCCAGGTCTAACAATCCTTAATATGCCAAAGCAGGAGGCCACTACCTTTCTGGCCTGGACTTTAAGGCTAAGATCTGAGTCCAGCCAGAACCCCAGGCTTTTTATCTCTAACTTGGGGACTGGTGCCAATCCCATCGAGGGTGGCCACATCGTGTCTGCTCTGAAAAGCGAAGGATTGCCAAGGAGCATAAGCTCAGTTTTGTCGCCATTTAGCTTTAAGTGAGAGTGATTCATCCACTTGGCTACTTCTTCAAGGCAGGTGCAGAGGCAGGTGGAAGCCAGAT
Source organism: Calotriton arnoldi (assembly GCA_963921515.1). Taxonomy (NCBI): domain Eukaryota; kingdom Metazoa; phylum Chordata; class Amphibia; order Caudata; family Salamandridae; genus Calotriton; species Calotriton arnoldi. Next base: position 365,935 of record CAWUFW010001295.1, on the reverse strand, counting down.
CTGAGTGGTTGAGTGAAACCACCAGCTGGGTGTAAATCAGCATATGTCATGATATTCACTCCATAGGGACGGATGATGTCCGCAAGAGGAGCCATATAAGCATTAAAAAGTGTTGGACTCAGGGAGGATACCTGCGGAACCCCACAATGGAGGGGCCACGGTTTAGAGATGACCTCATCCTCAAATACCTGGAAGGACCTCCCCTCCAGGAAAGACTTCAGCCAACTCAGGGCTGCTCCGGACACGCCCAGATTTCTAAGTCGGTCAACCAGAATACAATGATTGACCGTATCGAAGGCCGCGCTTAGATCTAAAAGAATCACGGCAGATGAGCCTCCTGCGTCGAGAATCTTTCTGGATTCTTCCATGACAGTTAGAAGAGCCATTTCAGTGCCTTGGCGGGGGCGGAAGCCAGTTTGATTGGGATGGAGAAGATTATTAGATTCCAGATGGGCAGAGAGAGTGGAATTAACGTGTTTCTCCAGAATCTTGCTAATTCCAGGAAGGAGTGAAATGGGACAGTAATTGGCCAAACAGTCTGGGTCCAGAGTAGGCTTTTTCAAGAGGGCTTTGACCATCGCTTTTTTCCATAGGGGGGGAACCACCCCAGAGGATATAGATGAGTTGATCAAATCCAGGATGACAGGGCTAACTACCTCAGTCTCCTGCTTCAGGATATTAGGCGGGGCAGGGTCGCTGGGTGAACCGCTTTTTACATGGGCAGATGTAGTCTGGAGAGAATCATGGTCCATTAAAGGGAAGGCTGTTAAAGAAGGTTCCTTACTCCCTGTGTGTAGATCCTCAAAAAGGGGAGTAGTGTAGCTCTCAATAGGAGAAAAGGATCCATAGATAATTTGAATTTTATTATAAAAATATTCCGCAAGTTCGTTGCAGCGTTGGTCTGTGGTTACGGGAGAGTCGGGGAGATAAGGGGCTTTCAATAGTTTCTTAACAATTCGGAATGTTTCACGGGGGAATTTGAAGCTGAGGATATAGTTTCCTCAAAATATAAGGCCTGGGATTTTTTAATTTCAGTCTTATAAGTTTTAATAGCCTCCCTATATTCATTCTTCTTATTCAGGGAGAAGTCCCTTCTCCAAACTCTTTCTGTTTTTTTACAGATTTGTTTTAATTCTCGGAGTTTGGGGGTATACCAGGCCGTTCTGTTGGGCCCTTTATGCAACTGGATTGTCGTTTTAGGAAGGACTCAATCTAGTGTACCGTTAATTCAGTTGTTGAATTTATCATTGGCCACCACCGGATCAGAATCGGGGGGGGGTGGGGGGGGTTGGAATTTTCCAATGCCGGTATCCAGTTTTCTAAGGGAAGTTTTGACCAGCAGCGGGACGTAGTTTGCACGAGCCGAGTTGGAGGAGTGACATGGGTGGGAGACCAGGTAAAAGGAATAAGAAAGTGGTCTGACCAGGGAATAGGGGTCGGTGTCTGACAAGAGAGCTCCCTCAGACCAGAGAAGATGGGGTCTAAGAGGTGCCCTTTTGAATGTGTTGTGTGTAATACTTTTTGGATGAGCTGTAGGGCCGCTAAGTCCAGAGACAGTTTAGATGCAACTTTTGATGTTAAGTCATCAAAGTGGATGTTAAAGTCTCCCAGGATGGTAAAGTTTGCAGTAGTGCTTGCTAGTTTAGGTACCATTTCTGAGAGTGACTTGCAAAATTGGCCAATGGATCCAGGAGGACGGTATATCAGGATGCCTGATAGGGTTAATATGGGTGTAAATCCTATTGAAAAGTGAAGATTTTCACAGTCAAGTAAGGGGCTCCCAAAAGTCCGACAGGTGAAGTGACTTTTCAGAATAATGGCAATCCCACCACCCTTGCCAGTGGCCCTATCCAGCCTTTGTATTATATAGCCAGGGGGGAGAGCCTGAACTATATCGGGGTCTGAGGCTGTATTCAGCCAAGTTTCGGTAAGGAATAGGACATCAGGGCCTTCCTCCATAAGCAGGATGGACAGTTCAGCAGAATGTTTAGGCAAAGATCTGCAGTTCAGTAAAAGTAGTTTAAAAGCTTTATCCAAAGATGCTGCGGCAGGGCCAGCGGGGGAGGAATACGAGGATCTGAATGGACAATGCGTACAGTTAGTGTCCAGACTACTGGGGACAATGGAGTGGAGGCAAATGGGATCTGGGGGTGAATTCAACTGTATGAGCTGCTCCGCGCTGTACCAGTACTTATCTGGTAGGGGACGGGCAGGGGTTCCGGCCCCTGGCCCCGTCCGGACACGGACGGGCGCAGACGGGCTTGCCTTTGGCGCGCCCTCGGCGCGCGCTCCGCTGCGAGTCGCGTCATCGGGCTTTAAGTAGCCCGGCAGATTCAGCGACTAGAGCGCTGACCAGAGTAATGGCGGCTAAAATCAAATGCGCAAATAGGCAGTGAGTAAAATCCGATTAAAATGCTTCCCCCACAAGTTCCCACAGTCAATTCGAATTCAAATTCAGTGCAATTCAGTTTAAATGATCTAAAAACAATACTTTTCTTAAGAGGTGAGCAACGAGGTAAAAACGCTACTCTCGCGCCTAACGTGACTCATGCAGCTTCTGTTAGTGCTGCGCGGTCGCGTCATCGGGCTTTTAAGTAGCCGGGGCAGATTCAGCGACTAGAGCGCTGACCAGAGTAATGGCGGCTAAAATCAAATGTGCAAATAGGCAGTGAGTAAAATCCGATTAAAATGCTTCCCCCACAAGTTCCCACAGTCAATTCGAATTCAAATTCAGTGCAATTCAGTTTAAATGATCTAAAAACAATACTTTTCTTAAGAGGTGAGCAACGAGGTAAAACGCTACCCTCGCGCCTAACTTGACTCAGGCAGCTTCTGTTAGATCAGAGTGGTAACTTGGCTACATATGTTATTATTACTCCTCTTACTATAATTTAATTACCTCTGCAAACATTATGGTTATCTTTTGTTTTTCCTCTTCTTATTTCTCAATCCAAGATGACTGCCATGTTTTTCTCTTGAGTTCACTTCCTCTTTCTCATTATAAAAGCAGACTCAGTCCAGGGGCCAGTTGCGTTCCAATTGTATCCTCATTGCTCGCTCCTGGTCTCCGTGGATTCCACAGTCTTCAGTTCGTCACATCTTCTACCCAGCCTCAGCCCTGTGTTTCATCAGCCATCTGAACCAACTGAAGGTTTTTTCTGGACTCCATTTTTTTTCTAAGAAAAACACGTCTAGGAAAAAAAGCAGTCATTTGGATGACAACAGTGACCAGCACCTACAAAGTCCAGACCTTCATCAACACCTGTCTGAGGAAAATCATCTGGCCAAACACCATCAGCAAAAACGACCTAAGGCAGCAGACTTTCCAACTCCATGCCCATGAAGAAATCATGAAAAGACGCTGGATAGGTCATACCTTCCGCAAGACCGCATCAAACACCACTAGTGAAGCCCTGACCCGCAACACTCAAGGTAAAAGGAAAAGAGGAAGGCCAAGAAACACCTGGCGCTGGGGCCTCGAGGCTGACTGCAAGGAGATGGGTTACATCTGGAGTCAGATTGGAAGAAAGATGGCTGCAGAGTCCTGGTTGATGGCCTGTGCCCCAGGAGAGGTAGTAGGCATACGTAAGTTTTTCTTCCTTCTTGCTTTGTCATTCACTGGAGCAGTCCCAGCAGTATGTTGCCATTCTGGTGTCCACTTCTGCATCTGGAGATAAGCAGCCTTATCTTCACACCAAGAAACATCCTCTAGGGTCACCAAGAAGACCAGCTTTTTACAGGTTGCGACACCACCGTCTCATTCATACGGATCAAGAACAATAAGTGTATCTGACCTGTTACCAGCAGAAAATAACCTCACGCTGTAAGTACAAAATCTTATCACAGAGAATGCATCTCCACGACAGTCGTTGGCAGTCCTACAGCAAGGCTCCCTGGATCATCCTTTAGTGAGGCTTGCAGAAATGAAATTCAGTGGTAACTCCGGGAAATTGAAAGCTTTTCTAGATACATTGCAAGATCATTTTACCTTCAAACATCACAGTTATTCCTCAGACCGAGCTAAATTTAGCCTTTTATTGTGTAATACCTTTGGGAACGCCACTAGTGTCTGACTCCAGTCGCCTCAGGGATAATTTCCCTGCCTTTTTGACAGCATTTCAACAAGAGTTTGATCACCAGGATCATAAATTCACTGCTCAAGAAGAAATCCTAGAGCTGTCACAAAGGCCCATGGATTTGCAAACTTATATTGCGAGATTTAAAGTTTTGGCAAGAAAAATTGAATGGAATGATTCAACCTTAATTACCCCTTTTCGGAAAGGCTTAAGAGAAGACTTAAAGGATGAGCTTGCTAGAGTATCTAGACCTCCTTCCTTCCAAGACCTTGTTCAATTGGTGCCCCAGATCGACAGTCACATTTAGGAAAGGTGGCAAAAAAAAGAAAACAACCTCCAAAAACTATTAATAGACCAAGTTTTAGACCACCTCCAAAACATCATGATACAGATGAGGAACCCATGTAAGCAGCGGTCACTAAAGGTCCACTAACTGAGAAAGAAAAAGAAGAAGACAGAAGAATGGTCTATGTTGTATTGTGGTCATGGAAGTCATCTGTTGAACTTTTGTCTTGTGCGACGGGCACATTCTTCACCGAAGTCAGGAAATTACGAAGCTCATCCCTAGTGCAGGGAATAGAGGCCAGTAAGGATCAAGGTAACCTGCCTTCATCATTACTATCTTCTGGCTTTGTTCTTCTCCACGGAGAACTTTTACTTCAGTCTGGTCCCATCATAGCATCAATTCTTGTTGACTGCAGAGCTTCAAATGTATATATATGGACATCCAGTAGGCCTCCCTTCATAAAACCCCAATATTAAAAAACAAAAGCTTCCAGTCACTGTTGAAGCTCATTATGGCACTTTAGTTGCTTCTGGATTGGTCAACGAAGAGATTTGATCTGTATCTTTGAAAATAGCTGCTCATCAAAAGCTCATCTCTTTTGATTTAATTTCCTCCCATTATCCAATATTCCTTGGAATCAACAGGTTGGTACGTCATAATCCATATATTAGCTGGACTGCTAGATCAGTCTTTTCAGGGCCTGAATATTGTATTCATCATTGTAACATGGTCCAAAATCCTCCAGTGGCCCTCAAAATACCGATTGACCATTCTCCTCCCTCTGTGGACCATTTAAAGGAGGATCCTGAGACTATCAAGAATTTCAAGATGTGGTTCAAGAATCCAAAACTAAAGAGTTACCACCTCATCATACATTTGACTGTGCCATCGAAATCAAACCAGAAGCACTTGTTCCTTATGGCAGCATTTTCTATCTCCTTCCCAGAAGGACAAGCACTAGGAGAGTACCTGGATGCTAACTTGGCTAACGGGCTCATATTTCCATCCAAATCTCCAGCAGGAGCATCTCAATTCTTCATGTCTTAAAAAGGAACATCACAATTACATCCCTGCATAGACTACAGGGGTCTAAATAAAGTGACTGTCAAGATCCACTGCCCCATGCCTTTAATTCCAGATATACTGGAAGCAGTACAAGGGGAAAACTCTTTATCAAGTTAGCCTTGAGGGGTGCCTATCGTTTAATTTGGATCCGTCCTGGTGACAAATGGAAAACTGCACTCAGAACTCCCTTCGGACATTTTGAATACCAAGTGATGCCATTTGATCTGTGCAACACTCCTGCTATTTTCCAACACTTTATGAATGCTGTATTTTCTGAACTCCTTTTACAGTCTATGGTAGTATACTTGGATGATATAGTAATTTATTCCAAAGACCCAGTCAAGCATGTAGAACATGTAAAACAAGTACTTTTAATATTACAGGAAAACAAACTGCTTTCTAAGCCAGAAAAATTTATTTTTCATCAAGAATCCATGTAATACCTTGGGTACGTGTTATCATCAAACGGGCTTGCAATGGATGACAGAAAAGTGCAAGCAATACTGCATTAGCACATCCCTGCAGCATTAAAGGAAACACAAAGATTTCTGGGAATAGCCAACTATTATAAAAAATTCATTAGGAACTTTTCTCAACTAGTTTTACAGATGACTGAAGTGTTAAAAAAGAACCAAAACTTTCAATGCTCACATGGTACCTCAGGAGCCTTTCCAGATTGAAATCTGAATTTGTGAAAGTACTGATCTTGTAACAACCAGATATTAACCAACCATTTATACTAGAAACAGATGCCTCTGAATATGCCATGGGAGGAGTTCTGATTCAACCTAATCAAGTAGCCGAAAAACATCTTATGGCTTTCTTTTCTAGGAAACTCACTCCTGCAGAAAGGAACTATTCAATGTTGGAAAAAGAAATTTTTGCCACAAAAAAGAGCCTTTTTGCAGTGCAGACATTTTTTATTTGGGGCACAACATAGAGGGGTTGTTTACACCAATCATAGGAATCTTCCAGTGTTTCAACAAGCGGAATGTCAAAACAGTCACCAAGCTTGTTGGGCATATTTTTTCCAACAATATGATTTTCTACTTACGTATATTACTGGATCTTAGAATACAGTAGCTGACACTCTATCAAGACAATATCCTGAACCACTTTATCAGAAGGAGCCTGAAAGGATAATTGACTCTAAGGCTTTCGTGTTGCCCGTGAAATCTACCTTCCCAGAAAAAATCTGCACTAAAACCCGAAGTTTCAACTTACAGAAGCTAAAAGAAGACTATCCACACCATCAAATAAAACAAAACAATGGTCTAATTTTTGTCAACAAAACTATTTTGTTCCCACAAAACACTCACAAAAAGCAATACTACGTCTATGTCATGAGTCATTGATTTCTGGTCATAGGGGACGACGAGTTACAGAAGATCTTGTCCAAACAAAATTCTGGTGGCCTACTCTTCATCAAGTGTCAGCACGTACATTAAGTCTTGTGACATATGTACTCAAAACAAAGCTACAACACAAAAGAAGGCAGGATTATTACTCACACCACAGATTTCATTACAACACTGGGAAATCATTTCTACTGATTTCTTTGTAGATCTACAACCTTCTGAAGGTTTTACAGCTATCATGGTAACAGTTGACTCCTTCACTAAAACCGGTCATTATTCAGCCTTTCCAACCCTTTCTCACCCTTTTTTGCATTGAACATGTTTCATTCTCTTATTTTTTCAATTCTGTTTATTGTTTTTCAGCAAGAAGGCAAGAATCATACAATAAACATCAACAATTAACGTTGAGCAGTGAAGAAGATGTTGTTTTACAGTTGTATACAAACTTCTTTTTAAAATAAGGAACAATACCTTCATCAAACAGTCTGAGCGAAGTTCAATTGGTTTTGGTGTTACAGAACAAGTTGGCACCTTATAGCCGTGGCTCAGCAATTCGGGGGGCATCCCACACCGGGATTTTGCAAGTTGGGGTGTGTTAGACTTGGCCCTTATTGTCCTAAAATTTTTCGCTTTTCCCCCTAGCCTTTTTACTGACATGGTGTGTCTGAACTGAAAATAATAAATGCTGTGCAATGGTGTACGCACTTTTATTTCCACCATTGTAGAAATGCACCTTTGTAAAATGTTACTTTTAAAATGGACGCCCTTCCTGTCTGCACATGTGCCGCCTGTCTGAGGTGAGTTGGCGGTCTAGTTGTCTGTTTCCCAGCACTGCCCAGCTTTTGGAGGGAAGCCTGGCACCCAGGGTGCTCTACACCTCCCCCTAAACCAGTTGGGACCGGTTTCCTAGGGAACCTTCCAGAGGCTTCCAGCCCTTTCTGGTAGGTGGGGTGAGGGGGGCTGTGCCTCCATGTGCTCAGACGGAGCGTGGACTAGATTGAGAGGGGACACTCTGCCAGGAGGTACCGCCACATTGGGCCTGTGTGCTGGCCCCTGTGCCCATCTGCACCCCTCCGCTGTCCACAGGGCCAGTGAGAGCCTTTTACTGGAGTGAAGACTGCTGTGTCAGGAGGAGTGCCACTTTATGGGAGATGACTGCTTCTAGGAGCTGCTGTCCTGTTCTGATGATTACCCACTGCCTGCTGATCTTGCCCACTATTGCCTGCCTGCTCTCCTGCCGTCCTAAGCCCAGCACCTGGTGAGCACTATATCTTACTGCCAGCTGCCTGCTGCCTAGCACCCTGTGAGCACGTGGTCTGCCCAGGAGAAGAGAGGAGCTGATGCCTGCAGCGCTGTGCTGCTAAAGCGCTATAACTGTGCCACAGGGGAAGAGGAGCGCCGCAACTTTATTTTGTGGGACTTAGCGCTACAACCATATTCCTGCACCAGGAGAGCGCTGCCTCCAGCCCTGCCCAGGAGAAGAAGGTGCGTGGGTCCTGCAGCGCTGGGCTGCCGGAGTGCCATATTTGCATTGACTGTGCTCTGCTTGCTGCGAGAGCACTATAACTGTGCCCAGCAGAAGAGGAGCGCTACATTTGAAGTGACTGGCCATCCCTGCCTGCTGGCTAGCGCCTGGAGAAGAAGAGCGCTTTATCTTATTGCCCAGGAGGTGAGGAGCTGACATCTGCAGCGCTGTGCTGCGAGAGCGCTATATTTCCAGTGACTGTGCCTTCCTGCCTGCTCCCTAGCGCCTCGGGAGGTCTATATTTCATTGCCAGTGAAGGGGAGCGCTACCACTTTATGGTGTTGGACCTAGCGCTTTGTGGGCGCTACAACTTAATTTCAGCCCAAGAACTTTCCTGCCGCCTAGCGCCTCGTGAGCGCTATATGTAAATTGCCAAGGAGGAGTCCTGCGGCGGAGGGGCCCTGAGGCACATTGTCGGTGCCTGCCCCTCCGCGCTGCTGATGAGGAGAAGGCTCCGCTGAGGGTGAAGCCAGGAGAGGTCCCAGAAGCGGGACCTGTCGGGGCACATTGCCGGTGCCCGGAAGATGCAGAGACATCCAGAGGGGCCCCAGACTGCCGGTGAGTGGGGCTCAGTCATCCTGTGGTTGGGGGGGGTGTCGGGGCACATTGTCGGTGCCCGCCCCCGGTGCCAGTATTCTTTGGAGGGCATTGGTTGTGTTTAGAGTCCCATAGGAGGGGGGCTCCAACGTGCCCAGTACTTGTTTCCTCCCTCAGCTGCACGACAGAGGCATTTTGGGAAATTCTAGAGTCCCAGAAGAGGGGCTCCACCGTGCCAGTGTTCTTGTGGGCAGATTCCTGTTAGAGCCCGGAGTGGGGCTCCCATCGCTGCATTGTTGGCGCCAGTGCTTGTTGGGTTTACCCAGCTACCCCGCAGGACAGGGGGCAGCTGCCACGCATTGGGGGCATTGGATTACCCAGAAGGGAAAGAGAGAGGAGTGAGGGACCCTCCTACCCTAGCGCTTTGCGCACCTTTGTTTTCGCCGCCCTTGCAGCCAACCCTGACTGTGTGGGACATAGGGCATTTGAGCCTCCGAGAGAAGCCAGTTGGTCTGGGGCCAGTCTCAGTGTTGTGCCCCCGACTGGGGCGAACTGCGGTTATGCTGGCGAGGCCTATTGCCCCATATGATTTATGGCATAATATGGTTGCATAATGCATTTGTACCTAGGATGCTACTTAAAGCTTTTCCCTCAGGTTTGCAGTGCTGATGGTAGGCCTATTGGGTTCCTGCGGAGGAGGAGCCACATGCTAAATGTGTTTCTATGCCCTATGTTCACATGTTTTATGCCCCAGGCTCAGGATGTGCCTAGTGTGCTTTTATACCTAATGCTAATGATAATGTTTTTCCCCTAATGCTGACTGCTGATGGTTTTACATTCAATGTTAATGCTTTTTCCCCAATGCCGGACGACGTTTTTATGCCTAAGGTGAGGCTTAATGTCATACCATGATGTTTTCATTCCACGCCTAAAGCTTTTATGCTGATGATGCCTTGATGCTCACATGGTTATGTATAATGAGATTCCTGCTAATGAGGTTATGCCCACAGGCCTACGTCAGACTATGATGTTTTATGTTTTATGACCTATGACTAAATGTAATGATGCTTCCTGGTTATGCGTACTGCTTATTTTCAAGGTGCTAAGTGCATGATCTAGCCAGGAGTTACTGGCCGTTACACTTAAGTTACTGCTGATGGTTACTTTTATCCCACGTGCTTCATGATGGTTCTGGCAGCGACCCGATTGGCGCTGCCCTGTAAATAATCCCCATGTAAATGATTGCTGGGTATCAGTTGGCACCGTGTTCATACCTGTGGATGGTTATCCGGTGCCGTCTGGCACGGAAGATATGCACCTGTGTTCGGCATTCTAATGTGTTTTATAAATACACAAGTTATTTCTCATGCAACCTGGTGTGGAGTCTCTTTTTGTAGTGTGCCTGGTGTGTCGCCTGTGAGTGCTGCGCGGATGCTTTACACATTTCCTCCGGAGTTTGGCCCGCCCGCTCTGCACCACGCTACCCGTTTCTAACATTGGTGCTCAGCGGTGGGATATGACTTGGGTTTGCGCAGTACCACAGCGACAACGGGTTGCACTGCAAACTGAGCATTTAAAATAATCGCAGGTTTTGGGGATTATTTTTCCTGATTGTGTTGCGCCCTGAAAGTGTTGTTTTGAATTGTGCACTCCTGTAGGCAGCTCTTGCACCTAGGTCTCTTGTCTTGCACTGTGTTGAGGTGTCTTGCCAAAATGGAATCTGCCTTTGATTTGGACAATCTGTCTAAGTACAGTGTGTTGGAGTTGAGGGGGTTCTGTGAGGAGAGAGACATAATAGTAAGTGGGTCAGACACCAAGCCAGTCCTTCAGGGATTCCTGATCAAATGGCAAGAGGATAAGTGGGACCGGGAGCACTATGAGCAAGAGAGGGCCCTGGCCGTATGCCAGGAGGGTGGCCCTAAGGATCCTGAACAGGAGGTACAAAATGATAGGGCAGAGACGCCAGTAGCTAATGAGGACACCATAGACAGGGAGTCCCGTGCTGGGTCCAGCCCCAGGGGTAATGCCCCATCCCTTTCCCTGTCCCCAGAAGAGTGGGTAGATAGGAGGGAAGAAAGGGAGCACCAGCTGGCTTTGGAGAGGCTCAGGTTAGGGCACGCCAAGGAGATAGCGCAGCTGAGGGTTGAAGAAAAAAGGCTAGAGACCGAGAGGGTCCTAGCGCAGGAGAGGATGGCGGAGGCGGAGAGGGCCTTCGCCAGGAGAGACTAGCTCAGGAGGGTAGGTTGTCCCCTGAGAGTGGTTTCAGGAGTCTGGATTCACCAGTGAGGGTGGGATCCAGTGGTGGCAGCGAGAGTGATTCCAGTGTGGGAAGTCCCACTCCCAGAGCCCGGAAGATGGTACCTGATCCCCAGGAGGAGGGGGGCAGGTTGGAATTTAGGGGCGGCAAGAAACTGTCCCATCAGTCTTGGGGGGAGTATGCGGATGTGTGTTGGACTGCATTGGAGGATTGGGTGGTGGATGGCGCGGTGAGTGATTGGGAAGGGCTGTTCCATGTACTTATCAAGGAACACATGCTAAGGAATTGTTTCCCAAGGTTGCGCCACCACCTGTTGCAGTGTGGGTTCTCTGACCCCAGGGAGCTTGCACGGGAGGCAGACCTTTGGGTGAGTGCCAGAGAGTCTGAGGAGGCACTGGGGAGTGATCCAGAAGGGAGTGGCTCAGGAATCTTCCAACCCAGCGAGGTGGGAGAGGTGCAGAATACCCCAGCTAGGTCCCAGGGTAGTGAGAGGGTTGTAGGGCCTCACGTCCTATCTACAGGAAGGAGTGAGACGGGGAGGTGTCCCGAGGTGCCCCAACCGCAGTCTCAGGGCCTGGAGAGTTCCATAAGGGAACCCCAGGTTGGGAGCCTAGGCTGTCCCGATAGGCCATCCATTGAAGGGGATCCCCTAGTGTCGGGAGAAACCGGGGCGTCTGTAATCAGAGCTCCAGGGGTTCAGGGGTCTGCTCAGTCGCAGGGTTTAGATCCTGGGCTGGGATGCCAGGTTCAGGGACTGCCTGACCTGGCGGGAGGGACGTCTGTAAGCAGTGTCCCCCCGGAGTTGTCTTCCAGGGGTACTACTCCAGTTGGGAGGGTGCAGAACTCTGGGAGGGGGTGCAGAGGGAGGGAGGACTCGCCTCTGGCACCAGGGCAACCTAAAGGTTTAGACCCTGGGTTGGTGGATCGGATGCAGGGTCACGGCCCTGGACGAGTGAGAGAGTGGTGTTCTGAGGGTGCCCCGCATAGAAGGAGAGGTAGGGGGAGGAGAGCCTCGCCCCGGACTGCTGGTCAACCTGAGGGTGCGGACCCTAGGTGGGAGGGACCAGTGGCAGTTTGGCACTGCACGGAGGAGAAGGAGGGTGGCCGACGGGTACTACGGGCCTGGGGCTACTGCCCCCCGCTCTGTGAGACCGCAAGGGCCAGAGACATCTGGACGGCCTAGCGCCTGGTCCTGGCCGCGGACAACTAGGGAGCACCAGTGGGGTGGCTTAGTTGGTCCAGGGAGGTTTGAGAGAGGGAACCACCGGGTTCCAGAGTGGCGGAGAACCTGCGGGTGCCCCTGCAGTTGCGGGCCCGTGTCCACGTTTTCTGCCTCAAGCAGGGAAGCCCATCAAGGTATTGAGTGGTCTACCCTGGCTTTTGGCTGGGAGGGGTTGTGTTGGACTTGGCCCTTATTGTCCTAAAATTTTTCGCTTTTCCCCTAGCCTTTTTACTGACATGGTGTGTCTGAACTGAAAATAATAAATGCTGTGCAATGGTGTACACACCTTTATTTCCACCATTGTAGAAATGCACCTTTGTAAAATGTTACTTTTAAAATGGACGCCCTTCCTGTCTGCACATGTGCCGCCTGTCTGAGGTGAGTTGGCGGTCTAGTTGTCTGTTTCCCAGCACCCCCAGCTTTTGGAGGGAAGCCTGGCACCCAGGGTGCTCTACACCTCCCCTAAACCAGTTGGGACCGGTTTCCCAGGGAACCTTCCAGAAGCTTCCAGCCCTTTCTGGTAGGTGGGGTGAGGGGGCTGTGCCTCCATGTGCTCAGACGGAGCGTGGACTAGATTGAGAGGGGACACTCTGCCAGGAGGTCCCGCCATATTGGGCCTGTGTGCTGGCCCCTGTGCCCATCTGCACCCCTCCGCTGTCCACAGGGCCAGTGAGAGTCCTTTACTGGAGTGAAGACTGCTGTGTCAGGAGGAGTGCCACTTTATGGGAGATGACTGCTTCTAGGAGCTGCTGTCCTGTTCTGATGAGTACCCACTGCCTGCTGATCTTGCCCAGTATTGCCTGCCTGCTCTCCTGCCGTCCTAAGCCCAGCACCTGGTGAGCACTATATCTTACTGCCAGCTGCCTGCTGCCTAGCACCCTGTGAGCACGTGGTCTGCCCAGGAGAAGAGAGGAGCTGATGCCTGCAGCGCTGTGCTGCTAAAGCGCTATAACTGTGCCACAGGGGAAGAGGAGCGCCGCAACTTTATTTTGAGGGACTTAGCGCTACAACCATATTCCTGCACCAGGAGAGCGCTGCCTCCAGCCCTGCCCAGGAGAAGAAGGTGCGTGGGTCCTGCAGCGCTGGGCTGGCAAAGTGCCATATTTGCATTGACTGTGCTCTGCTTGCTGCGAGAGCGCTATAACTGTGCCCAGCAGAAGAGGAGCGCTACATTTGAAGTGACTGACCATCCCTGCCTGCTGGCTAGCGCCTGGAGAAGAAGAGCGCTTTATCTTATTGCCCAGGTGGTGAGGAGCTGACATCTGCAGCGCTGTGCTGCGAGAGCGCTATATTTCCAGTGACTGTGCCTTCCTGCCTGCTCCCTAGCGCCTCGGGAGGGCTATATTTCATTGCCAGTGAAGGGGAGCACTACCACTTTATTGTGTGGGACCTAGCGCTTTGTGGGCGCTACAACTTAATTTCAGCCCAAGAACTTTCCTGCCGCCTAGCGCCTCATGAGCGCTATATGTAAATTGCCAAGGAGGAGTCCTGCGGCGGAGGGGGCCCGAGGCACATTGTCGGTGCCTGCCCCTCCGCGCTGCTGACGAGGAGAAGGCTCCGCTGAGGGTGAAGCCAGGAGAGGTCCCAGAAGCGGGACCTGTCGGGGCACATTGCCGGTGCCCGGGGACTGCAGAGACATCCAGAGGGGCCCCAGACTGCCGGTGAGTGGGGCTCAGTCATCCTGTGGTTGGGGGGTGTGTCGGGGCACATTGTCGGTGCCCGCCCCCGGTGCCAGTATTCTTTGGAGGGCATTGGTTGTGTTTAGAGTCCCATAGGAGGGGGGGGCTCCAACGTGCCCAGTACTAGTTTCCTCCCTCAGCTGCACGACAGAGGCATTTTGGGAAATTCTAGACTCCCAGAAGAGGGGCTCCACCGTGCCAGTGTTCTTGTGGGCAGATTCCTGTTAGAGCCCGGAGTGGGGCTCCCATCGCTGCATTGTTGGCGCCAGTGCTTGTTGAGTTTACCCAGCTACCCCGCAGGACAGGGGGCAGCTGCCATGCATTGGGGGCATTGGATTACCCAGAAGGGAAAGAGAGAGGAGTGAGGGACCCTGCTACCCTAGCGCTTTGCGCACCTTTGTTTTCGCCGCCCTTGCAGCCAACCCTGACTGTGTGGGACATAGGGCATTTGAGCCCCCGAGAGAGGCCAGTTGGCCTGGGGCCAGTCTCAGTGTTGTGCCCCCGACTGGGGCGAACTGCGGTTATGCTGGCGAGGCCTAATGCCCCATATGATTTATGGCATAATATGGTTGCATAATGCATTTGTACCTAGGATGCTACTTAAAGCTTTTCCCTCAGGTTTGCAGTGCTGATGGTAGGCTTATTGGGTTCCTGCGGAGGAGGAGCCACATGCTAAATGTGTTTCTATGCCCTATGTTCACATGTTTTATGCCCCAGGCTCAGGATGTGCCTAGTGTGCTTTTATACCTAATGCTAATGATAATGTTTTTCCCCTAAGGCTGACTGCTGATGGTTTTGCATTCAATGTTAATGCTTTTTCCCCAAAGCCGGACGACGTTTTTATGCCTAAGGTGAGGCTAAATGTCATACCATGATGTTTTCATTCCACGCCTAAAGCTTTTATGCTGATGATGCCTTGATGCTCACATGGTTATGTATAATGAGATTCCTGCTAATGAGGTTATGCCCACAGGCTGATGCCTACGTCAGACTATGATGTTTTATGTTTTATGACCTATGACTAAATGTAATGATGCTTCCTGGTTATGCGTACTGCTTATTTGCAAGGTGCTAAGTGCATGATCTAGCCAGGAGTTACTGGCCGTTACACTTAAGTTACTGCTGATGGTTACTTTTATCCCACGTGCTTCATGATGGTTCTGGCAGCGACCCGATTGGCGCTGCCCTGTAAATAATCCCCATGTAAATGATTGCTGGGTGTCAGTTGGCACCGTGTTCATACCTGTGGATGGTTATCCGGTGCCGGCTGGCACGGAAGATATGCACCTGTGTTCTGCATTCTAATGTGTTTTATAAATACACAAGTTATTTCTCATGCAACCTGGTGTGGAGTCTCTTTTTGTAGTGTGCCTGGTGTGTCGCCTGTGAGTGATGCGCGGATGCTTTACACATTTCCTCCGGAGTTTGGCCCGCCCGCTCTGCACCACGCTACCCGTTTCTAACAGGGTGGGACCCAGAACAGGTTTCATTCTCGATCTATCTTAGACATTCCTGATGTCACTGACTAAGTTCCAGCTGTTCAAACCTGTTTGAAGACCTTAAAATACGTAAGACAAAAGCTACTTCTCGATCTCCATAAGGCAGAAATTATGCAGAGAAAGCAGGTGAATAATCATAAGCGTCCTGCCCCCACATACAAAATAGGTGACAAAGTTTGGTTGTCCTTTATAAATATTCCACGTACCATTTGTTGGCCAAAATTTTCCATCAAATGGGATTTGTCAAGTGCTGCTTATCACATGTAAGGGTATCCAGGTGCTGGGGGTTTCTGCTGCTGGTTGGGATCAGTCAAACAGCCAGGTCTTCAGATCCTTCCTGAAATCCTGCAGGGAAGGGGAGGTCCGGAGGTGGTGGGAGTGGCTATTCCAGGCTTTTGCAGCCAGGTAGGCGAAAGAGCGTCTGACGCTCTTGCTTTGGCAGATATGGGGGTGTGGGTGAGGGAGATGAAGGCAGAGCACAGGTGTCTGGAGGGCTGGTGGAAATTCAGACGTGATTAATGTTGACCGGTCCCTGAATGTGCAGGACCTTGTAAGCATGTGTGAGCATCTTGAATTGGCACCTCTTGTGGATGGGGAGCCAGTGGAGATTCCTGAGGTGTGGGGTGATGTGGGCCCATCTTGGGAGATCAAGGACAAGTCTGGCAGCTGAGTTCTGCATAGTCAGTAGTCTCTTTAGTAGGTGTGAGGTGATACCCACGTAGAGAGTGTTGCCGTAGTCCAGGCAGCTGGTGAAGAGGGCCTGGGTGATGGTGCGTCTGGTGCTGATTGGGAGCCACTTGAAGACTTTCCGGAGCATACGGAAAGTGTGGAAGCAGACTGAGGATACTGCGTTGATTTGGTTATTCATGGTGAGTTTGCTGTCCAATATGATGCCAAGGTTTCTGGTGTGTTCTGTGGGAGAGGGTCAAAGTTCTGCAGGCCACCAGGAGTCATTCAACGGGGATGTTTTGTTTCCGAAGATGAGTATCTCCATTTTGTCAGTGTTGAGTTTGAGGCAGTTGGTTTGCATCCAGTGGGTCACGCTGGTCATGCATAAGTGGAAGTTGGCCTTGGTGGTGGAGGGGTCTGCGGATAGAGAGAAGATGAGCTGGGTATTATTAGCATATGATAGGATGCCCAGTCCATGAGTCCTGACAGTGTTTGCCAAAGGGGTCATGTAGGTGTTAAACAGGGAACAGCTGAGAGAGGACCCTTGAGGTATGCTGCAGATGATGTTCTTGGGGTCTGAGGTGTAAGGTGGAAGGCGGACTATTTGGGTTCTTCCGTTGAGGAAGGATGCGATCCACTTGCAGGCACCCTTTAATCCCTATATGTTGGAACCTTTTTGAGAGGGTGTAGTGAGACACAAAGTCGGAGGCTGCCGAGAGGTCGAGGAGGATCAGTGCAGCAGTTTATCTCCAGTCTACGAGAGCCCTGATGTCGTCGGTGGCTGCAGTTAGGGCGGTTTCTGTTCTGTGGTTCGATCGGAACCCAAATTGGGATGGGTTTAGGAGGTTGTTGTTCTCTAGGTAGTTTGTGAGTTAATTGCCTTTTCCAGGATTTTGGCAGGGAAAGGGAGCAGAGAGATGGGCCGGTAAATCTTGAGATCCTTCAGGTCTGCGGAAGGATTTTTGAGGAGTGGTTTGACTTCGGTGTGTTTCCATACCTTTGGGAATGTGGCAGAGGTGATGGAAGCATAGAGGAGGGTGGTGAGTTCTTTGCTGATTGTGTTTGTTACTCAGGTTGAAAATGCTGTGGGGACAGGGGTCCCTGGGTGCTCCTGAATGGATGGAGCTCATGATGGTAGATGTGGTCTGTGTGGTGAGTTGGTCCCATGTTGTAATCCTAGGGTCCGTGTGGGGGTCGGTGAGGTTAAGCAGACTGAGGAAGCTGGAGTTGGGGGGTTGAGGATCGAAGTGTTCGTAGATAATGGCAATTTTGTTGTGAAAGAAGTCTGCTAGGGTCTTTCAGAGATCTTGGGAAGGGGTGATGATGTTTTCGGTTGCTGATGGGTTGAAGAATTTTTTGACAGTGTTGAAGAGTTCTTTGCTGTGGGTGGACCTGGCTTCGAGGCGGGTGGCCAGGGCAGCCCTTTTCTCAGACGCTGGTAGTAGTTGAGTGCCAGATTGAAGGTGGTGCGGTCGCTGGGCTCTTCGCTAGATCGCCAAATCCTTTCTAGGCGTTTGCAGTTACATTTAGTGTTTTTTAGTTCCGAGGTGTACCAGCTGGTGTTTGGTGGGTCTGCCTGCTTTGGCGGGTTGGATGGGGAAATTCTGTCAAAGCAGTTAGTGATCCAAACGTTGAAACTTTTGACAGCCTCTTCGAAGTTGGAGGTGGTGTCCGGCAGGGAGAAGCTGAGGATGTTAGTCCACCCTATAAACCCCGGCGTCGAATCTCCAGGCTTTGTAAGTGCTGCCAGCCATTTTGATACATATAGTGGCCATCCGTCATTATGTGATGGCTAATTATATATTGGCTGTGCCGAACCTGGGCATGTTTGGTATCAAACATGTTGGAATCATACCCCAACATCGTTACTGGTGTTTGAGGTATGATTCCATGCACGGGGCGTTCCTCCGGAAAGACCCCCAATACTCCCGGTAACAGCCTTTGAGGGTCTGCCAGCAAGCTAGTGCTGCTGAAGACCCAAGACACGGTTCTGCCCTCCATCTGCTGAGCTAAGCTCGAGCAGGGGAAGGTAGAACTATAGGTTTCCTGTTACAGGGAGGTGGGACCACCTCCCAGACAGGATTTATAGCATTGGGCTGGGGTGGGGTGCTTGCCAGCGTCACCAGACTGCTTTGAAGGGCACATTTGGTGCCCTCCTTGCATACTCCGGTTTGAGCCAGTTCTGGGAGTAAAGTAGGATCTGCTTTCATGGTTACACCCCCACACACGTTTTGCTGGTGTCAGTATGTTTTTTTGACTAGTCTGACTGGGATCCTGCTAATCAGCACCCCAGTCACTGTGCTTCCTCCCTATATTCAACATGGTAAGTACTTCTGTACCTCCCCAATTGGCTACTGGTATACCCATATAAGTCCCTATTATATGGTACTGAGGTACCCAGGGCATAGGTACACCAGGGGTCTCCCATGGGCTGCAGCATTTATTGTGCCACCCATGAGAGACCACTCAAACTGTGACTACTGGCCTGCCATTGCAGCCTGTGTAAGCTGGTGCTAGCACCACTTACAACAGATATAGGTTTTCTTATATCTGAGGTCACTACACTTAAAACCTATAAGTCACCCCTAAGGCAGGCCTTTCAATCCTAAAGGCAGGGTGCTGGGTTATAAGTGTGTGGGTGCCCCTGCATGAGCAGGACACCCCTACTAACCCTGGAGTCGATTCTCCAGGCTTTGTAAGTGTGACCAGCCATTTTAATACATATAGTGGCCATCTGTCATTACGCGATGACTAACTATATATTGGCTGTGCCGAACCTGGGCATGTTTGGTAGCAAACATGTTGGAATCATACCCCAACATTGCTACCAGTGTTGGGGGTATGATTCCATGCACTGGGGGGGGGGACTCATCCGGGATGCCCAAAGTACTCCCGGTAACAGCCTTCCAGGGTCTGCCAGCAAGCTAGTGCTGCTGCCGACCCCAGACACGATTCTGCCCTTCTGCTGCTGAGCTGAGCTTCCTGTCACAGGGAGGCGTGACCACCTCCCAGACAGGACTTAGTGTATTGGGCTGGGGTGTGGGCGCTTGTCAGCACCACCTGACTGCTTTGAAGACTACATTTGGTGCCCTCTTGCATACTCCGGTTTGAGCCAGTTCAGGGAGCCCTTGGTTCTTGCTTTGGTGCAAAACTGGACAAAGGACATGGGAGTATCCTCCTCTCTGTCCAGCCCCTCTTCTGGGATGGACCCCTGAGTCGTCCTAACCCCTTTCCTAGGCTAGTTAAGGGCTTACCTGTGGGTGCGTCCTCAGATTCATAGTGGAACAAGACTCAAGCCTGAAACCACATCACTCTTCAACCGTCTGGACACTTGGACTTCATTGGACTTCGCCTGGAACCGAGACTGCATCACGGAAGACTCCTGCTGCTCCTGGTCTCGCTGTCCTGCAACCCTTCTCCGTCGTCTGTGTCTGTGCTTCTTTCAGCATCTTCAACAGACCTGTGGGCATCAAGGACACCCAAAGTAATCTCCCTTGGAGAGAAGGAGTCTCTCCCCTGCATCTGCAGGCACCGCAACAAAGCTGATTGATCTGCTGCTCCTGACGTCCCATGGACTTCAAAAGGCTCAGCAACAGAGGTGATGGTTCTGCAACTCCTTCGAGGCCTGACCTGTCCTCTCAGCAAGTTTGAGGCCTGTATCCCTCATTGGAACTGCTGGGACTGAACCCCACTGCACGGCGTCGACTTGCCGTTGCCAAGGCTTGTTGGCTCTGCACAAGAAGCACCAGCCACCAGTATCTCTTCCTGCCAAGGTCAGTGCCCTCACAGCATCCTCTGCACCGTGGGCCTTCATCTTTGGTAAGCTGCTCGAGGTTCTCTTGTGACTCCTTTGCCTTCGGCCTGTCGGTCCTCTCAAGAGTCTTCTCCTGCTTCAGTGGGCTTCCCCGCTTGCTCGGTCCTGCTCTGACTCTCCTGCTTGTGGTGAGTCCCTTGAACCTTGCTTGCCTCAACGTTGCTCCTTCTTCACTTTCCATGCCTGTTGCTGCTGTCAAGGCTTGTTGGTGCTCCCGCCGGACACCGACCCCCTGGTTTTCGACTTCCAACGTGGGACAGCTCGTGCATGGCTCCTGGTCTTCCTCAGCGTCGCCTGATCCTCACAGCTGCAGTGGCAAGTTCACTGTCATCACTCCTGAACCTTGCGACATCTGTGGGCATTGCTCTTCCGTGCCTCCTGATCACCTCCGAGTGGCATAGACTCTATCCCCTCTGCCTTCAGGTTCTCCTCTTCAAGAATCCATCCTTGGATTCCACAGGACTCTTGCACAGCCTTCATCAGCAGCATCTTTTCTGAAGTCCTCCATTGTGGTCTACAGTGATTTCCAACGTCACTTCGCACCTATGCACCCGGCTTCCCTGGTGTAGGTATCCTGATTCCTGGGGTATCCACAAGTGGGGTGACTCTCCAACCTTCTGCCTTCCACAGGGTTTCTTCAGGGTCAACTGGTAAGGGTCTTTCTTCTTCAAAACTGCAATCGCAACTTTCCTGTTTACTTCTATTGAGTACGCAGCTATGTTTCCACTCTGCACACAGCCTCCATGGGGTTCCTGGGTACTTACCTTGGGTGGTGACTTGTGTCTCCAGCTCCTCTGAGTTTCCTGGTCCAAGTCCCAACTTTGGTCACAGTTCGCATTCCACTTTTTTAGTACATGGTTTGGTCTCCCCCTGCAAACCACTGTGTATTGTGCTTACTTACCTATTTGCAATTAAAGAATTGTTGTGTATTTGTGTTGATATCTCCGGGTAGGAGATATACATACCAATGTGTTAGTGAGTGTTGTATAATAAATAGACATATTTTTATATATACACTGTGTGGTTCTTTTTCTTTTAACCTACACTACGGGCCTGATTACGATGTCGGGTGGACTCACGTCTGCCTGACATCGCCGTGGTCTTGGGAACGACCGACCTCCGGTCGACGGTCCTGACACCGCCATTACAATGCAACCGCACATGGTGCGGTCGCATACTCCCATTTCCCTCTGGAAGCTTGTGCTGCGGCTGTAAACTGGCCGTGGCACAAGCCCCCATGGAGAAATGGGAGCCTGTGTAAATCCCTGCACTTCGTGGCAGGCACAGGATGCAGGGATTTACAGGGGGGCACCTATGTGCCCCCCAGGCCTCAACCGGAGCCTGCGGAGACATGGGGGCCCTGCTAGGGGCCTCCAAAGTCTCTTTCCGACAGGCTTTTCATGTTGTAAAGCCCGACATGAAAAGCCTTTCGGAAACTGACATCATAAACCCCTGGGGCATAAATGCTGTACATAGGGGTTTATGAGTGGCCTCTGACTGGTCGACGGGCTCCTTGAGCCCGTCGGAAGCCAGTTGGTCCAACTGCCCAGTTTAAAATCAGACAGCCTTTATTATAATAAGGCTGTCGGATTTGAAACCTACGATGTGAGTCAGAAAGCCTCCGACCTTTGGTCGGAGGCTTTCCTACTCACATGGTACTAGGCCCCTATATGATTAGATCAGGTAAAACAAGCTGCTTAACACTCCTTCTGTATAAGCCTGAAGGCTGCTCTCCATAGCTACCACTTAGAGAGCGTTCTATGGTTGTCTAAGACCACTAAAATCACCATAAGGGTTGCCTGGATTAGAGCAAGGTGCTTCACTTAGATAAGTGTGCACCATATACTAAGCCAGCCTCCTAACTGGTGTGCAGCAGTTGGGATTTAAGCCTGCACTGTTTTACCAGATAATCTAGGTGTGGTTAGATGAAAAACCATCACTAGCATTAGGCACATATAAAAGTACTCTTTATACTTAGTAGGTTCTACTGAACGTTTGGGATTGTTAGTCTAGCACAACCCTTTCTACAATCCTCTGGAAGTTCAGTTTTCACTGGGGCAGGTAGGTGCAACATCACACTACACCTAGTGTACCATGTCTTTAGTTGGGGAAGCCAGTGAGCCCCAGTCTTCTAGATACAGTGGTCTTACGTTCCAGGAACTTAGGACCCTGGCTGCATCCAGAAAGTTAAAGACAGGTAGTAACCCTAACACTAAGCAACTCTTAAAGCTGCTTCTGCAAGATGACCTCCAAAAAGCTGATGGGTCAAAAGGGCAGAACAATGTAGGTGGGGTGGCTCTAGAAGGAGGGTCAGGTGTGAATCACCCCAGTGACACTAATTCTGAGCATGACCACGAAGAGTCTGATGACTCCACACTGTGAGCTATGATCCCCCAGGGAATAGTACAGATAGTACAGAAGGAGTCCCTAGAGGTAGGTCCCCCTCTATTCCTCCTGGGAGGGTGAAAATAGTACAGGGGAGGTCTAGATCCTCCTCTGTCAATTCTAATGCCTCTAACAATTCCTTAGGGAACTCTATCTCTAGTCAGAGGGAGGACTCCTTAGAGAGGGAATACCACCTACTCAAGCTTGAGAGAGCCAAGCTCAGGATCAAGCAGGAGCAGCTGATCCTTGATAAGGAAACCTTGAAATTACAGAGGGCTAGGAAGAATTTGGGACTAGAGTCCCATGGTGGCAGCACTAGCATCCCTGGGGTCAGGGACAAACTTTTGCTACTAGGAATCTGAGCAAGATAGTCCCTCCTTACCAGGAGGGGGATGATATCCATAAATGGATCACTGCCTTGGAGAGGGCCTGTAAAGTACAGAAGGTCCCTCAAGGGCAGTGGGCAGCTATCCTGTGGCTCTCCTTTGCTAGCAAAGGCAGAGACAAACTTCTCACTGTCAAAGAGGAAGATGCTGACAACTACACAGTCTTGAAGAGTGCCCCCATAGATGGGTTTGATTTAACCAGTGAGCGATAGAGGGTTACATTTCGGGACACACAGAAGGCACGCAACCAAGACTGGATTGACTTTCTAGACAGTGCTATTAAGGCACTGGAAGGCTGGCTTCATGAAAGTAATGTGCATGACTATGAGGGATTGTACAATTTATTGATGAGGGAGCACATCTTTAATAACTGTCCAAATCAGCAGCCGTACCAGTACCTGGTGGCCTCTGATCTGACCTCTCCCCAAGAATTGGGAAAGAAGGCAGACAAATGGGTCCGCACCAGGGTGAAGAAGAAAAACAATGATGGTGGAGGTGACCATAAGAAGCAAGATTCTTCTAAGGCCCAAGAGAAGGATGGGGAGAAAGGTAAAGACAAAAAGGAGTCTTCACGAGGTCCCCAAAAATCTTCCTCTGGGGGTGGGTCCCAAAACTCCTCTTCCTTTGGCAAAAGACCTTGGTGTTACTGTGCCCCTAAGGCAACTAGCGCCCCTAGCACCAGTACAAGTAGTAGTAGTGCCCCCTTGGGTTCTGAAGTGGGTTGTGGCCTAGTCTTAATACCCACTCAGGCTATCCTTGTCTGTGACAGTGGCATGGAACTTGCCACTTTACTTGTAAGTCCCACTAACTTGGGCAAGTAAAGGTAACAGCCTCTGATTAATTATCAGAAAGCCATGGCATACAGGGACACGGGGGACATTGTCACTATGGTGACAGAGAAACGTGTGTCTCCTGATCAGATCATACTTGGTCAACTTTACCAAGTGACCAATGCAAGCAATGTCAGCACTGATCATTCCTTGGCAGTTGTAAATCTCAACTGGGGAGGGGTAACTGGCCCTATAGGTTTTGTGGTTTCCCCAGACCTACCTGTGCACTGTCTGTTGGGCAATGATTTAGAAACTTCAGCCTGGTCTGAAGTGGAGTTCAGGACACATGCAGAGATGATGGGAATCTCTGCCAGTGCATTTCCTGTTGCTAGGTCTCAGGGCAAATAGTTAGGCACTGAGGGAGCTCTGGATCCTGGAAAAATGGACCAGCTAGCTCTTAAGAGAAGGAGCAGGAATGGTAACGAATTATCCTACTCCCAGGGAAGACCAGTCTCCTGAGGGAGATGATCTTAGCCCCTGTGAAGGAACTGTCCCAGAGGAACCTGGGCCTGACACTGCAGAGTTCTTGGGGGCAAGGGGCCCTTCCTGGGTAGAATTAAGTCTGGAGCAGAAATCCTGCCCCTCTCTTGAACACCTCAGACATAAACATGCTGCTGAGGAGGCAGGGAATGTCATTGGGTCTCATAGGATCTATTGGGAAGAGGAGCTTCTGTTTTTCTGGGTGTAGAGACCCCAAGCCTGATGCCACCAGGAGGGTGGTTATACCTCAGACATTCAGGGGTTTTCTTCTCTTCCTGGCACAAGACATTCCCCTTGCAGGACATCTTGGGTAAAGCAAGACTTGGGACAGGCTTGTCCCTCACTTTCACTGGCCCCACATGTCTGAAGATACCAAGGAGTTTTGTCGCATCTGTGTCACTTGCCAAGACAGTGGTAAGTCAGGTGGCACTACAAAGGCCCCCTTAATTCCACATCCAGTGGTTGGGGTTGAGAGAGTAGGGATGAATATAGTTGGACTCTTAATCCCTCCAGCAACATCTGGACACAGTTACATCCTACTGCTGGTGGACCATGCCACTAGGTATCCAGAAGCTATTCTACTTAGGACCACTACAGCTCCTGTGGTGGCTAGGGCCCTTCTGGGAGTCTTTTCCAGAGTGGGGTTTCCTAAGGAGTTCTTGTCAGACAGAGGTACAAACTTCATGTCTAGGTACATAACTGCAATGTGGAAAGAGTGTGGTGTGAACTACAAGTTTACCACACCCTACCATCCACAGTGCAATGGGCTTATTGATATGTTCAACAAGACCCTCAAGGGTATGATCATGGGACTCCCAGAAAAGCTCAGGCGGAAATGTGATGTCTTACTACCCTGCCTTCTCTTTGCCTACAGAGAGGTTCCTCAGAAGGGGGTGGGTCCATTGTGCTTAGTTAAGGAGGGATGGGAGCAACCTCTCAAACCTCCTAAACGGGACATTGTGGACAATGTCCTTGGCCTGCATTCATGCATGGCTGAGTACATGAAGAAGGCCAGTAAAAACCGTGAGGCCAGCCAGGAGCGTCAGAAAGCTTGGCATGACCAAAAGGCTGTGTTGACTGTTTACGAGCCAGGACAGAAAGTGTGGGTGTTGGAGCCTGTGGCCCCAGCAGCTCTCCAAGACAAGTGGAGTGGCTTCCACACTATCTTTGAGTAAAAAGGTGAAGTCACCTACTTGGTGGACCTAGGCACTTCCAGAAGTCCTCACAGAGTTCTTCATGTGAACTGCCTAAAGCTTTTATTGACAGAGCTGACATGAGCTTGCTCATGGCCACTGATGAGGGACAGGAGGAAGAGATTCATCCTCTCCCTGATCTCCTCTCTCAGAACCCTGTTGATGGGTCAGTTGATGAAGTAGCCTTGGCAGGCAGCCTCACTGACCAGTAGCAAGCTGATTGTAGGCAAGTCCTCAATCAGTTCCCAAACTTGTTCTCTCTGACTCCCAGTCAAACCACCTGGTGTACCCATGAAGTGGACACAGGTGGCAGTCTGCCTGTTAAGAGTAAAATCTACAGACAGCCTGACCACGTCAGAGACTGCATCAGGACTGAGGTCCAAAAGATGCTGGGAGTTGGGGATCATTGAACCTTTGGATAGCCCTTGGACTAGTCCTGTAGTCCTTGTGGCAAAACCTCACACCCAGGATGGTAAGAGAGAGATGAGGTTTTGTGTAGACTACAGAGGTCTCAATGCAGTCACTAGGACTGATGTCCATCCAATTCCCAGGGCAGATGAGCTGATTGATACTCTGGCCTCCTCCAAGTATCTTAGTATATTTGACCTGACAGCTGGTTACTGGCAAATCAGACTCTCTGAGGATGTCAAACCAAAAACAGCATGTTCAAACCCTAGTGGGCATTATCAATTTATTGTGCTGCCTTTTGGCTTGAAAAATGAACCTGCCACATATCAGATGTTGGTGAACAAAGTTCTCACAGGTCTGGAAGCCTATAGCGCAGCATATCTAGATGATATTGCTGTCTTTATCTCCACCTGGGAGGATCACCTGGCCCACCTCAGGAATGTTCTGGAGGTCCTGTGTAGTGATGGAGTCAGGTACGCAAGATGGGTTTCAGGTAGCTTTATTCAAGATGGTACAATAGATAGATCAAGTCCATATGAAGACCATATCAAGACCCCACCAGGAGCAGCCAGCATGCTGCTCAGCCCAGCCAACTGTGACCATTTGACTCACAACATTCTATAACATGTCATCACAGTAAGATTCTACAGGCAGGGCATGAATAGCATTGAACTCAGGATATAACATATCCCCCTTTCTCCCAAATATACCAAAGAACAACAATGAGAGAAGAAGAAAGATTAAGAGGAGAAACAAAAAGGAAATAAGAACCACAAACCAATGAACGAAGAGAGCAACCGCAAAGGATGATAGAAGCAAAGAGAAGCAAAGAAAAGAGAGGAAAACAAGAACATAAGAACCATCCTCCCTTCTGTACACAAAAGCAAAGGCAAGAAACAACATAGTCAGAGAACAGGAGAAGAGAGAGCACGAACGACTGCCCCAAAACACACCCACTGGCCAGAACAGGAATGTAAGGAGGCTGAAAAATGAAAAACCAAAAGACTAAGAAAACACGACAGAAAAGTAAAGGAAAGCTCAGAATCCACACGAGACACCAGGAAGATGACAACACGACGAAAACAGAAATGAAGAAAGAAACAAAGAAGATGAGGAGAAGTATAAGAATAATCCTCACCCAAGAGAAACACCACCATCAATACAAAATTTAAATTATAATGTAAAGACAGCAGTGTAAATACAATATTCAATATAATAATAACATACATATGTGAAGTTTGGGAGGACTGTAGCCCAACAGCAACCCCTAAAAAGAAAAGGGATTATAGAAGTGACAGATGGGACTAAGACCCATAGAAAAAATAGTCCTTGTAGTGTTGACATATGCACATGTGAAACGTGTTCAAATGTACAACGAGCAGATGGGACTGAGACCCACTGCGAACCCAGTGTAGGGGAACATAAAGCATGCATAATGGACTCATGACTGCGAACCCTTGCATAGATCTTCTGTGAGAGGGAAAACAGAATAGTGTAATGGACTCTTAACGGCATTTACCAACTTGGCGTATACCTCGTGTCCATGGACAATAGTGTTGAAGGCAGACCAGTGATCCACGCCGGTGAGCGACTACTCACCCGAGCTTCAGAAAGCAAAAGACACCCTAGCATAAGGGACGAGATGTAAGCATGCCTAACGTGTCACCGTACCTATGTGACACAATACAGTGTTACAACATGCGACAAAGATCGGTGCAAAATGTAATCACTATGTACGATGAATGGCAACGTGAAAAATCAGATGTATACAGAGAAAACATTGCTGCCAACGTACATGTGACTGTGTGAGAGAATATGGTGCCAATGAACATGTACAAGTAAAACATTTGAATGCTAACAAACTGCACCATAAGCTAAGTATAACGTAATAGTCACAGGTGTGCCTGTCACCGAGATTGGAACAGGCAGACAAAACTGAACCCAAAAGTAACTTGAGACGAAAAAAATCCAGGATAGATGAGCAAGTAAGTACTTTACAAGAAGGACAACGCCAACTGAAGATCCACTGGCTTATTGGCATGTTGAAGATCACTGACAGGAGGAGTGGAACAATATCCACACAACAGCGAAATATGTTGAAAATCAAACCACAAAAAAACAACTCACCACCCCACTGTAGCATCAGCATAGTACAAGTACAGCGTTCAGGGTTGCGGCGACGTGATGCAAAAGGAAACTCCAACCGCGACGCTGGTGAGTAGTGGCAAGATGGAAAAAAAAAAAACTTTTTAAGTCGCGCAATCGTGGTTGCCAAATCAGAGGAAAACACGCTGCAACGGCAGGAAGTAAAAAAGAACAGATCTCCCAAACCTAAGATGGCGGCACGCCGTGTCACGCCATTCCGGGTGGCCCACGGTAGCAGCGTGACCCAAAACGTTGCCCAGCAGCTGAGAAATCCCACGGAGAAACGAATGCACCACAGGGGTCAGTGACCGGCTGTAGAACACAGGTGAGTGGGTGCGCGCCAGTCACGCGCTTGTCACGAGCTTCTTTTAAATTTGAATGTAAAGATGACAGTTCCATACTGCTGCAGACACGGAGTCTCAGCGTTGGCCAGAAATAAACGACAAAAAGAGTCTCACCTCACGTTGAATAAAACACCAACCGCAGCCTCACGATGGTGTTCTCACAAAGAGACACAAAAGCCATAAAGACCTTGACAGTAATAGTTTAGAAATTAAACATGCTGGTACGAATTGGAGCAAAACACCAAAAGTAGACTGTAGACGGCAATCCCTGTAATGATGCAGGATGCAGTATGTCTCTGGGCAACATGACAGCAACATAATGAGGCAGGCACGGCAGGCCATACGTCACGGAAAGTTTGTCTAAAACACATGACTGTGTGCAGGCATATATTTAAATCGTAGATTCAGTAGAACTGTGCCAGAACACTTTTAGTGGAACAGACATCCAGAAAGTAGAGACACGATGGCTGTAGCACACTTCTCCCTAGACAGTGCAGATATCAGGCTTACCCTCACAGAAGACAGGGCGCAACACACGTAGACAATGTAAAGATCACTGCTGGGGTCAGTCCAATTACTTTGCTAGTGTATACAGTGTAGAAAAACACACTCCATTGTCCTTATGAGAAGAGGACGATGCTGGACAGACAGCTTGGCTTGCGCACACGTGAAAAGGCACACTGCTTCACCAGACAGTGTAGACGTCGATGTGTGGCAGCTGAAGACAGTCAAATAGGCTTACCCTCACTGAAGGCACAGCACAAGTAGACGTAGTACTACTCAGACACATAGATGGACTCTGGAGAGTAGACTCCTTAAGTAGCACTTCCCAGACGCACAGGAACAACTGGCAGACTGCTATGGGCGACCGATGGGAGGTCACTGGTGGGGTCAAGGACGCCAGTTGAAGGTAGATGCTTAGCTTGAGTTACTGTAGAGTCTGTACTTGGAGTTGATTGAGGTTTGAAGAGGTGATAGATGCAGGTTCTTTTGAAGATCGTCACCAAAAAATTGTAGTAACTTGGTCCAGACAGGTATGAGTATTTCAGGAGTATTTATTGTACAAGTTACATGCCCAGATGTTCAACTCAAGACTAGCCCAACCAGGAGCAGCCAGCATGCTGCTCAGCCCTTCTCCAACTGTGACCATTTGACTCACAACATTCTATAACATGTCATCACAGTAAGATTCTACAGGCAGGGCATGAATAGCATTGAACTCAGGATATAACATCCTGCAGAAGGCAGGCCTCACTATCAAGGACACAAAGTATCAAATAGGGCACAGCAAGGATGTTTACTTGGGCCACCTTGTAGGTGGATGCCAGGTTCTACCATTGGAGAGCAAATTCCAGACCATAGTGGACTAGGTTGCTCCCACTACCCAGACTCAGGTCAGAGCTTTCTTGGGCCTGACTGGGTAATACAGGAGGTTTGTTAAGGGATATGGGTCCTTAGTGACACCCCTTAATGATCTAACCTCTAAAAGAATGCCTAAGAATGTTCAATGGACAGTTAGCTGTCAGAAGGCATTTGATAACCTGAGGCAGGCCATGTGCACTGCTCCCATTCTGCACAGTACTGATTACTCCAAAACCATAATTATCCAGACAGATGCTTCTGAGATAGAGGTAGGCGCAGTTCTATCACAATTTAATGCTGATGGCCAGGACCAACCAGTAGCTTTTATAAGCAGAAGGTTGACCCCCAGGGAGAAGAGTTGGTCAGCTATTGAGAGGGAGGCCTTTGCTGTGGTCTGGGCCCTGAAGAAGTTGAGGCCATACCTGTTTGGTACTCACTTTATTGTTCAGACAGACCATAAGCCCCTCTTGTGGCTAAAACAAATGAAGGGTGAAAATCACAAACTTTTGAGGTGGTCCATTTCCCTACAGGGATGGACCTTTCTGTGGAACATGGACCTGGGAGTAACCATGCCAACGCAGATGGACTCTCCAGAAGACTCAACTGGGCAAGGTTAGTCTCATCTCCTTTTGTTTGGGGGGGGTTGTGTAGTAAAGTAGGATCTGCTTTCATGGTTACACCTCCACACACGTTTTGCTGGTGTCAGTATGTTTTTTTGACTAGTCTGACAGGGATCCTGCTAATCAGCACCCCAGTCACTATGCTTCCTCCCTATATTCAACATGGTAAGTACTTCTGTACCTCCCCAATTGGCTACTGGTATACCCATATAAGTCCCTATTATATGGTACTGAGGTACCCAGGGCATAGGTACACCAGGGGTCTCCCATGGGCTGAAGCCTTTACTGTGCCACCCATAAGAGACCACTCAAACTGTGACTACAGGCCTGCCATTGCAGCCTGTGTAAGCTGGTGCTAGCACCACTTACAACAGATATAGGTTTTCTTATATATGAGGTCACTACACTTAAAACCTATAAGTCACCCCTAAGGCAGGCCTTTCAATCCTGAAGGCAGGGTGCTGAGCTATAAGTGTGTGGGTGCCCCTGCATGAGCAGGTCACCCCTACAAACCCTGGAGTCGATTCTCCAGGCTTTGTAAGTGTGGCCAGCCATTTTAATACATATAGTGGCCATCTGTCATTACGCGATGACTAACTATATATTGGCTGTGCCGAACCTGGGCATGTTTGGTATCAAACATGTTGGAATCATACCCCAACACTGCTACCAGTGTTGGAGGTATGATTCCATGCATTGGGAGGGGGCTCCTCCGGGACACCCACTGTACTCCCGGTAACAGCCTTCCCGGGTCTGCCAGCAAGCTAGTGCTGCTGCCAACCCCAGACACGATTCTGCCCTTCTGCTGCTGAGCTGAGCTTCCTGTCACAGGGAGGTGTGACCACCTCCCAGACAGGACTTAGTGTATTGGGCTGGGGTGGGGGCGCTTGTCAGCACCACCTGACTGCTTTGAAGACTACATTTAGTGCCCTCTTGCATACTCTGGTTTGAGCCAGTTCAGGGAGCCCTTGGTTCTTGCTTTGGTGCAAAACTGGACAAAGGACATGGGAGTATCCTCCCCTCTGTCCAGCCCCTCCTCTGGGAGGGACCCCTGAGTCGTCCTAACCCCTTTCCTAGGGTATTTAAGGGCTTACCTGTGGGTGGGTCCTCAGATTTGTCGTGGGACAAGACTCAAGCCTGAAACCACGTCACTCTTCGACCGTCTGGACACTTGGTCTTTGCTGGAATTCGCCTGGAACCAAGACTGCATTATTGAAGACTCCTGCTGCTTCTGGTCTCGCTGTTCTGCAAGTCTTCTTTGTCGTGTTTGTCTATGCTTCTTGCAGGATCTTCAACAGACCTGTGGGCATCAAGGTCACTCGCAGTAATCTCCCATGGAGTGAAGAAGTCACTCCCCTGCATCTGCAGGCACCGCAACAAAGCTGACCGGTCTGCTGCTCCTGATGTCCCATGGGCTTTGAAAGGCTCAGCAACACAGGTGGTGGTTCTGCAACTCCCTCGAGGCCTGACCTGTCCGCTCAGCAAGTTTGAGACCAGAATCCCTCATTAGAACCGCTGGGACCTAACCCCTATGCACTGTGTCAACTTGCCATTGCCAAGGCTTGTTGGCTCTGCACTCCAGAGATCTTCAGGCTACAAGAAGCTCCAGCCTTCAGCATCTCTTCCTGCCAAGATCAGCATCCTCGCCGTATCCTCTGCACCCTGGACCTTCATCTTTGATGAGCTGCTCGAGGTTCTCTTGTGACTCTTGTGCCTTCAGGCTGTGGGTCCTCTCGAGGGTCTTCTCCTACTTCAGTGGACTCTCCTGCTTGCTCGGGCAAGCTCTGACTCTCCTGCTTGTGGTGAGTCCCTTGAACCTTGCTGATCCCACTGTTGCTCCTTCTTCGCTTTCCACGCCTGTTACAGCTGCCAAGGCTTGTTGGTGCTCCTGCTGGACACCGACCCCCTGGTTCTCGATTTGTGATGTGGGACAGCTCATGCATGGCTCCTGGTCTTCCTCAGTGTCGCCTGGTCCTCACAGCTGAAGCGAGAAGGTCACCGTCATCACTCCTGCATCTTCAGACATCAGTGGGCATTGCTCTTCCGTGCCTCCTTGTCCCCTTCGAGTGGCATAGACTCTGTCCCCTCTGCTTACAGGTTCTCCTGTTCAAGAATCCACCCTTGTATTACACAGGACTCTTGTACAGCCTTCCCCAGCAGCATCTTTTCTGAAGTCCTCCATTGTGGTCTACGGCGGTTTCCGACATCACTTTGCACCTATTCACCCGGCTTCCCTGTTGTAGGTATCCTGGTTGCTGGGATATCCACGAGTGGGGTGACTCTCCAACCTTCTGTCTTCCACAGGGTTTCTTCAGGGTCCACTGGGAAGGGTCCTTCTTCAAAACTGCAACCGCAACTTTCCAGTTGACTTCTATTGAGTTCGCAGCTGTGTTTCTAGTCTGCACACAGCCTCTGTGGGGTTCTTGGGTACGTACCTTGAGTGGTTCCTTGCATCCCCAGCTCCTCTGAGTCTCCTAATCCAAGTCCCGACTTTGGTCACAGTTCACATTCCACTTTTTTAGTGTATGGTTTGGTCTCCCCCTTGAGACCACTGTGTATTGTGCTTACTTACCTATTTGCAATTGAAGTATTGTTGGATATTTGTGTTGAAATCTCCAGGTAGGAGATATACAATGTGTTAGTGAGTGTTGTGTAATAAATAGACATATTTTCATATATACACTGTGTGGTTCTTTTTCGTTTAACCTACACTACATGTTTGGATCTGGTAAAACAAGCTGCTTAATACCTATAAAAAGAGACCTATTAGCAAAGAGTCACCACAATAATTTATCAATAGCTATATACCAAAGTAATCCTTATAAATACACACACTGGCAATGCATAATAATTATTTTGTCATAAATATTTAAAATAAAGCTTTTTATTCCTAACATCTTTAAAAGTGTGTAAGTGACTTTTCTTAATCTTCTAGCCACATAATGCAGCCATAGAACCAACCACAAGAGGTTCCCACAATCCAGCTGGAGAGCATGCAGCTCCAACTCACAGTGCTTTAAAAAAAAAATGGTAAGCTCTCCTGTGGTCATGCATTTAATGACCCAGTAGAATTACAGTTTTAAAAAGAAAATCCTGGGGGCTGTTGTGCTCTTTGCTGCCCCCCCACCCCCAGAACAGTTTTGTAACATGTTGGTGATGCCCATGGCCAGATTGGGGCACCACAAAACACAGAACAAATATGTAAATAAGCCCTTGGATGGCATTATGGGTGCTCCTGGCCAGGAGCAGTGAATCATAAATGAGCGTTTCCTGTCATTCATTTATGATTCATTTTTAAAGTTTTTATTTTATAATTTTTTGGGTGTCCCAGTCCAACCTGGGGCACCCACAGTTTATGTAAAGTTGAGAGCTGAAGAAAGAGACCCTGTCATACGGTTTGTACCGTTCCTGTAAACTTGTGTGTTTGTTGGACAACATAAACATCAGGATTGTTCCAGACTGATTCCGTGCACACCCTTAGGATGTGGTGGCCTATAGTCTTGCTAGCCCACAGTGCTCCATCTGCACCCCTAACCTTACAGGGTAACAAATGTATGTGCAACTTTAGAACATGACAACGCTGATCCCCCAAGGAAACCGTGATAACAGATCTAGAACTTTTCGTTTGGACTCTTGTGCATACCCAAAGAAATGAACAAGAAATACTCATCAAGGCGTTTCAATATTTATTTGAAGCATTGTCATTCTTGTATAAAATACTTGTGCTGAGATAATCAGTAGAATGAAACAAAGTAGCATAATTAGCATTATGAGAATATTGAAAAAGATTAACAGTTCCACCACTGTGCTAAGACACTGAATATATGCTGGCATATAAATACTTTGTATAGTGTACTCCTACCTAGCGTTCCCTAACCTAGTCTTGCCTAGGGTGGGTGATCTGCCAAATCCCTGCCAGGTAGTCTAACTCCCCGTTACCTGCGGGTAAGTGTCATCAGGCTGTCCGTCTTGGTGCAGAGCTGGACATCCCTCGTGTTG
Source organism: Calotriton arnoldi (assembly GCA_963921515.1). Taxonomy (NCBI): domain Eukaryota; kingdom Metazoa; phylum Chordata; class Amphibia; order Caudata; family Salamandridae; genus Calotriton; species Calotriton arnoldi. The sequence continues at coordinate 331,796 of CAWUFW010001295.1, read as the reverse complement.
TTAAACAGTAATCAGCAGACCTGGAATTACGGCATGCAGTGACCTCGCAGTGTCAACTGAGTGCTCCTCTGTCTTAAACAAGGAAGTGATTCTGTATATATAATAAACAGCACCCAGGTGGTCATGTTAAAACCCCAGTCAGGCCGCAATTGTTTATTCTAGTTTGATAGCTTCGCCGCCTACCAGACAATAACAATAATGACATTTGCACAGTGAACTTTATCCCTTGTACGGAATGTTGAAGGTGTCATGATAGTGTGCCTATGAAGTGGAAATGTAAGCAATACCAATTCAGAGAATGTTATTCTGCAATGTCATGCACACAAATGTATGTCAAAAGTCATCATGTGTAAAAGAGAAGGCAATTTAAGACACAAGCATGTAAAAAGCGGGCACAAAGCGAACGCGCGGAACAGGTGCGCCAAAGGCGTGCCAAAGGCAAGCCCGTCTGCGCCCATCCGCGCCTGGACGGCGCCAGGGGCCAAGACCCCTGGTTCTCTTACAAGGTATACAAACTGCTACTCCTCAGCAGAGATTCTGGCCCTCAGAAACACAGTTGAGAACGATTGCTTACACTCTATCGCGGTGGGTTCAGGAAGGAAGGGCTGTAGAAATTGTGCTGACATCAGCTACAGAGAAAAGGAAGAAGGGGGGGGCATCGGAATCAGTGAAGGACTCCTTACTTTGCTTGTCTCTGAACTGCAGGTCTCTTAGTAAACATAGCCAGGAAATCTTTGATTTATTAGTGGATCAAAAGCCAGTAGGGTTATTCTTAGTGGAAACATGGCTTCATGAGCAATCCGCACCGGACATTTTGGAAGCATTGCCCAAAGGCTATGCTATTCTGAGGGTCGATAGATCCGGGCAGAGAGGGGGCGGACTTGCTGTGATTTTTAAAAAAGAATACCAGATAAAGATGTCCAAATTGCCGTTGTCTGGCTGCGAAGCAGCCATTTTTAACATGTCCCTTAATTCCGAATGGTCAGTTGTGGGTCTCCTTATTTACAGACCCCGAGGCCCGGCAAGAGCATTTATTAACGCATTGGCTGAGACAGTGCCCCCTTATGCCATCCGCTACCCCAACTTTTTAATTTTGGGAGATCTGAATTTACATCTGGACGATAAGGATAATCGAGAAATCAGTGAGATGACAAGGGGACTGCAAACCATGGGATTAGTACAGCTGATCCATACCTCCACGCACATTAAGGGCCATATTTCAGACAATATTTTCTCTAACAGTACACAAGTAGAAGTGTTATCACCTGTGCCTGTAGTCTGGTCTGACCATTCGATTCTCCCATTTAGGATTGTAAATCCGAGAAAGGTCCCCCGCAATCTGGAAAAGCGATCAGAGCCCACAATGACCCGGAAATGGGCTCTACTTACCCACGATACTTTTAGGGATAAGTTGGCCTCAAGCGCTCCGGAATTAAGGGATGACCCCAGATAGCAGAGAATCAAGTTTCTCTGTGGATTAAGGAGGCAGTGGACTCCTTAATACCTCTGAAACCCGGTAAGAGTGCCCGTCTAACTCAATCTGCAAAATGGTTCTCAGAGGAGCTGGCATTGTTGAGAACTGAATGCAAACGCCTCGAACGCCGCTGGAGGGTGATCTATCAGAACGAAAATAAGCTGAAATACTTAGAAGCACTCAAGTTCTATCATCAACAGATTAGGAGAGCTTGAAGGGAGTTCTACATTGACCAAATCGAATCAGTGAAAAACTCCTCTAAAAACATATTTAGTGTTGTCAAACAACTTACTTCCCTAGAACGGGTCACAGCAACACTGCCTGCTTCGGCAGACTACTGTAATAAAGTAGCTGGTTTTTTCTTGGGAAAGATAGAGAAAATATATGCTACCTTCCCTGATAGTAGCAGGAATTATATCTTCGCTCCAGCTAAAATGGATTCACGGGTGGAGGATAGATTTATTTTTCATCCTCCTGAGGAAAGTGACATTTTAAAACGTATGGAAGTAGTGAAATCCGGGTCTCCGCTGCCCCTGAATCTGATCCCCCCGAGATTATTACTGCGAGGGAAAGTAGCCATTGTACCGGTTCTTACCAAACTGCTGAAGTTGTCCTTTAGCTCAGGGCAGGTTCCTAGCAATTGGAAACACACGATGGTGGTACCACTGCTAAAGAAACCATCTTTAGATCCAGCGCTCCCGGAAAATCTGAGACCTGTATCCTTGCTTCCCTATTTTGCTAAAATTGCGGAGAAACATCTGATTATTCAATTGACTACGTTCATGGAAGGAAAACAGGTTCTCCACGAAACCCAGTCTGGTTTCAGGCCGCTTCACAGCACTGAATCTGCCTTACTGCTGGCCTCTGAGGCCTTACAAATTGCAGCTGACGAGGGAAGGACAACAGCATTGATTTTACTGGATCTGAGTGTGGCGTTTGATATGGTCTCCCACAGCCTTCTGTTGGAATGTCTGTGGGAGGCCGGGGTCGGAGGCTGCACATGGGAATGGATCAAGCACTTCTTGCAGAATAGATCCTTCCAGGTCTTACAACATCCTTTTAAGTCCGAGGTATGTCCTTTGTCTCAAGGGGTACCACAGGGCTCGGCACTCAGCCCAACCTTATTTAATGTGTACATGCGCCCTATGGCAGACATTTGCTGAAACATGGGGTGAAATTGGTGTCATATGCTGATGACACTCAGTTGATTGTCACATTGGAGCAAAAGGAGGCAGAAGCTGCATCTAATTTCAAGGCCTGCCTGAGTGATCTTGCGAACTGGATGAAGTTCAGCTGCTTGCAATTAAATACAGGAAAGACGGAGGTGATGGTGGTTGGCAAACAACCCTCCTTGTGGTCACACTTGTGGTGGCCGGAGGAATTGGGACCAACACCGACTCCCAAAATTAAGGTTAAAAATTTGGGAGTCTGGTTCGACAACACCCTATCGTTTACAGAGCAGATATCAGTTGTGGTTAGAACATGTTTTGGCATTCTAAGAATGTTGCGCAAAATCCTGAATATACTGCCATTAGATGCCAAAAGGACCATTGTGCAGGCCATTGTCACTATCTGGGGGTTACTAAAAGAAATCTGAGCATCTTACAAAAGGTCCAAAATGCAGCTGGCCAGGTGATACTGAATATCCCTAGGCGGGTGTCGGTGGGGACAGCATTGAGGGAACTACACTGGCTCCCTGTACAGGCTAGAATCACCTTTAAGGCTCTGTGTTTCTGCCACAGGGTCCTCGATGAGAAAGGGCCTAGGTATCTGCGCCCATTACTCACTGCTTATAGACCTACCCGGAATCTGAGGTCTTTGGGCACTGCTAAGCTGGTAGTGCCTAAGGTTCGAAAGGTACGGTCAGGAGGTAGATCCTTTGGTTTTCTTGCGGCTAAGGCCTGGAATAACCTACCTATGGAATTGAGGACCCATACATCGGAAACAATGTTTCGTAAAAAACTGAAAACCTGGCTCTTTCAGTATCCCCCTGGGGATTGGTGCTAGTATGCTGGTGGCAGGCCTTTCACGCATCTTAGGGCCTGGGGTGCCTCGGGAGGGGTAGGGCTTGTGGTCATGGTTTGTGATGTCCTAGCGCGGGGACACTCCGTTGGAGTAACCAGGCGCTTTATAAGCTCAATAATAATAATAAATGGCAGTGTTCCTTACCAGGCTTATCCTGACCACGTGATTACCCAAGGCCCTTGCCCCCTCTGCCGGCTCCCCAGCCAGCACCCATTCTGGCTGCTGGCAGGAGCCAGACATTTTAATTATATTTACTTGTGGGTATCATGGTGCCATCTGGGGGAACCCACAACTTTTTTTAAATATCAGGGGAAGTGTGGGGCCACCAAGCCCCCTGCGGCCTCTGCCAGCTCCCCAGCCAGCACCCATTCTGGATGCCGCCGGGAGGCGGCCATTTAAATTATATTTATTTGTGGTTGCCTCAGTGCCATCTGGGACACTCACCACTTTTTTAAATGTTGGAGGTCGCCCGAGGAGCCTGAGGGATGGGATCTCCGGGGCCTTGAAAAGGCTTGTGGAGGGGAGGTGCAAGCACCTTCTCTTAACATTTGGCATCACCCATGGGGGTTAGGGTTCCCAGGGCCCTCAGAAGGCTTGGAGAGAGGTCCGCATGCCCCTCCCCATTAAAATAGTATCGCCCATCTGCTTACCACCAGATTCACTTAAGTGAGGATTCAAAGTCTCTAACCTCCTTTAGAACACATTTTCGGAATTCTAGATTTAATGGCATGCCTTTGGGATTATGCACAGCTGCCTCAATGTTCCAAAGGCTGATGACAAGTCTGTTGGGTGGTTTGTCTGGTGTAAAGTTTTTTCAAGATAATGTTTTGATTATCATTAACACTCTCGAGGAACACTGTCATAAAGTTAAGGAAGTGTTATGCATCTTGAAAGCGCGTGGCATAACATTAACGGTCAGCACATGCAAATTTTGGATCTTTAAAAAATATATATTTCTTTATTAATTTTCACATCTTCATGACCATCTTGTATTTCTGAGTTCATGGTGATGGTGTACGTCTCAAAGATGAATTGATAAGAAACATTGTGGAGTTGCTTAGTCCTACAAAGAAAGAAGAGGTACAAGCTTTCTGAGGTATGGCTGAGTTTACTGAGTTTGTTCCTGGATTCACTAGTTAAATCTTATGCCATTCATGGGTTTTGAGACACACAATTGATGGACGGAATGCAGAACAATTCAAAACATTGACGCCCTGTCAAGAGATCTGGGTTAAATCCATCATTCTTTTGCTCACCATGCCACCCCAGTTTAGACCTGGCCATATGCAAATCAGTCTTGACCCTGTGCCTCATGGGAACAGTCCAGCCCAAACTGCCAAGCCAGGTCCTCCCTGGACCGGAAACAAGCATCCTAGGACCGGTTTCAGGGTTTCACCCCTCTTCAGCCAGGATAGCTTGATTCCAGTGGCACAGTGAGCCCAGGAACCACGTCTGGGCATACCTGGCGCACTTAGGGCGAGAAAGCCAAAGACACACAATTGATGGACGGAATGCAGAACAAATCAAAACATTCACCCCCAGTCAAGAGATCTGGGTTAAATCCATCATTATTTTGCTCACTTTGCCACCTCAGTTTAGACCTGGCCATATGCAAATCAGTCTTGACCCTGTGCCTCATGGGAACAGTCCAGCCCGAACTGCCAAGCCAGGCTGGGTTCAAACTGGAATGGCATGGTGAGCAAAAAAACGATGGATTTAGGCCCAGATCTCTGTACTGGGGTGAATGTATGACATTGTTCTGCATTCTGTCCATCAACCGTTGTTTTTGCATTTGTCACCCCGAGTGGGACGGGTATGCCCAGACGTGGGTCCCGTGCTCTCCATGCCACTGGAATCAACCTATCCTGGCTGAAGAGGGTGAAACCCGAAACCGGTCCTAGGATGCTTGTTTCCAGTACAGGGAGGACCTGGCTTGGCAGTTCGGGCTGGACTGTTCCCATGAGGCACAGGGTCAAGACTGATTTGCATATGGCTGGGTTCAAACTGGAATGGCATGGTGAGCAAAAAAACGATCGATTTAGGCCCAGATCCCTGTACTGGGGTGAATGTATGACATTGTTCTGCATTCTGTCCATCAACCTTTTTTTTGCATTTGTCACCCCGAGTGGGACGGGTATGCCCAGACGTGGGTCCCGTGCTCTCCATGCCACTGGAATCAAGCTATCCTGGCTGAAGAGGGTGAAACCCCGAAACTGGTCTTAGGATGCTTGTTTCCAGTCCAGGAGGACCTGGCTTCGCAGTTCGTGCTGGACTGTTCCCATGAGGCACAGGGTCAAGACTGATTTGCATATGGCTGGGTTCAAACTGGAATGGCATGGTGAGCAAAAACGATGGATTTAGGCCCAGATCTCTGTACTGGGGTGAATGTATGACATTGTTCTGCGTTCTGTCCATCAACCGTTGTTTTTGCATTTGTCACCCTGAGTGGGACGGGTATGCCCAGACATGGGTCCCGTGCTCTCCATGCCACTGGAATCAAGCTATCCTGGCTGAAGAGGGGTGAAACCCCGAAACCAGTCCTAGGATGCCTGTTTCCAGTCCAGGGAGGACCTGGCTTGGCAGTTTGGGCTGGACTGTTCCCATGAGGCACAGGGTCAAGACTGATTTGCATATGGCTGGGTTCAAACTGGAATGGCATGGTGAGCAAAAAAACGATGGATTTAGGCCCAGATCTCTGTACTGGGGTGAATGTATGACATTGTTCTGCATTCTGTCCATCAACTGTTGTGTTTGCATTTGTCACCCCGAGTGGGACGGTTATGCCCAGACGTGGGTCCCGTGCTCTCCATGCCACTGGAATCAAGCTATCCTGGCTGAAGAGGGGTGAAACCCTGAAACCGGTCCTAGGATGCTTGTTTCCAGTCCAGGAAGGACCTGGCTTGGCAGTTCGGGCTGGACTGTTCCCATGAGGCACAGGGTCAAGACTGATTTGCATATGGCTGGGTTCAAACTGGAATGCCATGGTGAGCAAAAACGATGGATTTAGGCCCAGATCTCTGTACTGGGGTGAATGTATGACATTGTTCTGCATTCTGTCCATCAACCGTTGTTTTTGCATTTGTCACCCCGAGTGGGACGGGTATGCCCAGACGTGGGTCCCGTGCTCTCCATGCCACTGGAATCAAGCTATCCTGGCTGAAGAGGGGTGAAACCCCAAAACCGGTCCTAAGATGCTTGTTTCCAGTCCAGGGAGGACCTGGCTTGGCAGTTCGGGCTGGACTGTTCCCATGAGGCACAGGGTCAAGACTGATTTGCATATGGCTGGGTTCAAACTGGAATGGCATGGTGAGCAAAAAAACGATCGATTTAGGCCCAGATCTCTGTACTGGGGTGAATGTATGACATTGTTCTGCATTCTGTCCATCAACCTTTATTTTTGCATTTGTCACCCCGAGTGGGACGGGTATGCCCAGACGTGGGTCCCGTGCTCTCCATGCCACTGGAATCAAGCTATCCTGGCTGAAGAGGGGTGAAACCCCGAAACCGGGCCTAGGACTTGTTTCCAGTCCAGGGAGGACCTGGCTTGGCAGTTCGGGCTGGACTGTTCCCATGAGGCACAGGGTCAAGACTGATTTGCATATGGCTGGGTTCAAACTGGAATGGCATGGTGAGCAAAAAAACGATGGATTTAGGCCCAGATCTCTGTACTGGGGTGAATGTATGACATTGTTCTGCGTTCTGTCCATCAACCGTTGTTTTTGCATTTGTCACCCTGAGTGGGACGGGTATGCCCAGACGTGGGTCCCGTGCTCTCCATGCCACTGGCATCAAGCTATCCTGGCTGAAGAGGGGTGAAACCCCGAAACCAGTCCTAGGATGCCTGTTTCCAGTCCAGGGAGGACCTGGCTTGGCAGTTTGGGCTGGACTGTTCCCATGAGGCACAGGGTCAAGACTGATTTGCATATGGCTGGGTTCAAACTGGAATGGCATGTTGAGCAAAAAAAATGATGGATTTAGGCCCAGATCTCTGTACTGGGGTGAATGTATGACATTGTTCTGCATTCTGTCCATCAACGTTTGTTTTTGCATTTGTCACCCCGAGTGGGACGGTTATGCCCAGACGTGGGTCCCGTGCTCTCCATGCCACTGGAATCAAGCTATCCTGGCTGAAGAGGGGTGAAACCCCGAAACCGGTCCTAGGATGCTTGTTTCCAGTCCAGGGAGGACCTGGCTTGGCAGTTCGGGTTGGACTGTTCCCATGAGGCACAGGGTCAAGACTGATTTGCATATGGCTGGGTTCAAACTGGAATGGCATGGTGAGCAAAAACGATGGATTTAGGCCCAGATCTCTGTACTGGGGTGAATGTATGACATTGTTCTGCATTCTGTCCATCAACCATTGTTTTTGCATTTGTCACCCCGAGTGGGACGGGTATGCCCAGACGTGGGTCCCGTGCTCTCCATGCCACTGGAATCAAGCTATCCTGGCTGAAGAGGGGTGAAACCCTGAAACCGGTCCTAGGATGCTTGTTTCCAGTCCAGGGAGGACCTGGCTTGGCAGTTCGGGCTGGACTGTTCCTATGAGGCACAGGGTCAAGACTGATTTGCATATGGCTGGGTTCAAACTGGAATGCCATGGTGAGCAAAAAACGATGGATTTAGGCCCAGATCTCTGTACTGGGGTGAATGTATGACATTGTTCTGCATTCTGTCCATCAACTGTTGTTTTTGCATTTGTCACCCCGAGTGGGACGGGTATGCCCAGACGTGGGTCCCGTGCTCTCCATGCCACTGGAATCAAGCTATCCTGGTTGAAGAGGGTGAAACCCCGAAACCGGTCCTAGGATGCTTGTTTGCAGTCCAGGGAGGACCTGGCTTGGCAGTTCGGGCTGGACTGTTCCCATGAGGCACAGGGTCAAGACTGATTTGCATATGGCTGGGTTCAAACTGGAATGGCATGGTGAGAAAAAAAACAATAGATTTAGGCCCAGATCTCTGTACTGGGGTGAATGTATGACATTGTTCTGCATTCTGTCCATCAACCGTTGTTTTAGCATTTGTCACCCCTAGTGGGACGGGTATGCCCAGACGTGGGTCCCGTGCTCTCCATGCCACTGGAATCAAGCTATCCTGGCTGAAGAGGGGTGAAACCCCGAAACTGGTCCTAGGATGCTTGTTTCCAGTCCAGGGAGGACCTGGCTTGGCAGTTCGGGCTGGACTGTTCCCATGAGGCACAGGGTCAAGACTGATTTGCATTTGGCTGGGTTCAAACTGGAATAGCATGGTGAGCAAAAAAACGATGGATTTAGGCCCAGATCTCTGTACTGGGGTGAATGTATGACATTATTCTGCATTCTGTCCATCAACCGTTGTTTTTGCATTTGTCACCCCTGAGTGGGACGGGTATGCCCAGATGTGGGTCCCATGCTCTCCATGCCACTGGAATCAAGCTATCCTGGCTGAAGAGGGGTGAAACCCAGAAACCGGTCCTAGGATGCTTGTTTCCAGTCCAGGGAGGATCTGGCTTGGCAGTTCGGGCTGGACTGTTCCCGTGAAGCACAGGGTCAAGACTGATTTGCATATGGCTGGGTTCAAACTGGAATGGCATGGTGAGCAAAAAAACAATAGATTTAGGCCCAGATCGCTGTACTGGGGTGAATGTATGACATTGTTCTGCATTCTGTCCATCAACCGTTGTTTTAGCATTTGTCACCCCGAGTGGGACGGGTATGCCCAGACGTGGGTCCCGTGTCTCCATGCCACTGGAATCAAGCTATCCTGGCTGAAGAGGGGTGAAACCCCGAAACTGGTCCTAGGATGCTTGTTTCCAGTCCAAGGAGGACCTGGCTTGGCAGTTCGGGCTGGACTGTTCCCATGAGGCACAGGGTCAAGACTGATTTGCATATGGCTGGGTTCAAACTGGAATGGCATGGTGAGCAAAAACGATGGATTTAGGCCCAGATCTCTGTACTGGGGTGAATGTATGACATTGTTCTGCATTCTGTCCATCAACGTTTGTTTTTGCATTTGTCACCCCGAGTGGGACGGTTATGCCCAGACGTGGGTCCCGTGCTCTCCATGCCACTGGAATCAAGCTATCCTGGCTGAAGAGGGGTGAAACCCCGAAACCGGTCCTAGGATGCTTGTTTCCAGTCCAGGGAGGACCTGGCTTGGCAGTTCGGGTTGGACTGTTCCCATGAGGCACAGGGTCAAGACTGATTTGCATATGGCTGGGTTCAAACTGGAATGGCATGGTGAGCAAAAAAACGATGGATTTAGGCCCAGATCTCTGTACTGGGGTGAATGTATGACATTGTTCTGCGTTTCTGTCCATCAACCGTTGTTTTTGCATTTGTCACCCTGAGTGGGACGGGTATGCCCAGACGTGGGTCCCATGCTCTCCATGCCACTGGAATCAAGCTATCCTGGCTGAAGAGGGGTGAAACCCCGAAACCAGTCCTAGGATGCCTGTTTCCAGTCCAGGGAGGACCTGGCTTGGCAGTTTGGGCTGGACTGTTCCCATGAGGCACAGGGTCAAGACTGATTTGCATATGGCTGGGTTCAAACTGGAATGGCATGTTGAGCAAAAAAAACGATGGATTTACGCCCAGATCTCTGTACTGGGGTGAATGTATGACATTGTTCTGCATTCTGTCCATCAACGTTTGTTTTTGCATTTGTCACCCCGAGTGGGACGGTTATGCCCAGACGTGGGTCCCGTGCTCTCCATGCCACTGGAATCAAGCTATCCTGGCTGAAGAGGGTGAAACCCGAAACCGGTCCTAGGATGCTTGTTTCCAGTCCAGGGAGGACCTGGCTTTGGCAGTTCGGGTTGGACTGTTCCCATGAGGCACAGGGTCAAGACTGATTTGCATATGGCTGGGTTCAAACTGGAATGGCATGGTGAGCAAAAAAACGATGGATTTAGGCCCAGATCTCTGTACTGGGGTGAATGTATGACATTGTTCTGCATTCTGTCCATCAACCGTTGTTTTTGCATTTGTCACCCTGATTGGGACGGGTATGCCCAGACGTGGGTCCCGTGCTCTCCATGGCACTGGAATCAAGCTATCCTGGCTGAAGAGGGGTGAAACCCTGAAACCGGTCCTAGGATGCTTGTTTCCAGTCCAGGGAGGACCTGGCTTGGCAGTTCGGGCTGGACTGTTCCCATGAGGCACAGGGTCAAGACTGATTTGCATATGGCTGGGTTCAAACTGGAATGCCATGGTGAGCAAAAAAACGATGGATTTAGGCCCAGATCTCTGTACTGGGGTGAATGTATGACATTGTTCTGCATTCTGTCCATCAACTGTTGTTTTTGCATTTGTCACCCCGAGTGGGACGGGTATGCCCAGACGTGGGTCCCGTGCTCTCCATGCCACTGGAATCAAGCTATCCTGGCTGAAGAGGGGTGAAACCCCGAAACTGGTCCTAGGATGCTTGTTTCCAGTCCACGGAGGACCTGGCTTGGCAGTTCGGGCTGGACTGTTCCCATGAGGCACAGGGTCAAGACTGATTTGCATATGGCTGGGTTCAAACTGGAATGGCATGGTGAGCAAAAAAACGATGGATTTAGGCCCAGATCTCTGTACTGGGGTGAATGTATGACATTATTCTGCATTCTGTCCATCAACCGTTGTTTTTGCATTTGTCACCCCGAGTGGGACGGGTATGCCCAGATGTGGGTCCCATGCTCTCCATGCCACTGGAATCAAGCTATCCTGGCTGAAGAGGGGTGAAACCCCGAAACTGGTCCTAGGATGCTTGTTTCCAGTCCAAGGAGGACCTGGCTTGGCAGTTCGGGCTGGACTGTTCCCATGAGGCACAGGGTCAAGACTGATTTGCATATGGCTGGGTTCAAACTGGAATGGCATGGTGAGCAAAAAAACAATAGATTTAGGCCCAGATCTCTGTACTGGGGTGAATGTATGACATTGTTCTGCATTCTGTCCATCAACCGTTGTTTTAGCATTTGTCACCCCGAGTGGGACGGGTATGCCCAGACGTGGGTCCCGTGCTCTCCATGCCACTGGAATCAAGCTATCCTGGCTGAAGAGGGGTGAAACCCCGAAACTGGTCCTAGGATGCTTGTTTCCAGTCCAAGGAGGACCTGGCTTGGCAGTTCGGGCTGGACTGTTCCCATGAGGCACAGGGTCAAGACTGATTTGCATATGGCTGGGTTCAAACTGGAATGGCATGGTGAGCAAAAAAACGATGGATTTAGGCCCAGATCTCTGTACTGGGGTGAATGTATGACATTATTCTGCATTCTGTCCATCAACCGTTGTTTTTGCATTTGTCACCCCGAGTGGGACGGGTATGCCCAGACGCGGGTCCCGTGCTCTCCATGCCACTGGAATCAAGCTATCCTGGCTGAAGAGGGGTGAAACCCCGAAACCAGTCCTAGGATGCCTGTTTCCAGTCCAGGGAGGACCTGGCTTGGCAGTTTGGGCTGGACTGTTCCCATGATGCACAGGGTCAAGACTGATTTGCATATGGCTGGGTTCAAACTGGAATGGCATGGTGAGCAAAATAACGATGGATTTAGGCCCAGATCTCTGTACTGGGGGGAATGTATGATATTGTTCTGCATTCTGTCCATCAACCGTTGTTTTTGCATTTATGGGTTTTGAAGCGGTTCCTGACAATGCTGTTTACAAAATGGTGCAGGGCTCCATTAACATAATGGAGCCGTGCACCAAACTGGGATTTTCTTTTTGAAAATAAAGAATAAAATGCTCCTTTCACTACGGGAGTCCTCTCCCATGGCAAGAGTTATCATTTAGCAATTTTCACTGCCCCTTACCGCTAGGGTTTTCCTGACGGTCACAGGCTGTGAAAACTGACCTCTAATTCCACCCATCTAAATTAGGTGGGCGGAATTAGAGGGCTGCCTCTGACAACCCTTACTCTGCAGGGCCATTGGAGGGGTTTGATCATGGCTAGATGTGGTAGTCTCTGCTGTGATTAAACTGAAGGTCTACCCACTTCTAAATTTGGTGGACGGACGATTATCTTGGCAACATGTATGTAAACTTTGTGACAGAGTATACATGCTATCAAGATATAAATATGGCCCTGTATCTACTGTTGCTACTGTAATACGATTTCTTAATGATGTATTTGTCCGTGAGAGTAATCCTAAGAGTCTGCTTTCTGATAAAGGAGTGTAGTTAACCTTCAAGGAAATTACCAAGGGGCATATTATCAAGCGGCAGCTGATAATTATACGCTGGTCGCTCTTAGCGAGAAATTATTTATCTCGCCTTATACGCTGGCATTATCGCCATAGCTATCGCTGTATCAACAACGCATAGCGCAATGGCGATAATTTACCAGCGATAGCGGTGTTTTCCTGGAACATCGCTGGTTTTTCAGCGATGTTCCCATGCAAAACGGCGATAACCTTGCTGATACGACCCTGCGGTCGTATCAGCATACTCCACCCCACTGTTAGGTATGAGTAGTCTGCATTTTTGCAGACGTTGGTTTAGCGAAAACCGCGGTATTAGCCAAAAGCTAACGTCTGCAAAAATGTGAACTCCTTGTAAATATTGCGATGTACATTTCGCGATATTTAACAAGTGAGTGTGTCAGAGGTACGCCCAGTGATGCCCACTTTACCATCTCATTAGAGATGCGAAGTTAGGCGTGCTGAAACGGGCGCTAAGTCAAGGAAACACGCGCTATGCGTATCCTTGATGATATTGCGATCAAATTATCGCCGCTTTTCGCCCCAAAATGGACGCTAAAGCGGCGATAATGTTATCGCCAGCCCTTGTTAATATGCCCCCTAGTTCCTGGAATTAATGGGGATTAGTCATAAAAGCTGTACCATATATCACCCACAGACCAATGGTATGGCTGAAAGGTTTATCCCACTAAGAAGGAGGCAATTGAGTTGGCCAGGACATGTCGGAAGAGATATTTGAGAGATGTGGGGCATATTAACAAGGGCTGGCGATAACATTGTCGCCCGTTTAGCATCCGCTTCGCTAGAAGCGGCGATAATATTTATTGCAATATCATCGAGGACATGCTAGCGCGTGTTTCCTTGACTTAGTGCCCGTTTCCAGCACGCCTAGGGGGCAAATTAACAAGGGCTGGCAATAACATTATCGCCGCTTTAGCGTCCGTTTTCTGGCGAAAAGCGGCGATAATTTTATCGCAATATCATCAAGGACCACGCTAGCGCGTGTTTCCTTGACTTAGCGCCCGTTTTCAGCACGCTAACTTCAGCATCTCTAATGAGATGCAAAGTGGGCGTCACTGGGCGTACCCCTGACGGACTAATCTTGTTAAATATCGCAGAAATGTACATCGCGATATTTACAGAAGAGGCCCATGCATTTTGCAGATATTAATTTTAGGCGAAAACCGCGGTTTTCGCCAAATCTAACGTCTGCAAAAATGCAGACTTACGTATACCTAACAATGAAGGTGGATTATGCTGATACGACCACAGGGTCATATCAGCAGAGGTGTCGCCGTTTTCCATGGAACATCGCTGAAAAACCAGTGATGTTCAAGGAAAACACCGCTATCGCTGGTAAATTATCGCCATTGCGCTATACGTTGTTGATACAGCGATAGCATGGCGATAATTGCCAGCGATAAATAATTTCTCGCTAAGAGCGGCCAGCGATAATTATCGCTGCCGCTTGATAATATGCCCCTAACTTCGCATCTCTAATGAGATGCAAAGTGGGCGTCACTGGGCGTACTCCCTGACGGACTACCTTGTTAAATATCGCAAAATGTACATCGCTTGATATTTACAAGGGAGCCCACGCATTTTGCAGGCGTTAGTTTTGGCGAAACCGCGGTTTTCGCCAAAACTAGCGTCTGCAAAAATGCAGACTTACCTATACCTAACAATGGGGGTGGATTATGCTGATACGACCAGAGGGTCGTATCAGCAAGGTCTATCGCCGTTTTCCATGGAACATCGCTGAAAAACCAGCGATGTTCCAGGAAGACTACCGCTATGTGCTGGTAAATTATCGCCACTGCGCTATGCGTTGTTGATACAGCGATAGCATGGCGATAATTGCCAGCGATAGCCGGCGATAAATAATTTCTCGCTAAGAGCGGCCAGCGATAATTATCACTGCCGCTTGATAATATGCCCCATGGTTTTAAAAAGGGTGGAGGAATATAGGGTGCCTCCACATGCTAGCACTGGTGTACCGCCATTTACATTGTTCAGGAGAAGTAAATGGTGTACTCTGATATGACTTGATATTTAAGTGATCAGGTTAAGAGGTGGTTGTCGATGACATGGAAGGGTTTTGTAGCATGAAAGAATTCGAGGAATAAGTGAAAAGGGAAGTTTACTATGATATGCGAAAATGTGTGAATGATATGGTGGTGAAAGATGGTCATATGGTAAGAGTGAGAATTCCCATACGTCTTCTAAAAAATATGGTGATCCTCTTAAAGTTGTGTAGTTATTTAGAGGAGCTGTCAAACTGGAAGATGATCATCGCAGAATTGTGGTTAAAAATAAGGAGTTATTTAAATTGGTTTTTCTAAGTTTCACTGTATTTATTCTCTGCTTATACTTATATAGGTTTGTCTTTTTCCTTCATGTGTGTTGTGTTGGTGGTCTTATTTTGTTTTGTTTTATTTTATTTTGTGGAGAGAGGGATGTGTGGTACTGTAATGTCGCTTGTATTCTCTCCAGCCTGCAGATCTTCTACCAGCATTTATTTATTTATTTTTTTAAATATTTTTATTTGCATTTTGTGTCAAACAAAAAACGAAAAAAAGCATGTCACATTTGGTTACATTTGTGCAGAAATGTACATATATAATCCATCTCACATAGATTCCCACCTCTTCCCCTCTTCGGGCTGTATGAATCTACAGGTCCCACCCATTCACTTATCTTTGCTGCAGCATCCCCCATGTTTTCCTCTTCCAGAGTGCCCGGAGACAAACCAGCCGGCTGTCTTGACGAAAGTGAAATGCGACACCCTCTATAGGCCCACTAATCATCGCCCAGTCCTCCATCTAGCCCATAATATGTCCTCCATTTGCCCCACACCCTACGGAATTTTCGCGGGCAGCCTCTTGCTTTGTATGTGACCCTCTCTGCCGCCATGTACATATCCATTCCCGCCTTCCATTCTCGAAGCTGGGGAGTCAGCGCCACCCCCCATGTTCTAGCTACGTCCCTTTTTGCTACCACTAGAGCCAACATGGCGAAGATGAGCTGCGGACGGCCCAGATCTACATCCCCGGGTATGCCCAACAGTATGAATTTGGGGTCCAGTGGCAATGACACTGCTAAAACCTTGCTCAATTCCCCCAGCACCATTTCCCAATATGACTGTATGACGGGGCAGTCCCAAATGGTATGGTAGAAGTCCCCCTGTGCCTGGCCGCATCTCAAACAATTTGGGTCGCTGGCGTGGCCCATACGATGAAGCCGGGCCCTATCATAATAGACTCTGTGTAGTATCTTATATTGAATAAGACGAAGGCGGGATTTAATGGCCACCTCCCGATGGTGCATTAGGGCTGCTTCCCAGTCAACATTCTCTAGAGTACCTAAATTCAGTTCCCACGCTTCCTCAGTTTCCCCAGTCCTGTCAGGTGCATTATTATTCAGGGTCCGGTATGTCAGTGATACTGCCTTGGTGAGTACGTGTTCCTGTAGTAGGCGTCCCTCCAATGGGGCATACTCTGGCAGTGAGGAGGATAACGAGCTCTCCGCCAGGCATGTCGCAGCTGCGCATACTTAAAAAACTGGGATGTGTGCAACCCAAAATCTGTCTGCAGTGCACGAAAGCTTTTAAGTTTGCCCTTGGCCACGATATCCCCTATGGTGGAAATGCCTATGGCGTCCTACCCCTCAAAGCCCCTCAGTTTGTGGAGTTCCTTTAACCAGGGGCAATTCCAGAGAGGTGTCTGCTTAGTTGGTTTGCGTGCCCATCCCAGTGCCCTTAACGCTCTGTCCCTTACCTCTAGCGTGACTTGTGTGGCCGGGAGTAGGCGTCCCCTGCCCTGTCCCCCATAGAGATAATACATGCACGTGCGAGGCGTCATAGTATCTCTTTCAAGCCTATAGGTGGGGTGGTCTGCCGTGGTATGTATCCATTCATTCACCAGGGTCAGATGCTCCGCCCAGTAGTAGGCCTCAATATCCGGTAAGGAGATCCCCCCATTGTATTGGTTACGCTGTAATGTGGTCAGTGCAATCCTCGGCTACTTCCCGAGCAACAGGAGGGAGGGTAGTTCCTCATCTATCACCCGGAAGGTCTGCCTGGAAAGGGGGAAATACTCATTCTGGAGGGCGTAAAGGAAACGGGGCAAGGTGATCATCTTAAACATGGCCGCCCGGCCTAGGATCGTGAGGGGGAGAGCTTTCCACCTCAGTACGTCTACAGCGAAGTTAGTGATGACCCATTGGATATTTTTCTGGTACGAGAGCCTCCTGTCTGTAGTGAGATAAATCCCCAGATACGTGAACCCAGTCTGTGCTATCTGTAGGGCCCAGGGGAGAGTGGGCCAAGCCTCCAAGGCTCGTGGGCTGTATATGACCGATTTCTGCCAGTTTATAGTATATCCTGAGTATGTCCCATACCGGCCCATAAGATCAAACAAGGCGGGAATCGTGGTAGTCGGGTGGGTAACATATAGTAAGATGTCATCCGCATATAACGAGATCTTTTCTTCCCCGGTATCAGTTGACGTAATTTGGAACCCCCGAATCTCCGACCGCTACCGAATCTCGCAAGCCACTACCTCTATCGTGAGAGCAAAGAGTAGCGGGGATAACGGACAACCCTGATGGGTGCCCCTTCTAATAGGGAAATCTCTGGATACCTGGCCATTGACCTTAACTCTTGCACGGGGGTCCATGTATAAGAGGCCCATCCAGTGCCTAAACTTGGGGCCAATGCCAAATTTAACCAGGGTGGCCTCCAAAAAGGGCCAATGCACCGCGTCAAACGCTTTTTCTGCGTCTAAGGACAAGAGCAAATGCGGCTCTTCTCGTTCCTGTACCTCCATGAGCCAATTGGGGGTCCTACGCAGATTCAGTCTGGTCGCCCGGCCGGGTAGGAAGCCCGTCTGGTCCTGGTGCACCAGAGTAGTGATGACTTGGCGAAGGCGCAACGCAAGAATCGTCGCCAATATTTTCACCTCTATATTAAGGAGGGAAATGGGGCGATAGGAAGCACAATCACTGGAGGTTTCCCTTGCTTGTGGATGGGTATAATCGTGGCCATGAGGAGATCCGAGGGCAGAATTCCCTCCTGAGATGCATCCTGAAAAAACGCCAGGAGGTGTGCACCCAAAAGATCTGCGCATTTCTTATAGAATTCTGCAGGGAGGCCGTTTGGGCCCGGGGTCTTCCCAGGACACAATCTGGTTATAGCTTGCTTGATTTTGTCTACCGTTATATCCGATTCCAGACCCTCCCTCTCCTCGCCATCTAAGGACGGGGTCTGAATGGCCTCTAGATAGGCTCATATATCCGGTGGGGCCCTCAGATCTTGGGCTTCATAGAAATTCTGATAGTAGGATGCGAACGTCTGAACTAACTGTGCATCCCGTGTCTGTGTTATTCCCTGGGAGTCCACCACGCTCGCTACCCAGCGGGATTCCATTTCTTTACGGCTAAGCCTCACCGGAAGAAGCCAAAGGATCAGACTCCCACCCTTCCTCTCCGACCCCACGAAAATCACCTGCGAAGTCCCACAGGGTTCATCACTGAGCCCCACCCTCTTCAACATCTACATGGCCCCCTCGCAGCCATCGTCCGACAACACGGCCTCAACATCATATCCTATGCCAGCCGACACCCAGCTCATCCTCTCCCTCACCAAAGACCCCACCACTGCCAAACTCAACTTCCAGAAAGGAATGCAAGACGTCGCAGTCTGGATGACCAACAGCTGCCTGAAGCTCAATGCCGAGAAGACAGAAGTCCTCGTCCTCGGTACCACCCCTTCTGCATGGGACAGCACCTGGTGGCCGACCGCCCTTGGAAGCCCACCTACCCCCTCAGACCACGGCAAGAACCTCGGCATCGCACTCGACTCATCACTCACCATGAACCGACAGGTCAACGCCGTCACCTCCAGCTGCTTCAACACCCTCCGCATCCTCCGCAAGACCTTCAAGTGGATCCCCCCTGAGTCAAGGAAGATAGTCACCCACGCACTCATCACCAGCAGACTGGACTATGGAAATGCACTCTACGCCGGCATCAACAAGTCCCTACTCCGCAAACTCCAAACAATACAGAACACCGCCGCCAGACTCGTCCTCGGCATCCCCGACTACGAACACTTCAGCCAACACCTACGAAAGTCTCCACTGGCTCCCCGTGGAGAAAGAGTCACTTTCAAAATCCTCACTCACGCCTACAAATGCCTACACAACAACGGACCCAAATACCTCAGCGACAGAATCAACTTCCACGTACCCAAAAGAAACCTCCGATCTTCCAACCTCGCACTGGCCGAAACCCCGCGTATCCACAGAGCCAAAGCAGGAGAAAGATCCTTCTCTCACATTGCAGCCAAGACCTGGAACAAGCTACCGGCAGACATCAGACGCGCCCCCTCCCTGAACACCTTCAGGAAGACCCTCAAGACGTGGCTCTTCGGCTAAACAGATCTGCAGACCCCCCCCCTCAGCGCCTTGAGACCCTCACGGGTGAGTAGCGCGCTTACAATTCCTTGATTGATTAATTGATTGAAGCCATGCCAATAGCTTTCCCGATTTGTCCCCCACATCATACAACCTGTGCAGGGTCGCCTGCGCCTTGGCCTCCTGTGTTGCTAGAGCCCTGTAGTGATGCTGCGCATCCGTCAACTGCCTCAGTACCTGCGGGTCTCTGCATGCAAGGTGCCGCTTTTCCAAGGTAAGGATTTAGGCCTCTAACGTGACAAGTTCTTCCTGGGCCTTCCTCTTTTCCCAGGCTATCCGATTTTGGGCCCTGTCTCGCAACACCGTTTTATATGCTTCCCACATCACGACGCCCGACTGCACCGATCCCAGATTTTCTGCAAAGAAAACTTTGGTGTCAGCCCGGAGACCCTGGAGCACCTCATTATTCTGTAAGTCCCAGGCCGATAGTCTCCAACTCCCTCGCCCGGCGCGGGACCTCTCCCCCACTCTAACATACAGGGGTGAATGGTCAGACAGACCCCGGGCCATGTATTCCGCCTCATAAATGTCCTCAATGACGCCCCGAGGGAGTAACACATAATCTAGTCGCGAGTGGACCTTGTGTGCCCCTGAGTAGTACGAGTACTGTCTTTCTCCTGGATGTAAGTGTCTCCACACATCCACCAAGCCCAGGGTATCTGCCAGTCGAGCTAATTGTCTAGTCGAAGGGGGATGAGCATGATCTCCCGAGCGGTCCATGGGGACATACATTACGTCATTAAAGTCACCCCCGATAATGTGCGTTGTTCCCGGTGTCCCCCCCAGAATGTTGGTTACCCCGTGTAGGGTCCTAGTCTGTAACTTTGGTGGGGTGTAAACTGATAAGATGGTAACATTCCTTCTACCCCATGACCCTGTCACTCCCACATAGGTTCCCTGAGGATCTATCCATGCGCGTTTCACCTTTTAAGGTGGGGATTTTTTAATCAGGATGGCTACTCCCCTAGATCCAGAGGAGTATCCTGCATGTGCCAGGACCATATATGCTCCCCTCGCAAGGAACCCGCATTTCGTGCCTTTAAGATGGGTCTCCTGCAGTAGCACTACATCCGGGCGGGTGCGTTTTATGAATGACGATACCAACCCTCTTTTAATTTTGTCCCCCAGGCCATTAACGTTCCAAGTGAGCACTGTGAAGGGGCTATCCTCCGGACCCATCACGACCGGCTGTTGTGTAGTGGCGGGACACATGTGTATGAATAATTAGGCAAGGCCCTATTCGGGGAATGTGGGTAATTGCGCACGTTCTCCAGAGTCTGTGACTGTGCCTCAACAAAAGCATAACAAACCAAAAAAAACAATATTGGAACTGTTTGTAACCCCTCGCTCCCATCCCCCCACCCCACCTCCCTCCTCCCCGTTGTCACACCCCCTGCCAGACGCTCGAGGATGTGCATTAGGGTGGCAGAGGTCTGTCGCCCTCCCCAATCCCAACTTATGCTACAAGTTCAAACTCCTGCAGCGACCCCAATAATTCCTAGAGAGAAAACCCTCCACGAGCAGAAGAAGACAAAATAAAGGTGAAAGACCAAAGTACTAGAAAAGGGAAGGAAAAAATTAAACGAAAAGAGGGAAAGCTAGAAAAAGAGAAGAGGAGAAAAGGGGGCTATGTCAAACCCAAGTCTGTGGCTACTCCGAGCCTCTCGCCTGCGATGTAATGGGGGTCTTCAGCCGCTCCGCAGGGCCGGTAGGTGGAGTAGCAGGGGGGGAGTGTCCAATCAACAGACTCCGGTATCATAGTCTGGTTCCACGGTCAATCTCATAAGCCCATATTCAGGAGTGCGAGTCAGGAGGTTCCCCCTGTGATGCCAAAGTTTCTGTCGTTGCGTCCTGCTCCATTGCCACTATTTCAGCCACCAAGGGGTGAAGAGAGGGCCCGTCCTCACCCTCCTCTCCGGACGTACTGTCTCTAGTCTCGGTCTCAGTACCTGGATCAGGGCAGTCAGAGAGACGGAGAGTGTGCGAGCCCGCCGAGAGGTGAGAGTCCAGCGAGCGGCCGCTGCGCCGTCAGATTCTTCCAGTACCCCGCGATGCATATGGGGTTACCCCCTGCAGGTGGTCTTTCCGATTACTCCGGGGTCGCAGTGATCTTCGAGGGCCAGGGGTTCGCGGGGCATTCCCCGTTGATGTCTGGTTACGGCGCGATGGAACCTCTGGCCGTTCCAGCACGGGCCTCTCATCAATCCAATGCCACGCTTCCTCCGGTGTCTGGAAGAAGTGGGTCTTCCCCATGAATATTACCTTCAGTTTTGCGGGGAATAGGAGCATGTATTGAATCTTGTGTTCCCGCAGCTTTGCCTTCACCGAGTCGAAAGTACGCCTTTGCTTCTGGACCTCCCTGCTGTAATCCGGGAAGATCATTATACGTTTATTTTCGTGCCTGATATCTCCGATTTTCCTGGCTTCTCGGAGGATCATGTCTCTGTCAAGGAAATTCAGAAAGCAAGCTATGACGGGACGCGGTTGCGCCCCCGGAAGCGGCCGGGCCATCAGTGCCCTGTGCGCTCTTTCTATGACGAAGCAAGCGGAGAATTTATCCTTCGGGAATATGCGCTGGAGCCAAGAATGGAGAAAGTCCGACATATTTGTCCCTTCAAGTCCTTCTCTAAATCCCACAAATGGGAGGTTATTGCGTCTTGCCCTGTTTTCCGCATCATCTACGTGCCACTGAAGGTCTTTATTCGAGGACTGGAGGTCTGCCATAAATTTGCAGAGCTCTTGCAGAGTATCCTCAGCCTCCCCCAGTCTAGACTCCGACTCCGTGACCCTGGCCGCCAGGTTCCGCAGGTCCTGTCTCAGGAGCGTCAACTCCGTGCCCACCTCACATATCTTCCCCTCGAGCACCATCCTGGAGGATTGGATCGCCTGGAGGAGAGTGTCTGTGTCAGTGCGGGCGGCCGGTCGTTCTTCCGGAGGGGGGGTGATTACCTTTGTGTAGCGGTCCATTTTCCCTTGGCGTGGCGGTTTCGGGTCCTTGTCTTTACCCATGTCCAGAGTTATGCTGATGAAGTGTGTAGGGGAACCGTGTCAGGACCAGGGGAGCGCACCACAACAGCGAAGGGGAGGGGGGACCAGGCCCACACCGCTCCATTCCGAGTGACTCCTCAACGCTGTTCCAAATGCCAGCTCGCTGTGACAAGGCGCTTAGGTGCAAGTCGCTCCCATCAAAGTACTTCTTAGGCCCTCTTTGAGCCAGCAGGAGACCAGGTTCACCAGCTGATGGGGCGAATCAGGGGCAGTTTTGGACAGACTCCTCAGGTTCAAAACCGGCAGAGGCTACCAAGGTTCCACTGGAGCCACAACTTGCAGCTGCGGAGCGGTCAAGGGGGGCTCTCCTCACCAAGCATCGGCCCCGCGCCGATCCCTCAAGGCTCGCCTCCGGCCCAGCAGGGCAGAAGTAGACAGGGACGGCCCTCCAGCCACACACGCAGATTCCGAGGCCCCAGTAGGCCCGCACAGCATGTCAGCAAGTCCACACTCAGGCGCATGCAGTCAGCGCCTCCGTCAGTTCAGCGCCCGCAGCAGATCAGAGGGGGGAGGGCAAAGGCCCTACCGCAGGATATTGAAGGCCTCCAGGCGATCACTGTCCGCCTCACTCCCACCGCAGGTCACCGCTCCTGGCGGACCGGATCCCCGATCCTCCGCTCACGCAGAGCGCGACCACCAGGCCTCGCTACCGGGCGGCACAGCGACTCCCAATCGCCCGGCTCACCTGGGGTCGCAGCTCCGGACACCGCTTAGCAGTGCGCTCCACTGCCCACAGGCGCTCCGCTGCCGGGCAGTCTCTTCCGGTGGGTCCCGGAGGCCCCGCACCGACAGGAGTGACGCAGGCCGGCAGGGCCGCGTCGGTTCCGGGCAAGATTTCCCCCCGGCGCACCCCCGTACGAAAGTCCTCCCGATCCGTGTCCCTGGGTGTCCGTGGCCCCACAGCACAGCGCCGGTTCTGGGAGCTCGCCGGGCCGCTTCAGCTCGGCGTCGGCGCTATTTTGACCGCGCGGGTGCAGCCGCTGCTCAAGTCCCAGGACAGCTGTGGAGGAGGTCGCGGGGGTCCCGGAGTCCCTCATAAGCGTCGCTGGGGTGTCAAGTAATGCCTGGAGGGCAAATGCAGGTGTTCTCCGGGCTTATAGACCGCCGGATTCCGTGTCGGATGGTGCTTTCTGCCAGAGCTCGGCGAAAGCGCGTCTCACTCGGCCATGCTGTTGGCCACGCCCTTCTTCTACCAGCATTCTTGTCTCTGGAATGTGGTGACAGAATGTTATGAGTTGAATATATAGACATGATTTTACTGGAGGGAGAGCTGGTGCAGGAACAAGATGTTGATGGAGGTTCTTCTTTGAGATTAAACATGGATCTTCTCTACAATCTCCTTCATGCTTGAATTGGCTTCCTTTCATGAATAAAGATTTCACAGTACACAGTATATGAATTATGTTAAGGACTCTCGGGCCATATTAGCAACAAAATGCGATAAATATCGCAGAGCGCGCTTAGCGCGAAATATTTTATCGCCAGCTATTGCTGGAAATTAACGCTGAGATAACACCCTATTAGCAAGGTTTATCTCCATAGCGATATTATTTCCAGCAATAGCGTGCTAAAATGCGTAGAATATCGCTGGAAAACCAGCGATATTCTTGCTGTAACGCTAAGGTGGATTCAGCATTAGAATCCACCTCCTATACCTAAACAGGTAAGTCATAGTCAGTAGCAGGTGTTAAAATCTAGCGATAAGCGCGCTTAGCGCGATTTATTTATCGCTTCGCCTGCCTTGATAATAGGGTTAGTGGTGTTAGCGACTGTTTACAGTCGCTTTTAGTGAGGAACGCCTACCTTGCATGTCATTAGCGATAAATATCGCTGACATGCAAGGCGATGTAATTCCCGGCCTCTAACGCCTGAAAGCTGTCGCTAACACCTGTTAGCGACAGCTTGCTAATAGGAGCGTTAAAAATATCGCCGATTTAGCGGCAAAAGTGCTGCTAAATCGGCGATAAAGCCCTTGATAATATGCCCCCTCATTTTTAAAGACTCACACCTAGCCCCGATCCGTCAATCGGCCCTTGTGATGTAAAAAGCGCAGACACTGTCTGCTGTACAAGCCTGGTCCTACCTAACAGCTCAGGTTTCACCACACATCCGAGCCAGTGCACGTCAGTCCTGACCTTTAAAACCCTGCTTTTGCAAAAATTACATTGACACTTTTTTAGTTTCAATCTTTCTATTGAACATTCTAATCTCCATATTACAAACATCTTATCAACAATTTAGCAATACTGCTTAAAGCCAAGGTTTCAGTACCCACTCTTTTCTTTAAATCCATGTTTAGTTTTTTTTTATTCTCACCATTACTGAATCAGGAATATGATGATTTATGGATCAGTAGGCTTGGGTCTGGAAAATGTCAGGGGCCATTAACCCAAGTTGGTGATTCATTTCAGGTGGAAGTCACTAATACATATTAAAAGATTTACACTGGGTAATTTACAAGGGTGCAGTGGCTGTAACCAGTTCATAGGAAAAGTCTGTCAGTCGCAGCATCTATTGCCTTTCGTCTTAATCTAGGTTGGAATCGCCAAAGCCTTTGAGCATTATATATTCATGTCTTTCTTAAGACAGAAGGATTTTTAGTAGCAAAATGGATGGTTTACAGAAGTGATGATCTTAAAACATAAAGGGGCATATTAGCAAGGGCCTTATCGCCGCTTTAGCGGCACTTTCTGCGCTAAAGCGGCGATATTTCTATCGCCCTATTAGCAAGCTGTCGCTAACAGCTGTTAGCGACAGCTTTATAGCAGCGACCGTTTAGGTGCCGCTTTGCATGTCAGCGATATATACCGCTAATGACATGCAAAGTAGGCGTTCCCAACTAAGAGCTGACTGAAAACAGTCGCAAACACAACTTTCCCCTATTAGCAATGCCCGCGAAGCGATAAAATTTGCGCTAACCGCGATTATCAGCTGGAATCTAACACCTGCTAAAAACCTGACTTAACCATTATAGTCAATGGGAGGTGGATTGTAAGGTTAAGTCCTCACCTGCCTATTAGCAAGCTTTTCATTAGCGCGTTTAATTTATCAGCTGGATTTCTCGCGCTATTGCTAGTTTCGCCGCTATCGCTGGATTTTTATCGCTTGGAGATAGCGTTGATAATAACGTGTTGTCTCCGCGATGAAATCCAGCGATAGCCGGCGATTAAAAAAACAGCGCTAAGAGCGCTTTGCGATAATTATCGCAATTCCTTGGTAATATCCCCCAACGTATGTTCTCCAATGCTGGAAAATGAAATACAGAATGTAAATATGCATTCAAGAGCCCGTGGGTGAATTTCTGGACTAGCACTGATGAATTAGGAGTGTGAGCGCTGCAGCAATCAGCAATTCTCAAAAGTCAGAAAGGTCAGCTATCTGAGACGGGAAATAAACAGAACTCAGAAGAGATCAAAATTGCCTGGAGATTATAAGAGACTTGAATAAGAACCCACTTTGATATATTTTGTTACATAAAAGAATATAAAAAATAATAAACTAAACAATGCTTTTAATGATGAACAGTGTTAATAGCTAAAGGTGGCTAGAAGATAATGGGTTTTGGTGTTGCAATTTTTGTAAGTTCATATCTGCTGCATTAAAACAGCATTTTCCCACTCTGCTATGTCTCGACCAATGGGGATCTAAGGGTACCAAGTTAATCAAGTCTCCTCCTATACGGTTTTTGGGCAGATGTTGCAGCTCGTGATGGCTGCTGGAAGCAGATTG
The DNA here is from genome assembly GCA_963921515.1 of Calotriton arnoldi. Taxonomy (NCBI): domain Eukaryota; kingdom Metazoa; phylum Chordata; class Amphibia; order Caudata; family Salamandridae; genus Calotriton; species Calotriton arnoldi. The sequence goes on along the minus strand of CAWUFW010001295.1, from coordinate 305,893 downwards.
GCCGTTGATTCTCCAGGGTGTAGTTGGGGTATGCAGTGGTACTCAGTAGCAAACAAGAGATAAGAGCCATTCTCTTCTGGTAAGCTTCGGTCTTGCAAGCATTACACGTCTAGAGTTGCGGAGAAACAAAGATAAGAATAGTGCCTCCAGGGGTGTTTGTGCACCCCTGTAGGTGTATGTGTAGGGAGAGCATGCATCACTACTACAGAGAGTTTTACTACAAAGAGATAGATTAGCATGTACCAAATGACCAGACATATCAAAGAGAGCACAACACATGGCAAAGTTTACACAAATAAAACAAACCAAAAGAGCAAGGCATAGAGAATAAAGCAAATGTAATAAGTATGGATTAAACAGTGTTTAATGTCTCCACATGTGGGAACACAAGGCTCATGTAACTGTGTACAAGCCCACATTTAGGCCTCAAGTATTGAGTATCACTCCTTAGGAATGCACTCACTTTCCGATTGTCCTGAAACATTGATGATCCCAATGCGGGCTCTTGTAGAAAGTAGTTATTTATGAGACCCAAGGGAGATTGTGCTGTTTATGGACAACATCAGTAGTTGTTAAGTTCAGGAAAGGCAGCGGAAGGTGAGGAACAGCTTGGTCCCCACCGAGCAATGAATGTGCAACCAGGGAAAGCTGAGAGCCAGCGAAGTCACAAATTGCAGACCAGGCAAGCTTCAACAAAGGGCTGAGGAATGTTCAAGGTGCAGACAACAGAAGCTGTTGAGGCACCGAGATACAGAGAGAAATGAGGCGCAAGATGGGCCCTTCCAGAATTTGCCACAGGGTGCTGCAGAGTCAGAGTTTTTAAGACAAGTGAAAAACTTAGAATGCCTTTGTGCCAGATTCTGAATTTTTCTGAGAACCTCATGCGGGTGGATTGCCAGTTTCCATGGTCGGAGGTATCTGGATTGCCTGCAGCTCCTCTTTGGTATCAGATGGTATAGCAGTAAGTTGCAACAGCATCCCTTTGCTGAAATGACGCAGGGCTAATGAGTTTGGATGGTACATGGTGCTGTGGAGCAATCAGTGTGCATGCGGTTTCACAGAGACTCAGCCTCCCTGGACAGTTCCTTGGGGCCATACAAGAGGTGTGAGCACAGCAGCAATAACCTTCTTCAGTTCTTCACGTCATGGTCACCAGCAGGATAAGAGAATCCAGGGAAGCAGGGTCCTCATGTACCCTTTACTCGGATCACTGACCTAATATCGATGCTTATAATATCAAAACACAAAAATATCGGAAAATAAATATCAATAACAAAAATATTGCCTTCCTATATTTAACGAATAAAACCACAAATATCGAGAACACAAATATCGTTGTTAAAAAGATCGATTTTTACTTATATCAAAAACACAAACTTCTGGGGGGAAAAATCGTCACCTTTAAATAAACATATAATATTTCACACAATATTGACTACAATGATATTGTCAAAATAATTACATTATCATTAATGAATATATAAAAAATTGCTTTTTACATAAAAAATAATTTAAAATAAATTTTGAATTAAAAATAAATATATTACATCACCAAAACTTTTATTATTCACCCCAATAAAATATATCTCTAAATTCATAACAATCTAACCAAAACATCTGCATACAAACATCTAAATTTTAATAACTATATATATGCGTCAGCATGTAGAAAGAGCACTAAGCCCGACACAGCATGGCCATGAGGTGAGAAAGGGAGAAGAGGGAGAAGAGAGAGGCATACACATCTCTGTGGCAATTCCGGAACTTCTCTCGTTTACAAGAGAATACTTTCAATGTGGCAGCTGGACTGTTTTTGAGGATGTTATTTATTGCACATGACACTTTAATTTTTGCATTGAAGCGATAAGAACTGTATTGAGGTGGAAGAAACACTATTAAGCTTTATTGAAAAGGACCTTTCAATCACAAGTTTTACAATGTTGAGAATACTTCATTGTGGGACTAGAATGCATTTGCACTTGGTCACGTGGGGACAGGGATAAAATTCATCTGTGTCCTGTTACCACGTTCCTATGATTAAGGCAATGGTGCCGAAACGTGTCAGGATGGAATGACAGAGGGCTGGCAGCCACATTACAAAATAAAAACAAGCGCTGCATTGTTCCGTGAATTGGCCTAATTTTTTCTTGTTGTGGTATTCTACTTACCGGATGTTCTCTCCCCGTATTGAGGCCGCCCTGCAGGGTTGGGGGCCCCCATCGACAGAAGATTGCCTAAATGTTTGAAACAGGGGGGCATGACCCACTTGCCTCAGCATGCAGAAAGAGCACTACACCTGACACAGCATGGCCATGAGGTGAGAAAGGGAGAAGAGGGAGGCATAAACACCTCTCTCTGACAATTCCGGAACTTCTCTCGTTTACAAAGAGAATACTTTCAATGTGGCAGCTGGACTGTTTTTGAGGATGTTACTTATTGCACGTGAAACTTTAATTTTTGCACTGAAGCAATAAGAACTGTATTGAGGTGGAAGAAACGCTATTAAGCTTTATTGAAAAGGACACTTCAATCACGTTTTTTACAATGTTGAGAATACTGCATTGTGGGAATTGAATGCATTGCACTTGGTCACGTGGGGACAGGGATAAAATGCATCTGTGTCCTGTTACCTCGTTCCTATGAGTAAGGCAATGGTGCCAAAACGCGTCAGGATGGAAGGACAGAGGGCTGGCAGCCACATTACAAAATAAAAACAAGCGCTGCAGTTGTTCCGTGAATTGGCCTAATTATTTCTTGTTGTGGTAGTCTACTTACCGGAAGTTCTGCCCCGGATTGAGGCCGTCCTGCAGGGTTGGGGCCCCCATCGACAGAAGATTGCCTGGATATATATATATATATATATATATATATATATATATATATATATATATATATATATATAATATATATATATATATATATATATTCACTGAAAAACCATAGGTTTTAGGCAAAGTTATAGTTAGTTGAACAGTTCACTCGTACAAAACCAGAGAAATTCCCCGTTATAGTTAGTTCAGCTAACTATAACTCGCGCCCCCGCAATGCACTGCTGATGACGTCACATATTACATCACTCTTGACATGGTCAGTGACATCACTGATGACATCACTGATGACATCTCAAATGACATCACTGATGACATCACTGATGACATCATCCAGTGACTGTGTGTTTCTGTAAAGTTTAAATATGTTTAATATATATAGGGAAAGGCGTATTGAAGAATGAGTGGGTGTATAAGTGTCTGAATGGTAATTTAGTAGGTGCGTGAGTGACTCTATAAGTGAGTGATTAAACGTATCTTACTGAATGCATGGGTTAGTGACTAAACTGTGTGAATGTCTGTATCCGTCTGTCTGTTGGTGTGTAAGCGGCTGCAAGGGTTTGTGAATAGCTACATGAGTGTCTTTATGGGTTATTGATTGGTTGTCTGAGTATCTGTATGGGTGCCTGAGTGTTTGTGTGGGTGGGGTGTGTGTGACTCTGTGCATATATGTGTGAGTGGGTGATTCACTGGGTGCATGGTTTCAAGAGTGCATCTGTGATGGACTGTATGGGTGGGTGAGTGTGTGTATGGGTGTGTTAGTGAGTGAATGCATATCTCAGTGGTACATGTGTGAGTAACTACATATGTGAAAGGCAGTAGTATATGTGTGTTGAGTATATAAATGGTTATAAGTGAGAGTGTGTGATTGTGAGAGTGGCTGTATGGATGAGTGTGTGCTTGTATCAGTGATTGTATAAGAGCGTAAGAATGTGCTAGTATTTGTATGAGTAAGTGAGCTGGTGTGTGTATAACTGTATAGGTGAGTAAATGGCAGTGTGATTAATTATTTGCATGACTGACTAGGTGTGTGAGTACCTCTATGGATGAGTGGCGGTGTGTGAGTGTCTATATAGGTGTATGAGTGCATATGATAGTCCTGTACTGAGTGACCGTAAGTATGAGTGACTGTACGGGTGAGTGAGTGGATGTGTGTGTAGACCTAAGAATCAGTGAGTGGGTATGTAGTTATTGGTGTTGGAGTGTCTATGGTTTTGAGAATGGCAGTCTGTAATTTTAGAGTGGGTGTATCAAAGGTTATATTAGGGTGTGAGAAGATGCATCAAATTATCACATGGCTGATGTCATCAGTGATGTCATCAGTGATGTCATTGAGATGTCATCAGTGAAGTCACTGACCATGTCATGAGTGATGTAATATGTGACGTCATCAGCAGTGCATTGCGGGCGCGAGTTATAGTTAGCTGAACTAACTATAACGCGGGGAATTTCTCTGGTTTTGTACGAGTGAAATGTCCAACTAACTATAACTTTCCCTAAAACCTATGGTTTTTCAGTGAATTTCTAAGGTTTTTTAAATGCTAATTTCTAATTATAACGTGCCTGAAACCTATGGTTTTTCAGTGAATTTCAAAGGTTTTTTAAATGCTAATTTCTAACTATAACGTGTCTGAAATCTATGGTTTTTCAGTGAATTTCAAAGGTTTTTAAATGCTAATTTCTAACTATAACGTGCCTGAAACCTATGGTTTTTAAGTGAATTTCAAAGGTTTTAAATACTAGTTTCTAACTATGCCTACAGAGGTAGGACATGTGAAGAAAGAAGAAAAAACGCACAGAAAGAAGCAAAGAAATGCAGAAAGAAGCAACAGAAGTCCACAAAGACGAACAAAAGTGCAGGAAGAAGCAAGACATGTGCAGAAAGAACCAACAGAGGAGCAGAAAGAGGCCTTGTTGCAAAATCATCCTGTGCCCACAACTTTTTCAGATGGGTACTGGTGGTAACTGACTCTGGCTAACCAGGCCTAGAGCCAGTGCTATGCTAAAAGACACTTAGAATATAGTGAAAACACCTACATACACTAGGGAACACTATGCGTTGGGGTACCCCTGTTATGTTATGTTATTTGAGCTTATATAGCGCATGGTTACCCAAGGGTGTCCTGGCGCTGAGCATACCTGCTGGTCGTCAGTGATGGGGGTTTTACTGAGAGAAAAGCCAAGTTTTCAGCCCCCTTCTGAAGGAAAGGAGATCTGCTGAGTTCCTCAAATGGAATGGGAGCTCATTCCATGCCTTAGAGGCACAAGTGATGAAACTTCTGCCCCCCCAACTAGCCTTTTTAATCGGAGGAACTAGGACTTGTTTCGCTCCTGTAGACCGAAGGTTCCTTGCGGGGACATACCAATTGAATTTTTGCCTCAGATGGTTGGGGCCAATTCCATTGAGGGCTTTAAAGGCCATGCAGAGCGCTTTAAAGCGTACCCTTAGCTTCACAGGGAGCCAGTGTAGTTGTTTTAGCTCCTTCTGTGATTAGCATGACCTCCTCTGTAAGGCCCTAGTACATAATAGGGCAGGGGGATTAAAACTACCTCTAAGTCAGAGGTGCAGAAATATGCTACTTTAACTAGTAGTCACGTTTGCAGAGTGGTGGAGAAAGGGTGCTGGGCGTCCAATCAATGCTCCAGGAATTCCGCTGCGTAGGACTTACAGGAGGTACCAGGAGGGATTCTTGGCCCCAAACTCCTCAGGACTAAATTGGACTTCATCCCCCATCCCGTAGTTTGCCACGAGGCACTTTTGCAGAGTGGTAGAGAAAAGGGGCCATGGCCTCCGAAGACGTCTTAGCAATCACTGTGTGGGACTTACTAGAGGTAACAAGAGGGGTAGATTGGCCCACAAGGACATCCTTGAGGGCCAACTTCCCAAACTATTACCTCCAGTCAGTCCCACACAGCAGCACTGGTAAGTACTCGCACCAGGCCATGCCTACTTTGCCCACCACTCTACAAACACGCTCCCTGGCACGCTCTTGGATGGGGATTGAAGTCCCCTTCACTGCTGGGGGTCCTTTAGGGGCCAACTAGCCTACCTTTTACCTCCAGTAAGCCCCACGCAGTGCGGATTGGTGAGAGGTAGACAAAGGCCATGCCCCCTTTCTCCACCACTCTGCAAACACACGCCCTGGCGCCGTTGTAGGTTAGGCGATTAAGTCCCCTTGAATCCTGAGGGTCCCTGGGGTCCAACTAGCCCACCAGGTACCTCCAGTAAGCGCCACAGATCTGCGTTGCAGAGAGGTGTAAAAGGGGCGTGGCCTGGACCACCTCTCTGCAACGCAGCCCTGTGGCGCTTACTGGAGGTACCTGGTGGGCTGAATTCGCCCCAGGAACCCTCAGGATTGAAGAGAATTAATTCCCCAACTTTAAATGCGCCACAGGGCGTGTTTGCACACATGTCACCTCAGGCCCCGCCTCCCTTCACCACTGTGCAAGCGCGCCCGTGGCGCGTTTTAAGTTGGGGGATTAAGTCCCCTTGAATCCTGAGGGTCCCTGGCGTGTCAACTAGTCCACCAGGTACCTCCAGTAGGCGCCACAGAGCTGCGTTGCAGAGAGATGTAATAAGGGGCGTGGCCTGGACCACCTCTCTGCAACGCAGGCCTGTGGCGCTTACTGGAGGTACCTGGTGGGCTAGTTGGCCCCCAGGGGCCCTCAGGATTGAAGGGCAATTAATTCCCCAACTTAAAACGCGCCACAGGGCGTGTTTGCACACATTCACCTCAGGCCCCGCCCCTCCCTTCACCACTGTGCAAACGCACCCCGTGGCGCATTTTAAGTTGGGGGATAAAGTCCCTTGAATCCTGAGGGTCCTGGGGTCCAACTAGCCCACCAGGTACCTCCAGTAAGCGCCCCAGAGCTGCGTTGCAGAGAGGTGTAAAACGGGGCGTGGCCCTGTGGCGCTTACTGGAGGTACCTGGTGGGCTAGTTGGCCCCCAGGGACCCCAGAATTGAAGGAATTAATTCCCCAATTTTAAACGCGCCACAGGGCGCGTTTGCAGAGTGTTGCTGGGAGGGCGTGGCCTCCGGCACGATCGCGGTCTTTTTTTTTAGAAGGGGGCTGTGTGGCCCCCTTCTTTCCTTTTTGGGCCCTGGGGACCCCATCCCCCAGGGCCTGCCCCTTTTTTTAAAAAACAAAAAAACAATCTGAATGGGAAGGGGGCCACGTGGTCCCCCCTCCCGTGGCCAATTCTGGCCCCGGGGACCCCATCCCCCGGGGCATGGCCACATATATTTATGTTTTTAAATATATATTTAAGGAGGGGGGCTGCGTGCTCCCCTCCTGAGGCCTCTATTGGCCCCGGGGACCCCATCCCCCGGGGCCGGCTTTTTTTGGGAGGGGGGCCGCGTGGCCCCCTCCCGGGCCACTTCTAGCCCCGGGGACCCCATCCCCCGGGGCAGGCCCTATCCGTTGGGGACCGTGGGGGGACCCCCAATGTCCCCACGGTCCCGCCGGCTCCCCGCGTCCTGCAGGAGCCGGCATTGCTTTTCCACATGGGGAGCTGCTGACATGCAGCTCCAGGTGTGGAAAAGCAATCTGCTTTGCATTTTGGAAGTGAGAGCAGGTTTCCCTGCTCTCGCTTCCAAAATCCAAAGCAAGTTTGCTATGGCAGGGCGGGAGCCGCGCGGCTCCTGCCCTGTCATAGCAAACATCAGTGTCCGGCCCTGGGGGGTGGCGGTCCCCAGGGCCATGGAGGGCTCCAGGAGGGGGGCCTCCCTTCAGTTTCAAAGCCCGGGGGGTAGCGGTCCCCGGGGCTGCGGCGGGCCGTGTGCCCCCCGCAAATATTTAAGAAAAGCCCCGGAGGGTGGCGGTCCCCGGGGCAAAGCCCCCCCACACATTTAAAAAAACAAGCCCCAGGGGGTGGCGGTCCCCGGGGCTGCAGGGGGGCCGTGTGCCCCGCAAATATTTAAGAAAAGCCCGGGGTGGCGGTCCCGGGGCTGCGGGCCCCCTGGGCCCCCACGATCACAGTATGGCATGCCCCGGGACTTGGCCCACCCGGGGCTAAATAACTACGAAGCGCGGGAGGCCGCGCTTCGTTTTTATTTTCATGGCAGGATTCGCGGATCCTACGAGAATTTTGCCGTTTTTTATTTTTTTTAAAAATGCATTTTTTGGCCCTGGGGGTCCTTGTGGGACCCCCTGACAGGCCTAGGGGGTCAGGGTGTTTCTACCCTGCCCCCTTTTCTTGTTTTTCACGTTTGTTTTTCTCTTTTCTTGTGACTCGGTTCTACCGAGTCACAAGATGGCTGCTAACACTTCCTGGTTTGGAGTGTTGACAGCCAATTAGAATAAAGCTCGTGGTCGGGAGGGTTCGCGAACCCTCCTCGGCCATAGATATCGAAACTTTAATTTTTTTATTTTCTCAGCAACTACTGAACGGATTTACACCATTTAAAAAAAAGGGCTCTTTCTGAACCAAGGGCTACCTTTTTGCCAAATTTGGTGTAATTCCGTTCAACAGTCGAGACTGTAACCGTGTCTAAAGTTTCCTGTGGGAAATTGATTTTCCGACCTCTTTTTTAAATTTCTCAGGAACTACTGAACGGATTTACACCATTTAACAAAAGAGCTCTTTCTGAACCAAGGGCTACCTTTTTGCCAAATTTGGTGTAATTCCGTTCAGCAGTTTCCTATGGAAAATAACATGGAGAAAACACGTTTTGGGACCCCCCTTTTTTCTCGTCCCCCGCTTGGCGAATCAACCCGAAACTTTCAGGATAGGAGCTGACCGGAGCGGGCCACAAGTTTTGAAAATTTCGCGAAGATTCGTCAACCGGCGCCAAAGTTATTGCGAAAAGAAAAACGCTTTTCCTATGGAAACTAGGTCCTAACTATAACTATCTACTGGCGACCGCCAGTAGATAATATATATATATATATATATATGCAAAAATATCCTCCTCCTTTGAAAAAGACAAGGGGACACGGCAGGGCTTCAAGGAATCATTTGTTCGAATTCTCTGGCATGACGCGTTTCGGCGGTAGCCTCTTCAGATGCCTCCGGTGTTGCAAATTTCAAAGTTTCCTTTTATTTATTAAGCCCCTCCTTCTAAAGTAGCGTGGGGCACACCTGCACCATATCTCATCAGCTGTGTAGCAGTGCTGGGCAGGTGCCCACAATTCTTAGTCATCCAACATGTTGCCCAGCACTCCTACACAGCTGAAATGATGACCACTGAGGGCATTAAGCCACAGCATTAAGGCACAATTACATAAATTGTTTCCATGATACGTCAGTTTTCTCCTCTCTCCCCTACGACAGAGATTTTGGTATAACGCACTGGTACATGTAATAACTATTATCATATTTCCATGAATGTGCATACAGAATTTACTCTGTGTCATGGCAGTACAGCTTCAATATATTTGGAGGTATACGGATGGTGTAACACAATTTTAATTCACTTTATGGTTTTTACACATTTCACATAACCTACCTAAACATAGCTTAGAGGCGAACTAATTAAGTGCACTAGCGAGGACTGAGCAAGGATATTACATCCATAAGACAACTAACAGTAACACTGATTGCTATATATGCATTTTACGGGGCTGCCTGAACTGGTTGTACTTGGTTATGCACCCGCAAAGAATTAGAGTACAAATTATTGTGTATGTTAAAATGTCCGTTTGCACAAATACGACATTATTTGCTTATAAATGTTTTTACGGATGTATGCAAACTGTAACTGGTATGCGGGGAGTGCATGGAATATACTGTCTGTCATTATATCGAAACCAGTTCCGAAATGGCCGCCATAGATCCCGACTTCGGGTGATATTCTGTTTTACAAAGTCCTTTTTCTATTGCAACATATTACGTGGTGGTCTATGTGTATATAATAGTGACTATGTTTTCACTTCCATCGTGTGAGCAAGGCGTAACTGCCGAAACGCGTAGCGTGGAAGCACAATAAACTTCCTGAAACATTCATTTTTTGTTGAATCTTGAGAGTGCATTATTGTCGCGCAGCGAAACGGATTTGAGATATATATATATATATATTAACAAAAAGGGTTCTTTCTGAACCAAGAACTACCTCTTTGCCAAATTTGGTGTAATTCCGTTCAGCAGTTCGGGCTGTAGCCGTGTCTAAAGTTTCCTATGGGAAATTGATTTTTTGACTCTTATTTTTTAATTTCTCCGCAACTACTGAACGGATTTACACCATTTAACAAAAGGGTTCTTTCTGAACCAAGAACTACCTCTTTGCCAAATTTGGTCTAATTCCGTTCAGCAGTTCGGGCTGTAGTCGTGTCTAAAGTTTCCTATGGGAAAATGAATGGGGAAAACACGTTTTGGGACCCCCCTTTTTTCTTGGCCCCCGCTTGACGAATCACCCTGAGACTTTCAGGGTAGGAGCGGACCGGAGCGGGCCATAAAGTTTGAAAATTTCGCAAAGATTCGTCAACCGACGCAAGAGTTATTTCAAATAGAATGTCGCGTATTTCCTATGGAAAATAGGTCCTAACTATAACTATCTACTGGCGACCGCCAGTAGATAATATATATATATATATATATATATATATATATATATATATATATATATATATATATATATATATAGCCAAACCAAAGTCCTGTCCCTCTTAATCCAGCGAGAGGGAAACACCACAGGTACGGACCACCAACGTATTCCAAAAAATCCAAAGGCACGGGTTCAAAGTTCCATAATTTATTTGATATTCACCCAAGTGAAACAGACAAGTGTACGCCCCAGACGCGTTTCGATCGCCACAGCGATCTTGATCACCTGACGCGCTGATGACGAATCACTACATTTAAACTCAGTGCGGCCAATCACGACAAGGGATTGGTAAAGATTGGTGTAAAATAGAAATAGAAAACATATTATTATACGGAGCATACAAATGAGAAAAGCTTTTCCCATGATTTAGCGTTGCTTACGGTTTGAATACTTCAATATAAATAAAAACAATGCATAATTCGCTTCAACTCTAGGTAATCTTTCAATGAATATTGCTCAGAGGTTGAGAGACAATCAATACTCCACGTGCATATTGGCATAAACAGTAAAATACTTTTAAAAAAACAAAGTCTAAGAACCCAATAGCTTATCTTCATGGCTAGTGCCCATAACTGATATATCGCCACAATTGTAGGTCTCTCAACATATTTAGAATTCAAATAGAACAGATTCTCCAATGTTCGAAAAATCATTCTAAATATACCAGAGTCACTGGATGGAATAAAACTAGACAATCTCATATTATTATATATATGAAGTAAAAACAAGCATCAACTACATGCTAAACGCTCCATATTCAAAACATGTACAAGAAAGGTGCTTAAAGTGATGACATGAAAAATCCCCTTGTAAACACTGATAACATTTTAGTAGTGGGACTGTGCAAAAGGCGCAAACAGTACTATAAAGACAAAACCCTCAGGTTTGTGGTTAAAGTGCTAATGCTTAATCAATAAAGTGTCAGTGCCTAAAATATACAGTACGAATGATATCAGTTGTATATGTGCAAAAAACGCAATGTGAATTCATAATTACAGTATTCAGGTAGCAGAAAAACCAGTAAACATTGGTCTATACAGATTAGAACACCTTATTCATAAGCGGAAGAGACAGGGAGTTCATACCCCAAATGTAAATCATATAGCCCAGCTATGCTGTGTAGAGGACCCTGCAGCTGATTTTACTATAAATAGTTGTGCAGGTCCTCACTGGTGTTTAACCCGTTGGGCATCCTTGTGTCAAGGGTCAAAATGAAGAAGGACTCTAACTGTCGGAGCTTCCTTTCTCTGTTACCCCCACGAATGGAAGAAGGAACTGCCCCAATCACAGAGTATTTCAGATCACTGACTTTGTTATCATGGATGGCTTTAAAATGTCGGGCAACTGGATAGTTGGGGTCTGAGTTGATGATTGCACGCAAGTGCTGCAATATCCGATTAAACACTGGCAACTTAGTGCTGCCGATGTATTTGAGATGACAAGTGCATTCAAGTAAATATACAGCATACTCTGTACGGCATGTGTAGTGTTCTTTTATTGGAACTGGAATGTCACTAAATGCTATTCAGTACTCGGACATATTGACACCAAACTTGCATGCCCGGCAAGAAGAACATTTAAAAAAGCCAGACTTAGAAAGCCAAGTGGTTTTAGGTGTTGATTCAGGGCTCGATTTAACCAAGGCATCCCTCATAGAAGGTGCCCTCCTGAAGGTGATAGCAGGGAGGGTTGGTAACAAAAATGTCAATGTTAAATCTGTAAGGACGATCGGCCAGTGTTTATAAACAATGTTTTGAATTCTTTTTTCCTCTTTACTCTACGTAGTGATTAATCTAATCGGTTGTGTGTCACCTGGTACAGACTCAACCATTGATTCTGCATTGCGTTCTTTCTTGGTTTTAAGACAGTACTCACGTGGTAGGGAATTGGCCTTGTCCAAGGCCAATTGTAACTCAGAAAATGTATACCCACGGGCCAGAAAACGGTCAAGAGCCTCAGTTTGACATTGTCTTAAATCGGACTCAAGACTGCATATACGACGCAGGAGAAGAAATTCGCCATAGGGTATGCTGCGAATAAGATGTGAAGGGTGGGAGCTGGTAGCGTGTAATGTAGAGTTACCCGCAGTGTTTTTTCTGTGCAGTTTTGTTTGAATGTGGTTGTCACAGATATATACCTCTACATCCAGAAACTCTAACCTCTGTGTGCTAAAGGTGGCCGTAAACTGAAGATTCATTAAGTTGTCATTAATAGATGTTACAAATTGAGCAGCTGCTTGTTCAGTGCCCTCCCATATAATGAATACATCATTGATGTATCTACAATAGTATTTTATATGGGAATCCCAGATATCTTTATGAGTCACTCTGAGGACGTGCTCCTCCCACCATCCCACCAATAAACAGGCGTAGGTGGGAGAAAAGCACGCCCCCATTGCAACCCCTCTCAACTGTTTGTACAAAAGTTTGTTAAACAGAAATAGATTATTGTTTAGGCACATATCTATCATTTCGAGCAGCATACAATTGTGTTCATGCAGACAGATGGCACGGTTATTGAGAAAATACTTCACTGCTTCCAGACCATGAGCGTGATGAATACTAGTATATAGCGAAGCTATATCCATGGCTATTAGAACATGGCCAGGCTGCCACTCAACTTCATTGATTTGCTTCAAGAAATCTCCTGTGTCTTTTATGAAGGAGGGCAAACTGGTCATGTGAGGTTGTAAAAAGTAGTCAACATACTTATAAAAAGTAGTCAACATACTTAGACACTGCTTCTAACACATTAATTCTGGCTGATATAATTGGTCTGCCAGGGACAGGGATATACCCTTATGCACTTTAGGAATAAAGTACAAAATAGGTGTAGTATGGAAATTATTCTTTAAAAATAAAAATTCATTCTTAGATAGTAAACCCTGTCTCTTCCATTGCTGGAGATGTTTGGTAACAGTGTCTTTCACCTGATTTAAGTGTTCGACGTTGACTTTTAAATAACAACTGGAATCAGAGAGATGGCGCTGGGCTTCTGATAGATAGTCAGATTTTGGCCAAAACACAATGTTGCCACCCTTGTCCGCACTACTGATAACAATCTCATGATTTTCACGCAATTTCTTCATCAGATATATATATATATATATATATATCCTCACACACTGCTTGGGAAGTCCCGTCGCTGCACCAAAACAGCGGGCGTGTCGCCAAAGTGGACCTCCCAAGCTCGGTCCAGTCAAAATTACTCGATTCCTTCATACCACAAAGGATGACGACACCTTGTCTCAAGCCACAAAATAAGATTTATTTGTCGGCTACGATCGGACGCGTTTCGCCTGCCCAGCAGGCTTGCTCACCAACCTATATTTATATTCCTCATAATCTGCTCCTTCTGATCTCCTGGCACCTAGGTAGTTTAATAATATCCAGAAGCAAACTAAAACGCACTCTGAGGGGAAATATACTTGGTAGTGAGAATTTATTCGAGTTATGCATTTTGATTGTGAAGCAGTCTTGGTCACACATCGAATTACTGCAGACCACACATTTACATAGATAATGCAGAACATAGAAGATGGACAACACCAAATGTGAGTGTGTTGCTTCAATGCTACTGTAGCAGCCATTTTGTAGTATTAAAAATTGTACTTGTTACTACCTTAGAGTATCATGTTAACATTGTCAGTACATTCCACAAAACTAATGTTGCGTTAAAAATTACTGGTACAGTGCTATATTCATATTTGCTGCGTATATGCCAAGTGGCAATATTATTGAGAGTAAACATATAATGTATCTTATAGGCAAAAGGTCTGAGACATCTGGCGGCCATCTTACAGTCTCTCCTGCATATATCATAACAGGAATTGTATCACATGTATCATACTGAATATTCCAAGTGGGAATACTTCAATTACAGCCAGTACAATATACTTGTTCTGTACATCTTTCTAGGTATGTGCAGTCTGTGTTTACCAACTTAAAGTTCGACACCTCATAGAACCGTGATGTTGAACCCGATATATCATTGAGGTTCAAACCCAAAATGTAAATCAAAGAAGAAGAAATCAGAGAAAATCAAAACATTCTTATCTGTACTGTGCCCTTCACCATGGAGATGTGATATTGAAGAAAAGGGTAGGGACCTCTATCGACATCTCCATCCAAGAATAGGCCCCTTCCTCCTTTCTCCTGTAATGAAAACATACAAAAAATAGACAAATGTCAGGTTAAAATCATCGAATGAAAATTGCTGATGGGAACACACGAAAACATCTGCACATCTGATTGAAAGTCGATGTATACATTTCATTATTTACAATATGTATATTTCCCAACCTAATTTTCGTGCAGATGTATTCCTAGCTCCTCATCAAGGTTATGTCCCCCCAGGCTCTTGGTCTGTAAATCCAGAATGTGTCTGGATTCCCTCTTCCTTAGTTGGAGGACCCTATTCCCGCCCCTGGGATTCTGTTATTACAATGGCAAGCGGCGGTCAGGAGACCGCACGACAAGCTATGAGCAGTCCAACCGCCGCATTACAATGCGACCGCCAGGCTGGCGGTTGGAAGGTGCTCCTTTACACGGCGGCTTTTGCTGCAGCCCAGGAAATGGGCCGCAGCACAAGCCGTCATGTAAAGGAGCACTTCCTGCACATCCATGCACTGTATGCCATGCACCATGTGGTGGATGGCTCAAGGTGTATGGAGGTGCGTGGGAGCACTACATGTGCCCCCTGGGCCACTTTACAGTGGTCCACGATGGACGGAGGCCCTGGTTGAGGTCCCCAATATCCGTTTCTGACAGCCTTTTCATGGCGGTCTTTCCAACATGAAAAGGCTGTTGGAAAGGGATATCGTAATACGATGGCGGTGCCTGCATCTGCACCGACTCCATTCGGGATTGCGATTCCGACCGCCACCCTGTCGGGATCAGATGATCCTGGTCAGAGGCGGCAGTCTTCTACCTGCCCGCATAGGGTCTGACCGCCTGCATTGAAATGCAGAAGTCCGACTGAAGCCTGGCGGCGGGCAGACCGCCACAGACGGCATGTGGTCCAACAAACAAAGTAAGTATACCTAAATTATTAAAAAATATAAGCTCACCCCAATAGCGAGTACAAATAAACCTTCAAACTATTCAGACTACCAACAAATAAACATTTAAAATGAAACTGATGCTTTTTTAATAGAATTTGTTGCATAATTTTATATGTAAATTAAAAGCGTATAAACTTTAAAAAAAGATATTTATTTATACTATTACACTACTTTCAGATACAATGACAGAGAGAGCTAAATATTTAACATCCCAGAAAGGAAAGCAGTTACTACGACACATGGGGAACACCTACATCCAAGAAAGTGCATCAACCGAAAATGTGAATTAGACAAGTACCAAATATTATTCTAATGCATGCTGTAGGAGGGCCATTACAAAAGATGATGTTGTAATTAATGTAAGAGAAAACAACCACCTCCCAAATGTGACAGAAATAGAAGTAAGAGAGGGATTGCAGGATATAAAAGAGGCAAGCACTAGCTCCCAGGAACCCACAATGAAAATCCTAAAAGATATACTGCCTAAAGTCCCCGAACACATCATAGGCCAACTACCACCTACACCCACTTTAAAATGTTTAATTGCATGAACTAAAAAAGCCACCAGCAATACTCCTCCTGCCCCTAGAAGATACCAAGACAAAGAAATACCTGAGCATTTAAAAATGATGAATTTTATGTGACAACCTAAACAATGATAAAGGAATCCTAATATTCTATACAGCAGATAACTTACTAAAACTAAGCCATTGTCAAGACTGGTTGATGGACAGGACCTTCGAAATGTGTCACAAACCATTCACTCAGATATACACTGTTAGAAATGGGGGTCTCTAGTTGGCATAGGTAGGTAGGTACCTTTGTCCAAATATGGACCCTTGCTTCTAGTCAGGGTAAGGGGGATACACTTCTAAAATAACCACTGCTCACCCCCTTGGTAGCTTGGCACGAGCAGACAGGCTTATCTCAGAGGCAGTGTGTAAAGCATTTGTGAACACATACAGTAATACAGTGAAAACACTACAAATGGATTAGAAAAATAAGTAATCTTTATCTATACCAATACAAGACCAAACGACAAAAATCCACAATACAGTAATAAAAATATGACTTTCAGATGGTAGAAATAGTTCAGTTCAAAGCAAATTGCAGATGCAACACTTTTCACACACAGAACCTGGGATGCGCAACCAAACAAACAAAACGGGCCGCAGGGAAGGTGATGCGTCGGTTCCTTACACTCAGGGAAGGTGATGCGTTGGTTCCTTGCTTCGGGGGAGGTGATGGGTTGGTTCCTTACTGCTGCGCAGGGGAGATGATGTGTCGGTTCCTTACCGGAGAGGACGTGATGCGTCGGTTTCTTACTGCGTGGGGAGGTGATGCGTCGGTTTATTACTCTGTCCCCCAACAATGCGACAAACTTGGAACCTCGATGCGATGCAACGATCCGGGATGATGTGTGGATTCTTCCAGCTCCCAGCGGAAAACAGTCTCTAGAGGCCCAAAACAACAGCAGGCACCTCTTTGCAGGTGAGAACTCCCAGCAAGGAAGTTCAGGGGAGCTGGTGGTGAAGTCTTTGTGTCCCTGAGACTTCAGAACAGGAGGATCAGCTCAGTTTCAAGCCCTTGGAGATCTTCCTCAAGCAGGGGACGCAGCAAACAGCAAAGTCCTTTTCTCCTTTCCTTGGCAGCAAGTAGCCACTGCAGGCCAACACCAGACAGCAAACAGCACAGGGGCAGTATTCCTCCTCAGCTTTTCCGGCTCTTCTCCTTGGCAAAGGTTCCTTTTGATTTCCCAGAAGTGATCTAAAATTCTGGGGTCTGGGCCCCTCTTTTTATACCCAAAAATCCTTTGTTCTCTGAAGGCAGAGAGTGTCTGTAGCCAGCCAAAACCAGTTCTGTGGGGCACTTTGCAATTGCACAACAACCTCCATTGTCAGTGTGAGCCCTGGCTCCAGACACACAACAGGGGGCGGAGCCATTATTTTGGAAGGCAGGCACAGCCCTATTCAGGTGCATGTGCTACTCCTCCCACCACTCCAAATGCAGACCAGGCCTATTCAGCCCAGCCCTGACTCATCAGGCTCTCTGGAGCCACTGCTCCCCCACAGCCCCTGACACTCCAAAGCCAGACATGCACTACACAAACCTAGCAGAGGCATACTGGATGGATAAGCAAGAAGATACCTACTTTCTAAAAGTAGTATTTTCAAACACAGAATGTAAAAATCACTCTCACTAAAAGATGCATTTCAACATTCTGAGTTCAGGCATACTAAACTTTATTTTCCTACGTTGTTTCCAGGGGCAGTTATGCTTATACGAAGCTATAAACAAACTTCCCATTCTGTCTTATGGTAGCAGGTAGCCTTGCAATAGTGAAAAAAGAAATTGGCAGTATTTCACTATCAGGACATGCCACACACATCAGGGCATGTCCTACCTTTCACATACAATGCACCTTGCCCACAGGGGTACCTTGGGCCTACCTTAGGGGTGACTGACATGTATGAAAAGGGAAGGTTTGGGCCTGGCAAGTGGGTATACTTGCCAAATCGACATGGCAGTACTAGACTGCTCAGAGGCTCTGCAATGACAGGCCAGAGTTATATTTACAGGCTTCTTATGTGGGTGGCACAATCAGTGCTGCAGCCCACTAGCAGCATTTAATTTACAGGCCCTGGGCACACACAGTACACTGTACTAGGTACTGCCTAGTGAATCAAAACAGCCAATCATGGAGACACCAATCCATAACAACAATTTACAGGGAGAGCATATGCACTTTAGCACTGATCAGCAGTGGTAAAGTGCCCAGAGTCATAAAACCAACAAAAACAGGTCAGAAACAGGAGGTCAAAAAGCAAAAAAGTCTGGGGATAAACCGCTGAAAAAGCCACGTCTAACACGACCCCCTTCCAGCTAAAGCCAGGGTAGACTAATCAATCCCTTGATGGGCTTCCCTGGTTGAGGCGATAGAACATAGACCTGGCCCACAACAGCAGGAGCACATTCTGGTTCTACGCCTTTCTGAACCCAGTTGGCTCCCTCTGTCCATACTCTCAGGGCCCACTAGGCTAACCCATGGGGAACCCTTCTCCTCACCTGTGGACACCATCTGTTCAGCACCTAACCTTAGCTTGCTCACAGGTGTGTCCCAACAGACAGACAGTACCCACATGGCCAACACAGTGGTGTAACCCAGTCCACCCCCGGGGAATGACTCCTGCCCCCACCCAGGGGCCACTCTGTCCACCAGGACAGCAAGCCACAGTGGCCACTGACAGTTGTCAGTGATGAGACCCAGGCCTTATGCCTCTCAGGGCTCGCAAACCTCTGTGGCGTCAGAGCGGGGGCAGTAGCCCCAGGTGCCTGGCACCCTTTGTCCACTATCCCTCCTGTCAGGTCAGGTATGACATCCTGACACTTACCCACCAGCCTCGGGCCTGTACCCGGCAGCTGGACAGGAGACTGGGGTGGGCTTTCCCACACCCGGTCCTCCTCCTCGGGGCTCTGCACCCTCCCACCTGGAGTGGTACCCCCTTCCAGAATTGTCAGGGCACCTGTGGCAGGTGTCCTACACAATTTGCCCACCAGTTCAGGGGTTCTATCCTGCAACTGGGATCCCAGCCTAGGGTCTGTACCCTTAGACTGGGCAGAGGTCAGGGGTGGGGCTGCCCTCTCCCCGCCTCCCTTACTATGGCCCTGCACCCTCCCACCTGGAGCAGTGCCCCCAGAAGACAAACCAGTAGGGGCACTGTTAGCAGTTGCCCCTTCCTCCAGGTCAAGGGGGAAACCCTGAACATGGCCCTCCAACCCAGGGTCTGTACCCCTAGGCTGGACCTGTGCCTGGCAACCCAGGACTTCTGGGGAGTACCCCAACCCCCCCCAGGGGAAACACACTCCTCTGGAGTTGTGTAAGAGTCTACCTGGTGCAGGTCTCCAGCCTCCTGTCCACCTGACAGAGCATGAAGACCCCCCAGGCCAGAAGTGGCCTCACCACGGTCAGTCCTGGCGTGCTCTGACCTCAGAGCTGGCAACCCTTGACCCACAGGTCCTTCCACTGGGGACTGCGTCCCCCTCTCACCCCTCTCTCTGGACTCATGCCCTCTCCCTACTGGAGAGGTGCTGCCAGACACTAGAGCTGGTGGAATGCTGGTTACAGCAGTCTCCCCGAGCTCAACTGACACCTTGGGATCCCCCTCAGGGGATGGCCTCCCGGTACAGCCTAGGCTCCCCACCTGGTGTTCCCTTAGGGAACCCTCCAGGCCCTGGGACTGGGTTTCAGGCACCTTGGGACGCATCCCATTCTCACTCCTTCTCCGCGGAGACAAGACCTGAGTCCCTACACCCCTCCCACTACACCGGGGCCTATCTGGGCTACTAAGAACCTTTCCCACCACCCTCGGTTGGGAAATACCTGAGCCACCTCCATCAGGATCACCCCCAGATGCTTCTTCAGACCCTCTGGAATCCACCAAAAGGTCTGCCTCCAGTGTGAGCTCCCTGGGGTCAGAGATCTCACACTCCACCAGGTGCTGCCATAGCTCTGGAAAACAGGGACTTAAAATATGCTCTCCACCAATTGAATCATACAGCTCCACACAGGTGTTAACCAAGCTATCCTCTGCTTTACCATCCAGTGCCTCGCACACGTACCCCACACCACTCCCCTGAGATTGGCAAGACAATGTCTGACTGTCTCTGTCACTTAACCCACACTCTTTTGGGCGGTCTCCACACTCACAAACCAGGACTTCTACCAAGGGGGAACCCCTCTCCCTACATCTCTCATCTAGAGTCAGTAGAGTGTCCCTCCCACCACTAGGACTATGAACCCCTGTGCCCGTTCCCCAATCCACCTCAGGGACACTGCGCACCACTGGAGCTACCTCATATCCTTGAACCCCCTGGTGTATGTTAACCCCCTCCTTCAAGTCAGGCGCCACATCTCTGGGTGTGTGTACTGCTCGCTCAGCACTAGATAACACCATTTTGCTGCCACCATCTGAGATGGACTCCACCTCCAACCCAGCCAAGCTCACTTCCTGAGCGACACACATTTCTTCTTCTTGGGTTAAGGCCCTCTTGGCCTCAGCCCTTTCGAGCTCCTCATCAAGCTCTCTCAGCCTCTGCTCACAAGCTGGAAGCCAGCCATCTTTTTCTGTTTCTCGCTCACTTTCAGGGAAGTCCTCCTCCTCAGACTCCAGTGGTAGTGTTGGCACCCAGCGGGGTAACTCATAATGAAATAGGGATGCCTCTAAATCCTCCCTGGACCTTTTTTTTCACAGGCAGCCCTCTTTACTTGCAGAACACACGGAGCTCCTTGTTTAGATGAACATGTGCCAGAAGTCAAGTTCCATTTTGCAACAACTAACCAGAGTCCTAGTATCAAAAAATACTTCCAGGCAGGCACCAGAAAACAGAAAAAACAGTATGTATTTGCGTAATGGTCTGCACTATGCTAGTAGTGTACATCAATCTCTGTATGTAAGACACAAATGCAAGTCCAGATCCTCACCGCTGACCACCAATGTTAGAAATGGGGGTCTCTAGTTGGCAGAGGTAGGTACCTTTGTCCAAATAAGGACCCTTGCTTCTAGTCAGGATAAGGGGGATACACTTCTAAAATAACCCCTGCTCACCCCCTTGGTAGCTTGGCACGAGCAGACAGCAGGGCCGGACTGGGAACCAAAACCGGCCCTGGCAAACTGCTCGGCCGGCCCCCCTGGAGGGGAGGGGGGAAGTGCGGGCGAGCTGTTTATTAGGGCCGGTTTCGTCCGATTTTGTTACAGTGGGCCGAAATTGCCGGCCCCCGGTAACAAAAACGGCCCCCAGGGGCCCAAAACCGGCCCCCACCATGGCGGCCCACCGGGGAAACACCCGGTGCCCGCTACGGCCAGTCCGGCCCTGGCAGACAGGCTTATCTCAGAGGCAGTGTGTAAAGCATTTGTGAACACATACAGTGATACAGTGAAAACACTACAAATGGACACCCCACCAGTTTAGAAAAATAAGTAATCTTTATCTAAACCAAAACAAGACCAAACGACAAAAATCCACAATACAGTAATAAAAATATGACTTTCAGATGGTAGAAATAGTTCAGTTCAAAGCAAATTGCAGATGCGACACTTTTCACACAAAGTACCTGGGATGCGCACGCAAACAAACAAAACGGGCCGCTGGGAAGGTGATGCGTCGGTTCCTTACACTCAGGGAAGGTGATGCGTCGGTTCCTTGCTCCGGGGTAGGTGATGCGTTGGTTCCTTACCAGAGAGAGGTGATGCGTTGGGCTCTTACTGCGTGGGGAGGTGATGCGTCGGTTTCTTACTGCGTCCCCCAATGATGCGACAAACTTGCCGCCTCGATGCGATGCGACGATCCAGGACGATGCGTGGATTCTTCCAGCTCCCAGCGGAAAACAGTCTCTAGAGGCCCAAAACAACAGCAGGTACCTCTTTGCAGATCAGAACTCCCAGCAAGGAAGTTCAGGGGAGCTGGTGGTGAAGTCTTTGTGTCCCTGAGACTTCAGAACAGGAGGCAAGCTCAGTTTCAAGCCCTTGGAGATCTTCCTCAAGCAGGGGATACAGCAAACAGCAAAGTCCTTTTCTCCTTTCCTTGGCAGCAAGTAGCCACTGCAGGCCAACCCCAGACAGCAAACAGCACAGGGGCAGTATTCCTCCTCAGCTTCTCTGGCTCTTCTCCTTGCAAAGGTTCCTCTTGATTTCCCAGAAGTGATCTAAAAGTCTGGGGTCTGGGCCCCTCTTTTTATAACCAAACATCCTTTGTTCTCTGAAGGCAGAGAGTGTCTGTACCCAGCCAAAACCAGTTCTGTGGGGCACTTTGCAAGTGCACAACAACCTCCATTGTCAGTGTGAGCCCTGGCTCCAGACACACCACAGGGGGCGGAGCCATCATTGTGGAAGGCAGGCACAGCCATATTCAGGTGCAGGTGCTACTCCTCCCACCACTCCAAATGCAGATCAGGCCTATTCAGCCCAGTCCTGGCTCATCAGGCTCTCTGGAGCCACTGCTCCTCCATAGCCCCTGACACTCCAAAGCCAGACATGCAGTACACAAACCTAGCAGAGGCATACTGGATGGATAAGCAAGAAAATACCTACTGTCTAAAAGTGG
Organism: Calotriton arnoldi; assembly: GCA_963921515.1. Lineage (NCBI taxonomy): Eukaryota > Metazoa > Chordata > Amphibia > Caudata > Salamandridae > Calotriton > Calotriton arnoldi. Next base: position 283,357 of record CAWUFW010001295.1, on the reverse strand, counting down.
TATTTTCAAACACAGAATGTAAAAATCACCCTCACTAAAAGATGCATTTCAACATTCTGAGTTCAGGCATACTAAACTTTATTTTCCCACCTTGTTCCCAGGGGGAGCTATGTTTATAAGATGTTATAAACAAACTCCCCATTCTGTCTTATGGGAGCAGGTAGCCTTGCAATAGTGAAAAACAAAATTGGCAGTATATCACTATCAGGACATGCCACACACATCAGGGCATGTCCTACCTTTCACATACAATGCACCTTGCCCACAGGGGTACCTTGGGACTACCTTAGGGGTGACTGACATGTAAGAAAAGGGAAGGTTAGGGCCTGGCAAGTGGGTACACTTGCCAAGTCGACATGGCAGTACTAGACTGCTCACAGGCTCTGCAATGACAGGCCAGAGTTACATTTACAGGCTGCTTATGTGGGTGGCACAATCAGTGCTGCAGCCCACTAGCAGCATTTGATTTACAGGCCCTGGGCACACACAGTACACTGTACTAGGGACTGACTAGTAAATCAAATCAGCCAATCATGGAGACACCAATCCATAACAACAATTTTCTGGGAGAGCATATGCACTTTAGCACTGATCAGCAGTGGTAAAGTGCCCAGAGTCATAAAACTAACAAAAACAGGTCTAAAACAGGAGGCCAAAAAGCAAAAAGTCTGGGGATAAACCCGCTGAAAAAGCCAGGTCTAACATACACCATGCATGGTGAATATCTAAACACAAATATCCCTTTTATAGATACCTTACTACAAAATAAACAATGCAGCACTTACTGCAAACTCTTAAACCACATTAAACATAAAACAAATAACATTTACTATTCCCACTCCAATCTAAACTATTTTGGGGAAGGTGTTGAACACGTAAAGGGTGACATTTACTATTCCGATTCTAATCCAAACCAATTTACAGAAGGAGCTGGACACTCAAGAGGGACATTTCTTATTCCCACTCCAAAGTAAACTATTTTAAAGAAACTGTTGGACACTAAAGAGGTGATATTTACTATTCACACTCCAATCTATACCAATTTGAGGAAGGTGTAAGACATTAAAAAGGTGATATTTACTATTCCCACTCCAATTTAAACCATTTTTATAAAATTTGGAATGAAATTTACTATTTTCACTATAATCTAAAACATTTTATGCAAGGAGCTACACACTAAAAATGTTACATACGCAATCAATACTTCATACTCACACAAACTTTTTGATCTATAAAATTTACTCAAAAAAGACACTAACCAAAACTACAAACCTATTTATTCATAATAAACATTAATATATAAAATGATATTTGTATCACTATTAATAATTAATATATATAGTGATCGGGTGAATAGAGGTAGCCTGAAGTGCTGGGACTAGGACCTTACCCACGAAGATGTAGTCGATTCTGGAGTAGGGCCGATGTGTATGTGAGAAAAAGTGTAATCCCTAGTGGTGGGGTTGAGCGTACACCGGGCATCCACCAGGCCCAATGAAGCAAACTCCTGTTTCAGTGCTTTAGAGAAGTTAGATGAGAGTGCCCTCTGTGATTGCGTGCTATCTAGGCCGGAATCCCAAGTGAGATTAAAGTCACCCATTAAGAAGATCTCCCCCTTGGTGAAACCCCCCAGCATCGACAGAATAGAACTCAGAAATGAGGCTTGATTAGAGTTCGGTGCATGGATAGAGGCAAAGGTACATAAGCGGCCATGTATCCCACCCTTAACCATGACCACTCTTCCTTCTTTGTCCCCGTTACTGCCCTCTGGCTGAAATATCAGGGAGTTGTGGAAGAAGATAGCCACCCCATTGTGTTTAGTGGAGGCAGAAGATCTATACATGATGGTGTAAGCCCTGTGTCGCAGCCGGTGTTCCTCTGACCCTTTCAGGTGGGTCTCCTGTAAAGCCACCATGTCATGCCTTTGATCTAATAGGTTTTGCCACAATTCATGACGTTTGGTGGGTGAGTTAAGCCCTGTGGTATTCCATGTGAGTATAGTGATGTCCATAACTACATAGGACATAGCGGTATACACCGCTGTGCCAGTGGAATGTCACTCCCTCATCTAAGCCCCCCACCGCACACCTCTCCCTCACTGTCACCCAGCTGTGAGATCCCATCTCTCCTATCTGTATGTATTCTATATGGGAACATTAGTGCCCACATACCTAAAACCAGAATAACAGAAAACCCCAGAATTAGAACAAGTAGGGTAAAAACACCCCAATGAACATTCCTTACATCACGAAAACACATTAGTAAAGAAGTATTGGTCAATAACCGCATGTGGTGAGCTGAAAATAATCTAAATAAGTCACTGTTTAGCACATAGTACTAGAGATTGCTAAAAGCAACCTATTACCTTGGCATAGTTCATCTGGATTACTGTAGAATCAAAGATCAGAATCTTTCTACAGAGTAGGTTGGTATCCCCATTGCTGACCTTCCGGTCTCATACCCGCATCCCACCAGTGGGCGGCTGCCAGTGGCATCCACTTGAAACCTAAAATACTGTCCCCTGGCTAATCAGGCATCACAAGACCTCTGTACCACCGAATCATTTCTTCTTTTGCTGCCGTGGGCGGTTCTGCAACCGCCACCGCTCCCCTCCACGTCCCATTCGGGTGACTCCCGATGGGCGAGTCCTCAGGAGGCGGCAGGCCCTACTCACCCACCGCCTCCGCATAGGTGGTGACATGATGGTTTATATTCTGAAAGGTAAAGGAGACACCAAAGGGGTAGGTCCAGCGGTATTTTACATTGTCCCCTCTCAGCTTTTCCCTAACTACCGGAACTGTTGTCTGCGTGCCAGTGTAGTGGGAGCCACATCTTGGAACAGTGAACACACAAACCCTTGAAAGGAGTCTTCCTCTCTTTTCATTTCCGCTTGAAGGATTGCCTCCCTCATCTTAAAGGAATGAAGCTTGGCCCCTCCCTCATCTTAAAGGAATGAAGCTTGGCTAGAATGTCTCGAGGTCATCTGCCTCCCCCAGTTGACAGGGGGCCCACCCTGTGGACCCTGTCTATTTTTACCTTCATGCCCCATGAGCCAAGCACCTCCGTGAATGAGCCAATGAGAAACGCTTCCAGGTCCAGGACCTCCGCTCCTTCCTCCAGGTTGCGTAATCTGACGTTATCCCTCCTAGATCTGTTCCCGGGGTCTTCACATTTCAGGATAGCGGCTTGGAGTTGCTCATGAAGTACTATTGCCGATCCCTACTCGGGCCCCTTCAGTTCATTGCAACAAAGTCGCACCCGTCGACGCTCAGTGGCCCACTCTTCTACTTGAAGTCCTCCTATGTACCTCTTGCTGTTGCTGCCCCGGGGTGGTCAGATACCCTCCAATTCTCTCTAATGGAGGAGAATAGCACTGGACCCTCTGTCTCACCTCCTGGTTCTGCTCTGCGTGTGTAGGGGGTTGGGTCACCCCGCGGCACCCTCTCTCACCTCTCAGTAGGCTCAGCATTGGGCGGTGCGTTTCGCTAACTCCCAGGTGTAGGCCTTGCCAGAAGTCAGCAAGTTGTGTGGTAGGGAATAGAGGAGAGAGGTTAGGCACGGTCCTCGCCTCAGGTCAACTCGGGCCGCCTCTGTCACTTTTCTGGGGACGCCGCCCACCACGGATCTCAAAAAGGTGCTCCAGGGTCTCCTGGTCTGTCAGTGAGTAAGGCAGTCCCCGTGGCAGCGGGGCGCCATGCTAGTGTCAGGCAAGGCAGAAGCGGGTCCTCCGCTGTAGAGCATGCTGTTGCCTGGCTCACTCTAGGCCCGTGCCTCTTCACCCCGCTGTCCCCTCGACTCGTCCGCCGGAGTCATGAGCCACTCACCGCACATCGGTGCCCAGGCTGTCCCAGTGCTGAATCGTCTTGCAAGGCTGCCATCTTGAGGAAATGCGCAAGTCACTGTAGGCAGCTCCCCTTCTGGGCCCTTCGCTCGTCCGGTGATCCTTTATGCCCCGCATTCGGCCCCTCGTTGCCCCAGGTCCGGCCTCACTTCGCTTGTCCGCTCACCTCCGTCGATCAGCGGCACGGTCAGCAGCCACCGCACCAGTATTTCAGGTGGTCGGCGTGTCAGTATTCACCCCCGGGGGGGGCTCGATCCCAGACCACAGCCACTGCACCGTCTTTTTGGGCCTCCTGTGGTGTAGCCCCTGCTTGCCCCGATCCGCGACTGCACACCGGTCTTCTCCTTCCACTCCACCCGCCAGCATTCAATTTTGCTGCTGGGCCTCTATGCTGCTCTAGGAATCCGGCATCATCGGGCTGTCTCCAGTGGCCGAGCTGCCTCTCCGCCCGTACTTAGTTGTGACTTTGCTCTTCGCTCGCCACGGAGCCCATGTGGATTAGATCCACTCGGCCATCTTGGTTGGCCATGCCCCCAAGAGCTTCTGTTTTTGCTGACTTCATTTTTGCTGGCCTCAGGATTCAGCCCAATTTGCCGTTGCTAACCAGTGCTAAAACGTGATGGGCCATCCTTGCCTAATGGGAGGGAGGAGCTGGGCATAGCCTTACTTACCTCCCTGAACAGTCTGTGTCTTGTCCACACACAAAGGGCTGCATAACCCACTGTAGTAAGTCTGGAGCAAGGTCAGAAAGGTCCGGGACTCTGTGCACTTCAAAGGCATGTCTTTGAAGTCTCCTCCACTTCAAAGGCACAACTGGCTATAAGTATTGGTCCTCAGACACCATCACTTCAGTACACTTCTGGACTAGCAGTTCAGGCTGGACTGTTCCCATGAGGCACAGGGTCAAGACTGATTTGCATATGGCTGGGTCTGAACTGGGGTGGCGAAGTGAGCTAAAGAACGATGATGGATTCAACCCAGATCTGTGACTAGGGGTGAGTGTCTGAAAAGTTTCAGCGCTCCATCTATCGTCTCCTTGTGCTTGCTTTGTTCGCCTTAAGTTGGCAGAGTATGCCCAGACATGGGCCCCTTGCTCACTTTGCCACTGGATTCAAGCTAGCCTGGCTGATGAGGGGTGTTACCCTGAAACCGGTCCCAGGATGCTTGTTTCCAGTCCAGGAAAGACTTGACTTTGCAGTTCAGGCTGGACTGTTCCCATGAGGCACAGGGTCAAGACTGATTTGCATATGGCTGGGTCTGAACTGGGGTGGCGAAGTGAGCTAAAGAACGATGATGGATTCAACCCAGATCTGTGACTGGGGGTGAGTGTCTCAAAAGTTTCAGCGCTCCGTCCATCGTCTCCTTGTGTTTGCTTTGTTCGCCCTAAGTTGGCAGGGTATGCCCAGACATGGGTCCCTTGCTCACTTTGCCACTGTATTAAAGCTAGCCTGACTGATGAGGGGTGTTACCCTGAAACCGGTCCCAGGATGCTTGTTTCCAGTCCAGGGAAGACTTGACTTAGCAGTTCAGGCTGGACTGTTCCCATGAGGCACAGGGTCAAGACTGATTTGCATATGGCTGGGTCTGAACTGGGGTGGCGAAGTGAGCTAAAGAACGATGATGGATTCAACCCAGATCTGTGACTGGGGGTGAGTGTCTGAAAAGTTTCAGCGCTCCGTCCATCGCCTCCTTGTGTTTGCTTTGTTCGCCCTAAGTTGGCAGGGGTATGCCCAGACGTGGGTCCCTTGCTCACTTTGCCACTGGATTCAAGCTAGCCTGGCTGATGAGGGGTGTTACCCCGAAACCGGTCCCAGGATGCTTGTTTCCGGTCCAAGGAAGACTTCGGCTTAGCAGTTCAGGCTGGACTGTTCCCATGAGGCACAGGGTCAAGACTGATTTGCATATGGCTGGGTCTGAACTGGGGTGGCGAAGTGAGCTAAAGAACGATGATGGATTCAACCCAGATCTGTGACTGGAGGTGAGTTTCTGAAAAGTTTCAGCGCTCCGTCCATCGTCTCCTTGTGTTTGCTTTGTTCGCCCTAAGTTGGCAGGGTATGCCCAGACGTGGGTCCTTTGCTCACTTTGACACTGGATTCAAGCTAGCCTGACTGATGAGGGGTGTTATCCTGAAACCGGTCCCAGGATGCTTGTTTCCAGTCCAGGGAAGACTTGACTTAGCAGTTCAGGCTGGACTGTTCCCATGAGGCACAGGGTCAAGACCGATTTGCATATGCCTGGGTCTGAACTGAGGTGGCGAAGTGAGCTAAAGAACAATGATGGATTCAACCCAGATCTTTGACTGGGGGTGAGTGTCTGAAAAGTTTCAGCGCTCCATCCATCGTCTCCTTGTATTTGCTTTGTTCGCCCTAAGTTGGCAGGGTATGCCGAGACGTGGGTCCCCTGCTCACTTTGCCACTGGATTCAAGCTAGCCTGGCTGATGAGGGGAGTTACCCCGAAACCGGTCCCAGGATGCTTGTTTCCGGTCCAGGGAAGACTTGGCTTAGCAGTTCAGGCTGGACTGTTCCTATGAGGCACAGAGTCAAGACTGATTTGCATATGGCTGGGTCTGACCTGGGGTGGCGAAGTGAGCTAAAGAACGATGATGGATTCAACCCAGATCTGTGACTGGGGGTCAGTGTCTGAAAAGTTTCAGCGTTCCGCCCATCGTCTCCTTGTGTTTTGTTTGTTTGCCCTAAGTTGGCAGGGTATGCCCAGACTGGGTCCCTTGCTCACTTTGCCACTGGATTCAAGCTAGCCTGGCTGATGAGGAGTGTTACCCCGAAACCGGTCCCAGGATGCTTGTTTTCGGTCCAGGGAAGACTTGGCTTAGCAGTTCAGGCTGGACTGTTCCCATGAGGCACAGGGTCAAGACTGATTTGCATATGGCTGGGTCTGAACTGGGGTGGCGAAGTGAGCTAAAGAACGATGATGGATTCAACCCAGATCTGTGACTGGGGGTGAGTGTCTCAAAAGTTTCAGCGCTCCATCCATCGTCTCCTTGTGTTTGCTTTGTTCGCCATAAGTTGGCAGGGTATGCCCAGACATGGGTCCCTTGCTCACTTTGCCACTGGATTCAAGCTAGCCTGGCTGATGAGGGGTGTTACCCCGAAACCGGTCCCAGGATGCTTGTTTTCGGTCCAGGGAAGACTTGGCTTAGCAGTTCAGGCTGGACTGTTCCCATGAGGCACAGGGTCAAGACTGATTTGCATATGGCTGGGTCTAAACTGGGGTGGCGAAGTGAGCTAAAGAACGATGATGGATTCAACCCAGATCTGTGACTGGGGGTGAGTGTCTGAAAAGTTTCATCGCTCCGTCCATCGTCTCCTTGTGTTTGCTTTATTCGCCCTAAGTTGGCAGGGTATGCCCAGACGTAGGTCCCTTGCTCACTTTGCCACTGGATTCAAGCTAGCCTGGCTGATGAGGGGTGTTACCCCGAAATCGGATCCAGGATGCTCGTTTCAGGTCCAGGGAAGACTTGGCTTAGCAGTTCAGGCTGGACTGTTCCCATGAGGCACAGGGTCAAGACTGATTTGCATATGGCTGGGTCTGAACTGGGGTGGCGAAGTGAGCTAAAGAACGATGATGGATTTAACCCAGATCTGTGACTGGGGGTAAGTGTCTGAAAAGTTTCATCGCTTCGTCCATCGTCTCCTTGTGTTTGCTTTATTCGCCCTAATTTGGCAGGGTATGCCCAGACTGGGCCCCTTGCTCACTTTGCCACTAGATTCAAGCTAGCCTGGCTGATGAGGGGTGTTACCCCGAAACCGGTCCCAGGATGCTTCTTTCCGGTCCAGGGAAGACTTGGCTTAGCAGTTCAGGCTGGACTGTTCCTGTGAGGCACAGGCTGAAGACTGATTTGCATATGGCTGGGTCTGAACTGGGGTGGCGAAGTGAGCTAAAGAACGATGACGGATTCAACCCAGATCTGTGACTGGGGGTGAGTGTCTGAAAAGTTTCAGCACTCCTTCCATCGTCTCCTTGTATTTGCCTTGTGAAGACTCTGCCAGGAAGAAGGACTGCTTTGCTGCTGTAAGGACTGTCATTCTGCTGGACTGCTGTTTTGCTGAGGAGGACTGTACCTGCATCACTTGGACCCAGAGTGACCAGAGGTGTTGCTCCCCCTGCCAGCAGCCTAAAAATAAAAAATAAAAACGATAATAAACCCAGGTTTATTATCATTTTATTTTTTTACCTGGCTGAGTCTTTGGTGGCGGGGCCCAGGGAGATGACAGGCACTAAGGGGAGATGTTGCATACACTGCCTCCAGTGCGCAAATGGGTTCAGCCGGCTGTTTCAGGAAGGCCAAACCCACATGCGCACTGAACCCGTCTCCAACCCGAGCTGAGTTGCTGGGTTGGGGACAGCAGGCACAGGCTCCCACTGTCAATGGGAGCTCAAATTGAGGCCAATCCTGATGCTGCTCTCTTGCTGCCAGCAGCACGAGAGCAGCATCAGGATTGGCCGCAGGGGAATCAGGGGAGCCTGTACCTGCAGTGGACTAAAGCCAGAGAGGAGCGGAAGACCGGCGATGCAGCAGATACGTTTTTTTTTTTTAAATGTGTTTGTCCGTTGTCCCCGGACCCCCTCTTTCCCCCAATCCCACCACTTTGCCCAGACACTGGCCGCTACTGAGAGTGACTCCAAGGGCTAATTGGCTGGCATCCTGATCTGAAGTCTCAGGGACATAAAATCAATCAATCAGGATTTATAAAGCGCTGTAATTCACCAGTGAGGGTCTCAAGGCGCTGTAGTTGCTAGCTGCTTGCTCTGTTCATTCGAACAACCATGTTTTGGGTCCTTCTGAAATGAGGCTAAAACAAGGAGAAGCAGTGAAAAAGGAGGGAAAAGCAGGAGAAAGCACTCAGAAAACAGGGGACAAGGAAGGAGAAAGCAGTAAAAAACAAGGCAAAATTAGGAGAAAGCACTCAGAAAAATGAAGGACAAGAAGAAGAAAGCAGTAAAAAGTGAGACTAATGCAGGAGAAAGCCTTCAGAGAAACGGGAAGGGAGCAGAGGTGCTCAATGGGGTCACGCTGCGGTCTCTTTTAAGTAAGTCCTTGGAGGAGGGAGGGGGATGCTGGGAGGCAGTGGGTGGGGCTAGGCGGGAGGCAGGAAAACGGGTAGCAGGCGGGAGCGGCAAATGAGGAAAAACAAGCAGAAGCATTGAAAAACGAGGGAAAAGCAGGAGAAAGCACCCAGAAAAATGGGGGAAGGGGGAGGAAGGAGAAAGCAGTGACACTGGGAGGAAGCAGAGCGGTGCAGGAGCACAGGAGAGCTGGGCCTGGGATGAAAGATTTCTAACCAACCTGCTTCTGCATCTGGACTCTGCCATCTGTAAGTCTACCCTGCCAAGTGGTGCCACACCAGTTCTGGACGCTTGGAAGTGGGCATAAGGTGCTTTGCCAGCAGAAGTGATGCATCCTATGCTGAGCGACGCATTCGAGCAGGACCCATGCATCTCCTCAACTGAGGGGTGCATCTTTGAGCAGAGCCAACGCATCTCCGGTGTTGTGTGGATTGGATCTGTCACAAAAGACTCGCATTGCCGCTGCATCCCACATCTTGGGACAGACCCATCGCCTTCAGAACCGCCACTGCACAGTGCTTTTCCTGGCACAAGCTTCTTGCTTCCCTTGTTAACGGCAGCCTCGATGACGAAACTCTGCATCGCAGCTTCACCGCTCATCAGAACCGACGCTTTGCCTCTGCTGCACCTCTCATCCTTGACATCGAACTTCAAATCGCAAGCCCCATTGACAGGATCCTCGACGCCGCTGTTACAGGACCTTACACCACAGCCTCGTTGCATCTCGGAACCAACACATCTCCTCGCCTGCGTGCCGCATCTTCCGCACGGATCCACACAATGCTCCGTAACCAGGATTTAAGGTACTTTGGTTCAGCTGGCCTAACTGGGTCCCTGTAGCTGGCCCATGCTCCATCGCGGTTGGCCTGAACTTTTGACTTTGGCCTGGTCTGGCGTGTCCAGATATCCCTGGTTGGAGCTTCCAATTTCTAAGCGCTATTTTACAGTTCATTCTTTAAATAGTCATAACTCAAGTTCTAGTTATAGGATTTTTGTTGTTTTGGTCTTGTTTTGTTTATTAAAATCAGTGCTATTTTTCTAAACTGGTGGATAATCATTTTGTGTGGTGTTTTCACTGTTTTACTGCTTGAAGTATTGCACAAATACTTTACACACTGCCTCGAAGTTAAGCCCGACTGCTCTGTGCCAAGCTACCAGAGGGTAAGCACAGGTTAATTTGGGGTTTGCCTATCTATTACCCTGACTAGAATTGTGGTTGCTGCTTGACCAGGTCTCATACCTCAGTCAACCAGCAGCCCAATTTTTAACATGAAGTCTAACAGTTCTTGAATTATCCATGAAGTTAGAGCATTTGACTATTAATGAAGACCAATCAGGTGAGCCCCGGTCTCTGTATTTTGGGACAGGCGCAGTATTGCAGTGCATGTATCCTTCTCCAGTATAATGGAGCCCCTCTCAGCTCACTCTTGGCTGGAGGAAAAATGATACAGCGTTTATTGTGGGACAGCCCCCCCATTCCCGCTGGCATGCCTGAAGACAGTTCTCAAGAAGAAACAGATTTCAAAGGTAAGGCAATCCCTTTGTGAGGGGTGAACTTTTACAGGTAGTTATCTTTACCACAGACATTTTAGGTTGCTATTTTGAACTTTGTTGCTTTTTCACAGTCTCTGTTTTCTTCAGATTTTTCCAGGAATGGGCCTCCCAATTCCTTTTTTATGTTTTAACAGGTTTACTTTTTTACTCTTCCTCTTCCCTGTTAAAACATCTTAAGTGTGTGTAGTCTTCTCTACTGCGATATTTTTGTATAATCTAATAAACTGGATTTGAAAGGGAGTGAAGATTGACTAATATATTAACAGTGGCTTTCCAATAAAATCACAAATATATGCAATTCATGAATTCTTGTCCTACCTGCGTCGAGTGTCCAACCCCACTAAACTAAGGGGTTGATTACAAATTTGGCTGTCCATAGGGCTGCCAAACCAGAGGTGGCGAGGCAGCTACCGCCGCACTCGCGGTCCGACCGCTCTATTCTGAGTTTGGTGGTCAGACCTCCGCAGGCCTGCTGCAACCGCTGGGGAACCGCCATTCCCCAGTGGTGTTGCAGCGGTGTGAGGCAGTAATATGCTGGCGGTGCTGTTGCGGCACCGGCACCGCCAAGCATATTACGAGTATCCTCACTTCCAGTTTTTTCATGGTGGTGAGCCCGGAATGAAAAGGCTGGCGGTGAGAGAACTGGCTCACTGGTTCCTTAGGCCACGGGGATGCATGCAGAGGGACACATGTTGTGCCCCCTGTGTGTGTGCACCCCCTTTCCTGCACGGCATGGACTGCAGAGTCCACGGCATGCAAGAACGAGCTTGGCGTTCCCATTGTGGTGCCTTTTTCAAAGGCACAGCCATGGGAACGCCAAAGGACCGCCCGCCAGACAACAAGAAAACTTGTAATTTGGCGGCCGGCCGGCGGTGAGCTTTAGTGGTGAGGGAGCAGAGCGGTGGACTGCCAAACTCAGAATCAGGCCATAAGTCAACATTAACTCCCACCCCCGTCATTGACAAAGCTTAGAATGCAATGTGTTTACGAGTCTGTAAAAAGATGTATGATGTAACTAACTTTTTAAACGAACACTCTAGAGCAGTGGTAAATTGTGGCTGCATGAGGACATGATAGCCAGTGCGTTGGCATATTATAGTAGATGTGCTGGTGTTTGAAGCTGAACGTTTGTGTGTACAACGGAAGGTGATTGGACGTACGAGGATATTGGTGAATTAGCAAATGGAGGGCATGTGGGCGTATGATGTGCCTTGTTGGCAACTGATTATGGATGTATGGATATATGTTGATGGGTGTGGCTGTATTAATATGACTGCATAATTATTTGAGAGGGCTGTGTGAGCTTATACTGGTGATTGTGAGGACGTGATGTGTTTGATGTCTTATGTGATGTTGGAGGGTGACACAAGTATGACTCTGTACCTGCGACCCGGGAACAAACAGGGCCAAGTAAAACCCTTTCAGTACTTGATTCTCAGTGGTAGCAATGGTGAGCTGTCAAAGGCTTCTCATGGAAGCTAGTATGGGAGTTCAACAATCTCATCACTCAACAGTCACCCAAGAGAGCAACAACTCTTTGTTTAACCCAGTGCTTATCTTTATAGTAAATAAAGTAATGCACTTTAAAACACAATACTGACCATTACAAGATGCACGTGCAATGAGTCTCTGATGCAAGGCCACTGTACCCAGGGGCAACATCACCCCAGATGCTCTCCCTTCCGCTCCCTTTCTGTGACTTAGAGCACTCTGTGAGAAGTCTCAGGCACAGGGGCAGTGCTACCCCCTCTGATGCAGAATAGTGTGTTTAGTCTCTTTGTCTTTCTCAGCAATGCCAGTCCTTGTGGTAGGCCAAGGACTAGCACCACAGCACAAGTCAGTTCTTGTCTCCCCCCCTCCTTTGGGGAAGATGCACTGACTGTGAGTGTGTCTGCATCCTGCTCCCATCTCAGGAGCAGATGTGGGGGTTGCCTTCCGAAGGCAGTAGCAGTCGTCAGGCCCTCCCCCAGCACATGGTTAATTAGTTGGTGTAAGAGGTCACGAGTCACCACAGGTTCCTTTCCTTGGTGGTCCAGCTGTGACACCACACACGCTTGATGTTGATCAAATGATTCATCTGGGCCGGCCCCGGGGTAAAGGCTTTGATGTAGTTTGCTTTGAGTCACTGGTCTGGCTTGCTGCTGTTGGGCCACTTCTAGGCGCTTACAGGTCATGCTGCAGTGTGGCAGTCCGAATAGATACCCTTTGGTTGAGCCTATTCGTTCTCTCCTCTGCAGAGAACGATTAGGTAAAGAAAGAGGCACTTTACCTTTGATGAAAATGTGACTACAGGGGAAGTGCCCACTGCCTCTATCCCGATGTAGAACACAAGTAGGGTTTTACAAGAACAAACAGGTATGAGAGCCTTATGTCTTTGCTTTTAAGTGCATGCCTTCTAGAGTCAGAAGCAGATAGGCAGGGAGCCTATAGACCCTGAAGAAAGCTGGAGACCCAATCGGGCTGGTTAGAAGTGGCTGAAACATGTAGGCAAATAAGAGTATTGATTGGATGTGTGAACCATCGAGTTTCTTAACACATCCTCCATTATTGTTTTGAATCCATGACATCGGTACCCTCCAAATAAATGAAGATATCCTTAGGGTATACCCAGAGTCATTTTTTTTTAACACAGGATCGCTACACGTATACAGAAGAAAATTTTTATAACCAGCATCCTATTAGGGGTTGAGCCCACTCGGGTGGTATTCACATACCCGAATGATGGTAAGGCACCTTTGATGAAGCATGCCTATATTACCTGTGGGTGAGGTGTCTTCTTCTAATATTTAATTACTTCTGCAAAGCAGGAGGTGATTCTATAATAAGGGATTCCCCAGGAAAGAGTCCACGCACCCTATTAAATTAAAGAGATATTCCCATCCTAACATGGTATTATGATGCGTGTTTTGGCATATGATATAGCTAATATTTAATTTGTGTAGTGTGTACATTTTTGTTTGCAAAGGTGTGTGATATCAATCAAAGAGCAAGGGACCCCTCTAAGAGCGAATAAGGTCTGGAAGTAAGAGGGGAACAGAACAACCAAATGGAACCAGAAACACTCCCCTTAGACCTAAATTTCTTTTTACAAAAGATTACATCTAATATGGGTATAGAAAAAATCCAAACATCAAATATTTATAACATATCAACAGCATCATTGTTTTTTATTTTTTTAAATCATGTTTATTTTTTTCATTAATTTCATTTCTCCTTTTATTTACCAATACAGTAAATATAATTTTTCTCAATATAGATACAAAAAACGTTTTTTTGTTTTTTTTTAAGAAAATTGTAAATACATATAAACAATCATACAAAATAAAATGCAATTTTATTAGTCCCCACAATGACAAATCTTCTTACAAAACATGCATACCTCACAGACATTCACATTCATACAAGACACTTATGCACATCTGGATTCAAAGGGAAACATAAGATGTAATACATTTCCACCAAGATGAAAAAACCAACAATAAGGTCTGGACACACGAGGTCGACGCGCATTTCGGTGGATTAACACAACATGTGAACCACCTTCCTCAGGACCTTGTCCAAAACGGGCACAGTATCACACCGGCAAATACACAAGGGGAACCTAAGAAACAATAGATAGTGGAATTTGTTTACCCATACGCTAAGAATAAAATTAAAAAACTCTGTGTTTGATCAGACCACTGCAATGTACACCAGCATTAACACTCTAGAGACAAATCATTTGTTATCCCTTCACCATAGTAACGTTAATAGTGACATATGAGCTTCTTTATCATACGTACACATATCATGGAGCATCTCATACTTACTGTGAGATGCTCCAGAAAAAGAAAATGAAATGTGTTGATATAGTGAGAGTAAGAGGCAAACCATCAACCAAGATATTGATAGAGCCCCCCATGCAAACCTTCAAAGTACCCACAGTGCAGTCTCACCTTTGGTTATGTGTGGGTTTTAGGAATAGATTAATACTTAACTTACAAGTTTCCTATATTGAAGTTCAAATATCCAGGACGGGAACAACAGGTTCTTTTATCGAGTGTAGTAACCACTATACCTTATTTTCTACAATGGATAGAAGATGTCAACATTACTCTCAAGGAGTATCCAAAGACACTAAATACTACATGCTTGCGTAATGGCGAATCCTTACCAAGTGTTAGAATGTATGTGTGACCTTCCACGTATTTTCTATACGTAATAGCAGGACCATAGCAAGGATAAAATTCACAAAGTGTTCTAAAAAAGAAGATATTGTATAACCATGAGAACAGTTCCTAAACCTAGGATAGCCTATGATTTTATGAGGTCATTGTGTACTTATACTTACATAATGATATATGTTACTGGATCTGCTATTTTCTATATATTATGAGGTTATTAGCTGGAAAACGTAGTGATGCACCATAGGGGGGACAACCCCATAAGGTGAACAAGATATTCAGTGAATGAAGCCAGTATTATCAATTCCTAAGGACAAGGTAACATAAATTAAAATAATGGCTATAGTGATCTTACAGTAATGTCCTAATGACTGCAGGCTCTGATAAAAACGCCACATACCCTACGGCTCTTAAACTACCTTCTACTGGCTACTGAGAGCACAGACTAGCTGCTCGAATTTGTTGATGGAGCAAAAGTGTCCTAATAGCTGCAGGCTCTGATAGAAACGCCACATACCCTACGGCTCTAAAACTGCCTTTTGCTGATTACTGAGAGCACAAACTAACTGCCCGGAATTGTTAGCGAAGCGACAATGTTGACGTACAATCAATTATTTTTAATGGCATGCGATAATGAAAGCTACCAGATACCCGCGGGGAACATCATGCTAATTGCGGGGACAGGAAATCCTTATTTAGTCCTATCTACAGAGACTCACCCAAAGTTTGACGATAAGGTTTTTGATGGAGCAAAAGTGTCCTAATAGCTACAGGCTCTGATAGAAATGCCACATACCCTACGGCTCTAAAACTACTTTTTGCTGATTACTGGGAGTACAAACTAACTGCCCGGAATTGTTATCGAAACGACAATGTTGACGTGCGATCAATTATTATTAATGGCTTGCAATAATGAAAGCTACCAGATACCCGCGGGGAACATCATGCTAATTACGGAGACAGGAAAACCTTATTTGGTCCTATCTACAGAGACTCACCCAAAGTTTGATGATAAGGTCCTTCAAAGTGCTCCGCGTCCCTCACCAAATGCAGATCTGGGCCATAGTGGGATCGGTCTTTAAATAATGAAGTGAGCAAGCGCAAAACATCCGTAGTTAGTTGCGTATTGCATCAAAGTCACATGTGGCAAAAACAACGCGGTTATAACGTTGGAGTATCCGCCATCTCTAAATGGTGTGTGTCTCTGACGGATAAAAGAAAATACCCAAACGAATAGCAATGTAATTAGTACACTATCAGTTTATCCGTATGACTTTTTACATAGAGAAGGCAATAAATAAGTTCAACTAAAGATCCCATAGGACATGTCAAAAGGGACATGTAATATGTTGACTATGAACTCCAAAGTGTCACACGCTGTCAGACCACACATAGATTATACATAAAAAGTAACTATGTGTGATTTGCACTCTCATGTATAAGTCAAAACCTACATAATTATGACAGAGCCGCCGTATAGATAAATCTACGGTTTTCACTAGAACAAAAGTGGCCAATAAATCACGTAAGTTGACACAGTACTAATGAACACATGTCGGGAGGAAAAGAATACTAGCCTCTAAGCATATAGAGATAGTCACAATACAGGTACGATATGGAATACAGCCAATTAAACCAAAAAGTTAAATACATAGTATTAAAGTTTGTATTTTTCCTGATAGCCATGCACAACCTAAAATATTGGCATGGGAATGTAATTAATTATTCACAAAATCTACTGAAAAAAATATATTCGCAGGACTCACTAAGGTGTGTGATATTGCATAGACTGTGTGCTTGGTTTTGAAGTTAAGGTTGATTTAGTACAGTAGGTTTGTGACATGACATAAAGGTAGCATCTAAACTCAGAAATTTCATGACTTTTTAGTTGTTATGATGACATATAAATCAACCTTGACTCCCTTTCAACTTTAGGTTTTGAGGTATTTCATTACTTTTTTTGCTTCAATGTGTTTTAGCACATGATGCTGGTTTTACAGATGCATTTTAGCGGGTATGTTGATGTTTGATAGTGCATGTGTTGGACTTATGATGTTGGTTGTTTGTACCAATGATTGTGGGTGTGTTGCCATATAACTGGGGTTGTGCAGACTTATTATGATTGGTGTGTAATGGTGGTTGGTGTGAGAAGTTGGCCTGGCATATGCTGTCCACTAATTATAGTGGGCACCTTGCACCAGTCCAAACAACCCCTTATTGGAGATAGGTTAAAGACAACCTTTATTGAAAGCTATCCTAGTGGTAGCTATGGAGAGCAGCCTTCAGGCTAAGTCTTGAAGGAATGTAAAGCAGCTTGTTTTACCAGTCTATAATCTCTTGAGTGACCAAATGAAAGAGGACCACACCAGGTGTATATTCAAAATATATGTATTTATTACTAAACACACCCCTCTAGTCTCTTTATGAGGCTACAGTTTGAAGTACATACGTTACGAGTTAGTTATCTACAGTAATAGCACAAATACACGTTTGAGCCCCAGGGGCGTGCCAAACCATATACCAATAAAGTGGTATAAGAACCACGACTGAGCTGGACACAAGGCCTAGAGCCTGTAGAAGTGCTTGGACCACAAGGAACCACCCAAGGAGGTGACACAGGGGACCCACGGGGGACGCGTGCAGTGTATGAACACAACCGCGAACCACCGTTAACTTCTATGGGGAAAGTCGCGATTAAAATTTAAAAGAAAAGGGACACTTAGAGGAGGACTTGGAGCAAACCCTTTGAGAACTAGGCTGTTCTAGTGTCAGTACCCACGGGAGCACCGGAGTACTCGAGTTACCTCACCCAGGGAAGCCGGGTGCATAGGTGTCTTTCGGGGTCGGGTTTCGTCGTCGCTTTCTATGGCGATCTGCTGCAAAGTGCTGCTGGCGGCCAAGTCGAAAGTGTTCGGGTGGATCCAAAGGTGGATCGAAGATCTGAAGAACCTGAAAGCAGAGGGGACAGAGTCTGGGTCACTAGCCAGTGACCAGGAAGGCGATGAGCAGATGCCCACCGATGTCGAGTGCTTCAGGTAGGTTGACGGTCATCTTGACTCTTCAGCCACGAGGTCCAGGAGGCGTCGACGACAACCAGGAGCTGGATTCGAGCTGTCCCACGACGTCTGTCGATTGCAGGGGTGTCGGCGACCAGATTGGACCCAACAAGCCTTGGCAACGGCAAGTCTCGTGGAAAGCGAAGAAGGACGATGTTGCAGATCAGCAAGGTCTGGGGGACTCACCCAGCAAGAATAAGTCAGGGCACACCTGGAGCAACCAGGGAGCCCAAGCAGAAAAAGATTGGCCTTCGGGAGGGCCTACTAGCCAACGGACTAGCGACCGCGAAGGAGCCTCGAGACGGTGCACGTGGAGCTGGCTCACAGGACACTCGTGGAGTGGAGGCCAGTGATCTTCGGTGCAGTTGGTGCTGGAGGCTGGGGCTACTCGAAGCCCAAAGCACGACTTCGTGGGAGACCCAGAAGAGGATGCACTTGCAAATGCGTTCGGTGTCCAGGGGTCACGGTTCCACGTTACCCACGACAGCTACGGGCCTCAGCTTTGCTGGGGACTCAGGGCAGCCTCGGTGAAGTCTGGAAATCTACCTCTGGTGATGCAAAGACTTCGGCGTCCGACGGGAGCTTCAGCGATGCAGACCGGACAATTGCTTCTTTGGTGCCTGCCAAGCAGGGGAGTCACTCCTTGACCCAAAGGGAGATTCTTCAGTCCTCTAATCTTAAAGTAGAGCGTCGAAGGTCCAGGATTCTGTATCAGAGTTTCGTCCAGGTAAATCTAAAGTCCTAAGGACTGGGTTCCCCTACTTATACTAAGGTAGGGGGTTGGACATACTCTGTGACCCCACCTATGGGAGGGTCAGGGCAGAGGGGTGGTTACACCCCTTTCCCTTTGTCCAGTTTCGCGCCAGAGCAGGGGCTGGAAGCCCCTGAGCCGGTTTGAACTGGGGTATGCACAGGGACACCAAGTGTGCCCCCAGTACAGGACTTCAAAGCACCAGAGAGTGCTCCCGCCCAGCCCCAATACACACTATCCTGTCTGGGGAGGTGGTCACACCTCCCTGGGACAGGAAACCTATTGTCCAGGCCTCCCCTGCCAGAGTTTCGGTCAGCAGCAGGAGGCCAGACTCGTGTCTGTGGCAGCGGCATCCATTTTGTGATGCCAGGGCTTGGAAAGTCAGTACCGGGCATACCGGTGTGTACATGTCTTTCCCTCTAGAAGGGTGGAATGCTACCCCCGCCGCCAGAACTGGTGGGGGGTAGTATTCCAAGATGTTTGACACCAAACACGACATGTTTCCGTGCAGCCATCCCAAAGTTAGCATTTAACGCGAGGTTATAATGCGCTTAAGAGTATATGGCCAGGCTGCACTACAAACAGCATCAGAGAAGGGTCTCCGAACGCTGCAGAGGGGCCCAGCTCATGCAGGGGCACCCTCTCACATAGGAACCACGCACTCTGCCTTCAGGATTGATAAGGCCTGCCATAGGAGTGACTTATAGGTTTATATGTGTGTATGTATGTAGTGATATAGGTAGCCTATATCACAGTAAGGGGTGCATGCACCACCTTACCCAGGCTGCAGTAGCAGACCTGTGGTGTCAGTTTGGATGGCCTTCCAGGGGTGGCACAATACATGCTGCAGCCCCTGGTAGGCCTCTGCGGTACCTATGCCCTGGGTACATAGTATACCATATACTAGGGACTTATAAGGGCACTCCAGATCCAATCAGAGATGTGCCTAAGGCACATGGAAACCATTTTATAGAGGAAGCAGATAGACTGGGGCCCTGAATAGCAGGATCCCAGGCCAACTAAGTCATAAACCAGCAAAACACCAGGAAAAAAGTGGGGGCAACCATATAGTCAGATTCCACCTTCCTACATAACCCCCCCAAACGAAAGGAGATAAGGCTAACCTTGGCCAGTTGAGCCTTTATTGACTAAGTGGCCATATAAGGAAGCACCTGCACTAGCATGGTTGCCCCCTATCTTATGGTCCACTAAGCAATCCCTCACCCTAAGGGTATGAGAGGGTCTCCACCATGGGGAATTACTACCTGTGGTGTGCTTTGGTAAAGTACAAGGCTGGTGAGGTGTCTGAGAAGGGAAGTGAGGCCCTAGGAAGGTTGGTCTCAGCTTCCTCAGATACTGGTCACCATGTATGCCTGTCTTTCCATGACTGAGTTGCACTGTGCTCTAAGGGTCAACCTTTGGCTGCCTACAGCTGGGGGTTGGGTCCCTTTGGATGGACCACTGGACGGACATGGCAGGTTTGGAACCTTTTAGTCCCCGGTTTGCCCTTGCCTAACAGAGTCCTTCTGGGGGAGGTCCCTACACAAAGGTATGGGGGATCCCTCAGTGTGTTGAGGAATTTTCCCCTGGCTAGGGCTACTAGCCTGGGTGCCCCTAATCTGCTGATGGGGGGGTTCCTCTGGACAGGGGGCCCTGGGGGGTCCACTGACCTCTGCAGCCCTGGGCTGACTGAGGCAGGGTAGAGAGGGGCAGGTTACCTGCTCCAGACTGGGTACCACCTTGGAAGGGTCCTCTGCCATCAGGGGTGGGGCCAGGCCTGGCCTGACTACCTCTGGGGCAGTTCCTTCACTAGGGGTAGGGTCAGTTCCCTGAGGAGGCTGACCCTTACCTACTGTCTGGAGGGAAGAAGGCTTTTCTTCAACCCTTGTGCTCTCTTTTGGGGGAGAGTGGGCCATTCTTCCAGGCTCCATCTCTCCAAAGTATCCCTGGGCTTGGGCTGTGGCCATCACAGCCCCACTAACCTTTACAGGGACGCCCAGCATTCTCAGATGGGTTTGGTGTTCAACTTCAGCCCAGGCTGAAATTTCCAGATCATTGCCCATCAGGCAATCTACAGGCAAGGTTGGGGTCACTGCCACTCTTTTTGGGCCTGTGACCCCTTCCCAGCTGAGATTGACTATGGCCATGGGGTGATCTGTTCTGACACCATCAATGTTGGTTACCTGGTATTTAAACTCAGGTAAAAGCTGGTGAGGGGGACTAGTTTCCCTGCCACCATGGTGACACTAGCCCCTGTGTCCCTAAATGCCACAGCTTTCTGACCATTAATTATTGGCGCCAGTCTGTACCTGCCCAATGCATTGGGACCCATGGTAAAGGTGGCAAATCCTACACCACCATCAGAGTCAGAGGAGTCTGTTGAGGGGGTCCTGTCTAAACTAGGGCCCACCTATGTTCCTCTTGCAAAAGCACCTAACTTTTTGGGTGCACTACTTCCCACTGGAGGATTACTACTGGTAGTACCAGGAGGGGTGGTAGTAGTTGTTGGAGGAACATTTTCTTTATTGCCAATCCTGGGGCAACTGGGATCAGTTTTCCAGTGTCCAGGCTTTTTACAGACATGGCAATATGGTTTCTTTTCAGGAGAGGAAGGAGTTTGGGACCCACCCCCAGAAGAGGACTTTTGGGGCCCTGTAGTGGATTTATCCTTAGATTTATCCCCACCTTTCTCTTGGGACTTGGTAGAATCTTTCTTCTGGTCACCACCCTGATTCTTAGTCTTTACTCTGGTTCTGACCCATTTGTCTGCCTTCTTTCCCAATTCTTGGGGAGAGGTCAGACCAGAGTCCACCAGGTACTGGTGTAAAAGCTGGTTTATTAAGGATCTGCTCCCTCATAATCAAATTGTACAATCCTAAAAAGTCATGCACCTTGTTGCCATGTGTTAGAAATGGGGGTCTCTAGTTGGCAATGGCTGGCCACTGTCCAAGTAGGGACCCTTCTTCCTAAGTCAGAGTGAGAGGGCTACCCTCTTTAATACCCCTGCTCAACCCTGTGGTAACGTGGCACGAGCAGGTAGGCTTATCTCAGAGGCAGGGTGTGAAGCATGTATGACCATACACAGTAACACAGTGAGGAACACTACAAAGGGACACCACACAGGTAGTTATAAAAAATAAGTATCTTTATGTAAAGGTAGATTTATCACAAGACCAATAACTGTAAAAGCCACAATACTGTCAAAAATAGGATAGCTGTTGAAGGGCTGTCAAAAATAGTTCAAAGGTTGCAAAAATAAGGTTCAAGTTCAAAGCAGTGGTCTCTGCGACCCTTTCTTTCACAAAGTACCTGGGTTTAGTAGCAAAACCAACAAAATGTCGCAAATAAGCTGTAGCGATGATTCTCGGCACGCGAGGCCGGCGATGCGTTGAAATCCTTGCCGCAAGGGAGGATGATGCGCCGATCTCCGTGATGCGTGCGGAGACGATGCGACAAACTTCTGCACGCTGGACCGCCGATGCGATGACTTTCTTGCCGCGTGGGAGAAGTCGATGCGGCGATCCTGTTGCGCTGTGCGATCGTGTTGCAATGCGAAGACAAGACGCTCCGCGAGGGAGCGACGAAATTCGGTGCGATGCGATCAAAGTGGCGGACGCACGGCGTCCACACTGCGATGTCTCGAAGCGATGATTTCTTTGAGGGTTGCGAGTGCGCGGCGACAGCAGCGCGATGATCTTTCCAGCGCGTCTCGGCTGCAGCGGCTCGCAAAGGGGCGTCAGCGATGGTTTCGTGTTGCGGGCCCTCGGCGGCAGTAGCGCAATGATTTTCCCAGCGCTCTCGACTGCAGCGGCCCGCAAAGATGCGTTAGCGTCGATTTCCCACACTCTCTTCTCTGATGCAAACTAGAGGCCCTGGAACTCACAGGAGCCTCCTCAGCAGATAGCAGTCCTCGCAGGGAGGAAGCAGGAGGTTGGTGGTGGAGTCTGATGTGCCTGAGACTCCAGCAGGAGGCTAGCTCTTTTCCTAGCCCTTGGGTAATTGCTGTAACAAAAATAAAAGTTATCTCAAGAGTTCCTTTTCCTCTTCTTCAAAGTCCAGTGGTCACTGCTGCAGGCCAGTGCAAGAAACAACACACTTCCTGCAGATTCCTCCAGTGGCACGGACAGAGTTTCCTCTCCAGATCCAAAAGCAATACAAAAAGTAGGGGTTTGAGCACAGATATTTATACCCCAAAAGCCTTTGTTCTTAGAAGCTACCAGTCACTGAACCTAGCCAGAACCAGTTCTGCTCAGGCTTGGAGCACTTTGTTTACCAGGCTGCATCCTTCCTTTCAGAAAGAGGGGGTCTGCTAGCAGACACACAGTGGGAGGTGGAGCCAGCATTCACCTTGCCAGGCACAGCCCTATTCAGGTCAAGGAGCCACCCCTCCCCACACTCTAAATGCAGATCTCTCTATTCAACCCAGGTCTGACTCAGCCTGCCCTGCCCCTCTAAAACCAGACAGCCAATACACATAACAGCAGAGCACACTGGAAGGCTTAGGTAAGAAAATATCTACTTTCTAAAAGTGGTATTTTCAAACACAGAATATAAAAATAAACTTCACTAAAAGATGTATTTTAATATTCTGAGCTCAGGCACACTAAATTCGTTTTTCTACCATGTTCCTGGGGTCAGTTAGGACTATAGAATGTAATAGTCAAACTGCCCATTCTAGCCTATGAGGAACAGATAGCCTTACAGTAGTGAAAAACGAAACGGGGCATAATTCACTACCATGACATGCTACACACACCATGGCATGTCCCACCTTACACATACAAGGC
Organism: Calotriton arnoldi; assembly: GCA_963921515.1. NCBI lineage: Eukaryota > Metazoa > Chordata > Amphibia > Caudata > Salamandridae > Calotriton > Calotriton arnoldi. Next base: position 260,119 of record CAWUFW010001295.1, on the reverse strand, counting down.
ACCCTACCATAGGGGTGACTTACAGGATGCCAAGGAAAGGTTCAGGGGCTGGGAAGTGAGTGCACTTCACTGCCAAGATGGCAGTTCTGGACTGCACACAGACACTGCAGTGGCAGGTCTGAGACACACTTTACAAGCTGCTTCTGTGGGTGGCACACATCAGTGCTGCAGGCCCACCAGCAGCATTTGGTTTACCAGCCCTGGGCACACATAGGCCACACTACTAGGGACTAACAGGTAAACCAAATAAGCCAATCAGGGATATACCAATTCACATAGACATATTTACACAGGGAGCATTCGCGCTGTGACACTGAATGGCAGTGGCACAGCGCCCAGAGCATCTAACACCAGTAAAACAGAGGAGACAACAGCGAAAAATGGAAGGGAGACCCACGCCAATGGTGCCAGGTCTAACACCATGTATCCAACCTTCCAGAGCCTTAGTAGCACAATCTACAAAATCAACCCAGTCTTGAGTCTGAGCCTTTTGGGTGTCTCTGAACTTCAACCTATACTGTTCAGTGGTTAGGCCAAACCCATCTATCAGAGCACTCTTCAAGACTTTGTAATTGTCAGCATCCTCCTCTCTAACAGTGAGGAGCTTATCTCTACCTTTGTCTGCAAAGGAGAGCCACAAGATTGCTGCCCACTCCTCCTGAGGGACCCTCTGTACTTTACAGGCCCTCTCTAGAGCAGTTATCCATTTGTGGATGTCATCCCCACTCTGGTAGGGAGGGACAATCTTGCTCAGGTTTCTATGGTCATAAGACCTTTCCCTATCTTTGGGGAAATTGCTGCCACCATGGGACTCTAGTCCCATCTTTTGTCTCTCTCTATAGAGATCTAGGGACTCCCTGTCTATAGCCAATTGCTGTTTCCTGAGTTCAAGTTGAGCTTGCTCATATTGAATCAGTCTCTTTCTCCTCTCATGAGAGTATTCCCTCCTATGAGAGGAGACAGAGGTCTCTATTGAGGTGTCAGAGTGGTTAGACTCCTGAGAAGGAGACCTAGACCTTCTGGGCACACTCAGAACTCTTCCTGGGGGGACAAAGGGGAGGTCAGTCTGATCCTCTCCCTCCTCCTCCTCCACAGGAGGAATTGGATTTTCCAGGACAAGGTCATTTTCACCTTCCTGGCCAGTTTCAGAGGGGGGGGCCTGGGTTTCTTCACCCCTGGCCCCTTCCTCATCTTCTGCCCCACCCTCCTTGCCTACCTACCCCTTCAGACCCTAGGGGCCTGCTGAGATCATCAGCTAGTAACACCTCCCTGAGGTGTTGGGTGCTGGCACTTTTGCCTGTCTTCAACTTCCTAGTAGTGCATAAGGCTCTCAATTCCAAGAATGGGAGTTTATCATACTTGGAGGGAAGAAGCCCACTGGCTTCTGGCAAGGACTCACTGGGTCCTGGCTTTGAAGACATCACTAGTGAGGTGTGGTGTATGCACTACCAACTCTAGTGTGGCCTACTAAACTCTCTTGAGTTGTAGAAAGGGTGTGCTGTCCCTTAACACACAACTCTAAGTTCAGTAGAACTTACTGTATTACTAAGCTTGATTATATGTACCTTAGGTACCCTTAGTGGTTTTCAGTTGATCAATTCAATTGAGATTATCTGGTAAAACAATAGCAAGCTGGAACCCCAACGCTGCTCACCAATGTGAGAAGTTGGCCTGGCATATGCTGTCCACTAATTATAGTGGGCACCTTGCACCAGTCCAAACAACCCCTTATTGGAGATAGGTTAAAGACAACCTTTATTGAAAGCTATCCTAGTGGTAGCTATGGAGAGCAGCCTTCAGGCTAAGTCTTGAAGGAATGTAAAGCAGCTTGTTTTACCAGTCTATAATCTCTTGAGTGACCAAATGAAAGAGGACCACACCAGGTGTATATTCAAAATATATGTATTTATTACTAAACACACCCCTCTAGTCTCTTTATGAGGCTAGAGTTCGAAGTACATACGTTACGAGTTAGTTATCTACAGTAATAGCACAAATACACGTTTGAGCCCCAGGGGCGTACCAAACCATATACCAATAAAGTGGTATAAGAACCACGACTGAGCTAGACACAAGGCCTAGAGCCTGTAGAAGTGCTTGGACCACAAGGAACCACCCAAGGCAGTGACACAGGGGACCCACGGGGGACGCGTGCAGTGTATGAACACAACCGCGAACCACCGTTAACTTCTATGGGGAAAGTCGCGATTAGAATTTAAAAGAAAAGGGACACTTAGAGGAGGACTTGGAGCAAACCCTTTGAGAACTAGGCTGTTCTAGTGTCAGTACCCACGGGAGCACCGGAGTACTCGGAGTTACCTCACCCAGGCAAGCCGGGTGCATAGGTGTCTTTCGGGGTCGGGTTTCGTCGTCGCTTTCTATGGCGATCTGCTGCAAAGTGCTGCTGGCGGCCAAGTCGAAGTGTTCGGGTGGATCCAAAGGTGGATCGAAGATCTGAAGAACCTGAAAGCAGAGGGGACAGAGTCTGGGTCACTAGCCAGTGACCAGGAAGGCGATGAGCAGATACCCACCGATGTCGAGTGCTTCAGGTAGGTTGACGGTCGTCTTGACTCTTCAGCCACGAGGTCCAGGAGGCGTCGACGACAACCAGGAGCTGGATTCGAGCTGTCCCACGATGTCTGTCGATTGCAGGGGTGTCGGCGACCGGATTGGACCCAACAAGCCTTGGCAACGGCAAGTCTCGTGGAAAGCGAAGAAGAACGATGTTGCAGACCAGCAAGGTCTGGGGGACTCACCCAGCGAGGATAAGTCAGGGCACACCTGGAGCAACCAGGGAGCCCAAGCAGAAAAAGATTGGCCTTCGGGAGGGCCTACTAGCTAACGGACTATGTTATGTTATGTTATAACAACTTTTATAGCGCGCTAATACCCATAGGTGTCTAGGCGCTTAAGGACCGCATACTGTAGGGGAAATTAGTTTTTAAAAAGCCATGTTTTAAGATTCTTCCTGAACTCAATCAAAGAAGATATCTTCCTAAGAGCGAGCGGAAGGGAGTTCCATAGCCTAATAGCACCATGTCTGAAACTCCTCCCCCCCCAGTTCATCGTCCTGACTCTGGAGGTGAGCATCAGGAAAGCATTAGCCGATCGTAATTGTCTGCTGGGGGAGTACCAACTAAAGGCATGCCATAGAAATCGTGGACTAGCGACCGCGAAGGAGCCTCGAGACGGTGCACGTGGAGCTGGCTCACAGGACACTCGTGGAGTGGAGGCCAGTGATCTTCGGTGCAGTTGGTGCTGGAGGCTGGGGCTACTCGGAGCCCAAAGCACGACTTCGTGGGAGACCCAGAAGAGAATGCACTTGCAAATGCGTTCGGTGTCCAGGGGTAACGGTTCCACGTTACCCACGACAGCTACGGGCTGTCTCAGGGCAGCCTCGGGGAAGTCTGGAAATCCACCTCTGGTGATGCAAAGACTTCGGCGTCCGACGGGAGCTTCAGCGATGCAGACCGGACAATTGCTTCTTTGGTGCCTGCCAAGCAGGGGAGTCACTCCTTGACCCCAAGGGAGATTCTTCAGTCCTCTAATCTTAAAGAAGAGCGTCGAAGGTCCAGGATTCTGTATCAGAGTTTCGTCCAGGTAAATCTAAAGTCCTAAGGACTGGGTTCCCCTACTTATACTAAGGTAGGGGGTTGGACATACTCTGTGACCCCACCTATGGGAGGGTCAGGGCAGAGGGGTGGTTACACCCCTTTCCCTTTGTCCAGTTTCACGCCAGAGCAGGGGCTGGAAGCCCCTGAGACGGTTTGAACTGGGGTATGCACAGGGACACCAAGTGTGCCCCCAGTGCAGGACTTCAAAGCACCAGAGAGTGCTCCCGCCCAGCCCCAATACACACTATCCTGTCTGGGGAGGTGGTCACACCTCCCTGGGACAGGAAACCTATTGTCCAGGCCTCCCCTGCCGGAGTTTCGGTCAGCAGCAGGAGGCCAGACTCGTGTCTGTGGCAGCGGCATCCATTTTGTGATGCCAGGGCTTGGAAAGTCAGTACCGGGCATACCGGTGTGTACATGTCTTTCCCTCTAGAAGGGTGGAATGCTACCCCCGCCGCCAGAACTGGCAGGGGGGTAGTATTCCAAGATGTTTGACACCAAACACTACATGTTTCCGTGCAGCCATCCCAAAGTTAGCATTTAACGCGAGGTTATAATGCGCTTAAGAGTATATGGTCAGGCTGCACTACAAACAGCATCAGAGAAGGGTCTCCGAACGCTGCAGAGGGGCCCAGCTCATGCAGGGGCACCCTCTCACATAGGAACCACGCACTCTGCCTTCAGGATTGATAAGGCCTGCCATAGGAGTGACTTATAGGTTTATATGTGTGTATGTATGTAGTGATATAGGTAGCCTATATCACAGTAAGGGGTGCATGCACCACCTTACCCAGGCTGCAGTAGCAGACCTGTGGTGTCAGTTTGGATGGCCTTCCAGGGGTGGCACAATACAAGCTGCAGCCCCTGGTAGGCCTCTGAGGTAACTATGCCCTGGGTACATAGTATACCATATACTAGGGACTTATAAGGGCACTCCAGATTCCAATCAGAGATGTGCCTAAGGCACATGGAAACCATTTTATAGAGGAAGCAGATAGACTGGGGCCCTGAATAGCAGGATCCCAGTCCAACTAAGTCATCAACCAGCAAAACACCAGGAAAAAAGTGGGGGCAACCATATAGTAGATTCCACCTTCCTACAGTTGGGTCAACTTATGATGGTGGGTATGTGGACGCATGAAGTTGCTTGTGTTGAAGAATGATAGTGGATGTGTTTGTCTATAAAAGCTGTGCTAGTTGACTATTGTTGGTTGTTCTGACATACATTGGTTGGCGCACTGGTGCATGATGGTGGGTGTGTTTGCATAAGATGTTGTTTTTTTAAATATATGGAGGTGGATGATTTGGTGTACAATGTTCATTTGTTGACGTCTGATGGGGTTTGTGGATGTGTGATTTTGGTTATGTTAGTGTGTTATGGATGTCTTGATGTGTGATGCTGGTTGTGGACGTATGATGGTCGTATTTTGGCATATGATGCTAGTGTGTGGATGAAAGATGGTGGGAGGTTGAAGTATGAAGGGCGTTGTTAGAAATGGGGGTCTCTAGTTGGCAGAGGTAGGTACCTTTGTCCAAATAGGGACCCTTGCTTCTAGTCAGGGTAAGGAGGATACACACTTTAGATAACCCCTGCTTACCCCCTTGGTAGCTTAGCACGAGCAGACAGGCTTATCCCAAAGGCAATATGTAAAGTATTTGTACCAACACTCACAGTAACACAGTGAAAACACCACAAAAGGACACCACACCAGTTTAGAAAAATAAAGTATCTTTATCTAAACTAAACAAGACCAAAACGACAAAAATCCAACATACACAGTTAAAAATATGACTTTCAGAAGGTTTCAAGAACTTGTACCTTACAAAACTATGGATGCGTGACTTTTCACCAAAATACCTGTAGATGCGTCAAAGTTCCAAAAGCCAAACAATCGAGGAGTCAGAAAACAAAGAGATGCAACACTCCTGAGACCTTGGGGAGGCGATGCGACAGTTCTGCGACACGCAGAAGACGAGTTGCGTCGAATCCGGTTTGTATGGGGAGTGATGCGTCGATTCTTCGTGACGGTTCCGGGTCGCAGGTGATGCATCGGGAAAGCGTGCCACACAGGTATGATGCGTGGAAATCCGGGATGCGGCGGCGATCGATGCGGCGGCGCTGCGTCGGTCCTCTCCAGCCGCGATCCCTCGATGCGTCGATTCTTGCAGCGGCGACAGGCGCTGTGACGGTTTTCGCAGCGGCACGGCGATGCGTGGAAATTCTTCTCGCGCCATGGAGATGCGTCAAGGAAACAGCCGCAAGAAGAGCGATGCGTCGATTTTAGCAGTTCTTCATGTTTCTTCTTTCTTCCAGCTCCCACAAACAGCAGCAACAACCTCCAGAGGCCCAAAACTGGCACAGGCACCTCTTGGCAGGCTATAACTCACAGCAGCAGAGTTCAGGGGAGCTGGGGGTGAAGTCTTTGTGTGCCTGAGACTTCAGAACAGGAGGCCAGCACACTTCAGGCCCTTGGAGATCTCCTTCAAGCAGGGGACACAGCACACAGCAAAGTCCTTCTCCTTTCCTTGGCAGAAACAGCAACTGCAGGCCAACCCCAGACACACAGCAAGGGCAGTATTTCTCCTCAGTCTCTCCAGCTCTTCTCCTTGGCAAAGGTTTCTCTTGAATTCCAGGAATGATCTAAAAGTCTGGGGTTTTGAGTCTGATACTTATACCACAAAATGTCTTTGTTCTCTTTGTGCAAGGGGCTCTGAGCCCGGTTCAAACCAGTTCTGGGGGGCACTCTGCAAGTGCACAACAACATCCATTGTCAGTGTGAGCCTTGGCTCCAGACACACCATAGGGGGGCGGATCCAGCATTGTGAAAGGCAGGCACAGCCCTATTCAGGTACAGGTGCTACTCCTCCCGGATCACTGACATAATATCGACAGACAAAATATCGACATACCAAAATATCGGCACTAAAATATCGATTACATTATTATCGACGAGCAATATTTATTTAACAAAATACACAAATATCGAAACCATATTATCGTCAACAAAAAATATCGTTTTAAACATTATCGAACACACAAATATCGTAAAAGAAAATATCGACATTTCTTTAAAAATATACAAAATGTCATAAATATCGAAAGTAAAAATATAGACAGCAAAATTATCGTTTTAATACAAATATCGACTATGTAAAAATGAATAAAATCAGCATATCTTTACACCAAAATCTAGTTTTACACTATAAACACTCTCTAAACACATTATAAATATAATACGATCTTATTATAACATATAAACACATAAAAGCATAGAATAATAACGAAACACACTAATAAATAATAATTAAAATATTATTAAATATAACACATACAGCATTCAACATTAAAAGCAATGTTAAACATACTTAACTAACGAAATCAGTTAAAAAAAAAAATTAGGACTAACAACTTCTTAATTAGCGTTTCCCATATAGGGAAACCAACTGCCAAAACAAAAAAAAGAAACTAACAACAACGAATGAAAACCTCACACTAATAAAATACACCAATAACATAAAACTATCAATTAAATAAACACTATATAAACAACGAAAATTTATATTTAATTTACACTTCAACCCTACAAGAAAAAAGAAGAGGAGACTCTGCCGGATTACTTCCAGAACGCAGATTTACATTACAGAAAAAGCTTTGGAACTGCACATAGAGGGTCATTACGATGACGGACGGAAAAAAATCCAACCGCAATGGTAGCGGAAAATTACCGTCCGCAGGTACCGCGGAAACACCGCCGACACTATTATGATCAACCGTTAAAATATTCCAACCGCGGCGGTAGGAGGCATCGAAAAACAGCCCGTAGATGGCGGAGAATGTGAAAATCCAACCGCGACGGTCGGTATCATAGCGGAAACACCTAAAACCGCCGCCAGGCACGCGGAGTGACCGCCAATGATATTATGATATCCCCGATGTCACAGCGGTACATTCCACTGTTTCCGTCCGCCGCGGTTGCTAACAGTAATGAATGTGAGATACGGCGGAAGGCCTGCAGCATAGCCATCGCTGCGGATGCTCCGCCAACAAAATGGCAGCCAAGGAAGAAAAACCACAATAAGGCCACCAAATGCACACAGGCAAATAGCCCTGCCCCCAATATAACCTGCAACATCCCAATGACACACCCCCATGGCAAATTCAAATATACAAATCACAGGACAACCCACACATCACACCTGACAGCATTACACCATCTTGACACACCCACATAGCTGAGCATAAAACCAGCCCCTTCCCTGACCACAATCCTTTGCACTACTCCAGCCCTGAAGGAACCAAACCCTGCAGCACATTGGATAGGCAAAACACCACACATCTCACCAGCACAACAACACACACACACACCACCTACACCACCCTCACAACTGCACCCCAAAACATCTGCACAGCACACACCATGGCACCACACAAAATGCCAAAATTCACAGACACTAAGCTGACAGTAATGGTAGATGAGATAATTAGAGTAGAACCACAACTATTCGGTAGCATGGTCCAACAGACACCATTAGCCACAAGGACAAACATGTGGGTAAGGATAGTGGACAAGGTCAATGCAGTAGGGAATGTGCCCCGCAACAAGCATGAAATCATGAGGCGGTGGCATGACCTGAAGAGTGTTGTCAAGAAGAAGAAGGCCAAGAACCGTCAGCTGGCTGATGCGACTGGTGGAGGCCCTTCCATTCCACCAAAACCATTCTCTGCGTGGGAGGAGAAGGTGCTTGCCATCCTGCATCCAGAGAGTCTGGAAGGAATACCCGGGGGAGTGGAGGCTGGTAAGTACCAACTAATGGATACCATGAAACTGCCATGTACTGTCTTGCACAACTACAAAGCTACATCCCTGAAGCACAAGTACACTCATCTGCACCCCAAAAACAAACACAGGTCACACTGATGTAACATCCACCCCACCTGAAACATCACAAAGGTAGACAACATCAACTGTGATGTATGTGTCCAGGCAAGCAGCACTACAACTCCCACCAGGCACACCCTGTCCCATCACTCAGCAGGATGGAGCACCCCTCCCACCCAGAACCATGTGGCAGCCATTGTGTTCTTCACCCTCACCTAACAGGTAGGTAGCCATCTTTCCAGGGAGGTGTGTTTGGAATAGGGAGGCCTGCACTACAACTCCCACCACTCACACCCTGCCCCATCACTCAGCAGGATGGAGCACCCCTCCCACCCAGAACCATGTGGCAGCCATTGTGTTCTTCACCCTCACCTAACAGATAGGTAGCCATCTTTCCAGGAGGTGTGTTTGGAATAGGGAGGCCTGCACTACAACTCCCACCAGGCCCCCTTGTCCCACAGCTGAGCAGGATGGACTACTCCTCCCCCAGAACCATGTGGCAGCCATTGTGTTCTTCACCCTCACCTAACATGTACGTAGCCATCTTTCCAGGGAGGTGTGTTTGGAATAGGGAGGCCTGCACTACAACTCCCACCAGGCCCCCGTGTCCCACAGCTGAGCAGGATGGACTACTCCCCCCCCCAGAACCATGTGGCAGCCATTGTGTTCTTCACCCTCACCTAACAGGAAGGTAGCCATCTTTCCAGGGAGGGGTGTTGGGAATAGGGAGGCCTGCACTACAACTCCCACCAGGCCCCCTTGTCCCACAGCTGAGCAGGATGGCCTACTCCCCCCCCCAGAACCATGTGGCAGCCATTGTGTTCTTCACCCTCACCTAACTGGTAGGTAGCCATCTTTCCAGGGAGGTGTGTTTGGAATAGGGAGGCCTGCACCACAACTCCCACCAGGCCCCTTTTTCCCACAGCTGAGCAGGATGGACTACTCCCCCCCCCCAGAACCATGTGGCAGCCATTGTGTTCTTCACCCTCACCTAACAGGTAGGTAGCCATCTTTCCAGGGAGGTGTGTTTGGAATAGGGAGGCCTGCACTACAACTCCCACCAGGCCCCCTTGTCTCACAGCTGAGCAGGATGGACTACTCCGCCCCCGAACCATGTGGCAGCCATTGTGTTCTTCACCCTCACCTAACAGGTAGGTAGCCATCTTTCCAGGGAGGTGTGTTTGGAATAGGGAGGCCTGCACTACAAATCCCACCAGGCCCCCTTGTCCCACAGCTGAGCAGGATGGACTACTCCCCCCGAACCATGTGGCAGCCATTGTGTTCTTTACCCTCACCTAACAGGTAGGTAGCCATCTTTCCAGGGAGGTGTGTTTGGAATAGGGAGGCCTGCACTACAAGTCTCTCCAGGCACACCCTGCCCCATCACTCAGCAGGATGGAGCACCCCCTCCCACCCAGAACCACGTGGCAGCCATTGTGTTCTTCACCCTCACCTAACAGGTAGGTAGCCATCTTTCCAGTGAGGTGTGTTTGGAATAGGGAGGCCTGCACTACAACTCCCACCAGGCCCCCTTGTCCCACAGCTGAGCAGGATGGACTACCCTCCCCCCAGAACCATGTGGCAGCCATTGTGTTCTTCACCCTCACCTAACAAGTAGGTAGCCATCTTTCCAGGGAGGTGTGTTTGGAATAGGGAGGCCTGCACTACAACTCCTACCAGGCCCCTTGTCCCACAGCTGAGCAGGATGGACTACTCCCCCCAGAACCATGTGGCAGCCATTGTGTTCTTCACCCTCACCTAACAGGTAGGTAGCCATCTTTCCAGGGAGGTGTGTTTGGAATAGGGAGGCCTGCACTACAACTCCCACCAGGCACACCCTGCCCCCTCACTCAGCAGGATTAGCACCCCCACCCACCCAGAACCATGTGGCAGCCATTGTGTTCTTCACCCTCACCTAACAGGTAGGTAGCCATCTTTCCAGGGAGGTGTGTTTGGAATAGGGAGGCCTGCACTACAGCTCCCACCAGGCACACCCTGCCCCATCACTCAGCAGGATGGAGCACCCCCTCCCACCCAGAACGATGTGGCAGCCATTGTGTTCTTCACCCTCACCTAACAGGTAGGTAGCCATCTTTCCAGGGAGGTGTGTTTGGAATAGGGAGGCCTGCACTACAACTCCCACCAGGCCCCCTTGTCCCACAGCTGAGCAGGATGGACTACTCCCCCCCCAGAACCATGTGGCAGCCATTGTGTTCTTTACCCTCACCTAACAGGTAGGTAGCCATCTTTCCAGGGAGGTGTGTTTGGAATAGGGAGGCCTGCACTACAACTCCCACCAGGCCCCCTTGTCCCACAGCTGAGCAGGATGGACTACTCCCCCCGCCCAGAACCACGTGTCAGAGAGTCCACCTAAAAATGACACCTGGACAGGTAAGCAGACAGTGCATGCACCCCACCAATCCTCAACGAAAGCATTGAGCTAATGCCAACACAAGGCCTCACATCACAACAAAATACACCCCAATTAAATACCATTTGATAGTATGCAGACAGCTATGCGTATTTAACTGTGACAGAAACAGAACTGTGACTTAACTAAACCCATGTGTAAGCAAATCAGGGACCATATATGCACTGCACCGAATGCTATCTGTAAATTCCATGGGTGCTGAGCATGAAGGACCATAGTAACAATAAAAAGGCATGGTCTGTTGAACAATGAAATACAAGCACAGAACATTACAAAGGTATGCATGAGATAACAATGGTACAATGTCTAGTACATGTGCATATGTAACATTTGCCAGGAAGAATAATCAGCAAAGATGCATTACATCAAGTTGCATAGCAGCCAGTTGTCAGATGACAACCTTTCAGTTTAATACAAAGTGCTTCACGTGGGGCATGGTATCCAATGACTTGTCACACCATGGAAAAAGATGTATGTACCTCCACATCATGTCATGACGAACATCACTGTGCAGATATACAATTTATGAAATACGTAACTGTGTGTTGCATAACATGTAAATAAGAGACATCAAACACAGCAAGCCAGATGGGTGTAAGCCAATGACTATGTACCCTCTGTTCCACAGGTGACCAACAACTGACTGCAGAGGACGACAACCTCAACCTGCAGAGCCAGTCTCCTCCCCCGGAGCATGGACACTCTGATGCGGAGTCCCTGGATTCTTTGGATGAGGAGCTCCAAGCCGGCCCATCTGGTGTGCCAGGGCGCAACCGGTCACATGACCCCACTGCCCCCCCACCATCAGCAACAACATCAACGCTGACCCCTGCTGGAACGACCTGTGCCACCACCACCACTACCACTGTTGCCTGCAACACTCGCCCTGCCCCAGAGGATGCCCAGCCCACACCATCAACTGTGGAGGGCAGGGAGAGTAGGCGTGTGGCTAGAGTGGTGAGGCAACAGGTCAGTGATAGCAGGGCAGGTGGGAGGACAAGTGGGACTCCAACACCACAGGACACTGTGACCGAAGCCCTGGCTAACATCACTAGAGTTGTGGGTGCCTATGAACGCACACAGGCACAAATGGGCCAGGCCCACGAAGATGCCCTGGAGCTCCAACGTCTGCTGAGGTCCATGGACAACCGTATGGGACAAATCGTGGACCTCATGGGCCAGTTAGTGGCGGTACAGAGGGACAGGCCAGTGCCACAGACCACACCTCCACCTCCCCCCGTTGCCACGCAGGATGACAGTTCATCATCCACCCCTTCGGGCACGGAGAGGGGTGACTCCTCAGACCCCACTGGCCCAGCAGACGATGCCCCCCCCTGCCAAAAGAAGAAGGGGCCGTCCAAAGAAAAACTTGGGACTCACCCGTGGCAAAGCACCTGCCAAACGCCAGTCAAAGAGCCAGCCATGATGGCAACACTCTTCACCCAACCATTGACTCTGTACACTGTCCTTACCCACACTGCCATGGTAATGGCGTCCGTCTGTTGGACTGTGTCACCACATCAATGTGGTGCCTACTTGATTGTCTCATCTACCATCACTGCCAACTCATAGATTCACCATTCACACTTATGTAAATATCCACTTCCCTCTCACATATACCCATTGAAAATAAACAACAATAACGCACCAATGTAGTTGAGTCTGCTCCATGTTTATCACTGTATGTGCAATGTTTACCATGGTTACAATGTCACAGTAACATGGATCCTCTGTAGGCAAGGAGAGGCAGAAGGGACCTAGCAAAACACAACAGAACAAAAGTCACTAGTCAGGTGGTGGCATCACAGCCATCACACAACACATGTCCTCAACGTACACCAATATGCACACATTACAATGTGCAACAGTACCAACATAGACATCCTGTAGCTGTGCCAAACTACCCTGTATCCAACACATAGGCAGCCAGCACTGAGTCAACAACAGGATGCAGTCACAAAGATCACATAGACCTTCACGCAAACAACTACATCAACAGACAATGGACCAGTTGTACATTGTCACTCACCTTCAAGTGAAGTAGCGGTTGATGAGCTGCTGACGCTGGTCGACACCTTCCTCCTCTCCACTATCCTCGTCACTGGACATTCGTGGGATCGCAGGTGGGGGCCTCGGCTGGTCATCATCGTCCAGGATCATGGGGATTCCTTTCCGTAAGGCCAGGTTGTGCAGCATGCAGCATGCTACCACTATCTGACACACCTTTTTGGGTGAGTACATGAGTGCCCCTCCGGTCCTGTCCAGGCAGCGAAATCTCGATTTTAGGAGACCAAAGGTTCGCTCCACCACCCGACGTGTTCTCCCATGGACATTGTTGTAGCGGACTTCAGACGGTGTCCTAGGATTGCGTAGTGGGCTCAGCAACCAAGGTCTGTTGGGATATGCAGAGTCACCTAGGTGTGAAAAACACATACCGATTAAGTGATACAACTGTGGCAGAGGATAGCATGGCACACACAGCACACAACTTGACTGTGCCCACTCACCCACAATCCATGCCCGCTCCGGAAGTAGATTGGCCATCAGCTGGGGCACAATGCTGTTGTGCAGGATGTAGGAATCATGTGCAGAGCCGGGAAACTTGGCACAGACATGCGATATGATCATATCGGCCTGGCACACCACCTGCACATTGATGGAATGTGAATGTTTACGATTCCTATATATGTGTTCCCGTGCCTGTGGTGGAACCAGGCCAACATGTGTGCAGTCAATAGCACCTACAACATTAGGGATGTGACCAAGGGCATAGAAATCCGACTTCACAGCCGCCAAAGCCGCCCTCCTTGGAAAACTTATGTATCGGTCTTTGTATTGCATCATAGCCGACAGGAAATCCCGTAGCACCATGCTGAAGGTGGGCTGAGACATCCCCCCTGCAATGCCCACTGTCTCCTGGAATGACTCACTAGCCAGGAAATGCAGTGCCGCCATCACCTTCGATTCAGTTGTTAATGCTGTTGGGTATGTCCTGCCAGCCCGCAGGTGTGGCTCCAACATGGCACACAGGTCTTGGATGTTTGTGCGGTCCAGACGGAATCTGCGTATTATGTCATCATCCTCAATGTTAGCCAGCAGGGTGACTGGACGATACACATTAGGTCACCTCCTAGGTGAGATGAAAGGGGACACGTCATTGCAACTGAACATGAGATGTGCACAAATCCGTAGCTTTTGATTGACACAGCGCAAACATTGACTGGCATCACAATGCACCATACAGTGCAAGTCAAAAGTCGTGACACCTTGAGAAAACATTGTAGTACACTTGTTCAGTATTCGCACAGTGAGAACAACCAACCTGGAAACTGTTTCTGTGAATGCTAATAGTCACATTTCAAAGTCTTGTGTAAACAGCCCTGACAGTACATGATACAGGACATGTGTGAAACAGAAACACTGCTGGCTTCCAAGTGGCTGCTGTACCTGCCACACATTCTTGTGCAATCATGACAGGGGACACATGAACAACACAATTTGTCTAGTTCTGAAGGACTCATTATGGAATTTGAGCCACTGCAAATCCACACAAGTTTAGAGACACTCACATACATATTCACAAGCCTGTGCTAATATCCACTGTCATCAGTACACTTGCCATACATGCTGGTAATCACAATTCAAAGTCAGTCAATGACTAATAATGAAAAGCATTTGCAGATTCTGTGTCGCCGTGGATCAAGACACAATGACACCACTGCACAATATCATCAACAAGCAGACAGATTGTCAATGTGGCACACAAAAAGTGGAAAAGGTACGTGATCCAAAAGGACTGCAGACAAACGTTAATCTGCACTTAAGTTGCACTATGACATGCAGTATGAAGGTAGCACTGCCCAAACACACAACTAAAGTACAACAGTTGCCATGGAGCTAATCATCCAGCTGCTTGGAGACACAACAGTGCCACAAAAACAACCTACAACACCACCAGGACAAAGCCACACCAGTATACCTACAACTCAGCGCATGAATATGCTGAGTACATAACAAAAACACAACAGCCTCATACACATAACATCAGCGGATGTCATCCCACAACACAGGTACTAAAGGACAAACATCAAAAGCATCCTGAGCCACATTCCCCACAGGCTGTCAGGAACAACACAGCGGACTATCAACATCCCTCCACAGACAAAGATGCTGGGAGTGTCACAGCCAGCCCTATCAAGGTATATCTCACGTGTCTTGGATGCCATCATTAGCTTGATTCAACAGCACCATCAGTTCACCCACACTGCGCAGGAACAGCTTGTGCCCCAGAAAGGCTTCTACGCCATAGCAGGCTTATCCACTCGTGTTGGTTTAATATCACTGCACACGTGTCCTACGTGTGCACCCTGCCAAAACTGCACACAATTACTGCAAATGAAAGCACACGTATTACATCAATGTGCAGCCAATTGTGGCACACCGTTTACTGTTCACAGATGCCATATCAAATTTACCAGTCAGTGAGCACCATCACCACTTTTGGCTATAGTCCATCATCCAAGGCAACAATCTTCATGTGAACAAGGTCAATGCACCTGTCCTTGGTGAGTACCAACGTAACACACCACACACATCAAATCCACTATCAACATACTCACAACTGTGGAAATATACATGTAACAAAATCACATATGACAGGCCGAACAACATGAGCACATACCAGACACAATGTCACAAGTAATGGTGATAACATTTGGCAGATATGGAGACAAAACATACCCAAAGGCAGAGATACAAGTGAAAAATAATAAGGATGTACAGAATGCCAAGTGTGCCGGTGATGTAATTAACATCCTTGAGTATGTAGAGCACACACATGTCCATGTGGACATATCCTGTTGGATTTGCTACTGCGAACAATAACATTACATGAAGGCTGTAATAGGTGATACCAAACAGACAACAGTGTGACATATGTGGTGAGTAATGAAAATAATGCTGAAATGTAGGTACAATCATGTACTGTATAGTGACATATTGTGTGAGATATGGATATGTGTGTAAATATTGGGATCAGATATGAAATTGGGGGTAATTATTTGGTGTCAGATATGAAATTGGGGCTAAAATGTGGTGACATATATGAAATTGGGGCCAAATTTGGGTGTCAGATATAAAATTGGGGCTAAAATGTGGTGACATATATGAAATTGGGGCTAAATTTGGGGGTCAGATATGAAACTGGGGATAAAATGTGGTAACATATATGAAATTGGGGCTAAATTTGGGGGTCAGATATGAAATTGGGGCTAAAATGTGGTGACATATATGAAATTGGGGCTAAATTTGGGGGTCAGATATGAAAATGGGGCTAAAATGTGGTGACATATATGAAATTGGGGCCAAATTTGGGGGTCAGATATGAAATTAGGGATAAATTTGGGGGTGAGATATGAAAATGTGTGTAAATGTGGGCTCAGATATGAAATTGTGTAGGAGAAATGTGCCCCATTAGTTCTTTCAGTGTGGCATTTGGTGTTAGATATGAAGTTTAGGCTGTCATTACTAACTATAGCCCATTTAAATTCCATCAAGTGCCATGATATTTTGTAAGTGACCACTGTTTGAAGTACAGATATGACCCATGACATTGACACAGCACGATGTGTCCATTGGTGCCTTAAACGTGCTCAAACAACACTGTCACGCCCATAGTCAACAATGTCATGCTGCACCCTCGCCGTAGCTACCGCCTGGCACCAGCGGTGTGCCACCGCCATGGCCCAAGACACCATAGCGGGATTGATAGGCATATACACATGGCTAATGGCGGTTGGCCTGCTCCGACACCCAGATCCCGGTCACTCATAGCAATGCATGTGCCCGGAATCGCGGTAGCTACCGCCTGACACCAGCGGTGTGTCACCACCATGGCCCAAGACACCATAGCGGGATTGATAGGCATATACACATGGCTAATGGCGGTTGGCATGCTCCGACACCCAGATCCCGGTCACTCGTAGCAATGCATGTGCCCGGAATCGCGGTAGCTACCGCCTGGCACCAGCGGTGTGTCACCGCCATGAACCATGCCCTTCCAGCCAATGGGAAGCGCAATCGCGGTGGCCTGATGCAAGTTTGAAAATCACAGTAGGCGTGCTCCGCCACCGCGGGGCCGGTCATTGGATGCACTTGAAAGATGCACCACCGCGGTACCGCACGCCTGTCCCCTGCGGTGTGTCACCGCCATGGACCATGCGCTTCCAGCCAATGGGAAGCGCAATCGCGGTTGCCTGATGCAAGTTTGAAAATTGCGGTAGGCGTGCTCCGCCACCGCGGGGCCGGTCATTGGATGCACTTGAAAGATGCACCACCGCGGTACCGCACGCCAGTCCCCTGCGGTTGTCACCGCCATGGACCATGCCCTTCCAGCCAATGGGAAGCGCAATCACGTTGCCTGATGCAAGTTTGAAAATCGCGGTAGGCGTGCTCCGCCACCGCAGAGGCGGTCATTGGATGTATTTGAATGAGGCAGACCTGGAACACCAATTGCAGCAGCTTAGAACCACAGAAACGAGCCCTGGGGGCTATATATGTGTGTTAGGGAGCCACACATTGCCACAGCTCACTGAGCCTGCTGCCTGACACCCCTCACCTGCTGCTGCCTCCAGGGACTGCTGCCTGACACCCCTCACCTGCTGCTGCCTCCAGGGACTGCTGCCTGACACCCCTCACCTGCTGCTGCCTCCAGGGACTGCTGCCTGACACCCCTCACCTGCTGCTGCCTCCAGGGACTGCTGCCTGACACCCCTCACCTGCTGCTGCCTCCAGGGACTGCTGCCTGAGACCCCTCACCTGCTGCTCTGAGACCCCTCACCTGCTGCTGCCTCCAGGGACTGCTGCCTGACACCCCTCACCACCAACTGCCGCTGCTGCTGTCTCCAGCCCACAGTGATGGCGAGGACTGAGAAGATCCGTGCCACTCCCTTCACCCCCGAGGAACTGGAGGTCCTGGTGGACGAGGTGCTCACCCAGTATCCAAGGCTATATGGTGCGCCAAATGTTGTGGTAAGTATCTCAGGGTGTGAGTGAGAGTACAGGGGGGGCACACATGAAGTTGATCTGCTGCAGTATGTGCGTGAGAGTGTGGGGTTGGGTCATGCACTGCCTAGCATGCTGTTTCCAGGGGGAAGGTGTGTTTAGCCTATTCAACACGTTTCCCTGCCTGCACATCCAGATGTGAGGGAAATGTAATGTCTTGTCAGACATACAGTGAGGCTGCACCTTTTCAATTCAGGAATCAGGACAGTGATTTCCAGTCTGAATGTCTGTGTGTGTCCCTGATGTCCTTCACAGGCCCATCTGTGGCCTTAGCTAGTGTTGTTGTCCAGAGGGTAGTGAGGGCATTGTTTCTGACTCAATATGTGCCTCATCTCTAGTTCTGCACTATGCTCAGGACCTCAGTCCCCCAGGGTGACACTCTTGTTGGTCATTCACCTATGACACTGTACATTCCAACATTCTTGTGCCCAGACCCTTCCATCACCACCAGCATGTGCACATACTCGCATGTGTTGGCACTGTTTGTGTTTCCAAATAGTCCCTCTATGTAAAAGATGAGATGCCCCACGTTGGACCTCTGTGTGACCCCAACTGGCCTGCACATTCACTGCCCAATCAGACAGTGACACAACACTGAATGTACAGAGTGTCAAATCTGTGCTTTTCCTCTTGACTCTCCATCAATGAGCCATTACAGAGATGTAGATTGCACACAACAGGCCTTGTGATGAGGGTTTGCGTTTGTGAGGTCATGTCCCTCAATGTGACATCCATGACACAGTGTGGCAGTTTAAGGGCAAGTGCTTTGAGGGCTGCACAGTGTTGGGCACAGTGAGTATTCACAGTGACATATGTAGTAATGTCCTGCATGTCTTGGTATTCCCAGAAACTTGCAGTAGATGTGGTCAGCATACACATTTTGCTCTCTGCTGGCATCCTGCATGGCTTTGAGATAGGCATGTACTGTGTCCACCCTCATACCTGCATGCATTAATGTGTGTTTCACACATGATGATGTTTGAATGTCGCAGATTTGTTGTCTCTGCTAAAGTTATGGCTGAAGTTGGTATGAGTCAGTGTCATGCTCCTGCACTGTGAAATGGTGGTAGGTTACACTGATTATTGCACCCTCTTGTCTCCCATTTCTGTAGCTCAAAGTCAACCAGCGCAAGGCCGTGTGGAGGGCCATTGCATGCAAGGTGCGTGCACTGGGTGTCTCCAAACGACGGCGCTCCCACTGTCACAAGAGGTGGGATGGCATCTGCCGGCTGAGCAGGAACGTGGCCGAGATGACACTGGGGCTGATCCCTCGGGCCGGCAGGTTGGTGCGGCGCAGCATGACACCACTAATGGCACGCATTTTAGCTGTGACGCAGCCTGAACTGGATGCACGTCTGAAGGGGCATCAGCAGCAAGCTGGTGGTGAGTATTCTGTGAGTGTGACTTTGGGTGTTGTTTGGCTGCATGTGCTCCAAGCCTGGGCCAGTGCAGGGCTGTGATGTTGCTAGTGTGATGCAATGGCGTGTAAGTGGCCGTGGTGTTGGGTGCAGTTGTCATGCATTCCCCCAACATGTACCTTCCCATGTCATTGGTGTAATGGCCCTTGAGTTCACATTTGTAGTTGTGGCCTTCTGGTATCATCTTCACTGGTGTCGTCACGGACATCCCATGTCAGGGTCCAGCAGAGTGCATGATCTGAATGTGCCATCATCAATGTGTTTATTGCCTGACGTCAGATTTGTGCTGGCTACACATCTAACACCAATGTGCAACTGTAGTTGTGCCCCAAGATACGACATGGTGGATGGCATGTGCTCATGGCCATTGTGTGCGGATATGTTGGAGTCTGTCTCTGTGTTGGACACTTCTGCTGGCTCAAGATGTGACAGTGGCAACATGTTGTGAGTAGAATCTTTTACCCCCTCAGGGCCCTAGGTGTGCACAGAGGGATATGTGTGTCTGGTTAGCTGAAGCCATCAACAGGCTAATTGGCTGTGTGTCCATCACATGGGTGAATTATGCCAAGTTTGCATTATGCCACGGTACTTTCGATGTTTGGATTGAGGTTGCACAGTGTTACTGCCCATGGTGTTGTCCAACATGGATGATTGTTCATCATTAGTGATGCTTCACTTGCAGATATTTGTAAACTTGATGCAAATGTACTGATCCTACCTCTATCTCTCTCTCATGCAGCATCTCACATGGGCACGGAAGGACGGGGGATGGACACCAGTGGTGAGGCATCAAGCACAACTGCTGCACACCAGCATAGTGACACGGATGTCACCAGTGGAGAGGTGTGGTGCAGCGGCCAGGGCAGCTGACTTCGGAGCACAGGGTTCACGGTTCGATCCCCGGCTCCGGCGGCAGCTCAGCTCAGCACCATGTGACTCTGGGCAATAGCTCACTTAATTTCCACTACGGCCCCCAGCGCCTTGAGACCCGTAAGGGTGAGTAGCTGCGCTATATAAAAACGGACTTACTTACTTACCAGCGCATCAGAGGGGGACCGTAGTCTTCTAGAGGACTCACAGCCAGAGACGCAGACCTCTACGTCATCTAACGATGGCGGTGACGCATCTATGTTTTCGGCCGAAGGAAACGGGGACTCTGCCTCCTCGTCCACCACACAGCGTTCAGTGCCCACCCTCCCTGCTACTCCCACTGTTGTAGTGTAGCTCCTATTTCCCTTATAGGCTCTGCGCATTGGAATAATATATCCTATAGGTTTGACATAGGATTAAAGTCGGTATGTCCCTATCGAGTATATTAAACTTAATTACTTGTGCCAGCTAGCTCAGAGGCCACTAGAAACTTCTTGACGACAAGAAGGGATTAGTTTCTGGCAGCCGCAAAACATGACCACTGTGTTTCCCTTACAGAATCAGGATGTGTCCCAGAGTCGTAGAAACAATAGATAACTATTTCACTCAGCTCAGTTGTGCATGTTTCGGTTACTCCTCAAAGTTACACAGAAATAACAGACGGGCGTTTCAATAAAAGGTTTATTGAACAGTCTTGTTTCTGTTGTAAGTTAGATGTGCTGTTACGATCACAAGACAGTATGCGAGATAAATAATGTACAGAGTGAGCAGTAAAAATAAATAATACTGCGTTAGCATTATCTTTTCAGCATATATGCATTTACATAAAATGACACAGCCTAAAAATGCGAGTACTCATACGATGCGTTTCTATCCTAGTTCTACCCAGTGTGCCTAACCTGTCCTAGGTGTAGGAAGAAGTAGAAGTAGGTGCTGTATTCCTGACTAGAGTATACTAGGAGTAAGTTACGCCTAGAGTCTAGTATGCCAAGAGTCCCTCTAGGTTCTAGTCTGCTCCATACCTGAAGAATGAGAGAGGTAGGAATCTCTTTTCCGGACTCGAACTCCAACACCCCGCAAGGGAAGTTAGATCACTGGAAGCTGGACTCTCTGCATGCAGGAATGACAGCGTCTTCTCAGTGCGTCCGGCCGGGAATCGGGCTCCTCTGAAGTCGAGGTCTCCTCTGATTTACAGGGGTTTGGGAAGGTATATTTATACCTGAAAATGTTAGCATTGACGTGAGTTGGGTAGCGAAAGACGTCATGAATGAATCCCTTAAGGAATAGAGGTTCATGCATAATGTATGAGTCCTTGAAGAAATCAATAGTCCTGGGCAAGGGAAACTCTCGCAGCCTGAGGGTCTGTTTTTTCATGGACTTGTTGAGACGCTAGGGTGGACGGATGTCGGAATCCATGCCTGTATTTGGTATGCATGGCTTATGCCTAAATAAGGTCTGGGATTTTATGCCTATATAGGGGCAGGTTGGATTGTGCCTATATATGGTCATGATTCTAGAAAGCCCGTTTATGGACACCCTATGAAGTATACAACACCCACTCCTCTTTTGTGTATACAACAATACTAAAATGCTAAACATTTAAAATGCTAAACATTAAAATGGAGTACCGCATATATTAAAACATATCCTAAAAAGGCTTTAAAAAACATATTAAAAATGCAAAGGTTGCTGTACATCATTTAAACAATGCCTCATATTTCCAGCATAAAGTATGAAATAAATGCAGACAGTAATATAAAAGCAATATTTACATATGACTAAATTGACCGATAAGTTTGTTCAAAATCAAAAGTCATCTCCTGTCATGAAACTTAAATGAACTGATTTAGACACACAAGATGACTAAGTGTCCCTGGAAGTACTGCCAAGTCTGTATTATAAGGCCAGTTCTACTTTAAGCAGATTGGAGTGCCATTTTCGTTCAAAAAATGGGACAAAAGTTCAGATTTGGTGAAAGTTCCAAGGTCTTTTAAAAATGAAGGCCAAATTGTTGCTGTTGTACTGGAACAGAGTATGCCGAAGCAGAGTCAGTTCACGGGTCTGGTGTAAACATGAGATCATCTATTTCAATAGACAAAACATCTTCCACTGTCGTTGGTGTAAGTTGGAACACCTCGTGTAAAAGATTGACCGCACAAAGATGGGAAACATCGCTCTCAGCAATGTTCGCGTTCGTCGTTACCTGTGTGCCTGGAGTTGTTTCTCGTACCTCAGCAGCAGCAGGAGGTGACTGTGAGATCTCAATGAATGCTGACATCAGGATTGGAAGCCTCTGGGGACAACACAAAGCATGGGCCGTTATCGGGTCCAGCAAAGCATCGACATCCTTAGGCGCAGCTGATGGATATGTTAGACAGGCGTCCAACACGCATTCTTCACCGCATAGCAGGCATCGTAGAACAGGTAAGATGCAATCTTGCCAGATTGGTCGAAATGACAGGAACCACGTGGTATTAAGGTCCCGTAGACGAGTCATGCCCAATAGCTGTACTATTTGCTCACGGCACTTTCTTTCAAGGAGAGCTTTCTCCATTTCGCTCGGAGTGATTTCGGCGAAGAGGCTGGCCATAGCGCAATAGCAAAGCGATACAAAAGGGGATGATGGACGGAACGCTTGAGCCAATCAAACACTCACCCCCAGTCAACTGATCTGGGTTTAATCCATCATCATTCTTTAGCTCACTCCACCACCCCAGTTCAGACATGGCCATATGCAAATCAGTCTGACCCTGTGCCTCATGGGAACAGTCCAGCCCGAACTGCCAAGCCATGTCTTCCCTGGACCGTAAACAGGCATCCTAGGACCGGTTTCTGGCATTCCAGCCGTCATCAGCCAGGCTTGCTTGAATCCAGTGGCAAAGTGAGCAAGGGACCCACGTCTGGGCATACCCCCGCCAACTTAGGGCGAACAAAGCGATACAAAAGGGGATGATGGACGGAACGTTTGAGCCAATCAATAGCAGGCAGATGAATAAAATTCCCGCAACAAGTGCTAGAATTAATGGTATGCCTCCAAACACCGAATGTGCAAAGTTCGGAATGATTCCAAGTATTGCCTGGAACGGTGCTAAGAGACCGGTGCAAATGCTCTTAAATACATGTAAAACTCCCGTTGTATCTGACATGTTAAAGATACGTCCTATCATTTCTACTAAATGTATAGGGCAGTTTGTACGTATTAAAGTCTGTATCTCAGCCGAAGTCCTTGCGACTTGCAGATCATAGGTTTCTTTGGCCGAGGTCAAAGGCACTGTTTGTTGTAAAAGCATGGCTTTCATTCTGCTTAAAGTATCAAATCTTACAAAAGAGACGTTAAGTGAAGGCCACAAAGGCGACTCCCTGACGGTGTCTATTGGGGGAAACAATACTTGCATACAGCAAGTGACCCTGGAGTTGACCGTTACTAGATATGGGATGCCTGGCAACATTCCACAGCAGCTCTGATCATTCAACATGAGGTAACTCCCATTCGAAAGTTGTCCAAACGCTGGATTAATCACAGCAGCTGGAGAACTGTGCTGATGGCAAGACAGGTTTGCCACAGAACCATTACAAGCTCCGTGCAAAATAATGTCCTGACATATGAGTGAACCGGTTAGTGCATGTTTACAGTTAGTACCGCTAAGAAACACTTCACGATCCCCACTCCAACATCTATGTGTATACGGTAAATCCCAAAATATCTTAATGTATTCCTTACCCAACCTTTCATATTTGCCTGCTTGCATCTGTCTGAGGCAAAACTGAAACTGAAAAGTTGTCACAGGCAACGTTATTTTGCCATGAATAACCCATTCTGTAGCTGGTTTTTCTGCCACTGTAAATGGTAATTTCTCCATTTTTTCAATGCTCAGCACTGTATACCTCGCTCCTCTTTGTGCCAATTCGATCTGTTTATCAGTTAGATTGTATTCTGCAAACAGAGACGACGTGTTGATGAAACGCCAAGGCACATAGCCCGCTCGCAATGATTGCAGCGTCCATGTCAATAACACTATAGAACGTAATTGAGATTGACCTTGTTGTAACATAGCCAAATCTTGTTCTAGAATGTCGATAGCAGAGGATACAATGCCATCCAATGAATAAATTCTGGAGGACAAAGTCGTTAACCCATTGTCGACTACAGAGAGTGTTTTCTCTAAATTAATACGATCAAGTTCACGTATTCGTTCTGCAGCCTCTATCTGTGACACTTTCCATGCTTCGTTATAAGCAGCATAGATGCCGGCATATATGAAACGTTTTTGACGCAGTTTTCTTGGTCCAAGCAAGAATTCCCTAAGATCTGCGTCATGTGCAAGTAAGGTTAAGTGTTGCTTCACATCCTGTAGTGTAGATTTATGCAGCCAATCGAGGCATAATTTACCTACACTGTATGTTGTAACTACCCCGGATGTTGTCTTTGGACATATCTTGGGTCTGGCCTATGAATAGTTAAGCCCTGAGTTTTGTTCAAGAACCTTTCCTGACAGTTGTTTGTGTCTGTGGGCCAGATCAACCATTTTTTCCAATTAGGATGAGTTCTGTTGAGTTGTAGTATATTGTCAACTGTCACCACTGCCTTTGTATTATTATCACTGGCAGGTGTTGGCACAGAAGGTGTTTTCATCTCTTTGATCTTGGCTAATCCAAGACAAGATGTCTGTTGGACGGTGTCATTCAAAAACAGTATTTGTTCAGGGATGATACAGGCTCTAAATAAAGCTTCTATACCCTGTACTTGCCAATCTTTACTACCCCAGACAGTTTTTGTCTCAATTGTGTCTTTCCATAAGTCGAAACCCTGTGTAGACAGTTGGGCAATAAATGCTTCAGAGTAAATCTGTTTCGTATTTGTTAACATAATTTTCAGTCCTGTTTTGTTTACATTTCTGTAGTAAAATGTCTCTGGGTCAGATGTATTATGACCTGAAAAATATGGAAATTTACTAGCAAAAGTTTTCGAACTACCTTGTGGTGGTGTAGGACAATGTTCCCATTGATTAAACATAAACACATTTCTTGGATATGCAGTTTTGTGCAAATAATGATGACCATAGTGGTTATAACAATACAATTCTTCGTAATCAGATGAACCCTCTAAAAATTCATTTTTAGAAAATGCAGCAGATTTTTCTAGATCAAACATTATATCTTGAACAGTCTCTAAGTCCCAATCATCTGATTAGGTACTGGACGTAATCAAATCACTTAGTGAAATTTTAAATAAATGTGGAATGTTCAATTGTTCACTTGGACCGAAGATTTCATAATCTGTTTTGTCCCACACTATACCATCCTGTATAGGAACAGCTGTGATGTTCACTGATGACAAGTCTCTTGCTTCACGATGGGAAGATTTATGTGGTTTCAAAAGTACATTCACGTCTTTTCCTTCACTGTTCACATGGATGTATTTTCCACTTATAAGCATGCTTACTGTTGGTACCAAAGCTAGCCAGAGCAGGAAAACAAAAAGTCCAGATGTAATCCAGAGTTCAATCCATGGAGAAACCAGATAAGTCTTTTTCAGAAAGTGAATAAAGTCTTGTACTTGCTGCTTGAGTTTTGATGATGCTGGCGTCGTTTCAGGTTCGCTTGGATCCTCTGAAAACGTATCAAAGTCAATGAAATAGCCAGAAGCAGTTCTGTTAATTGTTGGAATTGCATCAGGATTCGTTGAAATCACAGGAACCAGTTCTTCACGAGTCACATTGGTGTAGACAGGTGTATTTGGACGAACTGTTATTTGGTTGTCAAGAGGGATGAGTTCCATAGCCTGGTTGCTTAGTCCTTCATTCGTTACAGCTGAGTTCTCGATCGTGATCAGTCTTTCAGTCTGAACCTCTTGAATAGTAGCGAGAGGAGTGCGTCTGCTACTAGGTCGGAGTCCACGAGGCCTACTGCTTAGTATTGGCCACATACTGTGGTTTGATCAGGTCGATTGACACAAATCTTTTCTCCTTTCTTCCAGCAAGGGGCGGCAGAAGTACTGTCCTTGTTCCTTGAACTGCTAGAACAGGTACCGGTTGTCTGTAAGAAGGTCCAAATTCCTTCTTGTCCGCGATTTTTTCTCTCACTAGATCCCCAACTTTTGGAATCCAGACAGGCCTTGCTGGGACCGCCGATTTTTCCCCAGTGGTGGTTGGCTGTAGGGATACGTTGCTTTGTTTCGTTCTTAATTTGTTAAGATCCTGTAAAACAGCCAAACGATCTTTGATATCAAATGGTTTCATGTCCACCACTGTGCCTACGTGTTCTAAGTCTGGAACCCACAATCTTGTCCCAAATAGGACCTCATATGGAGTGACCCCCCCTAGAGAACTTCTTGGCAAATTATTGATAGCGCGCTGAACGCTAATGAGGTGTTTGACCCACCCATCACCCGAGCCTAATACCCTAGCTGTTATAGACTGCTTTATGTCCCGGTTTTTCCTTTCCACAACAGAATTTCCCTCAGGATGGAATGGAGAGGAGTACGGCAATGCCACGCCCAGACTGGCCATGGCCTCTTTGTAAGCCCTAGAGCTAAACGCAGGACCCTGGTCAGAATGAAACGTGCCTATTGCGTATGTGCCGATAAAGACTCGCAAATCTTTTATAACAGTTCGAGCGTCAGCCGAGCGCTGAGGCCATAACCATAGGAACCTAGATTCAGTATTAGCGGGAATGCCTATGTCCAGTAGGACGCTGGCAATTAGATAGCCTAATGCTGTCTAACAGTGGTGTCTGCACTGGGCTGCCGCATTCGCTGCATGGTGTCTGGTGGCTCTCTCGCTGTAATTTACAGTCTAAGCAATTGTTGATGAATATGTGAATGTGTGTATTCATTCCAGGCCACCAGTACATCTCTTTTAATGTCAAAATTGTTTTAGAGATCCCTTGATGTGACAGACCCTCCCCCAAATGTATTTCATAAATCAAGGCTGCTCTTCGTTCCATGTTTGGAATCACCCTATCCCCCACTCCAGGGATTCGAGCAAAAGGAACGTTATTCGCATCAATTACATAAGAGTACTTGAGTGGAAACTTTTTTGGTAACGCTGCACTGCTGCCTTTGCTCGAAGCATTGACAGCTAACATTATCTCACCGTCTATTTTTGTTTTTGAACGAGTGATCGCAGCTACGGAAGCCGTCTGAACAGCCCCCTTCGCGGCTTCGTCAGCCAATGAATTCCTGCAACGTGAACGCCATCACGCTGATGACTCATTGTGTGAATCACGTGAGCCTTCGGTAGTTCGTTTTTCAACTGAACTACTTGTTCCCAAAGCAATTTGTGCTTTATTGTGCCACCCTTCGCATCTTTGAAACCATTTTCAAGCCAGGTTCGTATATAGTCATTATACGACTGAACACAGTAATAGGAATCGCACACGATTAGTGTGAGGAATTCTCGATCCGTACTCTCGAGTGCCAGTTTGAATGCCTGTAGTTCAGCTCGCTGAGCTGTACAATCACCTAGTGACTGAGTTTTTGTGACCATAGGTCTGAAGATGCCATTTCGCATGCGACCTTTAATGATAGCACACGCTGCACTGTAAGCTTGCTTACTCCCTGTTGCGGGCTGTGCGGATCCGTCAGTGTAAATTATAAATTCATACTGATCGAGAGGCAGAATCTCAGAGGGCAGAGGACATTCTTGTTCATATTGGAGAAATGCCTGTGTTTTTAAATCTGGATCAAAAATATATTCAACATCAGTTGCAGCAAGAGAATTAACCCACTGTATCCATCTCGGATGTAAAGCTTTAGCATTCGGAATGCTCGCTTTTGTGACCGCTTCTAAAGCCGGTACTGGGGTAACGACAATTATGCGTTTCCCTTGTGCTAAGGCTCTTTCTTTTGCTACAGCTGTTTGAACTGCTGTCAGAATTTTTCAGTTGACCTGAAGCGCATTTCCGCTTGTGTATACAAATGTGATTTGTATGCAATTGGTACTTTCTCACCCACATTAAAGGTTAAGTAAGTGAATCCATATTGACCCGAAATTATTCGAATCACCAAATTTCTTTGACTTACGCGTGTTTGTAAGTGCTTTGTTGCTAACAGGTTAGCTTGGAGTGAACGCAAAATTTCTGTGTGTTCCTGTGTCCAGTTTGATGTGTTTTTGATTGTGTAATCAGGTTTGATTAGTGCGTAGAGCGGTTTAACCCTTTCTGCGTAATTTAGAATGTATATTCTACCAAAATTTAGGAATCCCAGTATTGATTGTAAATTATTTAGCGTTTTTGGAGGTTGAAGCAGCGCACATTTCTCTAGAAAGTTAGCTGCCAAGCTCTTGCCTTCACTTGAAAGCTCATATCCTAAAAATAGGACATTGAGATGGGCAATTCTGGACTTTTTAAAGTTGAACTTGTAGCCCTCAGAGGCGAATCCCAATATAATGGTGCTCACCCTGTTCAAGTGTTTTTCCAAGTCATCGTCTGTCAGATAGATGTCATCGACATAGGACAATGCCTCGTTGTCATAAATTTGTAGTAACTCCGTTACTCTTGCTGAGAATAACCCCGGGCTGTTCTTGAACCCTTGTGGGAGTCGACAAAAGTGACGCTGGGTCCCCATTATGGAGAATGCCGTTAAGTACCTGCTTTCAGGTGCTATATTTTGACAAAAGAAACCGTTTGAGATGTCTAATGTGGTTTTGTATTTTTTACGCACAATGTTATTCATTAATGCTGTGCTGTGTGCATTTTGCACTGCAAAAGTTTTAGAACAAGTGTTTAAATGTCTGTAGTCCAAAACTAGACGATATGTATTGTCTGGTTTGGAGACAGGAAACAAAGGATTGTTCATGGATGAGGTGCATGTTTCAATCACCCCTTGGTATTCAAGTTGATTTAAAATCTCCCTGACCTGTTTTTTAGCTTCTTGCTTAATAGGATACTGCCTCTGAGCAGTAGGTTCATGTTTCAGATTTATTTTATGGTGAGGGGAGTCCTCATCCCATCCTACATGATTTTTATATAATGCTGGAGCCTGGGCCACTGCCCATTTTCTGGCATATGTATATTTTAAATGAATTGGTATGTGATTGGAGAAGGCAGGCATAATCATGTCCTCGCCATGTGGGCACTCCCTGACAAATTGTGGTGGCCAGTCTTTTTCTGCTAGAAGTATGTCATAACCCTTTGATAGTTTTTCCCAAAAAGTGCTTAACCTGTCTAGGTTTGTCTCCCTCCATCCGGAGTGTTATTTCATATAACCTTTGTGGAGTACTAACCCTGGTATCTACAGTCTCTACTGTAATGTACTCATTCAAGTCCACTATCTCCAGAAGTTCCATCAGGTTCTGGCGAGCTATTGTGACTTCTGCTGCACTGTCCAGCATTGTCTGAGCCCATTCTCCGTTCCTGAGCTGCGTTCTCAGAATTCTCGGCATGTCTAACTATTAGACCTGCTACTTTCTTTTTGGAGAATTGAGGTTTAGCTTTAGTTTTTGTTGCGTGCTTGTCGTCTTTCGATTTCACGCGTTCTTCTCTATGTTCTGTTCGTCCTCTTCTTTCCGAAGTCTGTGATGAGACCTGAAAGGGACGAGAGGAACGTGTATCATTATCTTGATACCTGTCAGGTTTTCTCAAATTATCCCTATTCCTGAGGTTGTACCTCCTTTCAGAGAGCTCCTTTTGAGGAGACCTACCTCGGGATTGAGATCTTTTCTCATTTGAATTTTGTTTAGTAGACTCCCACTTCTTTTTAGAAGATGTAGGAGTTTGTTTAATTGAGTCCTTCTCAGGACTTTCAGATAGTTTCGGTTTAACTGGTCTCCCACCCAAACTATCTCTGCCTAATTCTGCATAGGATTGCTCTATAATTCTGGGTAGCTCTATTTGATGTTCTGTAACATCAAATTCCCTTAATTTTTGTCGGATCGCCACTGCTGCTGCCTCTTCTTTAATATTTGACAATATTATTGTTGAGACCTGGTCGAAATTTTTCAGTAATTTCATACCTAAATTTAAAGCAGGCTCTGCCCCATATTCGTTTTGAATTTGTTTTAGGACATCTGGTATTACCGCTATTGACGGAATGCCGTGTGTTTTAGTGTAGATGGCAGCAAAGACTGAGCCCCAAGTGGTGCAGTCTTCCAGTTGTGGTGTGATCCCCATCGGTAAACTAATAGTTAGGATTCTGTGTTTCTCATGCGGGCTAGTATTTGGAAATACTGCTTCGATTTGAGTAATTTTTTGAGCTATCCAAAATGGAATTTGCTCCCGCTTAGTGGGCATTTTACCCATGACTGCGTATAGAGTCTGTGGTGTAATTTTTAGATTACTCCCCTGTGGAGGAGTATGATTTGGAATTGTTAATGGTGGTTGGACTGTGAAAGTCTGCATGACATATTGAACCAATTGTCTGTAGATTTTTATTAACTCTGTGAGTTGATTACGTATTTCCTCATCTGACATTATTTCGATGTCTGGATGAGGTGTGTAGCCAGCTAGAATCGGCCATGTTGCTCCTGGTCTACCTAGTGGACCGAGCCTGGTTATTTTTTTGTTATGTTTTAGGGCGCCTTTAAACCAGAGCTGATGCTCCTGGTATGTTAATGGAGTCTCTATATCCTCGAAAGGAATGTATTCCTCTGGTGGTTCATCTTCTTTGTAGAAGTGGAGCAAGTGTGTTACTGGATTGGATTCAGGAAGAATTACCCATGAATAGAATACCTCTGTCTGAAAGGATTCATGTGCCTCAATCACGAAAACTGCTCTACCTCCTCTCGTTAGTAGGCCATGTTTTATAAGTTTTAGAGTAATGGCTCTTCTTAAGTTTGGAGCGATGTCTATGACACCCTCCTCGGTTTCATTTAAACCGGTGAAGTTAAAAAGTGCTGCTTGGGCTGGATCAGCCGCAGCTACACCGTTTCCGGCGTCATTGTCAGTGCCTGACATTTTTCTGCTTGAAAATATGTAAAGCAAATTTCAAGGAAACAAAGATAAGGTGCACAATATTGTGGAACACTGTATCCTTCAACGTTGAACAAACCAAACAGCTAATATATAGGGGTCTTCCCTATGTAGCCGTGACGGATACTATCCCTGCCTACTCCAGACGTCTTTTGGAGTATATGGGTAGGGGTCTCTGAGAGAAAAAGAATATATGCACAGCTGAGTTACTCAGTATCTAACGTTGAATTACTGCCTTACCAAACGTTGGGCGCCATGTAGTGTAGCTCCTATTTCCCTTATAGGCTCTGCGCATTGGAATAATATATCCTATAGGTTTGACATAGGACTAAAGTCGGTATGTCCCTATCGAGTATATTAAACTTAATTACTTGTGCCAGCTAGCTCAGAGGCCACTAGAAACTTCTTGACGACAAGAAGGGATTAGTTTCTGGCAGCCGCAAAACATGACCACTGTGTTTCCCTTACAGAATCAGGATGTGTCCCAGAGTCGTAGAAACAATAGATAACTATTTCACTCAGCTCAGTTGTGCATGTTTCGGTTACTCCTCAAAGTTACACAGAAATAACAGACGGGCGTTTCAATAAAAAGGTTTATTGAACAGCCTTGTTTCTGTTGTAAGTTAGATGTGCGGTTACGATCACAAGACAGTATGCGAGATAAATAATGTACAGAGTGAGCAGTAAAAATAAATAATACTGCGTTAGCATTATCTTTTCAGCATATATGCATTTACATAAAATGACACAGCCTAAAAATGCGAGTACTCATACGATGCGTTTCTATCCTAGTTCTACCCAGTGTGCCTAACCTGTCCTAGGTGTAGGAAGAAGTAGAAGTAGGTGCTGTATTCCTGACTAGAGTATACTAGGAGTAAGTTACGCCTAGAGTCTAGTATGCCAAGAGTCCCTCTAGGTTCTAGTCTGCTCCATACCTGAAGAATGAGAGAGGTAGGAATCTCTTTTCCGGACTCGAACTCCAACACCCCGCAAGGGAAGTTAGATCACTGGAAGCTGGACTCTCTGCGTGCAGGAATGACAGCGTCTTCTCAGTGCGTCCGGCCGGGAATCGGGCTCCTCTGAAGTCGAGGTCTCCTCTGATTTACAGGGGTTTGGGAAGGTATATTTATACCTGAAAATGTTAGCATTGACGTGAGTTGGGTAGCGAAAGACGTCATAAATGAATCCCTTAAGGAATAGAGGTTCATGCATAATGTATGAGTCCTTGAAGAAATCAATAGTCCTGGGCAAGGGAAACTCCCGCAGCCTGAGGGTCTGTTTTTTCATGGACTCGTTGAGACGCTAGGGTGGACGGATGTCGGAATCCATGCCTGTATTTGGTATGCATGGCTTATGCCTAAATAAGGTCTGGGATTTTATGCCTATATAAGGGCAGGTTGGATTGTGCCTATATATGGTCATGATTCTAGAAAGCCCGTTTATGGACACCCTATGAAGTATACAACACTGTTGCTGCCCGTGTTAGCACCACAAAAAAGGGAAGAGTGTCCTTCATCCCAGGCACCGCTGCCCCTGCCCCTGTCCCCCCTGCTGCCATCAGTGCTGAATCTGTGGACCTTTTGCGCCAGCTGTGTGTGGGTCAGACAGCTCTCCTCAATGCCTTCCTGGACCATGACAAAAAATTGGCACCAGTGGTGGCTTACATGGAGGGTGTTCATTCCGACGTGGGTGGGCTACACCGGACTGTACAGTCTCTGTCCTCTGCAGTGACAGCAGCCATTCAACTTGCCCATTCCCATAGTCCAGCTCCAGTCCCTAGGCCCACCACCCTGCCAGTGGCCGCATCTGATGATAGTGACCACACACCCCAGACATCAAGGGACAGATACGGTACACGCAGCACACAGCAGCAGCAGCCCAAGCATTCCAGGCCGCAGACACCATCCCCACAGAAAGGTAAACCCACACCAGAGCGCAGAGGCAAAAGCCCTTCAGGCCACACCCAGGGCAAGGATGGCAAGGAGCAGGCCTCAGGCTCACATGCCTCAGAGGCATCCCCAGCCAAGGACTCACCTGTCCCAAAAGTGTCTCGCAGAGACAAGCACACAGTTTCCGTGCCCAGTGACAAACAGGTGCCTGCTAAGGGTACACGTAAGAAGAGCTCCAAGGCAAGTTCACCCACAACATCTACTCCCATCCAGAGCCCTGTGAAGCAGGGAAAGGAGGCCACTGTAGGGGGACACCTGGTAAACAGGTGATGCAGGGGCAGAGGCAATCTGGGGCCAAGAGTCCCAAAGAATCCAGCACGTCCCCAGAGGGGGACCAGCATCTGCACATGAGCCAGCTTTTGTGACGAGTGTGCCTGTTGTATACACCCCACTTGGCATTAATCTCAGGACAGGGAAGCCATATCAAATCCCCAAGAAGTGGAAGGGCACCCCTCCAACTTCTCCCACACACACTGGGTCTCGTGCAAGCATGAGTCCACCTCCACGTGCCACCACCCCACCTGGTCCTAGCAGCCCTCAGGCTTCTCAAACCACTGCTGGCTCTACCACACCTGGACCTAGCAGCCCTCAAGCTTCCCAGAACACTGATGGCTCTACCCCAGCTGGGCCTCTCTCTCCCCGAGCCAGTACCCTAACTGGCCCTGACAGACAGCCACCTCCCAGTCATACTGCCAGCCAAGTCTGAGTGTTGGTCACCCTCACACACATGTCTCTCCCACAGTGGTACCATGGACTGCCCATTTTTGATGCCCTGAGTGTGTTGCTGACCATGGCAGGGTACTGTACCACACATTCCCAGTGCTGGATGTCATGTACTCACTCTGCACTTTGGACTGGCCACTGGCCTTGCTGTTCACTGCTGTTTGCCCCTTGCCTGTGCAGCTTCTCATGTACCTCACCTGCACTTTGGACTGGCCACTGGCCTTGCTGTTCACTGCTGTTTGCCCCTTGCCTGTGCAGCTTCTCATGTACCTCACCTGCACTTTGGACTGGCCACTGGCCTTGCTTTTCACTGCTGTTTGCCCCTTGCCTATGCAGCTTCTCATGTACCTCACCTGCACTTTGGACTGGCCATTGGTCTTGCTCTTGTCTAAATTTTGCTGCATAACGGTGTGAAATGTA
This sequence comes from Calotriton arnoldi, assembly GCA_963921515.1. Classification (NCBI taxonomy): domain Eukaryota; kingdom Metazoa; phylum Chordata; class Amphibia; order Caudata; family Salamandridae; genus Calotriton; species Calotriton arnoldi. Next base: position 225,844 of record CAWUFW010001295.1, on the reverse strand, counting down.
AATAAAATAGAAATGTACTCCTGTTGTCTGCCTTGTCAGTGTCCTTGCTAACTAAAGGGTTACTGTGTGGGTATGGTTTACTGTGACACATGCTCTATATGCCACTTCAACATTGCCAATGTCTTGTTTCCTCTGATCATTTTGTTTCAACTTTGGTGTCCCAGACTTGTGCATCTGTGTGTGTTGGCTTAGATGTAGGTGTGTTTGCTGTGGACTGTTTAACTTCCTGGGTGTGTTGTTGTCTGTGTGATGTTTAGATTGTTGTTGTGTGTGTTCATGGTGTGTCACTCATCTCTGTTTGTAACTGGTATGTCTGTTGTGCACACACTGCTTGGTGTGCATGCAGTGCTGTGAGTGTATGTTGCCTTGTCCTTGCCTGTTGTGCACCCCCTGATGTTTAGCTGTTGTAGCATGTTGATATCGTTGCATGTGCATGTGTTATGTCTGATGTGGCTGTGTGCAGTGTTTGTGTTGTGTTGTCTCATGCAGTTGACAGATGCTCTGTGTGTGGTGTTCTATTTGCCTGTCAGTGTGTGTGTTTTGTTGTGTTTGATTCAGATGTGTGTTGCCATTGTGGTGTGCCTTACTTGTGTGTCTGTCACATGGACTGAGGTCTATTGTAGTTCCCGTGCTTGTTTTATGTGCATCCTTGGTGTTTTCTCCTCTCATATTTGATGTGTCTCTTGTCATTGTTGTGCATGTGCAGGCATGTGGTACACTATGACACCATTTTTAGTTGATGGGTGGTGTGGTATGTCTGTGTGCCATTGTAGGCCCCTTTCTCCCTGTTTGTCTCCATTATTGTTTTGTGTGGATGCACTTCTTATATGTGTTGTGGTATGTTGTCTGTGCATTTTTCCTGACTGATGAGGTTGTGTACTCCTGTTGTGTCTGTGCTCCCATTAAATTTGCACTGTTTGGCTGCACAGGTCTTGTCTATTATTGTAGTAGTTCTGTGTGTGTGTTTTGATTGAGTTCTGTGTCTGACTGTTGTTTTTGTGCGTACAGTGGTTCTGCCATCCCTGTGTGTGTGTGATGTTTGTGGATACCCCCCAGGGGGTGTGTTTCCTTGTCAGTGTATTGACTGGACATTATTGGCAAGCTTCTGTGTGTTTGTCACTGGTGTTGTGTGCTGCAGGTGTGATGGGTGTGGGGGTTGTGTGGAGGTTCATACTTGTGTTTGACAGTCATGGAGTGTTGCAATGGGCCCTGTGTGTTGTGCTGCTGACATACTCCTGTGATGTATTTGGATGCAGATGTGTGGCTGCTCAGTGTTAGACTTACTACCCTTCCTTTCATCCCTGTGCCTATACATGGCTTGCTTTGCTGTCTCCCTGAGTTGTTGCAGTGAGGTGACTGTGGTTTGACTTCACTCACTGTGACTGCCATGTGTGATTTGTTGAGCTGGGGTTGTTGTTATATGTTCCTTCCCTTGCATGTGATGTACACTTTCTTGGTGTTCAGGTCCTTGCCATTCCATTTGTGTGCACCTCGCTTTAGGTTTCCTATTTGTTGTCCTCCATTGCTGCTGGCATGTGGTCTGTGTTTGTTGCTGTGTGTCAGTGTGGGGTATGTCTGTGTGACTTGGCAGGCTGTGTGTCCATTGGAGTGTTTGTTCATTGTCTGTGTGTGTTTATTTTGTGCTTGGACTCAGTTTACTTTCCATGAGTGTGGTGTTGTTGTGGTGTGTGGGTTCCCCTGGCCCTGTGCTTCTACGCTGTGTGTTACTCTGCAGCCACACCTGATGAGGCTGTCTCCCTAGTTGTTTGTTGTGTGGTGCAGTGTGTGTGTTCACCTGGCTGGTTATTGGGCATGTGTGCCTTCATGTTGTGGGTGGGCCTAGTGTGTGGATTGTGGAGGTGTTGCCCTGTGTACTTTGTGCACTGCCCATGCCTTGCGCTGGCCTAGCCTACTACATTGTGCTCATTCTTTAACGCGGATTCACCGCTGCGGTCACGTGACCTGGACAGTATTTCGTGATCGCAGACATGGTGACCGGGATGAGGAGGGGTGGACTACTGGAAGGTAGGACATGTGTGGCTACACCTGTGGTTGTGTTCCTGTCCCCACCAGGGTGTCTGGTGGGGGCAGGGACCTTACATCAGCCATGGGGTTGTGGGTTGTGTTTGTGTGCAGAGTTGTGTGCTCGCGTACCTGCGGCGGCGTCCGCCACGGTCCATGGCCTGCTGGAGGTGTATCATGTACAGCGCCGGGAAGACGTGTAGTGCCGGGTCCATGGCGGTCGGGTCCGGTATACTTTTTTGCGCTCCGCTATGGTGCTTCCGCCTGCTCAGATTGGCTGGTTTGTCCGCTGCGGTGTGCCTGGCTTTTTGGCGCATCCTAATTTGTACGGCGGGAGGGACGTCATTCCGCACGGCGGTGGCTCTCAATTGGTTGTCTCCGCCGTGGTGGCAGGCGCGTTTTGATGGCGGTCCATGTCGCACCGCGGCGGACGGACAATGGGCTGTGTTTGACCATTGTAATATGGCGGACGGGTGCACCGCTGCTCACGGGCGGAAAACAGCGTTTTATCCCACCGCCAGCATCGCGGAGGTGCATCCGCCAGTCATCGTAAAGGACCCTAAGTAAGTAAAACTGCATTTAAAATATAACACTACTTATAGTCTTCACCAAAAATATATTTAAAACATAATTCACTAATATGTCTCTCTTAAACGTATATCTCCTCTACAGATATCTTTTAAAGCAGCCAAAAAATACTACAGCAGCGTCAACAATAAAGTTACTAAAAAAGTAAGTATATTAATTTTTTATATTAAACAACTCCTAAAAGACCAACCCAAAGACCCACTTACTCACAATGTTCCCACCACCTACAACACAATACAACAAAAATATTAAAATTATATTTTTTCTTCCCAACAGAAACATCTTCAACAAAACGAAAATCCAAGCTTGAAAAAATTACAACAGCATTTTTTTACATCAACAGCAACATTGTAAGTATATCCAAAGCAATGTATCTTTATTTACTTAAAAACTATACTGTATTTTTTTAATTAATATTTATATATATTTTCCTTAGCACTAAAAAGACCACCATGACTGAAGGCGCAAAATTTATTATGTCTCAAAAAGGGAAAATGTTATTATGTTACATGGGTTATGTATATACACAAGAAAAACAAACTGGTTTAAAAGTCTTTTGGAAATGCAGCAAATTTTATTCGAACAAATGTTATGGAAGAGTTATAACACAAGAAACCACTGTTGTATCTGTAAAAGAACATAACCACCCCCAAATGTAACTGAGATTGAAGTAAGAGATGCTCTTGAATCAATAAAAGAAGCTAGCACTAGTACAGATAGACCCACCACAGAAATACTAAAACAGTTACTAAGAGTATCCCAACATGCATCTAGCCAATTACGCTCTATTGATTCACTAAAGAGAACAATAGCTAGACAAAAGAAAACCACTACAACTACAACACGTGCCCCTAAAACCTTTCAAGAAGTAGAGATTCCCCTGAACTAAAAATAACTCACAATAATGAACCATTTATTCTATTTGATAATAAATGCAAAGATATAAGAATAATTATGTTTGCTACTGCAAACAATTTACTTAAATTACAACAATGCGACACCTGGATGATGGATGGGACTTTCAAAATTTGTCCCAAACCATTTTATCAGTTGTACACAATCCATGGTATATTTCAAAATACTAATATTCCATTTATCTATACCCTACTCCCAAATAAACAACAATCTACCTACCTTGAAATTCTAAACCAAATAAAACAAGAAACAAATAATTATTTTCCTCAGAAAATAATTATAGATTTTGAACAAGCTATGATTAATTCTATACTTAAATCCTACCCACATACAGCAATCCAGGGTTGCTATTACCATTTTAACCAATGTCTATGGAGACACCTGCAAAAGTCAACGCTAAGGGGTCATTAGGATGGCGTGCAAATCGCCACCGCCGGCTCGGCGGTGGCGTTCCGCACGCCATCCCAACTAGATTTACCCCCCGCATATTATTATGGCGGGGGGTATTGCGGCAGACGCAAAGTGCGTCCGCCGCTTTTCCGCCAGCCGGTAATCGTTACGATTGCCGGCCGGGCGGACTGGGGGCCTAATATGGTGGCGGTGCGGCACCGCCATCTATATCAGGATGTGTGGTTTTCAGAGCCGGCGGGAATCGCTTTGGGGGCCCGTTGCAGGCCCCCGGGGGGGTGAGGGGCTGCACTTGGGGGCATTGCCATGCACAAGGTGGCAGGCACCGCGCGGTGCCTGCCACGTTGTGCATGGCAAAACATGCCATTTTGGCATTGCGGCGGGTGCTGCTGTAAGCAGCACCTGCCGCAATGTCAAATATGCAGGATGTGACCGCCAGGGTGGCGGTCGCATCCTAATCAGTGGTGCGGGACTGCCGCACGTCTGGCGGCCGGTCCCAGCACCGCTAGGGTGGCGGGCGGACGAAACTGACAGTACTTTTGCATAGCAAGTAAAAAAGCTGATAGCACTGGCCTATGTCCCAGTAACTGAGGTAGCAGAACACTATAACATCCTAATAGAAAGGCCCTACTACAAAAGGAATGAAAAAAAACTAAGCCCACTTTTAGATTACTTCGAAGATACCTGGGTGGGTAGACTCCACAGATCAGGGCACAGAAGACTACCCAAATTCCACATTCCGTGGTGGAATGTGTACCTGAGCACACTGAACAAACAAGCCAAAACCAACAATGCTGTTGAAGGATGGCCTAATGCCTTCCAAGCAACAACAGGCAGAGGGACACCTACCCTACACAAACTACTCCAAGCTCTCCAAAAAGAACAAAGCTAGCAGGATCTCAGAATGGAACAATCTGTGACCCAAATAGGTCCAAAACTCACCAAACAAACCGAAAAAAAATTCCAGTTACTACAAAGTCAGGTAACACTATACCCAAGCACAAGAGGCCTAGAATACCTATCACTAATAGCAAAAACCATACTTTAATATATTAATCTACAGTAAATAAAAATAGTTTTCTGCAAAACACAAACTGTATCCGCATTTACTCCTTGGTACAGTGCCTGCTCACCTGCATATTGCCGCTGTCTCCGGTCCAGGGTTACCGCAACGCTTGCCATTGCTGCACCTGCCTGCCTCTGAACGCGGTAACAGTCCGACCGGGACCGCAACATCCAGGCTCCTTTGTGGGGCGCACAGCCACCTACGCCAGCAGCCAGCGCCAGCCGGCGCTTTAAAAGTATCCGCGGGCTCCCGCAGTGCGGGTCCCGCATTTACTCCTTGGTACAGTGCCTGCTCACCTGCATATTGCCGCTGTCTCCGGTCCAGGGGGACCGCAACGCTTGCCATTGCTGCCCCTGCCTGCCTCTGAACGCGGTATCGGTCCGAACAGGACCGCAACATCCAGGCTCCTTTGTGGGGCGCACAGCCACCTACGCCAGCAGCCAGCGCCAGGAGGCGCTTTAAAAGTATCCGCGGGCTCCCGCAGTGTGGGACATCCGCGGGCTCCCGCAGTGCGGGACGCACGCGGGCGTGCCCGGGCAAAGCCCGGGCCAAGGGCGGGCCCGTCTGCGCCCGTCCACGACTGGAAGAGGCCGGGCCTATTCCCTTGGTTGCAGCGTTTTAACCGTCTCATCTTTTTCCGTCTGTGGTCGACTTAACAAACAGGACTTGTGACTTTGGAGGAGGTAGGCTTGAACACTCTTGCGGTTTGGTGAACTACCTAGGACACACTAATTCTTATAAGGAAAACCCGGTGGGGACTGTGGGGGGAGTGTCGGGCTATTTTTTTAAAGAGCAGCCTCTATTTATAGGACCAATGATTTGTTAATTGTTAACTCTGTACGTATACTTCTGTGACTCTGGTACTGGCTACAAAATAGCTAACAGCTATGGGGAGGCGTAAGTAACCATCAGCCCCTGTAAGGGCTAAGGTTGGCACCAATGATTCAGTTACGACTATGGATTTATTTTTGACGAGGGCAGCAGCAGTAATTGATAAAGAGATCGAGTTGGTAAATAGACGCCTCTCAAGGTCTCCTTCTAGCAGTTTGTATCCAACATCCATAGGTACTAGTGTACCCTTGGAGGAGGCTGCTACTGAACCCTTGAGTTTGTCTATCTGTTCTGGGTTGTGTGATGGTTCTCAGGCTGAAGACGGGTCACCTTCATTGCCAGTAGTCCCGCTCAAGTCTATGCTTAGGCCCCTTTTACCAGTTATCTTAACAGAAAATGAGGAGGGCAGTGATTCCCATCCATTACAAGGGAATGCTGGGAATTCAACAAATAGACAAGTGGATATACACCCAGCTCCCAGTAGTGTGAGTACTCAACTGCCCGATAAGGGGATTTTAAGGGCTGGCGTGGGCACAAAAAGGAAATTACAGGCTATAGGGGGCAAAGCAAAGAAACCCAAATCAAATCCTGTTACCAAGACCATGTCATCTGCACCGGCTGCCTTGAATATAGATCACTCGGTTACATTAGAAGCATTTCAAGCAATGTTGATTAGCATGCTGGACATAAAGCTGGGTCCCATTCATGAGAGGCTAGCCCTGATTGAGAAATGTTTGGCAGGGCATAATCGGACTGATGAAATTGCTACCTTGGGTGGGCCAAGTGAAAATCTGAGTCCGAGCACGATAACCGACCCAGGTTTACCAATATATCCACTGATTAATAATAAGGATAAACCAATGACCCAGCAACAGACTAAACGCGTAGTACGGGGGGGCTGATATAATGTGTGAACGTCAGGCAACCAGTAGGACTTCGTCTGTACATCTGCAGGAGTTGGGAGATTCTCAAACTACCGGCGGCCGACAGGAGGGGGAACAGGGCGTGCACTGGGGGAGACACAGCGTCTACCAGTTATTCACCTTCCACCTGAATCTACGCCTTACGTAGTGATCTTGGAGAATGTGCCGCCGCTCCCTTTGGGTACCAAAGAAGATTTTAGCCAGCTAAAAAATAAAGTACTTCATTGGTTATCCAATAATACCACCGTGGGCCTAAGGGCGGAACAAAATATTATTATGGTGCGTCGAGTTAGCTGGATAGGTAGCTCGCGGAAAATTGGTGGGGGTGATTGTGTTATTGTGAATTTTAACAGGTCACATCTCGCTGAAAGAATTTTGTTCAAGGACCCACATTTTGGTCCCCCCAATTTTGGGTTGACTGTACAGGTTTTACCGTTGGGCTTCTTTTATAAAGCAGAGACACAAAGGTATTCCTTAGGGATTAGTAACACGGATGCTCCCCGAGATAGGCGGACACAAAGACCTCCTGTGGTAAAGGAACAATGGCTCCCCCCAGCAGCATGTAGTCTAAACCAGTTGTCCCAGCATTATCTTGCTCCTCCCTTAGAGTTATCTAATAGATATTCTACACTATCCAGGTTGGAGGAGTGCGATTGACTGAGTAACCCTACACACCCCATTGTTGAGCCAACGTCCCCGCAGTATGTCTCTACTAAGCAAAGTGCAGTGGGCCCCCGTGTATATAACAACAATGTTCTGTCGTGGAACATTGCAGGTATGGCAGATAAGTTTCAGGATCCTATTTGGATACAGTTTGTTAAACAATTCTCTGTGATCTGTTTCCAGGAGACGTGGTTGGTGGACTGCAGTTTATTCCTGGAGGGATTCAAAGCCTTCTTTGTTCCAGCTTCCCCGTCAGCATGTGGCAGAGCCAAGGGGGCCTGGTTATTTATATATCTCTGGCAGTGGACTGCCAGATCCAGATCCTCTCGTCATCTAGTTTAGGTCTCCAGGCTTTGGTACTAAAAAAGGGGACTACTAGTATGGGCCTGATAAACTTTTATTATGCTACGACTTGCACGCAGGGGGAATGTAACATAACTCTACTTGGTTCCTATTTAAGGCAGTCCTGTGGATCTATATCACACAATCTTATGGTGCTGGGTGATTTTAACATCCACCCCTGTGGAGATCCGAGGCATACAAGTACAGCTGATTTGGGTTGCCCCCGAATGAGGGGGTTCCATTTTGAGCACTTTACTCAGGGGGAACTATTGAACAACATCTTAAACGAATTTGACCTGATGTCACTTATGTCTCTTTCCGCTCCATATAGTAAAGTCCTTGTTCCCACTTTCAAAGGGAGAGGATGTGGTTCTTTTATAGACTACATATTAATTTCATCAACCCTCCAGTTTCTATTCTGTGGGTTTACTATTTTGGAAAGTAGTTATAGCGACCACAACCCGCTTTGTGTGCAATTATGTGGCCCACTTTTATCCAGAAATTCTAGGGTGGCGACATCGGGCACCCTGAGATCAACGGACGGCAGGCGCCGGCTTAAATGGTCTCAGGTTTCCCCTGATATTTTCTACGGTGAAGTTAGAGATTCCTGTGCTGCCGAATTAGCCCTTTGTATCTCGCCGGGTATGTCCTCGGGGGACGTTCTTAGCGCTTTTAACGCTATTATTACTAAGGTAGGGGAACTCTTAAGTGCTCCAGCACGTAAAACATACACTGTATTTCCCCGATGGTTTGATTCATCTTGTTCTCTGGGGGCGAGGAAGCTGAGGGAGGCTCTAAATGTTGTTCCGAGAAATCAATTATTGATACGTGCCTGCCGTAATGAGTACAAACAGTCACTGGCCAAACGCAAGGGTGCCTTGAAGGAGGAGGCATGGAGGGAGTTGCTAGAGACGAGTATCCTTGGGAATAGCTCAAGGTTTTGGAGTATTGTTAATAGACCGCTTTTTGTGCACGACGTAGGGGGAGATCTGGGTTCGCACATTACCGAGGAAGAATGGGTACTCCATTTCAAGTCCATGTTTAAATGCCCCTCGGAACAAACTCTACAGATAGGTCGGGCTATGGATACCCCCGTTGTGGTTTTTAAGCAGAAAGAAGTTGAGGCAGGGATTGTTGGGCTGACCTGTAATAAAGCTCCTGACCCGGATGGCATCCCACCGGACCTATTTAAATCGGATCCACCATTTTGGGCACCGGTTCTCGTGGCTGTGCTCAATGTTGCGGCCAGGGACGGTTGTCCTGAGTCTTGAGCTACTTCAACTATTGTGCCTGTGTTTAAAAAGGGGGACCGCAATAGCACTTTTGCTATAGGCCGATCTCCCTCCTTGACTCTGTGGTAAAGGTCGTGGGTGGGGTGTTATTAGAAAGATTATCTACCTGGGCGGAGGAGCACAAGATAATTTCTGATATCCAATACGGATTTCGCCCAGGGCGTTCCACCGTGGCCCAATGCCTCAATCTTTACATGATCCTTGGTAAGTATACGCTTGCTCGCCCCGGTACGATCTACCTGGCCTTCATGGACCTATCGTCCGCTTTTGATTGCGTCAACCGGGTCAAACTGTGGCAGTCCATGAGGGCCATGGGGGTTGAGAGCAATATCGTTAACTTCCTAGAGGATCTGCATAGGGCCACCAAAGCCAATGTTAGATTCTCTCGGGACCTTCGTGTCTCTAGTGATTTTGACATTGGGAGGGGGGTTCGGCAAGGCAGTATTCTGGCTCCATTCTTGTTCAACCTCTATATAAACGATCTGGATAGAGCCTTAACAGATATTGGGGCGGATTTTCCGTATGTAGGGCGTCGGGGGTTACCCGTCCTACTATATGCGGACGATGCCGTCCTTATAGCCAGAACTGCTAGGGGTCTTCAATCTCTGCTTGATGCCTTCTTAAAATGTATGGGTGCCCGAGATCTGGCAATCAATAATGCAAAATCATATATATTGCAGGTAGGGACGCGGCCCAAGAAAGATTTTTTATTCACAGTAGGTCCCAAGAAGGTTCCTTTGACGACTGTCTTCTCATATTTGGGGGTTTTATTGAATGATCGTTTGAATTGAGGGCCACTTATTCAGAAGAAAAAGGGGGAGCTGGCAAGGGTAAACGCTGCTATTTTTAACTTTGCTGCTAAGATGGGAAAGCGCCCAATTGCAGCTGTGCTGAAAGTCTATCAGGCAAAAAGCATAGCTACAGCTTGCTACGGCAGTGAAATCTGGGGGCATACTGCCACAGATGTCCTGCAGGTGGTAGAGAACACCTTTTTGAAGCGTTTGCTGGGAGCGCCAAGCGGTTTGTCGAATTTGGTGGCTCATGAGGAATTGGGGGTGCCTTATTTATGCGACACCCTGGCTTTGCGCCCCCTAGTGTTTTGGCTTAAGTGCTGGCGGAACAAAGATTTAGCCCTCAGTCAGCAGATTATAAAGGAATGTATGAGCCTTGACAATATGTCCCGTATACCATGGCTAAAATATATTGAACGTTGTTTTGATGAGTTGGGCCATCCTGGATTATTCTTGAAGCCTGATTCTATTGTACAAAAGGATGTGGAGTTCGTCAAAAAAGCTTTTATGAGTTTAAAGTCTTTAGAAAGAGACGAGCGAGAAGTGCGCAAACCCAGTGTTCGCAAGTTCTTGATGTTAAAAACAAACCCATCTACTGAGCCTTATCTCCTGGGGTCATTGTCTTTATATGAGCGGTTTTTATTGTCTAGGTTTCGACTGGACCTTTTTCATTTTTCCCTTGCTGTACCAAAAGGGTCCAGCAGAGGCCAGGTGTTAGCACCCTGTGGCTGTGACAGAGAGTCTCCACAGGATTTGCTACACTTTATGTTCTTTGTAAATTTTACGAGTTACCCCGGAGATATTTTTATTCCCTTTATTAAAGAAGATGAATTTTAACCAGGTTCGTCCCGCACTTTTGTACCTGCAATTGCTGAATGCTGATTGTATCTTTTTATCGTGGGTTATTTAAAATCTACTGTAAGAAAGAGGGCCTGTCTGGATGCTTAGTAACCTCTTTGTAGTCCGAATAAAGGCAGTAAGGCCCATGTTGCTTCTGTTATCAGGGCTATTCTAGCGTAATGCTAGCTATGGTGTGCACTCCATTGTCATCTTTTAGACTGTGTAGCAGTCCTAATGGGGCCCCTTTTTGTCTTTTTTTGCTATGTATGTATTTTATATGTAATTTTATTGTTTTATGTTTTAACGAATTTTGGATGTTTGGAACGTTTATGGTTTTCTGAATGCGAAACCGAATAAAGTTGATTTGATTTGATTTGATCTATATATATAATTTTTCAAAATTTTGTAAAATATAAGTAATTTGTCATATATATTTAATTTATTAATATAAATATATATTGACATCTTAATTATATTTTACAAAATATAACACATATTTAAAACATTAATCTCAACATTGCCCTCCCACATTTATTAATTAAATTACTTACGGTTTCTGTAGCTGAAGAAAATATATTCCAAAAATCGTTAATCCATCCAGGTATCTCTCAATCCAAACGAATGTAAAAATTAACCCAAAAAAAATGCAAAAATCCAACTGTTGCAAAAATAATCCAGGATCGATAAATCCAACTCGATTAAACCATAAAAAACCAAAAATATTTTTTTTAAAAGAAACGCTCCAGGAAAACCCGAAAAATTAAGAAAGTGTTAAATAAATATTAGTATAAAATACTAATACACATTTCTTAATTAAAAGAACGCTATCTTCTCCAAAATGCGACTTCGATAAAAAACAACCTGTAAAAAAGTAAAGAAACATACCCACCCACACAAACATACACATACACTATAATTAAATACATTTAAAAACACATTTAGCACCATATACACACATTTCTCTACATATTCTAACCTCTCTACACTAGGCCTCAAACAGTAACTATCGATATCTCGCTAAAATATAACTAACAACTAAAACACACCAAAAACACAACCACCTAACATAGACACACTACCTACCACCTAACTACATTGATATACAAGTAAAAACTTAGTTTAATTAAAGAAAATTAAACTTACCTTCCTCGACGCGACGCAGCTTCTAACCGCGAGCTTGTCCCCTCTGAAATAACCCAAAACAACATTAAGCGGCTACAAAATAGTACCTGTAAAACAAAAATGGCTGGTTAAATAATAAAACACATAGAAATTAATTTAAAAACATGTAATACAGTAATAAATAAATGACTTATATGTTTTATAAAAATATTAGATTATTGTACTTATATGTTAAAAATAATGTAACATTTTTTCTACATTGTCAAATTATAATAATAATTAATATAAACTATATTAATGATTATTATAATTACTTTTATTTCTATCATTTACAATACTTTTCAAAAAAATATATATATATTTTTCAAATGTTAAATTAAAACTTACCTTCTCAAAAACATGTTTATATAAAATGTAACAATGTAATAATTGATATTATTAATATTTCATGCATTAATGATTATAATTAAATATATATATTACATGTACAAAAATTGTTAACCACTAAAAATGTGAATATTTTCTGACTAAATCTGTATAATGTTATATGGTTTAATTTAAACAAATTATATATATAATTACTAACTGTAAAACATGCAGAAATGAATTGTAAAATTATATTACAAAATTAATGTATGTTACAAAAATGTTCTAAACTAAAATAACAAAAAATGTTTTCTGGAACAAAAGATAAATACCTGTATCCTAAAATATAACAATGTTAAAAACATGTATATTCAAAAATGTATTATATGTGAATAAACATATATCCAAATTACTTTATGTTACAAAAATAAAAATATGTATATATTTTGTATGTTTCCTCATTTGTATAATATTGCATTAATAAAATATGTTTTTTTACTCTAAGGGGGTCATTACGATGGCGGGCGGAAGCACAACCGCCGTGCTGGCGGATGCAAAAACCACCAGTTACCGCCGGCACGCAGCAGTCCACACGCCCGCCCAATTACGATGCGAAAAGTAGGCCAAACACCGCCGGCAAGCCAGCAACACCGTCCGCCATCAAAGTGCGCCCGTACACGTAGCGGCGCAGCTCAATTGACACACACCGTCCGACGAAACACGTCCCGCCCGGCGTATAAATTACGATGCCGCAAACAAACGGCTCCCACGGCCAAGAGATACCGTACGACAAACCGAAGCGGTAACACGGACGCCGAGCACGGACAACGAAGAAGCGGCTCCCCCAGCATGAATACAGCACTGCAGGCCCTCCCCATGCTCCTGCTGATGCACCACCAAGGACGCAACGTACCGCGGAGACGCAGGTAGGCACACACACAACAAGTGCACGCAAACAGCGCACACAGTGCAAGGGCGGAAAGAGCGGACAACCCCCCACTAGCGCGTGTACACTACACATCCACCATTGCATCCACATATGACACACAGGCCAAATCGTAACATCGCGTAACACATGTGTACACACCACCTGGGACTAGGAACCAACGACCCCATCGGGCCCAAAGCGGCGATGACGCCGCCACACATGCGCACAACGCAGAGGCCAACCGCAGCGCCATGCATGCGTCGCACACAGACACAGGGACACAACCAAGCAGCACACACATCAGCCCCACCCCGAACGCACATGACACGTGACAGGCCTGCCACAGACATGTCCCCAACGCCCAATTCACGGACAACACCCAACGCCACACAACCGACGCACACATGTCAGTGAAGTCACGCAACAGCAGGACACACCCCAGTGTAACAAACATGGCGTAGCACACAGCGGCGGCAACACCAACTAGGAGAAGCAGGGCCCCTTCGGGAAGAGGAACGCCAGTACCACACTGAAACACCCATACCACCCTGCACATATGAACAAGACATATAAAACGGAACACCAAAGAGCCCGGGGACCGACAACAGGTGGCCCAAGAATAACATCCACACACAAGGCCCAACGCAGAGCGGAAAGGCAGCCTGCCGCCCACACAAGGGAGAGCAGACAGCACTGAATGACCTTCCATTCCAACTCCGAAACCACAGCCCTACGAAAGAAGCCGGTGAATACAGCCATTGTCCAAGAAAAGACCAACACAGGCATGCTGAGGAGACCGACCACAGGGCAGATAGCGCATATCACAGAAGCACACAACGGACGGGGAAGAAAAAGAAAACACTCCCCCATGTCGGCCACATGCAAGTTAATTGGAAGGAGTCACACATCACTGACCTTGAACTGTCTGAGAAGCATGTGGGATGAGGGCCCGTGTCCTCCAAACAAGCCAACAGAACACAAGTCCTGTCTCCCTACGACTACACAGAGCTCACAGCAACCTCGGAGCGTGCACATTGCAGACTGCACACACAGCCGGAGCACGCCACCACAACGCACCGCTGCGAAATGGCAACCGCAACACACCTACCCAACTACGCCGGACAGCTCAAGCTGTACAAAACCAACCTGATACATATATTGGGATGCGATCTCCTGTCCCTGCTGAACGTAAGTTACCGACTGACTTACCGCATCACATTGTTCAGCTGCGTCATGCCCGTCTTCTACTGTCGGAGGTGTCCCTACCAGCATCCCGTGGAGATATGCCTCTCCAACCCGGCATGTCTGAAGGCGGACCTGCTACCACTACTCCTCCCTCTGGACGCACACGACAGGGCCTGCTCTGCCTATGGGGGCATGGCGTATGTGGCCAACATCGCACCCGCACTGAAATGGGACCACTGTGCCTCCACACGACGGATCATCGAGAACAGCTACATCAAATGTCACCCAGCATGCCCCATCATGGTCCTCCAAGGGACAACTTACGAACAACACCTTGACAGCCACCATCCGCTACATTGGCTGGCAAACATGTACACCACCAATGACATGGAAGCCCTGCTGGACGGCATCGCATACCTGACAACCTGTAAATTCGTCGGACCACAACGCAGGTTCCCCGATTGACCTATGATGTCCAACCCCGCACCCATGCTTAGCTTCCGCACGGACTGGCCAGTCACCACCACAACAGCCATACCAAACGACCGGCAACTGTAACCACACCATCAACGACATCGCCATGACATCGGATATGACCGGGACATGCACACTGTTCCCCATCACATCCAGGAACACCGCATGCATCGTGGGAGGCAGTGGCATGGGCTCTGTGTATCGCACCCACATGGACGGAACTGCACGAACAACCAGGACACGACATGGATCCAGCGCCCATGGACACACACACCGCTCAGTGGACATGAATAGGTCGCCTGGAGTCTGTGGGTGCTGCACCCCTCCCACCCCCGCCCCGGGAATCCCATACCAGGACCTTTGCATGGACGACAAGTGCATACAACAACAACACGACCCCAGTGACTGTGACATGTCCAGTAACCACCACAGTGCAACAACAAGTGGCACGCCGCTGCATGCACGCAAGCACATGCCCTGATGTCATCTCACATGCACGCGTGCATGAGGAACAACCGCAGCAAACCTGTCACATGGAACTGAGATGGACTGTGCCCATGATGCCAAGCGGTCTGGTAGGCTACATGTATACCGTCTGTGTCAAAGTCCGCAGCTCCGCAGCTATACGTAAATGTACATTAGCACAGCCTTGGCCAAGCAGATGTAACTCTGAAGCCCACATCCCACATGCAACAGCCAATCACATGTAACCCCACACCCTATCCCATTTGCAATCATGCTCAGTATATCCTCAACATGTATTCCGCTGCCAGTAGTGTCCAATATACTGCATCACAGAGGACAGAAGACTCAATATAATGTTTGAAACCAAAACTGTCTCCGCTGACTCATTTCACAAGTACGAATGAGAGAGGATGAGAGTATGTGAAGTACACGGCAGTCGTGACATGACCATGTAGTCCACTGGTATTGGATGTCAACGCAAATGAGTAGCACAACTGTGGAAGACACACATGTGTCGTGTGAAGTCGTATGGACGCAGTGCTCAGGTGGGTGGGTGTGACGGGTAGATGCGCACATGCCAAGTTGGAGCACGCCGTGTTGGGAGGGGTCATGAACAGTACACCACCGCTTCCCTGGGCATTGTGAGAGGACACCTGTCGGGGGGAGTGAACACGTGTGTGCACAGCAGCCAGGCACACGTACAAAGCGGTACCAGGCGCACCTCAGCCCACCCTCTGTGGACAAGCTGGATCCTGTTGTGCACCCGCCATGCCCCTTGACAAGGCACACACAGCCCCAGTCGACCAGGTGTAACCCCAACATAGTCAATCCGCACAGGCGATACAGGGCACGGGATGGCAGTGGAGCATGGTGTGTGAGAGGTCTCCTCGCGCTCCTCCTGGTCATATCACGCAGGCAATAGAACCTCAACGTCTAGCATGGCACAAGTCAAATGGAAGTGTAGGGGGACGCACCACAGCACGAGCAGCACTGACGTCACGGGAGGTGGCTCGCACCATCCCATCCATTGCCCATTATACCAACCACGCCACATGCCATTGCGACTAAGTGCAAGCGCGTGCGCCACCACCCCCGAGCCCTCCCCAGAGAGGCCAAAGAGTGAATGTGTGGGCCACCAGTCACAGACGGACGCGGCCTGGCCGCAAGGGCAGCCACAGCCACTGGGTGTCGCAGGTGGCGGATCCGGAAGGCGAAGACTGTGATGCATAGTCCATGCAGGCCGGGTCTCCATTTGGGGCACCACGCAGGTGGACGGCGTCCCGCAACACATCATACCCTGAGACAGCCCACTCGTGCAACTGGACCCACACATACACTCCTTGCCCTCTCTGGTGCGAGCTTGGGGCTGCCTGTGCAAGCGCTAGCCTCGCAGGTGCACATGCATATTGGGGGAGCGAGGGAGGACATGAGGGCTGGGGCGAAGATGACTGTATCACTGTCAGTGAGTGCAAGGGATGACCCAGATGTGGAAAGGAAGAGACGTGTCCCGTGTGTACTGCAACTAGTCGCCAATCCAACTACCCCCATGTCCGGAATGTAAGCCCGCACCTAGGCCCGCCCATCCGCCACATCGAACATACCACCAGCACGACAAGCTTCCCATTCGAAACACTGACTGGGGGTGGCGACCAGTGAACAATCATGTGTAGCCTACCCACGCGTACATGTGGGCCCTCCATGATCCATGTCACCTGCGGCAAAGTCATGACATGCGCAATGAGGGAAGTGAGGAGAGCTGTCCGCCCCACGCACAGTAGGTGCATCAGCTCCACAGACCCAGCAGCGAGTCCAGCAGGGGTCACATGTGCAGGGGCAGCTGTGCGTGGTGTGAGGGCACATGCATATAGACAGCACATCGACCAATGTGTAGTCTGCCCACATCTACAGTCCATCATCATGCGGACATAGGAATTGAACACAGGGCAACACATCTTAGTGGGTGCACCCACCGTGACCAACAATGCGCAATCATCGACGTACCCGCCCTGTGCATGGCCCCCCACCCAACGGAGGCACATCCAGTGCCACCATCCCACACACACAAGCCTTCCACGGAACATGCTGTGTCCAATGGTCAGTACAGAGTCAGCGCCCATCTGGTGGATCCTGAACACACACACATGCCAGCTCCCACTATGTACGTCTGCCACCTGGCACGTGCAATGTAACCTCTCACCTGTGACGTGTGACTGCAAGCACACAGCCGTCTTGGCATGGGGCTGTCAATGTGGACACCTGTCAATGTTTCGGGAGGTGTGATCCGTACAGTGCTGTACATAGGGTGCAGTGCTGACACCTACTACTGTCTCATGTCCCCTCGTGCCACAGGTCCCACTTGTTTTGGCCGCTCAGCCTGTGCCCACATCGTCGTCGTCGTGTGCCATACTCATCCAGCCTCGGAAGCAGTTCCATGCTCAGCAGACATTCATGTTGCCGTGGCGTTGCCGCTCGACGAATATGCAGTCAGTCCCCATCAGCACGCCCCGCAAGTCATTGGGGCCTAGATCCCCATGTGCATGCACATGGCAGTGGTTTGTCTCACTAGCCATTGCCATTGTTGGGAGACCTGTGTAAGTGTATTGTGGCCGTGCCGTCCCAGCTTGACAGCTGGGCTGTGGCTCATGTGCTTGCTCAGTCATGTCAGTGATGTGTATGCGAAATTGCTATGTGTTGTGTTGCTTTGACATGTGTCCACTGCCATTTTCCCTAGGCGGAGACCGAACATTGACCGCCCATACCAATTGCTGGCGGACATGGACGATACAGAGGTCATTAGGAAGTTTCGGCTGGACAGGCCAACCCTGCATCGACTGTGTGCCATGTTGGAACTCCATCTCCGTCCCCGCAGGGTGTATCCGACAGCTGTCACCCCCACGGCTAAGGTGATGGCCACCATGCATTTCTTCGCCACTGGGTCATTCCAGCACACAGTGGGCAGTGGAGGAGGGATGTCCCAGCCCATGTTCAGCAAGGTGCTGAGGGATGTACTGGCAGCCATGATGCTGTACCGAAACAGGTACATCCGCTTCCCCAGGGCTCGTGAATTGGCGGCAGTGAAGGGTGCATTCTATGCCCTTGGCAGAATCCCACACGTCGTTGGAGCCATTGACTGCACACATGTTGGCCTTGTTCCACCACAGGCCACTGAGCACCTGTACCGCAACAGGAAGCACACGCACTCCCTGAATGTGCAAGTGGTGTGCCTTGCGGACATGGTGATCACCCACGTGTGTGCAAAGTTCCCAGGCTCGGCCCATGACGCACACATAATGCGCAACAGCATCTTGCCACGACTGATGTCCAATCTGCAACAGGATCGTGGCTGTATTGTCGGTGAGTATGTGGAGTGGTGTAGCGTCCTGGTTGTGCGATGCTGTCCCCTGTCCAGTTGGAATAGCAACGGTTCTCTGTGTCCCTCACACCCAGGTGACTCTGCGAACCCGAATGGGGCATGGCTGCTCAGTCCATTGAGGAATCCTCGCACCCCTGCAGACGATCGCTACAATGAGGCACATGGGAGGACCAGACGTGTGGTCGAGCGTACCTTTGGCCTCCTCAAGTCCAGGTTCAGGTGCCTGGACCGCACCGGGGGTGCACTGGCGTACTCCCCACAGAAGGTGTGCCAGATAGTGGTGGCGTGCTGCATGCTGCACAATCTGGCCATTCGGAAGCAGATCCCCCTCATCGTGGATGACGGAGATCAACCAGGGCCCCAGCCCGCAGACCAGGACAGCTTGAGTGAGGAGGACAGCGGAGAGGAGGAAGCTGGGAATGTGCGGCAGCAGCTCATCGCCCGCTACTTCACTTGACGGTGAGTGTCCATGTACGACGGCTGATGTGGCTGTATCTGTGCAGGTGTGTGTGTGCTGTGTCAGGGTGGCCGTTTGTTCACTGCGTGCTGTGTGTCAACGCTCCATGGCCAGGGTAGTATGCCACTGTTGGTGGCTGTGGCATTGTGCCCTATTGCTCTGTGCGATGTGTGTACATTGCTTGTAGTTGTTGACATGTACTGTGTGATGGGTGTGTGATACACACATTGAATGTGCTCCTGTTCTGTCTCCCACCCCTAGGTCCCTACAGGCCCTCCGGATTCCATTGCCATGCCACGCATCAGGTGCCTTTCCGCCCAAGGTGGCCGTTGTATACCGTACAAATTAAACACAGGGCACAAACAGCAGTTTGTGTAAGAGGTGCATTTATTTCAAACTGTGACATGTGATTGTGTGTAAGGTGATGACAAAAGTGGTGCGTGCAGTGACAATGAGCTGTCGGTCACGGCTGCGTGATGCTCAGGGTGTACCCACTGGTTCTATGTCCATAGTCCAACACACACATGCCATCCAGATGGCTGTGTGGAGTGGGATCGTAGTCCAAGTCAATGCAGTGGGTGGTCAAGGAAGGCTGGCTGGCTGCCTCACTTGCGTCTGGAGCGTGCGAAGTCCTCCCGGGAGATCTGTTTCCACTTCGGACGGCCCCTTCCACGTTTGCGAGGGGGTGCCTGCTTGCGACATGCTGGTGGTTGAGGTGTGCTCACTGGCTGTGGACGCAGGGGAACTGGACACTGCTGCTCGACCCTGCGCCCCGGCAGGTGGTGGCGGAGGGGAGCTGCTGTCCCTGGCTGTGACCTCACCGCCACCACCAGCTGGCCCATGAGGTCCACGAGTTGGCCCATACGGGCGTCCATGGACCTCAGCACCCCCAGCACCTCACGCGTGTCTGTAGCTGACCTGGCCCATTGTCCTTGGGCCTCTTCATAGGCCCCAAGGACTCTGGCCATTTGAGGCAGGGCATGGCTCCCAGGGGAGGCTGGCGTTTCCCTGACCCTGCTCCTCCTACCAGTCCTGCTGCCACCGGCCTGCCCACTAGCCACATTGCTCACCACGGTCCTCGCTGTGGCTCCCAGGGTGGATCCAGTCGGCCGGGCCACCACCTGCGCTGGGGCTGGTGCCAGCGAAGACGTGGTGGTGGTGGCGGCGGTGGTGGTCGGTGCGGCGATGGTGGCGGTTGCGGCAGTGGTAGTGGCCGCAATGACCGTGGGTGTGGCCGCAATGACCGTGGGTGTGGCCGCAACGACAGTGGCAGCAGGGGGCTGGGAATGTTCAGCAGCCCTGGATGATGGGTTGGTGGGTAGGAGGGGTCCTGGGGAGCGGCT
The DNA here is from genome assembly GCA_963921515.1 of Calotriton arnoldi. Taxonomy (NCBI): domain Eukaryota; kingdom Metazoa; phylum Chordata; class Amphibia; order Caudata; family Salamandridae; genus Calotriton; species Calotriton arnoldi. The sequence continues at coordinate 205,450 of CAWUFW010001295.1, read as the reverse complement.
GGGCCCTGCCACACCAGATGGGCCTGCTTGGTGGTCCGTGTCCGAAGAGGAGGACAGATCCTCCACATCCGTGTGTCCTCGTTGGGGGCTTGTAGGCTGGCTGTGCTGGCTGCTGTCTCCATCCCCAGCATCCAGCAGTTCGTCACCTGTGGAGAGAATGAGATTTGTTATTGTGTTGCACCTGGCGAAGTATGTATTTGTCGTCTGACATTAACAGTTCGTGCAATCTCGTACATGGGTTTCCCGGAGGCGTGTGTGTGGCTGTAGCATTTGTAGTTGTGTGTGCTTGGCAATGGGACTGTGTGCTGTGCACATGTGGCATGGGACGGATTGGCCATGCCGATGGGTGTGTTGCTGTGCCCCTACTTATTGTGACTCTGGTGTATGCGGGCTCCTGGCCCATCCTGGGTCTGGTTTGTACTTTGCTTTTGGTGTTCAGATGGGACGCTTAGGAACGCATATGGCAACATGGGGGCCATGCCCCAGATTCGCATTTGGGAGGGAATATGCTTTTGGGGTTCAAATGGAACGCTTAGGAACGCATATGGCAACATGGGGGCCATGCCCCAGATTCGCATTTGGGAGGGAATATGCTTTTGGGGTACATGCTGTGAGCCATGGGTGCCGAACGTGACATGTGTTGTGGCAGCATGACAGTGCATGGTTTGAGGTGTGTGCATGCTTGACATGGCCTGCATATTTGCTGTCTGTTGTGATTACTGGACATGGCATTGGACGCATCGTTATGAGTGAGTGATGGTTGTGTGCCAGCCAACGTATTGCAGTTGTCCCATCTCCTTGGTGTGCGTGCTGCCCTGTGCCATGTGCATCACTGCAGTGCTCGGGGGGTGTGGCCCATGTTGTGTGTTGTTGCTCACAGTGTGTTGTGCGCTTCATTGACTTCTGGCACATGGTTGGTCATGGGCATGTATCTTAGCGTGACTGCTGTATGTGTGGCAGCTGTGCGGATGACATGCCTTTCATGAGACTGGGGCTGACGGATGGGATGGATGGTATGTTGTATGTGCATGGTGTGTCTGTGTGTTTGATGGGTTCAGTGGTGTTCGTGTGCATTTATGTTGTTCTGCTCTGTTGCGTCTAGTGTTGTTTGTCTTACATAGGCGTAGTTGTGGGGTGTGTGGTTGACTGGCAGTAGGGGCTACATGGACAGGACTTCAATGGTGTTTCGGTTGTGTGTGATGAGTTGCACAGTGGCTGCCGTGTGGTACTATATTCAGTGTGGCTTGTGCATGCAGACGTGGCTCCTTGGGTGTTGCTATGTCTGTGATGGGTCATGTGGGGTGTGAGTCTGTGGTTCATGTCCGTGTGCACATTGTTCACTTGTTCGTGACGGTGGGCGGTGCTGCGTGTTCGTCTGCTACGTGACATGTCCCATGTGTTGGTCGTGTTCCGGTCCTCATGCCTCCAGTAATCCAGCCCTGTCCAGTTTCCCACCTGCAGGTTGTTCGGGCGTGCACTGTACTGGATGCCACATGGTTCTAAGCGGGGGTGCTCCATGTTGCAGGTCTGTGGGGGTGGGGGGTGTTGTGGGTCGTGGTGGTGGCTGGACACCCACTGACACCGATTGCTGTGGACCGTGATGTCTACCTTTCGGCTGTCGTTGTGCACTGCGGTGGCTGACACGTGGCTGTGGGGTGGGGGGATGCTCCTCCTTGCTGTGCTGTGGGACTAGGGGCCTGGTGTGTGTTGTACTTGGGCTGTCCACCCTCCCACCCACTGCACTTTGTGTTCCTGCCACTTACCTGTTACTTGTCGGTTAGTGCAGCTGTGGCGGACACATGGGTGTGGTGGGTGCTCGTTGTGGCGCTTCTGGCATATTTGGGGACCTGTTGGTGGTTACGTGGCTGGCTGAGTGTACACATGTCCCCACGCATCTTACAGTTGTTCTGTTTGGGCTGTGTGTGGTGGTGTCTGTTGCATGTGTGTGTGATGTGTTGTGTATTGTGTGCTGGACATGGGGGTGTTTGTCCCTGGGAGCTGTGGCATGGTGGTAGTGCATGTGAGTACATAGCGGTGTGCTGGTATACATTAGTTTGTACTTACCAGCCTCCACTCCCCTGCTAATCCGGCGAGGATCTCGGGATGTATGATGACTCGCACCTTCTCCTCCCACGCTTTGAAGGTCTTGAAGAGCGCGGGATTCCCTCCGCCAGTGACGGCTGCCAGCTCTCTGTTCTTGGTCTCCTTCTTCTTGACCAGGCTCTTGACGTCATTCCACCGTTTGTTTATTTCGACTCTGTTCCTGGGCAGGGTCCCGACTGCATTGACCTGGTCTACGATCCGGTTCCACATTCTGTTTCTGGTGGCTAGTGGTGTGTGCTGGACCATGTTCCCATAGATTTGTGGGTGCACCTTGATGATCTCGTCGACCATGACCGTCAGCTCAATGGGCGTGAACTTGGGCATTCTTTGTGGTGCCATGGTGTTTGTGGTGCTGGTGCGGTGTGTGTTGTGTAATGTGCAGGGGGTTTGTGGTGCCGGTGTTTGGTGGTGGTGGTGGTGGTGGTGGTGGTGATGTGTGCGTTTCTGTGGTGTGCTGCTGTCCTTGCTGTGTCACTGTGTCCTCTCTCTCTCTCTAGTTTGAAATGTTGCAAGGGGTTGTGGTCTGTGGGAGTGCTGCTTTTGTACTTACCTATGTGGGTGTGTCCTCATGGTCTGTTGTTTTCAGGTGTGTTGTGTCTGGGGTTCTGGCCTTTGTAGTTTTTGTTTGTCCAGGGGGTGTTTTCGGGATGTGTACTGTGCTTGTGTATTTGTGCGTGCCTTGCTGTGTGGACTTGTTGGCCATGTTGTGTGCGATTGTTTTTGTCAGCGGATGGTTTCTGTGCAGGGACGTGGGCGCCATGGCTTCTGCCGTGTCGATTCTCATCGGCGTTGTTTGCGCTGGCGGGCGGTATATTTGTAGTTTTCCCGCGCTCATGGCGGTGCGATCGTAATCTCACGTGCGGTGTGTCGGCCGTGAGGGCGGGCGGTTTTGTGTTGTCGTGCGTGTTTCCGTCCGTGGCGGGCGGTTTGACTCCGACTCGGACGATGGCGGGTGGTATTTTGTGTGATTTTTCCGGCGATGGCGGTTTTCGGTTTGTGTAATCGTAATGGCGTGGTCGGTGTTCAGACGGTGTGTGCGGGCGGATTTTTGCCGCTTCCATGCCTGGCGGATTTTTTTACGCCGGGTATCGTAATGGGCCCCTAAGTATCTTATTATTAACAAATAAAGATCATTTTAAAATTGTCAAGTCTGATTATTTTTCTATTAATTGATTGCTATTAAATATTTTCCTAAAATGTATATTTTAATGCAATGTATATAGTTTTAACTAATATGTATTATCAAAATATATTGTTATAATTATTGTAATTATAAATATAAAATAAAATATTATACATACACATTACTACTACAGATTAAAAAAATATTTTAAAGTCACACACCTATAAACATATATAATATAATATTTCTACACCAATTACTATAAATTAAAGTAATGTGCTCTACACTACACATATCTAATTTATTATTCCCACTTCAGTTAGTATTAAGTCAGGGAAGGTGCTGGACACTTAGGGGCCGATTCCGATTCGGGCCGGAAAACGTACCGACCGACTCGGTCCGGGAATAAAGTCCGACCGACACGTACCGGCGCCGTACGACCCTGGTAGTACAATGAAATGCATGTGAAATCAGATCGACTCGGACGGAATACAAAACGACCGACCGAGCCGGACGGAAACAAGCCATCCGGCCGGGAAATCACGCGAAACGAACCGACCGACACGCACCCGGATTGAACCCGAACGAAACTTACCCGCGAACTCCGACCCGCGTAGTACGATGCTGTGCGTGCAAAACACGACCGACTCGCACGGAGCACAAGCCGTACGACCAACACGCATACAAAACCCAGCCGAAGCAACCCAATACTACGCGACCGACTCGTACGCTGCATATGAAACCTAGCTGACACACAGCGGCGGGAACGAGTCGGACAAGATCGCACGAGACAACTGCAGCGTCCTACTCGGACACAAGAACGACTCCTACATGCACCAAAAACACCAAGGAAAAATTAGAAAAAAAGGGCCAAACAAGCAACCACAAAGCCAATAAATACAGGGAGGGAAAAAAATGGAACAAGGACACACCTCCAACTCCACCTACATAAAGGCCACAAATCCCTACCATGATCCTTTGCAAATTCCACTGACCTGCCAGCACACAACACCATCACACAGCAAACACAGACACACTCACAGCTCATACATCACAAAAGCCACACACCATTACCACACCTACAAATAGCACCCTCACACACACCCAGCTAAACCTACACTCACACCCCCACTTGCACACACACACATCAATCACCACCACCACCTATCACCATGCCCCCAAAGAAGAACCATAAGTTCGTAGATAGTGAATTGGAAGTCCTGGTAGACGAGATCCTGAGGGTAGAGCCACAGTTGTTTGGTACATTGGTACAACAGACCCCCATGTCGCAGAAAACCAAGATGTGGGCGAGGATTGTCGACAGGGTGAATGCACAATCACCATGTTTGCGCACAAAGGAAGACATCCAGAACAGGTGGTATGATGTGCGCAGGAGGGTCCGGGACCTACTCAAAAGGACTACCTCCTCAGCCAGCACACCGGCAGTGGCCCTCCTGCAAAACCAGTATACCTCAGGCCCTGGGAGGAGAAGGTGCGGGCCATCCTACCACCAGTGAGCGTATACGGACTAACAGACATCCCAGAGCCTGGTGAGTACACAACTAATATACACAATATGGTGTGACAACACACACACATCACAGGCAAGGGGATAGGCAAACCATGCACCCTCAGCAAATACACAGCAACCAAAAGATATTCATCCCAAGATGTGAATGCTAGTCAGACAAACACAATACCTCCCATCTCATAGTGATATGTAACTGTGTCATGACATGTACAAACCTAACAACAAATACAGCAAGGCAGTGGCACAAATAGAACCAACAAACACTCCCAGATATTTCAACACCACTAGAACACCACCTCACAGGGAAGCTCACTGAAAGGAAGGAAGTCTGTGTATGCTGGTCAAGTTAGTGTAGCCAATAGCATGATGGGAGTGGTAGTCACAGATATTGGTCACACCCACAATTGGCCCATCAACACCACTCTGAACCATGCTCACATCACAGGGAGTGGAAAACAACTGACAAGATGGCTGACACTGGGTACTGCTGGGGGGAGCACAAGGCCCTGCTGGGAACTGTGCAACAACCAACAGCAGGACACCACTGACTGACATCCTGAAAGACAACTTGCACTCCCTGCAATGGAAGCACGTTCCATGGTGGGATATCTGGCTGGGTGGGAAGGAGGACTCACAGCACTGACCATAGTTACAAGCACCTCCACTCACATACACCCTCAACACTAACTCCACATAACCCACCTGGGAGAATGCAATGCCTCACATCCTAACTGAAGATCCCACAAAGAACCACCACCCTGGGTTATGCTGTGTGAAGCACAGGGACACTCTTGGCACCTTGTAGCCAAACAACTGCCAGGACAACACTCCCAGCCATCCTGTCAGCATAGGCACCCCACCCCACAGGGAAGCAGAGTCAAAAGGAAGGAAGGATGGGCATGCTGGGAAGGGGGGTGGAGGCAATAGCATGATGGGAGTGGTAGTCACAGATCAACATCTCACACCCACATGGCCCAGCAAGTTAGCACTGAAGCATGCACACCTCACAGGGAGTCAAAAGCCACTTCAAAGATGTCTGACACGGGCCACAGCTGTGGGGAGCACAAGGCCCTGCTGGGAACTGGGCACCAACAAACAACAGGACCACACTGCCAGCCATCTTGCCATTGCTGTCACACTCACACACAGTGAAGTCCACTCAAAAGGAAGGAAGTATGGGCATGCTGGGAAGGGGGGTGTAGGCAATAGCATGATGGGAGTGGTAGTCACAGATGTTGGTCAGCCTCACAATTGGCCCATCAACACCACACTGAACCATGCTCACATCACAGGGAGTGGAAAAGGACTCACAAGATGGCTGACACTGGGTACTGCTGGGGGAGCACAAGGCCCTGCTGGGAACTGTGCAACAACCAACAGCAGGACACCACTGACTGACATCCTGAAAGACAACTTGCACTCCCTGCAATGGAAGCACGTACCATGGTGGGATATCTGGCTGGGTGGGAAGGAGGACTCACAGCACTGACCATAGTTACAAGCACCTCCACTCACACACACCCTCAACACTAACTCCACATAACCCACCTGGGAGAATGCAATGCCTCACATCCTAACTGAAGATCCCACAAAGAACCACCACCCTGGGTTATGCTGTGTGAAGCACAGGGACACTCTTGGGACTCGTAGCCAAACAACTGCCAGGACAACACTCCCAGCCATCCTGTCAGCACAGGCACCCCACCCCACAGGGAAGCAGAGTCAAAAGGAAGGAAGGATGGGCATGCTGGGAAGAGGGGTGGAGGCAATAGCATGATGGGAGTGGTAGTCACAGATCAACATCTCACACCCACATGGCCCAGCAAGTTAGCACTGAAGCATGCACACCTCACAAGGAGTCAAAAGCCACTTCAAAGATGTCTGAGACGGGCCACAGCTGTGGGGAGCACAAGGCCCTGCTGGGAACTGGGCACCAACAAACAACAGGACCACACTGCCAGCCATCTTGCCATTGCTGTCACACTCACACACAGTGAAGTCCACTCAAAAGGAAGGAAGTATGGGCATGATGGGAAGGGGGTGTAGGCAATAGCATGATGGGAGTGGTAGTCACAGATGTTGGTCAGCCTCACAATTGGCCCATCAACACCACCCTGAACCATGCTCACATCACAGGGAGTGGAAAAGGACTCACAAGATGGCTGACACTGGGTACTGCTGGGGGAGCACAAGGCCCTGCTGGGAACTGTGCAACAACCAGCAGCAGAACACCACTGACTGACATCCTGAAAGACAACTTGCACTCCCTGCAATGGAAGCACGCTTCATGGTGGGATAACTGGGCTGGGGGAGAAGGAGGCCCGGATGGCAAGCAAATACCACCAATGCTGGTCATTCACACACCTCAACATTCACATTGACATGCCACAGGTTGGCAGGACAATGTGCTACACCAATATCACTCTCTGACTGTCACAATTTAGGAGAATGCAATGTCCAGGCCCACATCCAGAGGTACAGTCACAACTGTCAGGTGTTTGAACAATTGATGCCAGTAGAAACATAACATACAATCTGTGTCTCTCCCTAAAACAGGTGATGATGGGGACACAGCAGCAGACGAGGAGGAGTCCCTGTCCCAGGCTCCAGGGAACACTGAGCTCACTGGTGTGGATCAGCCTCTGAACTCCTCGGATGGCGAAGAACCAGCTGGACCCTCCGGTGTGAGTCATCATGCAGCACCAGCAGGACCAACATCTGCACCCCCTGCACCCACCCCTCCAACAACTGCCAACACACAGGCCACCCCTGCCAACACGGACAGACCAAGGAACACAGATGACAACAGCGCAGGGACCCAGACCCAAACTGGAGCTGGTGACAACGAGCCCAGGAACAACACCCAAGTGGGCCCACGGTCACCTGTGCATGCCTCCGCAGGTCCTGCACGTGTCGCCAGGGGTGGTGGGAGGGGTGGTAGACATAGGTCGCTCTTTGCAGAGGGGTCTGGACTGCATGATGACCCACAACTGGCACGCATCGCGGATGCGTACCAGACTAGCAGCGGAGAGGTCAGCCAGGTAGTGGGGATCCTCAAGGACATACAACAGCAGCAGGCTGCCCATCATGCCCGCTTGGACTCCCACATGTCCTGTGTCGAGACACACACGTCACGTGTCGAGACACACATGTCTGGCATGGAGTCCAAGTGGGACACATTGGAACAACTGACAGCGGTGCATAGGGACATACTGACATACCTCCGCCAGATCAGCACCAACATGGCCACACCTCCCTGTGTGCCCACAACATCTGCTGCTGAAACAACTGCAAATGCCACAGGGAGGGAGGAGGACTCTGGCAGAGAGTACCCTGCACCGCCACAGCCTGCACCTGAGGGTCCCCCCCCCAAGAAGAGGGGCCGTCCGAGGAGGCCAAACTGAGAGGCCGATGGCCATCTACATCCCCCAGGAAGCCAACACCTGTTCTGGAACTTTTCCTCTGTGTGCAAACTGCACGCCCTGTCGAAGCCAACCCAACTCTCCCACATGACATGGGGAGCTCTAGTTGGCCAAATTCATCAGATGACTGTGGACTTTACTCTGGACATTTCAGCTACCAAGACTTCCAAATCACATGGGAACTTTGGATTCCAATTTCTATGTACAGCACCCACCATCCTGTGCACCATTCTCACACCTGTATGTAAATAAACTCACCAATACACCATATCTGCCTCTGTTGTGATTCCAACGTGCTCTCTGTCATGGAGATGGTGTTGAGTAAAATGAAACTTTGCATGCTAACTGCTACAGCAAGTCCAACACCGTCATGTCAGTCATGGCGACGTGACACATATGAGGGAGACACACCACTAGGGACACACAACACATACACACCAGGGCCATCAGACTCATCACCTATACTGATGTTGCAACTAAATACAGTGGAATGCACAGACATGCCACCTATTCACAGTCTGTCAACTAGACTACAGGTGCAGTAAGCAAATGTCAGTCAGATGTGTGACCACAGACAACGCACATCCCAAAGTGAAGCACAGGTTTATTACACATTTGCAACATGTTGTTTCCACTACAAATGCTAGCTAATCCAACATGGCTGTGGCCACAAAGTCAAAAAGTGCAGAAGATAGATAGTCCAAGGGTGTGTGGCACATCACCTGTAGGGAAACGACTGCTTCCACCTTGCAAGTTGATTCATGGATTCGTGGGATCCAAGTTGATCAAACAACTCCGGCAGCACCCTGTGAAGGACAGACATGACACACAGTCAAAACCACTGAAGAACAGCACAGAACGGCAATACTCATGTCTAATACATGTCACGAGATAACTACACAAAACCAAGTTAGCATGTCAACACTGTTGGGCAGTACAGACCACCTGCAAGGACACATCGCTGCACGCATCCAGTCAAGTAGCACATGGCCACACTCAAACAGCAACAGAGCACCACACACACATATCATGCAAACTCAAATCATTGACATTACAACCCTCTGGAGACTCACATTCAGCTGAAGAAGTTGGTGATGAGCTGTGTGCGGACATCACCATCATCATCATCTTCACTGGCATCGTGACCCAGGCCAGGATCTTCCACAGGTGGCGGACGTTGGTCATCGTCATAGAGGATGAGAGGCAACTCCTTCCGCACTGCCAGGTTGTGCAGCATGCAGCAGACGATGACAATCTTGCACACCTTTGCTGGGGCATATGGGAGGGCCCCTCCTGTCTTGTCCAGGCAGCGGAAGCGGCTCTTCAGGAGACCAAAGGTCCGCTCAATCACCCTCCTCGTCTGACCATGTGCCTCATTGTAGCGCATCTGGACTGGTGTCACAGGGTTCCTGAGGGGTGTCAGCAACCACGGCATGTTGGGGTATCCCGAGTCACCTACAGACAGACAATTGCACATTAGCCGATTTGAAAATGTGTGCGGAAAACAACATAGCAGAACACACACAATGGTACAAAGTCAGTACACACCAACAAGCCAGGCACGCTGGTTCGGCATCTGTGACATCATCCTCGGGATGCGACTACTCCTCATCACGTAGGCATCGTGTGCCGAACCGGGGAAACGGGCACACACATGTGTGATGGCCATATCTGCAAGACATACCACCAGAGCATTGATCGAATGGTAATGTTTACGGTTCCGGTATGCCTGCTCATGTGCCTGTGGTGGTATCAAAGCCACATGTGTCCCATCAATGGAGCCAATTACATGTGGCATCCTCCCCAGGGCATAGAAGTCACTCTTGACGTCAGTGAGTCGTTGACGTGTTGGGAAATAGATGTACTGGTTCAGGTAAATCAACATTGCCCCAAAACATCGCGTAGCACACGGCTGAACATAGTCTGTGACATCCCACCGGCAGTCGCCACAGTGTGTTGAAAGGTACCGGTGGCAAAGAAGTGTAGGGCTGCCATCACCTTCACCTTGGGGGTCAGCGATGTAGGTTACGGATGGCCAGGCTGCAAATGTGGGTCCAACCGCACTGCCAAATCCTCAATAAGCTGCCTGGTGAAGCGGTACCGTCGGATGCTGTCACGTTCCACCATCGTTGCCAGGTCTGGAAATGGTCAATGGACAGCAGGAGCCCTGCAGTGCATAGGTGAAGAAAGCAAGATTGTCAGTCACCCCAACTATGTGCCGTTCACCATACTCAATTACACATGATACATCATTAACAAACACAAGTACTTGATGTGTGTGTCGTTCTGTTTGGACATATATGGCACCTACATGGACATCATCTAACATCTCTGTTCAACAAGTGTTGACAACAGGTTCCAGGGTGTGCTATGGGAAACCATTAGGCTGTGTCACAGTACCCATTTACTGCTCTCACGTTCCACACACATACCACAGTGACATGTCTGGACAGATGCTCCACAGGCATCACAGCTCATTGACAGGTAGATTCCCAGGGACCCTGTCTTGCCACATGGATACTGGCATGACATTGCGTATCATGTACACGTCAGAGAAACTAACATGACACCCACAGGTAGTGGCCCCTGTAGCCTCTGCAGGACAGACATGGACGTCTGTGACACACACACACACATCAAAGTTCATGCACAAACCACGTGGATGTGGAGACTGTCTCCCATTGTGCACATGGAGTCAGAGACATGCAAAACACAACATGCACACAGACTGCGGAGGGACATCACTATTGTGGCAATGGGCCACCCTGTGACGTACATGCCTTCCCACATGTGAGCCTGGGGGTATGTGACATGTCATACACATACACAACCTGGAAATGTGACCATGACACATACTCATAAATGAAAAGTTGCACACCACAGTGGTCAGGTGCACAACACACAAAGGACCCTGTCCCCATGAACACGTGCACAGCCTGGGTGTGTCTGCCCCCAAATGCCACCCCAAAAACCACATGTTCACCCCCATACACAGATAAGGTTATGCTGCCACACATGCCTTAGATACAGTGTGGACTGGGTGTGGTGTTGTAGGTTTGCACCTGAGTCCCTGGAAAGTATATGTGGCTGGCATAGGTTCACCAGTGACCAGCATGGTGACATATGCGTGTGACCTGTCCAGGGACGCGTTGAACAGCAATGGACCGATCGGTGTGCCCGGCCGGCCCATTGCATTGGATGTGAGCGGGTACGCGTTGTATCCCGGGTACGTGTTGAACAGCAATGGACCGATCGGTGTGCCCGGCCGGCCCATTGCATTGTATGTGAGCGGGTACGCATTGTATCCCGGGTACGCGTTGAACAGCAATGGACCGATCGGTGTGCCCGGCCGGCCCATTGCATTGTATGTGAGCGGGTACGCGTTGTATCCCGAGTACGCGTTGAACAGCAATGGACCGATCGGTGTGCCCGGCCGGCCCATTGCATTGTATGTGAGCGGGTACGCGTTGTATCCCGGGTACGCGTTGAACAGCAATGGACCGATCGGTGTGCCCGGCCGGCCCATTGCATTGTATGTGAGCGGGTACGTGTTGTATCCCGGGTACGCGTTGAACAGCAATGGACCGATCGGTGTGCCCGGCCGGCCCATTGCATTGTATGTGAGCGGGTACGCGTTGTATCCCGGGTACACGTTGAACAGCAATGGACCGATCGGTGTGCCCGGCCGGCCCATTGCATTGTATGTGAGCGGGTACGCGTTGTATCCCGGGTACGCGTTGAACAGCAATGGACCGATCGGTGTGCCCGGCCGGCCCATTGCATCGTATGTGAGCGGGTACGCGTTGTATCCCGGGTACGCGTTGAACAGCAATGGACCGATCGGTGTGCCCGGCCGGACCATTGCATTGTATGTGAGCGGGTACGCGTTGTATCCTGGGTACGCGTTGAACAGCAATGGACCGATCGGTGTGCCCGGCCGGCCCATTGCATCGTATGTGAGCGGGTACGCGTTGTATCCCGGGTACGTGTTGAACAGCAATGGACCGATCGGTGTGCCCGGCCGGCCCATTGCATTGTATGTGAGCGGGTACGCATTGTATCCCGAGTACGCGTTGTACAGCAATGGACCGATCGGTGTGCCCGGCCGGCCCATTGCATTGTATGTGAGCGGGTACGCGTTGTATCCCGAAATACGCGTTCTACAGCAGTGGACCGAATGGTGCGCACACATTGGCTGGGGCCTGGCATGGCAACGGACGCGTTTTCGAAGCTCCAACGAGTCTGATGCAGTGAATTCAGTTGGCCAGCCACAACAATGTTGCAAAATCATGCGTGTCATGAAGTTGAAGATTTGAAGGATGCTGTGGGCGTGTATTAGTGCTGCTATTCCATGGATTGGTCAGATTCAGAAGATGCAAACGACTTGGACCTATCACTTTGGACACATCGGACAGTATCTGCCTCTGCAGCACACATATAATGCTGGCTGTTCCCCTGAGAGCTCAATTGCCTGCACTACATGCTCCAGGACGACATCTGCCACCAACACTGCTGCTGTTTATGCATCCTCTGGCTCCTGCAATGGCACGTACTGTGGAGAGAGCCCCAGCCTTCAGCCTTGAAGAGAACCAGGCCCTGCTGGACAGCCTCCTTCCACAGTACAGCAAGCTGTATGGGAAACCAGGGGAGCAGGTGAGTGTGCTGTCCACTGCCTCACTAATTGTGCATGTTGTCTGACTAGCAGGGCTTTCAGTGTGCACACCACTGGCTAGCATGCCCACTGAGTAGTTGTCACACCCCAAAGTGTGTAGTTACATGCACTGAACTGGTACAGTGCAGTAACAGTGCATTCCAACTAGGTTTACTTCCCATGCAATGATACCATGTAGTGACTGCTGGCAAACTGTTCATAGCCATTGTTGCACTGCCTGTGTACATCATATGCCCCTGTGATTGAGACATGTATATCCAACTGTGTGATGCACGTATATGTTGCATGTGTAGTAATGGCCTTTTTACTTTGTCAAAATCAGAAAAATAAGGGGAGAAAGAGGGATATGCTAGGTCCACCCTCCAAAAATGATCAAGAATTACAAAACACCGAAATCTCGGTTATGGAAACCTAGCCAGTTTTTTCAGAAAATTAAATTTACTAATATAAGATTCAGAAAAAATAGTTAGTAAAGGAAAAATGTCCTTTCTTGAGTCCCCTCACTCACCAGGGTTTCCCATGGTGACATGCTTCATCATAGGGGCCATCCCAACCCGCTACGGGCTGAGGCGTGCTACGACTTGCGACACTACGTAGGAGCACTACTTGTGAGTGACTATGTGTGGTGCAGTGATGGGGGTGGAGTGGGTGAGACTAAAAATATCTAGCTAGTGGGCAAAAAGAATTTATTCAGGCTCCTAGCCGATATATTAAAAACGGGGTTGGTCGCTAGGGTGTCTGTTTTTAATTAGTCAGGGGTCCCTAGTGAACGTCAACTAGTTTCGAGCTACCCCAGTGCTCTTCTTCAGGACAAACAGGGTCCAGCCCTGTTTAGTACCACTCCGAAGTGACCTAAGGTTAGGAAAAAATGCTGCAAAATACTAGCAGGCAAGAGTTAATACATACAGTACTTTGATCACATAGTATTAATTATGGAGCAACAATGTGCTTCATGGTCTGAGAGGGGCTGGAGAGATCATCGCCATTGAGAATGAAAACTGCTCCGGCTGTTGCCTGCTTCCCTCCCGACCGCATCACCCACTCCACCCCCATCACTGCACCACACATAGTCACTCACAAGTAGTGCTCCTACGTAGTGTCGCAAGTCGTAGCACGCCTCAGCCCGTAGCGGGTTGGGATGGCCCCTATGATGAAGCATGTCACCATGGGAAACCCTGGTGAGTGAGGGGACTCAAGAAAGGACATTTTTCCTTTACTAACTATTTTTTCTGAATCTTATATTAGTAAATTTAATTTTCTGAAAAAACTGGCTAGATTTCCATAACCGAGATTTCGGTGTTTTGTAATTCTTTTCACTTTGTCATCCTCACAGGTTGATGCCCACCAGAAGCAGGAAATCTGGCTGACCATCGCCCGGAAAGTAAGATCCGTGGGGGTCTACAGGCACAGGATCCGCAACTGCCAGAAGAGGTGGCAGGACCTTCGTGGCTGGACCCGGAGGATCGCAAGGGTCCAGCTAAAGCTGTCGCCTCCTCGCAGGAGGGGCGGACACCGGACCCTGACCCCCCACATGCTCCGGAGCCTGGCGGTGGTCTTCCCTGACCTGGATGGGCAGCTGAAGGACAGACAGCAGCAAGGAGGGGGTGAGTCCATGACTGCACTGTGCACTTTGTCTGACATGCTATGTGCCCTCCTCTGGCCTGGTTAAACTTTCACAGTACATCAGTCATGTGGTCCAGGACCCATGTCCCTCATTTGTGACATGCCCACTTCTCCTCTGATACGCATATGTGTGGCCCTTATAGTCAGGAAATTGTGTCATTTGGGGACTGTGTCATTGCATTTTGCTTTGCTGAAGGTGGGGGACAGCATTTGTTCCTGTGACAATGTTGTGCGATTCATGGGTGGGTCAATTGCTTACACAATGCCTAAGTTCTGACATGTAATCTGGGTGTAACTTTGATATGTGGTCCGCTTGCTGCTCTGACTCACCACATGTCCCTGGGGAATTTGGCACACACCCATGCTGCTGGTGGGAACAATGTTTGGGCCTCAGGAGTATGTGTATCCAGTGTGTCACACATGCTTAGCCACCTGCCTACTGTCCAGGACTCATCCCTCTTACAGGTGGAGCTGGACAGTCATGCCTACTCCAGGGCATGCAATGCACTCTGTACTCCCACTCCCGTGTATCATCTGGCATGTTGTGATCAGTGTAATGTACCCTCAGGTGTCTGCCTCTGTCTCATTGTGCTGTGTCTTCGTTGTCAGGACTACTGGTATGTTTATCGGTTAGGGCTCAGCATGCCATCTGAGATGTGACCATGATAGACGATACTTCTGTGACTTATAGGTGTCTGAGCACTTGACTGTGCACACAGGTGTTTGCGACTGTGACTTTCAGTCAGCTGTATTGTCATTCACAGCACACTGTGAGGTGCTCATGTTCAGAGAGTTGTTTTTCATGTCCCCCAGATGTCCAGTTGGTATGGCGTGGACAAATAGTAGTACAGATGATGTGGTATTTGGGGGATGGACATGTGCACTTGTCAGTCACATAACTTGCATTCCCCATGCCCTCGGATTGTGACACAGTGCAGACTGTTGTTGGCTGGCTGCCATGGCCATGTGACTTGAGACAGTAATGTATGACTTTGCACGCATTCCTGTGTCATGGCATTCAACTTCCTGAGACTGATCCTGCAGGGGAGTGACATGTGCAACATGCACCCCATTGTGGCATTGACTATCCGGACATGGGTGCATCATGGTGTCTGGTGCTGGTATGCATCACATGCATTTCTATTTAGACTCTGGCCATCCCTTTATCCGGACACCTGCACTGACTCAGTGGCAAGAGATGTGATGTGTGCATGTTCACATACTTCACCGTGTTCCCTGCAATGTCCAACAACTGTGTAGGTGGTGCATGTGTCCACACTGGGGTCTTACCATCAGACAGGCACCAGACAGATGGGTGCAAGGGCAGGAGGGGTGTGAGTCCCATGGTTGACCATCAGACTGACAATTGGCTTCCCCGAATCTGTGTGAGGACTTTAGGCAATGTTCAACTAAGGATGCCAGGGCTTGCTCTGTAATGTGCTGTACTTACTGTGGTGTGTGCGGTCAGTGCAGGTGACTGATGTTTGCCTGTTTCCCTAATTGTTTGCAGATACATCCACGGCCACAGGAGGGGACAGCTCCACGGACCAGGAGGAGCAGCGGAGCCAGACTGGGTCAGCATCGGACGAGTGGTCAGAGGGACCCAGTGGCACGGAGGGCAAGGGGAGCCACACCGAGGAGTCCTCAGCACCATCCACCTCAGCTGAGGACCACAGCAGCTCGGAGGATGACTCACTTGTGGAGGCGGGTCTCAGCAGCCACCAAAGGCCAGCTAGTCTGTCTGGCCTCGCCACCACCACCACCACCGCCCTCCCATTGGCTCCCATTCCTGAGGTCCGTGGAGGCTCCCGTTCTCGGGAGCGTGTCTCCTTCGTGCCAGGCAACGCACCCCCTGCCCCTGTGTCCCCTGCTGCCCTGAGTGAGGAGTCTGTGTACCTCCTTCGGCAGCTCCATGTAGGGCAGACAGCAATGCTGAGTGTCCTCCATGCACACACCACTCTGTTGACACAGCTGGTGTCGTTCATGGAGGGCATCTCGACGGGTATGTCTGCCCTACAGAGGAGCAATAAGTCCATGGACTCCTCCCTGACGGCAGCAGTGTCCCTCCTCCAACAGTCCCTCACCCCTCCCACCTCTGCCCCATCCACACTTCCTGCCCCCTACCTGTCCAAAGCACATGCACACCTGCACAGTCACCCAAACACACAGACACGAGCAGCACAGACACACCCAAGAGTAAGGCAAGACGTGCACACAAGCATCCTCAGGGGACTGATACCACAGACACAGGGGATGGGGAACACACACACACACAGGCAACCACAGTCACTCCGCAATCCTCAAGATCCTCTCCCTCCAAGATCCCTTCCCTTGCCTCACCTGCAACCCCACCTGATCAGCAGCTCTTCCTCTGTGACCTCGGCCTCTTCCCCTCCCATCCCGCTGATCCAGCATACCGGGGGAAGAGGAAGTCCACCCACACAGAGGGGAGTGCCCCTCGCCCCGGACACCCTCCCCCAGGCGCAGGCAGAGTGAGTCCCCCACCCGCAAGTCCCCCGGTCCCGAAAGAGCAAGACCCCGCCACCGCCCTGCAAGTCAACCACCCAGTCTCTCACCTCCATCCCCCAGGCCACCACTCCACAGGTTCCACCGCCACACCCTGCCCCAGGTTCCCCCACACACCGATACCGCATCCCCAAACTGCTTAGGCCCTCCCCCTGCCACTTGCTCTTCCACCCCAAAACCAGACGCTCTGCCTGTTTGTGCCACTGGTGTGGAGACCGTGTCCCCCCCTCTGTCCTGCCCAGCTCTTCTGCCCCCCCTTCCACTACCTTGGAGTCATGCACTGCGGTGGAGTCCACAACCACCCCGTCTGACTCGGGCACTGCATTGGAGACCCAGTCCACTCCATCTGACCAGTCCACTGCAGTGGTTGCAGCACCAACTGCATCTGACTTGAGCCCTGCGGTGGTGCCAGCCCCCCCTGAGTCAGACACCTCCACTGCAGTTGCCGGTGACACTCCTGCACCCAACTCCCCTTCACTGCCTCCTTCTGGCATCCCCTGATCCTGTCCCTGAGGTGCCTGGCCTGCCCCTCGTATGCCCCTCCAAGGGGGATGTCCCCTGTCCGTACCTGTGCAGGCAAGCAATTGTTGACAAGTTGTCACACATCACCCTGTTGGGACTGTATATTTGGACTGGCCATTGGCCTTAGTTTATTTTGGACTTTTGATTTGAATTGCACACTTGCTGAATAAAGCCTCTTTTTGTTTACTTGTGGTTAATCTTTGGAGGTACATGATGTAGATGTGTAGAATCATGCATTTGCTGTTGTAATAGTGTTCAGATCAGGTAAATGAAGTTTTGCTGTGATGGGCTCCATGTGGTCCATGGGATATGTGTCCTAATCTAGTCTGGATCCATAGCATCCTTTGCTGCAGTCTGAGGGTGTAATGTTCAGCATTTGACACAGGGATGTACGTTTAGCATTTGTAGATTACCATCTTTGTCCTACACTGATGCACATCTGGTGGGCTTACCACTGTCCAATGTTCCTAGTACCCTGACTGTGTGCCCGTCTCCAATGGACATACAGTTTAGCACATCAAATTTGGAGGACTCATCTGTGTACACAGTGCAAGTTGCTTGACACGTGTCTTGGGTGTATGCAGCTGACTGACGTGACACTCCCGTGCCCAGGCTGATATGAGCAGAGCCTTCAGTGTGTTGTAGTTGTTGACTCACTGACCGAGTGTTCTGCTGACATGTTTGAGTCATGCACAGACAAGGTTTGGCACAGCTGACCTTCCACAGGAGTGGAGTGCCCTCATGGCAGTGCGTGATTCCGTGATATAGGCTGTGCCCATGTTGTGTGTTGTGTAGGCATGTCTGTGCGTGTTCCCTTCTCCTTTTCCTACACAGGCTGTGTCCCTACGGATGTTCCTGTTTGTGATGCTTGCTGAGTTGTTCTGTGTTCATCCAGCATCTTGGACCTGGTTACTCCGGGATGTGGGTGCATGGCAAACTTATGTTCATGAGGTTGTCATCCCTAGTTGTCTTTGTTGTCAGGGCTGGGGATGTGGGCAAACGCAGATGGGACACAGTCAGGATTCCTCTTGGCACTTGTTGTTTACACGAGTAATGTGATTTTCTGTTTGTGTATGCTTTCAGTGATTGTGACACGTTGTGTGTGTGACTGCTGCCACTCCTCAGGGTCAGAGCTGCAATGTTGGAAGTTGTCTATGTGTGTCCTTTGTGGGTCAGCTTGGCTTCTTCATTGGTGTGTGACTATGGCCAGGATCCCATTGTTTGGGGTGGATTTCACGTCATGCCCATGTACGGCATACTGTGCAGTGTGTCAGACATTCACAAGTATTGTTGACTGGCCATGTGTGATGGGTTTCTGCACCTTATTTCCCCCACCACCCCTGGGATTGTCATGGGTGCATGTGCAATGTCAGCAGTCCATGTGAGCTTCAACGCTGCACATTGGTCGAGTTCAAGGTGTGTGGCGTTGAGTGTGTGCAAATGTGAGTTGTTGCACGGCTGGGGTACTACCTCCATATTTTCCTTGGCTGGCAGGCCGTGCTGAGTGCTTTGTGCTTGTATAGGTGTGATGGTAGTTTGTTGCTCAGGACACATGGCTGTGGTTCACAGTGTGGATGACATCTACCTTTGTCATCACAGTGTGATTGTCATGCAGGCTAGTGTCACCACAATGTGGGGTCCCTGGGGGAGTGCTGTGGTGGTTCTGTCTCTTGCTGTGTGTGTTGCTGTTCCTACAAGCTTGTGTGACATGTGTAATTTGGGCTCCCTCTCATCTCACAATGCCTGTTTGCCCACATAGGGGAGTCCAATCCATGAGTTACTTTTGTATGTGACTGTGTTGACATCTGTGTATCAGTGAATCTGGCCTCCTCATGTGTTGTGTGTTTGCCTGGGGACACTGGCACACAACCCCCTCACCTGTTGTGTATGATATGCAGTGTGAGTCTGCCTGTTTGTGTTTGTGCTTTTGCAACACTGCATTGGCATATCTTTAGTTTGCCATTGGCTGTATGTTGTTTGTTGGCTTTCCCCTGCTGGCCCTGGGACTGCTAGGTCATCAGTCAGCACATTGATCATGGTTAGTATGTCCCATTGCTGCCATGGTATGGTATTTGTTCACCTGGCATCTACAGTCTCCACAGGATATCTACATTTGTGTGTCCATTGGTGCTGATATGTGGGTCTGCATTATGATGCTCACTTCTGTCATTGTGTTATTTGTGAATGTAGACAATGTGGGCCCCCATGGCTGATGTTTGTGTGCACATGGCCAGAACGATGTGTCATTGGCACTGCACTGCTTGCCTCACACAATCTATGTTGCTATGGGACACAAGCACTACAATGCCACTGTAGTGTTTGGTGTTGTGTGGCCAGGAATAATCCCTGCAGTTATGTTTTTGCAGCTTTTACCAGGACTACACTTACCTTTTGGGCACTGTGGTGATGGGGCTTTGGGCCCCATTGCCACACTGTTCAAAATGTGCTTCAGCTATGGAGCACACACTTACCTTTGGGCACTGTGGTGATGGGGCTTTGGGCCCCATTGCCACACTGTTCAAAATGTGCTTCAGCTATGGAGCACACACTTACCTTTTGGGCACTGTGGTGATGGGGCTTTGGGCCCCATTGCCACACTGTTCAAAATGTGCTTCAGCTATGGGGCACACACTTACCTTATGGGCACTGTGGTGATGGGGCTTTGGGCCACATTGCCACAGTGGTCATGGTCTGCTTGAATTGTGTAGGCCACACACACAATTATGTGTGACACATGTGTTAGGGGGTCACATTGTATGTTCAATGTCATGTTCAGTGTTGTATGCATTTGACACAGACCACACACGCTTGTCATGGTGTTGGGGGCTGGGATGTAATTTACAGACAGTCCTTCTGTGGGAGTATGCTAGTTGTGTCATGCATTACCCGTCCTATGAGTAGGGGTGGTTGTAGTGACAGGCATCCATCCCCCTAAGGGTGGGTATGGTAGTAGTGGCAGGCATCCAGGCCCCCATGAGTGGGGATGGTAGTAGTGGTAGGCATCCAGCCCCCCATGAGTGGGGATGGTAGTAGTGGTAGGCATCCAGCCCCCCATGAGTGGGTATGGTAGTAGTGGCAGGCATCCAGGCCCCCCTGGGTAGGGGTGGTAGTAGTGTCAGCCATCCATCCCCCTAAGGGTGGGGATGGTAGTAGTGGCAGCCATCCAGCCCCCTATGGGTGGGGATGGTAGTAGTGGTAGGCATCCAGCCCCCCATGAGTGGGGATGGTAGTAGTGGTAGGCATCCAGCCCCCATGAGTGGGGATGGTAGTAGTGGTAGGCATCCAGCCCCCCATGAGTGGGGATGGTAGTAGTGACAGGCATCCAGGCCCCCTGGGTAGGGGTGGTAGTAGTGGCAGGCATCCATCCCCCTAAGGGTGGGTATGGTAGTAGTGGCAGGCATCAAGGCCCCCTGGGTAGGGGTGGTTGTAGTGGCATGCATCCAGCCCCCCTGGATAGGGGTGGTGGTAGTGGCAGGCATCCAGCCCCCATGAGTGGGGATGGTAGTAGTGGTAGGCATCCAGCCCCCATGAGTGGGGATGGTAGTAGTGACAGGCATCCAGGCCCCCTGGGTAGGGGTGGTAGTAGTGACAGCCATCCATCCCCCTAAGGGTGGGGATGGTAGTAGTGGCAGGCATCCAGGCCCCCCTGGGTAGGGGTGGTAGTAGTGGCAGGCATCCAGCCCCTTAAGGGTGGGTATGGTAGTAGTGGCAGGCATCCAGGCCCCCCTGGGTAGGGGTGGTAGTAGTGACAGCCATCCATCCCCCTAAGGGTGGGGATGGTAGTAGTGGCAGCCATCCAGCCCCCAATGGGTGGGGATGGTAGTAGTGGTAGGCATCCAGCCCCCCATGAGTGGGGATGGTAGTAGTGGTAGGCATCCAGCCCCCCATGAGTGGGGATGGTAGTAGTGGTAGGTATCCAGCCCCCCATGAGTGGGGATGGTAGTAGTGACAGGCATCCAGGCCCCCCTGGGTAGGGGTGGTAGTAGTGCCAGGCATCCATCCCCCTAAGGGTGGGTATGGTAGTAGTGGCAGGCATCCAAGCCCCCCTGGGTAGGGGTGGTAGTAGTGGCATGCATCCAGCCCCCCCTGGATAGGGGTGGTGGTAGTGGCAGGCATCCAGGCCCCCTGGGTAGGGGTGGTAGTAGTGGCATGCATCCAGCCCCCTGGATAGGGGTGGTGGTAGTGGCAGGCATCCAGCCCCCCTGAGTAGGGGTGGTGGTAGTGACAGGCATCCAGGCCCCCTGGGTAGGGGTGGTAGTAGTGGCAGGCATCCAGGGCCCCCTGGGTAGGGGTGGTAGTAGTGGCAGGCATCCAGGCACCCCTGGGTAGGGGTGGTAGTAGTGGCAGGCATCCATCCCCCTATGGGTGTGTATGGCATTGGTGTTGGCCATCCCACCCCTGTGGTTCTGCTGTTGCTAGTGTACGTTATTTGTGCATCCCTATGTGTGTGTGACATATTTCGTGTACGTGTGGTTTGTTTGTATTGTTGGTGTTTGACGTACCGTCTGCACCGTACGCGTCCGTGCCGGTCCCGGTAATAGATGTAGAGTATAGGTAGGACCTGCGCAATGGGATTCATGCTTGGATCGTCTCGTTCGGGTTTCTCGTGTCTTCGAGTCGTACTCGTAGCAGGCTTGTTCGTCTCGTAGCCGTGGATCGTCTTGTGGCGCGAAACGGAGCTTATGTATGGCTCGCCCGGATGCTCAAACGTGCCGGACGTAGCGACGAGTTCGGCGCGTACGGAAGACGCATCGTACTAGTCCGGCCGGAAGGTGCTGTGTATTTGGTTCCGTGCGACTCTATTCGGCGTTTACGGATCCGGCTCGGGCGGGGAACAGGAGCTGGAATGGGTAAGTACGGCTCGCTCGGAATCTGGGCTGTTATGCGCATCGTACTTGTTCGTTCGGTAGATTGTTCGAATCGGTCAGAAAACACGCGTTCGGCTGGTATTTTTTCCGGACGAATACTGTTAGGTGCGCTTCCGGCCGACATCGGAATCGACCCCTTAACCTATATAATTTACTATTCACACTCCAGTTAGTATTAAGTCAGGGAAGGTGCTGGACACTACACATATCTAATTTACTATTCCCACTCCAGTTAGTATTAAGTCAGGGAAAGTGCTAGACACTAAACCTATATAATGTACTATTCCCACTCCAGTTAGTATTAAATGAGGGAAGGTGCTGGACACAGTGGGCCTGATTCACAGAACTAACTTACGTGAAATACGTTAAGTTAGTAATTTTCGGTATTCACAGAATACACTTACCACTACTAACTTTATGTCCGCTCCCGGGCTGGAGATTCCGGCCCTGTGGCGGAATTTCCGCCTCTGGGCCGGAATCTCCGCCTCCGGGCCGGAATACCCTCATTTAGGCCGTTTGAGCATGAAACGGCTTAAATGAGGGTATTCCAGTCCGGAGGCGGAGATTCCGGCCCAGAGGCGGAAATTCCGCCACAGGGCCGGAATCTCCGGCCCGGGAGCGGACATAAAGTTAGTAGTGGTAAGTGTATTCTGTGAATACCGAAAATTACTAACTTTACGTATTTCACGTAAGTTAGTTCTGTGAATCAGGCCCTAAACCTATATAATTTACTATTCCCACTCCAGTTAGTATTAAGTCAAGGAAGGTGCTGGATATTAAATATATATAATTTACTATTCCCACTCCAGTTCATATTAACTCACAGAATGTGCTGGACACTAAACATATATAATTTACTATTCCCACTCCAATTAATATATAGTCAGGAAAGGTGCTGGACATTAAACATATATAATTTACTATTCCCACTCCAGTTAATATATACTCAGGGAAGGTGCTGGACATTAAAGATATATAATTTACTATTACCACTCCAGTTAGTATTAAGTTGGGGAAGGTGCTGGACACTAAGGGGCCGATTCCGATTCAGGCCGGAAATCTCTCCGACCGAGCCGGACCCGGAGAGATTTCCGACCGAATCGGACTCTGGCAGTCTGACCGAACGAGTACGATGCGCACGCATGCAATCGGACTTGAGTCGGTCGGACTCCCATTGAGTCAATGGGAGCCGGACGTACAACGCGTACGCGGGCTCCCATTGACCCAATGGGTGCGAGGCGAACAAGGGTGCCCCCTACAGCGGGTACGCCTCGAGCGACTCGCGGTGTACATGCACAGGTAGGGGGACCCATGGGTCCCCCTGTGTGCGACTCGCGCGGCTACGCGTACAGGGGGTCCGACACGGACCCCCAAAGTGCGGCTCCGACTGCTCTTTCGAGCCGGACGGCGCGAGTCGGTCGGACTGCTCGCGGCGCGCATCGTACTTGCCCGGCCGGGGAACGTCTCCATCGCGCGGTGCGCGTCGTGTCCGTCCGAGTCGGACGGAGCACTTCGGACCCGCAAACAAGTCGGTCGGCGATTTCGCGTGCGCTCGCATCGTACTCGCTCGGCCGGACGCACGTACGAATCGGTCGGGAAAGAGGGCTCCGAATCGGATCCGGTTAAGCCGAATCCGATTCGGTGCCCTTCCGGCCGAGATCGGAATCGGCCCCTAAACATATATAATGTACTATTCCCACTCCAGTTAGTATTAAATCAGGGAAAGTGCTGGACACTAAACATATATAATTGACTATTCCCACTCCAGTTAATATATACTCAGGGAAGGTGCTGGACATTAAAGATATATAATTTACTATTCCCACTCCAGTTAGTATTAAGTCAGGGAAGGTGCTGGACACTAAACATATATAATTTACTATTCCCACTCCAGGTAATATTAAATATGGGAAGGTGCTGGACACTAAGGGGCCGATTCCGATCTCGGCCTGTAGGGCTCCGAATCGGATTCGGCTTAACCGGATCCGATTCGGAGCCCTATTACCCGACCGAACCGTACGCGCGTCCGGACGAGCGAGTACGATGCGAAATCGCCGACCGACTCGTCCGGGCGTCCCGACCGCTCCGACCGACTCGATCCCGGCTCTAACCGCACCGACCGACTCGCACGGACTCGACTCGCACCGCGCAATGGAGACGTTCCCCGGCCGGGTAAGTATGATGCGCGCCGCGAGCAGTCCGACCGAGCCGTGCACTCCGGCTCGAAAGAGCTGTCGGAGCCGTACTTTGGGGGTCCGTGTCGGACCCCCTGTACGCGTAGCCGCGCGAGTCGCACACAGGGGGACCCATGGGTCCCCCTACCTGTGCGTGTATGGCGCGAATCGCTTCGCCGCGTACACGCTGTAGGGTGCGCACTTGTCCGCATCGCACCCATTGAGTCAATGGGAGCCCGCGTACGCGTTGTGCGACAGGCTCCCATTGACTTCAATGGAGTCCGACCGACTTCGAGTCCGATGGCATACGTGCGCATCGTACTCGTTCAGTCGGGCTGCACGGGTCCGATTCGGTCGGATATCTCTCCGGGTCCGGCTCGGTCGGAGAGATTTCCGGCCCGAATCGGAATCGGCCCCTAAACCTATATAATTTACTATTCCCACTCCAGTTAGTATGAAGTCAGGGAAGGTGCTGGACACTAAACATATATAATTTACTATTCCCACACCAGTTAGTATTAAGTCAAGGAAGGTGCTGGACACTACACATATATAATTTACTATTCCCACTCCAATTAATATATACTCAAGGAAGGTGCTGGACACTACACATATATAATTTAATATTCCCACTCCAGTTAATATATACTCAGGGAAGGTGCTGGACATTAAAGATATATAATTTACTATTCCCACTCCAGTTAGTATTAAGTCAGGGAAGGTGCTGGACACTAAACATATATAATTTACTATTCCTACTCCAGTTAATATTAAATATGGGAAGGTGGTGGACAATAAACCTATATCATTTACTATTCCCACTCCAGTTAGCATTAATTCAGGGAAGGTGCCAGACACTAAACCTACATAATTTACTATTCCCACTCCAATTAGTATTATTTCAGGGAAGATGCTGGATACTAAACATATATAATTATCTATACCCACTGCAGTTAATATTAAACAAACAAATATCTTATTTAATTAAACTATATAATTTACTATTACCCCTCCAGTTACTACAAAAAATAGAAAATGCAGGACACTACACATTATTTAATTAAATTATAACATATTGTACATAATTAATATTTTATAAAACCACAACTGTCAAATTTTATTTCTTTCAAAACTTTAAAATATTAAAAAAAATATATATTACTATTACTAATTAATAAATACATATTAGAAAACAAAACAACTTAGGGGCTTATTAGGATGGCGGGCGGACTTCAGTCCGCCCGCCACCCTAGCGGTGCTGGGACCGGCCGCCAGCGGTGCGGCAGTCCCGCACCGCCAATTAGGATGCAACCGCCACCCTGGCAGTCGCATTCCGCATCTTCAACATTGCGGCGGGTGCTGCTGTAAGCAGCACCCGCCCCAATTCCAAAGAGGCATGCTGTGCATTGCCATGCACAACGTGACAGGCACCGCGCGGTGCCTGCCACCTTGTGCATGGCAATGAAGGGGGGTACCATAGGTACCCTCCAAGTGCAGCTCCGCATCCCCCCACCCCCCCGGGGGCCCGCAACTGGCCCCCAAAGCAATGCCCGCCAGCCTTTCCATGGCGGCATCGCCGCCATGGAAAGGCCTTGTCAACCCGCCAACATAATATGGTTGGTGGTGCCTGGAAGGCACCGCCACCATGTTATGCCCCAGCTCGGCCCGGCCGGCAATCGTAACGATTGCCGACCGGCGGAAAAGCGGCGGAGTCCGTCCGCCAAGGTACCTCCCGCCATGATAATATGGCGGGGGGTAAATCATGTTGTGATGGCGGGCGGATCGCCACCGCCCGGCCGGGCGGTGGCGATCCGCCCGCCATCATAATGACCCCTAGGTTTTTCGTTTTCTCATTATATAAATTAAATAAAATTCAATTTTTTAATCTATTAAAAAAATTAAATACATTGAATAAATATGGTTAATAAATATACCTTTAAATTAATTCTTTTGATCAATATTTTTACCATTCTTATTACTTAAAATTTTAAAAAGAATTAACATTTTATATTCATAGTTCCATAAAATCATAGATTTTACACACATTAATTATTAAATTTTACTTAAATTAATTATTTTGAAATGTATTCTAATTTTTATTTTAAAAATCTAAATTTTTAAAAATATAACATTATATTTTAAAACACTCCCCAGCCCTCTTCCCTATAAACACAAATTTGCACTCATAAATTAAATATTTCAATTAAAATTTTAAATTTTAAATTTAAATTTGCTTTTTTTGTTTCAAATTTTAAAATCTCCCCAACATCATCCCCTATAAACCCAACATACCATTGCTAATAACTCTATTTTTTAAATATACAATTTTAATTTTAAATTAAATTATAAAAATGCTCATTCTTTTTAAAACAGTCCCCACCCTTATCCCCGAAAAACCCAACTTACCAATTCTAAAACAAAATTTTAATTTCAATTAATTCTTTTTAAAAATTCCAAATTTGATTTCTTAAATTTTTTAGAACACTCCCCACCCTTATCCCCTACAAACCCAACATCCCACTCCTAAAACAACATTTCATAATTTAAAAATTCAAATATTTAAAATTTATAAAAATAATTTTGAATTATTTTAAAACACTCCCCACCCTTATCCCCTAAAAACCCAACATCCCACTCCTAAAACAACATTTCATATTTTAAATTATCAAATATTTCAAATTTAAAAATATATTTTCTCATTATTTAAAAACACTCCCCACCCTTATCCCCTAAAAACCCAACATCCCGCTCCTAAAATTTCTATTACAAAAAAACTTTTTTGCAATATTCAACAACTATTACATAAAAAACAACAATATTTTAATACAAAACAATACTATAACGATATTTTAAAAAAACGATATTTTATACATTCTATATTTTTTTCGATATTTTAAACAACACTAAAAACGATATATTTTTATTACGATATTTTTGATTTGATATTTCATACTTCGATATTTTTTTTAAAAACAACGATATTTTTAACATCGATATATATATAACATCGATATTTTAGTATTGTCGATATACTAAACTCGATATTATTGTATATCAATATTAAAAATTCGATATTATGACTAGTTACCACTCCTCCCACCACTCCAAATGCAGATCAGGCCTATTCAGCTTAGTGCTGACTCATCCAGACTCCTGGAGCCACTGCACCTCCTCAGCCCCTGTCACTCCAAAGCCAGACAGTCAATCCACAATCAGGCAGAGGCCCACAGGATGGGTGAACAAGAAAATGGCCACTTTCTAAAAGTGGTATTTTCAAACACACAATTTAAAAACCATCTTTACTAAAAGATATGTTGTCAAATTCTGAGTTCAGGGATACAAACTCCATTTTTCTATCTTATCCCTATGGGAAGATATCCTTGTAAAATTTTACAAAGCATTCCCCATTCTGTCCTATGGGGCAAGATAGCCTTTCAATAATGAAAAACGAAATTGGCAGCATTTCACTATCAGGACATGTTACACACACCAGTACATGTCCTATCTTTCACATACACTGCACCCTGCCCAGGGGGGTACCTTGGGCCTACCATACGGATGCCCTATATGTAAGGAAAGGGAAGGTTAGGGCCTGGCAAGTGGGTGCACTTGCCACGTCGACATGGCAGTTAACAAACTGCACGCAGGCACCGCGGTGGCAGGCCTGAGACATCTTTTCAGGGCTACTCATGTGGGTGGCACAATCAGTGCAGCAGGCCCACTAGTAGCATTTGATTTACCAGCCCTGGCACACTCAGTGCACTTTACTAGGGACCTACTGGTAAATCAAATACGCCAATCATGGATAACCAATCACAATAACAATTTACACAGAGAGCATATGCACTTTAGCACTGATCAGCAGTGGTAAAGTGCCCAGAGTCCTATAGTCAACAACAACAGGTCAGGAAAAAATAGGAGGAAGAAGCAAAAAGTTTTGGGATAACCCTGCAAAAAGGGCCATTTCGAACAGGCGTGTTGAATTACGATGGTGGTTATGTTGGCTTGTGATGTTGGTATGTGGACTTATGAGGTCAGTATATAGGCTGTTGGTTGTGTGGATGTAAAGAGGTGAGTGTGCTGACCTATGAGTGTGCTTGTGTGACAGTATGATGACAGATGTGTGGAGAGGTGGAGAGGTGTGGTGCAGCGGCCAGGGCAGCTGACTTCGGAGCACAGGGTTCACGGTTTGATCCCCGGCGGCAGCTCAGCTCAGCACCATGTGACTCTGGGCAATAGCTCACTTAATTTCCACTACGGCCCCCAGCGCCTTGAGACCCGTAAGGGTGAGTAGCTGCGCTATATAAAAACGGACTTACTTACTTACTTACCTATGTTGTTGTTTGTGTTACAGTATGATGGTGGATGTATTGGTTACGTGAACATATGGGTGTTTTGGCGTGTAGGAAATCTGTTTTTTCTGTCTGGTCACCCCACATTTTTTGCCTTTGCTGAACTCTGTATTTTTACTGGCTTTAGAACTCTGCACTTTACCCCTGCTAACTAGTAGTGAAATGCCTGTGCTCCCTCCCCCTTTAAACAAGGTCGAATTGACATACTCCTAATTGGTATAATTAATTTGCCTAGAAGTCTAGGTATATGGTACATAATGTACCCTGGACCTGGATATTAAATAGCAATAGTGGACGGCAACATCTATTGTGCCATCCACTATATTGACAGTGCAAACATGGCTTCAGGCCTACCACTGCAGTCTGACTGTAACAGTTCAAAACATGTACTTTGGCCTGCCAAAATAAACCAGTTTGACAGCTAAAAACCTCCCTTTAAAATATTAGAAAGTTCCCTTGTGTGAGCCTTGTAGACCACAAGGTAGCGTGCATGGTATTCAAAAGTGGAACATGTTGAAAAATGAATATTAACATGTTCCTACAGTGACAAATTCCTAAAAGCTATTTACACTGTGACAGACGTAGCTGTCCTATGTAGAAACCAGAGTACAGAATAAATACTAATACTGTACCTGGTGAATGGGACCACCTGAGCAAATAACAACTATTTTTAATAGTTATTAAAACTACATTTCAATGGTGAAGTCAGGTTTTTGATAATATTGAGCAAAAAATAACTTCTAGAAAGTTACCTTTTTCTTGCCTGAAGTTTCGGGAGACTGGTTTGCATTGGCTCTACAGCTTCTCCCAGCCAGTGATTAACCATGAATAAGTACAAAAAAGGTGTGAAATGCCTCCCAGGAGCAAACAGTAGGCTGACCTGAACAGGCAGAGATAACTCCACTCCACAGAATTTGCAGAATGGGGGCTGTGGACATCCTTTTTGGCACTACACAAGGGAGAGAACAGGATGGCAAGACAATTCTTGTGTAGCCACTCTCTGATTAATGAAGGACCCTGTTTTCGTCTTACCAGACTTCTGTCTCTGGGTTTGTTGTAGAGATAGTACCTGCTCCAAACCGGATTTTAGTATTAGATGTGGGATGACACTATGATTACCATAGAGCACTACTGTAAGAAATTGGCTTATTGGTTGGGGTGGGGGGTGAAAACCCTACTGAAGCAACTACCACACTCCTTATCAGGGTGAACCACAAAAGTCACTAACTTAACCTGTGCTTAACCCTCTGGAAGCTTGGCACAAAAACAGCCAGGCTTAGCTTAGAGGCAATGTGTAAAGTATTTTTGAAGCACTAAAACATTAATGAGGTAAAAACAAAACACAAGAAAAATCACAAACAAGCGTAGAAATATAAAGTGTCAATTTTAATGAATAAAATGACACCAATATAAGTTAAACCCAATTGGTAGAACCGGAGTTATGAATTTTTAAAGTTTTAGTGCAAAATAGCGCTTTAAGGATCAAAGCGCAAACTGTAGGTATCTGGTCTCGCTAGATCAGGGTAATGTCAAAAGTTAAGGCTGACCGCGATAGAGAGCGAATTGGATTCCTTTGGTTTACCTTCGGCCCTAGAAGAAATTTTGAAGCAAAGTTCCTGAGAAGGTAGAGTTCAGCGGGGCAAGGCAGCAGGCGGTATCCGAGGAGGAACCATTGTAGTCGGGGAGTCGTTGGATGGAGCTGCAGTGAAGATTTTTACCTTCCAACTTTGACACTTTTTTGGAAGGAGAAAATCTCCAGCAGAATGAAGCTGCAGGCTGTAGCCAATGAGGGCTCCACATGGCTGGATACCTTTGCGAGAAGTCCCGCTGAACAGGATATGCTGCTGCAGAGAAGAATGTAGTGGGAGCTACCAGGCTGACCAGCAAGGCATCTTGAACGGATCAGCTGGCAGGTTGGTTCTGGTCCTCTGTCGGTTCTCAAAGGACTTTTTGGTGAAATATTTTCTGAGCCTCAAGTTTCAGGGTCAGACAGGAGCAGCACCTCTAATACCACTTCCAAGTGTTTGAGACCTCAAGGGCACCACTTGAGGGGTTTGAACTCACTCCAGCAGAGGCATGCAGGTCTCAGGCAGGTTCACTTGCAGGTCCAGGGCATCAGGACCGCTGGGCACTTGCAGGGAGGCCCATAGAGTTTGTTGTGTCCTTATAGCTTAGGCAGGAGGTCAGCCAACTTTCTTTACTTGTGCTGAGTATCTCCAAGGGCCTGAAATCGAGCTGGCCTCCTGTTCTAAAGTCTCAGGGACTGCAAAGACTTCATCAGCCTCTGGGTACCGCTTCTGGAATCGCTGTTTCAGTTGCCACAGAGAAGGGAACCGCACCGAATCAGTCGCTGGCTCTGTGTCCTGACGGCACCGCAGACCGCACCGTCCGCATCCCGCACCGCAACCCTGGTCTCACTGACGACGATGACCGACGCCACCGAGCCGCTGCTTGCACCGTGACCTGTGGGCACCGCAGTCCGCACCGCCTCGCTTCACTTCGTCATCCTGGTCTCACCAACGCTATCGCTGCTGCTGACTCGACACCCGTGACCGCATCGTGGTTGGGGGCACCGCTCGTAAAGTTTCACGACGCACCGCCTCGTCCGACACAGCCATCTGGGCCGACCGACGCCAGCTCCCGCCACCCGGCTCTGTTGCCTGCACCGCAATCTGCCAGCACCGCATTGAGCACCGTCCCACCCTGCACCGTAAGCCTTGGTTTCATCGACGCCGTCTGGACGATCGTCACCGAGACGCTGCCTGTACCGCATCGAGAGGACACCGCGCCCTGCACCGCTTCCACTTTGCAACGCAACCGTGACGGTTGCCACGACCGGCTCGCACCTCCGTGTAAGCCGCAACGAGAAAGGTACTGTTACCGAGTCTGTTCACGCTTTTGCTGGCCCGTATCGACGCGGTCGGCTGAAACTGTTAGACTCTGTTATTTTCAGCATCGCGGTAGCCCGGGACGGAGCTACCTACTAGTACGAACTGTGTTTTTGAGGTATTTCTGCAGTTTAGAAGACATCTTGCAAAGTATCTATTTTTCAAGTACTGTATTGTGGATTCTTTATCGTTTTTGGTCTTGTCTTGAGTATATAAAAATATTGG
The DNA here is from genome assembly GCA_963921515.1 of Calotriton arnoldi. NCBI lineage: Eukaryota > Metazoa > Chordata > Amphibia > Caudata > Salamandridae > Calotriton > Calotriton arnoldi. The sequence goes on along the minus strand of CAWUFW010001295.1, from coordinate 173,421 downwards.
ATATTTTTCTAAACTGGTGTGGTGTCCTTTTGTAGTGCTTACACTGTATTACTGTTGGTTATGTGCAAATGCTTTACACACTGCCTCTAAGATAAGCCTGACTGCTCGTGGCAAGTTACCAAGGGGGTGAGCTGGAGTTATTTTAGGAGTGTAACTCCCTTATCCTGACTAGAAGGAAGGGTCCCTACTTGGACAAGGTGCAAACCCTTGCCAACTAGAGAACCCCATTTCTAACAGCTACGTTATGACCTTATTACTGTTTTGCTACCACATAATATACTTTACACATTGCCCTAAGTTAGATTTATCTGCTCTGTGCTGTAGCTACCAGGGGGTTGAGCTCAGATTAATTTAGTGACTTTGAAGGTTCCCCGTGACAAGGGTTGTGATTATTCCTTGAGGTGGGTAGTCACCCGCCATAAATAATAGTCCATTTTCTTACATGGCATATGACAGAGGGTGTGTTGGCATATAACAGCAGATGTGTAGGAGTATGATGGTGTGTGTGTTGGCATAAGATGTAGGTTGTGTGCACGGATGATGATGGATGTGCTAGCATATTATGTTGTTTTTTGTTGATGCAGGGTGGTGGGTGTGTCATTGCCCCCTTCTGTCCCTATGCAGGCCACTGAGCCCCATCTATGAAGCCTCTCTATATGCCCCAGCATACCCTACACCCTGTAACTGTACCTTACAACCCCCTGCATCTCCTCTGTGTGCATGGCCCCACTGCAGCCTTTATGTGCTGCCGTGTCCAGTCACTGTTACCCACCTGTGCTCCACAGCTCCTTAAATTCCCTCTGTGTGCTGACCTTCGTCACCCTTGCAGCCCCTCTATGAGCTCACTTCTCCGGAAGCCTCTATGGGCTGCTGCTATCTGCCACCCACCCCTGCACCCTCTCCATGTGCGTCTGCCCACATGTGTTCTTTGAGTGCCACTCTGGTCTGCCTCGTAGCCCGGCTAGTTGACCCCAGCATGTAACACTGACAAAGCTGATAGGTCTTGCTTTTAAGTAAAACTTTAAGCCAGGCCTGCTCTATACATGCCAAAAGACCCAATTCAAGAGGGAGACTTCTGATTTTTTAAGCCAAAAATGGATTTTAATTTACCTGTCTCCTGCCTGAAATTGCCTCTGATTCAATGCATGTCAATGGGGAAAATGCATTCTCTAGATTTTTTTTCAAAATCTCCCACTTTCCCCTTGTAAAATGTAGGCATGTATGCTGCTCCCTATCCCCAACTGGGAACAGGGCACAGGAGAGAGTGTGGGCCACGGAGGAGGGGGCTCAGCAGCTCCACACTCCTGCACCCTGTTTCCAACTACTAACGGGGTGCAGAAGAAGGGTCCAGTTGACCCACTGCTTGGTGGCCTGGATCATCCTGCCAGTCACTTAGAGTGGGTTATGTTATGTTATATTCATTTGTATAGCACACTAATCACCCGAGAGGGTATCCAGGAACTTGGGCAGGTGTGTAGGTTTGTGGTCCCTGAGGTGCTTATACAAAGAGCCAGGTCTTTCACTTCTTGCGGAACTCAAGAAGTGAGGAGGAGGCTCTGAAGTGTTGAGGGAAGTCGTTCCATGTCTTGGGTGAAACATAGGAGAATGAGCGACCTGTTTCGCTTTTGCGGATGCGGGGTATATGTGCTTGTGAGAGTGAGGCAGAGCGTAGGTGTCTGGTGGGTTGATGAAAGTGTATGTGGCTGTTCAGGTATTCTGGTCCTGTGTTGTGTAGGGCTTTGAATGTAAGCGCGAGAAGTTTGAATTGGCTGCTCTTGTGAATGGGGAGCCAGTGAAGCTTCCTGAGGTGTGGTGTGGTGTGATGGGGGTGCGGTGTGGGAAGTCGGGTATGAATCTTGCAGGGGTGTTCTTGATAGTCTGTGTAGGAGCTGTTTGGAGATTCTGGTGTAGAGAGTGTTGCCCTAGTCCAGCCTGCTGGTAATGAGTGCTTGCATCACGGTCTGTCTGGTGTTATGAGGTAACCAATTGAAGATTTTTTGCAGCATGCTTAGGATGTGGAAGCAGGAGGTGCACACTCCATTGACTTGAGTCATCCTGTTCATCTTGTCGTCTAGGATGATCCCTAGATTTATTGCTTGGTATGTGGGTGTGGGTGTTGGACCTAGCTCCGACGGCCACCAAGTGGAGTCCCATGTGGAGGTCTTGTTGCTGAAGACCAGTACTTCAGTCTTGTTGGAGTTGAGCTGCAGGCAGTTGGTTCGCATCCAGTCTGCTACCATGGTCATGCAGAAGGTGAAGTTGGTTCTGGTGGTGGTTGTTTTGGCCGTCAGGGAGAGGATGAGTTGGGTATCATTGGCATAGGAGATGATCGTGATGTCTTGTGATCGGATGATGTTGGCGAGCGGTGTCCTGTATTTGTTGAAAAGGGTGGGGCTGAGGGACGATCGCTGTGGAATTCCGCATGGGTCATCTGCCAGCTGCCATGTTACCGATACAGGATACAGGAGCGTGGGGCAGCCAAACCCCTCTGATTTAGTTTCTTAAGCTCTCTCCTTGGCGAGGCCCTTGAGCAAGGCAAGTCCGTGAATTTCTCCCCTCATTACTTGGACAAGGCAAAGGGATTTAGTGTACACCAATTCTGAACTTGGTAATGTGAGGGCGTGGGGAATTACCCCTCACCGGTGGGCAAGGTGAAAAGGGGAGGGTGGCACTGACCATCCACCCTCCAATCAATTCTCACTCTTGGGTAAGGCAAGAGAGGGGTTTGGTGTGCAGACCCCACTGTATTTTGCAAATGCAGGGCGGGTTGGATGGCATTCTGTGCTCGCTGCTACTTACGCTAGGCCTGGAATGGATAATTCCCCTGCCCTTGGGCTGTGATTAGTAATGAAGGTACTGGTGGGCTGGACTTTATCACTTAGTGGACAGGTCAGCTTGAGAACATGGTGTGCCTTTGGGCTTTGGAGGACTAGCATGGCACCAGGTGGGTCACCAACATGTTGAGGGCCGGTAGGTCAAGGGAGGGGAGAACGAGCAGCATGTTTGGAAAGTAAACAAAAATTTGGAGGTGTTGCGATTGAAGGCCATGCTGGCACAATCAGGAAGAGGGGGGAGATTGGTGTGTGGGAACAGACGTGATTAGGATGTGTAGGATAGGTGCAAAAGGACAAGGGATTAAAGACGGGTACATTAGGGTTTACACAATCAATTCGAGGGGCAAACCTGTATGTACAGAAGTGGAAGGGCATAAACAGTAGTATATACATCTACTGTTTAGAAACGTTTTTTTTTTGTTTTTTTTAATCCTTTCCTTGACCTGCCTGGTGCTGAGTGGGAAGGAGATGAGTTTCTCACGCCATTCGCCCGTCTTACAGCCTTTCCTTTTTCCCCTCGCCCTTCTTTGCACAATTTCCCTGTAAATTCAAAACACAGCAGGTGGCGCGCTCACAGTTTACTGCTGCTTCAACACATATTTAGCTTCGAGGGCCTGGGGGTTTCGGGGGGTGGGGGGAGGGTTGCAGTGTTCGCGCTCTGCGACAGGCATGTAAGGGCTTTGCAATTACTAAGGCCATGGACATGACAAGCTGTGTTTACACAAGGCAACAAACCAGACAACACATTAAATATTAAGAGTAATGTTATGTTGCATTTAATAATAGGCACAGTGCTGAAATAGGGAAAAAAATTAATTAAGCAAACATTAATTACAGTTGGGGGAGAAAATGGCAACTCAAGTAGAAACGGGGAAACCTTTCATTTTCTGCACCACTCTTCACACCTGGAGGCCTGCTTCCTGAAAGAAATGCAAATATATTAAATAGGGGAATAAGAAAACTAAACGGTGATCGAGAGACAATGTATGGCTGCAATTAATGTCTTCTCAGTCTCTGTTGTGAGCATGAGATAAGGCATCAAAAAAAAAATAGAGAACTTTTGATAGACCCAGTGAAAAGCTTAAATGTACAAACCAAGATTAGATTTATGAATCATTTATAAGCTCAGCACACCTAAATGTATCTGATATGAAACCCCATTACTAATATTAACTCAGCTACAAATAGAATAATGGCACAAGGGTTAAAACGTCCTTATTTTTTCAATATAGCCTCAAATAATGTCTCAAAACACCCGCCGCCTTGCTTTGCAGACATAGATATAAATGCGATTTACACAGCAGCATGTACATTTTCTAGTTACTTTAAAAACATGTATTATTTACAGAGCGTTGTTTAGACCTGAGCTTTGGCTGAAAAACACTTCAGTTCCCATTAAAGAGAAGGATTCGATATGGCTGTGACATCACTTCTTGTGAAAAGGTGCATCGCCTATGCTAATGAAGCCATTCCCTTATTTGTTCGCTTCAACCTCGCTCTGTGCTTTCACTTTCAGCATTTCAGGAGGCAAGCTTGGTGTTTGGGATGGTTGAGCAGCGCTGCACAAAAGAAAGTTTAAAAATGTGTCGTTTATGCCCGAGTCTGGACCATGAATTAGGAGTGTGCAGTATTGTATTTCACAGATGTTTTCCGTCAGGGTTCTGGTACGCAGGGCAGAAACGGTCTAAGTTAGAAAAGGGGAACAAAAAAGAGAAACAGAAAACAAAAAACACGAAGCAAAAAAACGTACACCGCACACAAACAAAGGGGGATGAAAAGAAATAGAACGTAGCAGCACTAAAGATGGACGATAGCTGGATAAGAACAGACAATTATACCGTGAGGGGAAAGGGGTGAACACAAGACATTAATAACAAAATAGGGGAGATAAAAAGGGAAAATGGCAATGATTGAAAGAAAACTGTATAAACACGAACACACTGTGGCGGATTACAAATCGTGCAGACTAAAGGCTCCTTGTGCACGGTTACGAGTTCGCCAGGCGCGGATCTGAACTCGGTAACTCGAGTAGCGCCCGAAGTGGTGAAAACAGTGTGCGTAATGTCAGGCGCGTAGCTTGGTCAATACGTTTGGGGGGTGGGATGGGGTGGGTCAGCAGTGATATCTTGTTAAAACACAATATATGGGAAGCAGGACATAAGGGGGGCTTAAGGGGCAGCGGAAAGAGAGAGGAGGTCGTATTGTTAGAGTCACTTAAAACACATCGTTTTTCAAACTAATCAACTTTTTTTTTTAAGTACTTCAAAACAGAGACGTGTGTTTTTGTCAATGTGGGCAGATGAAAATTCCAGGTTAGATTCGACAAACACTTCATCAAACCCGACTAAAAGCACTTGTGCACAACTATTTACAAAAGAATCTTTTTTTAGGGGGGTGTAGGGATGTGTAGCACCCCAACACCCTTCCTGAAGCTCCGTCCCCGCATAACGTGCAGGTCAGTGCGGGGTTCCAATCTGACTGAAATAGATAGTTCAGTGGGTTAAGATGACATGAACGACCTGGGAGGGGGAGGAGTTTACAAGGGCCGCAGGTTTGTCATCAGCGAGTCCCTACAGCATGTCACCCTGGGCTGTAATCTACATACTCATCTCTGCTTGTGTGTGAAGTGCCGGGGCCATGGAAACTAGCTCCGCCAGTCACTTACAAACACGGCCATCCGTGTCAAAGTCACGGCTCGCGGCCCTTTGGAGGGAGGGGGAGGTGACTGGCGCGAGGGAGAGGGCCGCCCTCGCGCACACCTGCAGGACAGGCTCTCTTCCTGTCTGTATCCTGTGGAGGGAGAGGTGGCTGCCTGCCTTATGGGAGAGAAGCGGCAGTGGGGTCTCAAAACCCTAAAGGACTGGGTGAGTGCCTGTGGGTAACAACACGCTAAAGAAGGGGGCAATGTATGAGGCCACTGCCGTGGGAGTGAGTGGGACTCCACTTCCTGTGGTGTGGGATGAGACGATGTGTGAGACTGCATGGAAGCACGTGAGGGCAGTGACGTAGGAATGAGCGAAACCGTTAAAGAGTATGAGGCCAGTGGCTGGGGGTGACTGAGACAGCCTTTGGAAAAGGGGGCGTTATTTACCAGGCCCCATGCGTTTTCAGGGCCCCTCACTCATAATGCAAAAAGCATTTATAAACTGTAACGCAAGCCTCGCCATGGTCAAATGAGCAATGTTTCTCATTGGTTTCAAAGATTATATTTCATTTTAAAGACGATTTAACTGTGAAGTGTTTCCTGTAATTCACAGTGGTGAATTTGTTTGCAGGACATCTGGCTTCCTAAATAGATTAGAAATCTAAATGGATGGTTAACACAGTATTTATGCTTTCTTTCCATGCTGTTAACGCCAAGGCCGCTAATACTGCTATACCACAGGATGGCGTCAGAGGCTGGCGCTGCTCTGCTTTCTCTTTCACTGGCGGAGTTTTGTCTTATCTTACATTCATGTGCCTTTGCTATGTGGAGCCCCGCAAGACATTCTTGACCAAGTCCCGCAAAAACCTCTGATTTGGCTGGAGTGAGACTCTGAAATGTTTGAGACTAGTGATGCAGGAATGAGCCAGACTGCTGTGTAAGATGCTGCAGATATAAGAGCAAAAGACACAAGATGATGGATGGAATGCAGAGCAAATCAAACATTCACCCCCAGTCTATAGATCTGGGTTAAATCCATCGTTCTTTTGCTCACCATGCCACCCCAGTTTAGACGCAGCCATATGCAAATCAGTCTAGACCCTGTGCCTCATGGGAACAGTCCGGACCTAACTGCCAAGCCAGGTCCTCCCTGGACCGGAAACAAGCATCCTGGGACCGGTTTCAAGGCATCACCCCCTCATCAGCCAGGCTAGCTTGAATCCAGTGGCCCAGTGAGCCCGGGACCCACGAGAAAGCAAAAGACACACAGATGATGGACGGAATGCAGAGCAAATCAAACAATCACCCCCAGTCAATAGACCTGGGTTGGTTAGCAAAAGAACAATGGATTTAACCCAGATCTATTGACTGAGGGTGAATGTTTGATTTGCTCTGCATTCCGTCTATCATCTGTGTATCTTTTGCAGATATAAGAGCAGGCAAGACTTCATTGAGCGAAGGCCACTAATGTGGGAATGACTTTCACTCCACTGAATCTAAATGATTACTTTTTTACCCCACACTGAGTTTTAGTCTTATTCTAAAGGCTCCTACTTTGGACAGGTAAGGGGGTTGTACACTTTTTAGCCAAAGATCAGATTACATGGTCCATTGTGGAAGTCAGTAACAATTCTGTATTGGGGATTCTTCCAATGCAGATAATCCCATCAGTTTTTCAGAGCAGTTCACATTGAAATAATCCCGGTTACAGTACAACCTCCAGTGATACCATGGACAGTTCACTTCTTTCTGACAAATTTTTAAAGAACACAAATTCGGTTGATCTATATACATCCTCATCTAAGGAAACATGTAAAACTACAACCGGTATAGGGAACCAGTCTAAAAAAGAAGGCAAGAGGGAGCAGAGTGGGGATCAGGGTAAGGAAGAGATAGACATAGCCTCAGAGATAATTGTCTCCACTTGAACTAATGGCACTGCTTATGTACTATGGCGGGCACATGGTGGAAGATGGATTGTAACACTTGTCTGTTAGATGGGGAATGTCTAAGACCAGTAGAAGGTATGGGAATGTGTGAGTTTCCTTTTGCGTGTACCATCCGCACTGCCGCCAGTGAACGAGATGCTAAACATATGTACTATGCCAGGGATATGAGGAGCACGTCAACCACTTTTAATATTTTGGCAGAAATGTGGGCAGTGAGTAGAATTCTGAATAATCCTAAATAGACAGGATATGTGAAATGTGTGAGAATTAATTTAAAACGGGGATATCCAGAGTAGGTCCTGGCAGGATAGATTCATGCCGTTTTTTTTAGCATTTCTATATAAGAAATTGCCATATAATTAATCTAACTGTGACTCGGTTATGTAACTGGTAGTTATCCTGCAAATGTGGTGTAGATCTGACCCACCAGAACTTATGCTGGACATTCTTATGACTCAGAACCCTATTGAAGTGTGAGAGATCAGTGAAATCAGGAGTGAGACTCCCATAGTACAAATATCAGTAAGACCCATTACCTCTTGACCCCCTTCCCTGTTCCTATCATTACGAATTACGAAATGAGGCATTCATGCCGCTTTACGTATCGATTGGAACAGGCAAGTCTGGGTTCAGAGTAATGACATTACCAGTAAGTAATCTATGCACTGCACTGTATAAGGGTTGTAATGTAGGGTAGGTAAACTTAAACAAGAACTTTGAAATAGGATAGGTGCAAATGAACTTGCATGACATGGCTCCATTAAGACTCCATTTCAGTATCTGATCTAAAGGATGGAGGTGCTGTGATAGGCTAAAGACAACAGGCTTTTGAATTTTGTGAGATGCGCATGGTGTTGCCTCCTCATTAAGGATTAGTGGCTTTGTATAAGCCAAGGTGCAGGGGCAGCATCATCATAGTTGATGTTAACTGGTAAAGTTGTGGATGGTTTAGGATCAGTGGTCGAAGTTGGCGGGATCTGAATGGCACACCGTGCCCATGATTTTTTACTTTAAGAAAAACAGTTCCCCTACTCTTTGTGAAAGGACAACCATCCCGGACGGTTAATTCCGAGGGTTAAAATGCTTCCACTGAAGCGTAAGGCAGGGAGTTTCCTGTGCTTTGAAACGAGGGATATGGCAGCCAGCTTAAAAAGCCTTCCTGCCAGGGTTCCTGCTTGGCTGAAAGAAATGTAAAAATTCACAACTAGTTATTCTGCAAATGTAAACGGTGCTTGGAAGCCAGTATTGGCTTTAATTGATGGAATTACTTGAAGTTTCCTGGTGACACAGATTTATTCTTTTTAAGTGGAATTGCAGCCGAGCTGTGAAGTGTGTGCTTTTACAGGACAGTTAGAAAAAAGAATTGCACTATGTACAATCTGGGTATTACTAAAATCTATATTTTGAACTACTTTTCTTTATCTTAAACCTTATTTCACCTTTTGTAACAGCCTATCTTATACTGTGTGCAATGCAAGTTTAAAATAATGACTTACATATTCACAGTGCTTTCTGTCACATGCTGGTATCTCATAGCACTAAATGTACACAAGCCACTATTCTCCACTGCACCAACCATGATTCAATCCTTTATCCTTCTGGTTACAGACACAGACCTCTGCAGTTCATTAACTAACATAGGTTTTTATAATGTACAATAAATAAATCCGGTATTTGTTAAGCACAAACTAATCACCCCTAAGGGTCTCAAGGCGCTGGGTGCCGTCAGGGAGATTAAGTGAGCTATTGCCCAGAGTCACATGGTTCAGAGCAGAGCTGCCACCGGGGATCGTACCATAAGCCCTGCGCGCCAGAGTCAGCCGCACTGGCCGCTGTGCCACACCTCTCCCTCACTTGTGTATTTCTCACGATTAATTTAACTTGTATTTTTTTTTCATTTTTAGCTGTTCCTTAATTTATATGTAGTTACCTGAAGGTGAAAGACAGAAAAAGTTACAGAATATTTTGTTTTTTTTAGCCACACCTTTGACCCCGCCCCTATGCCCACTCACCTTACCCACTTTGTGCACAGCATCACAGTTCTCATACTTTTTTTGATGCACTTCGACCACTGTTTAGATAACGTGCTAATTCAAGCTTTCATTGCTTTGCTATTTTTTACGTGATTAAATAAAACAGGCCGTTTCTAAGTGATATAAGCGAGTGCCAAGAAAAGCACAGACAGTGTGTGTTTCAGTTGTGAAAGAATGTGTGGTGCCCTGAAGTGACCTCTGGGGTGAGGTATGAAGAAGGCGCAGGGCGCAGAAGTACAGATGATACTGAAGCCCGCCAGGAGCAGTAGGTGCTTTTAGCTCAGTTTCAGTACCCAGCACTTGAGCCGCACAGCACACTCCCACATGAACACATTCCACAGAGACTAGAGCTACACCCACAAAGGGAGAGACATGCAAAGATACCACACACTGTTGTGGGCTGTGTCGGTATTTCAGGCTGCCCTTGCTGACTGAGAGCAGAGACACAAGTTGGTTATCTAAACGCCTCACTTTGCCATACATGATCTCATCTTTTTTGTGAAACCAGCTGCGTTATTTTGGTAAAGACAAAGGAGAAGCAGAAGTGACATCATGCCATGATGTCAAATAACATAACAGGAAACCGCATCATTTGGCCTTTGCTCCTGTGGACAGCTTTTTTAAAATTGAAAAGTCAATGTTATACCATGTTGATAAAAGGCACAATCTCTGAGCTACATATATATATATATATATTGCCAAGATACATAGATATGGAGTTAAGTATAGTAAATCTATACTTACCTATATGTACACACCTTTACAATATTCTTGTAGCCAATATTTTGTACGATAATTTTGTACTTCGATATTTTTGCCCAAAATATTCCGGTCGTATATCATGTGGTAGTTCTTAGACTTTGTAATAGGGATACGTTTTTATTGGAACAATGCATGGGTGTAAAGGACTTGTGCTTAAAATGGTTGTGTGCCCTAGGACATTTTGCGAGATCCATCAGATCTACTATAATTGGGATCATCTGTACACACAGGGAAAAACTAGTCCTGGGCAGAGTTTGCAGAGTTTCGCTATGCAGAACTCCGAGAAGTGACCAAAAAACTCTGCCACGCTACGCGGAGTTCTTCAAGCGGCGGAGTGCGTATGGTCGCGCCATTCATGCTGATTTTTAGCGCCAGGTGTTTGTCCTGCACTGGAAAATCAGCACGAACAGCACCATGCACAGCGCAAGAGGGTGCTGCTTTTTTTGCCGCTTGAGTAGATTTTCTACTCGAGCGGCAACTTCCTCAACATGAACAGATGGTTTTTCAACGCGAGTGGTCGTGACCATCCACGACCGCCCACGCTGAGAAATCTCGCTGGGAGGTCGTCTAGCGTTTGATTTTCCTCACTCACCAACTTAACGTTGGCGAGGAAGAAAAAACTCCTTTTTCTGAACTTTGCATGCTCCGCGGACTGCGGAAAGCTCTGCAAACTCTGCGAACGGAGTGGAATTCACCGCCCAGGCCTAGGTAAAACCTAGAAAAGAGCTTCATGTCCCATAAGTTAGTTTGTACAGACTCCATCCTCGTGTTTAATCATCGCCAAATGGTCAGTAAGCTGTGAAAGCCACTGTTCCGCAATTCCATCAATGTAATGAAGGTCACTGATGGAGCCATGATCAGGCTGATGCTGATTCATTTTGATCAGGAGGAGGTGCAGCAGTTACTCCTAATACTCTCAAACATGAGGGTTACAGGGAAAATATAGCATGGTAGCAGATACTCTCAATGTCCATTTCGGCTGTCAAACACAGACTATTGAAGGTTCTTAATGGTGCAGGGCCACCAAGAGAAAGGAGAATACTAGAGGAGCTCCATGACCAACTGTGGAATACGATAAGTATCTAAGCAGCGGCCGGCCCACTTGGGGAAGTGAAATCTCAAATTTCACAGCAGAAGCTCTAAACCGAGACATTGAATACTGTGGGAGCAATACATGCAGCTAAGGAACACTCTAGAGCTGGACAGATTTCTCGAATTCTCAAGAGACTGAGCAATGCACACTGAAGAGGCCTTCTCAACAGGAGCAGGGAGATCAAGTAAATAAAGTGAAAATGAGTGACCGTGCAGCCAAGTGGCATCACGCCGTCACACATCCTCTTGTGGATAATGACAGAGAAGCTCCTCACGGTGCAGCAAATCTAGTGAAGGGGCGCCAATGCTCGCCCAATCAGAAATTTGAACTGCTCTGTAAAAGTGTATGGCTCGATGGACATGTGCACCCAGTTCAAGCAGAAGGGGTAGCCAAGCACTGAGAGGCTGGGTGGAATCATAATTGAGACCCCCTACAATCCTTGAATCAGAGGATGAGGAAATCGTTTTGAAAAATTGGATGACCACTAAGTGTTGAGTAAAGATTGAAGGAGCTGAAGAGGTGGCCTTCATCCACACTGAGGCCATCATGAATGCCAGATCAGATCACGACGGCCCAACTCTCGCTACAGACCACTCTGCGCACATGACAGCATATAACCTATTATATTGCATTGTATTGAATGACTTATTCACAGGATGAATGGCACATGGTCAAGTAGAAACAAAGGACAAAGTGTTAATCACAGTCTGTCAACAGGAACCTCCTGGACTGCCAGGCAGGAGAAGAGTTGCACTTAGGTACTTTGACCAGATATGTGGATTATTACATGTCACCTAACATTTCTCACACCTCAATAGATATTAAAAACGTAATTTTATTTATTTATTTGAAGGTTTTATATAGCGCAAACAAGACCCTCATAGGTATCAGAGCTCTTTTTAAAAATTTTTTTTATTTTTTTTATTTTTAGTCCTCATTTGTTTTTCAATATGCTATTAGACTTAAGAGAAAAGGTCTTCCGCCCATCACAAATAGCCAATTTTGAGGAAATCCGGTCACTCCACAAGGGAGAGAAGGACACCAAGTATCTCCGGATTCACCCCTGTGGCTTCCTTGTAATGATTCCAACCTCAATCTTAGTTCTTTTATAGGAGCAATGGCGTCCCTGCCAATACACTCCATTAATGACATATTCTTAATCATCGGACCCAGAAAGAAAGAATAAGAATAGACAGTAGAGAGGCTTCACAGGGAGACCAACATATTCATATAACAAAGCAATAAATCTAGAAATCAACAGAGACTAAATACGGAAAATTTATATATATTCTTAAATAATCTTAAACAGAGAGACTCCTATCCACCCAGTTATCCCAAATTTCCCAAAATTTAGTTTTTTGTTCTTTGTTCCAGATTGATCTAAGTTTGATATTCTCTGAATCGAAAATATCCATTCCTCTTCTGTAGGAGGACAGGCTAAGATCCATTTAATACACAGCTCTCTTCTAGCTAGAAGAATCAGAGTGAAAAACAATGCTCTGTGTTTTTTGTTAGAAAGCCTCCATCTAACTCCCTCGGAAGTATCCCAAAAAGTATGGATACAGTCGTTAATTTTATTTCAAACCCCATAATATCTGAAATGGTCTTACCCACTTTCTGCCAATAGGAAGATATTACCGGACAACTCCAGAACATATGCACCTCATCAGCCTTGTCTTCTCCACACTTTGGACACTTCTTAATCTCTCGCCTTCCCATTTTCGATAGTTTCTTGGGTGTCCAGTAGGCTTTGTGTACTGTGAAGAGGTGATTCTTTTTTAAAGGTGCAGCACTTACGTAAGACCATAGAAAAGACATAGATACTTGCCCGATGTTTTCGAGGTCTTCATCATCAGGCAGGTCTTTCTTCCAAATTTCATCGAACGAGGCCTGCATCTCTTCTCCGTTCTGGACTAATAACCAATACCACTCTGATACTTCTTTTGTCTTTTTCTGGTGAGAGCATATTTTCGAAGCCAAATCCAGATTGCCTTTTAGGTCTTTACTTATAGACTTTACCCAACTATTCAGCTGATAATATTTAAACTTGGAGACTGAGTTCTCACATATCGCCGAAAGATGATGCCAGGAAATCAATTCCGCATCGACGATTAATTGCCCCCAAGTGGTGATGCCACAAGCACGGAGAGGAGTTGCCAGGGCATCTTCCATACATATAGGCATTCCTGGGGAGTCCCAAACTGGTGCTACCTCGTTGTAATACGGTATTTTTAGGAGGCATCTTACCTGGGACCAAAGCTTCATAGCTGATACCAAAGTCTTCAATTTAACCTTCTTGAAGTATTTTGGGTGTCCAAATTTTAAAAGAAAGCACCCTGCTTGTTGAGAGAACTCTGTTGTGAGAGCTTTAAAAAGTGGGGAGAAAGATTCGCTTTCCAACAATAATTGTCTGAAATTTTTTAGATGAAAGGAACAAAAATATAAATATAAATCTGGAGTCGCTATGCCTCCATAGGCTTTTTATTTCTAAGTTTCTTTAAAGCAATTCTGGGGTGTTTATCTCCCCAGATAAAACTTGAAAAAAAGCCCTGCACCTTTTTGAACCAAACTTTTGGGAACTCTAGGGGATAGTATTAAATAAAAATGTAAATTTTGGCAAAATTGACATTTTCAATAAATTGGATTTGCCTAACAATGAAAGTGGGAGCCCCCCATGTTTGAAGTTGTGTTTTTACTATTTTTGTAACTTTTTCAAAATTAACCTGTGCTATTTTATCAATATTTTGAACTATCTGGATGCCAAGGTATCTAATTTCCTTCTTTGTGTAGGTACACCTGAAATTGGTGTTCCATTTCATTAACTCGGTTTTTTGTTGATTGATAAGGTAGCCAGAAACCTTTCCAAATCTCTCAAATTCAGACCATATCTCTGGGAAAAAAAATTCTAAATTGCTAGTGTATATTATAAGGTCGTCTGCATACAGACCAATTTTTTTCTCCCATCCATTGCATTTAAAAGGGATAATATTTTGACAGGCTCTCAATTTACACGCTAAGGGTTCAATGTAGATATTAAAAAGTAAAGGGGACAGAGGACATCCCTGTCTAGTACCCCTTCCTATTTGTATTGCCCTGGTTAATTTCCCCTTGATTAAAATTTTAGCTGTAGGATTTTTGTAGAGAGCTTTAATTGCTGTCTCAAAGGTTTCGCCCAGATTAAGATGTTGAATTACTTTAAACAAAAAAGACCAGTTGACCCGGTCAAATGCTTTGGCAGCATCGAATGTCATTACTGCCAAAGGGATCTTATAAGCCTGAGCCATATCTATCGCCCCAATTAGGTCATGTGTTAATTCACTGAGTTGTCTTCCCTTCATGAACCCTTTCTGGTCTTGATGTATTAAAGGGCCTATCACTTTATCTAAGCGTCTAGTAATAATCTGGGTATATATTTTGTGGTCGCAATTTAAAAGTGAGATTGGTCTATAAGACTCACAGTGTCTTGGATTTTTATTAGGTTTTAATATCATTGTTATAATGGCTTCTTCCCACGATACGGGGTGATTATGACCTTCTAAAAAACATGAATTAAACAATTTAAGGAGAGAGGAGGCAAGTTCTTCTTTCAAGATAATATAAACTTCATTGGGGATAGAGTCGGGGCCAGCAGCCTTTCCCTTTTTTAAAGAGTTGATCGTTTGAATGATTTCCTCCCTAGATATGGGGCGATTTAATTGTTCTTTTTCATTTTGCAGAAGTGAAGGAAGAGCTAAATCTGAGAGGAATTCTTCTATGCTGTCTTCATCTAAAGTTGTCTCATCCGTATATAGGTTTTTAAAAAATTGGACAAAGGCCTCCTCAATTTCGGAATCATCCGAAATGATGTTACCAGTGTTCAAGCAGCGAAGGTCTCTTATCCAGTTTCTTGTCTGATCAACTTTCGTTTTCCACGCCAGGAGCTTGCTACACCCCTCTCCATATTCGTGGTGGGCTAGTTTGCTTGCATCCCATTTTTTTTAAACTATAATTTCTAAAAAATCAGCTAGCTTATGTTTTGCTGTATTTAATTTTCTCAAAGCATTGATGTTTTCCTGATCTTGCTCAAAATGTTCCTGAAGTTTATATATGTCTACTTCCAATTTTTTGGTCTCTTCTTGCACCTTCCTAGACCAATAAATCGATATAGTTGTTAAAGAGCCTCTCAAGTATGCCTTATATGTGTCCCATGTTGTTTGAGGTGAAGCTGAATCAAGATTAAAATCAAAAAATTCTTTGGTTTCCATCTTCAATTTATCTACTACTTCATTCTCTAAAAGCAATGCTCGATTAATGGTCCATCTCCCGGGTGGGGGGCTCACTTCCATGACTAATTCGATAATGACTGCGGAGTGATCGGACATATGTTCTGGGGCATGGCTAACTGAGGTAACGTTTCTGCTTGTTGCAATATCAACTAGGAAAAAGTCAATTCTGGAGCGATGTCCACATTTTTTGTTGTAAAAAGTAAATTTCCCACCAGATATCTTAGATTTGTGGGCCATCTCTCTCCAGATATCCACAAGCCCGATATCAGACATTAATTGTCTCAAAGCAGTTCTCATTTTCTGCGTATTTACCGCTACTCTAGACGAGGTAGAATCTTGACTTGGATCAAGAATCAAATTAAAATCACCCCCTAATATAATGCGATCGTTTGTTTTAGATAAGTGGAGTAGTAAAGTGTACAAAGTGGCAGGATCATCCAAATTTGGCCCATAGTAACCTACGAAGATTAACCATTTGTCATTGATCTTAACTCTGGCTATCGTCCACCTTCCCAAAGGGTCAACCATACAGTCCCCTAGCATAGCATGGGCAGATTTTTTAATTAAAATTGCGACCCCTTTCACTGTACAAGATTGAGTTGTACAAATACAATGTTCAATCCACTTTTGATGTTTCAAAACCGCTTCCCATTCCTCTTTAAGCAAGTGTGACTCTTGAATAAGAAAGACATTGCAATCCGACAGCCTTAAATACTCTAGAATTCTCTTCCTTCTAGAGGGGACCCTTAGCCCATTAACGTTCCAGGACATAATTCTCACTTTCTCATTTTTAGTTGGCCCTAATCCAAAATGCGTTAATTTCCCTGCCAACATTTATCCTTAAAGACAGAACACCAGAGGTTGCGTAGGACCCTTTGACTAAAGATAAAAAGCGAGGACATTTTTTTTGCTTTTCTCCCACTTGCCCCCCCACCCTGTGTGTAAAAATAATTTTTTCTTTTTTATGTGAAACCCACCCCCCCCTCCATTGGGGAACCCTCCCTTACTGTTGCTAGAGGTAAAATTATTAAATACCTCTGGTTTTTAGGCTCTCTCTCTGACCAGGCTTAAATCCAGTGTATTTCATTTGGATGTGCTCTTTATTTGATTTATTAGGGCGTTTGCCTCCTCCGGACCCTTAAAGTTGAACATTTTATTGTTCCACATTACTTTAAGGGAGGCGGGAAAGCGTAGATTTGCTGTAGCACCCAGGTTTCTTAATTCCTGCATCGACTTCCCCAGCTCCCATTGTTTGTCCTGAGTAATGTGAGAGATATCTGACCTAACACGAAATGTCCATCCAGCTCTTTTATACACCCCTACTTTTAATCCTGCTACTAGGATTTTTTCTTTAAGTAAATACGATTTGAAATTCACTAGAATCCTTCTTGGGTTTTTTTTCCCAGGCCTTTTTGAATATGGATCCCGATGTACTCTTTGTACATCCTCCTCAAGAAGTTGTTTCTCAATATCAGGGTGTAATTCTGTGAGGAGGTTAATTATAAAAGATCTAATGTCTCCTCCTTCCACATCTTCTGGTATATTCAGTAATCTAATGTTGTTCCTCCTAGCGTTATTTTCCAGACTTTCCAGTTTTTCTTTTAAGGTTTTATCACCGCTTTTTATCATCTGGATCTCACGTGCATTTTTGTCTATTTTCATGGTAAGGTCCTCCATGGCTAGCTCTACGGCCCCTACTCTTTCCGACATATCATTCAATTTAGCTTCTAGAGTCTCACAGACCATTTGTTTTTTCAATTGATTGCTTTCTGAAACTGCAAATTTGTCTCTTAATTCAGTGAGGAGAGTCGTTAGTAGTTCCTCTGTAACAGAGTGAGCCCCTGTATTACCAGTTGTGTTTGGATTCCTCACTAGCTCTATATCCTCTGCTACTGGGTTGTCTCCTTGAGGGGGGTCTGGTATCACCAAACTGCTAAACTGAGTCTCAGCACCGTTGGGCTGGGATGCCGCATTGTCTTTTTAGTCTGGAGAAGCGGGGAACCTCATCACTCTCATCGACCAAGTGGAAGAGAGGATCAAAGGCATTCTTCAAAATGACGGGCTCCATTACTGTCCTTAAAGAGGACTGAGTATCCTGGATCTTGAAGTATGACCTTAATGAGGGCATAATGCGGGTCTTGCCTGAGTTAATTTTAGGCTGTTTCTTCTTCCCCTTACCGAGGGGGGATTTACCTTGAGAGTCTTTTATGTTCTGGCCGGAACCTGTGCTTTTAACAATTTTTAAAGACTTAGCTTGAATTACCGGCACCAATTCTTTACTGACAGACTCAAGAGGGGATTGATTTTGACCCCAAATATCCCTACTTCTAAGGGTATATCTATTTAATCTGTTGGCCCCTGTAAAAGGACCTTCGTCTCGTCTCTCTACTCCTGGCCCCCCTCGTTCTGCCTTCAGCTTAGGCCCCCAATCTCGCCCTTTCCTCCTTACCGGAGTCATTTGAAGTCGCCATACACCAGAAACTGCTCCCTCTGAAACAGGCGAGTGTCTTCCCTCGTCTGGAGCCGATTTCTTTTCTGCTCCAATAATCTGCGGAACCTCAGGGGTTAATACACTAGACAGGCATTTCCGACGTGGAAAGGTGGAGGCGGAGGTCCGGGTCCCGTCGCTCCGAAATCCAACTCCGGCAGCGACTCGTCTTCCGTTCGAGATCTGCACCGCCGCCTCTGACCAGCGGCCCCCCGCGGGACCGCCTCTCCTCCAACCACCACGTCTACCTGCCCGGTTGATCCACGCCCAGGTCCAAAACACTGACGACCCGCCGATGCTCTACCGACGCCTCCCCAACGCCGGCACCCACAAGGAGAGCGAAAGCCGGAGACCCAGAAAGCGAGACACCACGGGACACCACGTAAGTCAGTACCTCAACAAACACTCATGTTCCGTAAACGTCACATCCAATCTTTCCGTAGTGCCGTAATCACCTAGGCTGAGAGAGAGCCTCCGGCCGCAGCTAACCAACGGCCGCCATTTTCCCCGAGTAGTAAGTTTCTTACCCGTGGATAGATCGTATCAGAGCCCTTTACACATGTAAAGAACAGAGACGTATACAATCAAAATTATACAAGTCGAGAAACAGTACAGGATATGGCAGATCCCCGATGAGGGTGGGATCACCACAATGATAGGACAGATAGATCAAAACAATAATATAACAAGTGAGCCGTACTCATGAGTGAAGTTGACAAGTCCTGATAAGTTCGAGAGAAGAGTTCCATAGATCTAGGGTAGAAATTTGTTCATGAGTAGAAGTTTACCTTCTTTCTTGAAAAATGCCATTGAGGGACTCAGTCTGGTTTCATTCGGGGTCAGGGAGTTTTCTTGGGGCAATGCCAGAGAAGGCTCTCTTGTAGGTTTTCCTTTTAGAGAATTTTTGTGATTTCAGCAGTAAAGTGCTGGAGCTTCTAGAAGATCTGGAGCCCCCAGAAAGTTCAAGCTTCTGAGCAAGGTAACTTGGGGTATTGAAGTGTAGGGCTTTGTGGGTCATGCATGCAATTTTCAGCTGAATTCTTGCTTCGTTGGGGAGACAGTTGAGGGGTTTCAATCAGGGGTGATGTGGTTGTTTCTTTGGGAAACATCGCTTACATCGCATGCGATACATCGCATGCCATTACAACGCGGTCGTTACAACGACCGCGTTGTTACATCGCAAACCATTACAACGCAAGTCGTTACAACGACTTGCTGTAGGGGGCAGAAGGTGTTGGATTTAAAATCCAACACCTTCCCTACTGTTGCACAGACTGGAGTTGGAATAGTATATTATACTATTCCAAAATCCAGCGCCCCCCTACAGCAAGTCGTTGTAAAAACTTGCGTTGTAATGGTATGCGATGTAACAACGCGGTCGTTCTAACGACCGCGTTGTAATGGCATACGATGTATTGCATGCTTTGTAACATCATATATTCGTTTCTTTTCGATCCAGTGATGAGTCTTGCAGCAGAGTTGAGGGAGGCCCATAAGGAGCCTTTTTGGATTTGCGCAAGCTGTCTAGGGTTGCGCTTCTATAGTCCAGCCTGGAAATCACTAGGGCTTGGACTGCAGAGTTGAAGACCTTGGGGGGTAGGAAGGGTGTTCATTTTCTTAAGATGTTCATTTGGAGTTTCGCTCCTTTGGTGGCAGCACTAATGTGCTTTTGCATGTTAAGGTTCTTGTTGAGAGTTATTCCTAGTGATCTTGCTGAATCAATGACCTGAGGCAGGAGGTTGAAGGCTGTTAGTTGCTTCATCCATTCCTCAATAACGGGTGACTGTTTGGGTGGGGCAATTAGGAGGAACTCAGTTTTGAGAGTTTTAAGTTTGAGGTGGTAGCATGTCAGCCAGTTTTGGGGTTTTTGTAGGGTTAAGTTGAGGGATATGATGTCTTCAGGGGAGGAGGCTTTCAGGTATAATTGGGTATCACATATATTGATAGTGGATGAGCTCAGAATTAACATTAGCGGCTCCATGAACAGGTTAAAAAGAGTGGGTGAGAGGGAGGAACCCTTTGAGACCCCTAAGGTGACATGCGCAGATTTAGACAGAGACTGATTTTTTTGAGTTCTGTTTTGTAGAAACAAGGTGAACCAGTTTGGGACAGTCCCTGAAAGTCCCATCTTATGTTCCAATAGGTCTAGTAGGTAGTCATGCTTAACCATGTCCAATGCTGAAGATAGGTAAAGGAGGATAAGGAGGAATGATTCGTTTGATCCAACATTTTTAGCACCTCGTCCACTATATGTGTAAGTACCGATTCGGTGCTCTGCCCCGGGTGGAAGCCGGATTGGAACTGGTCAAGAAGAGGGAATTGATCAATGTGGTTACAGAGTTGGACGTGTACACATTTTTCAAGGCGCTTCGCCAGAGTTAGAGATGGGGCAGAAGTTTTTTAGGTTCATGTGATCAGCCATTGTTTCTTTTAAGATAGGGGTGACCTGCCCAGACTCTAGGAAATCAGGGATTGAACTAGGGAGGCATTAATGATCTTGGTCCAAAGTGGGATTATCGATAGTTTGATCTCATTGAAGAAGTTGGGGGGTAGCAGGTGGTTGTTGAAGTTTTTTGAGGGTTTCAGATCTGTTAAAATTTTGTGACTGGCATTTTCCTCAACGGTTTTGAAGGAGTTCCATGAAGAGTTGTTTTTGAGGATATGCTCCGGTAGGCATGAGGGTACAGGAATCCGGCAAGGGGAAGGGCTGGAGTGAGGTGAGAGAGGACGGTGCTCCAGTGCCCTCTGCAGATCAGATATCATATTTCACGTCTTTTCAAGGAAGAAGGAGGCAAATTCTTTGCCGTTTAGTAGGGGACTGGTTCCAGCTGGAGGAGGGCTGGGGAGGCCAGTTGATTGAATTTTAACTAGCTCAAATAGTTTTTTTGGTCAGTTTCTAGCTTGATCTAGTTGGTTTCTGACAATTTGCTTTCAAGTTTCTAATGCTTTTGTAATATGAATTCCTAAGTGATCTCAAATGCTAGAATCTTTTAAAACCCTAGACATACCGAACACCGCTGGACTCTGTGCGGACACTAGTGGGATACTGTCTGATGGCGTTACACCCGAATATTACAAAATAGATGTAATATATATATATATATACTTACACAATTAGTAACACCACGGATACTATCACATTCCAACTGTATTAAGGTTACTGCCCATGTTTGAATCAATTAGGAAGGTACTGACAATACAGCTAAGTTCACCCATGTCTCGACTCCGAATGTTGGTAGCTTAAAGTAGGGGGGAGGGAGTTTGAAGTTGACCATATTTAGGGATAGTAATGTAATGTATACAAAGCTCTGCACGGCACGAATACTGAACTCTGTACTGGTTAAATGTCTGTTGCTGACTTGCATTTTGACATTACGCAAGATATATGTAAACAGTGGAATATTTGGTCATATTTGAAGTGCAGTACTGCGATAACATCATGCATTGTATGTACTATGAAAACCCAATAAAGTTTGTGGGGAAAAAAAGTGATCTATAATGCTTGACCTGTTCAAGTGAAGGTTAGGATCTCCACTTTCGTTCCACTAGTCGCGGGTTACGTCTTTCACTATCAAGGCATCAATTGTACCATGGTTTAGAGTCTTTAGTGGACAGTCTTTTGAGCTGTAAGGGTGCGATCAAGTCTAGAATGTTCTTCATGGAGCTGGTGCAGTGGTTTGTAAGATCCTGGACATCTGACATGTCACCAGGAGGTGGAAGGATGTTATTACTGAGGGATGTCAATTCATTAAGGTTAATGTTATGCATGCTCCTTTGCCATATTTTGAGTTTTGTTGATTGAGCGGTATTTGTTATTATGGATTCCGAAATGAAGAATGTGATGCAGTAGTGGTCAGACCAGTCAGAGGGAGGATATATTCCAGTTGAATAGAGTTAGCTTTCACTATGATAAGATCTAAGTTCGCTCCCTTGTTGTGTGTGGGGCTGTCGCAGAATTGTCAGGTTGAGATCAGCAAAAAAGGATCTAAGGCTGTTAACTCTAGGGTCATTCAAATCATTCCAGTGGAGTTTTAAGTCTCCAAAGTAGATTTGGGTGCAGTGTTGGCCCAAGTTTGTGGGATGATATCCATGATTTCTTCTATGAAAGATAGGTTACCTCCAGACGGGTGGTAAATTGTGTGTAATTTGCATAGTGGTCTGTTGTTGCATGCAATAATCAATGCATAGATATTTGCATGAGGATAGAACAGGGGACTGAGAGTGTTTGACTGAGAGGCTGTTGCGATGAATGCAGGCAATGCCTCCACCTGGTCTACTGGGTCTATCAGATCTGGTGATGTCATAGCTAGGAGGGACTGGTATATCCAAGATAGGTGTAGAGGAATCATTTAGCCATGTTTCTGACAAGAAAAGGAGGGTAAGGTCATGTGTGAGGATAAGGTCAGCAATATCCACAGCGTGTCCTGCATTAATCTGCAATTGAGTAGCATGCATTTCAGACAGGGGTGGCATTGGTTGGGGAGGTGTGAGTGTGAGAAGTTGGCCTGGTATATGCTGTCCACTAATTAAAGTGGGCACCTTGCACCAGTCCAAATGGCCCTTATGATGTATGAGGTCAAAGATAACCTTTAGAAAGCTATCCTAGTGGTAGCTGTGAAGAGCAGCCTTCAGGCTTAATCTTGAAGGAATGTAAAGCAGCTTGTTTTACCAGAATATAACCTTCTATATTGACTAAATGAAAGGAGAACCACACAGTAGTTATATAAAAATATGTATTTATTAATATAACACTCTCTAGTATCCTCCACCCGAGGATAGAACACAAAGCACACAATACGAGATCAATAGAACAGTTGTAAGTAGCACAATACACAGTGGGATCCCGGGGCAGACCAAACCATATACTAAAATAGTGGTATAACAACCACTACTCGGGTCGAGACAAGGTCTAGAGCACGTAGAATCATTGGGACCCCAAGGAACCACCCAAGGTGAGTAGATAGGGACCCCACGGAGGACGGGTGCAGTGTGCTAACACGACTGCGGGCTCCGTACAATTCTATGGGTAAGTTGTGGTTGCAATTTTACAGGTTAAGGACCCTTCTAGGAGGACTTCGAGGAAACCCTTCGGAACTTAAGAGGTTGGAGAGCCACCCCACCCATGGATATCGTAGTACCCGAGTTACCTGTCCCAGAGGAGCCGGGTGCATAGGTCTGGAGTGGTGTCGGAAACCGCTGTCGTTCTCAATGGAGGGCTGCGAAGAAGTACTGCTGCCGTGAAGGTGAAAAGGATCCGGTGGAATCCAAGCCTGGATTCTGGAAGGAACCTGAGAGCAGAGGGGACAGAGTCTGGGTCACTTCAGAGTGACCAGGGGCTCACTAGACGATGCCCACCGATGTCGGGTGCTTCAGGTGCGAAAAAGGGATGCTTGACTCTGCAGCCACGAGGACCAGGAGATGTCGAGGACGACCAGGAGCCAGATGCGAGCTGTCCCATGAAGGATGTCAAGTGCTGAGGGGTCGGTGTCCGGCTGGAGCACCAACAAGCCTTGGCAAAAGCAACCCACGCAAGAAGGTCAAGCAGGTTACGGTGTGGACCAGCAAGGTCCAGGAGACTCACCAAGCAATGGGGAGTCGGGGCACATCTGGAGCAACCAGGAAAGCCCAACAGAAATCAAGATGGCCCGCAGGAGGACCCACAGGCCGAATGACCAGGAGTCGCGAGGGGACCTCAAGCAAGATCACAAAGTACCAGCCCACGGAGCACTCGGTGCAAGGAGGCCGGAGTTCTTTGGTGCAAATACTGCTCAGGGTCAGGACTACACGGAGTCCAATGTACAAGCTTGTGAATCGCCAACAAGCATATGCAACTGTAAATGGACGCGGTGCACAGGGGTTCGGGTTATACAGTTCCCACAAGGAATACTGGCCTCAAACTTGCTGAAGAGCAGATCAACCTCAGGAACCTTCGGAAACCCACCTCCTGTGTTGCTGAAATCTTCGGAGTCCGCAGGAGCTCAGGAGCAGCAGACCGGTCAGTTGCGTTGAGGTGCCTGCTAGTGAAGGGGAGTGACTCCTTCACTCCAAGGGAGAATCTTCAGTTGTCATTAGTGCACCACAGGTCCTGCACGGAGCCTGTATGGCGCAAGGGCACAGACAAAGCTTTGGACGGAGAGGGAGACGAAGTCAGGCCCAGTCGAAGTCCAGCGAAGTCCAGAGTGTCCAGACGGTCGAAGGTTAGTGGTTTCTCCTTGCAGAATCTTGTCCACGTAAAATCTAAAGTCTTACCGCCAGGTAAGCCCTTTTGTACCCACTGGAGGGGGTTGGACAGATTCAGGGGACCCTCCTAGGGGAGGGTCAGGACAGAGGGGTGGTTACACCCATGTCCTTTGTCCATTTTTGCGCCAGAGCAGGAGCCAATGGCTCCCAGAACTGGTTTGAGCTGGACTATGCACAGGGACACCAAATGTGCCCCAAGTGCAGACTTTCAGGCACTCTCAGAGTGCACCCACCCAGCCCCAATACACTAAATCCTGTCTGGGAGGTGGTCACACCTCCCTGTGACAGGATGCTTATTGTGCTGCCTTCCTCTGCTCGAGCTTGGCTCAGCAGCAGGAGGGCAGAAATGTGTCTCTGGTCAGCAGCATCCATTTTGTGCTGACCGGGTCAAGAAGGCTGGCACCAGATAGACCAGTGACCCCCTGAAGCTCGCTTCAGAAGGGTGGAATCATACCTCCCACACCAGTTACCGGTGTGGAGGTATGATTCCAAGGTGTTTGATACCAAACACGATATGTTTCTATGCATCTGTTTTCGAGATAGCATTTACCGCGAGGTTATAATGCACCTCTACCTATATGTCCGGCTGAGTCACAGACAACCCGGGAGAATGGTCCCCGAAGGCTGCAGAGAGGCTCTGCTCATGCAGGGGCACCCTCTCACTAAAAACCCAGCACCCTGCCTTCAGGATTGATAAGGCCTGCTATAGGGGTGACTTATAAGTTTTAAGTGTAGTGACCTATAGTTATAGTGAACCTATATCTAAAGTAAGTGGTGCAAGCACCAGCTTACACAGGTTGCAGTAGCAGACCTGTAGTTCCATTTTTGCATGGCCTCTCATGGGTGGCATAATACATGCTTCAGCCCATGGGAGGCCTATGGGGTACCTATGCCCTGGGTACATGGGTACCATATACTAGGGACTTATAAGGGTACCCCAGTATCCAATCTGGAGTGTAACAATTTAAAGGAGAAAGCAGATAGACTGGGGTCCTGATTAGCAGGATCTCAGTCAGACTAGTCAAAAACCAGCAAAACACCAGGCAAAAAGTGGGGGTAACCATGTGTCAGATCCTACCTTCCTACAGTGAGTAAGTGTAATATGCTTAAGGTTGTATTTGTTTACCACTGTGTGGTTAGGCTTTGATTCTCTGTGTGTGTTCGCAAGAATGGATTGAATTTGACCATGATCGTCTATGTTATCAAAGTTTGAGGAGTTATAAGATAGGAGGAGGGAGTGGATACCTTAGTCAGAGAGTGGATCTAATAGTCTAAAGGGCCGAGTGGAGGAATTAGGGTAGGGTTCTCCATCTCAAATGCGGGGACTTTGAAGAAGGTGAGATCAGTCTGATAGGGAGGTGTGTTGGAGGCATGGAGCGGTGGTTGGTGAGAAGGCCATGAAAAGGATCATTAGTTCTCGAATTCCTAGTTGCCACCAATTATTAGTAGATTTTATGGTGATGTGGATAAGGCTAGTTAGGTCTGCCTTGAGTTGTTGTAGGTTTTTTGTAATCTCATCCAGTCTTGATGCTAGTGAGGTGTGGGAACAGGTTGTTGGGTCTTGGAGCAGGGAGAGAGGAGGGGGTAGGTCATAAAGAGTGCACAAAGATTTAAAGAGGAACCTAGGTGCAGGCAATATCAAGCAGGTTTTCAAGCTTCTTCCTAACAAATGATGTTTCAAAAGATTTTGCTCATCAAAATATCAGTGTTACAGGAAAAAAATGCTTCTTTCTGAATTCCCCAGAGGGATTATGCACATAATAGCAAGTTTACATTAAAAGTCTGTCATTCACTTGTTGATCAGCCCACATTGGAACCATTATTATTTTAACAGTGGTTTATGACATGTGGTAGACTGTATGTCCACTGCTGATGATTCTAAGGATCTTCTTTCGATCCACCTCACTTCATGAGTGTGCTGCATGGAAGCAGCACTGTGATAGACCCAGGCCGGAAGTAAATGGGGCCTGGCTGACTTGGCTGCTGCTCGCCTACTTAGGCTTGATTGCTGTTACTGCCTGCCCTCACCATACATGCATGCGGACAATTCGCAGCATGGAGACGATGCTTCTAGAGCATCCACGGGCCAGTATCATGGGCTCACTGAAGGGAAATGGGGTCCTGAGTTTATATACTACATTGCAGAGTTACCATATTAGCGTGGGAGCTGCAAACATCATGATTTTTTTTAACACATTACTGATTCATTCATGATGGCACCCTATCCTTTTGTCTGGTTGTTGCACCGTTCTTTAGTGGTTGACACTACCGGGGCTTGGCTACCACTCATTATCATGCTGCCGGTGTTGCATGGTTGCTCTTCCATCTCTAGGCATATAGCAGCATTACGCACAGCCATATCATGCCATTGGTGGGAAACCTCCGCTTCCTCTTGGTGTCCGGGTGGCTGTTTGAGAGGATGCAGCAGCCTGGGATACCCATCTAGTCAAGTTTACTTGACTAGTCGTGGTAGTCTAGCTGGGACAGCTGCATTGCAGAGCCCCCAGTCTGTCCATTGGCAGCAACATGCTGGTGGTGCTTGAAGACTTCTCTGCTATGTGCAATGCCATGGTCAACTAGATGAGGTGTTCTTCGACCAGGCCAGTGCCACAATGATCCCAAAAAGGAAAGGTGAGGAGGCTTTCTTTCCACTGCCTCTTTAGCTTGACATTCTCATCACTGCATTTTGCTTCAAGTATTTCCATTGGAGTAAGACAACCATGACCTGTGAAGTGGATTAGTTTCTGTCATCTGTGGACATTGGCAGCTTGTCTGTACATGTCATGGTAGCAGCCTTATAGCATCACTTACCGTAGTGTGGTGTTGTTGCCTCTACCAGTCCTTTGAAGGCTGGACTACTGTATTTAGGGATCCTTACCATGCCAGCAAAAATGTAATGCCGGACGGGTCAGTATTTGTAAAAAAACAACCCAGAAGCAAGGGTTTGTCTTTTAAAAACAATAAATAAATAAATTACCCTAACTTTTAGCAAGTTGGTAACATTTCTGCATTATTCCTGCTCACGGCCGCTCTGCATGCCACAGCAGTGACAAACAAGAACAGCAGGCCTTCAAATCAGGCATTCCAGTGGCAAATAAGGGTAAAAAATCAAGGGGTTTCTCCACCTCTAAATTAGTGTTGTATGTATGCCAGGAGCTTACCTGTGGCAGCAAGTATGCAGATCGTAGGGCACCAACTGCGGGGTCTGGAAGGGCATAGCAGGGCTCTGTGCTTTGCGCGTGGCTGAGCATCTTCGGAGTTTGTACAGTTATGCTCACCCCTCCAAGGCTTGTGAGGAGTGCCTGGCAGGAAGAGTACTGCAGACTTTAGCACTGGCAAAATGTCAAACTTCTAAGAGGGCAATATTGACGCCATGTATAGGAAAAAGGGGTGTGGCGAAGCCTTATAAAATGCCCATAACAAGATGGCGATCTAGCAAGGGTTTACTGTGTGAGCGTCCCAATCTAAAATTAAGTGGTATTTTTACCTGCCATGTCATTTCCTGTTTTTAATCGTATATAAGGGAAGCATTAACAATTGATGGATGCTTCGCAATGCATTCGTTCCCTTATGTTTCTCTGCTTTCTTCGTCCTCTTGCTAATATTTTTTTTCTGTTTTTTTTACTCCTTGCAGCCAGAATTCCCTTTGCATCATCTATTGGATGTCTGGCTTGGCTTTTTCTCTGCCCTGTTGTCAGGGAAAGTCCGGTGCTTTGCTTATCTGCTTCTTCATCACTCTTGTTCTCCAAGCTACAAGATTGCCAAGGTGTTTTTTTGCCTTTGTGGTTTCTTTCTCCTAACAGGGAAACTCTTAAAGAGACACCTGACACCTTTCATTTGCACTACTAATTGGAGGCTGGCACCATGGCTACTGCAAAGAGTCATACTCCCCTCATGCAATGAAGAAGGAAACTTAACAGACTTTCACAGCATCAAGTACTTGACATTTAAGTGGCAGAACCAAAAGTAGTAAGGATGGGATATCCATTCAAATTTGGCGTATATCTTATTACTGCCCTGATATAAGTGGGCCATTTTAATATATTCACAGATGAGCTGCTATTGTGCTTAAGAATCCTCACAAATTGGCACAAGTACTGCTGTTAGGTAGAAACACTCTTTTCTGCTGGACTAGTCCCAGTAAGTTGGCGGAGTGTTGTGGAGGTTTCTTTGCTGTCACCCTACAAATCCCATATCCTTGCTTTCAGTGTTGAAATAAATGTGGTATAACATTTTTCACTTAGTTTTATTGCTGTTTCAAGTACCAAATGCACATGTCAATTTGGTACTTCTTCTCTGAGGAAGGGACGCTTGCACTTCTGATGCCTATGTACTGTATGTCTGTTGTATGGAAGTTTGGTCAAACCTTTTTGCTAAAGCAAGTAATCTATGTAGGAAAGTATGATCTTTCTGGCACAGATACCCCAACGTTTTGCCTGGTGTCGGTCTGTTTTGACTGTAGTTCACTGGGATCCTGCTAACCAGGACCCCAGTGGCAGTGCTCTCTCCTTTAAATTTACTGGTAAATACTTTGTACACCCCACAATTGGCATACTGGGGTACCATTATAAGTCCCTAGTATATGGTACTGAGGTACCCAGGGTAATGGTACTCCAGGGGTCTCCTATGGGCTGCAGCATGTATTGTGCCAAATGCAAACTGTGTGAAAGGGTGCATGCACCCTTCACTTCAGATATAAGGTTTCCCTTATATCCCGGTCACTACACTTAAAACCTGTAAGTCACCCCTAAGGTAGGCCCTTCAGTCCAAGGGCAGGGTGCACGGTTCTAAGTGTGTGGGTACCCCTGCAAATTTCGGACTCTACTCTCTGGGCTTTGTAATTACAGGGCAGCCATCTTAAAGTATGTAGTGGACACTGGCATTTCAAGACGTCCAGCTACATAATGGCTACCCCAAACCTAGTCATGTTTGGTATCAAACATGTTGGAATCATGCAACTACACCAATCCCAGAGTTAGTTGCATGATACCATGTATGGGGAGCTCCTTGGAGGACCCCCCATACCTACCTGTGTAGCCTTTCAGAGTCTGCCTGCCAGCTAGCGCTGCTGCTGGCTTCAGAAACTGTTTTGCCCCCCAGCTGGTGAGCCTAGCTCGGGCAGGAGAAGCTGAACAAAGGATTTCCTGCTACAGAGAGGTGTGACCACCTCTCCTTTAGAATTAGGTAGGGTGGGGGTGCTTTAGGGCGCCACCAGATTGCATTGAAGGGCACATTTGGTGCCCTCCTTGCATAAACAAGTTTCACCCAGTCCAGGAGCCCTTGGCTCCTGCTCTGGTGGTAAACCACACAAAGGACAGGGTAGTGTTCACCTCTCTGTCCGGCGCCTCACCAGGAAGGTGCTCCAGAGCTCCTCCAGGTGGCCACTTGATTCTGCCATGTGGACTCTTGGCCCCTGAGAGCATCTGACTGGCTAGGACATCTGAGTAGCGTCTCTGACCCCCTCTGATAGGTGGGTTGCCACAGAAGACGTTCTTCCCCTTTTTGGGGTTACTCAAGGGCTCCCCTGAGGGTAGGCCCTTAGATTTGTCCTGATAACTTCTGGTACCGACTGCTTGTCTTCTGAAGCTTGTTCAAAGACTCTACTGCTGGTGGACACTGGAACTCTGCTGTTCTTCAATTCAGGACCCACGACAAGATTGCTCCTGGTAAGAAGAATCCAGCGGCATCTCTGTCCCTGTGCTTTTCCAAAGATCTGCAACTCCGTGGCAGTGCATCCTCCGAGTCACCAAGGACTCAGCCTGCATCCCAGCCTGAAGGAATCTCCCTTGAAGTAAAGGAGTCACTTCCCTGCTTCCGCATGCACCTCGATGTCAACGACCGTTTGCTGATCCTGTTGTCCCACGGACATCTTCTGGCTCTGCAAAACAGGTGGTGGTTTGTTGGTTCTCAAGAGGCCTGACCAGGCTTCCCTGCAAGTTGGGAGATGGTAATCCCTCTCCAGTCAACGGTGACCACCTCCCTGTGCACCACGTCTGTTCATCGTTGCCAAGGCTGGTTGGCTCTCTTCACAGAAGATCTTCAAACTCCAAGCAGCCCCTGCCTCCAGCACTGCACAGCACCAAGCACGTCATCCTGCCTGTATCTCTTGCCTCCTGGGGCTTCTTCTCCTGTGTGCTGCTGGGGCTTCCTTACGACCTGCTGTGCCTGCTGCCAGAGGCTCCTCAAGGGGGGTTCACCAATTTCTTCTGGCTCTCCATCGTGCTGAGGGCCAGTCCTGACTTACCCTTGCTGGGTTTGTCCCTCAGACCTTGCTGATCTGTATCCTGCATCTTCACCCGCGAACCATTGTCTGCATTGGCCAAGGCTTGTTAGTGGTCCTGCCAGCCACTGACCAACCTGCACTCATCGATCAGCGTGGGAAAGCTCGTGAGAGACTCCTGGTCTTCTAAAATGTCAGCTGGTCTTCACAGCTGCTGTTTTCTTCTCACCACATCTCAGCAAGAACCTTCAACCAGGGCTGGTATTCAGCTCCTGTGCTTCTTGGTCATCTCCGATTGATTTAGACTATGTCCCCTCTGCTTTCAGGTTCTTCTTGTCTGGATTCCTTGTCCTGGTCCATGAGACACTGTAGCTGCAGAACCTCCACGACCCTCTATTGGCGTCTATGGAGGTTTACGACATCACTTCACCTCTATGCAGCCGGGCTCCTTGTGGCAGGTATCCGTCTCTTCTGGATATCCACGGGTGGGGTGACTCTCCAACCTTCCTTCCTCCCAGTGGTTCCTTCAGGGTCCTTTGGTAAGGGTCCTAGAACTCTAAAATCCAAACCGCAACTTACCTGTGTTGTCCTATAGAAGTCTGATCCGGTGTAACCACTCTGCACCTGGATGCCTTGGGGTCCCTGGCTACTCACCTTGGATGGTTCCCTGCTTCCCCTGGGGTCCTCCAACCTTGGGTCCAAGTCCCGTTTGGTACCTATGTGTTTTCCTATTCTACTTACCTCTTTTCTGAGTATTTCTTGTGTGTAATTGACACCTCCAGGTAGGAGGTATACCAAGTTAGTGTCTATTGTGTAGTAATAAATATAAAGTATTTTTCTACTCACCTGGTGTGGTTCTTTCTCTTGTGAAAAGCTTACTGACTGACTAAAGTGGTACATGCAATTGCCTTACTCCCTCCTGGATAAGCCTTAGCTACTCTCCACAGCTGGGTAGTAAGCGCTAGATAAATGCAATTACAATTACTCCTTGAGAGCTCTGGTTTTCATGGACCTAAACACTATCACTAAGGGTGCCTGGACTCAGTGCCTCACCATAGGTGGACACTATATACTGAGCCAGCCTCCTACAATCATGATCAACATTACACAGTTGTTTCACTAATGATGTGCAGCTCACTTATACAGGGCCTTCCCTCACTTGCCCCACATGTCATTTATCCTTTGTTTTAATTGAAGCCATGTTGAACCTCTGGCCCATGCTGCTCCCTTCTCACATCTGTGAAAAGTACTGGGAAATTCTGAGGGTCCCGCTGCTGTGCTGCTCAGGGCAAACAGAAGTGATACTCAATCTATATGCATTCTAATGTGCATGCTGAAATACATTGCTTTTATAGTTCTTCTGTTTTAGATAGGCCTCTTGGCTTTGATGGTGGGTGTTTATGCTGCCTTTGCTTGCAGAATTTCCAGCAAATGGTGCATTAGTTCCAGGGTTTCGATTATTGTTCCCTAAAATCCATGTTTGTTCTCTGTCCCTCTCTGCTGCTACCCATTCATGGAAATATGGGCACATTTATTCATCACTCATTCGTCCATCCATGCTTTCAACAAATCATACTACCTTTAGGCTTTTATTCACCTACCTACTCAACCAGATACACCATCCATCCATCTATCCATTCTCTCAATCATGCACTCACTTATCTAATAATCCATCCATACGCTCAGTTACTCTTTCACTAATTTAGTCAGCCACAGCACAATCGTTCACAAGGAACTCATTTAAATCAAATTATTTTGTTTTCAGCAAATTACTAATATCTTGCAGTGATTTAAGCGAAGCAGCCCAACAGAATATCTTATTCAACACTCACTTCAGCCGAAGTGAGTGCTTTTTATTTGCAACTAAAGTTTTTGGAAATAGAAAACTATACATAGTAAACTTCTACTGTGTTTTAACACTATTTACATATTTCTTAGGAAAAAATTGTGACTTATGTGACCCCAGTGGAGTGACCATAACCAACAAGTGAATAAAGCTAAAGTGAGACGCAATATTATTTCAGTCATCCAGCATCAAGGAATCAGTAATGGGTCCAGTCTGTGGTGGCCTTCCAAGGAACAGACTGCCTTCAGAAGGTATTGTGTAATCCTCTTGAAACAGTGGTGAACAACATTAGTTTTCACCATGATTATCTTAAATTTATGGAAGGAGTGATGGACCTCTTCCCTACTCACCAGGTAAGATTTATACTATGGTATTGAATAAACTTGCTTCCGTATGTTAATTAGCGGGGTTGCAGAAGTGTAGAGGGTATTCGGATTCAACCCAATAAACTAGGATGCAGTAATATAGCCACAATTCTGGTATCGAAAATGACAGTAATAATTAATTACTAGTATCCAGTAATCGGGTTAGCAATCTACCCATGGCTGGTAGGAGGGAACTGTGTGGGGCAGACTCCTTACCTAATACTAGAGCATACATGTTTACTATGCTCTAGAGCGGTTTCTATCCCTAGCACCATCCAGTGCCTAGAACACGTTTTAAAAATGTGAGAAAACCCACCCTTGAATTTTTTATCCTCTCTGAATATACCTGGGACATTTCGTACTATCAGGCCTTGTGGTATGATGTTTGCTTTTAAATACTCAGTTAACATGTGCGTGCAGTTCAGTTCGCACATGTTTCTTCTTGGCTCATTCTAGCCGCTCTAAGAGGGCTAGTCTAGGATTAGTGCTTGCAACTTGATTAGTTGTGGAAAAGAGGGAAGGTCCACTTATTACTTTGGCAATGTATTCTTCTGTGTATAATGGGGCCTCCCTATCTGACATCGTCAAACAGCGTATTTTGTTAGACTAATAATGGTTATACAGAGGTGGTTCAAACAATGTAATCCTGTAAAATCGTATGATACAAGACACAAAACAAGGACATTTCAACATACAAGTAAAACAGCATAGAAGCAGGATACGCTGTCTGGTAGAAAATGCACCATTGGTCCAACACTATAAAGATAACCTCCACTCAGCAAATGAGATACGTTGGCAGGTCATTGAAAAAGCAAGAGTTCCTCCAAGAGGAGGTAACATCTCACTGATTCTCCAGTCCTTAGAATGTAAATGGATTGACAAATGCAACTCAATAAGGGCTGAACAGTCTGGAAGAGTGGCGCAAGTTCATTAGTCTGAACTGATGAGTGAATAGCGCACAATACATAATGTTTGTAGAACTCAGCCTAATCCTACCTTTTGAGTTCCCCCAATAGTTCCCCTTGTCCAGTACCACCTTAAAAGAATGTTGGCCTGTTTTCCGAAAGATGTGTCCAGATCTGTATACCAGTCTTGCTGACATACTCAAGATTAAGTTGCATCAATGATCACAGTGATTTCTCAAATATATGTTTTACTTGGTTGTATACTTTCTCCTAGTATATGTATTACATGTGTTTCCCTACATGCCATATAAACAAGCCTTATGGCCTGTAACGATGAACCAGATACAATTGTAAATATGATCACTATATCTGTATTAAGTATTGATTGTGTCCTTACTTATAGGCCATATACAGATGCAACCTTGTCCTTATATGTTAAGATGATGTAAATATGGGGAGACTATCATCTCATTCACGAAATATGAATATTGTGTTGGCACAAGACGAGTAGTTGCTCATTAAATAATCATTTTTTGTTCATTAATGTTCAATTAGAACCGCAATTCGGCTACATATCAGTGTACCTTGTTAAAAGGTTATTGTACTCCTTTCATACCAATACTAGTGGTTGCGAAAACTGATACCACTAACACCAAAGATATCATTCATATGGCTGCCCTCTATATACAGATTGCCAGAACCATAGGCGCAAGAGCGACATAGTGGTCAGATCCATCTACTGTAATCAGTATACACCGAGTAAACTCCCCTTGGTAGAGTCTCTGGCCAGTTTTGGGATATTACTAGCATGGAGCTCCCTTTAAAAAATGGCCGCGTAGTAAACATTGACCCTGTGTTTCCAACACACATGCGCGGTCAAGTGCGGTCAGCGCCTCACATTTTTAGTAGATCACCTTCTTAGCAAAATTTTGACTGATCCCTTGGTGTACTACTGGGAGCTAGTAAATTCACTGACACACCACCGGTTGCCAGGTTAGGACACAGCCACAATTCACCCCATGATTCCGACACGCCTGTGCAATCAAGTGCGGCCGGCACCTTCCAATTTGATTAGATCACCTTCTTAGCGAATTATTGACTGATCCTTGTTGTATTACCGGGAGCTGGTAAATTCATCTGTACACTACCGGCTGCCAGGTTATGACACTATTACAGTTCATTACCGCTCAATAATGACGGCCAACATTCACCACATTCTGGCATGTCTTTGCGCATGTGCGGAACACTACGGCCGGTCGTCATCCATTTCCAGTATTAGAAGCAGGAAATGGTGTGCTCGAGTCAGAGCATTGTCTCGGGAGCTGAATGGATCGTCAGTGTACCCTGCTCCAGTATTAGGCAAGGAGTCTGCCCCACACAGTTCCCTCCTACCAGCCATGGGTAGATTGCTAACCCGATTGCTGGATACTAATAATTAATTATTACTGTCATTTTAGATACCAGAATTGTGGCTATCTTACTACATCCTAGTTTGTTGGGTTAAATTCGAATACCCTCTACACTTCTGCAACCCAGCTAATTAACATACGGAAGCAAGTTTATTCAATACCATAGTATAAATCTTACCTGGTGAGTAGGGAAGAGGTCCATCACTTCTTCCATAAATTTAAGATAATCATGGTGAAAACTAATGATGTTCACCACTGTTTCAGGAGGATTACACAATACCTACTGAAGGCAGTCTGTTCCTTGGAAGGCCACCACAGACTGGACCCATTACTGATTCCTTGATGCTGAATGACTTAAATAATATTGCGCCTCCGGCATACATTGAAGTCCCTTGGGTAAGCTTACGCCATCCTTATTCACTTAAACAGCCCATACTATTTATTTGCAGCAACACTAATCCCTTATCACACTTATAGTCCCCAGAATCTTCGTCCTGAAGAGACCCCAATAACGATAGAGGGTCGAAACGTCGTCGACAATTGATAAAGATAGTCCAAAGAACACTAGAACACACTCTAGGACCTATGATTTACTCTGAAACCTTAAAGGACATCCTTTTTACTCCAATAACCAACCCTTTGTTTTAAAAACTTTCACTTTAGCTTTATTCACTTGTTGGTTATGGTCACTCCACTGGGGTCACATAAGTCACAATTTTTCTTAAGAAATATGTAAATAGTGTTAATACACAGTAGAAGTTTACTATGTATAATTTTCTATTTCCAAAAACTGTAGTTGCAAATAAAAAGCACTCGCTTCGGCTGAAGTGAGTGTTGATAAGATATTCTGTTGGGCTGCTTTCTCTCCAGTCATATGTGTTTCTCTGAATCATAAACTAAATAGAATTTAAAAGAAATGTATAAGTGTTTAACATATTGACTGTATCAATTGCTAACTTCGCTTAAATCGCCGCAAGATATTAGTAACTTGCTGAAAACAAAATAATTTGATTTAAATGAGTTCCTTGTGAACGATTGTGCTGTGGCTGACTAGCTATACCCAGTTCACAGGGACATATGAGTTGCTCTTGTGTTTTGATGAACTTTCACTCATTTAAGCATGTGTTCTGAATAGTCCAACACTATATATTTTATGTATAGGGAAGGAGGGGGCAGGAATGTACTCCTGTCCCCTCACCTCCATGTGACACCCCTGACCTGACTAGCCTACCCGCCTCTTTTAATGTATTAGTTTATTTTTGCTGTAGGTGTTATTTGTATATAACATCCATTGCCTTATGACAGGTTGAAAGCTCTCATGCTAATGGAGGTCGGATTCAGTATTGGAACAAGGAATAATCAATCACAGTTCTCCAATCTAACCATAGAGCAGCAAACCGCTAAGGTTGTTGCTTGCTATTTCAGTCTGCTAAGATGTTTGAGAAAGATTCTATGGCTCTTACCTCCTGAATACCAAAAAGCAATTATGCAGGTCCTGGTAATCTCTAGGCTAGACTATGGCAATGTGCTATATTTGGGTGTTAAGGCTGACCTAAAGTTCAAGCTACAGGGATACTATAAACTACAAGAGACCTTTTCCTGGAAGGACCCAGCTGACCAGTGGCAACTAGACCTGGACTTGACCCTGCTGTTGGCCTCTGCCTGCACCCTGTGAGTCTCTAAGTGCCTCGCCTGAGGTCCTGGGTCCTTTAGAAAGGGTACTCCCATGGTGGATTGGGACTTAAAAGACTAGTTATAAGGTATAATCTTTGACCAGAAGAAACCTGGTTGATGTATCCAACACGGTCAACCTCAAACTGTGCCTAGGACTCGGCCTACCGCATTCAGTGACTATCATTGGCGCTTTGTGCTTTTTGCCGCTATTTCTACTTAAAACGTTTTAAAAATTCATTTTGGTTTACATTGTTTACTACATTTTATTCTATGCTTTTAATTTGGTTTAGGATTTTTATTGTTTTGCATTTTGACTTTACTACTGTTTTGATACAGCATAAATACTTTACACATTGACCTTAGGTCAAGCCTGTCTGCTCTGTGCCATAGCTACCAGGGAGTTGAGCTCAGATTAATTTAGTGACTTTGAGGGATGGGAATATTCCTTAAATTGGGTAGTTACCAACAACAAATACAAATCCAATTTCTTACAGAAGCCAAGAAGCCACTGTCTACACAAATGTTTGTCTGCATAGAGGTCTCTGGCAGAATTGATTCTCCGTATGGTAGTGACCTCGAAATCCTTACTTTTGTGTATATGACAGAGCAGTTGTGATTGATGGCAAGTTCCTTTGACTTAGTTCTTATGTCCTGATAATGAACCTGTCTGATTTAGACACCTAGAGTCTAAATGTATATCAACATCACAAGGCCAACACATTGTGATCAATACAGCCCAGCACTCTACGTTCATAATGTTCGCTCTCTTGAGAAATGCTTTCCTAGAACTATTATTTGTATATGTACGCACATCTCACACCAGGGGTCACTGCACTGCCTACAGATTTACACTATTTTGATGATTCTGCCATCAGTTAAATGATTTTTTTTATTTTACTGAATTAAATTAGGGTTTATGATTGCCTAACAATATAGATCTGCTTGCAATTTATTGTATGCATCTCTTTGTTTTGTTTGAGAGAATATAAATTGTGCTTTACAGCCTTTGCAATGGCTTACATGTGGAACACTGTCTCTTTCATACACATATTGTGCAATAGGTAATCTAGACAGAAGTCGGGCAATATGTACCCAGTGGATGAAAAATGCCGCCAACACTGCCCCGGTGATGGACAATTAATTGGCTCTTCAGGTTACTCCCTGCAGCTCAAGTTCAGTTGCTGTCAACAGCACATCAGAAAATTGTCTTTGTTGAAATTATATACATCTGCAGTGAGCTCCTCATAACTCCATACAACATAAAGCCCGCTCGTTGCCAATGTCAAGTGAGAAATAAATGGTAGGAAACAGGCGACAAATGCTGCGATTACTTACCAGTAATAACATTACTCTGAGTCCGTCTCTCGCCGTGCTGACTCCGGCCCTCCCTCCTACCCTTTTTCGGCCCAGTCCAACTGTGTGGTGTTTGGGCTTGGTACGGAACAGGAGGTATGGAGGGGGGGAGAGGGAATTTTAGGAGTTGGAAAGGTGTGTGAATGGAGGCACAGGGACCTCACTATGTGAGTCAGCACAGCGAGAGACAGACTCAGAGTAATGCTATTACCTGTAAGTAATAGCAGCATTACTCCTTCGTCCCTCTCACCGTTCTGACTCACATAGTGAAATTTACCCAGTGCTTATTTTGTAAACACATAAGTGCCAGGGCCCTTGTCAGGAGGCCACCGCAGCTTGCACCACCCATCGCTACCAATTGCAATACCTACACAATTCCTAACCATCACACTGCTACAAGTGTCGCAATTCATACTGTTTGAGGCCCCCAATGTTATAAGAATGATTTGGGTGGCAGGTATTAGTAGTTTTCAATGTATACTGAATTAGTAAGCAATTGTTGTTCTGCTCATCTTTAAATTACAAAAAAGAGCGCCACCATGTAGCAGCTGTCAAATGCCCATGTTGGCAATTACGTACCGGTGCCGAGCACCGGAAACCACGGGCTCAAATTAAGCACTGTATTTACCCAACCTAACAAACGGACCAGGACAACAACACAGAATGCAAACATAAGTTTAATCCAAAGACAAAAAACTGTTTATAATACAGAAGCAAGAACCTGGAAACCAAACAAATCCAGGACCTCGGGACCCTGGACCACCCTATATTGGGACACAAAAGTGGAAGGAACCGCCCAGGTGGCAACCCAACAGATCTCCTGCAAAGAAGCACCCTGCACCTCAGCCATGGAAGCATACATACCCCTAGTAGACCTCCCCTGGATCCCCAGAGGAGAAGACAGGCCAAACTGCTTGTAGGCCAACAAATTCACAGACTTGATTAACCT
This sequence comes from Calotriton arnoldi, assembly GCA_963921515.1. NCBI lineage: Eukaryota > Metazoa > Chordata > Amphibia > Caudata > Salamandridae > Calotriton > Calotriton arnoldi. The sequence goes on along the minus strand of CAWUFW010001295.1, from coordinate 134,392 downwards.
GCTCAAGTTCTGAGTCAAAGGCTTAGCCCCCTACCGGGCAAGATCAATGTTGACAAACAAACAGGAAGAGACCCGGAACTCCTTCACCCGGTCCAGGTAAATCAGAACAGCCCTACGCACATCCAGCGAATGAAGAGCCATTTCTTCAGGGGACAAAGGGTCCGGAAAAAACACCGGAAGAATACTTTCCTGTTGACAATGGAACAAAGAATTCACCTTGGGCACAAAACCCGACCTCAAACGAAGAACAAGCCTGTCTTCGAACACACGAACAAAGAAACAAGACAAAAAAGACAATGAGCCCAACTCCCCCAGCCTGCGAGCAGATGTGACTGCTACCAAAAAAAACACCTTCAAAGTCAGAGAGCGGAACAACACAGACTCCAGCGGCTCAAAAGGGGGATACTGCAGAGCCCGCAACACCATGGTAAATCCCAAGACGGACACATCATCTGGGGGACCGGATGGAGATTGGAAAACCCCTGAAAGATCCTGGAAACCAGACCTTGATTGTCCACCAGCCGTGGAGCCCGAAAAGCCTTAATCGCTGCCCACCTCACCTTAGGAGTGGCAGGGCTCAGACCCAGCTGGAAACCATCCTTGTGATAATCTAGCACCTGAGGCAGAGAAACAGACAGGCGGCAACTGCAGCGCAGCACACCAAGCCTGAAACGACTTCCAGTGCCTAGCATAAGAAGACAGGATAGACAACCGTCTGGACGCCTGCACAGAAGAAGAAACGGAAGCTGAGAGACCCTGCAACATAAACCCTCCATGTCAACCGCCAAGCTGTCAACTTGAGCCTCGCTAGGGAGGCACCCTAGAGACCCGAAAACCTCAAGAAGACGGAACCAAACGGAAACCTCCGTTCCAGACCCACCTTCATCGCCATCAACAGAGGAAATCAGACAGAGCGGGGCCATGCAGGAGCCACCAGAACAACCTGAGCCCTCTCCGTCCGAACCTGAACCAGAAATCTCTGGATCAAAGGAAATGGAGGGAAAGCAAACAGCAGGCCCACTGGGCACACACCCAAGTCAGGGCATCCAACCCAGAAGCTGATACCCCCCCTCCCGGGGAGAAGAACTAGGGAAGAAGCGCATTGCCAGGGCTTGCAAACAGGTCCACCCGGGACCGACACCACAGCTGACACACTTTGGCAAACAACGGGGGAGAAAGACAAAAGTCCTGAGAGGACGGAAACTCTGTGCTCAAGCGATCTGCCTGACAATTCAGAAACCCCTGAATAAACATAGCCCTCAACGAATCCACATTGGACTAAGCCCAGAGGAACAGATGATTCGAAATTGCAGACAATGACAGGGCCCTCGTCCCCCCCGATGATTGACTTATGATTTGGCGGTCATGTTGTCCGTCTGGACGACAACAGCCCTGTCCTGCAGAAGAGGAGCAAAAATTAAGGAGAGCCTGCTGAATCGCCTCTAGCTCTCTCCAGTTGGAACAACGGGAACTCTGGTCTGCCAGCCACAGCCCCTGGACCGTGAGAGACCCCGACCAGCCCCCAAGCCACTCTTGATAATATCCGTTGTTTTGATGATCGGCTCCTGATCCCCCAAGGAGACCCCCTTCAGGATGTTGGAGGCCGTGAGCTACCACCTCAGTTCTTCCCAGATCACCTGCGACACAGGAAGAAGACAAGTCAAATCCTGCACATTGGGCACCCAACAGCCCAGAATGAATCTCATCAAAATATTGAGGTGCCACCGAGCCCATGGCACTAAAAACACTGTGGCAGCCAGATCTCCTGCACCCTCATCCAAAGGGAAACCGGCTGAGTTGGAGTAGACAGCAGAGTCAGCAGATGAGAATTAATCTTTTGAACCCGGGCATCCGGCAGAGTGACAATGCCCAGATCCGTACAGAATCGGGCTCTATTGAAGATGCGATCCTGAGAGGGAACCAGCTGGGACTTCCTGGCATTTACCAAGAACCCGTAAGCTGACAGGAGATCCAGAACCCTCTGAACATGTGAACAATTCAGGGGAAGAGAAGCCCCCTTGACCAAACATTCGGCGAGATACGGGAAGATGGCACTCCCCTGGAGATGAAGAATGGCCATCAGAGGGGCCAACATCTTGGTAAATACACGAGGAGCAGACTTTAGACCAAATGGCAACACCTGGAATTGGTAATGCGCCGCCCCCACCACAAACCTCAGAAACTGCTGATGATTCGGATGCACAGGAACATGGAGGTACGCATCCTGCAGATCGATGGTAGCCAAGTAATCCCCAAGAGCCACCAGGGGAAAGAGCTGCTGGAGAGACAGCATCTTGAACTTAATGGTCGCCACCCACCGATTGAGGAGATTCAAATCCAAGACTGGCTGAAAATCCCGACACCTTCTGCACATGTAACAGGATCGAGTACACTCCCTGGCCAACCTGATCGACCGGCATGGGACGGATTGCACGTTTCTCCACCAAGGATCTGATCCCTTCCAAAAGTGCCACTCTCTTGGCACGAGCCCTGGGGACAGGCGTAGAGATGCACCCCGTACTTGGAGGAAGTGAGACAAGGATGACAATGCCTGTACTGCAATTGTTACCTTACTTTCCCTCCAATTGTGAAGCACTCTGATATCCTTCTGGATAATGTTCGCGCTATATAAAACTTTAAAAATAAATAAGTCTATAAGATAGCCTCCCGAACTATATTCCTCACTGACATGTCGGTGACAGAGAGCATCCATGCAGGAAGGAATGGCGTTATCCGAGCACCCACTAGAAGAGAGGCCGTGGGGGATCCATAGTCAGGAGCGCTGACTGGATGGCCCGGCCTTGGTAGTGACATCCTGCTGTTTTGCCCTCTGGGGCTGGAACCTCTTCCTGGAAAAGCCATACGAACGGTTGTCCTTGAGACTGAAATGTCGGCTCTTACGAGCCTGCAAACGATTCCAAGCCTTAGACGTCTTGCCAGAGGAGGACCTGTAGGACCAATTGTTCTTCTTATCCTTAAACGATTTTTGGATCAGACCATCCATCCAATCAATCTCCAAACAGCTTGCCCCCTTCAAAGGGAAGCTTAAGAAATGAAGCCTTCTCTGCCAGGTCCTTCTTCCAGTCTCTCAACCTCAGGTTGCGGCCGGCCATGATAAGCGCAGAGGAAACCACATCAGCCGACAAATCTGCAAGGAACTTAGCCTGTTGCTCCGTGTGAACCAAAACATCAGACACATTGGTACCCTCCTACATGGCCACCGCCAAGGCCTCAAAGTCCTTCACTAATGACTGAGCAGCCAACACCCCATACAATGCAACCCGGAGCACCAGGTTGGAAGCCGAGAAAGATTTCTTATGGCCACCATCCACCTTATTTATTTATTTATTTTATTTGTAGGTTTTATATAGCGCCTGAATCACCCCCAAGGGGTATCTCTGCGCTTTGGACTGTGCTGCTGGACAGGCTGACGGGCATTATTAAAATAGGGCGATCTTAAGAAGTTTCCTGAAGCGCAGATAGTCAGGACATTGTCTCAGGTGAATGGGGAGCTGGTTCCAGTAGAGGAGAGCGAGGTAGGAAAAGGATTTCCCGCCTAGCCTTGTTTTCCTGACCCGGGGGACTAACAGAAGTGATTTGCTTCCTGACATGAGGGTCCTGGTAGGGGTGTAATCCTTGAATTTGATAGAGATATAGAGAGGACCTTTGTTATACAAGGCCTTGTGGACGATGCAGCAAACTTTGAATTTAACACGCTTGCGTATTGGAAGCCAGTGGAGCTGTTGAAGAAGAGGAAGGGAGGCAGTTTTCGGCGGGGCATTCATGACAAGGTGCGCTGCGGTGTTCTGGACCACGTGCAATCTGCTAAGCGAGGACTCATTGGCTGAGACCAGGAGAGTGTTGCAGTAGTCGAGTCGGCTCATTACCATAGTCTGAATGGGGGTTTTACAAGTGGAATCCGGAAGGAGAGGGAAAACACGTCGTAGCAAGCCCATCACATAGAAGCAGGAGCCGGCAGTGTGAGCAGCATGCTCCTTCAAGGACAAGGCACGGTCTAGACAAATGCCCAGGTTTTTCCTAGGGCTACCGGCCACCAGTCTGGTGTCCACAGCAAAGGTGCATCTCCGAAGAGCATAATCCGGCCACCAGTCTGGTGTCCACAGCAAAGGTGCATCTCCGAAGAGCATAATCTCTTTCTTCCCTGTGTTGAGTTGGAGAAAATTGCTTTTCATCCAATTTGCGATAGCTATCATTCCCGCAGAGAATGTGGACTGAACCGACGTGGTAGATTTGTTAATGAGAAGAGGAGCTGGGTGTCGTCAGCATATGAAATAGGCGAAAAGCCACAGGACCTGAGGAGGTTGGCCAAGGGAGCAATATAGATGTTGAACAAAGTAGGGCTCAAGCATGAGCCCTGGGGAACTCCCTTGGTCAGTTCCATCGTCTTCAACCGAAAAGGGCCTGGGAACGGGAGGACAGGAAGTTCGTCATCCACTGAAGAGCAAGTCCTCTAAGTCCAATCTCCTCCAATCTCCTGAGCAAGATCTGGTGGGAGACCGTGTCGAACGCGGCAGAAAGGTCCAACAGCACGAGAATCTTTGAGTGGCCACTGTCTAAGGTCATCCTGATGTTATCCGTGACCTCCAACAGGGCAGACTCTGTGCTGTATTTGGGCCTGAAACCAAGCTACCTGTATTTTCGACATGGTCAGACAGATGTTTATTGATGTATTTTTCCAATACTTTGCTCAGGAGAGGTAGTAAGGAAATGGGGCGGAGATTGGAAAGCTCTTCCATAGAGACCTTGGAGTTCTTGCGAATAGGGATGACCTGTGCCGCCTTCCATTCCCGGGGAAGAGAGCCCTCTCTCATAGAGAGGTTGAGAATCGTGCCTATGGGCAAGGACAATTGGTTGGAGAGGGAGGTGACTACTTTAGCTGGAATAACGTCGAGGGGGGAGCCTGATTTTACTGTGTGAAGTAAGGCTTCCACCTCCTCGGCGGACATAGGGGGAAAACTCTCCAGCAGTTGTGTGTTTGCGGATGCTGGCGGGTCAAGAGGTGAAGCATCCGGTTGACCTTGCAGTCAACATGATCGGACGGCAGGCAGTCATCCAGATTCAAAGAATGGCCAGTGAGAGGAGCCAGGATGGAATCCACCTTGACAGAATGCAGTAACAGTTTATCCCCGTCTTGTAATATGTATGATTTCTGGAGGAGCCGTGGAACTTGGCAGTGTTCAGGTTCCTCCCAGGACCTGAAAATCGCTTCCTTGATTTTTGGATGCAAAGGCAAAGCCAGCGCCGCAGGATGCAAAGGCAAAGCCAGCGCCGCAGGCTTAGCGAATTGCGGGAACAGAACGTCATCAGTCCCTTCCACTGGAGGAAATGCCAGATCCAGATTGTTTCTAATATGGTCCAGGATGTCCGACAGCTCATCCCAGGAGATGAATTTCCCACCAGGTACCACATGTCTCTCAGGACCAGACGTCTCAGAGTCAGTAGAGTCCCCATCATCATCAAGCCGGGCAGAAGGAAGCCTAGCCTTACGTTTGGCAGACACGGCCCTGGTGACAGCAGCATCAATCGTAGCCTGAACGTCTAGGGCCGTCAGGGACACCGAAACCACAGCCGGGACAATACCAGAACCCCTTTCTGGGACTTCCAAGTGGGAACCACTGTTCTCCAAAACCGGTGAACGAGACCTCCTTTTTGCCCCATGCTTCTCCATGGGATTCACCAACTAAACAAACCCCCAGAAATCACAGAAGAAATAGGACTCCCGAAGTCCTTCCCTAGGGGTAAGAACCAGTAAAAATACTGCATGCATGTCCGGGCCACTCACACGTCCACGAAAAGCCCAGAGTCAATCCCGAGCACACCAGGCCCCTAGATAGAACGAGCCAAAACCTACACGCTGTGAGCCCGCAAGCCCTGCCACATCGCCGGAGGCCCGCCTTGTCAGAAGTTCCAGGGATGGGCCCAGGTGGAAAACAACACTCCCAGGAGACACCTTCTCCCCCGCAACAAGCACCCACACCCTAGCCGGCCGGAGGAAAGCACCTGCAGACCTCCAACCCGACCATAGGAGAGAGAAGCCAGCAAGAGCACCGGCCGCCACACCCAGTGGCGGCTCGCCGAGGGAGTGCTGCAGGGCAGTGGGCCGGGCAGGGTGGGGGGGGTAGCGGACTCGGACATACGACGGACAGAACTCAGAGTAAGGCTTACTCTGCGTCTTGTCCGTCGTATGTCCGAGTCCACTTCCCCTCCACCCTGCCCCTCCCCGCCCCGCCTCACCGCCTCGCAGCACTCCCTCGGCGAGCCGCCACTGGCCACACCGCAGGCAGCCTGGCCCCCCGCACTCAACTGAAGAGCGCCATCACGCCTCTCCGCTGACGCTGCGTCCGGACACCGCCGAAGGCGGCCAAACTCAGCATTGCGAAATCCGGTCCTTGCGAGCTCCCCAACCGTGCCGGCACCACGCGGCCAGGACAGAGCCGCAGTGAAACTCTGGGGCATGAGTAGAGCATCACATGTGCCCAAAGATGTGCAATGGACACAAAAAAAGAACAGGAGGCATGGAGGGGGGAGGGAATTTTATGAGTTGGAAAGGTGTGTGATTGGAGGCACAGGAGCCTCACTAGGCGAGTCAGCATGGCGAGAGAAACGAATAGGTAAAGATAATTTACAGAAAATCTGTAAATCGCGGAGATATCCAAGCTTCAAATGACAAGTCAGTTAAAATCCTCAGACAGATCTCAACTGAAGTACGAGTATAATAGAACACAAAGACAAGGATTCCTGATGACGTCAGAACCTAAGGCAACGTAAACAAAGAATACAGCATACTAACAAAAACTAAATGGGTGGCAAAAACCGGGTTCATGGGGTTCAAAAAGTGTACTTCATCCAGGATTATAAAACACCGTGACACGACTGCTTAAGGAATAAGATGTTCTCTAGATGACGGACTGCCTGGTCGAGTTTTCTGTGCTGTTAATAGAAGTTCCCGTTTATGTTACTTTTGTTTTTCTTTGCTGTTTGTTTAGTTTTCGGGGAGGGGGCGTCGGCCTTGTCGGTGCTGTGCTGCACCGTGGCTTTATGGCTGGTCAGGCCTTAGGGGTCGGAAGGATCCCTACGAGACTCTGCAGATGGTCGTGGTTGCCTGGGTAACCGGCATACAAAGGCCTGGGCAGTCAGAGTCCGTCCGGAAAACCGGAGGAACAAGCAGCGGCGGCCGGGTGAGGAGATGAGGGCGGAGTGGCGCTCGGGACCCAGTGCAGCGGGTCCACCTCACCCGCCCCAGGTCACTGGGCGGACCTGGGAGAGTCGGGAGTGCGGGGCAGGTGAGCGTGGCGGAAGAAGGTGGGCAGCCAGTCAGGCGTTGGGGACAGGAACGGAGGAGTAGGGCTTGGGGAAGAGCGCAAGGCAGGAAGGAGCACGTGTCTCCGCTTCCGCCCAGGGCATCGTATTGTCAGGGGCACTTTTAAGGAGAGGAGTGCAAGAAAAGTTCACATTTCAGTTTTTACAACGGAAGGGAGATAATGTACAGCGGCAAAAGAAATGAGCTGTGTAAGAACGCTGGCGGCTGCTTAATTGGGATACCCAAAGTTGCAGGGCACATGTGAACAAGTGATTAATGAATCACTACACCGGCGGAGGCAGGGATAATATAAATGTAATGCAGATTGCGACGACGAGCACCTCTAATATAGAGAAACAAAAGTAAGTGTTTCAGGAGATATGAATTGAAATACAGTAATTAAGTAGAAGCGCGTCGTATAGACCAAAACATTACATTTGTTAGGTGCCCTAGTATTCTTCACTGCCTTCATTAGTCGGCTATTTGACCCCACCTGCCCCATAACTAGATGCATGCGTCAGAATAATTTACCTCAGTGACCCCTCGTTATTAATTCGCCCTAAGTGGGCTCTTTAATAAAGACCTTTTACATATATATCATTCATCGCTAAGCGACCTCATTATATAAACGTTACGATCATTTTCGTCTGGTATTGTGTGTGTATATAGTTATAGTTAGGACCTAGTTTCCATAGGAAAAGCATTTTTTGTTTTCCCAATAACTTTGGCGCCGTTTGACGAATCTTCGCGAAATTTTCAAAACTAGTGGGGCGCTCCGGTCAGCTCCTGTCTTGAAAGTTTCGGGGTGATTCGTCAAGCGGGGGCTGAGATAAAAGGGGGTCCCAAAACGCGTTTTCCCCATGTTATTTTCCATAGGAAACTTTAGACAAAGCTACAGCCCGAACTGCTGAACGGAATTACACCAAATTTGGCAAAAAGGTAGCCCTTGGTTCAGAAAGAGCCCTTTTTAGGTCTCGCTGAGCCAGCGCGCATGCGCTGCCTTGCGAGACCTTTAGTAAGGGGCTTTTGAAAGTGCTCCCAAAGCGGCCACCAGCGTGCGGTTACGCGCACAAGCGCGCGCGCTTCGCTCCGCCTCTCTAATCACTACTGCGTGCGCATCCCTCGCGTCCTCAGCACAGAGCGCGTCATCGCAATCGCGATGACTTTCGCTTTCACAGCCGCGTGGCGATACTTTTACGGCCGCGCGGCCAATGCTTGTTTACTTAGCTCTCGCTCTCCTTCCCATTGTCAGTATTCCCTGTGCTCCAGCCACCCACCCCCGTTGTCTGTTGTCTTTTTTTTCCGCCCTCCCTTTGTCTCTATTCTTTGTTCCCGCCCCCTACCGTTGTCTGTATTCCCTTTGCTCTTGCCCCCTCCCCCGTTGTCCATGTTGTCTTTTTTCCAGCCCCCCTCCCGTTGTCCCTATTTCCTTTGTTCCCGCCCCCCTCCCCCATTGTCCATGTTGTCTTTTTCCGCCCCACTCCCGTTGTTCGCATTCCCTTTGCTCCCGCCTCCCTCCTCCGTGTTGTCTTTCCTCCCACCCCTCTCCCGTGCTCAACCGTTACCCGAACAGCCGTAACTGTCCGGGGAAGAGGTGCGGCATCTGCGCTGGACAGGTATGGGAGGTTTGTTTCTATTCGCCCCAATCAGTGAGCCGGGGTGAGGAGGGAGGGGGTGATTCCTGCAGTACTGCCAGTGGTTACTCCTCACCTGGGCAGTAGAGCACACAATCGTGTCTGCTCTTAATAATGGTTCTCTTGACTTCGGTTTGCTTTTTTTTGGCATTCCAGAATACCAATGCTTTTAATGTACCAATCCAACTCAGATCGGTAAATAATTAAAAAAAAATTAAAAGTAAAGCCATTGCGAGACCTATTGGCTTTGCCAATGCTTGTTGTTAAATGGTGTAAATCCGTTCAGTAGTTGCTTAGAAATTAGAAAAAGAAAAAATATCGATATCTGGGGCAGCGGTGGGTTCGCGAACCCTCCCGAGCACGAGCTTCACTGTGATTGGCTGCCAACACTCCAAACCAGGAAGTGTTGGCAGCCATCTGTGACTCGGTAGAACCGAGTCACAAGAAAACAGTGAAACACAGTGAAAAAACAAGAAAAGGGGGCAGGGTACAGACCCCCTGACTCCCTAGGCCTGCTGAGGGGGTCCCTGTGGGGCAAAGAAAGCATTTTAAAAAAAAAGAAAATCGGCCGAATTCGCGCTGGGTGCGCGAATCCGGATGAAAACATAAACAAAAACGAAGCGCAGGCTCCCGCGCTTTGTTATTTTTAAGCCCCCGGGTGGGCCTGTCCCGGGGGAGTTGTGTTGCAGAGAGGTGTAAAAAGGGGCGTGGCCTCGGACCACCTCTCTGCAACGCAGCTCTGTGGCGCTTACTGGAGGTACCTGGTGGGCTAGTTGGCCCCCAGGGACCCGCAGGATTCAAGGGGACTTAATCCCCCACCTTAAAACGCGCCACGGGGCGCGTTTGCACACTTGTCACATGAGGCCCCACCCCCTCCCTTCACCACTGTGCAAACAGGCCCTCTGGCGTGTTGTAAGTTGGGGGATTAAGTACACTTGTATCCTGAGGGTCCCTGGGGGCCAACTAGCCCACCAGGTACCTTCAGTAAGCGCAACAGAGTTGCGTTGCAGAGAGGTGTAAAAAGGGGCGTGGCCTCGGACCACCTCTCTGCAAAGTAGCTCTGTGGCGCTTACTGGAGATACCTGGTGGGCTAGTTGGCCCACAGGGACCCTCAGAATTCAAGGGGACTTAATCCCCCAGCTTACAACGTGCTAGGGGCACGTTTGCACAGTGGTGAAGGGAGGGCGGGGCCTGATGTAGAAGTTAGCAATCCTGCTGTGTGGGACTTACTGGTGGTAATAAAAGGGATAGTTGGCCCCCAAGGTTGACGTTGGGGGCTAACTACTCCTCCTGTTACCTCCACTAAATCCCACACAGTGGGATTGCTAAGAGGTGTTTCTGAGGCCACGCTCACCTTTCTCCACCACTCTGGAAACGCGACTGGTATGTTATAGTTAGAAATTAGCATTTAAAAAACCTTTGAAATTCATTGAAAAAACCATAGGTTTCAGGGACGTTATAGTTAGAAATAAGCATTTAAAAAACCTTTGCAATTCACAGAAAAAACCATAGGTTTCAGGCACGTTATAGTTAGAAATTAGCATTTAAAAAACCTTAGAAATTCACTGAAAAAACCATAGGTTTCATTGACGTTATAGTTAGTTGGACATTTCAATCGTACAAAACCAGAGAAATTCCGCCGTTATAGTTAGTTCAGCTAACTATAACTCACGCCCCCGCAATGCACTGCTGATGACGTCACATATTACATCATTCATGAAATGGTCAGTGACATCACTGATGACATCACTGATGACATCATCCACGTGAAAATCTGATGCACCTCCTCACACTCTAATATAACCTTTGATACACCCACTGTAAAATATAGACTACCATTTTCGAAACCATCGACACACCAATACCAGTTACTACATGCGCACTCACTGATTCCTAGGTCTACACACACATCCACTCATTCACCCATACAATCACTCATACATGCAGTCACTCATCAATACAACACTATCATATGCACTCATACACCTATACAGACACTCACACACCGCCACTCATCCATGGAGTTACTCACACACCTAGTCAGTCATGCAAAGAATCAATCACACTCCCATTTACTCACCTATACAGATACTAACGCATACTTACTCTCTTATATAATCACTGATACAAGTACACACTCATCCATACAGTCACTCTCATAATCACTGACTCTCACTTATAGTCATTTATATACTCCAACTCTCACATACACTGCCTTTTACATATGTAGTTACTTGGACATATACCACTGAGACATCCATTCACTCACCAACGCACCCATACACACACTCACCCACCCATACAGCTGTTTCCACATGCACTCTTGAACCCATACACCCAGTGAATCAACCACTCACACATCTACATCTATGCACAGAGTCACACTCCTCCCACCCACACACACTCAGTCTCCCATACAAATACTCAGGCAACCAATCAATAACCCATATAGACACTCATGTAGCTACTGACCAACCCATGCAGCAGCTTACACAACAACAGACAGACTGATACAGACATTCACACAGTTTAGTCACTAACCCATGCATTTAGTAAGACACATTTAATCACTCACTTATACAGTCAGTCACGCACCTACTAAATCCTCCATCCAGACACTTATACACCCACTCATTCTTCAATACACCTTGGCATATATATAAAACATATTTAAACTTTAAAGAAACACACAGTCCCTGGATGATGTCATCAGTGATGTTATCAGTGATGTCATTTGAGATGTCATCAGTGATGTCATCAGTGATGTCACTGACCATGTCATGAATGATGTAATATGTGACGTCATCAGCAGTGCATTGCGGATGCGCGAGTTATAGTTAGCTGAACTAACTATAACTGCGGAATTTCTCTGGTTTTGTACGAGTGAAATGTCCAACTAACTATAACGTCAATGAAACCTATGGTTTTTTCAGTGAATTTCTAAGGTTTTTTTAAATGCTAATTTCTAACTATAACGTGCCTGAAACCTATGGTTTTTTCTGTGAATATATATATATATATCAGGTTATACAACGCGAACTCGACCCAAAGGTATTGGAGCACTTTGCAAGAGCACCCAGTTACGTTACACAAGGACACATTCATTTATTTTTTTGGTATGCACGGGGAGATTAAGTGATTGCCCAGAATCACAGGATGTTGAGCTGACGCCGAGGCTCGAACCTGGTTCCCCAGTTCTAAAGTCAGCAGCTCAGGCCATTGCCACTGATTTGTAAAACACCCCAACTTTCAAAAATCTGTTCCAAGATTTGACATTAACCCTTGGTTCACTTTGGATGCACCGAAACCGGCGGCAGGGGTAGGTGATCTGGTGCAGTGACGCTGATCCAAGGGAAACTACAGCTCGAGGTGTCATAGCCCCGCCGGTTACTGTTGAGGCGTGCATATTAGAAAAATAGGATTATTCTCAACCTTGTCTAGGTACTACACCTAGTATACGTGGTAGGTAGGTTGCTCTAATCACCACCACGGGATGTAGATAGTCTTCACGTTGGTCCTGATGAATTGCTGTCTGATCTTTTTAGACGTTTAGGCAAGAAACATATCGACCATAATAGAGTAGAGCGCCAGGATCTTGAACTAATTGTTTTAGATATAAGTCGCCACTCTAGTCTGATTTTAATCAGGCGGGAGCCACCTTATTAAAATAGTTTGTGGACTACCCAACCTGTTTTAACTCTCACCTTACCTACACTTACCTAGGCCCCTCACCCACACCTCCCCAAACGGCCAGGAACAAAAGATCTCCGCTAAAGAGCCCTATATTGGGTGCCCGTCGGGTATTGCAGCGCCGACCTGACGAGGAGCAGACCCATATGATGAAGCATGACACCTAGCTGGCTGGGTGTGTGAGGGTCCTAGTTCCGATAGGAGGAATTCGCCGTCCTCCTTCTCCTACCTGAACAACAACAAAAAACCAAAGCCCCCCCCCCCTTTTTTTGGTGACCTCTTGAGGAACTGCATACTTTTTTGGAGTTGTGATCACTTTGGATACAGCCATGAGCGGGTATCTTTAATATATCAACCCCTTAACTGATGAGACTTTTCCACTGCAGTGCTGAGCCCTTTTTTTTTTGCTATCTTAGATATTTAGCGCTTTACGTCTTTACATTGCTTAATTTGTAAAAATGAAATGCCTGGGCTCTTGTCAAGCAGCTACTGCAGCCTCCACCATGCCATTCCCCCTGCCGGTGCTGTCATTAACCGCACCACCACAGCTACTATTCATCACACTCCTGCAAGTGTGACAGACTATTCCACACCCTTAAAGCTATAAGAATGACTTGGGTGGCACTTATTAGTATTTTTTTTTGTATGTTTACTGAATAAATAAATAACTGTTGTTGTGCTCATCTATAAATTAGACAGTGCCACCATGTGGCACACTGTCATAAGTGCCGATGTTGACAATAAAGTGCTGGTGCCGAGCACCGGAAACCACCGGCTCAAATTAAGCACTCCACCTCCTTATTTTATTTCCACAACCGGTATAACAACAAATGTATATACTTTTTGCCAACATCCTGGGGATTCTAAAGGTAATCAGGGTTTGTAGATTCCCTTAGAGGGAATTTATTTATTTTTAAGTTTTATATAGCGCAAGCTAGACCCTAAGGTATCAGAGTGCTTTACATAAAAAGAAGAAATAGTATAAGTAGCTTTACATAGGATGCATAAAATGAGAAGTCAACAACGTAGCTCTGCGTGTAATGCTCGACAAATAGATTCAAGAGCAAGCCTAAAATAGAGATGAAGAGAGTCGGTAAGCAGGAAAGGTGTGATTACAGTATGAGGATTGGTTTAGGACAGCCTAAATTAAAGGAGTGACTAACATTATGCAGCTGAAACAGACAAATAACCAACTGTCACAAACGGTCAAGTCGTAGAGAGAGTGAGCTATTGGAGCCTGGTTCGGTTGGCGTGCATGTTAACTGAGACAATAGCCAAAATGTAGCAAAATTTTGTTTTGTTTTTTTGTGAAAAGTCGGAAAAACGTGCTGTGCAATAAAGTGTTTTTTCCCCCCTAAAAATAGAATCAACAAAAGGTTTGCTGTGCTAAGATCTCAATCTTCCCAGCTTTCAGGAACAAGCTTATTAAAAACAGATTTTTTTTTACTATATGGCGTTTTTCTAAGAGGCAGCCCATTTTTCATAATTTTTGTGCTTTCAATCTACTTGCAGTTTATGGTTGAAACAGTTGTGAAACCCAAGGATTGTGTGGGAAAGCTATATATTTCTGAAAAGTAGACAAATGTCTGAATTTAGCAAGGGGTCATTTGTGTGGATGCCTCAAGATTTTCCTGAAGAAAGTAACCGTTCAAATAAAATAATAATGAAAATGATTAGGAAAAAATAACCATTTGTGACAGCGTTTTCATCTGTAATTTCATGTCACGATGGCCGATTTAGGAAAACAATATATGTTATGTTCGATAGAGCCTTCTGGATGCAGGGATATTTGGGTTTGTAGGTTCTCCGTGAACACAAGGTACGTAAGGCCAATAGCTGAGCTGCACCTTACCATGATTTTTATTAATGTGTACTGAGTACACAGCAACTCATATATAAAAAAGTGAAAAATGGGTATAAAGGAAAACCTATGTAATTCTTAAATTCATAAAAGACATTGAGTTTAGGAGCAGTAGTTATTTATACACCTTTGAGTTTGTGGGTACCTATACTATCATGTCACGCAGAGGGCATTACCTGCTAGTCCCTCCTGCTTCTCTCCATTATATAATGAGGCCCCTGAGCCTCGTAGACACTCCTCCTACCAATATAAAAAGTGCCTACTACACCTCCTGTTCTTTTGTGTCTGTAGACATGGTAGAGCGAGTGTGGCACGCTCGCTCCAGCGAGGCTTTATTTGTGTAGTGGTTGTGACAGCTACTTCCTGTTCACCACACAGTACCGGTGTGCCGCATGTTGGTGTTGGTCCTGGTGAGATGCAGGCTATTATTCATGCAGTGAGTTTTCTGGGTTCTGTGGGATGTCTGCATGCATGTTTTTACCCGGCCGGAGGTCGGGGTGCCTTCTGCCGGTTGGGGTAGGCGTGGCCTGTTGCCAGGGCTGGGTTCCTCTGGCCAGAGGTTTGCTGTTCCTTTTTCTGGCCAGGGTGTGTGTGGCTGTGTTGCCGAGGCACTCAGCTGGTCTGCATTTGTCCATTGAAGGTTCTCCAGCTGCACATGGCTCAGCGGCTGCATAGCAGAGCATGCGGGCCGGGTGCAGTTTTCTAGTGAGCCTGGAGTGCATTTGTTGCACTGCAGTACCTCTCTATTCCTGCTTGCGGCACAGCAGGAAAAGGAGGCACGGTTTTGGCATATCCCAGGCTGATGGGCGCCTGTGGAGGAAGTGAAGGGGGGGATGAATGTATCCATGATATATGCATTAATCTGGCCTACCCCTGTGTTACCACACTTCCACGTTGTCTGCCTAGTGTGTGGGGTGATTTACACCTGTGTATGTATAGAGGTCCAGCAAACACAATAAGATGATGGACTTAGGGCAAACATAGCAAACACAACAAGATGATTAATTGAGTCCTGAAACTGTTCACACACTCACCCTCAGTTTGTGATGGACTATTCCCATGGGGAGCAGGGTCAAGACTGATTTGCATATAGCTGGGTCCAAACTGGGGTGGCATGGTGAGCAAAAGAGAGATGGATTTAACTCGGATCTCTTGACGGGGGTGAGTGTTTGAAAAGTTTCAGCACTCCGTCCATCATCTTGTTGGGTTGTCTGTGTAGAGAGGTATGCCTGCAGCCGTGTGCTACATATGGTTTCTTCGTCCCAATCAAGGCAGGAGTTTGGTTCCTGCCAAGGGGTTTGGGCAAACTTCATAATGATGTAGTTTGTAAGCATTTTTCTTTTTGGGATTTTGGGTGTGGCCTATGGGATGTTGTGGCCTGTGATTTCCAAAATATATATTAGCAGTGGATTCTGGTTTGCAGGTTTAACTCACATTTCATGTTAGGTACATTTCTTCTTCATTTTGTGTCACGAATAGATGGTTTGGCAGGTTTCCCTGACATTTTCTATTATGTTTTGTGCATTCCTTTTTAGGGCTTCGAACCGGGCATGCCTGTTGGCATTTGGCCAGTTGACTCCCTTCTCTGTGATATGGTGTTGGGGGTTTGTGTGTTAATTGGGGCATAAAGGAATGATCTTCTGATCTCACTCTGGCACTTAGGTTTGTGTTGCTTGTGCCTAGCCATAGGTCTGTGGTGCCTTCCTCCAGCCTAGGTGGACTGGTCTGGGTTACCACGGTGGCGGGATCTCCTTGGCTACCAGCTGATCGGCATGCGGGGGTCTCTGTTTTGAGCTAAACCGGGTGGTATGTTGACAGCAGCCTGTCTGGGCTGTGTGTAGTTTTCTTGCTGGCCAAGTAATTAATTTGGCTGCGATGGTGCGGATACCGACATTTTGGTTATGGCGGTACGTTAGTGCTGATTTTCCCAGGGCCAGCGAGTGGAGCGGCGTCGGCATGTGGTGCGGCTGTCTTTTTTGTGCTCCGCTGTTTGCCCGGCTGGTGGTCTGCGATGTCTCTGTCTCTTTCCGGCCAGGGCGGGTGTTTTTGGTATGTCGTGGCTTCCTACTGATATCCTGCTGCTTTAGCCCAGGGTCGGAGTTACATACACAAAAAAAGGGTGTGGAGTGCTTACTTGCACATTGATGCTCTCTCCAGTGATTTGGGTGCTATGCAACTCACCATAACATGACTGGTTATGTTCCGTCTTGTTGTTGGGGGGCCTCCTTTTACGTCCTTCTAATGTGATGTTCTCTGTTTCCTACCAGTGTTTTGTGGTTTGTTATGGTTCGGTTTGGACTTCAATCACTTTTTGACACTTGGTGAGGCGGTGGTCTCCGTCGCCTGATTCATCTGTACATTGGAGGTAGAGGTGATGCTGTTGCAACATTCCTCCTGATTGGTTCCTTCTTGGCCCCTCTTGTTGACGGAGCTTCATTCATTCAGTGGGGTTTGGGGCATCGGTTCCTGGGGTTCGCAGGGTGGATGGTGGCCTGACACAGTCTTTCACAGTCTCTATTTTGGTGCTAAGGGCAGCATCATATGGGAAACGACCTTTACAATACGGCTTCAAGCACTCATTCTGTTTCACTGCAAGCTAAACAATGCTTCCCTTAACCACGCATATGCCTGAACCACGTATACGAGTGGTTAAGGCAGTCGGCGTTCTAGCTTACCAAGCGGGCGGGGAGAGGAACCGGAAGGGAGGACCTGCATGAAGGGCAGGGACGCGGCGAGGTAAGTTGGGCTTGGGGGGTGGTAGGTTTTCAGGGAGGGGCCGGTTTTAGTGCTCAGGGCGGAGGGGTTGGGGGCAGGTTTAAAGGGAGGAGTCCGGTTTTCAGTTTTAACGGAGGGGGTCGGTTTTAGGGCTTAGGCCAGGGGCTGGGGTCGGGGTAGGGTTTAAGGTAGGAGACAGAGTTTTAGGGCTCAGGGCAGGGCGGGGAGGGCAGTTTTCAGGGCGGGGGCAGTTTTAAGGGCTCAGGGCAGGGGGGACCGGGGTAGGTTTTAAGGTAGGGGGCAAAGTTTTAGGGCTCAGGGCAGGGGGGAAGGGGCAGTTTTTAGGGCTCTGGGCAGAGGGAGTTGGGATAATTTAAGGTTTATGGGGTGGGTTGTTTTTAGGGCTGCGGGGGATGGGAGGGGTCGGGTTATAGTGCAGGGGCCAGGATTTTAGGACTCGGGCGGAGGGGCTGGGGTGTGAACTTTACCACACATCCCTTTACTAAATATTCCTTTACCACGAAATTGCGTGGTAAAGACGTGCTTGGTAATGAAATGGTTGTTTAGACGCATTCATTGTTGGGGCTGAGTGGTAGAGGCATGGGTGGTTCAGCTGTGCGTGCCTCTGTCATACAAACGCATCATATGGGTCATTGATGGCAAAATCTTGATGTAGGATTTTGTGGCTCTGGCAGGGGCTGTTCCTGAGGGGGTGAGTATGTTGGGTTCATATCAATCAACTGTAGGAAAGTGCCCCTTTTTGTATGGTTACCCCCCACTTTTTGTCTGATACTTGATGCATTTCGACTTGATGTGCCCTGGGTCCCTGCCAGTCAGGTTCCCAGGGCCTGTGTTTTTTCCCCAAAACTGTAAATTTGTCCCTACAATTGGCACACCCCTGGCCCCAGGTAAGCCCCTTGTAAAAGGTACCATGGGTACCAAGGGTACTGTGACCAGGGAAGGCATCTAAGGGCTGCAGCACCTATTGTGCCACCCTTTGAGACACTGCACCTTGACACCCACACACTGCCATGGCAGAATGCGTGTTTTGGTGCAGAGAAAAGTGAAGATTTGACCTGTGTGCCATGCCTGGAATCCACTACCTGTGGCCTAGGTAAGGCATCCCTCTAGCAGGGTGAACTAGACCACAGGTGAGGGTATAGTTGGATGGACACTATACCCCTACAGTGCCTAAGTCCATTCTTAGACATTGTAAGTGCAGTAAAGCCATAAAGAGTATATGGTCTGGGAGTTGGTCATTATGAACTCCAAAGCTCCATAATGGCTTTACTGAAACCCGGGAAGTTTGGTATCAAACTTCTCAGCACATTAAACCCATTCTGATGCCAGTGTGGGATTTAATGTTAAATTCACTCAGAGGGCATCTTAGAGATGCCCCCAGAAAAACGACCTGTCCTTGTGTGGGTCCTGAATGGCTGCCCGCCATTTGCCACCGCCAGATAGGTTTCTGCACCCCTGGGTAGAGGGCCTCCGCTCTCTGGGTCCAGAAACAAATCCCATCCTGGGCAGAGGTGTCATGTCTCCTCCCCCAGGATGGGCTGGTTCCACGAAGGGGAAGCTTCAAAGGCCTACTGCCTTTGTAAGCAGTCCCTGATTTTTGCTGCCCCAAGCAACTGGCTCCTACCGGTTCCGACCCCCACTTTGGGCGGGAGAATTGGTGGGAAAACCAAGTTAGGAGGAGAGGTGTGCCCAACTTTGTCAACCCCACCCCTCAGGTGGGGGAGGCGAGGTGAAGCATAAATCTCAGTCTCCTCCATCTTGAAGATGAGGGGACCCAGCCAATTAGAGAGAGGCTCATGCCACCCTCCCACTGGAGGGTGGCATAATAGGGGGTGTGCTCACCCCAAGGAAGGGACCTATGGTTCCCGACCTGCACCCCACCCCCGTAATTGCCCCTAAATTAAGTATTTAGGAGCAACCCTGAACCTTGCCTCCAGAGATTCGAGGAAGAAAGAAGGACTGAAGAGCTGTGCTAACCCAGGAAGAAGAGGACACCAACTGCTTTGGTCCCAACTCCGACCTGCCTACAGCGAAACCCCAGCATATCCAGCAGCCCCCCAGAACCCGGAGGACCTGCCCTGCCTTCATCTCAAGGACTCTGTCTCCTGTGAGCACCGCAAGGTGATCTCCCCAGCGATCCTGACCTGGGATCTGGTGATCCCTGACCTACCTCGAGCTTCAGAACGATGCCTGCAGCCTTAACCTAAAGGGTCCCCCGACCGCGATCGGATCTGGTAAGAAGATCCGATGCCAAAAGACACCCCTGCACCCAACGCCCCATGGCCTTGGGTGGCCCAACCAATGGTGTCCATGCATCCCCAAAGAACCCAACTTACCTCTCCTGCCGGTGGTTGCCTTCAGGAAGTCCCCTTGACTGAGCCGACAGCCTTTTCTTCCAACCGGAGATCTCCATTGCAACTCACAGGGCTCCCGACATCTCCTTGGCAATCTGCATCCGGCCGTCTCCGTGGCGCTGGTGGTGCAGCTCCTGTGCTGATTGTTGGCCCCTGCAGTGCTGATCCTAACCCCAGGAGCTTTGCTCCCAGATCCGAGTGGCCTGCTCGTAAGCAGCCCCCAACCGATGTCCCCATAGGCTAACATTGGGCCTCTGCAACCGGCCACCCTAGTGCCGCTGGTGTTGCGATTTGAGTGCCTAACTGGACCATGGGGAACCTTGGTCCTAAACCCCAAAAGCTATTGTTGCAGGTCGTTTACTTACCTGCAAACCGTTAACACTCTTTTCATCCATTGGAACCAAGTTATGATTTTTGTCCAAAAATCTTCTGTTGAACTGCCTTATTGTATGAGAAACCACAGTAACTTTCTTTGACCTAAAAACTGTTGTACTTGCCTGTGTTTTGTAAGACCCATGGTGTGATATCTAGGCGTATCACCCGAGTAGTAAAAGTAACTAAAAAGTAATCTAAAAGTACTCAAAAGTAATTTCTGTCTTTTTAACAGTTTTAAAAGCAAATACAAACCTGTAACAAATTCCATTTCAATCACAATTGCATTTCCTTGTAAAGTTTTGCATTTGAAAGCATATTCTACTTACCTGTGCCAAGTCCTGCTTGGTTCTAGAAATAAAACTTAAGTATACCGTTTTATACTTACCTAATTGGTCTGGATTCTGTCTCTGAGTGTGTGCTATCAGCCTCGATTGAGTGAATTCAATAAATGCTTAACACATCCTCCTGATAAGCCTAAGTGCTCGACCACACTACCACAAAGAGAGTAGTTAGTGATGATCTAATTTAGCCTCTGCTATACTGCTGGGGATCCACTGGACTCTGCACACTATACCATACTTTGATATAGTATATACAGAGCCAGCTTCCTACATTGGTGGTTCAGCAGTGGGGTCTAAGATTTTGCATTTTTTTGGACTAACTTAGTCAACACCTGATCACACGACAAGAATTCAAAAATTCACTTTAGTACAACTCGTTTTTTGAATTGACTATCTTCCAAATTTCTAAAAGTCTTGTTAGGGCCTTGGATTAAGTCCCTGTAGTATTTTTTTTAGAAACTCAAAACTCACTGAAGTTAGGGGGGAAGTACTTAGAACATTTGTATAGGTCTTCCAAAAAAGAACCCCACTTTAGTAAAATAATGAGCAACCTAGAGCAGGTCTCTGAGAAGCTCAATCTCAACCCTTACTCCAGCCTAGAACTTAGAGAGTTGAGGCTTTTCTGTAAAGCTAAAAAAATAACTGGATCCAAACCTGCCAGAGCACAACTCATGGAGTTTCTGGCAGGGCATGCAAGGGACCACTCCACTACTGAAGGAGAAGATCTCCAGGCAGATGGCAAAAGTAGTGAGGATAATGAGGTCTTAAACCCACCACCTCAACTACTTAGGGAGGATGGGGACTTTGTGCCTTACCCCTCCAGACCAATGTGCCATCTTATATAGCGTGGGCATTACCTCCAGGTCCCTTATGTCCTCGTCCCATTCATTAACATAGTGGAGATAACCATCTCCCGACAGAAAAAAAGACCAAAGGCATGCTGGGACCCCAATACTGCCCCTCCCACCGGGAGTACATAAGCAGTACTTACCCAGCATCCCGTCTGTTCTTTTTTTCTGTCTGTCGACAGAATGGATGTTGCTGGTGCTGCTCCTGCTGGGCTTGAGTGGCGTTCTTCTCTTCTCCCCCGCCCGGCTGCCTGGCTGTGCGGGCGCGGGGTTTTCCTGGGCTGTCCCCTGGCCTGCTGGGCTTGCTGGGTGTCATGCCTGTTCGTGGTCGGTGCACTGCCTGGCCGGCGGGCCCTCTGCGGCTGGTGTGTTTCCTCCCGGGTGCTTCCGGGTCGCGTGCGCGTCTTACTGAGGCCGGGCCGGGTGGAAGACGCGCCGCGTTTGCAGTGCTCCTGGCTTCACGCTGTTGGAGGGGGCTTGCTGCTGGTGTTGTCCGGCCCCCTCTCCGGGTGAGTCCCGCGTAGCGGATTCTGTTCCTCTTCTTGTGGGTGTGCCTGCTGCTGCTGTTCCTTGTCTCCACAGGTCGCCGGGGTTTGAGCCGACTTTGGTGCTGGTGTCCACGGTTCGTGCCTCATGCATGCGCTTTCCCCTCGAGACCGGAGCGGTCTCGGTGGCTTGCTGGACGTGCTGTGCTCCGGGGGCCTTCGTGTCAGCTCCATCTGGGCGCTACAGACGCCGAGCCCAGGCTGAGTCCCAGCTGCGGAGTGGTAAGTTTGGCTCCGATGGGTCTCTCGGATGTTGTTTCCTTTGCTGTGAGTCACCCCCTGAAACTCCCGATGAGGCCGAGGCGTGAGCTCTGGGGGGTACGGAGTGAAGGCCGCAGAGCAGCGGTGGGGCTCCGTCATCGTCAGTGCTTGGACCAGTCGCCAAGACTAAAAATGGGTGCAGATCTGCTTTGCTGACGGCGGTTTCTGTCTGTCGTCCTTTTGGAGCTCCATGTGCCCTTTCGTTGGCTCGCCCTTTGCTTCTGTAGGGTGGGCCTCTGCTGTGACAGTGGTGGTGCAGGGGGTGGCTCGTGGGGGAGTTCCCTTTCTGTGCTTTTTCCTTTGCGCGGCTCATGTGCGGCCGGGATGCGCCGGCGTGTTAGTTGGCTTTGGCTGCTGTATCCCTACATTTCTGTGCCGTGTGCTTCGGCTACCCCGTACGTTCCGTGGGGGATCTCGTTGCCGGACCGGCATGGTGGCATGTGGGGTGCTACCTACCTTTGTTGTGGTGTTCTTTCTTTGCGCTGTCGCTTGTCCAGCTGCCTCCTTCTTTCCTGGCTGGGGCCGCCGCCTTTGGGGCTGGTTCACCGGGCCCTGGAGCTGGGTCCTCGGTTCCTGTCGCTGGGTCGCCTGTGTTTCTGGGTGAATCGCTTGTTCTCCCCGCTTCTTCCGGGCGCTTCGTTGTGTCCTGGTACGACGTAGCTGGTGCTTCTGTGCGGCTCTCCCGTTGCCTTTGGATCGGGTTGGCGCTCTGTTTATCTGCCGGCCCCTGCGACTTGTGTTGTGGCACCGTGGCGTCATTCCACAGGTTGCGGCATGTACTGTGCTGGTGCGCTCCATCCTGGGGTGCTCTTGGGCTCTCTGTTGGCCTGGCTGCGGTTCTTCACCTGCTCGGTGGTGCTGCAGCGTTGTGGGCTGGTGGATGGCTGCATGCTGCCCTGTGTGGGCTGTGTTTGCCGTGCCATGCTTCTGTTTCGAGCCTCCGGGGTCACCTACCACTTTTTGTTCTGTGGTTCGTGTGTGTTTGCTTTCCCGTTGCTGTTCCGTTTTCCTGGGACACTGTGCTTGGCTCGTTTTTTTCTGCATGTCACGAGAGTGTCGCGGAGTTCTTGGGTTGCCATGGATTTCTCTGCTGTGTTTTGCCTGTTGGCGTGTTGTCTTGATGGGCTTGCCTTGCTCGGACTCCGGTTCTCGGTGTTCTTCGCACTGGCTTCTGTCCTCTGGGCCCTTCTTTTTCTCCTGGTTCTTCCTCGTGGGCCGGTCTGGCTTCCTCTTCCTTCTGGATCTGGCCCGGTTCTACTGGGGCCGTGGATTTTGTCGAGGCTGGTCTTCCTTGCCCGCTGGGGTGGTTGTTGCTCTCAGCTTGCCTGCCGGCCTTGGTGCTGGGGGGCATGGGTTCGTGCCTCCGGTTCTGTGCCTCCGGGAGGCTTCTGGGGGCTCTGTGGTTGCGTGTTCGCTCCCTGCTTTCCTGCTCCCGCTGGGTTGCGTTTTTTTCCGCACGGGGGTCATTCTGCTGCGTGCCCACGCCCCTTGGGGGGTCGTTGGGTTTTCCGCTCTGCTCGGCCTGCTTCCTTTGTGTGCGTGCTGTACGGCCTCTGTTTGGCTGAGAGGGCCCTTGGGCTTTGGCCCTTTGCTTCTGCGGCTCTTGCTGTATCGCTATTGCCTGGTGGTTGGGTCTCTGCCTCTTGCTCGTGGTTGTGTGTTCGATGCCTGCGGCTCCCCCCTTATGCGCTCCTGTTCTCTGCCTATTGCCTTGCTGCTCTGTTCCTGCGGTGGGCTGGTGTCCTGCTCTTCGCTCTGGAGGCTGGTCCTGGGGCCTGGGCGGTTTCATGGCCTCTGTCGCTGCCTGCTTCCCCTGCTCTGTGCTGGGCGCTGCTGTCTTGGTGGCCGTGTCTCTTCAGCTTTCTCTTGCGTTGTTTCTGGCTTCAGTGGTTTCCTTGGCATGGTCCTTGTGTTTCCCTGCTGTTGCTGCGTTCTGCAGCCGTGTCCTGGCTTGTTCAGTGCTCGGGCGGGTTGGGCCTGGTTCGTCCCTGCCTGGGTCTCGGCCTGTGCTTGCCGCGTGCTGTGTGTTTCCGCTTGGTCTTCCCTCCCGGCATTTGGTTGTCTTTGGTGGGTACTGTTCGTGCCCTTCTCCTTGGATTGGAGTTTCCTCCTTTGCTGGGCGGCTGTCTCCAGGTTCCATCGGTGGTGTTGCTCGTTCTGGGGCTTCTCCTCCTGCAGCCCCTGTCTGCTGTTTGCTTCTGCCTCCTGCCTCTCTCCTCCTTTTCTCTGGCTGGTGTGGTTGGGCTCTGGCTCTCCTTTGCTGGGCAGTGCGGTTGATTCTGCCTCTGGTTCTCCGGTGGTGGGGTGCCTTGTTGCTCCGGCCCTCTCGCGGCCTGGCTGTTGGCTGTGGGTTGGGTTTTTTTCCCCGGTGTGCCTGGCGCCCGTGTTGATTGTCGTCCTGCCCTGGCGTGGGTCTTTGCCTTGGGCTGGGGTGCGTTCTGTGTGGCGGTTCGCTGCTTTGGTTCCCTTTCTGGTGGTCCCTGGGGATCCGGGGTTCGTGCCACGGCGGTTCTCCTTGTTTGGGGGTTCGCCTGGGTTCCTGTTGCGGTTGCTCCCTGTGGGCTCCTGGTCTCCTCCCCGTCGTTTGACGGCATCTGGGTCTGCCTGGTGCCTGGGTGGGGGCTGCTTGGGCTCCCTGCCCATGTTGGTCGCCTTTTTCGGCCCTCTGTCCGGGCCTGTGCGCTGTGGGTCTCGGGGCGTGGCTCCCTGGTGGGGTCTGTCTTGCCCTTGTGTGCCCTTCTGGGCCTGCTCCTGCCGGCTGTTCTCTTCCCGGGCTTGCTTCGCCTCCGGTTGGGTGTCCGCGTTTTCTGCCTGGTTCGGTCGGGTTTCCTTGGCTGCTGTTGGCCCCCCCGTTGCCCTGGTGCTCCTCCTTTGTTGGCCCTTCTTGCAGCTGGTGGCTTTCCGGTTTGTTTGCCGCTGGGCTGCGTCTTGCCTTTTCCGGCCTGTGTGGGGTCCTGGTTTTGGGCTTCGGGGTTGGCGTGTCCTGGTTGTCTCCGGTCGCTCCTGCTCTGCCGGCTTGCTGGCGTTTCGGGCGTGGCCTCCGGTTTCGCTTCCTGGGTCTCTCTGGCTTTGTTGTGTCTTCTGTACCGGCTCTGGGGTGTGCTTTGCCTAGTCTCCCCTGTCCTGGTGCTGTCGTCCTGCCCGCTCTTCTCTTCCCTGGCTCCCCCGGGTGCTGCTCCTGGAGGGTGTGTGGGGTTTGGCGGGCCCCGTTTCCCTCCCCCCCTCTCCTGTCGGGGTGCGGGCCGGTGGTGTTTGTCCTGCCTCTGTGGTGGTCTGCCCTCTTGGTTGCTGGTTACCCGGGGTTGGTGCTGCTTGTGCCTCTGGCTTCTCTGCTTCCTCCGGTTTCCGTTTGAGCGGTTGCCTCTGTTTGTTTTCTTCTGGCAAGCTTTGGGTCTCTGTCGGCCTCCCCTGTGCTCTGCGTGGGCTTCTTCCGGGCGGGTTGGCTCCGGGTCGTGGG
The DNA here is from genome assembly GCA_963921515.1 of Calotriton arnoldi. Taxonomy (NCBI): domain Eukaryota; kingdom Metazoa; phylum Chordata; class Amphibia; order Caudata; family Salamandridae; genus Calotriton; species Calotriton arnoldi. Next base: position 108,969 of record CAWUFW010001295.1, on the reverse strand, counting down.
CTCTTTGCTCCCTGGGGTCTTTTCCACTGCTCCTGCTGTGGTTTGGTGTCCGGCCCTGGTTCGGTTTGCAGCGTTTTTTCCTTGTTGGGGTTTGGTCCTGCTGGCTCTTTGGGCCTGGTGCGGCTTGCCTGCTCCTGGGCTCTCGCTGGGGCTTCTCCTTCTGGGCTGGGTGCTTGGTGGTTGTCCTTGGCGGCCCTGGTGGTGCTGTTCGTTCTTTCCTGGGGCCTGGTCCGTTTGCGGTTCTCTGGTTGGCTGTCTCCTTGTTGGGCTGTGGCCTTCTGTTCTCCTTGGCTCGGTTCCGGTCCTGGGTTTTGTCCCTTGCTGCCCGGTTGCCTCCTGCGGTTCCCCCCTTGCTTTTGCTACCTCGGGGTGCTTTCTTGGTGGGGTTTCCTGGGTGTGCTGGCTGGTTCGGAAGGCCGGCTTTTCTGCTTTGGTATTCTCCACTATGTTAATGAATGGGACGAGGACATAAGGGACCTGGGGGTAATGCTCTATTACTTACCGGTAATCTTCATTACTCCGGGTCCCGTTGTCCTCGTCCCATTCATACGCCCCTCCCTCCCTCCCGGGCGGCCGGCCTTCCTCTGTGGGCTTGGTTTTACAGACGGGATGCTGGGTAAGTACTGCTTATGTACTCCCGGTGGGAGGGGCAGTATTGGGGTCCCAGCATGCCTTTGGTCTTTTTTTCTGTCGGGAGATGGTTATCTCCACTATGTTAATGAATGGGACGAGGACAACGGGACCCGGAGTAATGAAGATTACCGGTAAGTAATAGAGCATTACCCAAACGTGCTTAACAATAGAAATGCACATTACAAGAGAATTATAAATTAGACCAGTTATAAAAATTTGGTAACAATTATAAAACATAAACGAACAGGAGGAAGAGAACATTGAATGAAAACTGTCAAGTCGATTTATAAATGTCGAGTAACAAGATGTAAGCAGGCACTGACGTATAATACAAATAAAGTATAATACAAAATGGAAGTAGAGGGAGGGCTAAGCTACTTAAGTTTCTAGGCAATGTTCACCGAAGATTATTAATCTGAGAGGTGCTGGTGGTGGGGAGAGCAGAGATTAACTGTAAAATCTTTTAATTTCCACATAGAGGAGAGGAAATCAGAAGTGGTTGATTCGTTTACCTATTTGAGTGTATTATTTGACAAAAAGCTTTCTTGGAAAAAGATGGTGTTAAGTAGAAAGGCCCTTTTGGAAAATGGGATCAGGGCACTTGCAAATCTTTACACAAAATTGGGTTAGAAACCTATACTAGAAATGTAAAATATATACCAACTAAAAACGCTGACTAGTGCCACATTTGGGGCAGCAATAGGGGGAACGGTAGACCCGGCTCCGTTGCAACGTGTGGAGGATGATTTTTGTAAAAATTGGTCTCGTCCCCCACTCATGTACAAATTATCTACCGCATTTAGAACTGGATTTATCATACTTTGAGGACGTAACTAGATTGGCCCCACTGTTATTATGGCTTTCCATATGGAAAAGACAATGTGTACAACTAAACCAGGTGATCCTGAGGATTGCTTAAAACTGGACAACTCCCATAGGATCCCCTAGTTAAAATATGTAGAGAACACCTTGTCCGAGATAGGACTTCAAGACCTATTTGAGTCGCCATTGCGGTGTGCCTAGTTCTCAAAGGCAAAATTAAAAAAGATTTTCCTTTAAAAAGCTGCAAATGATAGGTGGTAAAGGAATAAAGTAAAAACTACAATAATTGCATATAGTCTCCTCCCCCCTTAAAGATATATTACATTCATACCTTTCATTTGTACGGAACCTTCAGCATAGATATATCTTGATGAGATTTAGGCTGAATTATATTCCTGTAATGTTTGGTTTCCCAGCTAACACTCACTCTGTGAATGATTCACCATTGTGCTCCTGTATTGGGAGAGCAACTCAAACAACGTTACACATTCTATTTTTCTGCACCTTTCATGGACCCCAAAGGAAAGCTTTTTTAGTTCCGATGTTACGGAAATATAATTTTGTCCAGTGTATGTCTGCACTTCACTTTATCCAACAGCTCCCAGACCCCTATGTGTGTTATACTCTCGCCTCTTACCTATGGGCAGTGGCTAGATGTAGATGTTCATCTTTACAGATGTTTTAATGGACTGAAACTATTTGGGAATTAAGAAATTATGAAATTATGGAAATGATTTTATATGATGTATGGTCTTAAATCTTTTTATTGGATGTAAGGTTTTAACTTGCATTTGTCCTTTTTATGCATTGAAATAATGCGAAATAAAGTAGAAGAATGAAAAATGAAACTGTAAAGTCTTTCAATCATAACGGCTTGCAGTTTGAATTCAAAGATTTTCAGTGAGATAGTGTGATGTTTAATCTTGGAGGTAAAGAGTTCCAGAACTTGGTAGCCGGTTTCAGAAAAAGGACTGAGCAGAGGTGGGTGAGCCAACAAAAAAAATCCAGTGCGAGCTGAGCCGATGGTCTGGATGGGCCCATGCACAAGCCGAACCCTGAAAATGTTTGTCACATAAATCTTACAACCATCACTATACAAAAATGATAAAGATTCTTCAAAATTCAAGAAAGTGTATTTCTTTAACGTACAGAAGCGTTTCACTGATTATAACACTACAATGTGAAGCATTTATTAAAAGTGGCAGATTTTAAACGTGAACTTAAAAATATTCATGCCACTCCCCCGCCATGACAGCAATGCTGTTAGTGAATTAAGCTGCAAATTATTTGTCATGTGCACTCCGAGCCTTCATGGAGCAACATTATAGTCAATTTTAATCAGACACCCTGAACTCAGGTACTTCGAAGTGCTGTCAAATACAGTAAGGCAAAACGAACCATAATGAAATTGAATATTTGCTGAAGATCACACGGTTTGGTCAAGTGGGGAAGCAAGGAAACATCCCAGATTTTCTGATTTGACATTGCGCCATTCAGCCGATAGATGGGTATCTCTTTTCCTCTCCTGTTTTACTTCAAAGGTGTTTTTCTTGGAGCATTATGTTTGAGTGTGGGTGGCAGGCAGAAGCCACATTAAAACTCGCCTCATTTTGGGCTGAAGGGCCCAAGATGACGTGGAGCTGAGCCAGCGCCAGGCATCTGGCTCGCCCACCTCTAGAACTGAGCAATTCCCTTTTAAAGTTTGGAAGTTCTAGGAGCAGTTCATCATCGTTTCTTTATGGTCTGACTCTGCTCCCACCAGGTCTCTCTGGTCAGCCAAGCTTCATGCAGTGGAGTTGTGAAAGTTCTTGAAAGTGATGCACACGGTTTTGTATATATGCAATGCACTATGTAGCCTAGCAAACTGCACTTGTGCATGCCCTGCCGACATATTGGCTTAGCTCACTTCCAGCCTGAAGACAATGCTTGAAAACTGACAGGACATACTGGCCAAAGGACATGACCTTATCCAGACACTGCAGTCTGCTCTACTAGTACTGCAGATCAGAAATGTGAAAAGTTGAACGAGAAATGGGCAGGCTATATAAGTGCTCCATGATGCGAGCAACTACTCATTTAGGCACCTCAGTTCTGTCTGACCATTAGCCAGTGGATAACTTGCAACAATGCTGCCATTTATGTTGAAGGTTGCCTGCTCGAAGAATGTCTGGCGCAAGCACATGTTTAGATGGTGCTGTAAAGCTTGAAGGATAGTTTCGCCATCTCATTCAGGTCATTATCACCCCCAGAAAGTGAGTGGCAGCAGTTTAACTGAAGGGGTAGGTAGATCTTTCTGCATATCTGGGCTAATGACAACTTCCCCCCCGATTCTGAAGAGAGCTCAATATTTATTTGTTTTATACAGACTGGCTTGCTATTACCAGCCATTTCCAAGGTGGCTGAAGATACGTGTAAGGGCGCTTGAGGATCTCTTGAAAAAACCTCACCTGATAGCAAAGGTTGAGCTGCCCTCAGAGGGGCCCCAACCTTTTTTGATGGGGGAAGAGGCTAGTTCTGATGTGAAGGCCTTGTTAAAAAGACTTACATTGTCCTGAGCTTTTTCTTGAAAACAGACAGATTTGTGAGTTTTTGGCACAGGGTTCCCACAGTTGAGCATCCAGAACTCTTCTCAATCTACATCTGGGGTTTATTCTTTGAACTGGCTTGAGTGATCAGGTTTGCTTTAATACATCTCAAGTTGGGTATCAGTGTATGGTTTGAGAATAAGTCCTGTAAGAGTTTCAGTATACAAAAAAGTGATGGACGGAATGCTTGAAATAATCTCAGCCACTGGTTATTACTCGGGGCAGCATCCCAGTCCTTCATTATTTTGCACACCATGCCATCTCAGTTTGGACCCAGCCATATGCAAATCAGTCTGACGCTGCTCCAATAGGAATAGTCCAGCCCTAACTGCCAGGCCAGGTCCTCACTGAATCAGTACACAAGCAACCCAGGAGCAGTTTCGCCCTTATTAGAGCCCGTCAGTCAGGGATAGCTTGGTTCCAGTGGCACAGTGTGCATGGGACCCACGTCTTGGCACCCCCGTCCCACTTGTGGTGCTGCACTAAAGTATACAAAAAGTGATGGATGGAATTCTTGAATTAATCTCAGCCACTGGTAATTACTCTAGGCCGCATCTCAGTTCATGACTCCTCAGTTTGGACCCAACCGTTTGCAAATCAGTCTTGATCCTGCTCTATTGGTAACAGTCCAGCTCAAACTACCAGGTGAGGTCCTCCATGAACCAGAGCGCAAACAATCCAAGGCTGGTTTTGCCCTTATTAGGGCTCATCAGTTAGGTATAATGTAGTTTGTCTCACAGTGTGTACGGAACCCAGGTTCCATGTTGGACCCAAGCTATACTTTACTGATAAGCTCTAATAAGGGTGAAACCAGTCTTGGGTTACTTTTGTTCCAGTGGTGGGGATTAATTCAAGCATTCCATCAATCACTTTTGTGTATACTTCTTTTGTTTGCATATCTCTGTGAATAAGGTTACAATAGTAGGGTCCCAACAAAACCACAAAGCTCCTTGTCCTTCCAGTGCCATGAGGTAGCTGTTTTTTTACAAACCACCAAAATTAGATGCTGCACATGCAAGGGGCAGAGCAGCTCCTAATTACTTTGGCCACATGAATGGTAGACTATTATCGTAATGAGATCTGGTTCTGAAGACCTGGTTTATGTGGAACTGAATATCATTCACATGCACTTAGACCTGTACTTGATATTGGGATGTATCTTGTGCCAATGATCTCAGGTAAATTTTGATTTGTAGGGCAGAAAGTGGGTATCCCTCTGGACCCACACACTCAAGAAAGGTGAATGAGAGAGACAATGGATTGGCTAGGCCAATTAGGTGGCTATCTTTTTCCGACGCCTGAAAACAGAACTATTTAGCCATCTTATAGCAGTCCCCAGATCTCCAGTTTGAGGTAGGTCTGATTGTGTTTCACTTACACGTGTCAACAAGTTTAATGAACCTCCAACAATCGCTTCCATAGAGACAGTAGGTCTCACCCATCAAAAAGATCCATCTAGATCCTGTGCCATCAAGGGGGCTCCCCTTTATGGGTCGACACAGACCATGATAGTGGTGTCCCATTGAATAGGTTCCAAACTGAAAGTACATCATGGGTTGTCACTATCTGCTGTTTCTTAATTTTTCACCTTTGATCCTTGAATGTACAAGTCTTCACTTCTGAATTTTGAACAACTAAATTATAAAAGTAGCGGCTTTGTAACTTGTGTGCCTATACCACTCAAATGGAGAAACGTGGAGTCCCATAATTCATTTCACAAGTATCAAAATTATTTCTTACCAAATATGAAAAAATACATATTTAATTGATCTGTATTTGAAAAATAACGTATTTATTTTATATCATTGGACTGCTATGGTGTTGTGCTTCCGTGTCATGAATATATAGCTATTAAAATAAGCAGCATGTTTTACAGTATTAGTAATTCAACATCTTAGAACCTGTTATAATACTGACATTTGGGAAACATGGAACAGAATGTGAAAATTGGTTGGCTTTTAGTCAGCCTGAGTCCCTGCTTCAAGAATCGTGTGCTGCTATAAAGTCCACTCAAATATACTAAGTAAAACCATTTTAAGGGTGCGATCAAATGTGTCCCCGTATTTCATAACAGTCTTGGATAGGTCCACTAAGTTCTAGTAGGGCTTGGTCTTTGGGAATTTCTTTCAGCCTGGTTTGTAATGGCACAATTGAGCTGAAAAATCATGGCATGGAATCACCCAAGGTTAATGGTCAATGGTTTAGATTAAGATTGATTCAAGCAATCCCATGCATTATGTTTTGCTGCCTCTGGCTTTCTACCCCAACATTTCCCTTTTTAATTTTTAGGGTCGAGCCTGTGAAAGTATGCGCTAGCGCAGGCGTTTCGCTTGCAAGACACTGTTGTATACCAAAAGGGCCTGTATCCTGCCCATTGATTTACCATTAGTTGGCTGCACATCACTCTTCTTTGCAGCCTCCTTAATCTGCCAGTGCAGCCAAGACGTAATTTCCGATCATTTCTGTCGAGCAGGGACCAAGTACAGCTTGATTCAAGTTAATCTGTGCCCGTCTGCTGCTCCAGACGCGATTGAGGTTCTATTTCTTCCCACTCCCTCTGCCTGCTTGTGCTTTTGTCTTGTTTTATTTAACTTCTATCCACCCCGTCCCTGTTTCTTCTCATCCCGTCCCTTTTTCTTCTCCCACTCTTGCCTGCCCTGCCTCTTCAATTTTGTCCTGAAAAGCACTAAAAGGCGGCCAGCGCTGGCCACTTCATATCGCTTTTTAGGTCTCGCGTAGACAGCGCATGCGCTGTCGCAAGACCTATAGTAAACACAATATGGAGGGTAATTTCTCCTGTCGCTTGCCATTGGTTGATTCTGGCATTGGTCTTCTTATCTGGCTTATGGTTGGCTTTTGATCCGATACGTCACTTCCGTTTTGCCTCCGTTTTTCAGGAAGCAGCACTGACCAACTACAGTCTAGTTCCGCTGCTGGCTGTTATCTAATTATTTAGGAACTACTTGTTTCACTTTGCCACCATGGCACCTAGCACAGCGTTGGTTATTTAGCCTTCAAAAGCTATTTTTAATGTCCCGTCGCGTTGTCGTGCTGGGTGCCCGCAAAGTCCCCCAAGCTGCATCCTGTTTGTCGCACGCTCTACGTGAACATTTCTCCTCATATCAGAATTACTGTTTTCGTTATGTAGCCTTCAAACTCTATAATGTCCCCATTGCGTTGTCATGCTCCATGCGCGCCAAGTCACCCATACTGTTCCTCGCACGCTCTATGGTGAACGTGGAGGTTTTCCCTCATATCAGTCCGATAGAAAAACGGTGCTCGCATCTGGTCTGAGAGAAGGTATTTTTTTATTTATTTATTCTTTTCCTGTTTTTCCATCTTGTGCGCCTCTGCCCCCTAACCCCCTTTGGGACCAGACACCCCCTCCCTGCGTCACACGCGTGCCGCCATCAAATTCTCCCTGATGGGCGCGCGCAGGGGGGAACTGGGGCGAGGTGAGTCGGGGGAGCTTTACTGCCACGGCGGCTTCTCCCAAAATTAAATTTGTGGCCTATTTAAGCTCCGGTAATTATTTCGTCGCACCTGGTCCTCATTCATATTCATTCGCAGAATTGTATTTTCTGTCCATGCGTGATTATTCCGTAGATTGAAATCGGCCTGCGCTGTCGGATAGAGAGACTTTTGCAGAGAGGTAATTAAGTCTGAGATAAAATGAAATAAGAGAGTTTTATTATCTGACAGAGGAGAGGCGGTGGCGGTGCTGGGACGTGTGTTTAATGTAACCGTATCGCACGGTGGGTCTGCGGACTGGGCCAGCGGGTCAGGTGTAGGGCAAAGCATTAGTCAGGCTGCGAGTTTCGTGGAGGGGGGAGTATCCTTGCGCACCAGTTCTCTAAACTGAATGATGGCCATGTCCCAGGCCGCTGCTTTAGGTCGTTTACGGAGATGGCGGGCTTCCTCATAATGTAGGGCACCTCTCTCGGCTTCCCCCAATGGATGAGCACCTTGTGCTATTGTGAGACAGCTTGAGGTTTGGGTGGCTCTCCAATGTAATGTGAGGGTCCATTTGTTTAGCAGTAGGGTCAGGTTTGCCAATCGTGCTCGCACTTTGTGATTTTTCCCTCGCTTGTACATTTCTATGTATTAGGGCACGGGGACAGAAGTTAAACAAGCATTTACAATGCAATAGGTCTCGCAATGACATTGTTTTGAGCTATTGGCATTGAAAATGTTATTGTTTTTTTTTCCCCCCTTTGTGAAGCATTAATCAAGTAATGGCGTTGTAAATGACAATGTCTTTTACCCCCTGTTGACACATAAGTAACAAACATGCTGTACTCTGTATTTTCAATTGCCTCGGTATCACTTAAGGAATAGTACTGAGAAACTGGAAAAGCAAATGCAAGTTAAAGCTCAGAGCCTGCCTCAGTGTCCACCTACGAAACCGCTTCAGAAAAGTAACATTCAGACCACACGACAATGAAGAGACCTTTAGCGTAATCATTAAATATTGTTAACTTTATATGCAGAATAGCCTTGCAGCTTTTATGGTGCGTATTTTATCAGCTTATTTTACTCTTTCTCTTCTCCTTTTAATCTTCCTCTATCGGTCAGTAAATATTAATTGAGAAATTAAACAGAATACGTAGTGATTTAATAATTACTTTCGTTAGCATGCTGAAATGTGTTGTTTTTAAATTGCGTACTTCTACTATACAATAAAATATTATAAAAATATATGACAAAACAGAGGAACATGGTGGGTTTTGCACAGAGCTCCAGAATTTCATCCGATGCCTTTTAGATCTTTTTTTTTTTTGCAGGTTTATATAGCGCGAACTCAACCCGAATGTATTGGAGCGTTTTACAAGAGTACCAGTTAAATTACTCAAGGACAGTGCACATTCATTTTTGGTAGGCTCGGGCCGATTGAGTAATTTACCCAGTATCACACGATGTTGAGCCGAGGCCCAGCCTCGAACCTGGTTTCCCAGCTCCGAAGTTGGCAGCACCGGCCGTTAGGCCGCATCCTCGAAAGATTTCTGCCGGAGGTGAGAAACATGTGGAGATTTCACAACAAAGAACGTCCCCTCACCCTGAGTGAAACGAGAGATATCTCAGTGAGATATGCCCTCATCGTCTGGCTGCATCTTCTTGCAGAGATAAACGGTTGTCTCGATGACTCCCTCGGTTTAAACCAGGACTACATGGTGAGCCTTGCTAACGGGGAAGAAAGCTCGGCGGCAGTTTTTATACACTTCTATCCGTGAGCATTTCGCTCCCCGATATACCACTGTCCTTGTTGTATACCGAGGTTACAAGAGCATCCTTTGAGTTTAGCGTGAAAGACCCCGGGCGCTACTTGGCGGTACATTGGTGAGACGCTGCCACTGACGCCCGGTTCCTCGCCACCCTGCTCATCTCCCACTGAGGCGCCTGCATAAAACTGGGAGACAGTTCCCCGAGGTCCCCTGCAGAGCTTCCCTTCCTCTACTATGCCCCCAGGGTTTGTGGTGTGGGTAAAACTGGCGTTATTGTACAGTGGCATTAAACTGGGGTTCACACCTCGCGGCTTCCATCTAAAGGGAATTAATGCTTGATGCCAATTGATGCTTTACTCTCAGGCATCAACTGCAAAACTATGTACTACTACTACCGAAGGTGGTAACAGAAACAGCATGCTATAGGAGCGAGTCCTACAGCCGTTACTTGACGTGAAGAGATGTGCAGTGAAAGAGATGAGATACACGAACCAGGGCCGCAGGCGCTACGCTGAAGGCCTGGGGGGCTGCGCCGCACATGGAGCTTGCTGTGGTGATGGAGACGCCCTGTTACTTTTCTGTGGGCTCCTCAGACCGGAACAGCGCCCGACACGAGCACTCCAGAGCCGGCCGGTGTGTGCCAAGACGCCTGACACACCAGGAGGGCGCGGCCCTGCCGCGCCTGGACAGGAGATGTGCACGCGTATGGTGCGAGCAGGAGTTGTGATAACGCCGCGAGCCGTATGCGTGCACATCTCCTGTCTGTTAAGCTTCGGCACAGACAGTTGATGTGCACGTGTACGGCTTGCGGCATTATTACAACTCCTGCTCGCACCATGCGCGTGCACTTCTCCTGTCCCGCATCGGACCAAAAGTCGGCAACAATAGATCTCGCATAGCGAGCAGCGCTTTGCGCTGCATCGCTAGGCGAGACCTAAAAAGTGGAACTGTCCTGGGAAATCTTGCACGTCTGGTCACTCTGCCCCGCCCCCACATTCCACCTTATCCTGCTTCCATTTCCTCTGTATTCTCTACAAGAGCATCCTTGGTCATTCTCAACCTACCTTTCTTTACTAATACATGTCCCTCTGCCTACTCTGAATCTTTGTTCAAAATCTAAGTTTGTTCTTCTTGTACAACACCTTCGCTGTGCACATCCTCCAACCTCCTCTTTCTCTCTTCTTGCTGCTAGGATTTGAAGCTCTCTTTCCTTTTTGTTCCAGCTGCCCTCTCATTGTCTTCTTTTTGTTCTGCTCTGAACAGGAACATTGAATGGATTTATGAACAGGTACATTTTAAATCAATCCGAGTGAAGTAATATTTTGCCTGCTAGAGCAATCCCTATATGCTTAAAGACACATTTTTTTTAGGTGTGTGTATCATTTTGACACCGCCACTAGGTGGCACTCTAAGATGGTAGCCTATCCTTCATGGCTCTGAAACTTTTCTCACAATTTTAGGTCTGACATTAGCCAAAAACATTTGGTTTTGATGAAAATGTATTTATTTTATACTTCCTTATATGGGCTTTGTCAACTTTATTCCTGCATTGTGTTAGCGTGTCATTCACACTTCAGTTCTGCCCACCATAGCATACAACATGGGGCACTGGGCCAGCCCACTTTAGCTATTGCGTTAGCTCTCTGTGAGTGACAGTATTCTGCTCTTGCACAATGTGCATTTTCACACAAAAAGTAGCCCCATTGCAGTCTTTTACAAAAACCATTCAAACCCGTTAGCAAAGCCAAAAGTTCGCAGTCACCGACAGATCTATTTGCCATGCCAATGGTTGTTGACCTTTGCATCAGGATACCATTATGTTTTGTCACGATTCAAACTAGTAAATGTCAGAAAAGGTGTACATTCAGCTAGATTGGCCCAGCTGATCTCATTGATTCACCCTACTTATCTTTATCTTAACACAGACATCCACAGCTCTGGGAAGCACCTACTTTATAAACACCAGTGCTGAGATATTCCCATTGCCCACCCTACAAATCAAAGCAAGCTATGCCATCTATGCTGGACAGACCGGGCAACGTGTGTGCGCATGGATGCTGACATTTGAAAGATAATTCCTTGGGCGTTATGTAAACTTGTAACCCAAGATGCCCAATGAACTGCTGTGACGGTCATTAGGTCTGGCCTAAAAGCAGCTTTAGCTGTTTAGCCGGCCTCATGTTTTGCAGAAAATTCTCACTAAAAATAATGCATGCATACATATATACCGAGGCTTTTGATTAGCCCTCTTCATCCATTGGCCTGTTCAAGTGTCCTGCACCTTTTGCTTCCACCCAGGGGTCAATGGATCAGCTCACTTGACTCTCTTGCACTATTAGTGATGACATTTTACTATATCACATTTGTACAGCTGCCTAAAAAAAAGTGCACTTCAGAGCCAGAGCTGGTGTGCCTGGGCTACTGGTCCACTCTTTTATTTCACTACCATCGTATTCAGGCCCATAGTGAGCTTGGTGAGTTACGAACCGCCAACAAAGAACTGCATGCAAACTACACAGCAGAAATTTTGTTTACAACCATACTCTTTCTTACCCAACATTCTATTATTGAAAGGTTGCAAAAAAGCGTTCCTTACCTAATAAACACTTATAAGTAAGTGATACAGAAGTGGTTATTAGTAGTAATTACTCACCTGGACAGATACATCTGACATTCTCACAGTGCATGCATATCACTTTTATATCAAGCTTGGTAATGTAAAAAACAATAAAAACCTGGTTGAAAATCACAGTTTATCTTTTGAGCACTTGTGAAGTGATAAGGTGTGTCATTTTTCCACAATGGCATTGGCATCAAGGAGTTAAGCTCTAGCTAGCTCCCAGCCAGGATGAGACTTGAATAAAGGTGGTGCTGATGGCCCTTTAATTGGTGCATTTATGTTGGGCCCAGGTGGAATTGAAAATAAAAGCCCTCCCTCAGACCCTGCAGGCTCTGAACACAAAGCATGCAAAGTGAAGGTGCCACTGAATGTGCTACCTGTCTACAAATTGCAGAAATACACATTCAGCACATTTAGGTAGTCAGATCCTAGATCCAGCACAAAGAATATCGTCCCTTATCCTGCGCAGTGTGTTCGAAACACAGGAGACCCAGAGAGAACAAGCATTGGCAAAGCCAATAGGTCTCGCCTATGGGCGACCTATTGGCTTTGGCAATCGGTGTGGTGGTGAACGGAGGATTGGGTGGGGGTGGGGGTGGTGAACGGGAGAGGGGGTGGGGGTGGTGAACGGGAGAGCAGGTGGGGGTGGTTAACAGGACTGATAAAAAAAGAGTTATGACGCAACAAGCGCTGGCTGCTTCATAGCGCTTTTTAGGTCGAGCCTGCTGTAGTAGAGTATGGGAGAGAAGCCACGCCCACTCTCATCCCATATTTTTCATTGGCTTGTGTCATTGTCTTTCGTAAATGCTGCCTTAGGATTCGTTAATAGACTTATTAGTCCCTCCTAAACACAGCCTTGTCTTCATTTGTAACTTCCCACTTTAACCCGGCATTATCTCGTGTCTGTTTCAACCTCCCCCTCCCCTCCCCCAGTAAAAGGGATTTAGAAATGATTAGCAAATTAAGTCATGTGAATTCCAGGTAGCACATAATCGTGGGCTAATGGGCTGAAGCTGACAACAGCATATCTGTGTTACATGTCATCTTCACTAAGCCACCTTATGGGTTGTTTTCAAAAGCCTGTTTTATTAACAACAACAACACCACCATCAATACCATCACCAATACCACCACCACCAATACCAACACCACCATTACCACCACCACCACTAATGCCACCTCCACTAATACCACCAATACCACCACCACCACCAATACCACCACCAATAACACCATCACCACCAATACCACCACTAATACCACCACCGCCACCAATACCACCACCAATATCACCACTACCAATACCATCACCACCACCAATGCCACCAATACCACCAATACCAATACCACCACCACCAATACCATTACCACCACCACCACCACCAATACCGCCACCAATACAACCACCAATACCAGCAATACCACCACCAATACAACCACCACCAATACCAGCAATACCAATACCACCACCAATACCAATACCACAAACAATACCAATACCACCACCAATACCACCATTACCACCATTGCCACCAATACCACCACCAGTACCACCACCAATACCACAACCACCACCAATACCACCATTTTCAACAATACCACCACCACCAATACCCCACCACCAATACCACCACCACCACCAATACCAACAATACCACAAATACCACCAATACTACCACCAATACCACCACCACCAATACAAGTACCACCACCACCAATGCCACCACCACCACCAATACCACCACCACCAATACCACCAATAGCAGCACCACCAATACCACCCCCACCAATACCAATCCCACCACCACCAATCCCACCACCAATCCCACCACCACCACCACCAATACCAATACCAACACCTCAGCGCCTCTCGTTCACTAGTAATAGCAGGGGCACTGTACAAGGCCGGAGCTGCAGCCGAGACCGTCCCTCCCTCCCTCCATGCCTACCATAAAGCACAGCCCGCCCTGCATCAGGAGGTGAAGCCAATGCCACACTGCACACTCAAATTACATAGAGGGCAGGAAATAGCCCCCCAACCCCTCCCGCTCTTCCTCCTAAGCCGTGACAGTGTAATCCCAGAGCGAAAGGTGTTGGAGTGCTTTGTTAGTGTTTATAGCTCGGATCATATGCGAGTCTCACTTCACACTTTGGGGCCGATTCCGATCTCGGCCGGTAGGGCACCGAATCGGATTCGGCTTAACCGGATCCGATTCGGAGCCCTATTTCCCGACCGAGTCGTACGTGCGTCCGGGCGAGCGAGTACGATGCGTGCGCTCGCAAAATCTCCGACCGACTCGTTCGCAGGACCCGACCGCTCCGACCGACTCGCACGGGGACGACGCGCACCTCGCAATGGAGACGTTTTCCGGCCGGGTAAGTACGATGCGCACCTTGACCGCTCCGACCGACTCGCGCAGCCCGGCTCCAAGGAGCTGTCGGAGCCGCACTTTGGGGGTCCGTGGCGGACCCCCCTGGAGGCGTAGGCATGCGAGTCGCACACAGGGGGGACCCATGGGTCCCCCCTACACGTGCATGTACGGTGCGACCCTCATCTACGCGAACACGCTGTAGGGGGCGCCCTTGTTCGCGTCGTGCCCATTGAGTCAATGGGAGCCCGTGTACGCGTCGTACGACCGGCTCCCATTGACTTCAATGGGAGTCCGACTGAATCGAGTCCGATAAATGCGTGCGCATCGTACTCGTTCGGTCGGACTGCTAGGGTCCGATTCGGTCGGAAATCTCTCCGGGTCCAGCTCGGTCGGAGAGATTTCCGGCCCGAATTGGAATCGGCCCCTTTGTGTCTGTGTAATTTACAAAACTTACACATCTTCTTCCCTGCACTATTTATCACTACTTTGAAGACGTCACAGGCCTGTCTCTTCCTCTGATATTTACAATCTAACAAGCGGTCGAGAAAGCCCTTTATTGCAGTGCAATAGGTTTCGCATTTGCAATATTTTAAGCTATTAGTATTGTAAATGACAATGCCTTTTATGTTTTAAAACCCAAAACATAAATAAAAGGCATTGTCATTTACAATGCCAATAGCTCAAACTTGTGTGAATGCGAGACCTATTGCATTGCAAATGCTTGTTAAATCATATTGCTATCTAACCCCACCACCCGCTAGGCACCCCCACCCAAGTGCGTGTCTGTCGTATACTTCTTCCCCCTCTGTGTCGCTCCCTCCCTCGTTGTATTGTTGCGTTGTTGCTTGTCTCACCCACTGTACTTCCCTCCGTTGTTGTTGCCGTGTAAGCCTCCCTGACTAACCCTCCCTCCCATGTTTGCCTCCCACCTGCAATAAAAAACAAGCACTGGTAAAGCCAATAGGCCTCACCTATGTGAGATCTGTTGGCTTTGTCAATGTTTTATTAGACAAGTTGCACAGTGCCTCTGCTGTGCAACATGGCTGAAAGGAAAGAAAAAGATTAGCGATATGACACGGCCAGCGTTGACCCAGTCATAGCGTTTTTATTTTCTACTTTCAGCCATGCTGCATAGCAGCCGTGCTACTGTTCAAAATGGTTAAAAAATATTGACAAAGCCAATAGAGCTCGCATAGACGAGACCTATTGGCTTAGCCAATGTCTGTTTTATAATGTTTATAGTACAAAGCGTGCTAAGCCCATTAAATGTATTGGCAGAATAATTGTTGCATCTTTGTCAAAACTATGTAAATTTACAAAGGCCGTTTGAACTAGTACATCTGTAGATGCTGTGGTGCTGTTTGTTCAAATGGCATGGGATGCATTCTGTGTTCAGTGTAATTTAAAGCTCACAACGGTCCATATACAAACTAGCTACAGGACTTCACTCTCTGAAGGTAACAGTCCTAGGGTTCTGTGGCATCCATCCTTCTATGGGTCTTCCTGTAAAACAACAACTCAGGAAGTGATCTCCCAGGACACCTGAGCACAAATTTTATACCTAACAAAAAAGGGGAGTTGGTGTTCACAAAAAAATCTGTTTATTCAACAGTCACTATAGTGGTATTCGTCTTTCCTTCCGGATAGCACATATCCTCTTTCTCTTAAAAAGTATCGGGTAGTGTCCGTGGTAATTTTATAAGCAAATGTAAGATAATATTTAAAAGTGTTTTTGTGTCACATTACCCTAACACAAATCCCACCTTTTAACTAGTCACTTTAATATTGTGCTCCTATATGAGAGGACCTGTGAATGGGCCCGCACGTTTGTTTATATTCCAGTGTTTGATGCAAGTGGACACGTTTTTGCCAAGTTACTGTTGTATAATTTAAAGGGTTTGTCATAAAGTGTGGGCGCCATTCTATGATGCAGTCAGATTTTTGTAAATATTGTTCAACAGCGGCTATTCATTAGCTCCTGTTGACTGAACACTATGCTAGCCTGAAATAGCAAACGTTCTGTCTGGCATATACTGATTTTTCCAGTAGATTTTACTTGGATCATAGACGTGCATAACATTTTATAAAATGGGGTGGTGGACCAGCTACGTCACTAATGAGTAACACATGAAAATTGGGTCTGATTTCAACTATGGACTCCAGTGATTATTCAAAACACAATAATGTTACTAATGGCTTGATGCGTGGTTTTCCAATACCTCCTCTTTTCATTTTATGTGTCTGACTTACCGAAGTACTTTGTAAAACTGCCCTGTTCTCTTAACTCAGATTGCGTGGAAATTCTCTATGTTAATGTAGGCTAATGAATTCTTATTACTACATCTTACTCAAGTGACTTTTCAATGAAAGCTTGATAATAGGGTAGGTGCAAAAATAAGTAGGAGGCTGTATAACCAGCCTTTAGACATAATGCAACAGCATAAACATTTGGGGATCGTTTGTTCATCTAATCTCTCATAGAAATCCCACCTGTTGAATCTGATTTGACTAGTTTGGCAATGTAATTTGGGTAAGGCTTGTTACCTTTTTATCTCCGGCATAAGCAAACACAAAATAGAGGTTCTTAAATCAGTATATGAATCTAAAATTCTTCCTTTCTTGTTGTTTTGGATGGAACTTATATCTGTGAAAGAGCTAGAGGGAAGTAATATGTCACAATATCAATCTGCCCAAATATGGACTACACCACAATTTTAAGTTATGTATACAGAGAAGAGTAGGTTTACTGTTCTAATACCATATCTGCTTACCTTGATGACACAGTGCAGTTCAATACTGTGGAGTCAGTATTAAAAATCAGTATTGTGACTCCAAGCTTCATGGAAAGCATTCCTCGCTATCAGAACTGGAGGCATTACATTGGAGTTTGTTACGGTCAGTATTGTTTATAAGGGCTTGGCACAGTTTTTGAAGGCCTTTTGCCAGTTTTGTGATCCTCCAAAATTTCTGTACTATTCTGCTTGGTTTTATGACCGAAGTTCTGCTGCTGCTGTGCACCCATGTGCCCTCTGTGTTTTGCAGTGGCCCGCATCTTGGGCTGCTATTCCTGCAGCATTGTGTATGGTATGAGCTGCTTTATTTATTTGATAGTTTTCCCTCTCACATCTTCCAAGTCAATCATGTGGGAGAAAAGTAAGGTAAGCATGGCAGGTGAACAGAGTGCATCATTGCAGTTTTAGAATTATTGAGTGCAACATTGCAATTTTAGAATCTTAAAATCCTAACTAGACGAGGTAGAGCAATCTGTGTTTTTAAAGAATGATTTAGAGATGACATTGCATTGTCCAGTGAGGAGTAATGTTGGAATGAAACAGATCCTCAGTATACAAAAATCCTAAGCGAGAAGGGGTTGTTGTAAGAGAATGTCGAACGAGAGAGGCAGTATAACTCCAGCATGTGGGCGAGGCCTGATTACAAAATAAATTTCACTCTCCAATCCCGCTTACCCACATCAGCTTGATTTTTCAGGCCATCCATGATGAGACCATCCATATGACCAGTGTGGGAGAGCTAGCCTTGTCACTGGTACCATTCCCTTGTTGTGTGCGAACACTTCCTGCTCCCGCCCTGAAATCTCTTCTGGAAGTAGGAAGAGAAGATTAGATATCATCAACAACAGGCCATACCCATTGGGGACTGGGAGATGGAAAAGCACCTGCGTTCTCGAAAAGCAAATTACCAAGATCTTCAACCACCTTCTCTTGCTCTCGTATTTTCTTCAGGATGACCAGAGTGCATCCCCTAATGGGAAGTAGCCGCTTGCAAGGAGGACAAGCCATAATGGTGCCTATCCAGACAGCTGAGAAGAGCTTATCTTCCTAGTTCAAATCAATCTTCAGCCAGGTTTTCTCCAGCTGTGTGCTGCTAGTACATCTGTTGCCTTGAGACTGGTATTAGAGTAGGGCAGCAGAGAGTTTGAGCGTCTTCTTCCCTCATCTCTCTTCCTTGAACTTACCTCATCCCCAAGGCACCAAAGTGGTGGCTGCTAGTGCCAAGATGCTGCATGTGCTCTGCTTTTTCCAGAATCAAAGCGATACAAAAGGGGATGATGGACGGAACGTTTGAGCCAAATCAAACACTCACCCCCAGTCAACTGATCTGGGTTTAATCCATCATCATTCTTTAGCTCACTCCACCACCCCAGTTCAGCATGCCATATGCAAATCAGTCTGACTCTGTGCCTCATGGGAACAGTCCAGCTCGAACTGCCAAGCCATGTCTTCCTGGACCGGAAACAAGCATCCTAGGACCGATTTCTGGCATTTCAGCCGTCATCAGCCAGGCTTGCTTGAATCCAGTGGCAAAGTGAGCAAGGGACCCATTTGTATCGCTTTGGTCGCCCTAAGTTGGCGGGGGTATGCCCAGACGTGGGTCCCTTGCTCACTTTGCCACTGGATTCAAGCAAGCCTGGCTGATGACGGCTGAAATGCCAGAAACCGGTCCTAGGATGCTTGTTTCCGGTCCAGGGAAGACATGGCTTGGCAGTTCGGGCTGGACTGTTCCCATGAGGCACAGGGTCAGACTGATTTGCATATGGCCATGTCTGAACTGGGGTGGTGGAGTGAGCTAAAGAATGATGATGGATTAAACCCAGATCAGTTGACTGGGGTGAGTGTTTGATTGGCTCAAACGTTCCGTCCATCATCCCCTTTTGTATCGCTTTGGTCGCCCTAAGTTGGCGGGGGTATGCCCAGACGTGGGTCCCTTGCTCACTTTGCCACTGGATTCAAGCAAGCCTGGCTGATGACGGCTGAAATGCCAGAAACCGGTCCTAGGATGCTTGTTTCCGGTCCAGGGAAGACATGGCTTGGCAGTTCGGGCTGGACTGTTCCCATGAGGCACAGGGTCAGACTGATTTGCATATGGCCATGTCTGAACTGGGGTGGTGGAGTGAGCTAAAGAATGATGATGGATTAAACCCAGATCAGTTGACTGGGGGTGAGTGTTTGATTGGCTCAAACGCTCCGTCCATCATCCCCTTTGTATCGCTTTGGTCGCCCTAAGTTGGCGGGGTATGCCCAGACGTGGGTCCCTTGCTCACTTTGCCACTGGATTCAAGCAAGCCTGGCTGATGACGGCTGAAATGCCAGAAACCGGTCCTAGGATCCTTGTTTCCGGTCCAGGGAAGACATGGCTTGGCAGTTCGGGCTGGACTGTTCCCATGAGGCACAGGGTCAGACTGATTTGCATATGGTCATGTCTGAACTGGGGTGGTGGAGTGAGCTAAAGAATGATGATGGATTAAACCCAGATCAGTTGACTGGGGGTGAGTGTTTGATTGGCTCAAACGTTCCGTCTATCATCCCCTTTTGTATCGTTTTCCAGAATCAAGGCAGCAGAGACCCGCAGTGGATAGTTCATACACTGTCATTTACAAAAGGCATACATACGCCCATAATGAAAGAAGACAAACCTGGACCCGCATGACCCAAACAACTACAGACTGATTACAAATCTAACTTTCCTGGGCAATTCACCAAGATGTCACAATTTATTCACATACTTTCCGACTTCCAAACAGGATTCCATCTAGTAAGAGGCACAGAATCTACCCTCATCGCCATCTGGGATGATCTTAAAAACACAGTAGACTGGTACGGGGTCACTGCACTACTTCTCTTGGACCTTTCAGCTGCCTTCGACACAGTTGACCATGACACTCCAATCCAAAGACTCTATGAGGCCGGCATTGAGGGGCTGCTCTTGATTGGAGCACATCCTACCTTCAAAACAGGACAAATGTCATCCATACTGTCCCTTTCTCATCCAAACCATACTTCAAGGCTCTAACATCTCACCCATGCTTTTCAACATCTACATGAAGTCATTACCGGCAACGATCAATGAATTTCATCTCACATGCTATAACTATGCAGACGACACACAAATACTTCTTAAACTGGAAATCCCCAAAGACATTGGAAACTCAAAACTTTTCAGTTGATCAGTGGATGCCATGGAGCCGCCTCAAATTGAATGCTTCCAAAACTGAAATACTCACATGTGGCGGTTGGAAGAATTATGACCCACTCTGCTCTTGACCTGATGATCCAGGACTACCTCCGAAAGTATCTAAGGAAGTAAGAAACTTTGGAATTGCCACGGACTCCAAATTATCAATGAATGCCCAAGTGGACAAGTTAGCAAGATCAAGCTTCATTACTATGAAAACTCTACAACGCATCTTCCCCCAGCTAGGATTTCCACTCAAGGTCCAAACTACTATCTCTCTCGTGTAATGTCTAAACTTGATTACGCCAGTGGCCTCTACCATGGATCATCTTTATCAACTATGAAAAAACAACAACAAATTCAGAACTTTGCTGCCAGACTACTCCTAAATGTAAAGCCACAAGCCCACATCTCCCCTGCCTTGAAGGCCCTACATTGGTTATTTGTTCACGGTTCAATCGCCGGCGGTAGCTCAGCATCATGTGACTCTTGGCAAAAGCTCACTTAATCTCCCTGATGGCGCCCAGCGCCTTGAAACCTTAAGGGGTGATATGTTTGCGCTTTACAAAATAGGAATTATTATTATTATTACTTGTTGCCAAAAGATCCACCGTCAAACTGCTTTGTATCACACACAACACAATATATCGAACAGGACCACTTTTCATCAGGTAAAAAAATCACCAAATACATACAACAAAGGAACCTCTGCTCAAGATTGCCACCTCGCCTCAAAAACCCAGCATACAAGAAAAAAAACATGAGTGGTACATCTTTCTCTGTTCAAGCAGCCAAACTATGGCATTCATTAACCACAAAAATAAGAACCACAGATAACTATCTTATCTTCAGAAGACTACTCAAGTTGGTTCTTTCCTACATGACCACTACACTCAAACACAAATGTACAGCATATGCCTGTAAACGTATAATTTAGATCTGTGCATTTCTTTGTATACATTTATATACTGCTAATGGTTTAAAAATTATATATTATTTAGTTCTGCTTAACATGTATATATTTCTTAAGGTTTAAATATATATATATCGTCATGTGATCAAGGCCCGAGTTGGAGTCGAAACGCGTAATGGCGGACATGCTGGGCACTTAATAAAGCACTATCTGAAATTGCACCAAGAACTTTGGGTACGCTCTTCGCCTTTTCTGCATGGAATGGAGTAGCTGAGGAGCTGCTTGAGGCGAATCCTGTTTCATATATATATGTATATATATATATATATGAAGAACACGATTCCTACAATGAAGAACCGGAGGGACACAGCGGGGTTTCAGGAAAGGCGTTTATTGCAGCAGAGTATGGCATGACGCGTTTCGACATGAATGTCTTTATCAAATGCCTGTAACAGAATTACTGCTGCCAATCCGCTTTAAAATTGTACAAGTCGTTCTACCATTGGTGGCAATCCAGGTGGGCCGGGTTAGTGTGAGGAAACTCGCTGCAGCTGCATCGGCGAACTGCAACTCCCAACATGCACCACTCCTGTAAAGTCGGGTAAGTTGCTCCCCCCTTGCTCCACTGTATCTCATCTTGAGTGCTGGATTAATACAAACGCAGGTAGGCGGAATGGTTATGTGGCTGCTGGAACAAGTTCCCTTCCCGAGTCCCCAAGACGCCCAAACCGCAAGTGACTCTTCCAGCATGCCCTGAAGCCATGAATGCAGTGATCCTGGCTCCTCCGTGAAGTCACAGACTGCTGGGTTGCAGCGGTGCCTTGCTGTACGAGGATGCGGTGGGCCAGAGTGCTTCCAATACCTTGGATCCTGTTATACGTGCCGTAGCTGCCCTTATGCCTCTGGCCACTTGAAAGGCGGGTCTATATATATATATATATATATATATATTTATTTATTTATTTATACATTATTTTATACTTAACATGTTTATAGGTCACTGCATACTTTTCCTATAAGTTATTTGATTAGATCCTTATGGGTTTCTATTTATCTACCACAATATGTAAATATGATCATAACCATTGTATCTGTAAGTGCTTCACTATTGAAATATTGAGGAAAACATTAAAAAGGAAATAAATATTATTTACTTAATAAACATACAAAGATAAATTAGCTTCACATACAGCAACACCTGAAATTCTGAATTTCTAACTATCTATCCATACTTGTACATGTGGAACTTTATACAGTACAATTTTATATCCCTTTATTTCCTTATACATGTATATCCTTTCTGTGTAGTTATGTATCTATATATGTATTACTTTATTCCTACTGTAGGAAGAAAGAAAAAAGAGCCTTTAACTCCGTCTAATGCACTACTCTGTCTCATCCTATACCTCTCTATATATATCTTCTACCTCCACTCTGACTCATCCCAAACACCATCCTACTACTATGATCTCCGTAAGACTCTTTCTTGACTCTTCCCTCCTCTTGTTCTCATTGACTCATACCAAACCTCATTCTACTACTGTGATCTCCCTTATAACCCTTTCTAGACTCTTCCCTCCTCTATCCCTCATTTGACTCATCCCAAACCTCATCTAACTAATTTGATCTCCCAAGTAACACTATCTAGACTCTTCCATCTTCTGTCCCTCCTTTAGCCTATTCAATCAAACTAACAGACTCACATGTCCGCCGCTTAAATTAACGACGTATATTTGCCTATACTAATCCACCACTAATTCTTTGGGTTCGGAGTAGCATGCTACTCGCCGAAAAACACTTCACCGCGTCGTCAGGGGTAGTAAGCGCTGTATAAATTCAATTACAATTTACACCACAGAGTTACAGTGGAATTGCCCCTTCCTCTGCAGTTGAGTGTTAATCGGCCCTCCAGTCCTGGTTGTCTGTCACCGTGCAGAGGGGACTGTCTCAGTGATCATGGGTTCTTTTACCTACACTATGAGTGTTGAGTATGTGTATGTTTACATGTGTTCTGCATTCCCAAGAGGTGGCATAGTGTTCAAAATGTATTTCTCTTCTGTTTAGAACTTGTGTCTTCAAAAGACCTTGGTACAAAGACTGCAACTGTTGCTCTGTTAAAAAAACAGATCCTCAATTAGGAATCATGGGTTATGACTTCAGGTGCATGAGACTGCTGGGTAACTATCAAATTTTCCAGGACGAATGGCCTTGTCTGTGCTCTTTATTTTTATGTGAGGGCATATTGCGCATACACACCTCGGACCATAGATTAAACATCAGCGCCAATTTTTTTTAAATTGATTTGAGGACAAGAAACGTTTGAGAATTGGAAAATGATACCCTATATTTTTATTTTTTGTACTCTATGTGCCCCTTGCTTCTTTTCCTTGTTCCCTTTTCACATCGGTGTAGAGTCACCATTTGCTAGATAAGCAACTGTACTAAATTTCAGAAATGGGAAGATAGTTGAAAACTTAATTGTTAGATTTCGCGGCACTACTTCTGCTAATTTGAATGGAGGTGCCCACTCACAGAGTAGGAGCTGGGAGCTGAATATTGCCCCTCTCGTGGTGTCCCTGAAGTGGGATTTTTGGTCCTGGGCGTCTTTGCCCTTCTTTTGCTGATGGGACGCGAGCCCCGGTTTAAAATGATAGCTCTGCCCCTCTTCCTTTATAACCTTCAAAATTGCCCATACTTGCTCCCCCCGCCTTTTTCTCAGAGTTGCAGTCCATGATCTCTAACTTCCTATGGGTGAGTTCAGCCTGCTGGTCTCCTTTGTGAAATGTCGCTGGTCTCTTTATGAAGCTAGGCTGAGTTTTAGCCGATGTTAACTGAGCCGTGCAAATGATTCCCATCAACAACTGCCTGTTTGGCAACAGAAATTACCCTTTAAATAAATTGGAGCTGGCCAGTATTGAGAAACATGGATTATTACACACGCTCTTTGGTGGATCAGTTCTGCTCTCCTGTCACCCTGTTTCCAGCTGCCTTTACTGTATTGGCATGAGGTACTCAAATGTTATGGGGTTCCCACAGCAGTTTCCGCGCTTTGGTGAAACACTTGGCTCCCTCATGTGGCATGATTCCAAGGGATTGCACAATTGGACCACATTGGCATTTCAACCTGGGAAACGTGTGAATGCAGGACCACATAAAATCTTTCCATGATCTTAAAGTAAAGTAGAGTTCTCGCTCCAGTAGAGTTCCAAGTTCTTCTGATACCCTCAGCTACGACATGCCCTAGCTTACCGTGGGGACAGATTTGGGGACGTTCAGGATTGCAATTCACTAGAGGGAAAACAGGTGACAGATAGTTTGGTGAAAAAGAGTATCTCAAGATTGTATTGCGCCCTAGTGGTCAACGCACCCGATCTTCTAATACAGCTAAGACATAGGTGGGGATTGGATCTAAGTGAGTTGGAGGACGATTAGTGGTCAGAGACCCTGATGTCCCGCAATCCCTTGCTATATTTTCCCACCTGCGTCTCATCCAGTTTAAACACCTGCACAGACATTACTACAACCCAACACGACGCTGGTGTGTGAAGAAGGCTCAGCATCCAAACTGCACACAATGTAGCCTCTTAAAGGGCGACCTTTCTCATGTAACCAAGACATGCCTGGTTGTGGCCACATACAGGCAAAAAGTCTGCTCTCTCCTCAGTAATATAACTGGCCGAACAGTAAAGACCAACTACTCTATTGGGATTGTTTGTGGGGCTAAATCATACATGCTCATTTGTTGCCATTGGACCTCTGGTGTCCAAAAGAAATTTGGCATGTCACTGGCGTGACTTTAAAGCTCCAGCACTGGGTGAGTTGACCAGTGGCATGGACTTTTACACGAGGGCCGAAAAATTGGTGTGCAAAGCCTGTGATGCTAGTAAAAGCCCAATAAAATATGGATTAGCTGGTGGGAATACTTGCAGTTCAGACAGTGTTTCCTTCTTGTATCCCGACTGCTCATTGTGATCACAAACCATTAATGCTTCACACAAATTTAACTGTGTTCTTAATTGCACAGTACCATGCCTGATTGTTACTGTATTTATATTATGAAAACTCAATCCATTTTTTTATTTAAAAGAAATTATTAAAAATTGCCTGAAAAGATTGAAAAATGTTCTAAGATTTAAGGGTGAAGGGTGGTGGGGTAGACATTTCTCATTTCGTCCCCAAAGGAAAGTGGAAGCAAAGGAAATGGTTCTGACAGGAGTTTGAGGTCTGGTCTCCTCCTATTTAGCTCATTATGTCTCCATAAAGTTTCTGCATGGTTTTTTTGTACCAGTGCAAGTGGTGATGCATCTATTCAACAACTATTCAGGTATATACACTATTTGATTTCATAAGATTGCACAACAAGACCATGTATGTCACAGTCTTAACCAAGGTAATACTTCATTACTAAATAGCTCCCAAAGTTCTTGACTAGAAGAATTGGGCATATTAATGATCAAAAGTTTACATTTATCACAGTAAAGCCAAGTGTTTTTGATCTTTTATGTCTCGCAACAGCCTTTTCGATTTCATGATGCTGCTATTAGTTAGGGGCATGTATAGAATGCACACTGGGGTCATTACGTTTACTAGCCTATTCCTTGTAGAATGTTTTTGGTGGTTTAGCATTATATTCATTGGTGTTAAATTGTCTTCGGTAACAGTTAAAAGGTTCACGCTTGGTGTTTAGATTATCATTTAAACCCTATATTTTTAGTCTGTGCCTGTAAACATAACATTTAGGGTGTAGGTAAAATTGATGCTAGCTTTGCTTTTGGCTCAATATGCTATATCTTTTTTTCCTCGGACGACGACTTGTGTTAATGGCTCCAGGTGGTGATGAGTGGAATGTTTATGTGGTTGTTCAGGCTGCTGGTGCATGGTTTGGTAAGGTGTGGATTACAGTGAGTGAATGCGGAAAATATTTGTGATATTGCATGGAGACATACTAAGGATTCCTATGGTATATGCTGTGAAGCTGTTCTGTATGAGAGGCTGGTGTTCTGGTCCAAAGGAACTTACGAGGCAAAATCACGCCCATTGCCATTACATTCTATATATGTACTTTATATACTTAAAATTCCACAAAGGAGTTACACTAGTTAGGAAAATATAGTTCAAATAAATAATAAAAACATTCCTTATATCCTATAGAGCAACATGATTAATCATACGGTGCCTATTGCCTATGCAATAAGAACCTTGCTATTAATTTATATTTCATATTTTTTAAAAACATAGCTACAGAGGTGACTTAACAAGTATACAAAGCACCCAAACCACACATTTCATGTATGTATGGATATAATTTATACAAATGAAATTACAGAATGCTGTATTTGCCCCAGTATCCCTTGTGTGGTGCATACACGTTTTAATATTTCACTTTAGTTACCAAATCCAAGTCCTCCTTGGCCATAGGAAATTGGGTAATTAGTTGTGCAGGATGTGTGGCTTGCTCAAGTAATAGGTCCACAATTTCCCCTTACCGGGAGCCAAGCTCCCCTTTGTAGTGCAGGACTCTCTCAAAGTAGTGAAGCAGAGCAGTCCATGGCTTACTCAGGGGAGGTGGTGTGGGCTAGTAATCACCATAAAAAAAAAACCCAAAAAAACACACACACACACACACCTCCAACTCTACGACTACTACTAAATACTATGCATTAAATTACAAATATATACACAAGGCAGACTAAAAATATCTTAAATGATGTAATCATAATTGATCCTTACTAGGTCATGACCTTAAAGGCAGTCCTTAATATCAACAAAGCATTTTAACATTGATCAAAATCGCTGTGAGCATAAAGAGTTAATAAAGCATGGAAAATAACATAGCATGTCTCTGTGTCTTTTTATATGCCTTCAGGCCACATAAAATGCAGCCATAGAACCAGTCCCTACAGGACGCTGCACTACCAGCTGTAGAGCAAATGCTCCAGCCTTTGAAGTGCCTGCAAAATAATGATGAAAATCCTGAGGTCCTAAATTCTGTGCCCCAGAAACACAGGGTCAGTTTCCAAAATTGTAGCAAGGGGAGCTGCTGCCTTCCTGTAGCCCCCAATCACATTTTAAAATATGTTGGTGGTACCCTCGCCTGTTTTAGAGCCACCACAAAGCCAATAAGAATATGGTCCCACCCAGGCACCCCGTCTTGCCTCTTTGTTGGGGGCAGCTCAGGGAGCCCACCTCTTGCTGCCCCAACCTGCTCCCCTCCCTACCAGCACTCCATGTTGCTGGTGTAGGAGCCAGCAGGCTGCTTCTCCCCTGCATGCTCTATGCAGGTAGGGTGTTGGTTATGTGATGCCCCCCCCCCGCCCAGGCACAGGCACGTAAACTGGGGGCGAGGCCACCGCAATTGGAGGGGCCCCTTCCTCCTGTGCTGGTCAGAAGCCCAGAGATGGAGCCTCAGGCCACTTGTTTCTTTCTTTGGGGGCACGGCGGTGCTCCCCTTCATCTTGCGCCAGACTCCCAGGAGATGGAGCGCCCAGGGGGAATTAAAGATGTGGGAAAGAGCCCCCATGCCCCTCCTCCCCGGTACCAACTATTGAATAAATCCTATGCCGACCCCCTCCCCCCCCTCCCAGGGCCTGCCCCACCCCGGAGGTAATTTTTCAAAGCTGTGGCACTCTGATCCTTGCTGGGGGTCAAAGGTCAGCAACATTTAAAAGGTCATAACTCGGGCCCCATTGGGCCGATATGGACGATCCTGGGCTTATTTAACTCCTGGTGGCGTGCTCTAGCCACCATCTAGTTACAGCAGGCCTCCTAGCCTCCAAGGCGGTGTAACTTTGCAGGCAGCTGGTTCCACTGACGCTCTGTGCCAGCTTTCCTCCTGATCTTTCTCTCTGGTGCTCCTCTACTCCTTCTTTTAGGGCTTCAGTGGCTTGTCCTTTCAATTGTCCATGGCTTTTGCCACAACCCGGGTCCAGAAAAAAGCACAGCACAAAAAAGCTCTCTCTCTCTCTTGTGCAAGAGTTTTTAAATGGGGGTGGAAGGTTCTAGAAGCCAGGCACCCCTGTCCCAACCCTCCTGCACAACATGCTGGGACAGTCCAAGATGGATCCATCCAGAAGTCACTGGTCCCATCTCCTTACTGACTTCACTGCCAGGGCCATTCCCACCAAAGCTTCAAGAGGAGCCCCCTCCTTTTTTGGCTCCAGTTGTCTGGGCTTCCTCCTTTGTTCAGTAGGCATGGGCTGTCTCAGCCCTGGTACAGTGTGACAGCTAATTAACAGACACAGATTTTCTTCCCCACCGCTTCCTCCTTAGGAGCTGAGGGAAGCACTGTTAATGTGCTGTAGAGACACTGTAAATTTTATGTGGGGAGGCCTTTGTTCACTCTGCAGGTGAGCAATGTAATTAACTTTGCCTAGCAGGGTGGCAAAATGCCTGGGCTCTAATCCTGAGCTGAGCCAGAGAAATATGAAATTCTGGACGGCCCATAAGATGTACATATATCTTCTGGGGACATGCATATTTGAACTGGGTGCACTCTTTTGACCCCATTTGATATCTTGCTTTACTTTGTAGGCTAAAGGGAAGCGAAACTACTCTGTAAGGCAGAATTCCCCGATGTGTATAGTATAATAAAGTGTAACTGCAGACGAAACAGTAAACCATACTGACTTCACCTATGAGTGCCAGCCAAGTGCCCCTTACGCTAGCTGTGTTGCAGCAGCCGTATCTTAAAAGGCGGACACTGGCGGGAAACACGCACAGTCCATTTACCGTGTGATTACAGTGGGTTAGACAAAAGTAGTGTGATTCACCCACAGTAAAAAGTCCAAAACTGGGTTAGCAAAAAGCAAAAAATCTGGCCATACTAAATGGGCGGAACCCATTTTACACCAACATTCAACTTTATAAAATGTACTTCTTTTAAGCTGTTATCAAGCCATGTGAGTGCCACATATTTTGCCAATAAGTGAGAGTAATACTAACACATATGATGTTGTTAGGAATAGGGACCTTTTTCATTTTCTTTCAGGAACAAATTCTAATCACTGAAACACTTACTGCCAAAACTTGATTACTGTACACTACAGCAACCCCAAAGCAAGTTATAGTGTGTCTGATCCCTGACTGTAGGCCCAACATAAATCGTAATCAATCAGCAACAATATTTGCCATTTTGAGTAGAGTCCAGTAAAGCCTGTACAAAATATTGTGCTGCTTTAGAGGCAAGATTAGTACAAAGGACAGTGGTCCCTGAGTAAGGAAATCTCATTAAACAATGAATATAGTCTCAATCAGTACTATATTTGAGCGCATGTCCAGCCGGACAGAGGCAAGTTTAATATACACAATAGTTTGAATAAAATTGTAGAAATGTGAGAGAAATAACAGTGGGATACAAGCCTGTATCCAGAGTCTCCAGATCAAAACACACAAACAACATAGAAAAGCTCAGGCAGTTTACATGTGTTTCAATGAATTTGCACGGATAATGAAACAACAATCATAAAGGTCACCTTTACACATATTACAAATTAACATTCAGTGTATAAGGTTGACAACTGTGTCGACTGACGTTTCGATCCTTATCAGTGAGATATTGGATCATCTTCAGGACTGTAGATTAAAGTGCCTGAGAGCATATGCCTGCAGAAGCGCTTAAGGATGGAAAGCTGGCACGTCCAGAATGGGGAGGAGAGGGGACATAATGGACCCGGGTTAGAAAGTGGAGGCTCCGTTGTTCACCTCTTTTGCCTGCATGTTCCACTGGCACTACACCAGGCTCATCGCTAAACATCCAAATTGCATAAAGTTTATCCGACCCTGAAATAGGCTCGCAATCCCTTTTATTTAACCCTTGATGTGCAGGACTCGTCCGCCTTGTCTTCCCATTGTGGATAACGGAGCCTCCACTTTCTAACCCGGGTCCATTATGTCCCCTCTCCTCCCCATTCTGGACGCGCCAGCTTTCCATCCTTAAGCGCTTCTGCAGGCATATGCTCTCAGGCACTTTAATCTACAGTCCTGAAGATGATCCAATATCTCACTGATAAGGATCGAAACGTCGTCGACACAGTTGTCAACCTTATACACTGAATGTTAATTTGTAATATGTGTAAAGGTGACCTTTATGATTGTTGTTTCATTATCCGTGCAAATTCATTGAAACACATGTAAACTGCCTGAGCTTTTCTATGTTGTTTGTGTGTTTTGATCTGTGAGACTCTGGATACAGGCTTGTATCCCACTGTTATTTCTCTCACATTTCTACAATTTTATTCAAACTATTGTGTATATTAAACTTGCCTCTGTCCGGCTGGACATGCGCTCAAATATAGTACTGATTGAGACTATATTCATTGTTTAATGAGATTTCCTTACTCAGGGACCACTGTCCTTTGTACTAATCTAGCTCCCAAGGTCCCTGACCTATTCTTTTTGGGTTCCCTTGTTTGTTATACATGCTTTAGAGGCAAAGCACTTTCTACTTTTCTCAAAGCAAGCACATTGCAAATTATTTCCCACGTGATATAATTCAGCTGTATTTCGAAATTCAGTTCCCCAAAATAGTCACATTTGCTGGATTCCCCCAGATCGAGGCATCCATAAGAAATATTTCGCACCCATTTTGGTTAAACATTCCTTCTAAGTCGCTACAGTATGTTTCACAGTACATATTACTTTGTCCACTCTACCATTTTGTACAGCGTTCATAGAAGGGCTGTGCCGACAGCTTTCTGCTCTCAGGTGCCCCAGAGTAGTTCCGCCTGTTATATGTCAGACTGCTGCCAAAAAGTAGAGGCCTGCAATGTGAGGCCTCCATAATGTTTCTTAAGATTTGGAAAACGTATCCCCTGTGTTTAAGCTTTCCTAAAAAGTTCAAATGCTGACACTTTAGCTCCTCCAGTCCCAAAAGCTGAATTGGTAAACCGTTTACCAGATCTTGTAGTTTGGGCAAAATGGCCAACTTCGGTAGATTTACTTTTTCTCCTAAATGTTAGATTTAATAACTCCTATCTTTTAGAATTTCGTTTTTCCTTCGAAAATATCATGGCCAAATTAGTCGACATTAATCATGGAATGTGCCTGTGAACTCTGACTCCCCTGATATTTCAGGTAGTCTTTAGCCCAAGCTTCTATTTCATAAAGTGTTTTCTACTACAGAAAGATGTAAATAGTAATCACTCGGTTTTTCCCAGTGTATCTCATGACCTGATAACTTGTTAAAGTTACCAGCTAAATTAAACTGGTTCATAAGTAAGTGTCGGTTTAGAGACTAACAGCAAGAAACTTTCCTAATGCAACAATGATTTCACCTTTACTTCTCCATCTGCACAGGAAATTTCTAAGATATTTAGGTTTTGTGAAATTACCAACACCTGCAACACCAAAAACTCAATCAAAGATTACACAAAAGGTTGGGCATCCTTGCCTAGTTCCATGCTAGCTAAAATTCTTGCATTGTTTTTGACATTGACTGATAGCAGCTGATCTTGTGTTACTGTATAAAATCCAAAACCATAATCGAAGCCGAACTTTTGCAAACATTTTTTTCTAAAAATGACCAATTAACTTGGTCACTGTTTTTCTGTATCAGTGTTAATGGCTGCCTCCGTTTAGATCTATCATGTCTATCACTTCTCTGAAGTTGACATTTTCGCCGTTTCTGTTATTACCAATATTGATTGCAACTATTTTAGATGAACTTTTTTTTACAATCATTCAAAAGAGAAATGTATGTGAAACTAGTAGTTTGTTGTATCTTTTCCTGGTTTTGGTATAGAGAACACCAGAGTCACTTAATGGACACTATTTGGTAAGGCACCTCGCTTTAAGATTGTTTGAAACAATGTATGCAATACTAGAGAAACACCTCTGTAAATCCTCAATAAAAAATCTTTCCTGCAGCCATTGGGTCCTGGTGATTTCCCTATACTTTAAGCTAGTGCTCACATTGTTTGCCTCTTGAAGTGTAAGAGGAGCATCCATGAAATGTCATTTACCCAGTGACTAGGAATGACGGGTATTAATGGTCTTGTTTGCTCCTCATGTGCTTCTAAATAAGCTTATAACTAGTCAAGAAGGAAATGAATTTGTTCTCACTCCTGATTTCCACTTAGGAGAATGTTAGACTTGGCACCATTGGCGTGGGTCTCCCTTCAATTTTTTCGCTGTTGCCTCCTGTGTTTTTGCTGATCTAGATGCTGTGGGCACTTTGCCACTGCGGTGCAGTGCCAAAGTGTGAGTGCTCCCTTTGTAAAGTATTGTTGTGGATTAGTGATTCCATGATTGGATGTTTGATTTACTTGCCAGACCCTAGTATAGTGCACGATGTGTGCCCAGGGACTGTAAATCAAATGCTGCTGGTGGGCTTGCAGCACTGATTGTGCCACCCACGGAAGCAGCTTGTAGAAGGTGACTCAGGCCTGCCATCACGGAGCCTGCGTGCAGTCCGGGACTGCCGTGCCGACTTGGCAAGTGCACATACTTGCCAGTCCCTAAACCTTCCCTTTCCTACATGTTAGGCACCCCTAAGGCAGGGTGCGTTGTATGTGTAAGGTAGGACATGCCCTGATGTGTGTGGCATGTCCTGATAGTGAAATACAGCCAACTTCGTTTTTCACTATCGCAAGGCTATCTGTTCCCATAGGCCAGAATGGGAGATTAGTTTATAACATCTTATAAACCTAACTGCCCTAGGAACAAGATAGGAAAATAAAGTTTAATATGCCTGAACTCAGAATGTTAAAGTGCATCTTTTAGTGAGGGTGATTTTTACATTCTGTGTTTGAAAATACCACTTTTAGAAAGCGGGTATTTTCTTGCCTAACCATCCAGTGTGCTCTGCTAGGTTTGTGTATTGCATGTCTGGCTTTTGGATGACAGGGGGCTGGAGAGAGCTGTGGCTCCAGAAGTCTGATGAGTCCGGGCTGGGCTCAATGGACCTGGGTTGAATTTAGAGTAGGGGGAGGAGATTTCCTTTCACCTGCCTGGGCCCGGTCTGCCTTCAACAATGCCGTCTCCAACTCCTGCCAGGAAGCTACACCGGTGAGGACAGAACTGGTTTTGGCTGGGTACAGACACTCTCTGCCTTCAGGGAACAAAGGATTTGTGGATATAAAAAGTGGGACCCAGACCCCAGATCTTTAGATCACTTCTGGGAAATCAAGAGGAAATCGTTGCCGAGGAGAAGAGCCGGAGAAGCTGAGGAGGAATACTGCCCCTGTGCTGATTGCTGTCTGGGGTTGGCCTGCAGTGGCTGCTTGCTGCCAAGGAAAGGAGAAGAATGATTTTGCTGATTTGCTTTGTCACCTGCTTGAAGAAGAAGATCTCCAAGGGCTTGAAACTGAGCTTGCCTCCTGTTCTGAAGTCTCAGGAACACAAAGACTTCACCCCTTCTGTCGTCCTGCATCTAGAACTGCTGTTCTAGTTGCTACAGAAATAAATTGCAAAATCGACGCCAGTGAGCAACGCCGCAACCTGCCCGAAGCCGTGAGCGCTGCTCCGACTTGCGACTTGGGTCCGACGCCTGCTGCTGGGCCGCATTGACTTCGAAGCCGACTTCATCATCGTGGAGCCGATCCTCGGTGACCCCCGAGTCCATCGATGTCATACACAGAGAATGGTTAACACTAACCTTACAGCCGGGTACAGCAGGAACGATGGATGAAGCTAGTTAATCCCAGCCCCAATATGGGAATACCTCGGAGTAGATATATCTAAAACTCCAGAGATAAAACCACCATAGGGGAAAGGGAAAAAAGGGACAAAAGAAACAATAACGCTGCCGCTGTAGGCTCAGACTAGGGATGTCATCAGAAGATGTAGACCTCTCTCTTCTACAATCCACCCCATCTGCCCTGTAAGTGAAAACACAGTACACACATTAGACTACTCCCCCTTTCTATCTGTAGCACCCCTATCCCCGCTATGTGTCATGTACTTACTTAGAGTCTAGCGGTGCTTCTCGTAATTAACAAAGGCACAAAAAGAGAAAAATAAAGAAAACAAAATGACATCATAGTTCTGGATCAGAATGAGGTACTTATCTTATTGCAGATAAACCTCTCTGGCTGCTGAATCTTGCGTCTTGTGCCGTTGCGCAGAACCTCCTGCAGATAAGAAATCTCTCTGCCCACCTTGATGAGCTCTTCAGAGCGTGGCTAGGCGAGATGGCAATGTATATCCACAATGCAGCGCTGATAATGCAAAACAACCCTTCCGTTTTCTGGGTGGTTAGTTAAGTGATCATAGAAACACAAAAAAAAATATAAGCGCTTTATCCAGCGCTGAGTCTCATCCTCGATTCACTCGAGGAAAGTTAAACACGGCTCCAAGAAAATAATTGCAGTATTCTTAATGGCCCCCCCCACGTTCGTCTCAAGGCACGGAACACTCGGGAGTTCCGGAATTGTGCCGATCCGCTTTACTCAGTTAGATGCGTCCTGAACACACCCCCGTGATCACAGGGAGGCTCCCAGGGAGTTCACCTCAATACCGCTCCAGGGTGAAGAGAAGCCGAGGAACAGCGGATATTAGCAGGAAGGAGAGTTTCCGATACAAGTACTACTGCTGCCTTCCATCAGGTCCTGGCCTTTGCGAGTCTTCTCTCCATGTTTCAGGCAGGACGTCCCAATCACAGGTAACACTAGTCTCTCCGATACAAAACATTAACTCGAGTGACAAGCACCGAGTTCTACCAGGGCGGTGCTTAAGTACCCATAGTCAGGTGTTGCACAGCCGTCTCCAAGGATTATGGGAGTTGTAGTTTGTGTGCCCATTTCATTCATACCATGCAAATTTATCGTGCGCAGTGTGCCTATTTCTGTCTAGCCATGACAGTACCCCCTCTCATTGACCGACGTCTCGGCGGTCCTCCAGGCTTGGTAGGGAAACGTGAATGATAACGCCTCAGAAGACCAGGGCAGTGTAGATTAGCCACTGGCTCCCAAGATCGTTCCTCTGGGCCATACCCTTTCCACTCAATGAGATAGTGTACTCTCCCTCTGATGTATTTGGAATCCCGAATACCCTGTACCTCGTATTCCTTGTCCCCATCTATGTCTACAGATTGCGGCCTTACTGGTAAACGTGTACCCTGAAGACAGGGTCTCAGGAGGGATACATGGAACACTGGGTGGATGCACCAAACAGAAGGTAGTCTTAGCTTCATTGCGACGGGGTTTATGATCTTCTCTATGGAATAAGGCCCCACAAACTTAGGTAGCAACCTGTTGTTCCCTTTAAGTCTTAAATACTTAGTGCTGAGCCATACTCTATCTCCTATTTTATAAGAAGGTTCCACTGTTCTCTTTTTATCTGCATGTAGTTTGTCTCGTGTTCGTGCCTCCTCTAGGTGTCTTTTGGCCTTATCCAGTACTAGCTTAAGGTGTGCGTGGTGCTCTTGGATAGAGGGGTGAGTAGAGGCCACAGGACTTTCAAAAGGTAAGATATTGGGATGGAAGCAATTGAGGCAGTAAAAAGGGGAACATCCCAAAGTTGTATGATCAGCGTTATTGTAGGCGAACTCAGCTGTCCACAAGAGCTTGCTCCAGTCATCTTCCTGTAATAATGTAAAACACCTCAGATATTGCTCTAATGTTTGATTTAGTCTTTCTGTCTTGCCATCTGTCTGTGGATGATAGCTTGTTGACAGACGAGCATCGATCTTCATGATCGCACACAGAGCCTTCCAGAATTTGGAGGTGAACTGGGTTCCTCTGTCCGTGATGATGACTGAAGGAATTCCATGGAGTTTTACTATATGTTGCAAAAAGACAGTGGCTAGTTCTGCTGATGTGGGCAATTTGGTAAGAGCGACGAAATGTCCCATTTTAGTCAGATGATCTATTACTACTAATATAGTGTCAAAACCAGAGCTAGGAGGCATTTCCACGATAGAATCCATGGACACTGTGTGCCAAGGAGCCGGAGGTGTGGGTATAGGCCTGAGTAAACCGCTGGGTCGTTGATGTTGTGCTTTGGCTTGAGTACAAACAGAACATTCCGAAATGTATTGTATAGTATCTCTTCGAAGTGACTCCCACCAGAAGTAACGAGTCAAGGTTTGCAGTGTTTTGTGTATTCTCATGTGTCCTCCCAAGGTTGTGTTGTGGATCCATTGTAGGACTTGTTCTTGGAGTGGACCAGCAGGAACATACAGTCTGTTTTCATGGAATAATAACTCATCTTTTACTGAACGGTGTGACGCTTTTTCCTGGACCCATGCATCTTTATCAATACTAGTGGTTTGTTTCTTAACTTCATTCAGGAAGTCATGAGTGGTAGTTAACACCACTGTCTTCGTTGGAAAGGAAGCCTTCTGTAGTATGCAGGGCGGTTCTTCTACACAACCATTATTGCCAACCGGAATGGGCAAAGGTCTAGAGAGAGCGTCTGCTTTCCCATTTTGTGGCCCTGGTCTGTACTTAATTACAAAATCATAGTCAGCGAAAAACAGAGACCATCGTAGTTGTCGAGGTGTTAGGGCTCGAGCACTCTTCAAAAACAGCAGATTACGATGATCAGTATATATTTCTACTGTGTATTTGGCCCCCAGTAGATGGTGCCTCCATTCTTCACAAGAGCGTTTGATGGCCAACAGCTCTTTGTCGGTAATGCTGTAATTCACCTCACAACTGGATAACTTCTTTGAGAAAAAGGCTATTGGATGCAGCTGGCCAGTGTCTGGGTGCATTTGAGAAAGAATTCCTCCTAAGGCGTAATAAGAGGCATCTGTCTTGAGTATGAATGGTTGCGATGCATCAGGATGTCTCAGTATGGAAGCACTGGTGAAACATGATTTTAACGTCTGGAATGCTTCGTCTGCTGCCGCAGTCCACTCGAAGATAGCTCCCTTCCGTAGAAGAATTGTCAGGGGTTGAATAATACAGGAGAAGTTCCGTATAAATCTTCTATAGGCGTTCGCAAACCCCAAGAAGCTTTGCAGGGCCTTCACACAGGAAGGGGATTTCCAGTCCAGGATGGCTTGGGTCTTCTTTTTATCCATACAGAGTCCATTAGGGCCGATGACATAACCCAAGAACTCTACTTCTGATGTATGGAAAAAGCATTTCTCCAATTTCGCATAAAGGGAGTATTGCTGTAGTCGTTCTAGAACTGCTGATACGTGTGGTATGTGCTCTTCCATTGAGGCTGAATACACAAGAATGTCGTCAATATAGACTATACATGACACATCTAATAATCCTCTCAATACCTCATCCATGAAGTATTGGAATGCGGCAGGGGCATTGCATAGCCCGAAAGGCATCCCCTGATATTCGTATAGACCGAATTTAGTTCTAAAGGCTGTCTTCCATTCATCCCCCTGCCGCACTCTCACCAGATGGTATGCTCCACGAAGGTCTAGCTTGGAAAACACAGTAGCACCTTTCAGCTGGTCCAACAAAACGGGTATCAAAGGAAGGGGATATCTATTCTTCTTGGTTACTCGATTGATTGCCCTATAATCAATACAAGCCCTTAGACCGCCTTCACGTTTCGGTATAAAAAAAAGAGGCGAGGAGGCCGGAGAAGATGAAGGACGAATGAAGCCATTAGCCAGTAATTTCTCCAAATATTGCTGTAAATAGGTGGTTTCTGCTTCGGTTAAGGCATAAATGCGGCTACACGGAATGCTGGCTCCTGGTTCCAGATCTATCACGCAATCGTACGCCCTATGTGGGGGCAACTTGTTTGCTTCCTGCTCGCTGAATACTGTGTGATATGACTGGTATTCCTTAGGCAGTGTGGCAACACATCCCACGCTTTGTGTTTGACAACTGTTGGCGCTGCCCATTGCACCAGGGGATCATGTAGAGTAAGCCATGGCATGCCCAAGATAAGAGTGAAATGGGGGGCGTCTATCAAGTCGAAGTGGATGTACTCATAATGATTCAAGCCCACCTGCATTTGAATTTGCTGAGTATGATATCGTATAGGGCCTGAGGTTAGTTCTGTGCCGTCTACTGCTTTTACTGGTTCTGGGACCTTTTTCTTAATACAGGGCATGCCTATATCCTGTGCATAGTTTTGGTCGATAAAGTTACCTGTAGCCCCTGAATCTAACAAAGCATGTACAAGCACCAATCCGGCCCCGGGTATATCCAATGTAACACACACATTCATATGTGCCACAGAGTTTTGAACAGTATTTACCACTGCTGGACAGACCTCTTCTTCCTGAGACCTCAAACAAGGGATCTGGGACTTGTTTGAGCGTTCTAGTTTTCCGAATCCTCTTGTAGGTACTCCACCACGGGCACCTTCTGTATTCCACGGAATTCCTTAAAAGGCGTTCTAGTTTTCGCCTTGCAGTCCTTAATATAGTGCCCCGGTTTTCCACAATACATACAGAGCTGTTGTTTCCTCCTTCGCTCTCTTTCGTCTGCACTTGGAGGTCCTCTTATGCCGCTAATCTGCATGGGTTCTGTTCCATCCGAACCCGGGGAGGGTCCTTCTGCCATTGCTCTGGGACGAGGGGTTACATATCTGGTTTCAATACGCTGTTTGTCTCCTCTCCTTTCCTGTAGTCTGTGGTCTAATTGTACGGTGAGATCAATGAGTTCACTACAAGTGGTTGGCATGTGTACCACTTGTGCCAAAACATCTTTTAATTCGCTTCTCAACCCCTGATAATACAGCGATGTTCTTTTTTCCATAGGCCAGTCAGTCTCAGCTATGAGTCTATTGAAAGTTGTAATATAAGACAATAAATCCTGGTTGCCTTGCTTGAGTGTTATTAATTCCCTATCTAGTGAGAGCAAGTGTGCCTTTCTATCAAATAATTTGCGCATTTCTTCACAGAAGGTGTCAAAATTACGCAAGGCAGGGTCGTCTCTTTCTATCAGGGGAAAAGACCAACTGGCTGCATTACCCCCAAGATAGGACATCACAAAGGCCGTTTTAGCTTGGTCAGTGGGAAATACTGCTGGTTTGCACATAAAATGCAATTTACACTGCCCTAAAAAGATACCAAATTTCTTTGGATCCCCAAAGAATCTTTCAGGAGGGGCCAAGGGTAACTGTGCGGGCTGTATGACCTGTATGGTAGAAGGACCCGTACCGCTTCCCAATGTATGTGTCGTTTGCCCCGTAACGGTATCATGAGAAGCAGGAGGAGGTAGTGTCCAATTTCTAATGTACTGAGACCCTCGCGTCCCCGTAGGACTAGAGCGAGACAATCCTGCCACTTCACGTCTCATAGTGCTCATTT
The DNA here is from genome assembly GCA_963921515.1 of Calotriton arnoldi. Lineage (NCBI taxonomy): Eukaryota > Metazoa > Chordata > Amphibia > Caudata > Salamandridae > Calotriton > Calotriton arnoldi. The sequence goes on along the minus strand of CAWUFW010001295.1, from coordinate 69,657 downwards.
CGTTTCGTAATTCTAGGTTCTCACCCCTGAAGGCAACTACCTCCATCCTTAAGGCTGTTAGTGTTTCCAACACAGATGTAAGAACAGTGTTAGTATCCATCGTTCGGGCCGTAGGTTACCGTGGGCTTGTCACTCTGTCATACACAGAGAATGGTTAACACTAACCTTACAGCCGGGTACAGCAGGAACGATGGATGAAGCTAGTTAATCCCAGCCCCAATATGGGAATACCTCGGAGTAGATATATCTAACACTCCAGAGATAAAACCACCATAGGGGAAAGGGAAAAAGGGACAAAAGAAACAATAACGCTGCCGCTGTAGGCTCAGACTAGGGATGTCATCAGAAGATGTAGACCTCTCTCTTCTACAATCCACCCCATCTGCCCTGTAAGTGAAAACACAGTACACACATTAGACTACTCCCCTTTCTATCTGTAGCACCCCTATCCCCCCTATGTGTCATGTACTTACTTAGAGTCTAGCGGTCCTTCTCGTAATTAACAAAGGCACAAAAAGAGAAAAATAAAGAAAACAAAATGACATCATAGTTCTGGATCAGAATGAGGTACTTATCTTATTGCAGATAAACCTCTCTGGCTGCTGAATCTTGCGTCTTGTGCCGTTGCGCAGAACCTCCTGCAGATAAGAAATCTCTCTGCCCACCTTGATGAGCTCTCCAGAGCGTGGCTAAGCGAGATGGCAATGTATATCCACAATGCAGCGCTGATGATGCAAAACAACCCTTCCGTTTTCTGGGTGGTTAGTTAAGTGAACATAGAAACACAAAAAAAAATATAAGCGCTTTATCCAGCGCTGAGTCTCATCCTCGATTCACTCGAGGAAAGTTAAACACGGCTCCAAGAAAATAATTGCAGTATTCTTAATGGCCCCCCCCACGTTCGTCTCAAGGCACGGAACACTCGGGAGTTCCGGAATTGTGCCGATCCGCTTTACTCAGTTAGATGCGTCCTGAACACACCCCCGTGATCACAGGGAGGCTCCCAGGGAGTTCACCTCAATACCGCTCCAGGGTGAAGAGAAGCTGAGGAACAGCGGATATTAGCGGGAAGGAGAGTTTCCGATACAAGTACTACTGCTGCCTTCCATCAGGTTCTGGCCTTTGCGAGTCTTCTCTCCATGTTTCAGGCAGTACGTCCCAATCACAGGTAACACTAGTCTCTCCGATACAAAACATTAACTCGAGTGACAAGCACCGAGTTCTACCAGGGCGGGGCTTAAGTACCCATAGTCAGGTGTTGCACAGCCGTCTCCAAGGATTATGGGAGTTGTAGTTTGTGTGCCCATTTCATTCATACCATGCAAATTTATCGTGCGCAGTGTGCCTATTTCTGTCTAGCCATGACAATCGACATCACGACTTCGTAAGGAACTGAGGCTTCGGCGCCATCGTGACGTCACCTCCCCGACACAGTAAGGAACAGTCATCTCGCCGCCCCTGCGCTGCAGTAAGGAACAGAGGCTTCACCTCCCCTGGAGTAGTAAGGAACAGACACCGCGCAGCACCATCGAAGCATCCCCTCCCCGACACCGTGAACTGTCTTTGTTTCATCTTTCCAAGGTACTGTTATTTGTGGGTCTGCTTGACTCCGGGCCCGACACCGCGCACCTCGCGGTCGGCGCCGTACTTTGGGATTTCCACCGGTCACGACGTCGTTATAACTCCGAGTGAAGTTATTTGTTGCTACAAGCTTTATTTGATTGAATAACCTATTTTTGAGGATATCGTGATAACTGTATTGTGAATTTTTGTCGTCTGGTCTTGTTTAGATAAAGAATATTTATTTTTCTAAACCGGCGTGGTGTCCATTTGTAGTGTTGTCACTGTATGTGTTCACAAGTGCTTTACACACTGCCTCTGAGATAAGCCTGTCTGCTCTTGCCAAGCTACCAAGGGGGTGAGCAGGGGTTATTTTAGGAGTGTATCCCCCTTACCCTGACTAGAAGCAAGGGCCCCTATTTGGACAAAGGTACCTACCTCTGCCAACTAGAGACCACCATTTCTAACATTGGTGGTCAGCGGTGAGGATTCTGGACTTGCATTTGTGACTTACATATAGTGATTGGTGTACACTACTAGTGAGTGCAGACCATTACGCAACCACATACATTTTGGTAGAGTTTTTCCTCTGAATTTTTTGCATCTCGAGAACTGCCAAGGTTTCACCATGAGTAAGCAAGGATCTGTTGCATCTGTGGATATCAAATTTGAAGAGAAGAGGGTGGATACCTACACTGTGCCACAGCTGAATACAATCTGCAAAAAATTTAAAATCTCCATAAGAGGCCTCACCAGGAAAGAGGAGCTCCAAAATGCGCTGAGGGTCTGGTTGGAAGCAAGGAATGCCAGTGGGCAGACCGAGGAGCCTATGGTGGAGGGGGAGAATTTAGAAGGGCAGCAGAATGGGTTGGTGGGCCTAACTGGAGGGGGAGTGCCTCCCAGGGAAGGCAGCAGTGTATCTTCAAGGGGTCTGTCTCCAGAAGAGCTGGAGGACAGGGAGAAAAGCAGAGTGCATGAAATGGAGCTTACTAAACTCAAAGTGGGGAGCCAGGATAACATAGAAAGTAAGAAATTGGAGTTGGAGAGCAAAAGATTGGCAATGGAGGAGAAAAAGATGCTTTTAGAGCATGAGAGAGTGTTGAGGGAGCTGGAGCTAAAAGCGAAGAGCTTAGAGATCAGTCCCTCTGGTAGCAACACACCATCTGTGCCTGTAGAGGGAAAAGTGTATATTCCCAAGGATGTCATTAAGGAGTTCATGAAGCATGAGGACATTGGGCAGTGGTTTAAGGCCTATGAGGTAGCGATGCAGTCCCACCGGGTCCCTGAGAGAGATTGGGGAGCGGGGTTGTGGAGCCGCTTTATGAGTGAAGGAAGGGACACCTTACTAGCTCTGCCCAAGGAGGATCAGATGTCCTATGCCCCCATGAAGGAAGCCTTAGTGACCAAGTACGGGTTGACCCCAGAGCTTTATAGGCAGAAATTTAGAAATTGCAGGAAGCTGGAGTCTAGTACCTGGGTGGAATATGTGTCTTTTTTTTTTGCAGAGCCTTGGATGGTTGGGTGAAGGGTAGCAAGGTAGATGACTTTCAGGCGCTCTATGATTTGGTTGCATGGGAGCACTTGTCCAGTAGTTGTTTTCCAGAGCTACGCCAGCACTTGATTGACAGTAAGCTTTCTGATCCCAGGAAGCTTGCTGTGGAGGCGGACCGCTGGGTCAGTACCCGGGTCTACAAGGGTCATGTGGGAGACTCCGCCAAAGGTGGGCAGGGTCCCCAGCAGAAGAGTGGGGGGGACAAGGGAAAACAGAAGGAGTTCCAGAAAGGGCCCCAATTTAATCCCCAAGGGAACCAAGGAAAGGGTTCCCAGCCTCCCGCTGAAAAGAAACCATGGGTCCTGCCAGGTAAATCTGTGCAGAAGGGTCCCAAGACCTGTTTTAGCTGTGGTCAGGTGGGTCACTTCCAAGGAAGTCCCAAGTGTCCCAACACAGTGACCACTGCACCCACTGGTGCACCGCCCCGGGAAATGGCAAGTGTAGCCTTGGGGGAGGAGATGGGTGCCCAAGGTGGGTGGGGCCCGCAGAGATGTCCCTGGTCTCTTTAGGAGACAGTGAGATGGTTCCTAGGGCCCAGCTGCCTTATAACTCTAAAAAGTACAGGCAGTGGGTGACCACCAATGGCTATAGTGTGGAGGCTCTGAGAGACACCGGAGCCAGTGTGACAGTTGTCGACTGGTGTCTGAAGAGCAGGTGGTCCCCGACGCATTCTACCTCGTAGTTGCCGCTGACAATTCAGTGTGCCTCTGTAAAGTGGCATAGGTTCCCTTTGAGTGGGGGGGTCTCAGATACCTTGAAAGTAGCTGTGAGGCCAGCCATGCCTGTTGACTGCCTGCTAGGCAATGATTTGGAGAGCTCCCCTTGGGCGAAAGTGGAGCGGAGGTCTCATTTGGAGATGTTGGGTCTGCCTGAGTGGGCATGTGTGACCACTCGGTCAATGGCAGCTGGTAAGGGCATTCAAGAGGACCTGGAGCCTGAAAGAGTGGCCCAGGTGCCTGCCGGGAAGAGAAGAGGCAGGGGGTGGGGGAAACCGGCCCCCGAAGTTCCCACGGCCCAGGAGGAGGCAAACCTTGAGGGGGATGCCCTGGAGCCTACCGGGGAACAAGTGGCTGAACTGGGGGACCTACCTGAGCTGACCCATTGGCAGCAGGAAGGAGGCCCCTCCAGGTAAGAGTTCTGCGAGGAGCAGAAGAAGTGCCCTTCTCTCGTTGGTTTGCGGCAGCAGGCTGCAAACCAGCCAGCAGGTGATCAGTCCGGAACACATTGGATATACTGGGAGAATGGTCTCCTGTATAGCGAGCCTAAGGTTGCTGAGCCTGGGTCAGCCCGTGTGCTGGTGGTACCCCAGCGCTTCAGAGCCTTCCTACTGGGTCTGGCTCATGATGTGCCTTTAGCAGGACATTTGGGGCAAGACAAGACCTTTGAGAGGCTTGTCACCCACTTCTACTGGCCCCAAATGCGCAAGAGTTCGGATACTCATTGCAAGACTTGCCAGACTTGCCAGGCAAGCGGTAAGAGTGGGAGGAAGCACAAGGCTCCTCTCCAACCTTTCCCTGTGGTCCGCACCCCCTTCGAGAGGGTGGGTATTGACATTGTGGGGCCTCTGGATCCCAAGACAGCCATGGGCAACAGGTTCATCCTGTTCTTGGTAGACCATGCCACCCGGTACCCGGAAGCCATCCCTCTCCGGACTGTGACGGCCCCCGTGGTGGGTCGTGCGTTGATGTGGATTTTCTCCCGTGTGGGGTTCCCCAGAGAGGTGGTGTCCGACCGTGGTACCAACTTCATATCCAAGTATATGAAGTCCCTGTGGCAGGAGTGCGGTGTAACCTATAAGTTCACCACTCCTTACCACCCCCAAGGTAACGGGCTGGTTGAGAGATTCAACCGGACCCTGAAGGGCATGATTATGGGTCTTGAGGAACACATGAGGCTTAAGTGGGACGTCCTCTTGCCATGCCTTCTGTTTGCTTACAGAGAGGTGCCCCAGAAGTCCTTAGGGTTCAGTCCCTTTGAACTGCTGTACGACCATCCTGTGAGAGGACCTCTGAGTCTGGTTAAAGAAGGCTGGGAGAAAGCTCCCAGTAAACCTCCCCAGGATGTATATAGCTACATGCTGGCCTTCCGAAACCAGACTTAGCGCTTCATACAACTCGCTCAGGCGAATCTGGAAGCCAACCAGGAGGAGATGAAACGGTGGTACGATCAGAACCACTCTGATCGAGTTTCAGCCTGGACAGAAAGTTTGGGTCATGGCCCCAGTGGAGCCTTGCGCGCTCCAGGATCAGTGGACCGGGCAATTCGAGGTGGTGGAGCGCAAGAGTGACGTCACCTACTTGGTGAACTTGCAGTCTCCTAGGAACCCTTTGAGGGTCCTACAGGTGAACCGCCTGAAGCCCCACTTGGAGAGGTCCGAAGTGGGCATGCTCCTAGCAACAGATGCTGGGATGGGAGAGGAGACTGAGCCTCTTCCTGACCTCCTGTCTGCAAAAGAGCAAGATGGGTCAGTGGACGGTGTGAACCTCTCTACCACCCTGACTCCTGAGCAGCAGAATGACTGTCGCCAACTGTTGGGACAGTTTTCTGACCTGTTCTCCCTGACCCCCGGTGTCACTCAGTGGTGCGTCCATGATGTGGACACTGGGGACAGTCCTCCAGTAAAACATAAAATTTACAGAGTGACTGACAGGGTCAGAGCTTGCATCAAGGAGGAGGTCTCCAAGATGTTAGCGCTAGGGGTGATTGAGTCCTCAAACAGCCCTTGGGCCAGCCCAGTGGTTTTGGTCCCAAAGGCTGCCGCGCCGGGTGCCACGCCAGAACTCCGGTTCTGTGTGGACTACCGTGGGCTCAATTCGGTCACCAGGACTAACGTGCACCCCATCCCCAGAGCTGACGAGCTCATCGATCGGTTAGGGGCTGCCCGGTACCTCAGTACGTTTGACTTAACGTCTGGGTACTGGCAGATCGCCTTGTCTGAAGGGGCCAGAGAGAGGTCAGCATTCTCCACACCAGATGGGCACTACCAATTCCGGGTGATGCCCTTTGGGATGAAGAATGCCCCTGCCACCTTTCAGAGGTTGGGCAACCAGGTGTTGGCTGGGCTGGAGGATTTCAGTGCCGCCTACCTGGATAACATTGCAGTGTTCAGTGCCACTTGGGAGGAACATCTGCACCACCTCTGGGAAGTGTTGAAGGTGCTGCGGAGGGCAGGCTTCACGATCAAGGTGAGTAAGTGCCAGATCGGGCAGGGTTCTGTGGTGTACTTGGGACACCAGGTGGGGAGCGGCCAGGTGGCGCCCCTACAGCCCAAGATTGATACCATCCTGGCTTGGGAACCCCCCAAGACCCAGACAGAGGTAAGAGCCTTTTTAGGACTCACCGGGTATTACAGGAGGTTTGTCAAGGGGTATGGCAGCATTGTTGCTGCCCTTGACAGAGCTGACTTACAGGAAGCAGCCCAAGAAAGTGAACTGGACTGATGCCTGTCAGGAAGCTTTTGATGCCCTGAAATCTGCCATGTGCACGGCGCCAGTGCTTCAGGCGCCCAACTTCTCAAGGGAATTCATTGTGCAGACAGATGCTTCAGAGCATGGTATGGGGGCTGTGCTCTCACAGCTGAACGAAGAGGGCCTAGACCAACCTGTAGCCTTCATTAGTAGGAGGTTACTTCCACGGGAACAGAGGTGGAGTGCGATTGAGCGTGAGGCATTTGCTGTGGTCTGGGCACTGAAGAAGTTGAGACCATACTTGTTTGGGACTCACTTCTGGGTTCAGACGGACCACAGGCCCCTCAGATGGTTGATGCAGATGAGGGGTGAGAATCCAAAACTGTTGAGGTGGTCCATTTCCCTACAGGGGATGGACTTTACGGTGGAACACCACCCTCGTACAGAACACGCCAATGCTGATGGTCTGTCCAGATTTTTCCGCCTTAGTGTAGAGAACTCCCAAGAGGGTGGGTAGTTCTCCCCATATTTCAGCTGGAGGGCACACGGGATAGACTTGGCACCATTGGCGGGGGTCTCCTTTCCATTTTTTCGCTGTTGCCTCCTGTGTTTTTGCTGGTCTAGATGCTGTGGGCACTTTGCCACTGCGGTTCAGTGCCTAAGTGCGAGTGCTCCCTTTGTAAAGTATTGTTGTGGATTAGTGATTCCATGATTGGATGTTTGATTTACTTGTCAGACCCTAGTATAGAGCACGATGTGTGCCCAGGGCCTGTAAATCAAATGCTGCTGGTGGGCTTGCAGCACTGATTGTGCCACCCATGGAAGCAGCTTGTAGAAGGTGACTCAGGCCTGCCATCGCGGAGCCTGCGTGCAGTCCAGGACTGCTGTGTCGAATTGGCAAGTGCACACACTTGCCAGTCCCTAAACCTTCCCTATCCTACATGTTAGGCACCCCTAAGGCAGGGTGCGTTGTATGTGTAAGGTAGGACATGCCCTGATGTGCGTGGCATGTCCCGATAGTGAAAAACGAAGTTGGCTGTATTTCACTATCGCAAGGCTATCTGTTCCCATAGGCCAGAATGGGAGGTTAGTTTATAACATCTTATAAACCTAACTGAACCTAGGAACAAGATAGGAAAATAAAGTTTAATATGCCTGAACTCAGAATGTTAAAGTGCATCTTTTAGTGAGGGTGATTTTTACATTCTGTGTTTGAAAATACCACTTTTAGAAAGCGGGTATTTTCTTGCCTAACCATCTGCTAGGTTTGTGTATTGCATGTCTGGCTTTTGGATGAGAGGGGGCTAGAGAGGGCTGTGGCTCCAGAAGTCTGATGAGTCCGGGCTGGGCTGAATGGACCTGGGTTGAATTTAGAGTAGGGGGAGGAGATTTCCTTTCACCTGCCTGGGCCCGGTCTGCCTTCAACAATGCCGTCTCCACCTCCTGCCAGGAAGCTACACCTTTGAGGACAGAACTGGTTTTGGCTGGGTACAGACACTCTCTGCCTTCAGAGAACAAAGGATTTGCGGATATAAAAAGTGGGACCCTGACTCCAGATCTTTAGATCACTTCTGGGAAATCAAGAGGAAACCTTTGCTGAGGAGAAGAGCCGGAGAAGCTGAGGAGGAATACTGCCCCTGTGCTGACTGCTGTCTGGGGTTGGCCTGCAGTGGCTGCTTGCTGCCAAGGAAAGGAGAAGGACTTTGCTGATTTGCTTTGTCACCTGCTTGAAGAAGAAGATCTCCAAGGGCTTGAAACTGAGCTTGCCTCCTGTTCTGAAGTCTCAGGAACACAAAGACTTCGCCCCTTCTGTCGTCCTGCATCTAGAACTGCTGTTCTAGTTGCTACAGAAGGAAATTGCAACATCAACGCCAGCGAGCAACGCCGTAACCTGCCCGAGGCCGTGAGCGCTGCTCCGACTTGCGACGTGGGCCCGACGCCTGCTGCTGGGCTGCATCGACTCCGAAGCCGACTTCATCATCGCGGAGCCGATCCTCGACGTGGGTGACCCCCCCGAGTCCATCGACATCACGACATCGTAAGGAACTGAGGCTTCGGCGCCATCGTGACGTCACCTCCCCGACACAGTAAGGAACAGTCGTCTCGCCTCCCCTGCGCTGCAGTAAGGAACAGAGGCTTCACCTCCCCTGGAGTCGTAAGGAACAGACGCCGCGCTGCGCCATCGAAGCATCCCCTCCCGACACCATGAACTGTCTTTGTTTCATCTTTTCAAGGTACTGTTATTTGTGGGTCTGCTTGACTCCGGGCCCGACACAGCGCACCTCGCGGTCGGCGCCTTACTTTGGGATTTCCACCGGTCACAATGTCGTTATAACTCCGAGTGGAGTTATTTGTTGCTACAAGCTTTATTTGATTGAATAACCTATTTTTGAGGATATCGTGATAACTGTATTGTGGATTTTTGTCGTCTGGTCTTGTTTAGATAAAGAATATTTATTTTTCTAAACCGGCGTGGTGTCCATTTGTAGTGTTGTCACTGTATTACTGTATGTGTTCACAAGTGCTTTACACTCTGCCTCAGATAAGCCTGTCTGCTCGTGCCATGCTACCAAGGGGGTGAGCAGGGGTTATTTTAGGAGTGTGTCCCCCTTACCCTGACTAAAAGCAAGGGCCCCTATTTGGACAAAGGTACCTACCTCTGCCAACTAACAGAGAATAAAGTGCTAATTTACCTTAAAAGTGAATCATCGCTATTATGAGTCCTGAAAACACGCACAGCTCTGAGAGCAAACCACTTGCTTAGGGCAGTGAAGGTAAGGCTAAGTTGAGGTAGCATTTTTTGTCAAACCTGGCAAGGCATGACTGAAATCTTTGTCTAAAAAGATAACGGTGAACTTTGCCACTGGATTCAACTAGCCTGGCTGATGAGGGGTGTTACCCCCAAACCGGTCCTAGGATGTTTGTTTATGGTCCAGGGAAGACCTGGCTTGGCAGTTCGGGCTGGACTGTTCCCATGAGGAACAGGGTCAAGACTGTTTGGCATATGGCTGGGTCTGAACTGGGGTGGCGAAGTGAGCTAAAGAATGATGATGGATTCAACCCAGATCTGTGACTGGGGGTGAGTGTCTGAAAATTTTCAGCGCTCCGTCCATCATCTCCTTGTGTGTGCGAACTTCGCTCTTATCTTACTCTGATGTGTACACTGAAAACGTAAGGCTCTTTCCAGAAAGAGGAACGCAATGTCTGTAGCAAGTCACCTGTTAAGGGCCTGTTAAGCAGTATGAATGGGATCGAACAAAAGGCGCACAAAGGCCCCAAGTTATGAATGAAAGTATTGGAGACACAATGAGGGAGTGCTAGTGTAATGTAACATAGGCTAGTAAAATATTCATCTCGGATGTTCTGCTGAAGGCTGCAACAAAAATAGTGTCCATTCATATCGCCCACCACACGCCAGGAGGCTCCCTCCAGCCAAAGATTTCTCCTGTCATCATCTTCCCTTAGTCACTTTGTAATCGTTCTGGAAAGAAAGCTGTGTAGCATGGCCTCTTGCATGACACCAAAACACATCCCTGTGTCCATCACTTCCACAACAAGCATTGGCATAGCCAATAGGTCTCGCCTTTGGGACCTTATAAGTGTTTAGTTATCCAGCACAATATCCTTGGTGCAACAACATCAAGTGTTGCATGGCTAAACACTTATAAGGTCCCAAAGGCGAGACCTATTGGCTATGCTAATGCTTGTTATGTAGCAGGTACACCTCGAATGCGAGGTTCTGTACAATATCATGCTTAGGGTCCTTCTGAAAGAGGATTCAGATACCTAAGGTGGTGCCATGTGGGCCTGGAAGTAGGAAAATGTAGTTGGCGCAGAGCACTAAACAGCTCGTTTTCACATATTTACACCTTTACATTGCACACAAACCTAAAAACAAGTCTATTTAATGGAGCCTTCCCGCCCCTCCGCACCCTCATTCTCCCTCTCCCCAAGAAGGACAGGGCCTCTCGGTGATCATCCTGTCAGATACACTCCGACCTCATCCAAAAGAAGTAACTAATACATTAACCGAAAATTGCCCCGTTCCCTACAGTTAGCGCTACGAAGCGGCAAAACGTCAAAAGACAGCACTTTACAAAAACCTAAATAAAAATGTGTTGATATAGGGGTTTCGGGTTCCCAGGTCAGTTTAGTTGCCTTACACCAAACTTTACAACCCACCTCAAGGTAATGACTTCCGTTTGTGAACCTGCCGCCGCCGCTGCCTCGATTCAGCATTTATTGATGGCGATTAGCATAGTTCGGGTCTCTTCTAAAGAAGTATGCGTGATTAGCAGATACCAAGCATGTTACTCACATTCAGGTTAAGCAAAAACTAACTTGGGCATAAACCTAGTTATTCGATTTGCATAACCAATAAATTAGTACATCAGACACATCAGAAAAAACAAATATAGAATGCATTTTCCACTGTTGAGCCGTTCTTTATTTTGCAGTTGTATTCAAATATTTAAGTGCACGATCAAACAAGTTTCCTGCAGCGCTATTATTCTTAAGGTAGCAGTGACACCCAGTGGATAAAAGGGGTCGTTGCAAGCCTATTTATTTGAGCAGAGCTTGAATTTGTCGAAACAAAAATTATTTCAGGATAATGGCAAAATTGTATCTTATTCGAATCTGTAGTATTTTGCCTGTGAAACGTTTAAGGAGCCACTTTTGTTTCTATGTCGTTAGTGCACTTCGATGGAGCAGAAAGTGAAAAAGCTGTCCGAAGAACTCGGCTGCCAGAGGCAAAATGCAGAAAGTGCCCGATGCTCCATGGAACAACAAGGAGGCACGTCTGGCTTAATGAGCCATGACGAGAGAGGAAAGCCAGATGGCGCCTGTGCGCGTAACCGCACGCGTAACTGCAAGCTTTAGGCCACAAGCAAAGCGTGTGGTCGGATTTTTAAAGCCCACTTACTAAAAGTCTCGCCAGACCAGCGCATGCGCTGGCTCAGGCGAGACCTAAAAATCTAGGAGGCTGGTTTGTCTCCGCTGTATCGTTTGGAGATCAAATTTCAGTTCTTGTAGGTATGTGCTTCGGCACCCTGAAAATGCTCCAGATGATTCTGGGCTACTCCCGGTTTCTGAGAAAAGAACTGCAGTCCAGGCACTCGTGACAGCACATCTAGATTATTGCATTGTTCTTTACTTAGGGGCCTCTAAGAGATGCCTTTTAATGCTCCAGAGGATGCAAAGGCGGCAGCTCATTTGCTTCTGAACATATCCAAATGAGCTCTAACGGGGTTAGCCTTAAGCAAACTTCACTGGCTTCCCATTGAGGAAAGGATTTCTTTCGAAGCCATGTGTTTCGTCCATAGGATCCTTCATAAGAAAGGCCCTGGCTATCTCTGTCCTCTGATTCATATCCAAATGAGCCCTAACGGGGTTAGCCTTAAGCAAACTTCACTGGCTTCCCATTGAGGAAAGGATTTCTTTCGAAGCCATGTGTTTCGTCCATAGGATCCTTCATAAGAAAGGCCCTGGCTATCTCTGTCCTCTGATTCAGCCCTATCCTCCCAACCGCTGTTTGCAATCAGCGGGAATAGCCCTATCCAGTGTTCCGAAATTTCGTAGAACGTGCTTTGGAGGCAGCCCTTTAAATTTTTAGCAGCAAAACAATGGAATAGTTAGCCCTCCCATCTGAGATTAGAGCCCTCGGAGGCTCTTTTTGGAAGCATCTGAAAAGTCTGCTATTCAGAAAGGGCCATGCCCACTAAACAACGAAGGGAATTCCTACCTCCAGCTATGGTGATTGAAATCTAGCGCGGGGACACTCCGGATTGGAGTAACCATGCGCCTTACAAACTGCTAAATAAAATAAATAAATGTATAAGATAGTGAGAAAAATAGCACTATTACACAGGCCCATGGTATACAATGGAGTGTAATCATGGGACTTGCACTTTACGCAAAGCTGTATTAAAAAAACAGTAGAAGTGCAGAGAGAAAAAGAAACTGGAGATGAAAGAAGGCAAGGAAAGAGGGCAGAGGCTTGAGTCAGAGGCGAGCAGATCGAATAAACAATATTCATTGACACTTGTGCAGACTGAAAGAAACCTGCCCACCGCACCAATGCACCCAGACAGTGTGACTACAGCTTGGGTGTACATTAGCTTCTGGCCTCCGTCGGACTGTGCAAAGCCATTTAATAAGTAAAATGACTTCAATTCCAGGAAAGGGGGCTGGCATTCCTATGGAGAACAGCAATATTGTTGATAAGCACTGCCAGCGTTTGCCTGCCCGGGGACGCAGCCAGGTACTGTGAGAGCAGCAGGTACATACACTGAGTACTCCATTTAAAGACTGGATAAAGGGACTGGGAGACGGCAGAATCCTGAATGGGCAGAGAGGCCCCTGCCCTGCTGCTGGGATGTCCGGGGAGGGTGGGCAGAGGGAAGTGAACCACGACAGGGCATCAAATGGCCAGAAAGGAATGCAAACAATGCCATGACTGGTCCAGCTCCCTTCTGTAGAGTAGTTAGGAGCTGAAGGAAGAAAATGCAGTCTGATCAGAGGGTTGAAGAGTGCAGCTCTCTGTTGCGGCTGAGATCTGTCCCTACAAACTGAGCAGGGCACATCTGCAGGGCCGGTGCGCAACTCCATGCAGAGCGCTACGAATCAGCACCAACATGTGGAAGGTGCAACGGTTCATTACGAGGCTGCGATGCCCAGACGGGAGGTGGGGCCATCGTGCGATGTGAAGGAGTGTTGCGGCTGACCATAAGAAACCATTAGTGAAATCACCATGGGTTGGGAACACACACAGAAAAGAGGGACCAACATGGACAAACACTAATAAAAGGCCGGCATTTCTGAATGCCATGGATAACAACCAATAGCAATCGGTGAGTGTGCCAAAAGCCCACAGAAAAGATTACAACAGGTCTTGCAGACTGCGCAAGCGCTGTTGAGGCTCGACCTAAAAGGGAAGGTTAGGGCCTGGCAAGTAGGTGCACTTGTTAGGTCGAAATGGCAGTTTAAAGCTGCTCTCACAGACACTACAGTGGAAGGTCTGAGACACATTTGGACGGCTACTTGCATGGGTGGCAAAATCAGGGCTGCAGGCCCACTAGTAGCATTTGATTTACAGGCCCTGGGCACACATGCGCACATTACTAGGGACTTACCAGTAAATCAAATATGCCAAACCTGGAGAACCAATCATAATCACAATTTACCTAGGGAGCACTTTGGCACTGATCAGCAGTGGAAAACGTGCCTAGAGTACCTAACCAGCAAAAACAAAATCCAAAAATACAGGAGGTAGAGGCAAAAAGTCAGGGAAACCACGCCAAGGATGCCAGGTCTAACACTGTCCTATGTTAATAGTGCCATGCAAAAGACACTGCAGCGCTATTGTCGCACACACTCACCTCACCTCAGTATAGAAGGACATTAAGGAAGCTGCCGATCTCCCTCACACCGAAGGCATTTGATGTCCTACAGCAGATGGCTCTGGGACTTGGAACCACTAGCCCCAAGTCAGCACAATGCCACAGAAAACAGGGTGACTAGCAACCCTGTGCTGTTGTGCTTGGCTGAACCTATCCTCCAGAATGTTACCAGAGAGGAGAATATACCAAAAGAACACTCTCAGACACTTTAAACATGCCTATTTCAATATGGAAATCTCTGCTAAAACAGTTTCCATTAATTTAAGGCTGAAAAGGAATGATTCAGAGTAAAATAAAGTGGGGCAAATTTGCACATCCATGCCGCAATATCCTGGGTGGTCTGATAAATACTTTACAACAGGTGTCTCCAACCAGTGGATGCGAGCTACCAGTAGCTCCCAGATATTTTTAGGCCGATCCTAGACAGCGCTTGCGCTGTCAGGTGATCTATTGTATGTACTTTGTGGGGTTTGACTCCTCCCATCACTTTGGATTGACTTTTGTCTGTGTCCTTCAAAAATGCAAAAGGCTAATGGTTGGTGCATGTCCCACCTTTTCTCACAAGTTAACTCCCATGGAGTATTGCAGCGGGAGCGAGCAGCGGCATGCCTGGCAGCGGCTGCAGGTGTGGGACACACGCTTTCCTCCGACAGCTCTTCTCTCTATGCGTATTTGTCTGGCGGGAACACTGGTGCTTGTGTTTTGAGTCGCTGTTGGTTTCTGTTTTTATTTTTACATTTCCAGCACATCCTACAAGTCAGAATTAATAAATAAAAGGTCTAGTTATTTTTGTGCATCAAGTACCACTATATAAAACGTAAGCCGAAGAAGTTAAGTTCAGTAATAATTGGCAATGTAAAGCTGAGTTACCAAATACATAGTTTTATATACCTATCATACAGTATAATTGTACCGCCATATGCTCAGACAAAGCAGCCGAGCTGCAGATGTGCCTGTGCTGCTCCTAAACGGGAGTATGGCGGGGAGTGAGGCCTCTCCCATCAGCTAACTCCGGCAAGCTTGCAGCCACTGTCCACGACGGAAGTGTGTTTTGAGGGCGGGACTAGATTTGGGCCTCGACCAATGAGAATCACAGTTCTCAGGGATGTGCTTTCTACGGAGGGGGTCATACAGTTACTCGGAGGAAAGTTCTGTTTAAGACAGGGGTAACCCCTGCCTGCCACTCCTTAAGTATGCTTCCTGTCAATCCAGGTAAACAAACAATTATTGCTTCCCTTCTTCCGGCCTTCAATTGTTTAGAACGAAAGTAGCAAATGAATTACACACAAAAGGGGCCACACACCGAGTCTCTAAAATGTTTAAAAGAAAAGCATGCAAGACACAGCAACAATACAAACAACATTGCTTTGCAGAGAGAGGGAACACATTATATGGATTTGTATAGCACACTAATCACCCGAGATAAGTCGTTAAGTGCGATTTTCATAGTTGGTGATTTCATTAACTTTCATTTGGTCTAACAAATAGAATGCCTTTTATTGTTAACTTTTAGAATAGTGATGGTAGAATGATGCGAAAGTATATTTCCCCGGGCGGTGGGTGGTGAATAACTTGTGTGCAAATGGTGACAAAGTTGTCCATATCTGACATCTTTAGCTAGTGCAAGAGTTCTTGCATCCAAAATCTTCATGCATATATGTGTGATAGGAAAGTCAAACTACAGGTTTCAGAATGTAAACGACATTACCCCCAAAAAATAATTTGGTTGACGTTGTCGCGAATGGCATGCCGTCACTTGCAAGCTATGTATGGACTTCTCCTTTGGTGGGCCATATTTAGTCCGCTTTCAAAAACAGAAGGAGCAGCAGAACGTGCGTGCCTCGAGGTGTCAACAAAGTAACTCAAATTCTGCATTTAGATGTTTGTTTGTATTAGCCCACTTGAAATGCGCTCCCACTTCTATCACAAACATGTCCATATTTACACCTGCACTAATTAAACATTCCACCTCACATTCCTACTCCCATATCCAAGCCTATCAACTGATTGTTGCTCGGGCCTCTCCTGTATGGGAGGAAAAATACCTTTTTTATGAGATGTGTGTGACGGAGGTGCATGCATTTTTAAAGTAACCACGAGTCTCTTGGCTGGCAATATTTTTATAGTCATCATCTGCAGCTGGGCGCTGTAACTCTCTCCAGAATGATGATTTATCCCCGAATGCTGCCAAAAATTGTCTGGCGGAAGTTTTTAAATGGTTAGCGCGGGCCCAACTCAAATGCAACGAGGAGAAATCCGAGGTGCTCCTTTCGGATCCTTTCCCCGCATTTTAGAGAGGACATCTGGCCCGTGGGTTACCCCATGCCTAAATCTATGGGGAGCCCGGCAAAAAACTTGGGGGTCTGGTTCAGTGAGGACCTCAGATTTCTGCCGCAGATCAATAAATTTGCCGGTGTGTGCTTTGGCACACTGAAACTCTTAAAGAGATTTCTGCCCCTACTGCGTAAAGCGGCCAAAGAAATGGTGACCCGTGCTCTCATTCTCTCACGTTTAGACTATGCCAATGCTCTTTACATCGGTCTTCCTGCATATCAGTTAAAAAAGCTGCAGATTGTCCAGAACGCGACTGCTAGAGCATTACTGGGTATTCCTGGCAGGTCCAGCACTAGGCAGACTCTACGGGACTTGCACTGGCTCCCGGTAGATCAGCGTGTTTTGTTTAAGGCTCTCACGCTTGCCCACGGTGCTCTCTACAAGGCGGGCCTCTGTATCTCAGGAGACGCTTTGAGTTCTATGTGCCGCCCAGACATTTACGCTCCACAGGACAATGCCTTGCGGTTATACCCAGATACCGCCTTGTTAGAATGGGAGGTAGCTCCCTCTCTGTCAGAGCAGCCAAGGCTTGGAATGCCCTGCCCTTTGAGCTTCGGAACATCGGCGACCTCAGGCTGTTCAAAAAGCAGTTAAAAACCTGGCTATTCTAGTAACCATCTAGCCTGGTCGGCGCCCCTCTGTCACCTTCATTTGGCTTCCGCGCCGGGACACTTCCGAGTATCCGTGCGCGTTATAAATGGAGATTAACATAACATAACATAACATTTGCTAAACAGAGCGTAAACATTCGTGGTGGTTTTAAGCTGCCCATGTGAAGGAAGCGTGAATACACACATTACTGGCTCAGTCTGTGGTGTCTGAAGTTAGTTTTATTGAATCAGATGTACACTAGACACCACCAACATTTGCCTGCTCCATTTGATTTGCCTAAGAGTGCAATGTAAAAGAAACTTAGGGGCCGATTAAGATGTCGGTCAGAAAGGCTCCGACCACTAGTCAGATGCTTTATGACCGCGGTCGGAGGCTCTCTGAATGACAAGATCGGTTTGCAGTCCGACTGCCCAATTACGATGTCGGAGGTCGGAACGTAATCCGATTGGTCATTCCAACATGGTTCCGACCAGCTCTCGGAGTCTTCCGGCCAGTCGGAACTGCACCGTAATCCCCTATGGACGGCGTTTCCGCCGTCGGGATTACGATGCCGGTTTCCCACAGCCTTTCCGTGCTGACCTTTCCAACTCGGAAAGGCTGTTGGAAAGCGACTTTGGGGGCCCCCTTGCCTCCGCGGCCTACAGTTGGTGGTCAAGGGGGTACCTAGAGTACCCCCTGTAAAACCCTGCACTGTGTGGCAGGCACCATGGGTTTTACACACGCCACCATTTCTCTATAGGAGCCTGTTTACGGCCGTAACACAAGCTCCCATAGAGAAAAGTGAGTATATAACCGAACAGTGTTCGTCGTATCATAATCAGTCGGTCGGTCCAGAGACCGAGACGGTGTGTAGGTCGGAGGCAACTCCGACCGACATCGTAATAAGCCTCTAAGTATCTTACATTGCATTACCCACAGATACACACAAGCAGGCCGGAAGTCCTAAATGCATATCTTGATAGATAGGCAGTCTCTGAAATGACAGGTGACTGGAACTTTTCAGTGCCGTAAAATGCACGCATTTCACGTGCTCCTTTTGTTTAAACACAGTGGTTAAAGCTGCTACGTAGCAGAGTATGAATGGCGGTCTGTGATGCAATTGTCCTGTTCTCCTGGAACTAAATTCTGAGGTCCCGGGTAAATCACTTAATGACAGTTTTGAGGCTTCCATGACCGCTGTAAATAAATCAGTTGCAGTAACTGCAGAGTCGCCCTGAACAGACTGACGATGGTTTAATCCATTCTGGTTTTGTTTAGTGCGTGGCAGCCCCGCTGTTTACATGCTGAGTCGTTTCTTTGCTAAGGGTCCCAACCTGTACTTTGAAAGGCTTTGGTTGGGTCACGAATGCAGCAAGTGTTCTGTAACTTCAGTGCCAGATGTTACACAGGATTAATGTCATAAGGGGGGTTCCACAAGAAAATACGTTGGGGTTACCCAATACAAATAATATGTAGCTATTGTAAATAAAGTATTGCACGAGAGGCTGGGTCCATATAAGTGCTGTAAAAAGCGCTAAAGAGTGTCACCTTTCATGCTGAAATAAATAACATTTTACCGTTAACAAGTTTACAATTTATTCCGATGGGTGAGCTCTGGATATTCGCATGGTCTCTGCATAGATGCAGCTGGAACTGGATGGACCCAAACACCAGTGCTACATCTATGCTGTTACTATTATTATTATTTTTTAAATGTTTTTAAGCACTGCTTCGGTCAGTGACCGTGTGTCCTTGCTCCACTGGACACACATGGGGAGACTCAATGGGGAGTCTTAATGACGTGACTGCAGATCCTTGCTGCAGTTTGGGAATTCGAATGCAATATGTTAATCTAACTCGCAGTGGTTGGCACTTTGACTGCCTGATTGTGACTTTTGAATTGCCCTCTCCTACCTGTGTGTGTAGCATACTGCAGCAATGTCACTTTAACCCATGAACCCGTGTGCGCGCTTATATTTGTTCGTTAATCCGGTCTGGAGCGTTCGAGACGCTTACCGAGATCCACTGTAGACAGGGCTTTTCATTTCTTTCTTATCTGGTCACAATTGCACCCCCTCCCCTTTATCCACAAATACCCGCCCTGCACCCCACTTACTCACCCTATTGCCTAAGACAATAATAGCTGGCCCTCAAGCGAGACCTTTTGGCATGGCCAATGCTTGTTAAATAAGCCCATGGTCACATTTTCCTTTTAAAGTTAAAGAAAGGCTGTGTTTAGTTTACATTATTATCATCAGGCTGCAGATAGCTGGGCCTGATAATGTGCAGTGTTCACTCATTTATGACCCAGACTGGAGCCGAGGCCAGAGGTGCGGCACTGAGGTATTTAATCCTTAGATAAAAGTCCTTGTCAGCTCAATATTGGGACCTGAGAACAAAATGATATTTCTCAATGCTTTTAAATCAGGGAACATTAAATTGAAAAGTTACCTTTATTGATTAAGTTAACGTTTCATTTTAATTGTGTCCCATTTCAAAGTGTCACATTTACAGACACAGGCCTCTTGCTCCCAGTGGCCTCTTGACACTGCCAAATTTATAACAAAAATACAGTCATTTTTTGAAATGAAAGAAATGTAAAGTGCAGAAAAATGATCCATATTACAAACATTTTTGCAGAACATTTTTCTGCACTTTAAATTTTTCCCATTTAAAAAAAATGGTTGTATGTTTGTGTTATACATGTAACGGTGCCACATATGGCAAAAAAATGTCCTGTGCCACAAGTACATACGACATGCACTCTCAGCCACCCATACACTTCTATCCCATTCATATGGACACATGTTCGAACATCCCTAATGACCACGCTCTCACCGATATACCTGGCATCCCCCGGCTATGCACCCCTAGTTAAAGTAGTTTTTTTTTGGGGGGGGTTTATATAGCGCAAACTCGACCCGAAGGTATCAGAGCACTTTAGATGAGCATCAATTGCTTTACAGACAGACACATTCATGTTTTTTTGTTAGGCACGGGGAGATTAAGCGATTTGCCCAGAATCACAGGATGTTGAGCATCCCTGCTGAGACTCGAACCCGGTTCCCCAGCTTCGAGGTCGACCGCTGTAGCCATTAGGCCACATCCTCTCTAAACCCAGTGCCCTAAGTTTGGCCCCCGAGCTCCAGGGGCCCTCCTCTGGCACTGTGCATGGGCATCGAGCGCCTGGCCGGAGAGCTCCTGACTGGATCAGGGGTGTTGGAGGGAGCTCCATGTACTTTGCAGGGGGCTCCCCCTCAAGTTTCGTTATGACACTGTTTAACCCATAATATCTGGCTCTATGGACATTCGGCTTAAAGTCAATGAAGCTGGGCATGGGGATGTCTGGGGACAATGTGCAAGTTGCTTAGCCTTCAGTAGCTCGTGCTGATTATCTGTGATCAGAAGTAGCTCGCTCTACAGAAAAGGTTGGAGAAGCCTGCATTACACATGTCGCTAAGTTAAGCCTGTCTGCTCCATGCTATCACTACCAGGGGTTGAGCTCAAGGTAATTTAGTGACTTTGAGGGTAGATCCTGACAAGAAGTGTTATTATTCGTTGAAGTGGGCAGTCGCCCGTTGTCTTTGGTCCCCCTAAGACACATTCTGCTCAAAAGACTGACAACAAAACAGTGGTTGAGAAAGTAGCCATCAAATGACAAGTCCAGTCGTCAACCTCGGAAGATGTACTCTTGGCACACGGGGCAGATAGTGGTGGAATCAGGCCGCATTCGATGTCTGCTTTGGTTTTGTTGCTCAGGTTGCCACCTTTGATTACTCTTCCAGTTGTTACCTCGCCTGTTTAGTTGAAATAATCATTACCCCCTAGGCAGCTGCAGTGCAGGCGAGGCTGACAGAAGAAGGTGAGATGGAGAGTACAGGGTGAGGTGGAGAGAGAGACGGTGAAGAAGAGAGAGGACGCGGAAAAGAGAGTAGGGCGAGGTGGAGAGAGAGAAGGGTGTGGTGAAGAGAGGGGAAACTGAAGAAGAGAGACAGGAGGGTGATAGGGAAGAGGCTGAGGCAGAAGGGAGGATAGTGAGGAGAAAGGAAGATGGTGGAGGGAGAGAATGAGGGGATTCAGAAAGACAGAGGAGGGTAAGCAAGAGTGAGAGGAGGGCAAACAAGAGAGAAGAGTGAAGAAGAGAGAGGACGAAGAGAAAAAAGGGCAAAGAAGAGAGAGGGCGAGGAAGATATAGAGAGAAGGGTGAAGAAGAGAGAGAGAAGGGTGAAGTGAGAGGGCGAGGAAGAGACAAATGGGTGAGGAAAAGAGAGGACGAGGAAGAGAGAGTAGCGCGAGGAAAAGAGAGAGAAGGGTGAGGGGAAGAGGGGAAACTGAAGCAGAGAGACAGGAGGGTAATAGGGAGGAGGCTGAGGCTGAGGCAGGAGGAAGGATAGTGAGGGGGAAGGAGGATGGTGGGAAGAGAGAAGAAGGGGAGTCAGAAAGACAGAGAAGGGTGAGCAAGA
The DNA here is from genome assembly GCA_963921515.1 of Calotriton arnoldi. Lineage (NCBI taxonomy): Eukaryota > Metazoa > Chordata > Amphibia > Caudata > Salamandridae > Calotriton > Calotriton arnoldi. The sequence goes on along the minus strand of CAWUFW010001295.1, from coordinate 48,350 downwards.
GTGAGGGGAGGGCAAAGGAGAGCGAGAAGTATGAAGAAGAGTTCGGGAGAGGAAGAGAGAGAAGGATGAGGAAAAGAGAGAGGGCGAGGAAGAGAGAGATAGGTGACGGAGAGGGCGAGAAAAAGAGGGAAGGGTGAGGAAATGAGAGGGTGAAGATAAGAGAGAAGGGTGAGGAATACAGGGCAAGGAAGAGAAAGAAGGGTGAGGAAAAGAGAGGGTGAGGACAAGAGAAGGGTGAGGAAAACAGAGGGTAAGGAAGAGAGAAAAATGTGAGGAAAAGAGAGAGGGTGAGGAAGAGAAGGAAGGGTGAGGAAAAGAGGGCGAGGAAGAGAGAAGGGTGAGGTGCAACTGAAGGGTGACATGGAGCTAGAAGTGTGAGATGGAAATGGAAGGGTTCAGCGGAGTGAGAGTATTGACACAGTGAAGAATGATGTCAGGAGAGAGGGACACTAAGATAAGGTGGAAAGGGAGGAGTGTGAGGTGAGAGAAATACAAGAAGTGGAGAAAGAGTGAGGCACAGCAGGAAAGCAGGTGGATAAGATGGAAAGAGACTAGCATGAGGTGAAGAGAGTGAGGTAGGAGGATGTAGGGGGTGAGGTGAGCGGGACAGCAGAGTGAAGTCAGGAGAGAGGAGGGAGCGACACAGAGAAACGAGGGTGAGGTGGAGTAGTATGTGCACACTTGCAACTCGCCCCACATCCGCTCACGGCAGTGCTCAAGAACAGAGATTAGAACCAGTTTTTGTGGCTTTCATGGCATTGCCTTTTCTTTATTCAAATCAACATTTAAAATTGCTCGTAAGCGAAGTCCATTGAAGAACAGGTATTCATCTAGAAAGCATTCATTTCAGTTATCAAAAGCAAGATGGAAGATGAATCCACAAGTCAAATATCATATTATACATTCCAAGAACATACAGAACACATTGTTGTGAGATCCGCTGTGCGCAGTGTGCCAGCAGGCCCCACCTTGCAACAGCCCCACCCAGGTTCCACACAGGGGTCCATGCACCATTCCTAAAGGAATTTATAGGAAAATCATTGGGACAGCTTCACCGCATCTCCATCTCCTCCAACCCCAGAGGAGAACATCAAACTTGAAACCAGAGCACCGCATAGTGCATCGGCCCACCGGGGTACCTGAACACAGGCGTAATTCCCAAAGTTAGAAACCCTGCATCTCGGGATAGGGCGGGGGAGTCCAGGACCACTGGCAGGTCAAGGGGTCAGTCTAGTCCAGGAATCAGAATTCTTGTGTATCCTCCTTTGTTATCTGTCAGGGGCACCGCCACAGGGTGAGGTGCTTACTGGCTGCACAGCATAAGGAGCATACAGACCTGGCAGTAGGTATGGTGTGCTGCTCACACCCATCCAAGACCATCCCGCAAGCCCAGACCCAGCACTCACACACCCGGAGGCTCTGGCCCGCCCATGCTTCTTCATGGCCCTCCCAGATCGTAAATACTGGAGCTGCCTGGTTCTAGGTGCTTTTTGTGTTGATCTGTGTGTATGCCAAGCCATCAGAAGCAGCCTCTCTTCGAGTGCCCGCCTGGGGCCCGCTGAGTTTGCTTTTGTGGTGATTAGGTGGTAATAAAGATAAATGCAGTCAACAACAAGCCAGAGGCAGGCACAGTGCAGCCAGGCTTTGGGCACAGAAAGAGGCGGATTAACTCCATTCTGGGCGGATCTCTACTCTCCTGGGGTGGGCTGCTCTCTCCTTCTGCAGAGGAGCTGACCCGGCGTGAGAAACCACACCCGAGAGAGAGGCATCTTCTGCTGGTAAGGTAGGTAAGTTAACAAACTTACAAATATATCTCATAATACCACGGTGTTGAATTTGTGTACCTGTCACCCAGTTGTCATGCGCTGCAACTGGCGTCAGCTGCACCACATCACATAGTGCCAATATCGGCAACACTCACCACCCCTCATGCAGCATCATACAGAATAAATAACAGACACAACACCTTTTTCGTGGAGAAAATTGCTGCAGGTTTATTAGCATACCAACTATGCCAACATGGTGGGTTATCTTACAGGCGATCCAAAGGCAAGCCGCCCCTCGCGGCCTACCACCTGATGGGCCAACTTGCATCGTGGCCTTAGCCAATCGGTGCTTAGCGGTTGTGGTGAGGGGATAGCCCCTCCCACCTCCGGTGAACCGTCGGTCCACCCCATTACTCACGCCCCCGCCTACGAGGGGCGGAGCGTTCAAGCGACCCCCAGTTGTACAGGTTTCCAACCGCCCGTAGGACAGACGGGGCGCCGTCGCACCTCTGGGTCCACCGCAAAGACTTCCTGGGGATATTAGGCCTCATCACCCTTTGTGCTCCTGAAGAGGGTACCCCTGAGTACCTTTCCGCCTCTGGATCGCCCTGTAACTCCGCCTGCAACACAAAATAAAAGATTAGAAATTCCTTCAACCCTGATTACGCCGGGTAAGCGGTGGGGAGGGAACGGCGTCAGGGTGAGGAGAAAGAGGCCGCTAGGTGGGTGGGGGAGGAACTTATACCTCTCCCCTTCCCCCACGTGGGCCGGAAATGACGAGCGGGACCCCGAAGGGGTCTCGTGACGCTGGGCTGTCCCGTGTGCCATCCTGTGGCACTAAAGGGGCCGCCCTCTTAGGAGGGTCCCCTTCGTGGACGTCGGGCAGCCCACATAGTGCCAATATCGGCAACACTCACCACCCCTCATGCAGCATCATACAGAATAAATAACAGACATGACACCTTTTTCGTGGAGAAAATTGCTGCAGGTTTATTAGCATACCAACTATACCAACATGGTGGGTTATCTTACAGGCGATCCAAAGGCAAGCCGCCCCTCGCGGCCTACCACCTGATGGGCCAACTTGCATCGTGGCCTTAGCCAATCGGTGCTTAGCGGTTGTGGTGAGGGGATAGCCCCTCCCACCTCCGGTGAACCGTTGGTCCACCCCATTACTCACGCCCCCTACGAGGGGCGGAGCGTTGAAGCGACCCCGGTTGTACAGGTTTCCAACCGCCCATAGGACAGACGGGGCGCCGTCGCACCTCAGGGTCCACCGCGAAGACTTCCTGGGGATATTAGGCCTCAGCACCCTTTGTGCTCCTGAAGAGGGTACCCCTGAGTACCTTTCCGCCTCTGGATCGCCCTGAACTCCGCCACAGCCCTGGGTGTGGCGACCGTCACAGCCAGGGCCCCCCACCAAGGCCGGCATTCCTACTTACATCCTGCTATTTCTAAGGCCTCCCCCAGATCCAGCAAGAACAAGTCCATGCCTATTCTGTAGAGATGGACCCCATCTTCCTCGAAACACCCTGTGGATTTGGCGTGCAGTAACCCATGTCTAATGAAGCCAAATCCCCTCTGCTCTGTGAATTTACGCATAGCGCCATTGACCCTCCTGCACGCAGCCTCCATTGCCTCCCCTGACTGGGCTCCATGCCACAGGAGCCGAGGGGTGATCTCGGACCACCACAGTTCACATGTCCCCAACTGGTTGCTTAATTTGCACATTGTGGTCTTCATGTTTTGAAGCAATGTCCTTTTCCCCAAGGCAGGCAGGTCGTTCCCCCCCAGATGTATCACTAAAACGTTGGGAGGATGGGTGCCTCCCCCCAGCCTCTGCTGCAGTTTGCCCAACAACCCATTCCATCGCATGCCTGGGTGCCCCAGCCAAATTATCTCGGTGTTGGAAAAGTCATGCCTCCACTTCCTGCGTTCAGCCCACTGTGCCAGTCTCAAGACGCCAGAATGGCCAATCACCCAGACCTTTGTTCCTGGCAAATAAAGAAATGTGATGTTGCAAAAACGTTTATTGACACCACAGCACACCAAATATAAAACAGTAAATTACACTCCACAACACACTGCTGCCAGTCACCGGGACTCCGGTGACTGAAACAAAATTAACGTCCGTGGGCTCATGGCCGTATGTATCTCCTGAAACATTTGGATTCCCACCGCCCCACTTGCTTGATACCTTCTGCTGGCAAGCCTTCCTTAAATGCTGTTGTTGCTGCCCCTATGCGGAAAGAGTGACTGCAGAAGCGCTTGCCCGGAACAATGTTGCCTGACAATGCCAGGCATGCGTGCATTATGTGTTCCACCTGGAACTTTGTAAGGGCGTGCCATCTGCATGCAAAAGAAGATACCCTTCTGCTGCCGGGCGCAGGGTCAGATAGGCGGCGAACAGGCCCACTGGGCAATACCTGGCATCACCCAGACTGTGTAGCCAGAACACCCTTCCCTCCCCGGACTGGTCTGTCTTCGATCTTCTTGGAGTTAATTTGAGGGAGGCCCCGAGAGCACCGCATCCTGAATCTTCAAAGCCACCCCTGACATGTCGTGCTTAGATCTAGCCACTAGCTCACTAATTCTGAGGGCCCCAAAGAAAGCCAGGCTGAAGGTGGCAGCAAATAATGCTGCCTCAAACGCTGAGTGGGTAGCCTTGTGCACCCAGTCTAGCATCCCCTGCAGGGTCTTGAAGTCTATGGGGGACCTATTGTCCGGTGCCCTTGGTTCACTCCTGGCCCAACCTTTTAATGCTGTTCTAATCAAGAAGGGATTTGGTGGGGTCGGATTGGCCCCTTAGTCTAGTGTGGTGACTGATTGCCGCCAGATGGCCTGAAATCCAAGAATGACTCTTCCCGTTGTCCTTGGCCCACAATATGAAAGATTGTACCCTGCTTTCTAGAGATGACCCGCCTTCCTCCCAGGATCCCACCACTGAACAGAATTTGGCAACGCAGGACCTGTATCTCTTACTGGTCCTGGGTGCTAGGGACAGCTCACCCAGCCCCCTCAGTCGGTTTTCCACTTCAGCAGGAACCAGAGGTGTGGTGGGAAAGGGGTCATCTCGCTCTCGGCCACGGCTCCCGGAAACGGCGCCACTGAAAACGAGAGAGAGCGTCAGCCGCTGTGTTCTGTACCCCCTGAATGTGTCGCGCTCTGCATTCAACGTTATTGTACAGACACGCCCGCACCAACTCCCTCAAGAGGCACAAAACTAGAGGGCAACTCGCTGACTGGGAGTTGATGGCCTGCACTACTGCCAGGTTGTCAGACCAAAAGAGGACCCTCTTAGCCACCAGTACTGCAGGCCACAGGTGAAAAGCTACCACTATTGGGAACAACTCTAACACTGTGATGTTGGTCGTGATCTTCTTCTTGTGAGAGTTGGGCCATTTCTCAGCACACCATTCTCTATCTAAGATGGCCCCGAAACCTTCTCTGCCTGATGCATCTGTAAATAGAGCTAGGTCCAGGCTGCCCGCCCAGGGAGCCCTCCAAATTACTGAGCCATTAAAATTGGCCAGGAACTCCGCCCACATGACCAGGTCCTGTCTCATTCCCTTGCTTAGTTTCACCATGTGGTGCTTCTTTTGGACCTTGGCTGTGGCCCTGGCTATCCTTCTGGCAAACACCCTTCCCGCTGGGATGACCCTAGCCGCAAAATTCAGTTTCCCCAGGAGGCATTGGATGGATTCCAAGGTGGCCCTGTCCTGCCCCACCGCTGACTGGATTAGTTGTGCTAGGTCACGGACCTTGTCTGTCGGCAGTCTGGACTCCCCTGCGATGGTATCAAGCTCAATCCCCAGAAAAGTTAAAACCTGCGCCGGACCCACCGTCTTACCTGGCGCGAGGGGACCCCCAAGTGATTGGCCAACTTCTTAAAGTCCGCAAGGGCCTGATTACAGTCCTGCGTGCCATCGCTCCCTTTGAACAGGAAGTCATCTAGGTAATGGGTCACCCCTTCCACCCCATAGGTCTCCTGGAGAGCCCAGTGCAGGAAAGCAACTGAACGCAGTTGAACCGTTTCAGGAAGTTACGCTTGAAAATATGTGAGAGCCCCAGGTTCACCTATTGGCGGTGATACTGAGACAGAGCCCGGTGGAAGCCGCTCTCGACGCGCAGGCACCCGGCTGCCTGTGTCCCTGGGGTCTCGCCCTGCGCGGCACCCTCCTCTAGACTGCGCTGCATTGTGGGATCTCGCAGCAGCAGCGCTCCGTCGCAATAACCTGAATGAAAGAACGGCAGCTTTCTAAGTCGAGAGTTAAACGATAGCCATTCGGGACGGCCAGCAGGTAAAATCACATAATCTTTGTGTTACTGTGTCTTTAGGTGATATTATTCTGCTGAGGTCGGGCCGCGGCGTGCTGCACACGCAGCACATACAGCTCTGGTTTGCGACCTCCCTCAAGTGCTGGCGACGCCCCAGCGCCAACAGGCCGGGCGGGTGGCAGCCGCTGGCGCTGCGCCCCTCCTCCCGAACGGGAAAACCTCCCGACCGTGCCTGCTGCAGGCGGGCTTACCTGGACGGCCTCTGCCCTTTCGGTCCCGCACTACGGACCGATTGGAACTTGCATGCTGGTGTAGGCTAGGGCTCTCCCCAGCACACCCAGAAAGCGCCCAAGGAAGGCATGACCCCCCCCGCTCCCTGTCGGCTCAGCAGCCCCTCGCCACCTAGGTGGTCAGCTACGGCACTCACAAGGAGGGAGGGGGAGCGAAGGGCGTGATTGCTCGCCTGGCCTCTTCGCCACGCGGGGCCCTCGTGGTCGGGCCCTGGTACCGTCGCTGCCTCCGGAGCAAGCGAAGGGAGGGGGGACGGGGCAAAATGCCTGGCCTGAAGAGGCCCCTCCACCCCCCGGAATAGCCCTGACTAAAAACGCCGATGGCCCTCTGCGGCTGCCGGGCAGGCCTAAACAGACCACCCGTCACGCCCAGCCCCCCGTCCCGCTCCCTGTGCGACAAATCCCTCTGTACCGCCTAAGCGGACCTTGCGGGGGCCAGACCAAGAACGAGACAGGGACGGGGCCCCTCCCGGGCATGGCCCGCATGGTGGGACCCTGATGGGACCCAGGGTTTAAGGACTAACCTTGTGGTCTTTCCAATTGACCTCGGCAGCAGTCCCGGCAGCACGACCGAAACGGCGTCAGGGTGAGGAGAAAGAGGCCGCTAGGTGGGCGGGGGAGGAACTTATACCTCTCCCCTTCCCCCACCTGGGCCGGAAATGACGAGCGGACCCCGAAGGGGTCTCGTGACGCTGGGCTGTCCCGTGTGCCATCCTGTGGCACTAAGGGGGCCGCCCTCTTAGGAGGGTCCCCTTCGTGGACGTCGGGCAGCCCACATTAGACTGACGGGGTCGCACCTGAAACTCACATCATATGAACACGACAACTCCCCACCACTACTCCCCGAGCATTCACAATGCTTCATTCCTCCAAAAATATCAAAGTATAAACGTTCAACTTCCGAAAAGCCAAAACCCTGCCAGGGCCTCACGAGTGCTATCTTATTGTCATAGTCTGGGTACTTGGTCGGAAGGGGGTGGTGCGGCGTGAACTTAGGGATGACAGGGTACCGGTAGAAGGAGCAGGGTGAGCCCGGAGATTGTACAGACTTTGCTGGAGCGGGGAGGGGGAGTAGGTGTGTACTCAGGGGTGACAGAGTACGTGATGGAAGAGCACGTGTACCCGGAGATGGCACTGTCTGTGCTGAAATGGGAGGACCAAGTCGTGAACTCAGGGGGTAACAGTGTACCTGGTCGGAGTAGCACGTGAGCCTGGATATGGCACAGTCTGTGCTGGAGCGGGGGAGCAAGATTAAATTAAGAGGTGACAGGGTGCCAGGTCGAAGGAACAGTGTGCGCCTGGAGATGGCACAGGCTGTGCTGGAGCTGGAGGAGGGAGGAACAGGTGTGGATTCAGGGGTAACAGGGTACCTCGGCAAAGGATCAGGTTGAGCTAGAGATGTCACAGACTGTGCTGCAGCGGGGGGCAGGCATGAACTGAGGGGTGCCAGGGTACCTTATCGAAGGAGCAGGGTGAGCTGGCACAGAGGATGCTCTGTCTGCGTCAGAGGTCTCAGAGGTACACCACTTCTCAGATTCCTCCTCCCTCGGCGGGAAATCCCATAGTTCCCAGCACTCATACTATCTGCCAAGTACTAGATTCAAAAGGAAAGTGTAACTTGCTCCCAGGATAGCGATCCAGTACTAAAACCAATGCATATACTTTTAAGCTGATCACCCTGGCCCGTCAACGGCGACTTGCATCAACATTGGTGATGAGTGATCAGTGCTTAATTTCTAAAAAAACATAAGTGCCAGCGTCAGGGCCACCGCCTCCCAGGGCATTTATTACAACCCCACCTCCCCGGGGGCACCCACAACAGAGGCCAGACCCCGAGGTGATGGGGTCCCGGAGCCGAAATCGGCCCATTATTTATAAAAACAATAGCAAAAAAGCCAGGCCCTGGGGGATGGGGTCCCTGGGGCAGGAATCATCCCGGGAGGAGGGTCGCGCATCCCCCTCCCCTATTCAAAATAGGCCTGGTCTGTGGCCAAAATTGGCCCAGGCGGCCCTCCTCCCAAAAACAATAAGAAATAAATAAAAATAAAAGACTGGCAGGACGCTGGATGCTCCACCTTCTTTCTTCACCACTTTGCAAACCCGCCTCCTGGTGCACTGTTGGTTGGGGGATGAAGTCCCCTTGGCTGCTGAGGGTCCTTGGGGACTAACAAGACCCCCTGTTACTTCCAGTAAGTCCCACACAGTGGAATTGCTGAGAGGTTTTCGGAGGCCTTGCCCCCTTTTTCCACCACTCTGCAAATGTGCCTACTGGTGTACTACTTGTTGGGGGATGAAGTCCTCTTGGCTCCCGAGGGTCCTTGGGGGCCAGAAACCCCTCCTATTACCTCCAGTGAGTCCCACACTGCGAGATTGCTGAGGGGTGGTCGGAGGCCACGCCCCTTTTTCTACCGCTCTGCAAACACGCCTTCTGGCACACTACTAGTTTGGGATAAAGTCCCCTTGGCTCCAGAGGGTCCTTGGGGGCCAACTACCTCTCCTGTTACCTCCAGTAAGTCCCACACTGTGGGAATGCTGAGGGGTCTTTGGAGGCCACACCTCCTTTCTTCACCTCTCTGCAAACACACCTCCTGGTGCACTGCTGGTTGGGGATGAAGTCCCCCTGGCTGCTAAGAGTCCTTGGGGGCGAGCTATCCCTTGTGTTACCTCCAGTAAGTGCCACAGAGCTGGAATGGTGAGAGGTTGTTAGAGGCCAAGCCCCCTTTCTCCACCATTCTGCAAACGCACCTTGACGCACAGTTGGTTGGGGGATGAAGTCTCCTTGGATGCTGAGGATACTTGGGGGCTAGGAACCCCTTCTGTTACCTCGAGTAAGTCTCAGACAGCGGGATTGCTGAGAACTGGTCGTAGGCACCGCCGCCTTTCTCCACCACTCTGCAAACACAACTACTACTTAAAAACCCTAGAAATTCACTGAAAAAAGCAAAGGTTACAGAGACGTTATATTTAGGAATTAGCATTTAAAAAACCTTAGAAATTCACTGAAAAAAACAAAGGTTATAGGGATGTTATAGTTAGGCTCATATTTCACTCGTAGAAAAGCAGTCAAATTCAGCAGTTATAGTTAGCTGAGCTAACTATAACTCGCACCCTCGCAATGCACTGCTTATGACCTCACATATTACATCACTCTAGACATGGTCAGTGACATCACTGATTACATCACTGATGACTTCTCAAATGACATCACAGATGATGTCACTGATGATATCATCCACAGAATCACTCATGCACCCATTCACACCCCCATAGAACCTTTCATACATCCACTCCCACAACCATTCACAGACCAGTACCAGTACTTACACACCCACTCACTGATTCATAGATCTACACACACACACATCCACTCACTGACCCATACAGCCACTCATACACCCACCCACTCACTCACTCACTAATACAGCCACTGACATATCCACTCATACACCCATACAGCCACTCACACACTGAGTCAGTCACCCATAGAGCTACTAACACACCTAGTCACTCACCCATACAGTCAATCGCACAGCCACTTTCTCACCCATACAGATACACACACACCCACTCACTTGCTCATACAGATACTAACACGTACTCACTCACCTATACAGCCAAAAGCACACACTCACCCATACTGCCACTCTCACATTTACTCACTCACCCATACAGTCACTCATAAACCTCATCACTCACCTATACTGCCTTTCACATACCCAGTTACTCACCCACATACCACTGACACATGCACTTACTCAACCACAGCTGTACACACACTCACTCATACAGACCATCACACACAGACTCACTAACTCATGCAGCCACTGACACACACCCCCACACCCTCCCACACAGACAACCATACAGGTAAGGGTGAGGAAAGAGAGAGAGAAGTGTGAGGTGGAGAAGAAGAGTGACCTGGAGATAGAAGGGTGAGTTGGAAATAGAAGGGTAAAGTGGAGTGAGAGTAAATTGACGCATAGTGAAGGATGATGTCGAGAGAGGGATACTAAGATTAGGTGGAAAGGGAGGAGGGTGAGGTTAGAAAAATATAGCATGAAGTGGAGAAAGAGAAGGGCACAGCAGGGAAGCATTTGGATAAAATGGAAAGAGGCTAGCATGAGGTGAAGAGAGTGAGGTGGGAGGAGGTAGAGGGTGAGGTTGAGGGTCAGGTGAGCAGGACAACAGAGTGAAGTCTGGAGAGAGGAGGGAGAGACACCCAGAAACGAGGGTGAGGTGGAGAGAGCCAGCCCATAGGCACAAACCTCTAGAAATACACAATTTAAATAAGTAGACAGAACCCGGCTGTAGGTGGTATGTAGCTCACATCCATACAAGGCCATCCCGCAGGCCCAGACCCAGCACTCACACACCCGGGAGGCTCTGGCCCGCCCATGCTTCTTCATGCCCCTCCCAGATCGTAAATCCTGGAGCTGCCTGGTTCTAGGTGCTTTTGTGTTGATCTGTGTGTATGCCAAGCCATCGGAAGCAGCCTCTCTTCGAGTGCCCGCCTGGGGCCTGCTGAGTTTGCTTTTGTGGTGGTTCGGTGGGGATAAAGATAAAAGCAGTCACAAACAAGCCTGAGGCAGGCACAGAGCAGCCATGCTTTGGGCACAGAAAGAGTCGGATTAACTCCAGAAGGGGCGGATCTCTGCTCTTATGGGGTGGGCTGCTCTCTCCTTCTGCGGAGGAGCTGTCCGAGCCGGGACACCACACCACAGAGAGGGCATCTCCTGCTGAATCACAAGAGACATTTCAATTAGAAGGTAAGTTAATGAACTTACAAAAATATCTCATAATACCACAGTGTTGAATTTGTGTACCTGTCACCCAGTTGTCATGCGCTGGAACTGGCGTCAGCTGCACCACATCACAGACTGACGGGGCCGCACCTGAAATTCACCTCATATGAACACGACAACCATGGGCGTAGGAAGTATGGGGGACACGGGTGATATATTCCCCAGATTTTGTAGTGGGGGCACGGGGGACGAGGGTGGAGGGGACAAGGGGACAAAATACTTTCCCATCTCTCTTCTGTCAGTCACAGGGCCATTGGCACGCTCATAGCACTAGTGCTTTGATGTGCAGAATTCTTTTATCAAAGCCTTTGACGTGCCAATAGCCCTGCACTTGACCTGTGACCTTCCCTTTGTTGTGCTGCGAAACTCAGGAATTTTTCTCACCTCGCCCTGGAAGCCAGGGCTGCCTGCAGTCTGCACTTCCAGGACAAAGGGGAGTATTCAGGTAGTTTGTTGATTGCTCTCTGCATCCTGCCCCTCCTCAGCCAGACCCTACCTTATTTGACTGTTTCACACTGCAATTCAGCCACTCAAAGGTTAATGTTTTGTTGAAATGTTTATTTTGAACAGTTGAACATCAAATTAGCATCAGACATAGTCTAAGCACACATCTTGGGTCATGGTGTGTCAGATGTGTTGGTCTGTCCTAATATTTACACAAATAAGAATTTAAATACCTCTAGTTTGTCTTCCTTCTTTTATAGCACTACTCAACCCAATCCAGGGTGTGGGAGCGCTTTACATTACTCATACACATTGTACATTGACAATAAATCATATGTGTGTAAATCAATTTACAGGATGTGTTACATAAGATAGTGAGGGTTACAAGGTGTAGGAGTCACGTGTCCTTTCCTTCATAGTTCACTGTGCTATATGAGAAGGATTACAATTTATGAACTGCAAGTAACGAAAGGATCTCTATGTTAAAAACAATAACTCACTTACCCATCTACATAAAATATAAATCTGTCATCTGTGTATCACATGATGGGCTTTGGGGAAGACATAACTCTCTATGCTACTTTAATTCAAAACTGGGACTAGACAAAACACCCGTCTCTCCAGCAAGTGCATTAGCCTCCAGAGTTATCATACCATTATTATTGTTTCCTGAGATTTACTGGGTACATAAAGATCTATGCAGCAGGTGCCTTAACCCTGTAAGATATTTTAAAATGCAGACTTTGCAACCAATTAAGCAGGACAGATTTACTGCCACATTTCTCTTTGTTGCCAATTTTATCTCTGGCAGAGTTTTAATAAGTAAATGTATAAGTAGAGGCCTGGGTCTTGCTCCGGTGCTGCATCACTTTTTTAGCACAACTGTGACCAAAATCGAATTTGTTAAATATTGTAATGCGCTCAAATTTACTCATAATAGACCTGCTTAACATATGTGAGGTCTTTGTTTAATTTTTTTAAAGAGTTTCATATAGCGCGAACTTGACCCAAAGGTATCGGAGCGCTTTACATGAGCACCGGTTACGCTACAGACACACGCATTAATTATTGGTAGGCATGGGGGAGATTAAGTGATTTGCCCAGAATCACAGGACGTTGAGCGTCCCTGCCGAGATTCAAACCCGGTTCCCCAGCTTCGAGGTAGGCTGCTCTAGGCGTTAGACCACATCCTCTCCCTTAGAATCTGGTGTCATTTTTTGTGATATCACTTCCTGAGAGGTCATAGGTTGTGATGTCATGCACTGTGATGTCACTTACATACTGCCTAACTTGGTAGGTGCCCCACTTCTTTTAGGACTTGTGCCCTGGTAGGAGAAGTATAATGGAGAACTGGTGTTGGTGGTTGTAGGAGGCTATGATGCACACTCTCAGGAGTGACGCACCTTGCACTAATCTAGGCAACCCTTATGGTGACTTTAGTGGTCTTTGATAACTCTAGAACGCGCTTGAAGTGGTTGCTGTGAAGAGCAGCCTTCAGGCTTATCTTGAAGGAGTGTAAAGCAGCTTGTTTTACCACATTTAATAGACAGTGTAGATTAAGTGAAAAAGAACCACACAGTGTTTATAAAAATAAGTCTATGTATTATGCAACACATTCACTAGCACATTGGCATATCTCCTACCCAGAGATATCAACAATACACACAATAATACTTCAAATTAATCAGGTAAGTAGCACAAATATACACTGGTCTCCAGGGGGATACCAAACAATATACTAAGAAAGTGGAATGTGAACTGCAAAGGAGAACAGGACTTGGACCAGAAGATTCAGAGGAGCTGGGGACACAAGGAACCACCCAAGGTAAGTACCCAGGAACCCCACGGAGACTGTGGGCAGAGTGGAAACATAGCCGCGTGCCCAATGGAAGTCAATGCAGAAGTCATGTTGCAGTTTTAAAGAAGAAGGACCTGATTGATACGTTGGGCTCTGCCAAATATCTTAATACATTTGACCTGACTGCTGGTTATTGGCAAATCATCAGATTCTATGAGGATGCCAAACCAAAACCAGCATTTTCAACCCCTAATCGGCATTATCAATTTATTGTGATGCCTTTTGGTTTATAAAAAACACCTTCCACATTTCAGAGGCTGGTGAATAAAGTCTTATCAGGTCTGGAAGTCTATAGTGCAGCATGTCTAGATGCTATAGCAGTTTTTAGCTCCACCTGGGAGGATCACCTGGTCCACCTCGGAAGTGTACTCAACGCCCTGCAGAAGGCAGGCTCACTATCAAGGCCACAAAGTGGCAGATAGGGCAGAGTAAGGTTGTGTACTTGGGCCACCTTGTAGGTGGAGGCCAAGTTCAACCATTGGTGAGCAAAATTCAGACCATTGTGGACTGGATTGCTCCCACTACCCAGACTCGGGTCAGAGCTTTCTTGGGCCTGACTGGGTACTACAGGAGGTTTCTCAAAGGATATGGATCCATAGTGACCCCTTAATGATCTCACCTCCAAAAGGAGGCCTAAGAAAGTTCAGTGGACAGTTAGCTGTCAGAAGGCATTTGATGACCTGAAGCAGGCCATGTGCACTGCTCCAATTCTGTAAAGTCCTGATTACTCCAAATCATTCATTGTCCAAACAGATGCTTCTGAGATAGGGATAGGTGCAGTATTATCACAGCTTAATGCAGAGGGCCGGGATCAACCAGTAGCTTTTGTAAGCAGAAGGTTGACCCCCAGGGAGAAGCGTTGGTCCGCTATTGAGTGCAGACCTTTGCTGTGGTCTGGACCTTGAAGGAGTTGAGGCCATACCTGTTTGGCACTCACTTCATTGTTCAGACAGACCATAAGTCCCTCTTATTGCTTAAACAGCTGAAGGGAAAAAAACCTTTTGAGGTGGTCCATTTCCCTTCAGGGAAAGGACTTTTCAGTGGAACATAGACCTGGGAGTAACCATGTCAACACAGATGGACTCTCCATAATTTCCACTTCGAAAATGAAGACTCAACTGGGCAAAGTTAGTCTCATGTCCTTACGTTTGGGAGGGGATGTGTAGGATCTGCTTTCATGGTTACCCCCACTTTTTGCCTAGTGTCAGTGTGTTTTGACTGTAGTCTGCTGGGATCCTGCTTATCAAGACCCCAGCAACTGTGCTCTCTCCCCTAAATTGGCTCTGGTAAGTACTTTGGTACATCCACAATTGGCTACTGGCGTACCCTTATAAGTCCCTAATATATGGTACTAAGGTACCCAGGGCATAGGTACATCAGGGGTCTCCCATGGGCTGCTGCATGTATTGTGCCACCAATGGGAGTCCACTTGAAATCTGACTAAAGGCCTGCCATTCCTTATATCTGAGGTCACTGCACGGCACTTAAAACCTATAAGTCACCCCTGTGGTAGGCAGGGTGCTTGGTTACTAGTGTGAGGGTTCCCCTGGATGAGCAGGACACCCCTACAAACCCCAGAGTCGATTCTCCAGGCTTTGTTAGTGTGGGCAGTCATTTTAAGGTATATAGTGGACAGCAGTCGTTATGAGATGTCTAACTATATAATGGCTGCACTAAACCTGGTCATGTTTGGTATTAAACATGTTGGAATCATACCCTAACACCAATTCTGGTGCTGGAAGTATGATCCCATGTACTGGGAGGCTTCTTAGAGGACCCCCTGTACTCCCGGTAACAGCCTTTCAGGGTCTGCCAGCAAGCTAGTGCTGCTGCCGACCACAGACACAATTCTGCCCTCCTGCTGCTGAGCTCAGCTCGAGCAGGAGAAGGTAGAACAATAGGTTTCCTGTCACAGGAAGGTGTCACCACCTCCCAGACAGGACTTAGTATATTCCTCCTGTCCCTCATCAGTTGCCATGAGCAAGCTCATGTCAGCCCTGTCAACAAAAGGTTTCGGGTGATTCACATGAAGTACCCTGTGGGGACTTCTTAGAGTACCTAGGTCAACTAAGTAGGTGACCTCACCTTTCTTTTCCAATGTAGTGTGGAGGCCACTCCACTTATCTTGGAGAGCTGCTGTGGCCACAGGCTCCGACACCCACACTTTCAGTCCTGGCTGGTAAACTGCCAGCACAGCCTTTGGTCTTGCCAAGCTTTCTGAAGCTCCTGGCTGGCCTCAAGCTTTTGCTGGCCTTCTTCATGTGCTCAGCCATGCAAGAACCCAGGCCCAGTACATAGTCTACTATGTCCTGTTTAGGAGGCTTGATTCCTCCCATCCTTCTTTGACTAAATATAGTGGACCCCTAAGTGAGATTCCAAACAAAAGTTCAAATGGGCTGTAGCCCGCCCCCTTCTGAGGAACCTCTCTGTAGGCAAAGAGAAGGCAAGTTAGTAAGACATCCCATTTTAGCCTCCGCTTTTCTGGGAGTCCAATGATCATACCTTTGAGGGTCTTGTTGAACCTTTCAACAAGCACATTGCCCTGTGGATGGTAGGGTGGGGTAAACTTATAGTCAACGCCACACTCTTTCTACATAGCACGCAAGACCGTGGCAGTGGTATTAATCCTATCGTGCTTAGACTACTGTAACAGCCTTTACGCAGGAGTAAAGAAGACCACTCTGAAAAAGCTGCAGACTGTGCAAAATGCAGCGGCCCGGCTGGTACTGAAATTACCAAGGGGGTCCTGAACCTCGGAGGCCCTCCACACCCTCCATTGGCTACCTATACACAAAAGGATACTCTTTAAGATGCTCGTTATAACCTTTAGAACGGTAAAGCAAACTGGACCCAAATATTTCAGGACAAGAATTAAACCTTATGTAATGAAACGTCCTTTAAGATCCTCCACGGAAAATCTGCTAGTACCTCCTCGGTTCCGCCTGTCGTCCAGAGGAGGAAAGTCAATGGCGGTCCTTGGAACAAAAGCGTGGAACCACCTGCCCAGCCTTTTGAGACTCACGCAGTTAGAAGCCATCTTTAAGAAAAGATTGAAAACATGGATCTTCGCAGTCCCAGATAGCCTATCCCTATCTCTCATCTGAATACGGCACTAACATAGACCACTCTCCTCGACACCTCGTTCTACCCGCCACTTAGTGCCAAGATGCTCCTTGTGAGTGATAGTTGCGCTCTATAAGTGATTTCATTCATTCATGTAGCTAGACATGAAGTTAGTACCGCTGTCTGACAAGACCTGAACCCAACTCTGGAAAAGATTCCCAGGAGGGCCTTGGCCACTACAGGAGCTGTAGTGGTCCTAGAGGGAATAGCCTCTAGATATCTAGTGGCATGGTCCACCACTACTAAAATAAAACTATGTCCAGATGTTGTTGGAGTGTTAAAGGGACCTACAATGTCTATCCCTACCCTCTCAAAGGGAACCCCAACCACTGGTAGTGAGATTAAGGGGGCATTTGTAGTCCCACCTGACTTACAACTGGCTAGGCAGGTGACACAGGATTGACAAACTCCTTGGTGTCTTCCGACATGTAGGGCCAGTGAAAGTGAAGGACAATCCTGTCCCAAGTCTTGCTTTGCCCAAGATGTCCTGCAAGGGGAATGTCGTGTGCCAGGGTCAATAGAAAATCCCTTAACTTCTGAGGTATGACCAACCTCCTGGTGGCATCAGGCTTGGAGTCTCTACTTTCAGAACACAGGAGCCTAACTACCCAATAAGTCCTGTGGGACCCACTGACATTCCCAGCAGCCTCAGCGGCAGCTTGCTGTCTGGGTTGTTCAAGAGAGGGGCAGATCTTCTGCTACAAACTTAAGTCTTCCCTGGAAGGACCCCTGTCCCCAGTAGCTCTGCCTTGTCAGGCCCAAGCTCCTCTGGGACAGTTCCTTCACAGGTACTGAGATCATCTCCCTCAGGAGGCTGATTCTCACTGGAAGTCTGAGAGGAGAATAAGGGGCACATGCATCAAGCCTTTTCCGTTCGCAAACGGGCCATTTCACAGAATCGGCCTCTTTGCGAATGGAAAAAGGCCTTTTCCAATGCATGTACCTTTTGTCATTTGCAATTTAGGTAATCACAATTTTTTGCGATTACCTTAATTGCGAATGCATTTAGGGAATCGCAATTTGCGATTACCTAAAGGCGATGCATGTAGCCTTACCTAAATGCGAACTGTGCATTTAGGAAACGCTAATTACCATCAACTTCAAGTTAATGGTAATTTGTGCATGCTTTGAAAAATGTACAAAAATGCATTTTTCAAAGTGCCATGTAGTGCACACATGCCCTTAGGATATGTGTGTGCTTTACATGTGCACACTTACCTTTTTTTGAGGGGTGTTCAGGGGGCCTTAGGCTCCTGGGCACCCTTGGATTTGCATTCGCAATTTGCGATTACCAGTTTGGTAATCGCAAATTGCTGACGTACTACCATTCATTCCTGTGGGGAATGAATGGTAATGCCCAGGAGGAATAAAGGAGGTCCTACCTCTAGAGCATCCCTCTGAGTCACTAGAACTATTCCCTGGAGACTAGAGTTCTCCAGTAAGGGCTCTACGGACTCCTGGACATGCTCAGAAGCAGGGTCATGGGTGTTGGACACCTCCGGCTCATCCTCTGGAGCAGCATCACCCATATCCAAGTTATCCTGTCCATCTGACCTTTTTTTTGGTACCAATAACTATTCCCCAAAGAATACTTCACTGTTAACACGCAGCTCTCCAAATGTCCCTTGTAAATAAATCATCATAGTCTTGAGCAAGGCCTCCACGCCTTCAATCATTGTTTCAATTAAATGCTCAATATTTTGGCTCGAATAATCCTAGCACAAGACATAATTGCTAGTTTTGAGCCTTTTATAGTTTTTGTGAGCCTAACTGATAACTAAGTTTTTGTTCTTTAGTGCATCCTGTGCACTACTCATTTGTGACCTTCCACCCTCTGTATTCATTTGTAAGCTTCACACTCAAACACTATGTTTCTGGTGTTCATCACCAACACCTCAAATCTGATCTTTGCCACACACCTCAATCTACATTTCTCACTATACCTATCTTCTGTGAGCATCTCATATGTGTCTCTCACAGCAGGCTTTTTTACATTGGTAAGCATCTCTCTTCCACACAAACACTGTACATCTCATTTTTGGGAGCATCCCACACAACGCTAATTCTTATTGCAAATTTATCTCATAGGGCTTCTTATATTTTTGTGCAAGATTATGCATTTGAGTGCACTCTACACTCATATCATCCATCTGCAGTAACGCTTCTAGATTAGACAACAAAAGTTTCTATATTGTGTTGTATACTTTGCAATGCATTAAGGGTTTCTCAGCCCTCCAGCCACAGGAATGCAGGCGATAAACTTCGAGTGTTTGAGAAACTATTCTCGCTCTCCTTCTTGTGCCCTGCTAGACCAGGGGTTTCCAAAAGGGATCCAACTAAATTCAATACTCAAACAGACTCACAAAATCCTATACCATACTATTAGATCTGCCAGCCTTAGGGTGGTCTTCCCCCAAACGTTTTGCCGGCTTACCTCCTCTTTTTGCTGATTCTTTTTGTTGGCCTTAGGACTCTGAGCACTTTACCACTGCAGACCAGTGGTAAAGTGCATGCGCTTCTCCCCTAAACATGGTAACATTGGTGTATACACAACTGGCATATTTAATTTACTTGTAAGTACCTGGTACAGTGGTATACCATATACCCTGGGCCTGAAAATTAAATGCTACTAGTGGGTTTGTAGCACTGATTGTGCCACCCACAAAAGTAGCCGTTTAAATATGTCTCAGCCCTGCCACTGCAGAGCCTGTGTGTGCAAATTTACTGCCATGTCAGCTTGGTATTAAAAACTCCTTGCCAAGCATTACACTTCTCTTATATTACACATAAGGGACCCTTAAGTAGGCCCTAGGAAGCCTATTGGACAGGGTGCTATGTTCCTAAAGGGTAGGACATGTACCTTTAAGTTCTGCATGTTCTCGTAGTGTAAAACACCCACATTCGTTTTTCACTACTGTGAGGCCTACTCCTCTCATAGATTAACATTGGGAATTCCTTAATACGCTCTTTTAAGCTGTAATTCCTGGTTAGAAAGGAGTAGCTGTGTCACGTTTTTATATCTTTGAAATAGCAATGATACATCCTCTTTACTGGTACGGTTGGATTTCACATTGCTATTTTAGATATGCCACTTTTAGTAAGTGGACATTTCTCTGCTCTTACAGCCCTGTGTGCCTGCAGCCTGTCTCCAATACACTCCAATTCTAGTCCAATTGCATTTTGAGGTTTAGTAATGTCATGAAGAGCATTCAGTTTATTCTTCCTTTTTTTCGTCCCACCTTTGTTTGCTTGATGCATGAAGATGTAAGATTCAAAAACATGTTTTTTTCACATTTGGTCTAATTGCTTTGTGAATTTAAATAACAATTAAAGCATACTTGCAAACTGTGACTATATGCCTTCCTTTGTCAATGTTTTACTACAAAACTATGCGATTGTATTCGGTTAACGAAGCGTACAGCTCTCATACAATGGGCCATTTGTATAGGGTCACTGGAAAGTTCAAAAGGTTGTCCTTCACCCCCAACATTTTTGGAAGGGACTGGATTTCCATGGTGCATGCTCCTTTGCACACCTAACCCCTTTCATTGCTTGTCCTCGGGTCCTGTACTGGGTGGTGCCTTCCACTGGGATATTCCTGCAAGTAAGAGCTGATCACGCGACAGATGTACTGCTGGGCATTACTGACCTCACATTGACCTTACAAGGTCCCATATGTTTGGGTGGGACCTGGACTAGAATAAATGGGTGCCTTTATGGTCTATTGGTTACTCCATGTGGCAACAGCAGAAATATTCAACTCATGCTGGTTTGCCAATGGTCTTTCACTTATGTGGTGGCCAACTTTTTTTTTTTTTTTTTGTAGGGTCCTATCCAGCTCGTAGGATGACATCTCCGGTCCTCTTGAAGCCAATGACGCATGTCGCTGTGAGCGGGGGCACACATGGAAATGAAATGTCGGGGGTCTTCCTTGCCAGGCACTGGATTAAAGACCCTTCTGAGTTGTGCCGTTCCACCTTCAGTGCAACCGCATTTATCGCCAATCCTCGTGCCACGGAGAAGTGTGTACGGTACATTCATCAGGATCTGAACCGCAGCTTCAAAATCGAGTTCTTAGAGTGAGTACTTTTCTGTTTCTCTTGCTCTTGTTTTCTGTAGAAACCTTGCTACTTCCCCTTTGGTCTCATGCCTGGGGTGACCTACCTCACTCAAAGACGGCCTTTATGCCACAGGAGTGAGACACTCACACACGCACATACATAGCACCCACATGCACACAACCGCACATTCACACACGCACGCACATATACGCACACCCACACAGCACATAACCAACCGCACATTCACTCACACACACTCATCCACACACCCATGCATGCACACACACACCTACACACACTCACTCTCTCCCCTCACCAATAGCACAAAGCCATCAATGGACCTGTGGTAACCCAATCTGCTCACTTCCTCACCTTTTATCCCTTAGATCTCAGGCCAAGCATAACTCTTTAATAGTACCCCAAAAGACAGGTACTAATGAGGATTCTATTCCCTGATCTTCCATGTCCCCCCTTGCAGTGGTCCAGATTCCCAAGACGAGCCCTACGAGGTGCAACGAGCAAAGGAACTCAATAAAAGCTATGGTCCGAAGGGCTCTCCGGAGGCTCATGACTTGATGTTCGACATGCACAACACGACCTCCAACATGGGGGCCTGCATCATGGTGGAAAGCCCCCAGAACCCCTTTTCATTCCACCTGGCAAACTACATGAAGGTAGGTTTTACTTTTCAAAAGTAAAAAATCACAGCACAGAAGCAAAGCAAATAAATCACAAAACAATGGCATTTACAGTAACACTTCCAAAATACTCAATAAAAAATCATAAAGTTGTCACATTTGTTATAAAATTTCCAAAATGTCCAATCAGTCTTGCTACTGGATCATGCTTAAAATGGTTCATGGTTATGCATTCTGGTGTCTATGGAGCATATTGGCTTTACATGTCAATTTTAGGTTCATTGTCAATGACAGTCTAAATCCAGCGGGCAGGACATCTGCCGCGTCTTAATGGAATACCCTGTCTGCCAAATTCTAAATCGGGTCCTATGTCTTTAACACTTTACTATTGAATCTCTAAAACTAGTACAATGCAATAAACAAGGTCACTTGACTCAGTTACAGAACTGCAATACTAAGATACTTTTTCAGCTGGTCTTCCCCGCCGTTGACCCAGTTATCTTAAAGAAACGCATCTTGGAATTCTCTCTCTCAATAATGTTTGATCTAATTGGGCATTTGAACTGCTCATAGATCCTCAGATGCAGGACTATGTTATGATACTGACCATAAATGGTGAACACTCTGCTCCCTGTGACAAGATCCTGAACATCTTATGAGCAGTAAACTTCAGCTTCAATCTGAATATCACAGGTAATCTATTGTGACCGACCAGATCATCTCACAGGCTGAATTGTTGGATCCAGTTTTGACAATACAACATATAATTTCAGTAACTCACAAGGTTGGAGCTCCAGCTAGATGCAAGCTAAGAGGCAGTCGGGGAATGGGGAGGGTAACATTTTTGTAATAAAACTACAATTCAGACTATACCATTTTTGCTGGTAGTTGGTTGTACTAAAGACCTTAATTTGGGTTTTCTAAAAAGTAAATTTTCAGGCCATTCTTTCAGGCGTAAGCAGTGAGGACATTCAGTGATCTTTGGGGATTATACGCTTCGAATCAGTGATAAGTAAATTACATAATATATTTCTCCTACATTAGCCAGACCTAGCTGATAATTAATATATGGTTTCAAGTCATTGCTGTAGGTTACCTAAAGAACAGATCACTGGTAGAATATCGGAAACAAAAATAATGTGTGGACAGAATATTGTGTCAAAAATATTGAGGGCCAAAATATTGAGACGGTAAGTGCAAATAGGGAAGCATAAATTTGTTATTCTTAACTCCGCATCTACGTACCTTGAAGATGTATATATCGTCAAGGTACATATATGTGGAGTTATATATACTAAAAACTTGCTTACCTACCGAAACTTACCTTCACAATATTTTTGTCCTCGATATTCTTGATACAATATTTTGTCCACACAATAATTTTCTCCGATATTTTGTATAAATGTCCTCAAAAACATATAAAATAATGTCGGTGACAGAACGCGGAGAGCAGTTGTATGTGGTGGCTACTCTGTGATACCATGGATGTTTAGCAATGGGTGTGGATCTAGGGTAACATCTTTGATGACAGTAGCGATCACTCAGTGGTCCACAAATACACAGACCAACAGAGCGCAACCATGGTGAAGGACTTGCCAGCACGGAGTGTAAGGGCCGCCACATTGTGTATTGTGGACATCCACTTTCGATAAACCACGAGTAGGGTGGAGAATTCCATTTATCTCAATCCAAGAGTTCATCAATAATTATCTTGTAAAATACAGCAGAATAGAGAGAATTTGCAGTGTTTTTTTTTTTAATAGATGTTTTTATTAAAACGAAAAACATGTCAATCACAGATATAGGAGCAATCAGTAGAGAATTTGCAGTGTTAACTCCTGTCTGTAATAGAGATGACTCTACATTCCTGTAAAAGGAAGTAATTGTGTACCAGCGCCAGCACTGCTGTGGTAGTGATGGAGGGTAGAGGGTGAAGAGTTTGGAGGGCTACTTGGCCCCTTGGCATGATTTGCTGTCTACCTCATAAGTCGTGGCTTCTTCACCACACCTGTTTTCCCCATGGTTCCACAGTACATCTCCATACTGATGGCAACTTCATGAGCAATACATAGTTCTTGTTGTTCACCTAATGGATTGACTATGTCTTTTACTTCTTTTTGTAGTTGATTGGAATGGTTTTTATTAATTGTGCAAATAAATAATTTTTCAATTTCAATAGTTATTGTTGTGGATATCACCCATCTTCTACCCTGTACTTGTATTTTATTTCACTCCATTCATGTTGATTTAATGTTTCATTTTATTATATCACCGTCTGTATTCAAGCTTTATGTACCAGATAGAGAAAGGGTCGTCACTGGGGAGGGAGATGGAGAGGAAATAATGTTGGCCTTCTTAGAATGAAGACCTTCCTTATCCTGACCTGCCCCCGGTGCATGCCTCCTGCCCCTCCTCCCTTCTGGATATCTTGCACTTAAGTGTTGTAACCTCTGACCTGCCCTGGTTTATGCCTCCTGCCTCCTTCTATTGTCTGGATATCTTGCATTTTCTGTGGTGTAACCTCTGACCTGGCCCTGGTGTATGCCTCCTGCCCCCCGTCTGGATATCTTGCACCATCTGTGGTGCAACCTCTGACCTGCCCCGGATGTATGCCTCCTGCCCCCTGGATATCTTGCACCATCTGTGGTGTAACCTCTGACTTGCCCCTGGTGTATGCCTCCTGCCCCCTCCCCCTCTGGATATCTTGCACCATCTGTGGTGTAACCTCTGACCTGCCACTGGTGTATGCCTCCTGCCCCCTCTGGATATCTTGCATTATCTGTGGTTATCCCCTGACCTACCCCTGGTGTATGCCTCCTACCACCACTCTTATCTCTGGATATCTTGCAGCGTCTGTAGTGTAAACTCTGAACTGCCCCTGGCGTAGGCCTCCTGCCCACCCTTCCCCTACTGGATATCTTGCACCGTTTGAGGTGTAACCTCTGACCTGTCCTTGGTGTATGCCTCCTCCCACCTCTGGATATCTTGCACCATCTGTGGTGTAACCTTTGACCGGACCCTGGTGTATGCCTCCTGCTCCCCCTCTGGATATCTCTCACCATCTGTGGTGTAACCTCTGACCTGTCTCTGGTGTATGCCTCCTGCCCACTATCTCCTCTGGATATCTAGCACCATCTGTGGTGTAACCTCTAACCTGCCACTGGTGTATGCCTCCTGCCCCCTCAATATCGTGTTCCCTCTGTGGTGTAACCTCTGACCTTACCCTGGTGTATGCCTCCTGCTCCCCTCCCCTCTGGATATCTTGCACAATCTGTGCTGTAACCTCTGACCTGCCCCTGGTATATGCCACCTGCTCCCTCTCAATATCTTGCTTCGTCTGTGGTGTAACCTCTGACCTGCCACTGGTGTATGCCTCCTGCCTTTTCTCCCCTCTGGATATCTTGCACAATCTGTGGTGTAACCTCTGACCTGCTCCTGGTGTATGCCTTTTCCCCCTTTCGATGTCATGCACCATCTGTGATGTAACCTCTGACCTGCCACTGGTGTATGCCTTCTTCCCCCTGTCCCCACTGGATGTCTTGCACTGTCTGTGGTGTAACCTCTGACCTGCTACTGGTGTATGCCTTCCCCCACCCCCTCCATTGGATATCTTGCACCATCTGTGGTGTAACCTCTGACCTGTCCCTGGTGTATGCTTCCTGCCCCCTCTCAATATCTGGCTCCATCTGTGGTGTAGCCTCTGGCCTGCCCCTGGTGTATACATCCTGCCCCCTCTCCCTCTCGATATCTTGCATCACTGTGGTGTAACCACTGATGTCATCCTTGTGTATGCTTCCCCCTTCCCCTCTGGATATCTTGTACTGTCTGTGGTGTAACCTCCGACCTGCCCCTGGTGTATGCCTCCTGCCCCCACTCCCCTCTCCCCTCTCGATGTCTTGCATCACTGTGGTGTATCCTCTGACATGATCCTTGTGTATGCTTCCCCCTTCCCTCTGGATATCTTGCACCATCTGTGGTGTAACCTCTGACCTGCCCCTGGTGTATGCCTCCTGCCCCTCTCCCCTCTGGATATCTTGCACCATCTGTGGTGTAACCTCTAACCTGCCCCTGGTCTTTGCCTCCTGACCCCCTCTCCCCTCTTGATATCTTGCACCGTCTGTGATAAAACCTTTGACCTCTCCTGGTTTATGCCTCCTGCCCCACTAGATATCTTGCATTATCTGTGGTGTAAGCTCTGGCCTACCCCATGTGTATGGCTCTGGCACCCCCTTCCCTCTGGATATCTTGCACCGTCTGTGGTGTAACCTCTAACCTGCCCCTGGTGTATGGCTCCTGCCCCCTCTCTCCTCTTGATAACTTGCACCGTTTGTGATGTAACATTTGACCTTCCTTGATGTATGCCTCCTCCCCTCCCTGGATAGCTTGCAACATCTGTGGTGTAACCTCTGACCTTCCCCTTGTGTAAGCATCCTGCCCCCTCTCGATATCTTGCACCGTCTGTGATTTAACCTCTGCCCTGCCCCTGGTGTATGTCGTCTGCCCCCTCTCCCCTCTCGGTACCTTGCACTGTCTGTAGTGTAACCTCTGACCTGTCCCCGGTGTATGCCTCCTGCCCCCTCCCCCACTGGATATCTTGCATTACCTGTGGTGTAACGTCAGACCTGCCCCTGCTGTATGCCTCCTGCCTCCCTCTCAATATCTTCCAGCATCTATGGTGGAACTCTGACCTCCCTGGTACATGTCTCCTGCCCGCTCTCCCCTCTGGTAATCTTGCATTATCTGTGGTGTACCCTCTGGCCTGCCCCAAGTATATGGTTCTGGCACCCCTTCCCTCTGGATATCTTGCTCCATCTGTGGTGTAACCGCTGACCTGCCCCTGTTTGATACCTCCTACCCCTCCTCCCCTCTGGATATTGTACACCATCTGTGGTGTAACCTTTGACCTGGTGTATGTCTCCTGCCCACCTCTTGATATCTTGCACTGTTTGTTGTGTAACCTCTGACCTGCCCCTGGTTTATGCCTCCTGCTCCCCTCCCCCACTGGATATCTTGCATAATCTGTGGTGTAACCTCTGACCTGCCCCTGGTTTATGCCTCCTGCCCCCCACTGGATATCTTGCATTATCTGTGGTGTAACCTCTGACCTGAACCTGGTTTATGCCTCCTGTCACCCTCCCCCACTGGATATCTTGCCTGGTGTATGCCTCCTGTCTCCTTTTGATACCTTGCACTGTCTATGGTGTAACCTCTGACCTCCCTGGTGTATGCCTCCTGCCGCCTTTCCCCTCTGATTATCTTGCATTATCTGTGGTGTAACCTCTGACCTGCCCCTGGTATATGGCTCTGGCACCCCTTCCCTCTGGACATCTTGCACCGTCTGTGATGAAACCTCTACCATGCCCTGGTGTATGCCTCCTGCGCCTACTACCCCCGTGGATATCTTGCGTTATTTGTGGTGAAACCTCTGACCTGATATATGTCTCCTGCCCCCTCTTGATAACTTGCACCATCTGTTGTGTAACCTCTGACCTGCTCCTGGTGGATGCCTCCTGCCCCCTCTCCCCTCTGAATATCTTGCACATCTGTGATGGTATAACCTCTGGCCTGCCCCTGGTGTATGCCTCCCGCCCCCTCTCCCCTCTGGATATCTTGCATTATCTGTGGTGTAACCTCTGACCTGTCTCTCGTGTATGCATCCTGCCCCCTCCCCTGGATATGTTGCACCACCGTCTGTGGTGTAACCTCTGACCTGCCCCTGGTGTATGGTTCCTGCCCCTCCTCTTTCCTCTGGATATCTTGCATCATCTTTGGTGTAAATTCTGACCTGTCCTGGTGTACGCCTCCTCCCCCTTCTCCCTTCTGGGTATCTTGCATTATCTGTGGTGTAACCTCTGACTTGCCCCTGGTATATGCCTCCTACACCACCCTCATCTCTGGATATCTTACATTATCTGTGCTGTAACCTCTTGTGAATGTATGGCTAGAACCTCTGCATTTTTGCACCTTTGCAAGGGGTAGCCGGTAGTCAGCCCTTAGGTGGTCACGTTTGCTGGAACTTTTGTTGCACGCTTCCCACTCAGGTCAGGTATCACCCCACCTGCCTATAGCCCTCCATTGTGTCTTTCCCTACTGCCTAAACATACATCCCAACATTTTAGAAGTAAAAGTGGAAGATTTGCAAAACTAATCAAGGGATGTATTTTCCCCATAGACTATGATTATAGCAGAGGCAATTTTAGGCAGGAACAGTTAAAATAAAGTAATTTATGGCTTAAAAACGGTGGTCTCCCATCTAAATTGGTTCTGTTGGCATGTATACGTTATTTTCAGGCCATATACAGTGTTCTTCCAAGTTACCAGTTTGTAGAGTTGTCGATAGAGCTAAGGGTTGTATTCTTCTTCAGTGACCACAAGGACTACAGGTCGCATTACCAGTGTTCACCATGGTAACCAGGCGCAGTGTGACATTCACCATTTCTTTCACATACCACACTTACACCAGGAGGGGTTGGAGCACCTGGACTTCTCTGCTGACCATGACACACATTCTCCACTCTGAGGGGAGGCTGGAAGGGGTTATCTTCCTAGGAGCTGATCCCTCTGCCAAGCACACAAAGGACCACTGTTATGGATCAGGTGCAGCTTGCATAAGCAGACCACCAAGTCCCACAGCCTCAACTTGGAGGATCCGCTTAATCAAAATCGAAAAATCCATCCGCAGTCACAGAAGAGAATAGGTGGAGATTGGAGCAATGGGCCTCCGCTGACTGTGACCATCATTATCCACTCAAAGAGGAGGCAGGAAGGGGGACGTCTTCCTCTGGGCTGCCAAGCACATGAGTGAGTGCCATTTTGAATTGGGTGCCCTCGCCCTATCATACAACAAAGTCGGTATGGTACCAGAATATTATAATGTGATTTGAAAGTAATACTGTGTCCTATAAATTAGTAACAAAAATGTTGCCCCATTGAACCTATTCTTATCTTGTGAGGCTCTCCTCTTTATTCCTGTGGCCCTGTGCCTTGGTGTTCCTTGGAAGAGAGTCATCTCAAAGGATACTGCAAAGAGAGTCATCTCCAAACATACAGCAAAGAGAGTCATCACAAAAGATACAGCAAAGAGAGTCATCTCAAAGGATACAGCGAAGATAGTCATCTCAAAGGATACAGCAAAGAGAGTCATCTCAAAAAATACAGTGAAGAGTCATCTCAAAGGATACAGCGAAGATAGTCTTCTCACAGGATACAGCAAAAAGAGTCATCTCAAAGGATACAGCATCATCTCAAAAGATGCTATGAAGAGAGACAGCTCAAAGGATACAGTGAAGAGAGTACTCTCAAAGGATACAGCGAAGAGAGTCGTCTCAAAAGATACAGTAAAGAGAGTCATCTCAAAGGATACATCGAAGAGAGTTATCTCAAAACATACAGCAAAGAGAGTCATCTCAAAGGATACAGCAAAGAGAGTCATCTCAAAGGATACAGCATCATCTTAAAAGATGCTATGTAGAGAGACAGCTCAAAGGATACAGTGAAGAGAGTCGTCTCAAAGGATACAGCGAAGAGAGTCATCACAAAGAATACAGCAAAGAGTCATCTCAAAGATAACGCAAAGATAGTCGCCTCAAAAGATGCAGCAAAGAGAGTCCTCCCAAAAGATACAGCTAAGAGAGTCTTCTCAAATGATACAGCAAAGAGAGTCATCTCAAAGGATACAGCGAAGCAAGTCGTCTCAAAGGATACAGTGAAGAGAGTCATCTCAAAGGATACAGCGAAGATAGTCTTCTCACAGGATACAGCGAAGATAGTCTTCTCACAGGATACAGCAAAAAGAGTCATCTCAAAGGATACAGCATCATCTCAAAAGATGCTACGAAGAGAGACAGCTCAAAGGATACAGTGAAGAGAGTACTCTCAAAGGATACAGCGAAAAGAGTCATCTCAAAGGATACTGCAAAGAGAGTCATCTCCAAACATACAGCAAAGAGAGTCATCACAAAAGATACAGCAAAGAGAGTCATCTCAAAGGATACAGCGAAGATAGTCATCTCAAAGGATACAGCAAAGAGAGTCATCTCAAAAAATACAGTGAAGAGTCATCTCAAAGGATACAGCGAAGATAGTCTTCTCACAGGATACAGCAAAAAGAGTCATCTCAAAGGATACAGCATCATCTCAAAAGATGCTATGAAGAGAGACAGCTCAAAGGATACAGTGAAGAGAGTACTCTCAAAGGATACAGCGAAGAGAGTCGTCTCAAAAGATACAGCAAAGAGAGTCATCTCAAAGGATACATCGAAGAGAGTTATCTCAAAACATACAGCAAAGAGAGTCATCTCAAAGGATACAGCAAAGAGAGTCATCTCAAAGGATACAGCATCATCTTAAAAGATGCTATGTAGAGAGACAGCTCAAAGGATACAGTGAAGAGAGTCGTCTCAAAGGATACAGCGAAGAGAGTCATCACAAAGAATACAGCAAAGAGTCATCTCAAAGATAACGCAAAGATAGTCGCCTCAAAAGATGCAGCAAAGAGAGTCCTCCCAAAAGATACAGCTAAGAGAGTCTTCTCAAACGATACAGCAAAGAGAGTCATCTCAAAGGATACAGCGAAGCAAGTCGTCTCAAAGGATACAGTGAAGAGAGTCATCTCAAAGGATACAGTGGAGAGAGTTTTCTCAAAGGATACAGCGAAGAGAGTCATCTCAATGGATACAGCGAAGAGAGTCGTCTCAAAAGATATGAGAGTCATCTCAAAGGATGCAGTGAAGAGTCATCTCAAAAAATATAGTAAAGAGAGTCATCTCAAAGGGTACAGTAAAAAGAGTCATCTCTATGCCTGGGAGTGAAATTTTGCTCTGCTCATAGAGTTTGTGGAATTTTTCCCGCTCTGCGTAGCGCGTGAAGTTCTGAAACCTCCGGTGCGCTCGCCAACGTTAAGTTGGCAAATGCGAGCGAGGAAAATCTTACTCTAGACAACCTCCCATCGAGATTTCTCAATGCAGATGGTCGCAGGTGACCGCGCCTGCTCGTGTTGAGAAACCTTCTGTTCGCGTAAAGTAAGCTGCCGCTTAAGTAGAACATTTACCCGAGTGGCAGAAAGAAGCAGTGCCCTCTTAGACTGTGCATGGTGCTGTTCGCGCTGATTTTCCAGTGCGGGACAAACACCCGACACTAAAAATCAGCGCGAACGGCACAACTTAACACACTTTGCCGCTTTCAGAACTCCGCATATCGCAGCGGAGTATTTTGGTCACCCTGCGGAGTTCCACATAAGCGGAACTCCGCGAATTCCGCCCAGTCCAAGTCATCTCAAAGGATACAGCAAAGAGAGTCATCTCACAGGATACAGCACCTCTGTGAGTCTGTAATGTTCACATTGTGCCCAAGGTCATGTCATAATGCTTCTCCTACAGGATTCTTACTTTGATATTCTCTTCAATCTCTCTTTAATTCCATGTCAGTTGGTAAAGATTAATGCATTTTATCTACAAATTCTTTTCCTTTAACTTTAATCCAAGTCCTAGAATGGTCCAGCCCCTGGTTGGGTGCACTGCATAATCTGTTCAAAACGCCTTGTAAAAAGTAAAGTATTTCTATTATTGCAGATTGCATTGATGATCAAAGTCTTTGTATCAACTCTATGTTTTTGTCTGTCGCGCTCTGAAAGCAACGTGATATCTTCTGTACGAAGAAGACTAGTCCTTGCAATTTGTTCTGCTCCATCTAGCCATTGTTTTCTATCGGTAGCTGTTGTGTGCTTCTGTATGTGTGTATTGTGCATATCTGGCCATTGTTTTCTATCAGTGGCAGTTGTGTGCTTCTAGTTGTGTCTATAGTGCACATCTAGCCATTGTTTTCTATTGGTGGCTATTGTGTGCTCCTAGATGTGTTTACGGTGCACTTCTGGCCAGTGTTTTCGATCGGTGGTTGTTATGTGCTTCTAGTTGTGTGTATTGTGCACATCTGGCCAATGTTTTCTATCGGTGGTTGTTGTTTCCTGCTAGATGTGTGTATAGTTTGCGTCTGCCCATTCTTTTCTATTAGTGGCATTTGTGTGCTCCTGTATGTGTGTATAGTGCACTTTTGGCCATTGTTTTCCATCAGTGGCAGTTGTGTGCTCCTAGATGTGTGGCTAGTGCACTTCTGACCATTTTTTTCTATCAGTGCCTGCTGTGTGCTCCTGTATGTGTGTATGGTGCCCATCTGGCCATTGTTTCTTATCAGTGGTTATGTGCTTCTAGTTGTGTGTGTATAGTGCACATCTGGCCAATGTTTTCTATTGGTGGTTGTTGTGTGTATAGTGCACATCTGGCCATTGTTTTCTATCGGTAGTTGTTGTTTGCTGCTAGATGTGTGTATAGTTCATGTCTGGCCATTGTTTTCAATCGGTGGATGTTGTGTGCTCCTAGATGAGTGTATAGTGCATGTCTGGCCATTGTTTTCTATCGGTGGCTGTTGTGTGCTCATAGATGTGTGTATGGTGCACATCTGGCCATTGTTTTCTATCAGTGATTGTTATGTGCTTCTAGTTGCGTGTATAGTGCACATCTGGCCAAGTCTTTTATTGGTGGTTCTTGTGTGCTTCTAGTTGTGTGTATATTGCACATCTGGCCATTGTTTCATATTGGTGGTTGTTGTATGCTCCTAGATGTGTGTATAGTGCACGTCTGGCCATTCTTTTCCATCAGTGGCAGTTGTGTGCTCCTGTGTGTGTGCATAGTGCACGTCTGGCCATTGTGTTCTATCAGTGGCAATTGTGTGCTTCTAGATGTGTGTATAGTGACATGTGGCCATTGTTTGCAATTGGTGGCTGTTGTGTGCTCTTAGATATGTGTACAGTCTGTATAGTGCACATCTGGCCATTGTTTTCTATCAGTGGCTGTTGTGTGCTCCTAGATGTGTGCATAGCGCACATCTGGCCATTGTCTTTTATCAATGTTTGGTGTGTGCTTCTAGATGAGTGTATAATGCACATCTGGCCATTGTTTAGATGCCCATTGTTTTCTATCAGTGGTTGTCATGTTCTTCTAGATGTGTATATGGTGCACATCTGGCGATTGTGTTCTATCAGTGGATGTTATTACACATCTGGCCAGTTGTTAGAAAGCAAAGCTGTACTACAGTATAACTTAACAGGATTTATTGTAGAGCACAGCATCAGCAGACCTGCAGGGTTTGCAAGTCATAAAGTTGTGTCCACTACATTCCACATGCTAAGCGGTTGCCAAGACCACAGTTACAAAGAATTCAAGTGATAACAGAGCTTAAACATTAACATAAATGCCCTACCCAAAATATATACAGTAACCAAGAAACATATATAATAACAATATAGCACATCTTCCTCCTTAAACAAAAAGGAGATGGACCAAAGCTCTATGATGCAAAATCCTTATACTTGTCAGGAACACGTCTCATTCTGTTTGTACTTTTTACCCTGGATGCCACAGACTCACAAGTACTAACATCCTCTCTTGAGTCCAACATAACATCCTCACAACCTCCTACGGCACTTCCTTCCAGACCACACAGACTTGTCATTTTTTAACAAGAAATCCACCTCCTTCTCTTTGCTCCTATCCAAATTACCTACCATTTCCTCCTTGCACTTTGCCACTTGCCTGACATTCCACACTTTCCCTTCCTGGGTGACTACACTATTGGAATTGACTTTGATCACCTTCAAAGCCTTACAATACTTAGGCATACCATTTGCTACAATACCAGGTAGTCAGATTATTACCCAATCACCCACCTGGAATTTCGGTTCTTTAACCCTCCACTTGGCATCATACCACTTTTCATTTTACCTTGCTTGTCCTCCACCCTTCTTGATCTTTATCCACCTCAACACTTCTTTTCTCCCATTTCTTCCTGAATCACCGTGGACACAAACCTGTTACCGGATTTCTCCCTTTAAGCAATTTGAACGGACTGACTTCAGTGACAGTGGGGGCACCACCCGATACGCCCACAATTTTTCCCTCAATATGTTCTTCCACTCACATCCAAACTTCTGCACCTCAAACACCCAATCCTTCAGTACCCGATTAAACCTCTCTACCGGTCTATTGCCTTGTGGTTCATATAACGCCATAGTACAATGTTTAATCCTGCAATGGTTGAGAAAATCCTCCATTTCCCTAGATTTGAATTGAACACCATTATCTTTGATCAACACTTCAGGGTTCCCTTCCCTCACAAACATTTCCTTGAGAAACTCAATAACAACTTTAGTGGTGATCTGTGTGACAAACTTAACTTCTGGCCACTTAGAATGGTACTCCACAAGCACCAAGGCAAACCGGGCCTCCTGTGGCAAGGAATAAAATGGTCTTGAAATATCCATGGCTACCTTCTGCCAAGGATACTCTGGCCACCCTACTGGTTTCAAAGGTGCAGGAACCACTTTGAGCGCCCTTTCTCCTCTCACACACTTTTCACATTCTGTCCACCATTCTATCCAATCCTGGCCACCAAAAACTGGTCCTAATGAGTCTCTTCATGCAAGACATACCCAGATGTTGTTTATGGGTAAGCTGAAGAATCACCTTCTGCATTTCAGCTGGAGGGACACAGTTACTATCCTTGAAGGCAATTTCCCTTCCAAATCCAACTCATCACATACTGTAAAAAATGATTCAATCTCAGGGCTCACCCTCACTTTCCTTGGCCAAAACGTACTCTTTCACTTTTTTCCATAAATTATCCTTGATTCCACTCTCCACCCTCAGTTCATCAATGCCTTCAAACTCATTCTCTACCACATCCCTAATTGTGGCAATCTTGTCCAATTCTTCCCTCACTCCATTCTCCTGTTCATCTCCACATGGCAACCTGGAGAGACAGTCAGCAGTGAAATTTTTTCTTCCTGGCACGTGCTCAACTTGAAAGTTATGCTCTTGCAATCTCAACGTTAACCTAGCGATGCGTGCGGTGGCATTCCAACCTCCCCCTGGTGATAGCATATGCACAAGAGGCTTGTGATATGTCCTCAACAGAAAATAACTTCCCCATACATAATTTTGGAAATGCTCAACTGCTCAAACACACCCCAGTGACTCCTTCTCCATCACTGCATATCTCCTCTCAGTCTCATTCAAAGTCCTAGAAGCAAACGCCACATTCCATTCTTCTTTTCCACATCTCTGGGATAACACACCACCCAACCCATACATGCTGGCATCAACAGTAATTATGCATTCTTTCCCCATACAAAAGGGTTTCAATGTAGGTGCTTCCAGTATATTTCTTTTGACTTGTTGGAAAGATGTTGCTGTTTCTCAGTCCTATCAAGCACAGCATCCCTTCTTGTTAATGCATGTAAAGGTTCCATCTTAGTTGTGAAATCCTTAATAAATTTACTATAATGTTTGCACATTCCTGTGAACGATAGCAATTTCTTTTCTAGTGTCTGGTGCAGGTGCTGAGGACACCTACAATAGCATCTAGTAAAGACTTCTTAGGCACCACTCCTTCACAAGACAACGTGTGTCCCAAATATGCCACAGAACTCAGAAACAATTTACATTTAGATCCTTTTAAGGTTAGACTATAGTCTTCCAATTTTTTAGACACTGCCCCAAGATAACTCAAGTGATTCCTAGAAAATATGAGTATATCATCCTGGAAGCATTTTACAAATGACTGCATGTCCTTAAATATATGGTACATTGCTCTTTGGAAAACCGACGCTGCTGAGGCCAGACCAAAAGGCCTCCTCCCGAACTGATACAACCCCAGCAGCATAAAGAATGTAGTATAGTGCTTGAAATCATCAGTAAGTTCTATCCAATGATACACAGATCTTAAATCGAGTGTGGAAATACCGCCCCCTCCCTTTAACATACATACAATCTCATTTATGTTAGGGAGGGGATGACAATCCACTATCATGTTGGCATTCAACGCTCTCAAGTCCACACACAATCACAAAGATTGACCCCTTTTCATGCCAAAACTATGGGTGACACCCATTCTGAGGATTCGATCTCTTCTATAATTCCCTCTCTTAACATGTCATCCAGCATTACTTTCAATTCTTGCCTGACATTTATAGGAACATTCCTCAACTTCTGTCTCACATGGTTTGCTTTCTTCTTCATTCTAATTCTGTGTGAGTACCCGTTAAGTTTTCCTAATTTGTAAGTAAAACTTTAGGGAACTGATGACTAACACTCTCTTCATCACACATGTCAGCCACAAACAACAAAGGCTCTTTACTTCTCGGATCAAGGATTATGCCCAGCTTGCATTGGTCTCTCCAACCAAGTACATTAGCACCTCTTTCAGCAACATACAATTTGACCTGGGCCCTTCTCCCTTTGAACTCCAGATCAACTGACTCATAACCTACAATGTCAATGGTGGACCCATCAAAGCTCTCAGGACCAATATCAGATGCCTTTAATTTATGTAAGGCCAACACTTCTGACAATTTCTCAAAGAAATACTTCCTAGTGATGATGGTCCATGGGGACCCTGAATCTGCCATAAGTTACAGTTCACTATTCAAAACTTTCACAATGCACTTAGGTGGGCCTTTGATTTAATGTTCCACTTCATTTGTTCTGTAATTCTTAATCGACAATACAACACCTTTACTGTACCTTTTTGTCCTGCAACACTCGTACCTAGTGTTCTGCTCCCCACGTTCTCCTACGCAAGATACTTTTACCCATTACGATACATTATTTCTCTTTGCATCCCTGCACACCCGGGCAAAATCCCCCACACGTCTACATTTTTTACATTCTCTTCCTGTAGCAGGAAAATGGGCAAAACAGGCATTATGGTTGGTGCTACCGCACCTATAACATTCTGTCACTTTCTCCCCATTTTTAGCATGGGTACGCGCATTATTCAAACTATAGACACTTGCCTCAGTATTATTCACCGAGCAAACATCTTCATTGTTAGTAGCGTTCTTATTCACTACTGCAGACATCCACCATTCCCATTGCTCTAAGGCTTTTGCAATAGAAATTGCATCATGTAATTTGGGATCCCACCATAACCCACAATTGTTCTTGTATTTTTTGCTTTTGACATGTACTATGATCTGATCCCTGATCATTTCATCTGTAATGGGCCCAAACTTACATGTCATTGAAAGTGCCCTTAGCACCCTGAGATACTCATCAAAAGCCTCGCTTTGTTCCTGTGACCTAGTGTAGAACTTAAATCTGTTCAAATCTATTCTGGTAGTTGGTTTAAACTTCAGTTCCATCCTTAGTAAAGCTTCCTGATACAAATCAATGTCCTCTTCCTGCATTTGTGGTAAAGACCTGAAAACTACTTGGACTTCTGACCCCAAACAGTGTAATAATATACGCTTTTTCCTCTCTGCACCCATACGTTGGCCATCAATGGCACTCATATAATTCACAAACTCCTCTTTTCACCTGAACCATGGCATTACAGGTTCCACCTTGCTAGGCAGGAACTTGACAGGAGGATCAAACTGTATATTGAAATATTAGGTGACAAGTATCAGTAAATAAATTAAATGACCTGACTGAATTGCAAAACGAAAAACAAAATTGTAAAAATAAAAACAATTCCCTTGGTCTCTATGTCCCTAGAATACGTAATGAGGTCACAAACCGATCAGGAATGCTTCATCCTGTCTGGAAAAATCCTCTGCTTCCTGGTTTGTGGTGAGAAACCAATGGGAACGCTTGCTGCCCGGTCCAATGAGCTGCCAGGTTTCTGCCAGTCAATGAGGGTAAACTTAACAAACGAGCCACAATCCCTGTAAACGATGTTGCAAATGTAGCAGAAGAGCATCACAAAGCCACCAACTCCAGTCGCGGATGTAATGTAATCAAAAAGGGAACATGCACAGATTCACAAGGAATCATAGTTCAAGACCCCCAACGTGCAGGCGGTAAGGATGTGGAATTCCTATAGCCCGATGCCCAGGACATATTGTTTGGGATCAAGGGAAACAAGCTCTAATGTGTTTTCTGTCCCTGGGACAAGTAGGCCCAGCCCCTGCAGCACAATATGGATCAGGGAAGGGCACTGTCTGCAGTAAAGGTAATATGTTTGCCCATATGTTAATGCTGTTCAAACTTGTATTTATGGTTCATTAATTGGAAGTCTTTATTATTAGGGTGAGCGCTCTAAGTAAATGTTGTAAGCTCCGACTGCACTACGGCCAGTGGTTCCAGTATAAAAATGTGTACACACGTTTTCAAAGTTAACAATATGAGGCTATGTATAATGCTCCCAGAATGCTCTCTGATTTGATGCAAATATTTGCAGAAGCTTGAAAGCAAGATTGATGATTCTTTGCTTTTAAAATAAAATGTTCATAAAAAAATTAAAGCAGGAAAAAAACATTTTGCTAAACTACTGTAAACTTTCAGGTACATTTCTTTGCAGCATCATTTAGTAACATGTGTTGATGCATGCTAGTATTTCCCAAAAATATTCATAATGGAAAATCAGTGTAACCAGTTTCAATAAAATTATGGGAAGCAAAAATAAACAAGCATTGGCAAAGCCAGCAGGTCTTAAATCGGTGGTCAGCTTTGTTTTTTGTCAATGTCTGACTTGTGTTGGCATGGTTTTTGTAAAACCTTATGGGTGTGGGAGCTGCCGGGCCCTCACCATTATAACAAACATTGGCAAAAGCAAAAATTGTTTTTTGGTCTCAAAAAGCACACACTGCCACAGTAGTTACTGGCACTGAACAAAACTACTTTGTGTGCAGATATGCTCCTTGTGAAAGAGCAGAATGCTGTCACTCACAGTGAAGCCAGCCGATACAGAGACAGAATTTTAATAAACACAAAAAGTCACAGTCAACGCCAGACCAAATTTGGGGCCCAATTATTAAAGAAAGTCTCAAAAGTGCATCCATGGTATATTTTCTTGCATTAAGTGCAGCTATACGGCTTTCGGGAATTCCCAAGAATTTACAGAAGTAGGACAAGAAACAGTACTAGAAAGCATCTGTGCAATGCATATCTGAAAGAGACAGTTAGTTATGGATTCCTCACCTTAGAATTACCCCCAGGCGTCAGACTGGATCCGGAGAATTTTTCCTCAGCAGTACCTCTGCGCGTCGATAGGTGGCGTCGGTCGACTCCGCGTTCGTCGTTGGCGCCGTGGTCGCCGGAATGACGCCGCGGTATCTACTTAGATGCCGCCCTCGCGCGCTGACGCCAGTTCTTTCTTTTTCCGCGCCAGCCATCGCAGATCCGGAGAGAGCGGTACTCGAGTCACTTTTTGACTCAGTTTTTGCAACTTTTGTCAACACCTTTTTGAGTCGATTGACTCCTGGTGCATGGAGGGATGTCACGTCGGACCGGCTTCAAGTCTTGCGAGTCCTGTCGCAAATTAATGTTGGTCACGGACCCGCACCTCGTGTGCCTTTGGTGCCTGGAGCGCGACCACGACCCTAAGTCGTGCTCTGACTGCCGGGCCATGAACTTGAAGTCTTTGCGGGAGCCGTCCCGAAAGCTTCTCGAGGCCCGGCAGTCCTCTCCGCGCCGTTCGAGGTCCCGGTCAAGAGGGAGGTCATGGGACCGGTCGCAGAGGCACCACCACCACTCGTCATCGAAGCCTTCGTCTTCGGGTAAGTCAAAGCACAAGAAGAAGGCGAAGAAGCATCGTCACTCTTCGCGTTCTCCTTGTCCGTCGGCTGACGCGACGCTGGAAGCGGAAGGTAGTCGTCCGACTCCGCCCGCGGAGCCTGTTGGGTCGCCTCCTGCCGTCCCTTCCTTTCCGGGAGCCGGAGCTACCCCTGCCCAGCTTCGAAGCTTTACGAAGCCTTGCATTCCATCTTTGGGCAGCCTGACTCCGCTGGCGCGCCCTCGGGCCCCGCGGACTTGGTTGGGGGCTCTAGGCCTTCGATGTCGGCAGCTTCGGCTCCAGCGCCGCAGGGCCCCCAAGGATCCAGGTCAGAATCCGGATCGGCACCGGTCGACCTCGTGACACCTCCTCCGGCGCCGAATCCAGTGACGACACCCCCGCCCGCCTCCGACGCCGGTAGTGTCCCCAGCCGGCGTCGATCCCGGCCTCCCCTCGATGGGGACACGAAGCTGAACCGACGTCATCCGACATCGGGACCGGCACCGAACAGTACCTTTGTACCCCTGTTCTCCCCTGATGTTTCCTACCGCCCTGAGTAGCTCACAGGAGAGGGTGAGGAGAACTGGGAGGGGTCTATGAACCCTCTTGCAGACCAGTTGGAGGAACTGGACTGAAGAGAGGAGTTGGGTGAGGCCAGTGGTCTGGATACCTCCCCAGACCTTGGCATGCTATCTCCCCATACCGTGGCTACGGAGGAGGGTGCATCTTACGCAGTGGTGTTGCGTAGGGCAGCTGAGGCCCTAAACCTCGAGGTTCCTACAGTCAGGACTAATCTCCTGACAGAGGTGCTTCAACCGGAAGCGGCCTCCACGGAGCCCTTGCTGCAGTTCAATGAGGCCCTTACGGACATCCTTTTGGCACTTGGTCCAAGCCCAACACACAGGCTCCTGTGGACAGGATGATAGCCCGACACCACCAACCGGCCCCGGGCGACCCCATTTTCCTCTTTTTTCATCCTACCCCTGAGAGCTTAATAGTCCAAGCCTCAACGTCCAAGGACGCATTCCCTAATGCACCACCTGATAGGGTATCCAAGAAGCTGGACCACCTTGGGAAGAAGATGTTTTCTTCCTCCAGCTTGGGACTGCGGTCGGTGAACACCGCATGTCTATTGGGCAGTTACTCCCACTTGGTGTGGGACATGGTTGCGCAGGAGTAGTATAGGTTGTATACTACTCATCACCATGTATTTTCGCTAATTGGATGTGACAGGTGGCCACGCCCCTTTGGTCCGTGTTGCCATGTGGCCACGCCCTTTGGTCCACGTGGCTTTATTGGAATCGGTCCAAATCTGTTATTAATCGGTCCTTATAATGTTTTGATAAGATTATCATGTTTCGCTGTTTTATAGGTTAATGTTAATTTGTGAATCAAGGCTTATAAAATGATACAGCGATGAAATCAAAAGCGCATAAAACTGCAAGGTAGGATTTGTGAATCAAGGCTTATAAAATGATACAGTAATGAAATCAAAAGCGTATAAAACGGCAAGGTAGGATTTGTGAATCAAGGCTTATAAAATGATACAGTAATGAAATCAAAAGCGTATGATAAGATCGGATCTATAGATTTTGAGGTGCATGCCCGGGCATATCTTGTTTTAGGGGTGTTTTATGGGGCTCTTTAAGCCGGATATAGGGAATGTAGCTACGAATTACAATGATATTTCGTAAGTTTCATTTAATCACATTATTGAAAAGAATGATAACGCTGCTTTAGACAAAAATTGATTTTATTAAATGTAAAAACAAGCTCGGAGAAGTTTTATTTTGAGAAAATATTTGCAATTTAATTGAAAACATCTTTTACATAACAGAAAATCACATTTTTATGTAATTACAGTTTCATTATATGGAATTACATATACTTGACAACATTTAGTGACAATAGAAAAAATAAATTCCAGCTTATAGTTGATTAATGAGGTAGCGGTAGTTATCAAATACATTATGCACCGTTGCATATAAATCACAGTATCAACAGCAAAACTTAAAAACTGCGGAAGTTACATAAAAAAGGAATCACATCTTTTTTTCACAATAGCTATAATACATTTATAAAATATAGAAAACACATATTCAAGCTTATAGTTGAATAATGAGGTAGCGGTAGTTCTCAAATACATTATGCACCGTGGAATATAAATCACAGTATCAACAGCAAACATAAAATCTGCGGGAGTTACGTAAAAAAGGAATCACAGCTTATTTTTGGTACTCAGTAATAATCACGGATAACGATAATACATTTATAAATATAGAAAATCACATATTTAAGCTTATAGTTGAATAATGAGGTAGCGGAAGTACATTATGCACCGTGGCATAAAAATCCCAGTATCAACACCGAAAAAAATGAGGTACATAAAAATCAAGAAACCAAAAGCATATTATCATCACCCGGTAATATGCGGTATGGCCACCAGGCATAAAATCATACAAAACTACATGGGGGTGATAAAAATGAGGTAGTTACATTAAACAATAGATTATTTTGTTACCCCAGTAATAAACACAGATCTCTATTATAAATCGCGGGTGCTAAACAGACAACCAAGGCAAACCTTTGAATGGTTTTCTTTTTTTTTAGTGGGAGTGCTTGGCCGGGTGTGGTTATGGGTTCATGAGCATTATCAGCGCTAACTCGGAGGGCATGTACGGGTGCTCTTTGAGGGGCATGTGAAAATGGTGATGCGGGGGGGAAGGAATAACAAAAGGGGCAATGGCGTTGTTTTTTAAATCTTCTAAGTAGATACGATGACCACCATGTCCTAGCACCGATGCCGGAATGTTCAGTTCTGCTAGGCTCTGCATGAAGGCGTCCCAACCGACAGGCACTTTATTATTAGCGAAGGAGTGTGTTTGTGTCGCGCCTTTGACCAAGTCGTGCAGGTTTGAACCGCGTATAACATTACCTTTATAAAGAAGTTCCCCTTATCATTCCAGAAAGCAATGTCTTTATTTTGATAAATTTTATTAAGAAGTAATTCGGCTTTCTTTTTGTGCCGGGGGTTAACATTGTCAAGGATTTCATTAACTATATTAAAGGCTGGTGATTCTGATTCTCTGACGGGTGAAACGGGCGGCTCTTGACTTTCAGGCATGAATAAAGTCAGGCCCTCTTTTTCCATTTAACCATGATGGACAAAGTTCAGATACTTTTGAAGAATAGAGGTATAAAGCTTAGCCTTTTCGTGCACTGGTAAATCACTTTGCTGAAGAATTTCTCTCATCTCGGCATCCAATAGATCCGTGGCTGATTTTCTAATGTCAGCATCGGCGCTTGAGGGACCCGCATTCTGTCTAGCTGATGTTTAGGAACAAGATACATTTTTTCAATGTATGCCATCACCGGCGGCACAGAAGGCCTGAGAGAAGC
The DNA here is from genome assembly GCA_963921515.1 of Calotriton arnoldi. NCBI lineage: Eukaryota > Metazoa > Chordata > Amphibia > Caudata > Salamandridae > Calotriton > Calotriton arnoldi. Next base: position 6,144 of record CAWUFW010001295.1, on the reverse strand, counting down.
GGAATAGCAATGCCTAGCAGTGATCCTATGAAGCCCCCAGACTGCTTGACAAGACTTTTTTTAGTTTTAATAGAGATCCTTTTATTGCTCAGTTTTTTAACAAGATTACTTTTCTTTTTAAGCACTCGGATTTGCTGAGGACTCAAAGGGACATTGCCCTTCAAGGTATTTAGGGCTATCTCAGATATCGCTGCTAATAAATCGTCAGACGCTGAGCATAGAAGAGCTTTCCTTTGTTGTGGGGATGATGCGACCAACAGTCTTAAAAGAGATAGATTGCGACTACCCTGTTGGACATGGTCATGAGGGGGTTGGCGCACTAAACTGATGTGATGCTTTCTATTTATCTTCTTTTTATAGCCGGGAGGACTTTTTAGAGTATATGCAACAGGAAGATCCGGTGGGAAAAGCCCCGTCCTCAATCTGTAATCCTCTGGCGTGCCAGCGTTTAAATCTACAAAAAGATAACCATAGGGGCTCTGAGTGGCATCCTCAAAGGCTTCTAGAAAGAAACTAGAGCGACCCGGGTACATCTGTCTGGCTAGAGTCGTTATTTGAAGTTTGTCTCTGGGATTTTTGAAAAGCACCATGTACTTGGTGTTCAGAGCGATGGTTCGTGAGCTCTTACCTAAGCAGAACACGTTCTGCACAATGTATAAAATGCTAAGATTCCGAGGGTGAACATACTGAGTAAAAGCTTTTTCAATTTCATCGCTGTCACAAGCAGAGGCCATTAGATCATCTACAATTAACATATTAACACTAGAGGGGGAAATAAAATGTCATCATTTAAGGAGGCGGGAGGCCCTCGACAAATTTGAGTTGTGGAAACTTTTGTGAGAGTTCTTGATAGAGCCGCTGCCAACAGGAATAGGCCCACACTATGTTGGTGGGTGGTTGGGTCATCATTTGATGAGCATTTTCCAAAAGTTTTTTTACAAAGTAACTTTTACCTGAATTGGAAGGACCTGCAAAGATGCATGAGAACGGATGCTGTAATCTAATATCCATACTTTAAACACCCTCTAATAAACTATAAACCCCAAAGCAGAAAGCCTTTTCTTGCTAGCCCCGTGCTTAAACAGAGGATGGATGACTCTTAAAAGCCGTAGGGCAGGGTTTTATAGTCATCTTTAAGAATGCGCTTATCATATACAACCTTCAACGTTTTGCGAAGAGGGCGTGTCTCAATATCCCAACGTTTTTAATTCTTACAATGCAGGGGTGCCGCACTACTAAGCTCTCATCTTCTGGAACACATTCACCTCTTTTGGTGTGCTTAGCATATTGAGTGACCAGCTCTTTTAAGTTTTGAAAATTTACTTTTTCACGGTTCTGAACATTGAGGGTGATCCCCTTCACCTTCAAGCAGATTTTACCGCCTGATAAGCGGTAACCGTAGGTTTTGGGGCCGGCGGAGACAAACTCTGTGATGTATTCATCAGAAGGTGTTTCGCTAGTGAGTTCCCCCAGATAGTCACCCAAGGGGTTAACATCGCCCTCTTTGCTCACGAAAAGCACTGAGTCTGTGTCGTGGTAAAGACAGCGGTCTTGAAGCAACTCCAGGAGCTTGTACAGCTCTAATCTAGCATAAGCGGTGGTGAAACTGGCAATAAAAATGTTAGCATTGCATGAAGGCGGGTAATGTTCTTTGGTATACCGCCAGCACACACAAGCGGCATCATCATCTATGAACTCGCAAGATGACACCTCGCAGTAGGTAGTAAAAAGTACTTATCAAATTCATCTGGCTCAGTCACTAGAGTAGTTTCCGAGCGGTCTTCTCTCTGACCCAGTTTTCCCCATAGAGAATTGAGAAACAGTTTAGCAATCTGTCTTTTAGTGGGGTTCACATGGATTTTATTAGCGCGCAATCGAATACCCTCTTTCTGAAAATATTCCCTACGGTACTTCTGTTTCTCCTCATTATCGGTACACCACAGGGGTAACCCGAAGCTTCTTGCTTGTCTCTAAGATGCAAATTGATGTAGTCAGTAAACAGATCATGAGAAACATTTTCAAAATGCCATATCTCATAAATGCGATCTATCACATAGCCTTTTTTCAGAGCGACATTCACTTCTACAGTGCACCAGGTGCCTGTCAGAGCGCGTTCCGCATCAGAGTGATCACACTGGGAGGCCTGTCTGGCTTCTGTGCAGGAGCGGCACAGGGTAAATGGTAGTTTGCCCTCAAATCTGTAAGGAAGCACAGGGAAAAAAAGTCCTCTAGGCGGGTGAATTCTACATCTGATTAGACCGAAATACCTTTGGGGGTTGCCAAAATCTTTATAAAGGATCTTGGGGTGTCCTACAGGGTAGACTTTTGTCTTATTTACAAAGGGGTATAAGCTGGTAAAATCATAGTAAAAAATCTTTTCATCACCAGAGGCCTTTCGATAAAGAGTAACGGCGTTGGTTCGTCCTCCGTAGAGCGAATCACGCAGTTTCAAGGGCTCGGGTAAGTCACGATCCTTGATAGAAGTCTGCAGTTCTAGATCACATGCTAACTGCTCACGCCATGCATGTTCCCAAATACTTCTGAAATTGAAGCCTCGTCTTTTTAAAAACTCCCGTTTAATAGTTGTGCGGTTAAGCAACTGCCCATATGTACAACCGGTCATCTTGTTAAAATCAATTCCTGCATAACAAATTGGACAGCCGTGAAAAAAGCAACCATTAAATTCAAAGGCTGTAGGGACGCCGTCAATATTGGCATAACCATCTAAAAAATAGGACCCCAATTTAAGCTCTCCGCCTCTCAAAGCGTGACGGATGGTGATTTTTTCACAGTATTCCAAATACATCAACCATTGAATAGCAGGTGTTGAGAATCTCTTTTGCTGTCTGTGATAAATATCACATGGTAGCAACGCTAATGTGTAAGATTTTAAAACAACAAAATCCGAACATCGCCAAGCAGACTGAAGTCAAAGTGATGTACTGAAAGGGGTCAATGAAGTCAACATAGGCATACTCAGCTGCCTGACCCAGGTTCACCAAGATTTGTTTCCTAGACATGGCGATGATGCCTTCTCTAAAGCGGATACTGGCCTCTCTTAAAATGTTCACATCTTGTTGACAGTAATGAGACAGTTCCTTCTGGAAATCAAACACTTGATCTTTGTTAGATTCATACCAGGACATGAATTCGGTTTTCTGAAAGGGTGACATATAGTTTACACCATACAATTCTGCTGAGGGCATAGCTCAACCTAGTTCTGGTTCTGCAAAGTGTTAAAGTGATGTGGGAAATGCCCTTTGGACTCTTGGAAACCCGTAGCCTGCGGAAGTTTACTGAGTTTCATGGGCAGAAAGTTTATAGAGTCTATAAACCTGATCTTGAATACTTTGGTTGTAACGCACATGAGTTTCCCACCCTGAGTGATCAGTGACATAGCAACCTTTTCACGCACTAAAGCTTTCACTACAAAATAACAGTCATATCCTTTTGAGAAATATTACTCTAGTTACTATAGTTTTTAAATCTGGGTGTAATGAATGTGTTGATGAAATCAGTGACACATGTAGGACCTGAAAATCCCAAGTAGGCTCACCATTAATATGTCTGGCAAAAATATAATTTGGCTCATGAACGATATTTTCCTGATGGCACTCCATATCGTAGAATATATAATCATCTGTTTTGGTTGGTGGTTTGAGTCTCCTCATAAAGCAGAGATGTGAATCAAATGAAAACACCCGGGCTTTACAGACACCATATTCAAGGTCTTCAATTCATGACTTGGGACCAGGACCATGAATCACACAACTTTTTGCTGAGACAGTTCACTTTCCCCGCCTCGGCTAATGCACAATGACGCTCTAAACACTCCGTAGAATGACAAAACAGCCGGCTCTGCGGACACCTTTGGAGATCATTAGCAAGGTTGCTGCAGTCATTTGTAATACAAGCTTTGCAGAAGTCTGCGCACGAGTGGTTGTATTTGTGGGTATAGGCCGAATGGCAATATTCGCAGTAATACCTTGCGCCAAGTAATTTATTCATATCTTTCACACCATAAAAATGGTTTTCATGTAAAAGAACAAACAGAATTTTAGATTTGGTAGCGGTTCTGCTGGTGAAATAACGCCAGCCGCCTTCGTGGTATAATACTTTAATCGTCACACCTAAGTAATTTTCAAATGACTGTATGTCTTGCAAAGAGACATCCGTATCTGGGGGATGTTTAGGGCATTGTGCATTAACTGAGCCTGCTCTGTAAATGTTGTATCCGTTGGTATAAGAACCACGACTGAGCTAGACACAAGGCCTAGAGCCTGTAGAAGTGCTTGGCCTCAGGAACCACCCAAGGTAGTGACACAGGGGACCCACGGGGACACGGTGCGTGAGAACACAGCTGCAGCCGCCGTTGACTTCTATGGGAATGCATGTTGGAGTTTTAAAGAAAAGGACACTTAGAGGAGGACTTGAGCAAACCCTTAGAACTAGGTTGATCTACAGCCTATACCCACGTGGAGCACCGGAGTACTGGGCAGTTGGCTCTCACCCAGGAAGCCGGGTGCATAGGTGTCTTTCGGGTCGGGTTTCGCCGTCGTTACTTCAATGGCGATCTGCTGCAAAGTGCTGCTGGCGGCCAAGCTTCGAGTGCTCGGGTCGTGATCCAAAGGTGGATCTGAAGATCTGAAGAACCTGAAAGCAGAGGGGACAGGAGTCTGGGCCACCCAGCCAGTGACCAGGAAGGCGATGAGCGGATGCCCACCGACATGTCAGGTGCTTCAGGCAGGCTGGACGGTCGTCTTGACTCTTCAGCCACGAGGTCCAGGAGGCGTCGACGCTAGACCGGTGAGCTGGATTCGAGCTGGCCCACGACGTCTGTCGATTGCAGGGGTGTCGGCGACCGGATTGGACCCAACAAGCCTGGCAACGGCACGCCCCGTGGAAATAGAAGAAGGACAGTGGTGCATGACCCCACAGCTAAGGTCTCGAGGGACTCACCCAGCAGCATGGTAAGTCAGGGCACGTCTGGGAGCAACCAGGGAAGCTCTGGGCAGAAGAAGAGTTGCTCGGGAGGCCCACTAGCCAACGGACTAGCGAACCGCCAAGGAGCCTCGAGTGGACGCACTCCGGAGCTGGGCTCTACAGGACACTCGTGGGAGTGGAGGCCAGGTGATCTTCGGTGCAGTCACGGTGCCGGAGGCGAGGGCCACCCGGAGCCCAAAGCACAACTTCGGGGGAGACCCAGGAAGAGGATGCACCTTGCAAAAGTGCTCAGTGTCCAGGGGTCACGGTTCCACTGCTACCCACCCTACAGCTGGCCGGGCCTCAGCTTTGAAGCTGTGGGACTCCAGGGCAGCCCTCGGGGAAGTCTGGAAATCCACCTCTGGTGATGCAAAGACTTCCCGGGCGCTCGGGCGGAGCTTCAGCGATGCAGACCGACAATTGCTTAGGTGCCTGCCAAGCAGGGGAGTCACTCTGACCCCAAGGGAGATTCTTCAGTCCTCTCTAATCTTAAAGTAGAGCGTCGAAGGTCCAGGATTCTGAAATCAGAGTTTCTCGCCCAGGCAAATCTAAAAGTCCTATGGACTGTGGGTCCCATACTTATGCCAGGTTAGGGGGCTGGACATACTCTGGGGACCCACCTATGCAGGCTCAGGGCAGAGGGGGCCACACCCTTTCCCTTGTCCAGTTTCGCGCACACTGAGCAGGGCGGCTGTGGGCACCTGAGCTGGCTTGAACTGGGGAATGCACAGGGCCACCAGCTGTGCCCCAGTGCAGGGACTTCAAAGCACTCAGAGAGTGCTCCCGCCAGCTCCGACACACATTATCCTGTCTGGGGAGGTGGTTACACCTCCTGGACAGGAAACCCATTGTCCAGGCCCCCTGCCGGAGTTTCAGTCAGCAGCAGGAGGCCAGACCCGTGTCTGTGGCAGCGGCATCCATTTTGTGATGCCAGGGCTCTGGAAAGAAGTTACCGGGTACGCCGTGGGTACATGTCTCTCCCTTCTAGAAGGGTAGAATGCTACTCCCCCGCCAGAACTGGCGGGGGTAGTATTCCAAGATGTTTGACACAAACACGACATGTTTTGGTGCAGCCAGCTAAAGTTAGCATTCTACCGCGAGGATATAATGCACTTAAGAGTATATGGTCAGGCTGCACTACAAACAGCATCAGAGAAGGGT